>CM061262.1:46791219-48072469 GCA_030848825.1 Tadarida brasiliensis | reverse complement strand
TGATTCAATTTTTGAAGAAAAGCTGCTCAAGCTTACCTGAGAGACTGTCCCTGGCTTGTGGCAGATTCCTCACTTACCACCAAGGCCTCGACCCTTGGCACAACTGGGCACTTCTTTTGTGGGTTTACAGATTAGGTTCACCTGCCTGGTCTCCCTTTCCCATCCAAGGGCTTCTGTACCTCAATATTTGAAATAAGTAACAGGGCACTTGTTCAAACTTCCTAGCTCCATGCTTCAGTGACCACCAGACCAGCTTAGAACCCAAGTGCATATGTGGTTTCTAAGATAAACCACCCATCTTGACTATGTATCATTAATTTTATTGCTTTTGCAGTTTCTATTTACTATTTGCCAGCTGGTATGAAAATATTTCAGTATTTAACACATATTGCTGTGCCAATGAATACTGGCTGAACATCAGCCCTAGTTTATGCTTTAAGGTTAATTCATCAGACAGACTCAAGATCCCACCTAGATCTACTTCCTTCCAATGAGCTTTAAAATACAATTAATATAAATTTTACTACTTCTTTTAGCCGTTTCAATCTTTAAATTATGATGGTATTACCACATGGAAAATGCCAACCTGGAACTGTTTTATTTATAATGCCCAATACTATAGTGAGAAGGAGCTTTGATAAAAGTCACAGTTACATGTTCATACATGCACTGAGGTGGTGAAAGGAAAATAAAAGGGAGTCACAAAAAGGAAACAAAGATGAGGCCAAAACTTAGTCTGCAGGAAAGTACAACAGAGATTTAATTACTTCCAGCTAGTCATCAGAGGTTTGGTTTGGGCATGTTGGGGATAGAAACAGTGTATACTTGCATAAACAAACAGATGAACTAAAAAGGAAAGTTAATTATTAAAATTTATTTGCTCCATTAAGCTGCCTTCATTGTCCTAATCCATCCTGATCTTCCCTTGCTTTGAATTACTATAACACTCCATATAGCATATTTTTCCACATTGATTTTAAGTCACTTGCAAAAATAAAAGTAAAACAAGTTCATTGCAAAAAAAAAAAAAAAAAAAAGATATAGCAAAACAGATTAATGGTTAAGAACACAGAATTAATTAGGAGACAGACATGCCTCCTGACTCCCAGCATTCACTACTTGTTTCTTAATCTGTCTGTTTCCACATCTATGAAATATAAAACTTACCTCACAGAATTGCTGTAGGTACAAAAAAAATATATATATATATCTATATAATGCAAATGAGCCTTCAAAGAAAATGCAGTTTTTATAAATTCTTCCAGAATGTGAGTTTTGCAGATCTGGTGTGACCCAGACAGTGTCACCAGCAGTTGCACCCCCTTTAGGAGACCTGAGGGCCAAGGAAAAGTAGCACCCAGGCTGGCTGCAAATAGTTCTTCTCAATGAGAAAGCCTAGCTGTTGAGATGTTTCCTAGGCTAAATAAACCAAAAACTTAATCTAACCTTAGAGTGGGTAGGTGCATTCATACTTGTACATTTGTTTTGTTTTGGGAAGACAGCTTCTTCAAAACCTGTAACCCACCTCAAATTTTGCAAATGTTATATGTAAAATGTTTATAATAATGCCTGGCATATAGTAAGAACTCAATAAAATTAAGTATTTAGTAATGATTATTATAAAAAGAAAATTTTAGATCTCCAATAATCCCACCTCTAAAAGAGAGCTATGGTTAATATTTTGGTGCATATAGGTTTCCCAACTTTTTGTCCTCTCTCTAAAAATATATATAGTTGGCATACTGCTTTAAAAGTCACTTTTCCACTTACATATATAATTTTTTCTTTTCCTATAAACATATTTTAAAACAATTTTAAATAACTATGTAATAGTCCTTTGTACAGATGTACCATAATTTAATCAATCCATATTTTAAATTGGATATTTAAATTATTACCCACTTATATAGAAAATACATTTGTATCAGAAATGGTATAGTAATTATCATCATACATAAATCTTTTTTCAGATGATATCCTAAATGTAGAATTATTATGTACACACTCCCCCACCAACAGTTACACTGTTGTCAACTTAGTACCATAAAACCTAACATTTTTAGTTAGTCTTGATTTGTTCTTAAATTTTTTCCTCTACGTTCATTGGAAAAGTCTTAAGGGTAGTGGTTGTCTTTTACTTCTTTTTATATCCTTTTCAGTGTCAGAACAGTGTCAGGTACAAAGAAAGGTTTAAAACGAATTCTTACTTTAAACAACTATACTCATTTCAGCCTTAGATGTAGAGAGAAGTCAGCTGGAGGTGCTGTGGGGTTCAGAAAAAAAAACAAAACAAAAACAATAACCCTGTTATTAAATATTTCAACAAAGGAAAAAGAACTAACCATAATTTAGTTTCATTACAGCCAATAAAAAGCATTTAATATAAATATGAAGTATCAAAATGACAAAATATTTATCTCAAGGTTTGACTCTTAACATTTTACCACACACCTACTTCCAAATTCAAAGAAAGAGCCATCAAAGATAAGTGTAGATTAGAATTAGATACCTCTTACTCTGAATAATTACCACTAAGGAGATAATAAAATGCATTCAAAGGAATAAAAATAAATAAAATAAAGATTAAAATACCCATTACTTGGTGAAAAAGTCAAATATAACTCTAGCTTGGGGTCAATTTTTTGTTTAGAAAATTATTTTTATACATTAAACTGAAAAAAA
Source organism: Tadarida brasiliensis (assembly GCA_030848825.1). Lineage (NCBI taxonomy): Eukaryota > Metazoa > Chordata > Mammalia > Chiroptera > Molossidae > Tadarida > Tadarida brasiliensis. The sequence goes on along the minus strand of CM061262.1, from coordinate 48,069,787 downwards.
AAAAAGAAAATGGCTTGCCTAACATTCCTACTCAATTACTTAGTATAAACCCAATTGTGCAAGATTTGCTTACATCAGCATTAAGGAAGATGAACTAAGCTTTCAATGCAGCATTTAGGAAAAAAGTAAATGTAATCATTTGTAGTAATTGTCACTAATGAAGGAAGTATAGAATTAAATTTTCCATCTTCTTTGACAAGGTTTGTTGTCAAGATCATTTTGTTCCATCATACTATACTAGATTTTTAAAGTACATGCCATAGATATCAAAACTCTGAGCTAACAAATGGTACGCAAAAGTATACAAAATGGCACTTACTAGTATGAGTTCGAAAATATTTTGTACTTAACAGTATAGTTATAACAGGACTTACAATGAGTAAACAGCAGTGAAGTACTTTAAAACACTTCAACAATTATGTTATTTTAATTACATAGCTCAAATTGGATGATTTCTTTAAATCATTATATAAGTTAATTCACAATTTAAGGAACTCAAGATTAAAATATTCAAATTTGATCAGAAAAATGTTGAATTATGAAAAGAATAAAGTACTTTTCTACACTGTTTATAAACACATCATTTATGGTTCTAATGTTAATATTCCATAATAACTGAATAAAGAATCCAAAGACTTTAAAGTATGCACGGGAGACACGCAAATGGAAAAATTATTTCTATATGAGCTCAACGTATGATACAATCTGGGGTTGATTTGTAAAAAGACAATTGAGGCCCCTTTTTAGCTGTAAACAACTTGCTGTATGACATGTAATGCAATACCATATTTTGGGAAATTTCAAACATTCATAATCCACAGGAAAAATAGTCAACACTCCTACACTATTTTTTTAAGCCCACAATAGTGCAGTCTTTCAGTTACAAAGCCAGAAGCCAGTTATAAAACCAGTACTTTTCCACTAGAGTTACTTGTGGGGCGGGGAAGGGGATGTTCAGCATTGCAAACGTTAGGGTCTAAAATAAGATCATTGCAAGGAGTTACTACAACACTCACCCTGCCAGCACTGTCATGGCAACAATGAACTAGCTAAGGAGAATGCTCTTTTAACATTCAAAGCTAATCTTGACTCTATTACTCATGGAAATATACCAAATTTTCTTTTAGGCAGTTCACTAAAGAAATCATCTTACTTGGTCACTCTTAATGTAAAGATAAGCCTTTTGTATACCATACTTACAAGATCACAGTGCAAATCACCCTGCAATCAGCTGAAATTTATGACAACATAATGAAAATTAACATGCCACAGTGAAAGGTGAAGATTCGGCAGGGTTCAAAAGCAATTTCAAGATGGGAGAGGGTTTAAATAAGAATTTGATGTGCAATTTAATAACATCTGAGAATGTGGTTTCCTCTAGAAACATGAAAGTTTTACATTTCATCCTGAATGAAAAATAATTTAGAAAAGAAAGTAATATACATTTTCACTATTAGGAATCTTATATTAATCTTATATTAAAGTTTTATACAGATAGTGCAGTATAACAATGAAACTATGGAGTCTCGCAGCCTGGGTTTGAAATCTGGCTCCTGCTCTTCCTAGCAATGATACCTTGGGCAAGTTATTGAACCTATCTGGGCCTTGATTTTTTTCTGATACATAAAATGGGGATAGCTACTCTTATGGTGTTGTTGTGAAAAACAAATATTTATAAAATCCTTAATTTGGTTCCTAGAAGTGCTAGTTCCTCTAGAGTGGTATTCCCTAGAGCCAGGGAACCTAGAAAGTAGGTGAAAACTTTCCTAGTTGCCCAGAGACTTAGGGTACCCTAAAGAGCATTTCACGCCAGTGCATTGTGTGGACAGAACATAATACTAATAGTTAACATTTGTTCAGTGCTCACTGGGTCCCAGTAAGCATTGCACATGTTACCTCATTTAATCTTCACAAATTCTGTGGGGAAACTGAGACTTAAGGCTATGTAACTTGCCCAATGTCACAGAGTTTGGCAGAGCAGGATTTAAAGCCAGGTCTGTGACTAACTTCAAAGCCATGGTCCTGACCATTATCCTCCAATGGTGTCCAGGTACTGAAGCACAAGCCTTGGCCATGGACCTCTCCAAGTGCACCTGACCACTTGGATGACACATGCAGCTGCCTGCTTGCAACCCCTCTCTGCTGGTGCCATGCTGACATACCAGAATGGTGTTGGACTCCAAGGAGAGGAGAGATGCCATAGATGTGCCATCAGCCCTGGAGCAAAATTCAGAGCAAGTGTGGGGTAGTGGCTGGTTAGAAAAACCCTATGATAAAGTTGGACATCTTTATTAATCAGCCAATATATAAAAAATTAGTGTATAAAAGGAAATTAGAGGTGTTAATACATGTAGATACAAAGTATGCACTGTATAAAAATCAAACCCAAAAGTAATGCTAGTTTGGAGTTTGATTCTTTAGCTAAATGACCTAGATCAAGTTCACCATCTTCATCATCATCGCCAATATTTGTTAAGCACTTACTATGTACCAGGCCCACTTCTAGATGCTTTTCATGTTATTCTCAAAACTACCCTGTGATATTGGTATTATTATTATCCTCATTTACAGATAAGCAAAAGTTCCAAGAGTTCATTCATAATTAAATTTGTATAGTATATTGAACTTTACAAAATGCTTTATCAATATAATCTCCTTGAATTTTTATAATCACATCACAAAGTAGATAAAAAAGAAAATACAAAATTCCTCTTTTGTTTTTGTTTTTAAGTAGAATCATTATTAAAATTAAGTGAAACTTACAGCCTTTCCTTTGAAATGTCAAAAGATAGATAAGCATAGTGTTTGGTATACAGTAGGCACACAACAAACACCTAATGAATGAAATGAGAAGAAATAACTCACTAGGTTCGATGGTAAAATCTATACTGGTTCAATAAAATCTTAATTATTTCTTATAACCTCTGTCATCAACAAAACTGAACAAATTTAAGTTATTTTTAATAAGTTAAGTCTGCCAATGTATACCTTGTTAGTTGAGCAAGTAGGCACACCTTAATTTGGTGAGGTGTAATCACTATTAATGACTTTGAGAGACCTTATTTTGTGAGAAAACCTGTCTCGCTATCACTTTTTACTTTTGAAAGGCTTCTCCTAAATATGTCCTTCAGTACCATCACTCTACCACTATTTTGCAAGGCTTGGTCTTTATCACATGATCGGAAGAATTTCTTGCTGTGTTTAGGCTATGAATAGCATTTGAAAAATTACTGTTATAATTATAGACAGCTAACACCTGCCAACTTGCTAGAAAATGAAATCATGTAAAATTTAAAGATGAGTATGCAATGCTTGTCGAACACTGAAGTATCAAAACAGTAAATGCTCACTTTTAGTAAACTAAAATTCTAATTAGACTTTACTGAATATTACACATAGAAATGAAATTATCCTATATATATACTTATTAGCTTGTTAATTTATACAATTAAAAGACTAACTGAATAGTATTCATTTAATGAATATTCATATATAAAAGTTGATTTGGGTAACGTAATTCACAAAACTCACATCATAAATTTTATTTCCCTTTAGTATGATTTAAAAGCTTAAGAAGTTGTTTTAAGACAATTACATAATATAAGAAATAATTTATAAATCTAGGAAGACCTTTTCCTTTTTAAATAAAAAAAATAGGGTAAGATTTAAATTAAATAAAACTAAAAGTATCTCATTTTTCTAAGGTAATTCCATATTTCATTGCAATCTAATCATATTTTTCTAATGGTTATATAAAAGAGATTAGAGAATGAGAAGACAGATAATTGTTAGGTTGCCAATTTTCACAAGTTTTTTTCTTATAAATTGAAACGTCACAAATTGTGACAGTCTACTAGTAATACACAGACTTTTAACAATAAAAATGTCAACCTGGAAAATCTAATAAATGGTCCTAATTGTTACCCTACAAAAACTCCCTAAATATTTCCAGTGACAAAGACATTTTTAAAAAAACAAGAATATTTTTAAAGACTTTTTTCTATACACAAACGCCATGGTAAATCTATCTCTACCAACACTAGTTTAACTTGGTGTAGTAACCAACAGGAAAAAAAAGCAAAGCATGAAATAATGTTCCCATAGTATGACTATCTAGCTGAGGTTTTCATACTTAAATTTCCTGTCTGCCAAGTGCCCATAGCAATACCATCATCAAATAGTCTGAAGCACCCTCACATGCCCCTAAGTATACTGTGCCAGCATAATTTCATCAAGGTCAACTAAGGTCTTTCTTACTTAATGTAATAAGTGATCTAGAAAAGCTGGGTCAAAGTAAATCCTATTTTCCATTGACTTCCATTAAAAAAGTAAATATTTTACCATGGTATGAAAAAACTGACTGATTGAGAAATTGTGATAAAGAGATTAAAATTGGTGGCCAGGCTTGCTGGGTGCTGATGTACTTCTAGCAGTACTTTTATCCTTCTATGTATTTTAAGCATTGCCTCCCCCTCCCCTAGCATCTCCCCTTGTCCTTCCACAAATTCTAAGTTTTCCCATGTCCACAGTTCCTCCAGTCCATGCTAATTTGCTAGCAAACAAACATTTTCTGTTATTTTTTTCTTTATTGATTTTTTAGAGAGAGAGAGAGGAAGGGAGAGGAAGATAGAAACATCTATGAGAGAGAACATTGATTGGCTGCCTCCTGCATGCCCCCCGTGGGGATTTGGCCCACAACCTGGGCGTGTGCCCTGAACAGGAATCGAACCGGCGACCTCTTGGTGCATGGGTCGACACTCAACCAGTGAGCCATACTGGCTGGGCAACATTTTCTGTTTTTAAATATGAAAACTCTTTATGATTAAGACATAACACCATTTAGGGCCCTGTTGTGTCAAACTTTAAATGATTAATAATCCTTTATTATACCCAAGATTCCATAGCTACCTTCATCTTTCAGGTCAAAGTTTCAATAAATCCTTGAGTTGCCTGTTTGAGTTATTAATTTATTATCTATTCAAATGGTTTAAAAGATATATAGTAAATTTCTAATGGCTTGCCAAAAGAAAAATATAACTCTGAAACAAAGAGAACATACCTATTTTCTAATTATTTTATTCCATGAATGATCTGTATAGTAAGCACTTTAAGGGCACACCTGCTAAAGATGAGAAAATTGTAATTAAGCTAAACTGTTCAGAGGGTTCTCCATGATAGCATGAATAACCCATGACCTTAAATAAAAATCTAATAAGCAAGAATTTAACGTCCCATTTCCCTGCAAAACACTACTTCCCATTTATAAACCAAACAATAACTGTTAGAAAAATATTCTTAAAATTAATCATTCTGGAGTGTTTATTTTTTCTTTTCTTTTATTCCCTCATGCTTGAGACCACTTGGGACACTGTAACATGAATAAAATACTTAGAAAGCTGAAAACTTTTTTAACAAGAGTATCCCTGTTAGTTTCAATCTTTCTGAAAAGTCAGAGCAAAGGAAGAGGATGGGATGTATTTATATGGGGGACGGGGAGAGAAAAGGCTCTTTACTTGTCTTCAAACCATTTGGGAAAAAAGATTTACCTTCAATTTCTTCACATCTTCCATTCAAAGAAGCCCAAACAACCTGAAGGTAAACAGTATTCTCCTCTGAGCTCAAAAGCAAGGAAAGAAAGTGGTCAAAGAGGAACGAGAGGTAGCACTGAGTAGAAAAGTAAGCCCAGAGGCTTTCTGAGGGAAAGGGACTGAGTTCTCAGTGTATCAATAAAATAAAAAAGGCCAGAAAATAGTGGATATGGAAGAAAGAAGCTTAGTGTAAATACTGAAAGAGGAATCTCATATTTGTTGTGATCTAAGAGTCAGCAGTAAATATTTGAGATGCACTACCTTAAACTTTGGGCTTTGATGAGACACAGTAGTAAAAAAGAAATCAAAACAGCCCTGGCCAGTTTGGCTCAGGGGTTAGAGTGTCGCCCCACGGAGCAAAGAGTCACGGGTTCGATTCAGGCCAAGGGCATGCACCTCGGTTGCAGTTCATCCCTGGCCCTGGTCGGGGGCAGCCAATCGATGCATCTCTCTCACATTGATGTTTCTCTCTCTCTCTTTCTCTTTCTCTCCCCCTCCCAGTCTATCTGAAAATATTTGGAAAAATATCCTCAGGTGAGGATTAAAAAAAAAAAATCATAACAAGAATTTAAAAAGGTCAAATCTGCTTCTAGAATGTCCCTGTTATATTTTATAGCATCATTATAAACTGTTTCTAATCAAATAGAATCTAAATTATAACTAGACCAAAACAATATATTATCTAGTTAGATGTAAGAACAGTTGTAATAGCAGCCTGTGACTAAATCTAACTGCTTTCTATCCCCCTTCTTCCTCACTAACAGAAATTCTTTGTTCAAGTGATGGGGCTCTCCGGGCTCTTAGGGACTGAATTCAGATTATTATGAACCTAAAGTAGAAATGCCCAATTTCCTTGCCAATGACTGACTTAGAAAAGGGCATGTGACCCAATGCCAGTCAATAGAAACTAAGAAGTGTGCTGGAGGGGTTCTGGTAAAAGTTTTTCTTCCCTGGTAGATATACGGGAAGAAATTCTTCTTAGCTGCAGATGGTCATGATGTCTTTAACTGATGTAGCAATCCTGCAACCATGAGTAGAGACAGCATCTGCTATGTTGAAGAAAGGAGAACAAAAAAATGGAAGCAGAAAGGCAATATAATTCAGTTAGTGAATCAATCAAGCTTGAAACTGCCTAACCTCCAGACTTATTATGCAAAATAATCATCCTCTTATTGTTAAACTTACAAACCATATATTCCCCAACTGGATACCAACTGAATACTCCAACTAGAACTCTAACAACTGTAAATGTGCACTATACCCAACAGCTTGTTTCATTTCTCACTGGGGTGTAACAATCACTTCACAAAAGGAACACCTCGTCCATCCCACTTAAAGATAAATACTTGTTACTTGGCCTAAATTTTCTATCTTAAGCCTAATTACTTCAGACATTTTCAGACAGAAATGAAAATGATCAAATGACCATTCTTGAAAATGTACTTGGCTATTGTGACTATTCCTCATAACCTTTATTTCCCCCCTAATTATGTGCATCATAAGCCATAGTTTACCAGTGGACTCTATTAGTGTATTAAGCCAGTGTATTATTTCTGTTCCTTTGTTTAGGGAATTAAGCATATCAAAAAGGTATTATGGGCCCAGCCCATAATTATTGAGCATCATCCCATGGACTGAGAGGTCCCAGTTCTATTTCTAGTCAGGGCACATGCCCAGGTTACGGGCTCAATCCTCAGTAGGGGGCATGCAGGAGATAGCCAATTGATGTTTCTATCTCTCTCTCTAAAAAAAAAAAAGAAAATCAATAAAAACATATTTTTTTTAAAAAGGTATTATGGGTTAAATTTGTAAAAAATAAAATAAAGCCTCCTATGAAAATAGATGGCCTTCCTCAAAAACAGGGAACACATCTTACTGATTTCCCAGTCCCCAGTACAGTGCCTGGCACAGAATAGTTCTCAAAACTGTGTTGAACAAATTTAAGTATGTTGACATGAAATCAATAAATTAACAACAGGAATGCAAACAGAGATGCCCTCCCATTTCTCCCTTCCTAACTATATAGTCCTCTGAGCTGACCTACAGCAACTAAGGGTCTTCAGGAACACCTGCAGGAATTGCAGAGGCAGTTCATCTGCTGCTGCTTTACTAATGAATAACAAAAAGCATTATGGCGCATTACATTTGAATTATTTGGTTTCCCATGTAAGGCTGATGCTACAGTGTGAACAGTGAGCCTGAGAGTGGTGAGCAGTGAGGCTAGGGTGGTAAGTGGGAGCCAGATGATGCAGGAACTCTTAAGTTTAGATTCTGTCCTAATTTAAAGCATTTTTGGCAGGAGAGTAACACGGTCAGATTTTCTTTTTATTGTTATTGTTGTTGTTGTTAATCCTCATCCAAGGATATTTTTCCATTGATTTTTAGAGAGAGTGGGAAGGAGAGAGGGAGAGGGGGAGATGGGAGAGGGGGAGAGGGAGGGAGAGAGAGGGAGGGAGAGGGAGAGGGAGAGGGAGAGGGAGAGGGAGAGGGAGAGGGAGAGGGAGAGGGAGAGGGAGAGGGAGAGGGGGAGAGAGAGAGAGAGAGAGAGAGAAACATTGATGTGAGAGAGACACATCAATTGGTTGCCTCCCAAACGACCCCAACCAGGGCCAGGGATCAAACCTGCAACCCAGGTATGTGCCCTTGACAGGAATCAACCCTAGACCCTTCGGTCTGAAGGCTGATACTCTAACAGCTGAGCCAAACCAGACAGGGCTCAGATTTTCTTTTAGACCTGTAGTTACATGAAGGATGAATATAAAGGTGGAGGATGGATTAAGCCTGGAAAAGTGAGAGATAATAGCAGAATTAGAACAGTGGTAGCAGGGGCAGAAATCCCTTTGTGAGCTATTTTCTAACAAGATGTAACACAGGCAATGAAATCTCAACATGTCTGAAACAAAACTCAATGTTCTCCCTAAATCCCTCTGCCACTCTTCTGTCTCAGGAAATTATTGAACTATTCACCAAGTAGTTAAAACCAGAAACTTGCAAGCCATCCTTGATTTTTGTTATTTTCCTCACTTCCTATATACAATTAAACACTATATCCTATGGTTTCTAACTCCTAGCTATCTCCCAAACCCATTCACTTTTTCCGACTTTTTCCACTATCCTACTCCACCATCATTTTTGCTTTGGACTAGTGGACAACCTCCTAAATAATGTTGCACATCCACTCTTGACCTCTGAAATCCATTCTCCTCATTGCTTCCAAAGCAATCCTTCTAATACACAATGGATCTTGTCCCATCTTGTTCATAACCCCTCAGGGGCTTCCCATTCTTCTTAGGATAAAGTACACAGATATTAACATAGCTTACAAGATCCTCTGTTCTCTGGCTGCCTAAAAACGGTAAGAATTCCTAACATTACTGAGCATTTCTTATGTGCTAGGCACTGTGCTATGCTTTGCAAGTATTACTTCATTGTATTCTTGTGAAGCAGGTACTATTAGCATTACTCTCATTTTGCAGATGAGAAAACTGAGTCAAGGAGAGATTATGTAATTTTGTGCTTAAGCATTCACACTCCCATCAAACTGTATGCCCAATCACACTGCATTACTGTCAGTTCCTAGAACTCATCTGCCATGAGTCCTCCACACATATTGTTCCCTATGTCTGGAATGTCCCACTCAAAAATATCATTTTTGGCCCTGGCCGGTTTGGCTCAGCGGTTAGAGCATCGGCCTGCGGTCCAGAGAGACCCGGGTTCGGTTCCCGCTAAGGGCATGTACTTCGGTTGCAGTTTGTCCCCGGCCCTGGTTGGTCGTGCGGGTGGCAGCCACTCGATGTGTCACTTTCACGTCGATGTTTCTCTCTCTCTCTCTTCCTCTCTCTCCCTCCCACTCTATCTGAACAAAAAATGGAAAAATGTCCTCGGGTGAGGATAAAAAAAAAATATATATATATATCATTTTTGCCATGATAATATTTATTCACTCATCAAATCTCTGCTTAAATGTCATCTCTTCAGGGAAGTCTTCCCTTACTATCTAAAATTACATTATTTGTTTATTTCTTTATGGTCTGTCTCCCTTCAGCAGAATGTAAAAATTGTTCACCACTGGTTCTCAGTTCTTAAGAATGGCATTCACCTGGGGTTCCATAACCACTAGTTGAATGACGGTATGACTAAATGATGTGGGGATGGAAACTCCCTAATTTGGTAACTTCATCTATTCAGACTGATAAGAAACAAAAAGAAGCCAAATATAAATTTGTTCATCCACTGGATATTTATTTAGTAGCTTCCAGGTCCCAGCCAATACTCTTGAGAACTTATAGCCCTCCTGGGGGAGACAGACACATAAACATGATTGTAGCACAATATAAGTAAAATGCCTGTTAAAATTGTGGCAGGAATAAAGTGCAATAGATGCAAAGACAAAAAAAGAGAGTATAAATATACGGGAAACCTTTTCAGTCGAGGAGGGTGTTGAATCATCTTGCAAGATGAATGAATCTTGAAATGTACTATATCACACAGTCCATGTATTTCAGTTATGAAAGAGGAGAGAATCATCCACAATGTAGTGGGCCACTTTACACTACATTTAATTCTCACAACAGCTCTATGTTATTATTCCCATTTTACAGATGTGGAAATCCAAGCTAAAACAAGTCAAGTGACTTACATGTCCAAGGTTATGTAGTGCATTAATAACAGAGATAATTTGAGCCCAGTCTGTTGTCTGACTCCAGTATCCATTTACTTACCACTATATTACAGTGCTTTGAGCCTGTACTCCCCAGAGCCTAATTACTTTTGTTTTCACTATAACTCTTAACAAAAGTGGTTATCTGGTTTACCATTTTAACACAAATAAGCAGCAAAATAAAAGGTTAAAGAAGAAACCAAAGTGAAGTATACCGACAGCAAGAAACAGAATTGAACACAAAAATTAAAAAAACATGGATCATGCAGTCTTACACACTCCACCCTTAGCTATGCAACAGTACTTGATGTGCAAAATGATGACACCATTACAAAAAAAAAGAAGGTTGTTGTAGTCAATACCCAAGTAAATTATAAATTTTAAAAACTTCTCACACTATGACTTTGAAAAACACATATAGATTTAGACTGACAAGCACAGAGGGCTACTGAGAATTCTTAATATCTAAAAACAACCTCTCTTTAAAATAAAAACCTTCTCAATAAATCTTATAATAAAATGGGATAAGTTTATTATATACAAAACAGGAGGAAAACTGTGTTTAACCTGTTGCACTCACAATTTAAATAGGTATGTATGTGAAAATGAAAAGAAACAACTTAAGCAAACACAGAGAAAGCTGGATGAGTAATTTACCCTAAAAGTATTTCTACCATACACTCCACCTGAGTCCGAATTTTAAATCTGAAGATGTCAGCTTTTATGACATAGCTTTTATTATTTTATGTAATTCTTTTTTTGAAAAAAAGAAAGGTTGCATTTAGAGAACAGATCCTGGATTTTTTGTTTTGTTTCTAAGAACAAAAGAAAATTGTTTCACCAATTATCTTGAACAAGCTGACAAGGAAACATTTAATGTACATTATCATTTTAGAGCCTTTTAAATGTGAAACTTGACACACACACAAGTTTGTAACACTGTGAAAAGCATACTGGCTACACTTCCCAACACCATGTAAAAATAAATATAAGTTAAAGCAAGTCTTTACGAGCAACTAACTGTGACTTTCACATATTTTTCCAGGAGGAATGTAGTATCTGCTAAAACTCTCTAGGAAGACAACGTGTGTTTACTCATATTTGAAAATTACTTTTACTTTAGTTCCTCTTGTACAATTTTGGCCCCAAATTCAATGTTTTACAGAATACTCTAAACTTAAGATGTAGAGCAAATTCATAGAGTTCATATAACAACCTATTAGAACTAAATACAAAGTGAATTTAAGTGCAACTAAAATTTCACTATACTTTATAGACAGTTTTAATTACAATGCTCTTCCTTACCTGGACGCTCTTCAAAATAAATTCACTTTTCTCTCTTACATCTTTAAAGGGACACCTCTTAGAAAGCATAAGCAGATGGGCAAGAAGCTTATTCAACCCATCCAAAGAAACAGCATTTGAAAGTCCATCCGATGGACGATAAGGTGTCTCTTTCACCGAACGAAGATACTCAGTTTTTCTCAAAATGATTTGCCTAATGTTTTCCAGTGCTGTCTCTCTAGTAGTTGAATCTCTACTGCACAGTCCATCCCATCTCACTTCATTCTCTCCTTCAGCCATGACAATTGGAGGTTTTTCTTTGCAGTCTTCAGTTAACCTTTCAGCATGTCCCCAAAAGCACTTTGTATTTTCAAAACGAGAAATGTAAGAATAAAATCAGATCAATCGAATCTTCATAAAAACACACGTCTGGGTGACATCTGGAACCAGAGTGTCTTTTATATTGATGACTTCCAAGCGATCTACAAGATAGAGCTCACCCTCTTCTTCTACACGAAGGGGCAGTCTTCTGATGAGAGACTGAAAAACCAGAGTTGGAAAGTTGAAACCTTACTGTGCTGGCTTTGCTGGACAGGGAAGTGTTCGCCTCCGTCTTGCGGGATCAGCGGATATCCTCACGCTGTGGAGCTGTCAAATCCGTGCACTGCCCCAAAAGGCTGGTAACAGCTGAACGCCCTCCAGCCATTCGGGGTTTTTGTCTGGCGGCCACCGGGTCCTCCGGAGCGCTCCCACCCCGCCCCTCCTCCGGCACCAGTCCCCGCCCTCCGCAGCTCCTCCCAGCGCCTCGGCGGCCGGCTGGCCGCTGGCTGGGAAGGCTCGCCGAGCCCGGGTTCACTCGCCGCCGCGGCCGAAGATCCAGGCGCTCCTGGGGGGCGGCAGCCTCCAGCAGTCGCTGACTCGGCAGCAACGTTGAAGGAAAGCGTCTCCGGCTCCGTCGGTTCCCGACCCTTGGGCAGATGCCGTTTCTTCTCCGATTTCTGCGTTCTCGCCCACCGCCCGCTAAACCAGACGAACACCCGGCCGCCCCGCAGTCCCCGAGTGCGGAGTTGGGCCACGGAGCTGGCAGAGCGGCTGGGCCCGAGGCGCAGAACCCGCCCCTTCGCCCAGCCCCATCAGTGGGGCTCGTCCCAGAGGGCGGGAGCAGGGAGGGGAGATGGGGTCCTCACCCCCAGTCCCTCCCCTTTCTCCGCCCGGCACAAACCAGGAGCCCAGGAGCCGTCCCTGCCCTAGCGTCCTCTTCCCCGCCCAGGCAGACGCGACCCGCAGAGGCAAAGCCATTGGAAAAAGCCCCGCCCTCCGCAGGCTACCTCCAGACCCCTAGCCCGCGCGCTGCCGCCAACGGCTGCCCGCTGCTACGCATGCGTGATAGCGAGCAGGGCGCATGCGCCTTAAAAGGCACTTAGTCTGCGCCAGGGGGCGTTTTCCGTACCTTGACGTTTGGATTCTGTGGACTGAAGGAGAAAGAAAAGTAAGGAGTTGAAGGGCTGTTACTTTCTCAGACAAGGCAAGCACAGCAAAGAGGGCAAAGATGCATTCCTGGAGCAAATTTAATCTAATTTTAAGATTAGCCTAAAATAGTGACGGTCTCTTTATTACGCCAAACCCTTATTTAAGAAGGTAGGGCGTCATCACATTGACTTCTGGGAAATGTAGTTTTGAAGCTGCTGGTGCGTTCTGTTTGCGACAGAAACTACAATCCCCAGGAGCCACCGCAACGTTGCCTGTGTCGGCCTGCGAGTCAACGGTTAGCGCACACCGAAATTGACTGAGAGCATCGGCTTGGTGAGAGATCTGTAGGCTGGCTGTCACTTTTCTCTAGACAGGATTTTTCCTTCCTCCATTTCCTGTGAGGTTTTGGAGACGAAGCCATCTGGGCTGTCCTTCCAGTAATCTGCGTGAAAAAGACTAGACCGGGTGCCCAAGCCCCAGGGCGCGTGGAGGCGCGGATGTAGGGAAGGTGGCGAACCTGAGGTCGGAGGCGAGAGGGATGCTGTGGGAAGGGGTGCGCTGCGCTGCTGCCTCTGCCTCTGCTTTCTGGTGGACTTGTGCCGGGTGGAGTAGGGAATCCCTGTGCAGTTGCTCCTTTGACATTGCAAAGGGGTGTTCCGTGCTATATTTGCTCAGCCAAATGACCTCCCAAGCAGAGTTTTGAAAGCGAGTTGTCAGATCCATTTTGTCTGAGACTAATAGGCAAAGAATACCCAGCATTCCTTGGTGTGAATTTTTGCATACTTTAAGGATACTATGTGAAAAAAGACCCATAAAAATCTTCAAATTTTAATATTTTATTTATTGGTTGATTTTAGAGAGAGAGACAGAAACATAGATTTGTTGTTCCACTTATTTATGTATTCATTGGCTGATTCTTGTATGTGCCCTGACCCGAGATGCAACCCACAACCTTGGCGGGAGGATGCTCTAACGAACTGAGCTAATGGGCTAGGACTTAAAATAATTCCTTTTAGGAAAAGTTGTGGTGAGAAAGGTGTTAATGGGCTGATAACCAAATTAGATTTTAATTCTTCACATTGCAGAATAGATGTGTTTTAAAAAATTTAGTCTTTTTGGGTACTGAGTAATAAAGAGTGAAAAAGACACAGCCCCTACCTAAGAGACACAGAAGGTTAAACATACAGTTACAGTGCTGTATGGTATCATTGGGATGGCTACAAAGATGACTTAGTCCAGTCTTGGAAAGTCAGGGAAATCCTCATCCCAGGGAAAGAGAACAGCATGTGGTGAGGCCCAGAAGTGAAAGAGAGGTGGTATTTTCAAGAAAATACAATAAGCCAAATCATATATTTTGGAAGGGATACTTTTTTATGTACTGCTGTACCTTGAAGCTGCAAAGAGACAGGTACTATGAATTTTCCAGATAGCTGCTGAAAGTGAGCTATTCTTGAACAGATTTATAATTTCAAAGAATTGGTCTAATTTGGAAAGCCTTGCTACATTCTAATGCTATAGATTTAAATGAAAATTTAAAAAATGAAATTATGAGTATGATTTCACAAAACAAATAAGCAAAAAGCTATTCCTTTCTTGTCTTCTTTTTGGGCTCATCATGTAATGTCCAACCCACAAAGGGTAGGGTAGTTTAAGTCTTAGTCCCTTTTTTACTGCATAGTTTAATCTGATCTCATTGATACCCATGCTTTCACCACCACCCATGACTATTGAATATATAGCTTCATCCAGCTTCACTTAAAGCTTTCATATATCTGTCTCCTTGATATTTCTTCTTGGTCATTGCAAAAGGACCACAAACTCAACATGCCTAAAACCAAATGCATGTATCTCCTGTGAATCTGATTCTTTGTTAGTTAAGAACTCTACCATCCATTTGTGAAAATTTGAAACCTAAGTATTATTGATTCTTCCTGTCCTTCATACTTCTATAGCCAAATTATTTCTATAGTCAAATTATTACTGTGTTCTGCCTTGCTGGTGTGAGTCAGTGGTTGAGCATTGATCCATGCACCAAGAGGTCTCTGGTTTTATTCCTGGTCAGGGCACATGCCCAGGTTGTGGGCTCGATCCCCAGTAGGGGGCTTGCAGGAGGCAGCCAATTGATGTTTCTATCTCTCTCTAAAAATCAATTTTTAAAAATTATTACTATGTTCTATCAATCTTATCTCCCAAATATCCTTCAAATTTATCCTTTCCCCTCCATCTCCATAAGCTATGAGAACCTCCACAGTAGAGCTTTACTTGCCTCCAATTTTTGCCTTCTGAGTTTTCTCTTTTTTCATTCCTGACAACTCTTCTGTTTGATGAAAATATTGTTTCTTTAAATATGTTAAAACATTTATATTGCAACCTAGTCTGTGGTCTTAGAGCCATTCTGTATCTATAAGCTAACTTTTCATATATCTGCTCTGGTCCATTATGTAATGATTTATAGTTTAGCTCTCAGAAGGTAATCTTATTTCCAAGCTTTCCTAGTCCCCACATATCATACAGGGTACATTGATCTTGAGCTCAGCAACAAGGTCTGAACTAGAGATAATATGTTTGGAAACTATCAGCCTATTGGAATATTTTGTTTTGTTTTTCTTTTATGCTACCATGTTTAAGTGCTTACTAATGTTTTGGGCACTCTGTTAAATGTTTTGCATATGCTCTTATCCTTACATAGCTGAAAAAAAATGGTTAAAATTTTTTTTTAATTAAAAAAAATTTTTTTTTTAAAAACTCGGGATCTTTCTGAACTTCTTTTTCCTAGGCTTAGTCTTTAAGGAGGGAATGTGGTGGGTGCTAAAATAGTGTTCATTGGTTAAAAGTAGATGGGGAGCTAGGAGAGATTGGAAACTAAACACCTCAGAGTGAAAATCCTAACTTTTCAGATTCACTAGCTGGTTTCCTTTTGGTGTCTGTGCTTTTCTTCTTTTCTTATCCTCTAGCCTGGGTAAAGTCTTATTTAAATATTGTAACTTTATCTTTGCTGTATCAAGACATAAAAGGTAAAGAGTCATCTAATCATAAGACAAGAGCATTATAAGAGGAGCAGCACCCTTCTCCCAGTGAGGCCAATGAGGAGGGACAGTGATAATGAGATTTCCAAGGGGAAAGTGAATTTTGAGGGTAAGGATTTGAACTAATGGATTTAATTCACAAGTTACCCATGTGGAGAGTCTTCCATTGTCAACCTCAGAGAATCTAGGTTGTAATATCAAAGACAAAGCAGTTTTCCTATCGGAAGTTTATCAGTGACCTTTTTCATGGCAGTTGCAGGGGAATGGAAGCCAGATATTTGCATTCATTTGTTCAATATTTATTGAAAAGCTGTTATGGACAAGTTCTATGATTGGCACTAACTCTACAGTAGCATACATAAAAAGCTGCCCTTAAGAAGCATACAATGTATGTGGATTATAGACCTTTTATTTTTTGTTAATCCTCACTCTAGGATATTTTTCCATTGATTTTTTTAGATAGAGCTGGAGGGACAGAGAGAGAAACAGAAACATCAATGTGAGAGACACATTGGTTGCCTCCCGCACAACCCTGACTGGGCGGAGGATCAAACCCGAAACCAAGGTACCTGCCCTTGACCAGGAATCGAACCTGAGACTCAGGTTCGATGCTCTAGCCGCTGAGCCAAACCGGCCCAGGCTATAGACCATTTAAAAAAAACAACAACTTGGTTTAACAGTGAGGAATAGAGATAAGGTAGTAGCTAAAGGTCTGTGTGAGAGATAATGAAAGGAGGAGGTAGAATCAGCAGGATTCAGTGACTATTTGGATGTGGGAGATAAAAAATGAAAATGCCTGGGGTAACTACTTTCCAGATGAAGAGTAACTCATTCCATTAATCAGAGTAGGAACTATACTAGAAAGACCAGTCTTGGGATGGAAAGATACCGGAGTCCAGGTTTGAACATGTTAATCATCTTGTTTGAGGGACTCATGAGTCATACAGGTGAACAATACTCAGTACTGCTACTGAACAGCTTTTATAATGAAACCGTAACTGTTAGATGTTGCTATAGATTCAAATAGTGAGAAGACCATGGATCTCAGAGACACAGAATCTTGGGTTTGAATTCCAACTCTACTTCTTATTACCATTGTGAATTTGGCCAATTGTTTCACCTCACTAATTTTGGATGTAGGAGATGAGATAGTTTTCTTACCTACAGAAGAAGGATAGTACCTACCTTCCCAGGACTCGTGTGAAGACTTAATGAGGTAATGTATATAAAGTTTTAGATTAGCATCTGGCATATATTGGCTCTCAAGAAACAGTATTTTTTTTACTAAAAATTTTTAATGTTGACATATTGCAGGTATCCCCCTTTTCCCACCCTTTGCCCACCTCTACCCACCCCTACATCCCCCTCCCTTGGCCTTCACCAAAATATAGCCTGTGTCCATGGAGTATGCATATATGTTCTTTAGCTAATCTTTTCACTTTCTTTATTCAGACCCCCTCCCCCACCTTGGGCACCAGCCAGTCTGTCCCATGTATCCATCTTCTGTTCCCTTTTGTCAGTTTATTTTGTTCATTAGATTGTACATATTAGTGAGATTATATGGTATTTGTCTTTTTTTTTTTTTAAATCCTCACCCAAGAATATTTTTTCCATTGAGTTTAAGAGAGAGCAGAAAGAACTGAGGAGAGAGAGAGAAACATCAATGTAAGAGAGACACATCGATTGGTTGCCTCTACATGCACCCCGACCCGGGCCAGGGATTGAACCTGCAACCCAGGTACATGCCCTTGACAGGGAATCAAACCCAGGACCCTTTGGTGCATGGGCTGATGTTCTAACCACTAAACCAAACCTGTCAAGGCCAGATTTTATTTTTAAGGTGTCCATAACAAAATTGATTTTAATTCTTTCCTGAACAAAATTGATTTGAATTATGTTCTTTTCATCCTTTAAAAGGCCTTCTTTCTAAAACACTGTCATACATACTATTCTCAGAATACAGTCTTTTCTTTTTTCTTTTCATGTTATTTGCTTCTGTCTTTCATGAATAAACCACTTAAATCAAGTTAACACTTCAATATTTTCTCCAGTTCTTCCATATTTGGTGTATCCATATTTACTGTAATGTGCTTTGAATGTCTAAACCTCCAGTATTTCCCGCATATTTTTAAATATTTTTAAAAACAATAAAGTTATTTACTCTATATTTATTTCATTCTTATTGAAAGAGTTGTGAGCCAACTGTAGCATATACACAATTTATGACATAAATGTTATAAACCAATCTCACTGCTGGCTTCATTCTTATTTTTCTACTCTTATTTTCCTTATCCACATTATTTATATTAATATATACATATATAGAAAATACAAATATTTTGTGTCGTTTTTAAAAATATTAAATATTTCAAACAAAGAAAAATAAGAATAATATAACAAACACTTGTTTACCTACTCCTTGAATGAACAAATGTTAACATTTGTCTCATTTGCTTTATATTTTTTAATGGAATACAAAATCACGTGTGTGGAAGTGCCCTTGGCCCCATAATATAGTCTTTGCGTTTTAAAATAATTTTATATAAAAGACATCTTATGATACCCATCATTCTATAACTTGCTTTTTTTACTTAAAAACATAATTTCTGGAAACAGCCCAAGTGTCCATCAGTAGACGAATGGATAAAAAAGCTGTGGTACATATACACAATGGAGTACTATGGAGCTGTAAGAAAGAAAGATCTCTTATCCTTTGAGATGACATGGAGGGACCTGGAGAGTATTATCCTAAGTGAAACAAGCTAAGCAGAGAAAGACAAATATCACATGATCTCACTTATTTGTGGAATATAATGAACATAACAGTCTGAGGAACAGGGTAGACCCAGAGACGTGGAAGTAGGGTACAGACTGACAACCCTCAGAAGAGGGAGTGGGGGGAAGAGATAAACCACAGAACTTATATGCATATATGCATAACTGATGGACATG
Organism: Tadarida brasiliensis; assembly: GCA_030848825.1. Lineage (NCBI taxonomy): Eukaryota > Metazoa > Chordata > Mammalia > Chiroptera > Molossidae > Tadarida > Tadarida brasiliensis. The sequence continues at coordinate 48,050,807 of CM061262.1, read as the reverse complement.
GACAACAATGCTGGGGATGGGGTGGGGGGGATGGAGAGGAGAGTGTCAATGGGGGAAAAAGGAGAAACATCTGTAACAAAAACAAATTAATAAAATTAAATTAAATTTTAAAAAGATAAATTAAAAATAAATAAATAAAATAAAAACATAATTTCAAAGCTTATCCATGTTGCTAAATGTAAATTTCGTGTGTTTTTTATTTTAGTTGCCATATGGTGTTTCATCTTATGAATATGACACAATTTATGCATTCCCCTGCTAAGTTATTTTTATCATTTTTTTCTGTTGCAAGTAAAGCTACAATGAAGCTCACTATACATATCTCCAAATTAACATGTGCCATGTTCTCTAGGGTTCATTCATAAATACTGAGAAGTGGAATATCTGAGTTACAGAGTATATACAGCATAACAATTTAAAAATTGTCTTCCAAAATGTTTCACAAGTTTACACATGAGTTGTTATTCATGAAAATTTTCATCTCCCCACATCCTTGCCAAACATTGCCAAATATTGACAGGTTATTTTTTTTTTTAAGCTTTGTCAACTAATCAGTGTGAGATACTTTTTCATTGTTGTTTTTAACTTGCATTTTCCTGATTACATTACATTCCTTGAAGTTGAGTATCGTTTTGGTTTTTGGTTATTTATATTTTCTCATCTGTTAACCATTGTTCATATCTTTTGTTTCTTTATTAATTGAGCTGTTTGTTTTTCTGGGTTTTTTTTTTTTATCCTCACCCGAGGACATTTTTTACATTTATCTTCAGATAGAGCGGGAGGGAGAGAGGGAGGAAGAGAGAGAAACATCGATGTGAGAGAGACACATCGAGTGGTTGTCACCCACACGACCCCAACCGGGGCTGGGGACAAACTGCAACGGAGGTACAAACTGCAATGGAGGTACATGCCCTTAGCGGGAACCGAACCTGGGACTCTCTGGTCCGTGGGCCGATGCTCTAACCGTTGAGCCAAACCAGCCAGGGCTATATATGTTGTTTTTTTAAATCAACTTTGTCAGTGGTGTCTTTTGTTGTATATAAGTTTTACTTTTTAACACAGTTTGCTTTATCACTTCCTTTTTCAATCTATACCACTGTCTTATATTTTCTTCTAAAACAGTTAAATGTTGTTTATATGTAGGCATTCATTTATTTTTGTGTTTGACATGGAGTAGAGATATATGTGTAGCATGTTAACCTGGCGTATATGTTTTTCTAGGTAGATTGTCCAGATTATCTTGGATTTTTTATGTAGATAATCATATTGTCTACAAATAACCATTTTGTTTCTTCCTTTTAAATTCTTATCTATCTTATTTTTTTCTTTTTCTGTTTTATTGCTTTGGCAAGATCTCCAGTATTGAATAGTACTGGTAATGGGATCCTTGTTTCAAGTGGTATTTTTAGTATCTGGGGTGGACCTTTGTTCTTGAGAGATGATACTTTTTAGTTTGTTTTAATTAGTGTTCTATTTATTAAAGTTGTAATTTTTTTTAAGTTTAATTTTTTCCTAAGCCTTTGAGTTTAACTTAAAATTTTTACTAGATCAGTTTTTAGATCTAGTAGTTTTTGCTTGGAAATAAGGTCTTTGAGTTTTTTTAGTATTAGGTTAACTAGTTAAACATGTAATAGCACTTATAAATTTAAATTCCTTATGCATTTCAAACTACATTTTTCAATTTAGCCTATCATGTTTTCTTAAATACTTTAAACAACTATCAAGGCAGACCTTCAGTTCTAATAAGCAACATCTTCCTAAGTAATTAAGCAACTTTTCTAAATCTAATAAATTAGATCTATACCTTTAACAAATCATATTTGAGAGTCCCAGGTTCGGTTCCCTCTAAGTGCACGTACCTCAGTTGCAATTTGTCCCTGCCTTGGTTGGGGTCGTGTGGGTGGCAACCACTCGATGTGTCTCTCTCACATCGATGTTTCTCTTTCTCTCTCTTCTCCCCTCTCTCCCTCCTGCTCTATCTGAGGATAAATGCAAAAAAATGTCCTCGGGTGAGGATAAAAAATAAAAATAAAAAAAATCCAGCTCCCAAATAACCACTATAGCTTGAGTGTTGTCCTTGTGTTTGGCAACTTGGGCATTTCCATTTTATGCATTTGAGGTTGGCTATATATGTTTTCTAATCCTCATCCGAGGATATTTTAGAGAGAGGGGAAGAGAAAGAGAGAGAGAGATTGGTTGCCTCCCGTACGTGACCCCGAAACCTAGCTGAAACTTAGGCATGTGCAACCTTTCATTACACTGGATGATTCTCCAACCAAATGAGTCACACTGGCCAGGACATTGGCTATTTTTAAATGTTATGTATCATTCAGTATTTTTGTATTTAGGTTGGAGGGGAACTTTTCTATTTTATATTAATTGAACATTTTTATCAGAACTTTTCATATTTTATTTTACCTTCTTTTATTGTATGTCATTTAATAAGTTACTTATTTCTAGAACAAGGGTGTTGTAAATACATACCTGTTGAAATAATTAAAAATATGTATTCTTTAAACTTTTAAAATCTTCACTTAGGTTGTCTAAGTAAGATCATCAAGGCATTCATAAAGGTATTCACTGTAAAGACAAAACTTCTATTGTTACCCAAGGTTTATAACTCAAGAATTATGGCAGAAGCCTCAGTAAAATTTCATGTTTGCCAGTCTTTTAGAAGAATTTTAGAAATGGATGAAAACGTCAAGGTTACTTAAGTCAGTCCTTTTATTTTATATACAGAGAAAGTTATGAGAGGTTAAGGTACTAATTAACTAGTCACAGAACTAGTTAGAATTCAGTATTGTCACCATTACACTAGTGAATTCAAATGTAATGCCCTGCCAGTAATTAGTAGTGCTTGGGAGGAGTCTCTGACACCAGGCCTTCTTTAATATTCCTCACTTATTTTGTTTCAACCTAATTGCAGTTTCTAAAATTCCTCTGTTCAGAAAGGGACAGATGATGGTTGTGAGACCTTCTGCTGTGGTATGTTCTATTTTTAGGCTTTATTCATTTGGAACATGAGACAATTATTCCTTGCTCCAAAATAATTTTATGCCAATTGTTTGAATTCTGTTGCTCAATTTTACTGTCTCTTTTATGAACCCTCCTTATTTCATGAGTTGTGTTAATGAGAAACAATTATAATATCTACTGAGTAATTGGGCTCTATTGTGATTCTGGCAGGCACTTTTAAAGATACACTACAATTCTTTTGTGCCTTTTAGTCAGATTTACCAGTTGGTTATCTACTAAATCAAGTAGGTTTAAGTACGTGAACACTGTAATTGTTAACTATTTTTTTAAAAATAGTAAGTCTCTTTCTGTTCCTTAATGCTCCTACAGTGGAAATAGGAATTTCTATGTATGCAATGAGGATTCTTTAGATAATTTGCTCTTTGCTATTTTTGTTATCAGTTGTTATTTCACATTATCAATTACATATCTCATCATATTTTGATAGCTGTATAGAGCTGCTTTGAAGATTCTGTATGTAGATATTACCTAAAGTCAGTTCTGTGGAATGCTAATATCTCAAGACGATTCCCCCAAAAAAGGTTTCTGTTGCAAATAAAGTTGGGAAATAATGCTGTATCCCTGTTTTGGAAATTCATAATGATAGTAGAAATATTAACTATACTGACAAAACTTGCAGGTGAAGAAGTTGCTTAATTTTGTTTTACCCATTTCCAAAATTTATTTTCCTGGAAAACTATTTAATTTAAGGAGTAATTTCAGTTCATATCCTGTGAAAATGGTATTTCATAGTACACATTTTTGGTAAATACTGTTTAATAATGTGAATCTTTAATGAGTTGTAGATCTATAATCTTTAAATATTAAAATGATGAGTATATATTTAAAATATTTTTAAGTCAAGTTATCTTTGTAATGTTTTCTTCATTTACAACATGAATTATCCCCTCTCACCCAGTTATTCCTTTCCCCAGACCAAATGTTTTCATTCATATAGCTCATCTTTATTGAGCCCCTATGGAACACATACTAGAATACAAAGATGAGTAATATGTTCTGGCTTCTGAAGAACTAAAACACTGATTTGATAGAGCAAGGGAGCAATCTATGGGGATTACTCCCTCACATCTTTATGTAATTGTAGTGACCCATGATCAGCACTTTGCATTTATTTATTTAATAGCATGAGAAAAATGTTCTTACTATATGTTTTTATAAAGACTATTTATTGTCTGGCTGGTGTGGCTCAGTGGTTGAGCGTCGACCCATGTACCAAGAGGTCACCAGTTCTATTCCCAGTTAGGACACATGCCCAGGTTGTGGGCCCAATCCCCAGTGGGGAGCATGCAGGAGGAGGCCAATCAATGTTCTCTCTCATCGATGTTTCTATCTCTCTCTCCCTCTCCCTTCCTCTCTCTAAAATCAATAAAGGGGGGAAAAAAAAAACTGTTTATTGAATCTAAAATGTCAAAGATTGTAAGGCACAGTATTACTTTTTATATACCACAATGAAGGAAAGAAAACATCGCCAAAAAAGTCTAAAGGTGAATTCTGATTTCAGAGAAGTAAAATGTGTGCATTACATACGCTAATAAATTTTTGTTAACTATTAGACTTAGATATATTTTGTTTTATGTATTTCTACTATATTAATTTAATTAAGTGCAACAAATACTTATTGAATGACTACCACATAATAAGTCTAATGAATAATAGAATAATGAGTAAGATGTGGTCCCTTGCTCTTAAAGAACTGTAGAAGAAGGCATATGTGTGCAGACATTGCTAAAATAAAACTGTGTTTGTTAAAGCAATGAAATTAAATTCCACAAACTACAGTTAATAAATATGTTAAAGATAATGCTAAATTAATGACAGTTGGTGGTTTTGTAAAAGTTATAAATTACCAACTTCAAAAACCATCTATTGTTAATTTTTTATTCTTTCATTGTTAGAGGTGGTTGGGGGTTATTGAGTAGGAGGGAGAAATGAAATATTTATTTTGGAGTACAAGGGTATGTTCTTTTAAAGGAGAGAATATAATTTATTTTATTTTATTTTGTCAATCCTCATCTGAGGATATTTTTCCATTGATTTTTAGATAGAGTGGAAGGGAGGGAGGGGGGGAGAGAGAGAGAGAGAGAGAAACACTGATGTATCGCATCAATTGGTTGCCTCCCACATGACCCTGAATGGGGCCAGGGATCAAACTTGCAACCCGAGACCATGCCCTTGTCCAGGAATCAAACCTGAGACTCCTCAGTCCACAGGCTGACACTCTAAAAGCTGAGCCAGACTAGCCAGGGCTAGAGTTTATTTTAAAGATATTTCATGGCTCTGGCCATTGTTGCTCAGGTATTTTGAGTACTAATCCCCTATAAATTAGTTAAACTAACATCTACCGAGTAGCCAAATTAAATAACCTAAGAATTCTCTTTAAATGCTTCTTCTCCCTTAACCCTTAAGTGTAATAATTGCTAATACCGATTGAACATTTACTGTGTGTCATGCATCTTTCTGAGTACTTTATATGTATTATCTCATTTAATCCTTAGATCAGCCTTCTATGTTAAAGTACCATTTTAATCTTCATGTGCAGATTAGGAAACTGAGGTGTAGAGAGCTTAAACATTTGGCCCAAGATTGAACCAAAGAAGTCTTTTCTTAAGCCTTTTATAAATACTGTAATATCTTTATTTTTTTAGGTTAAATTCCAGAAATGTAGTAAAAAGTCTTTGTTTCTAATAAAGTTTACTTTTTAAAACCCTGCTTTTTTGTTTGTAAAAATAATGTATTTAAGTGTATATATTTCCGTTTTTCCTATGTTGATTTTGTTTTATGGATAAAATTATAATTTTATATAGCTTCGTATTTTTCTCACTTAGCCTATTATGACTTTTACAATATAACTTTTTTTTTAATCCTCACCCGAGGATATTTTTCCATTTATCTTCAGATAGAGTGGGGGACAGAGAGAGAGAGAGAAAGAGAAACATCGATGTGAGAGGGACACATCGACTGGTTGCCTCCTGCACAATCCCGACCAGGGCCAGGGACCGAACTCTAACTGAGGTAGTGCCCTTGACCAGAATCAAACCTACGACTCTTTGGTCTGCGGGCCAACGCTGTAACCACTGAGCAAAACTGGCCAGGGCGACAATATAACTTTTAATGACTATATATAATATTATAACATATGATTGTCATTTAATGAGTTGTTTACTAGTTTGGGATATTTCTTTATTCAACAAGCATTTTTTTTAAAGACTAGTTGATTGGTTTTTAGAGAGAAAGGAAGGGAAAGAAACATCATCCATTGGCTGCCTCCTGCGCATGCACGTGTACACACACACACACACACACCCTGGGATGGGGTCTGAAACCTGCGTGTGTGCCTTGACCAGGAGTCAAACTAGTGACCCCTCAGTGCGTAGGATGACGCCCAGCCAATTGAGCCACACCAGCCAGGGCTTCAACAAGTATTTTTAGCACCTTCTCTGTGCCAGACACAATTCTAGGCATGGATAGAGTGGGGAAGAAATCAGTCAAAGTCCCTGCCCTCATGGAGCTCACATTCTAGTTGACATAGGGAGACAAATAATTTTATATACAATGGAGAAAAAACAGAGGAATGTGGATAGAAAGTGCTGGGGAAGGGAAAAGATTAATATTTTATAAAGAATGGTAAACAGAAGCCTCTGTGAGCAGGTGACATTAGACCTGAGACCTGAAGTAAAGGAGTAAGCTATACAGATATCTGAAGGAAAAGTATTCCAGGCAGTGGAACCAGAAGTGAAAAGTCCTGAGGCAGGAGCATGCATGATGTATTACAGCAACAGGGGGGGAGGACAATGTGTGGCTGGAGAGGACTGAGCAAGAGGGAGACTGAACAAGAGTCAAAGAGGTAGGGATTGGGGGACCCAATTCACATTATGGCTTTATTAACCACTGTAGGGACTTCGTGTTTTCTCTGAGTGACAGGGTGACATTGGAAGGGTTTTGAGCAGATGAATGACATGTGACATGATGTTAAAAGGCTCATTCTTTACAATAATCCAGGCTTAAAATGGTGCATGGGCCAAGTGGATATATTTTGAAGGTAGAACTAGCATATGTCCTGATGGATTCCTGATTAATTCCTGATGGATGTGAGAAAAAGGTAACAAGGACAAACTTTTTGATAAGTGATGTTGAAGTGATGATCTTTCCAATAATCTGTGTGTATATCTTTACTTCTTTTAGTATAGATTTCTATAATTACTGACCCGAGAACATGAACATTTTAAGGCTCATGATATATACTGTTAAACTGCTTTTCAAAGAAGTCATATCAATTTATATTTCTATCAACAGTGTATGTGTACTTTCTTGCCCTTAAGAGAACTTCACGTGTTTGAAATGTAAAAAAATGGTGTTTCCTTGTTTTCTTTTTAAATAAGTATGTTTTCTTTTTAAATAAGGATGGCTGCCATTGTCAAGTATATATTTTGCTTACAGAAAGTGCATAATTTGCAGACATAAATTGTAAGTGCTTTATATACATTATCTCATTTTGTCTAGATATAACATTCCTATAAGATAGTTACTATCCTAAGTATATAAAGAAGGAAGTTGAGGCTCAGAAAAGTAAAAAGTAAGTCAGAAAGATAGGAAGTGGCAGATCCAGGATGTGAACTGAGGTCACACTTCACAGGTTACTTTTAAATCTGAATATAACTACTTTTCTTTGATTACTGTTAAGCTTTATTAGTTCACTGACCACATTCTTCTGTGAATTGATTGTTTGTAATCATTGGCCATTTTTTATTATGATGTAGTATTTTCTTTTGATTTACAAAAGGTTTTTCTTTTTCATTAACTATATTAGCCCTTTGTCCTTCATTGCAAATATTTTCTTCCATTTTTCTTTTTTTCTTAATTTTATTTAGTTATGTATGTATGTATGTATGTATGTTACAGATGTCCCTCTTTTTCCCCCATTGAAACCCTCCTCCCTGCTCCTGTCCCCCTACCCCACCTGCACAGTATTGTTGTCTGCGTCCATTGATTATGCATATATGCATATAAGTTCTTTGGTTTATTCTTCTGTTTTTCTTTTGCCTTTCAGTTTTGTTCATAATTTTTATATGTTGTAGTATGAATTTTAAGAAGGTAGTGAAATCACTAAAAATTTGCAATTCTCAAAAATCCAAATAGGCTAATTATATATACAAATTTAAATATACTATTTAAATTTACATTTTTAAGCAAGCTTTTTTTCCTTAAAATTGTGCTGGTGAATTGTTTTTCTATGTGAGAATTGTTATCCTGTTTTTTCTAATGTTGTTATGAATTAATTAATGTTGACTAGAATCTATTAAGTAGAATACATTTCTAAGATATTAAAATTACAGAAAGGAAAATAGAATGATTTGGGAAAGTTAGATAAAAAATTACCTGCTAGCTGTAAGAAAGAAAGATCTCTACCCTTTGAGACGACATGGAGAAACCTTAAGAGTATTTATTATACTAAGCGAAATAAGCCAGTCAGAGAAAGATGTGTACCACATGATCTCACTTATTTATGGAATATAATGAACAAAGTAAGCTGATGAACAAAATAGATCCAGAGACATGAAAGTAGGGAACAGACTGACAAACTTCAGAGAGAAGTGGGGGGGGGGGGGCAGTAAGAGATAAACCAAAAGACTTATATGCATATGTACAGCAGTGCAGTGAGGGGAGGGTGGGTGTCAATGGGGGGAAAAAGGAGGGACATCTGTAATACTTTCAACAATAAAGATAAATTTTTTAAAAAATATCAGTTCAGGAACACTTGAGATCTGCTCCCTGACTCAAATAAACTCTTATAAAACGTCTCAAAAAAAAAAAGAATCTCAGTTCAATAAAGTATCTGCTTTCAGGGGGGGAAAAATGTACCTGACAAAAGGATTAAAAGGGCCCTCCTACCAACAAAAAAAAAAAACAGAATGACAAAATAAAGGTATTTTAGATTCTTCAGATTTGAAACCTTTCTAAACTAGATGATTAGAATGCTAACACATTAAATGGAGTTGTGTCTTATTTAAGGGCTAGAGTCAGGAATTGATATATCCAAAAGTACTCTTGGAAATCCCTTTGGAAGCCAGTACATCAGAGTTCAACAGTTTAATTAGAGAATTGAATTATATCAGTGGCTTGTTTTAAAAGCTGTGTTATTTTTAGAATATATACTTCCACTTTGAACTCTAGAATCACTCTTTTCATAGAGATGCTCATACAATGAGACATATATGAACTGATGATCAACTGAGAAACCAGAAAATTCACACCACCCTTGTAATGCTCACTCCAGGGTGTATGCTCATTGCAAATCAGGCAGAATTGTCCATACTGTTTATAAAGTAAATAGCATTTTTCTTTCTTTTATTGCTGAGCTTATAATCTATAGTTGAATTTGTGACTGTTAAGTTCATAAAGATACAACTCCATGGTATATGATTCTGTATTTATGTTAGTTTCTTTTGAATATTTCTTTAATGTTTTTGTCATTCAAATAGGAAAGAGTGATACTATACTATATAATTTCTTCCTTCTCTACAGATAATGGATTCTGAATTAATGCATAGTATAGTAGGAAGCTATCTTAAACCTCCAGAAAGAGTGTTTGTTCCATCATTTACCCAGAATGATGAATTATCTCAGAATCACCACTCTGTGAACTTTGAAGTTACCTCTCCTAAAATGCTTCGTAGTCCAAATAGCCAAGGTAATGTTAATATAAAATCTTACTTAAAATTAGGGGAATGGTACAAAGTATGTTATATAAAAGTTTTCCTTTTTATGTGAAAATAATTGTGTTTTTAACTAATCTTAAACTACTAATTTTGATTCTGTTGTTAAAACTTTCTGTAAACTTAGACAAGTAATTTAACATTTTTTATTTTGGCTTCAGTTGTAAAATGACATATCACAGGTTTACTATAAAAACATCATTAGAAAACAGAAAAATTCTTTGAAGAATAAAAGGTTAGATTTGGAATCCCTCTAAACTAGATGATTAGAATGCTAGTGAGTTAAGTAGAATTGTGTCTTATTCAAGGATTAAATTCAGAAATAGCATATATCCAAAATTACCTTGAAAATCCCTGAGGAAGCCAATTTGGAGTAACTATAAAATACAAATATTATAACTTTTAAAATTTAAATTTAGGAGGATCTTAAAACTGAATTAGAAAAATATCTATGACTCCAGCCATACCTTGTGCAATTCAGATTACTTTAGAAGATGCTGATTATCCCTTTGTTTTTTAATATTCTCTGATAAAGGTTGCCATTAATAAATAGACTAGCCTTATGGAATAAAACAACCATGAGAAATAATAATCCAAACCAATGAGCCAGGCACAGGTACCATATAAAGAACAATAAATATAATTTCTTCATCTTATTTGTGAAAAAACAAATGATAATCTCTACCACACATCTTTCTAATTGGGTATAAACTGTATGAAAGATAGCCTATAACATTTATTTGTATTCCATTCATCTCTAGTTTTACTTTCCATTTATGAGAAATATGTATAACTTATACACTTTTCTGGCTCACTAACAAAAATATACTGCTAACTTTTTAATTATGAAGTGTTCAAAAATTCTCATTTATAATATGAAGCAAATTTTTTTCAACAGCTCTTATTTTAGCCTTAAAAACTCTTCAGGAAAAGATTCATCGTTTAGAGTTAGAGAGAACACAAGCTGAAGATAACCTGAACATTCTATCCATGGAAGCAGCACAATATAAAAAGGCCTTGGAAGATGAAACAAATGAGAGAAATCTGGTACATCAGGAACTGATAAAGCAGAAAAAAGGTGAGAAAATTCAGTGGTTCTCAGAAACAAGTAGTTACTAAAGTTTACAGTTTGAAAATAATAAGCCCAGGCCCTGGCCGGTTTTGCTCAGTGGTTAGAGCATTGGCCCATGGACCAATGAGTCCTGGGCTCGATTCTGGTCAAGGGCACATACCTGGGTTGTGGTTCGGTCCCTGGCCCTGGTTGGGGTCGTGCAGGAGGCAACCAGTCAATGTGTCTCTCTCACATCGATGTCCCCCCCCCCCCCGCCCCGCCCACACACACACACACACTCCCACTCTATCTGAAGATAAATGGAAAAGTATCCTTGGGTAAGGATTTAAAAAAAAAAAAAAAAAGGAAGAACATAATAAGCCCAGTCTGAACAGATTTACTCACATATATTTGTTCTTATATATACATTCAAACCCTGAATGTATCAGACATTTTGATATTTTCAGGAAGTGGGTATAACTTTGAATTTATTTTTATTATTATATTTATTTTATCTGAGTTCATAAATTTTTGAGATTAAAAGAAAATTTAAGTTTTAGACAAGTTGTGTTTAGAATATTTTCAGAATTTCAACAAAATCCAGTTTAACCTGTACGTAATTGGAATACTTTATGGTTTCAGTCAACATGTTTTTAAAATACAAGGCAACACTAGTAATTAAGCAATATAAAAGCAATAAAAGTGAATAAAAATTTTATTTAACTTGCGAGGTTAATTAGATGAAATGGACAGGTAGGTGGAGGTTCTGTGGAAATTATGAAAAAGACACCTGGACACAGGTTTTAGAAATTTAGAACATAAATTTTTTATATAATTTTACTTCAAAACGTGTGGCCTTCGTGTTGTAACACAATACTCTCCCTCAAAAACAAAGTTCAAGTTTGTGTGATTCAACTTATAAGTAGAATGAAGAAATGGGGAGAAATATTTTTCTGAGGTAATTGGACAAAAGTAGAAAAAAGAACTGAGGCAAGTAAGAAATTAAAGGATTAAAAAGAGGATTTTACACCTATGAATTTAACTGTGCTATCTGTAGTCAAGAGCAGAGGAAAATGGGAATGGTAGAATGCATATAACTGAGTTTCTTGAAAGAGAAGAAATGTATTGATAGGGAAGAGACTTTGTTTCTTCTGTTTTCCAGTTAGTGTCATTTCCCAGGAACAGCCAGGATCTTTATCATCCCATAAATCACTAACATCTTTCCAATGTATGCTCTCTGGATCTTTAGGGGGAGATAATGTTAAACTAGTTATATATAATTAATGAAATATTCACAAAAATGTATGTTTATAACTCTGGGAGAGTCGGTACATAAAACTAAAGAAGACTTGCTTAAACTTTTAACTCTTGATCGAATTCATTTAATGTATTTCTTATTGATAACCAAACTCTGGTCTATGTGATAATCAACTAATTGACTCATAATTACTTTTTCTTTTTCATAGATATAACTATACAATTAAGCTCTGCTCAGTCTCGTTGTACACTCCTAGAGAAGCAACTAGAATATACAAAGAGAATGGTTCTCAATGTAGAGCGAGAGAAGAATATGATCCTAGAACAACAGGTGAACATATTTTCTATAAGAAATATAATATAATTTAATATGTTTTTGAAGAATATTTAATGCCTGTATGGTGACAGATGGTACTAGACTTATTGAGGTCATCATTTCACAATGTATACAAAGGTAAAATCACTATGTTGTACACCTGAAATTTATATTACATTGTATGTTAATTATGCTGCAGTAAAAAAGTAAGATGTAATCTAGATGACACAAATTAAATACGCTATAAAAGCTGGTAAATTTTCCCTCATGAAAAAAAAAAGAATATTTAATGTCATGGAAAAATGGTCATATTATAATCTTAAATAAATTAGAATATAAATTTGTTTATAGGAGATTTCCACTTACAGTGATGCAGAGTAGGTCATTTGGACCAACCTTTCTATAGAGGAAAACAAGAAAACTGTACAGAATACTTAAAAGAGAGACAGACTATAAAGAGGAGGAAGGAAAAAATACACAAAGGCATTGAAGAATTAACAAGTTGATAAGAAATCACCCATTCAAAATCTGTGTGCAGACTTAAATCCAGGGAGGTAGGCTTGATATTTTAGGTCCCTACTGAGGGCATTTCTGAGTCCAGAACAGTCCATTAAGAGGTTAAATAATACTTTTGACAGCCATCCTTTTGGGGCTAAGGAAATTAAAGTTAAAATCCAGGGCCTATTTTGTGCTCAATGCTTTGTAAGGGTGAGCAGTAGGGGGAGGAAAAACCCAGATTACAACTCTGCTCTTAGGTTATCCAAGTAACTCAGAAAATCTTAGTTCCTGAAATTGTATTAAAGTGATCCTAGATTACTAATATTCTCAGGTACCTCACATTATTTCTACAAACATGTCTTTGACACAGTGAGAAACTTTCAAAGATAACCTGGGAAAAGGCGATAAGATACTACAGACAAGATATAGCATACTTAATAGACTATATATAAACACTTTCACAAGTTAGCTGCAGCAGGGTACTGGCTCTAACAGACACAATCTTTAAAATAATTATGCTTGTGCCCTGAATGGTGTAGCTCAGTTGGTTGGAGTGTCGTCCCATGTGGGTTTGATCCCTGGTCAGGGTGCATACAGGAGGCAACCAATCAATGTTACCCCATCACATTGCTGTTTCTCTCTCTCTCTCTCTCTATCTCTCTCTCCTTCTCCCTTCCTCTCTCTCTAAAAGCAGTAAAAAACTGATTTAATCCTCAGTTGAAAATTAAAATAACAATAATAATAATGCTTGCTATAATCAAGGAGATAAAGGCAGGATTGAAAGTTTCAGCAGAGCATTAGAAACTATAAAATGGCAGAACAAATTTGAGAAAGAACCAAATAAAACTTACAGAACTGAAAAATATAATAACTGAAATTTAGAACTCGATGGATCTAACAGCAGATAAGAAGAGATAATTAGTGAACTGAAAGGTGAAACTATCCAGATCAATGAAGAAACAAAATGATAGTAGTTTCAAAAAGAAACTCAGAGGCATAAGTTAGAGTGAAAAGGTCAAACTTATGTGTAATTGGAGGTCCAAAAGGAAAGGAGAGAGGATGGCATAGAATTTTCCAAAACTGATTAAAAAAAGAATACGTCACAGATTCAAGAAGCCCTGTAAAACTAAAGCAGGATGAATAAAAAGAAATCTATACCTAGATACCTCAGAATAAAATAAATAATAAAGCAAGAAAAAAATCTTAAAAGCTTCCTAGGGGAAGTGGTGATTACATTCAAAAGGACAGTAAAGTGATAGCTGACTTCTAAACTGAAAGTACTAAGTCCAGAAGACAGTGGACTGATAAAATTATGATATTAAAAGAAAATAGCTGCTTGCTTGGCCAGTGTGGCTCAGTGGATTGAGTGTCATCCCATGGACTGAGAGGTTCTGGTTCGATTCCTGGTCAGGGCACATGCCGGGGTTGCAGGCTCAATCCCTAGTGGGGGGCAAGCGGAAAGCAGCCGATAGATGTTTCTCTCTCACTGTTTCTATCTCTCTCTCTCCCTCTCTCTCTAAAAAAATCAATAAAAACATATTTAAAAAAAGAAAATAACCACCTATCAAGAATCATGCCTGGAAAAAATATCCTTTAGAAATAAAGGTGTAATAATGACATTTTAAGACTAACAAAGACTGAAATAATCTGTTACTAGGAAATCCATCCTAAAGGAAGTACTAAAGGCCATTATTCAAACAGAAGGAAAATTATTTTTAGATGAAAGGTCAGAGATTCAGACAGGAATGAAGAGTAATGAAGATGGTAAATATATGGGTAAATGAATATTGTATTAAACGACAATAGTAATGTTTTATGTGGTTTAAATACATATGAAGGATTAAAATTGATTAGAATAGCCTGGCCAGTGTGGCTCAGTGGTTGAGCATCGACCCATGCACCAAATGGTCACCGGTTTGATTCCCGCTCAGGGCACATGCCCAGGTTGTGGGCCAAATCCCCAGTGGGGGGCATGCAGGAGGTGGTCAGTCGATGTTCTCTCTCATCGATGTTTCTATCCCTGTCTCCCTCTCCCTTCCTCTCTCTCTAAAATCAATAAAGAAAAAAATTTAAAAAAATAATAAAATTGATGAAAATAATAGCTTATAAATTAGGAAGGGATAAATGTAGTTTAAAGTGTTCTACGGTCTTTTCATTGTCTTGGAAATGGGTAAAAGTACCAAATAGTACTGGATTTTAATCAGTCAAGTATTTAATAGGTTTTGTCATCAAAATTAACATTGTATGTGTATGGATAGACAACAGAATAAAGAAGTAGAATGTAGTCAGAAATAGACCCACTTTTATGGAAACAAAATATATGACAAGGGTACCATTGCAGATCATTGGGGAAAAGACAGACTTCAATAAATGGTTCTGGGAGATTTTGTTATCCACGTGGGGAGAAAAAGTGAAATTGGATTGCTAGCTCATTCCATACACAAAAATGAGTTCCAGATGGATTAAAGGTGGAAACATAAAAGGCAAAATTTTGAAATTTTTAGAAGCAAATGCAGAACAGTATCTACATGATCTTGGGATAGAAGGATTTCTTAAACAAGACAAAGTAACAAAGAAAAATGGGCAAAGTTATAAAGAGGCATTTTACAGGAAAAAAGGAATCACAAATGGATATATATCTATAGAAAAGATGATCTATCTCATTAGTAACCAGTGAAACACAAATTAAAAGCACAGTAAGAGCCCTGGCCAGGTGGCTCAGTTGGTTAGAGCATCATCCTGTGCACCAAAAGGCTGCGGGTTTGATTCCCTGTCAGGGCACATACCTAAGTTGTGGGTTCAATCCCCAGCCGGGGTACGTACTAGAGGCAACTGATCAATGTTTCTCTTTCTTTCTCTCTCCCTCTCCCACTCTCCCTCTTCTCTCTCAGATCAGTAAAAAACATGTCCTCGGGTAAGGAGTCAGAAACAAAAACAAAAGCACAGTAAGATACTACTTCACATCTACCAGACTGGAAAAAATTTTAAAGTCTGGCAATTCTGTGTGTAAACGAGGATACAGCAACCAGAAGAGCAACCACATTATCTTGTAAAGTTTAGCATACACATTCCCAATAACCTAGAAATTACTATCCCAGCTAAATATTGTAGACTAGAAATTCTTATCCTAGCTAAATATTTTAGATGAATGACTTACAACAGTTTTTTAAATGTTTTAGTGTCATAATTTACATACAGTGAAATGTACAGTTCTTAAGTATACAGTTCGGTGATTATTGATAAGTGCATGTATTCATGTAATCCACAGCCCTGTCAAATGATAGAACATTTTTATCAGAAATTATTTCATATGTCTTCCAAGTTACTGTCTGTTCTCTCTCCACCTCCCAACAAGACAACTACTATTCTGACTTATTTTACTTTAGATTGATTTTGCCTGTCCTAGAACTGTATATAAATTGAATCATAGAAAATGTACTCTTTTATATCCGGTTCTTTTTTTTAGCATAAAGTTTTTGAGAGTCATCCATGTTGTTTTATGTATTAGTAGTTCATTCCTTTTTATTGCTGTGTAAAATTTCATATATAGATAGGCCACAATTTGGTTATCCATTTTCCTGTTGATGGACATTTGACTTGTTTCCATTTTGGGGATATTATAAATAGAGCAGCTATGACCGTTCTTATACAAATCTTTTATGTATGTTTTAATTTTTCTTGAGTAAATATGCAGTAGTAGAATTGCTGAGCCACAGGGTAGGTATATGTTTAACTTTATAAGAACCTACTAAACCATTTTCTAGAATATTTTCTTCTAGAAACTTTTTATTTTCATTTTTCTGTTTAGGCCTATAATTGATCTGGAATTAATTTTTGTATGGTAAGTTAAAATGTTCAAGGTTAAAATTTTTACATGGATTTTCATTTGTTTCAGCACTGTTTGTTAAAAGACTCCTTTCTCCCATTGAATTGTTTGGCACCTTTGTCAACAATCACTTGACTGTATAGATAAGGTCTGTTTCTGGAACTCTGTATTATCTACTGTGATCATTATAGATCCTTTGCACTTGTGTTTAAATTTTATAATCAGTGTGGCATTTTCTACAGATAAGTCTGCAGAGATTTTAACTGGGATCTTGTTAAATCTATACAGGGTTGGACAAAAGTAGGTTTACAGTTGTAAGTACATTAAACAGTTTATTTTTGCACTGTTATTTGTTAATTATTGTATTACTTTCTAAATGAACAACTGTAAATCTACTTTTGCCCCATCCTGTGTATCATTTGGGGAAAAACTGACATCTCAAAAATATTGACTCTCCCCAATAAATTCAATAAAAATTTTAAAAATTTAAAAAATGATTAAAAAAATATTGAATCTTCAAATCCATGAACATGTTATATTTCTCCATTTATTTCAGTCTTTTTTACTTTCTCTTCACAGTGGTTTGTAGTTTTAATGAGAGATCTTTTGTTAAAATGGATCTCTAAGAATTTTCTGTTTTCTTAATGCTATTATGAACAGTATTGGCTTTTTTTTCTATTACTAGTATATAAAAATATAATTGGTTTTAGTGTAACTGTGTATCTTGTGGCCTTACTGTGTTTATGTATTACTTCCAGTAGTTTTCATATTTTCTAAGGATTTTCTATGTACACAATCATGTCATCTGTGAATAAAGACAGTTTTATTTTTTCTTTTTCCAACATTTATGTCTTTTATTTCTTTTTCTCACCTTACTGTACTATTACAGCTAATATAATGTTAACTGGAAGTGGTAATGACTTACATCCTTGCTTTGTTTCTGATCTTTGGGAGAAGGCTACTAGTCTTTCACTATTAAGTATGATGTTGGCTATAAGTTTTCATAGCTGCCCCTTATAAGTTGTGGAAATTACCTTTTATTCTTAGTTTGCCGAAAGTTTTTTATTGTGAAGGGGTATCAGATTTTGTGAATTGCTTTTTCTGCATCTAATGAGAGGGTCGTATGATTTTTCTACTTTATTCTGTTAACATGGTAATTATGTTATGTTGACTGGTGTGTGTGTGTGTGTGTGTGTGTGTGTGTGTGTGTGTGTGTGTGGTTTAGTGGGGTTTTTTTAAATTGATTTTTAATTATTAACCAACCCCATGCTGGTATAGACCCCAATTGATCTTGATATATTATTATTATTCTACATTGCTTGATTCAGTTTGCTAATGTATTTTTGTGACCATGTCCATGAGGGAACTTGGTTAGTAATGTTCTTTTAATGTCTGGTTTTGGTGTCGTGGTTTTGCTGGCCTCATTAAATTCGATGGAAAAGACCCCTCTTTCTTCTGTTTTCTGAAAGACCTTGTATAGGATTAGTATTATTTCTTCCTTAAATGTTTGGTAGCACCCATCAAATTTGAATTCTATCTGGGACTGGAGTTTTCTTTGTGAAATGTTTCTAAATTATGAATTCAATTTATTTAACAGATAAATAAAATCCACTTGGATTTTCTGTTTCCTGTGTCTTTAGTGATATCCTCTCCTTTATTCCTGATATTATTAATTTTGTATTTTTACTTTTAAAAATTATTAATTTACTATCACTTTATCAAGTTCATTGATCTTTTTTCAAAAAACAATTTTTATTTTTAAATTTTATTTTCTTTCATTGATTTCCACTTTATTATTTCATTTCTTCTACTTATGTAGGGTTTAATTTGCACTTTTTCCCCTAGCTTTATATGTTGGAAGCTTAGATTATTGATTTTAAAACCTTTTTGTTTTTCTTTAAATGATATATTTGCTGAGTAAAGCTACCAATTTTCCTCTAAACTGTTTCACCTGCATCCCCCAAATTTTGGTGTTTTGTATTTTTATTGTTTTTTAGCTAAAAATATTTTCTAACTTCTCTAGTGATTTCTTTTAAAATTGAATTGACTTCTTCTCCTCTTCCTGGTCCCCTTTCTCCTCCTCCTTCAATTTAGTAGCTGCTCTAAGTGTTAAAATATATTTTTTAACTTACCACAGTCTGCCATGAATTACTATCAAAACACTTTACATGTAATGTAAAATCCTTACAACAGTGTGCTTCCGCTTATCCCCCTTTGTGCTACAGTTTTCATACATTTTATTTCTATATATGGTATAAGTCACAATACATTGTTACTATTTTTGCTTTAAATGTTTAAATTAGGTTCCTGGACCCTGTTTCCATGTGTGTGGGTGGGGAAGGTTTCCCACACCAACCTACAAAGGTGTCCAAGAATTCATCTCAACTTGAACACCACCTGGGATAGCATCAGATTCCACAGATTAAAGGTTCAGCCCTGCAAGATGTGCTGCCCCTACCCCCAATCTTCAGACTCCATTCAGAAGTTCAGGTTGTTACCAGTACTTCTGACTGATTTGATAAAAGTTAGAGATCCCCATGACCCCCTTCTCAGGTTCAATTAATTTGCCAGAATGGCTCTCAGAACTCAGAAAAAATTTTACTTATTAGATTACTGGTTTATTATAAAAGGATATAACTCAGGAACAGCCAGATGGAAGAGAAGATGCATAGGGCAAGGCATGGGGAAGAGGCTCCACCATTCTCCCTGGACCTGTATCTGTTCATCAACCCAGAAGCTCTTTGAACCTCATCCTTTTAGGTTTTTATGGAAGCATCATTATAGGCATGGCTGATTAAATCATTGACTGCTGGTATTTGATTCAACTTCAGCCCCTCCCTCTTCCTTCCCTGGAAAGGAGAGGGGTAGGACTGAAAGTTCTGACCCTGTCATCACATGATTGGGTCTCCTGGTGACCAGCCCCCATCATTAGGTGCTTCTCAAAAGTCACCTTAGTAACACAACAAAAGATACCTTTACTATTCTAAACACTGGAAATTCCAAGAGGTTTGGGAACTGTGAGCCAGGAAGTGGGTGAAGACCAAATATCTTATAAATCATAATATCATAATGATCAATTAGTCTTTAGAGAAAATTAAGAAACAAGAAAAATATATATTTACCCACAATTTTTACCTTTTTCACTGCTTTTATTTGTATAGATTTGATTTTTATCTGGTATCATTTTTGTTCAGTCTGAAGTACTTCCTTTACAAGTGTACTAGAAATTCTTTTAGCATATATTTGTCAGGAAAAGTCTTTATTTCACCGCCATTGATGAAGGCTATTTTCATTGGATATAGAATTCTAGGTGGCAGCTTTTTTTTGTTTCAGCATATTGAAGATGTTGTCTCAATTGTCTTCTGGCTTTCATAGTTTTTAATGAGAATTATCTTTATTCCTCTGTGCATAATCTATCGTTTCTCAGGTTGCTGCTAAGATTTTCCCTTTATCATTAGTTTTCAACATTTTGATAATGATGTACTCAAATACCGTTTTCTTTTATTCTGCTTGAGTTTTCTGTTTGTTCTGAGATTCCTCAATCTGTCAGTTAATATATTTCATCAAAATTGGAACATTTTTAGCCATTATCTTTCAATGATCTTTCATTATCTTTCACTCTTGTTTGATCTCCCTGTCCTCTTCTGTGACTCCAATTGAATGTTAGACCACGGGTCACATAACTGTTTATTGATTGTTTCTGTTTTTTTTGTTTCTAACAGACTTTATTTTTAGAGCAGTTTTAAGTTTATAGACAATTGAATAGATAGTAGAGAGAGTTCTCACATACCCCTTGCCCCCTCACAGTTGCCTTTATTATTAACATCTTGTACTAAATACCGTTACAAAACAGTACATAGATATGCACATATATGTGTAACTTTCCTTTTCTCCATGTTCTCTGTATGCCTTATTCCTCTGATGGCTGCTTTTCTATGTTGCAGAGAAAGGGTAAGTCAATGAGTAGGTTTGGTCACCTGTGTACAACACTTTATTTAATGCAGGTTTCACTGATGATGTTTTTCTTAGTTGAAATGTTATATAAAGATGCACAAAAGTGTTTATTCTGTTGGTGCTAATATAGCATATCTTTTTTTGCACATTTTATTTCTTCTTTAAACATATTTGATTTTCTTGGCTTTTGCTCCTAAGAACCTAAAGTAGGTACATGTATGTACATGTTCCTTTTTAATTTGTTTCTTGTTGTTGTTTTTATTTTTACTTTTTAGAGAGAAGGGAAGAGGGGGAGGGAGAGGGGGAGAGAGAGAAATATAGATGTGAGAGAGAAACATTGATTGGTTGCCTCCCATACACAGCCTAACCGGGGATCAAACCTGCAACCTAGGTATGTGCCCTGACTGGGAATCGAACCTGCCATCTTTCAGTGTACAGATTGATGCTCCAACCGAGCCACACTGGACAGGGCTGTACCTGTTTCTTATGCTAGATTTATATTGCACCTAAACTAGGTGCATGTATGTACATGTTTCTTACGACAGATTTATATTGTGCTTTGAATTCTGAGAAAATGTATTATTCTTGAGCCACTGGCATCAGTTGCCAAATTCTAGGTTTTTTTATCCTTTCCAGGCTCAGCTTCAAAGAGAAAAAGAACAAGGTCAAATGAAGCTGCAAGCAAAACTTGAAAAGCTGGATATCTTAGAAAAAGAATGTTTTAAACTTACAACAACTCAGAAAACTGCTGAGGTAAGCTTCCACTTATTTCTTTGAAGTGCTGATGGCAGGAATAAATCTTTAGTATTAGGCATAATTGGCTCTGTATGTGAATATACAATAAATCTTAGATTTATAAAACTTCATTAACAACTTTTAGTAATCCAGACATGAATTCCTGCCTATGGAGATGAAAAGTTAATATATTCTGTCACAGCATGAATGAGCTTGCCTGTTGATGTGAAATTGTAATTTTGGCTTCTTCCAAGATGGCAGAACATTTTCATTTCAGATAATTTGCCTAAAGAATGTTGAGAAGATTTTCTTTCACCACTTGCAGTTAAGTTAAGCCTATCTTACATCCCATCCTGAAATGCCCTCTCCTTTTCCACCGAAATCCTATTTATTCCATAGGACTTTCTCCAGGTCCTGCTTCCTCTATGAAGCTTTCCTTGAGTTCACCAACATTCAGGAAACTCTTCCTTTGAAATGGTGCTGCCCTCCTATTCTGAACCACACCAAGGATAGAAGATGAAATGCTTATGTGTATAAGTATATACATGGTCTGGGCCAAATCATATTCATTGCTTTGTTGTTTGTTTCATGTATGTTACTCTTGATTTCCTACATATCGTATATGCTGTTAAGTAACAAGGACCATATCTTAAATTTATAATGTCTTCCTGTCCTTTCCCTCTTCCTACAACTGTGCCCTTATTGTATTTACATGATAGACATTTATTGTGATTTGTCTGTGTTTTCAGTGAAACATTGAGACCTAAGACTATAATTGTTTGACCTTCTAGACCTTTAATGTGCCCCAAAGTTTCATCATTATGGTTTTGTTGCTTGCTGGCAGTTAATAATGCCTGTGCATGCACATTCTTTCCTTTCCCTTTGTTCTTCTTATATGTAATAGCAGGTGAAGGAGCATAGGAAGAAAGCCAAGACAAACCTTACCGTCTTTTGTCATTCCTTTTTCTTACTTTCTGCTTTAATGTGCCAAACTATTAAGAATCAGGACCCTAAGGACTCTTATTTGGAAAAGGAACAAAGGGTATTTGGCTCTAGTTATTTTATTCTTTTCCAGGACAAGATTAAACATTTAGAGGAAAAACTTAAGGAAGAAGAACACCAGCGAAAGCTATTTCAAGACAAAGCTTCTGAGGTAAATAGAGCACTAGATCATGTATTACAATTGTACTTTCTTTTCTTTTTTTTTTTCTTTTTATTCCTCACCCAAGGATATTTTTCTACTTATTATCAGATAGAGTGGGAGGGAGGGAGAGAGAGAGACAGAGAGAAACATGGATGTGATAGAGCCACATCAACTGGTTGCCTCCCGCAGGACCCGACCAGGGCCGGGGATGAACTGCAACCGAGGTACGTGCCCTTGACCAGAATCGAACCCAAGACTCATTGGTCCACGGGCTGATGCTCTAACCGCTGAGCCAAACCGGCCAGGGTTGTACTTTATTTTCTTAACCAAAGCCTATATTTTAGACTTTAATTTCAGCTTCCTAGCTTGTTACTTTTGTCTGTTTTGGTATAATAATGAAATTCTCAATAAGCCAGTACATTCATATATTTGAATGCATTGCCAAGAGGTCTTTTGGTATTTTTACATTTTGACAAATATGGTTACAGATTGTTTTCAGTTTGGTTGAGATATATATATAAAAGAATTCTTTCTCTTATAAGCAGAAAGTGATTGTAATTACCAGTACATTTACTGACTTTCACACACACAAATTAGTATTTTGGGTTTTCTTTTTTTAAAAGCACTTTTATCTTTCTAAACTGAGACCTGAATCTTGTTAAAAATCAATTTTATAAAGTTTTGTTTTTAATATTGTAGCTTCAAACTGGACTTGAAATCAATAGAATTTTAATGTCTTCAGTATCAAACCTAAAACGATCTAAGAAGAAATCTTCAAAGGTATGCAAACACTTTATTTTTATTAGCTAATATTTATTTATTCACTCTTTTAATATTTATACCTATTTCCAAAAAGATTGTGAAGAGATTTATAATAAAAGACATGCAATACTGCTATGAAATGGAAATAAAATGTGAATCAAGTGATGATGGTTTGAGGTGTAAGGACACAAAATTCCATAAAACCTCAACAGCAGTTAAGCACAAAACCTAGCTGAGTTTGCTTGACAGTGAAAGCAAAAAGAAGCATATAATGGGCGATATGTCTACCTTTGTGAAATAACAATAAGCTTTCCAGTTTTTCTAGGGAGACAAACATTTTCCTAGTACTAAACTCTTAGAGAAATGTATTTTGTGATACTATATAAAAGAGGCACTTAGCCCTGGCCGGTTTGGCTTAGCGGTTAGAGCGTCAGCCTGCGGTCCAGAGAGACCCGGGATCGGTTCCCACTAAGGGCATGTACTTCGGTTGCAGTTTGTCCCCGGCCCTGGTTGGTCGTGCGGGTGGCAGCCACTCAATGTGTCACTTTCACATCGATGTTTCTCTCTCTCTCTCTTCCTCTCTCTCCCTCCCACTCTATCTGAACAAAAAATGCAAAAATGTCCTCGGGTGAGGATTAAAAAAAAAAGAGGCACTTAAACAACAGAGCAGATGCTGTCAACAAAATAGATCCTGGAAGCAGTTTTATATAATACATGCATAATAAAAAGAGAAGGCTATAGCCCGGCTATTGTGGCTCAATGGATTGAGCGTCGACTCATGCACCAAGAAGTCGCTGGTTCGATTCCTGGTCAGGGCACATGCCCAGGTTATGGGCCAAATACCCAGTGGGGGGCATGCAGCAGGCGGCCAGTTGATGTTCTCTCTTATCGATGTTTCTCTCTCTCTCTCCCTCTCCCTTTCTCTTTCTCTAAAATCAATAGGAAAAAAAAAATTTTTTTTAAAGAACAGGTAGCTTCTAAAAGAGAAGAAAAAGAGTAATTAATAGCAATATCAGTTTATAGAAGTAGTTCGTTCAAATCCCAAGTTCATAGGGTCTGCAAGAAATAATGCTTCCCTTTAGCCCGGCCGGTGTGGCTCACTGGTTGAGCATCAACCCATGCACCAAGAGGTCACCGGTTCGATTCCCAGTCAGGGCACATGCCCAGGTTGTGGGCCCAATTCCCAGTGGAGGGCATGCAGGAGGTGGCCAATTGATGTTCTTTCTCATCGATGTTTCTATCTCTCTCTCTCCTTTCCTCTCTCTAAAGTCAATAAAGAAAAAAATATTAAAAAAAAAAAGAAATAATGCTTCCCTTTAAAAGAATGGCAGGAGCAGTGTTACTGAAGTTGAATCATATCTTAAGAGACCTTTATGGGAGTCCTGCTTATCTCACTGACACTTTTCCTATACCCTGAGCATAGTTCATTCAACTCGTACATCTTGATTTATATAGGCTGATACCTCTGGGTGGTAAAGAGATAAATAAGACAGGAATTTATAGAAACATAAATATACAAACATTAGACAGAGTAAAATAAAAACAGAGGTGTAAACAGAGTGTTGTGATTCTGTACAGAGAAAGAATATGTGAAGGAATCATGCAAGAAGCAGCATTAAAGGCAGCCTTGGAGAATTAATAGGTATTGATAAAGATGAGGAGTGTATTCTGGTCTGAGGATATAGTTGTTTTTTCCATGAACTCATAGATAATTGTACAGTACTGGGGGTGAGAGGGTGTCATGGTGAGAGTTAAAATTGAAAATATAGTTTGAGATGAGATTATGGCTGACCTTCAATGCCATGTTAAGAATTTGCCATGGCCAGGTGGCTCAGTTGATTGGGGCATCGTCCCATACACCAAAAGGTTATGGGTTCTATTCCTAGTCACAAAGCTGGGTTGCAGGTTCAATCCCTGGTCGGAGCACATACAGGAGGTAATTGATTGATGTTAGTCTCTCACATTGATGTTTCTCTCTCTCTAAAAAAAAAAAAATCAATTAAAAAAAAGAATTTGGCCCTGGCCAGTTTGGCTCAGCGGTTAGTGCGTCGGCCCACGGACCAGAGAGGCTCGGGTTCAGTTCCCACTAAGGGCACGTACCTCGGTTGCAGTTTGTCCCCGCCGGCCCCAGTTGTGGTCATGTGGGTGGCAACCCCTCGATGTGTCTCTCTCACATGGATGTTTCTCTCTCTCTCTTCCTCCCTCTCTTCCTCCCACTCTATCTCAAGATAAATGCAAAAATGTCCTTGGGTGAGGATAAAAAAGAATTTGAACTTTTTTTTTTTTTTTTATCCTCACTCGAGGACATTTTTGCATTTATCTTGAGATAGAGCGGGAGAGAGAAAGGGAGGAAGACAGAGAGAGAAACATCCATGTGACAGAGAGGGGACAAACTGCAACCGAGGTACGTACCCTCAGCAGGAACCGAACCGGGGCCTCTCTGGTCTGCAGGTTGATGCTCTAACCACTGAGCCAAACCAGCCAGGGCAGAATTTGAACTTTTATTCTGTAAACAGCTGGGAAACATTGAAGGCTTTTGAGATGAGTGGCGGCATGGTTAGAGCTGTACTTCTAGATGGTAACTGCAGCAGTATGAGAAGGTGAGCTTGGAAGTAAAGAATCAGACTGAGTATCATAAGCCATGATGGAAACCTTTCCAATGAGGTTTTCATTATTCTCTTAAAAGGTTAGATGGTAATCAACCAGAGATCTCATTCATTGTGGTGACTAGAAGAATTAACTTAAAATTATTTTGCTCTTAATAATAACTGCTTGAAATAGCCTTAGACCAGACCATTATTTACCATTACTCAAAATTCCTGTTAGTAAGGTACAGAGCTTGAATGATTGATTGTACCAGGGCACCAAGCAACTGTGAGTGAATAAGAACTGACTCAAAACTGTTGTGATTTATCTACCTCTAAACCATTTTTATTTCTTTAATTCTCTCTCTCTTTTTTAATCCTAATATGAAGATATTTTCCATCAATTTTTTTTTTAAAGGTAGAGTGGAAGGGAGGGAGAGAGAGAGAGATAAAAGCATCAATGTGAGAGAGACACATGGATTGGTTGCCTCCTGCCATGACCCCAACTGGGCTAGGGATTAAACCTGAAATCAAGGTATGTGCCCTTGAACAGGAATCAAATTTGCAACTCTTTGGTCCTCAGGCTGACGCTCTAACCGCTGAGCCAAACCAGCCAGGGCTAATTCTCTCTCTCTTTTTTTTTTTTTATGAATGTTTATAATAGTTAAGATATCTAAATTCCCATTTAGAATTGGGAATATTTTTCCTTTTCATTATAGAATATTGTCATTTTGTTGGTTTTGTTGATTATATTCTCTTGCTAAAGTGATAGCTAAAGTGACCAGTTCACCCCAGTTTTCCTGAGACTTTCCTTGTTTTAGCACTGAAAGCCCTGTGTTCTGTGAACTCTCTCATCATGAGTAAATTGAGACTAATGGTCACCCTAGTTTAGTCCCTCCAACAAAAATAGTGAAATAATTTAAATTATTTTTAGGAGCTTAAGAATGTAGTTTAGCAATGTATTTTTTAAAATATTTTATGAAAGAGTATAAATAACAAGAAAGTCTGCTTGAAGGATAACAATAAAATTAACAGTAGTATGCTCACTGCCCAGCTTAAGAAATAGAATGTTACCAGCATATTAAAGCTGTAAACCAAAATTAATTTGACTGTAGAAAAAGCATTTATTTGAGCAAAACAGAGCTGCACACTGGGAGACACATATTTAGGTAGCAACCCAAACTGTGTGCCACAGAGACAAAGAGAAGACTGTCTTTTATAGCAAAAGTTCCCCCCCACATTCTCAATTTGGCCCATTTTATATAAATGAGGTATCCAAATCATGCAGTTCTGATAGGACGGGGCAGGTCTTAGTCTATTGGTAGAAAGAGAAAACCAGATTATTTATTTACTGTTGAGTTTTGCGATTTCTTCATGTCATAAATGTCTTTTAAAATATTTTTGTTTACTTTTTCCCTTCTCAAAATTAGAAAACTAAATGTTTAAAAAGAGGACCACCTCAGCAAATATATTCAAAGTTTGGATCACTGCCTATTGTGGCTGAGAAGGTAAGAGAGGGAAAATGAAGATACTTGTTTAAAAAAAAACTCCTGCCCTGGCCGGTTTGGCTCTGCAGTTAGAACGTCGGCCTGTGGACCAGAGAGTCCCGGGTTCGGTTCCCTCCTCAGTTGGAATTTGTCCCCATTTAAAAAAAATAACACAAAAAAAAACACTCCTGCTTTGTTGTAAGTTCTATTTAAATACCATCAGTCATTTGAAATTGTTCTCAGCTATTTCTTTTCTCCTCAAGTCCACCAGTGCATGCCATTCTGTAAATGCAAGTATGCAAAACCTCCTACAGATGGTGCAACATTATGGGCCACATAGTCTTCGGAAACCTACTGAAGTTACTGAGCCTAGATGTCTCTACAAGCCTATTAGAACAACTTCCCAGTGTAAAGCTGTATCTCCTGACTCAGAAAAATCTATTTCCATTTGTGACAATTTGTCTGAACTTCTGATGGCAATGCAAGATGAGCTAGACCAAATGAGTATGTAAGTATCTTTATTTTCTATCACAAGAAGTAACAAGCTATTTAGGTATTATATTCCTTCTTAGTTTTAAGAACAGTGCCATTTATAAATTCTTAATGGTCTTACTTAGCCATTTGGACTTATTTTGATCTACAGATGTTTTTGTTGTTGTTTATCCTCACCGGAGGATATTTTTAGAGTGGAAAAGAGGGATGGAGGGAAGGGGCAGAGAGAGAGAGAAGAGAGAAACACATCTATTGGTTGCCTCCCACACGCACCCCGACCCAGGCCAGGGGGTTCAAACCTGCAACCCAGGTATGTGCCCTGGACCGGGAATCGAACCCGTGACCCTTCAGTGCGAGGGACATCGCTGTAACCACTGAGCCACACCAGCCAGGGTGCTCTGCAGATTTTTTTGTCACTGATTTTTTATTGTATTTATTGATACTGTTGGATTTAAATTTTCAACTGTGTAATGACTGCTGTTCCAACCTAAGGTGCTTCTGTATTCCCGAGATCTCAACTTACAGTGCAGTATTACTGTCATTCTAACAAGTGGGGTCTGGTGATCTTAAATTATAACTCACAAAACCTTTTATAAGAAAGATTGTTTTGTTTTTTTATAATCTTTTAGTTAAATGAATGATTTCATTAGAAAAGTAGGAATGCAATTTCTTGTTTTAGACTCTGGCTGGTCTGCATTATAAGTTGAAGCATCCATAGCAAACAAGATTCTGTATGGGATACATATTTTTAGCCCCAAGTTTAAATATATATTTAACAAAATTCCAGAAAATATGTCATTTGTCTGGCCAGCTATTAGAACTAAGACAAATGTAGAAAATGTAACTAGTTCTATTGACAGTATTTCTTTGATTAGACTATCACCTGATCTAGGAAGTTCTCTGGCAAACCCTTCTATAGCTGGAATTCTTTCAAAGATCCTGCATTAATAATTCCAAATTTGGAACTAAAGAAAATAACTTTAATGCCTCTAGCTAAGGATATCAGAATATTTTGCTACATTTAGCTATGAGCGTCAAGAATTAAGACTTTTTTAAGGATCTTTAAGACCCTGAGTCTAAGATATTTCTAAATGTATCTAATCTCAAATCTTAAGAACCTGTTTGTATTTACCATAGATTTAATTAGATAGCCCTAATTATAGGAAGAGACTGTCTTTGAAGATTAATATTTAACTGACTAAAATTTATGATTGAACAGAATATTGTTTAATTATGGCAAAGACATACACAATAAACTATAATAGTGTCTAATATTTGCTTTTCTTTCATAGAGAGCACCAAGAACTACTGAATCAAATGAAGGACACGGAAAGCCATTCCGTCTGTGAAGGCATAGAATGTGAACTAGAGCATCTGGTCAAGAAAATGGAAATGAAAGGAGAACAGATTTCCAAACTAATAAAGCATCAAGACAGTGTAAGAAGGCTTTAGTAAAAGATTTAAATAAAAAGAGAGTATACCTGAATTCAGTGTTATATCTCTTTATGACCTTCCAATTTTGAGGTCTGTATGTATTGACAGTGAAAAGGTGATAAACAGGAGTCACTTAGGCCTATTATAGAGTAGAGGCATCTGTCCCATTGGAATAACATAACTCTCCAAGATAAGATAATGAAAAGGGAGAAAGAAAGTTTAGTTATGTATTCAGAAATGTCTTTGGGAAAATTGTGGGGTATGCTGAATTTGCTTTGCAGGCCTCCCAGTTAACCTTTCAGCACTTTCCCCCTTAGTCCTCCTCCTCTAATGGCTTAATGAAGCCCCTCACGTTTACAAGTCTCTAATTCAGTGCCATATATAAACCTGGCTCCTTAAGCAGTACCCGTTCCTGAAACCACTATTTCCACTTTCCCAGAACAAATTGCTGTGCTGCATTCCCTAAGGACCTGTGCCAGAGCGAAGTGGTGACGGGGACTCTCTCTTTGCATGTGAATTCTTAATAACTAAGACTGGCATAACAATTTTAATATTTTACAGAGGAATCATGGAATATTATAATATTCTATCCCAAGACACTGACTTCAAAGGTTGGATTATTAGCACTGTCACACTGCTGGAGCAGAAGGCAGAGGGAGTCTTTCCAAGAACCCTCAAGTCACATAGTATAGCCATCTGCCTATGTAATAATCAACATTCATATAAGTTGGTGATATACTAACCTCACAATTTAGCCTCCCCCCACTTTATAGGACAGTAATAAAGGATGCAGAATTTTACTGCCTTTATTCTCCCATGGCCAATAAAGAGGGAAATGAACGTTTTGAAGCACTTTATTGGCTTTTAAGGCTATAATAAGTAAAAATTTTTGTATGATTGTGTTGGAATGAACATTATATAACATAAACTTTCTTAGGAGAAATTTGAAAGGAATAAAAAAGTAATCATTTTTTTAAAATTTAGGCAGTGTGTTCATAAATTATATTTTGAAAAGAAAATATATATTCCATAATAGCTATAGCAACATAAATTTTCAAGTATTTTATCATGATAAATTTAATGTGTGCAGTTAAAATGGTCTTAAACAAATAGAACATCAGGTACTTTGCCTGTGTCTGGATCGGCTCTTCAGATTAGGCCTATGCATAAGTGAAATAGACTAAGTAATAGACTGGACTTGGAAGAAATGGGTTTGGCTAGTTGATAGATTTTGTTTTGTTTAATTCTGTCTATCCAACCATTACTAGACCCTCCTCAATGAGTTAAGGTTATTTCTTGACTTTGTTGTTGTTGTTGTTACTGGCATTCAGTAGGACTTTAAATTCAGGAATACTTTTAAGTTATATATGTATATTTGACTCTATAAACTTGATGTTCATTCCTAGCACCAAATCTTTGCTGTTAAAATCACCTTCTCTCTCTTCTATTTTTAATAGATTTTACCCATTTCATATCCTCTATAAACCTTTCTCCCAGCTTCTCCAGCCTCCTGTCCTACTTTGGCCTTCTCAGATACAGTTTTCATCCTACTCCAAGTTATCCCGGTTTGAATTATTCTCTAGCTATCATGTATATGCTTTTCTTTTTTTAAAACATTGTTTTCTTTATTGATTCCAAAGAGAGAGGAAGGGAGAGGTAGAGAGAGATGGAAACAGCAATGAGAGAGAACATCGATTGGCTGCCTCTTGCATGCC
Source organism: Tadarida brasiliensis (assembly GCA_030848825.1). Taxonomy (NCBI): domain Eukaryota; kingdom Metazoa; phylum Chordata; class Mammalia; order Chiroptera; family Molossidae; genus Tadarida; species Tadarida brasiliensis. The sequence goes on along the minus strand of CM061262.1, from coordinate 48,019,802 downwards.
CCCTGCTGGGGATTGGGCCCACAACCTGGGCATGTGTCCTGACCAGGAATCAAACCGGCGACCTTTTGGTACATGGGTTGACACTCAACCACAGAGCCACACTGGCCGGGCTGTATGCTTTTCTTTCACTAATAAGAGCAGTAAACTTCTTGAGAGCAAGGATTGTTTTATTTATTATATTTCTACCTATTAGCATAGTAGTAGACATATATAATAGGTATTCAATAGACAAAAACTTAATGAGCTTTTTAATTTTGTGTAATCTTCAAGCCATCAATCCAGCCTATTACAGAGTGTAATGTCTTTGACTAAAATGGTAGATTTTTTTCTCTTCAGGTTCGTAAACTGCAGCAGAAAGTTCAGAACTCAAAGATGAGTGGAGCTTCCGGTGTTCAACGAGAAGACAGCAGCCCTAAAGGGTCGAAGAACATAAAAGATAGCCCCAGAAAATGTTTGCTGAGTAGCTCTCTTCAGAAGAACGGCAACTCTCATCCAACACAAGTCCATAATCTTCAAATGAAATTGAGAAGAGATGATATCATGTGGGAACAGTAACAGTATAGAAAAACTGTCAATGAGATCTTACATTGTTAAAGTGGTTTGAATATATCTTTATGAAATTTCAAATTATGTTTCTAGCATCTATAAAGTGTCAAGCTGTAGTATTTTTTAATTAATGCCCAATGACCTCTTAAGAGTCCCAAATGATAAATGGTATGCTTTTTTGTTTTTCTTATTGACTGAAATACTAATCTCCCTGTATTTTAGAAACATTTTTCACTTTTCAGATATCTTAAGCTAAATCTAAGAAGTTATACTGGATTGATGATATTTATAAAATCAAGTTAAATATGAAATACCATTTCAAATACCATTCCACGTTTTCATTTAGTAGGCCTGAAACCTAAGAACCAATATAAAATGGACAGATTATGGAAAGGTCTTTTAACTTTCCCAGTATTTCCTCCCTATTTTGTTTTAGAGCTGTGAAGTGTTTGTTCTTTTTTGGAAATGGAAAAGTTTTGTGAAGAGGCCTTTAGCCCAAGTTTCTATGACAATTACAAACAAGAACCCATAGTTACTTCATTTTTAGATGACAACTAAATTGCAGAAGCTTTCCTCTACTATTCCTTTCTCCTTTACAAATCCACTTTTATAACTACAACTTCTGGTGACTTAGTTTTTGCATTATATATAATATTCATACATATAGATTCAGAGTGTGAATATCCAGGACCCACAAACTGGCATATTTTTTATGGAAAGTATAAGAAGAAATTGGACATTTCATTACCTCATCCAGCAAAAATTTGGGGAAATTTGGTACATTCTTGTTTTTTATATTTTTAAATCAGTGCTGTAAAAGATTTCTGTGTGTCTGTTTTATTATATACATTTACATTTGTCGACCTGTCTTTCCACAAGCCTATGGAAATTAGTATAACTTTCTGAACTTTTTTGGTTTCTGACTGAAATCCTTTGGGACAACTAGAGAATTGGAGTCATTAACTGAAATAAAAATAGAAGACTGACAGAAAAGGCATGCTAGAAGGGAGGAACTCAGAAAATAGGTAACAGCTTAAGAAATGGTGATTTGAAAGAGAGAGTTGGAGGTATATCTTTATTGAATCCATAGCTGGGGGAATGTTCAAGCTATAGGTGTAAAAGAATTTTTTGGTCAGGATCTTAGGGAGCTAGGAAAAGCAATTTTAAAAGATAGTTTTTCTGTCCTCCTAGGGGATTCCCAAAAAGTGTGTGTAGGTGCAGGGGTTAATGCGGTCTTTCTGGGGAGCACTGTGATTCATTCTCGGTGAGGAAGATGTACTATGTTAGAAGACCTTTCCTACCTAAGGTGGGGAGATGACTGAGAATGGGCAGATTGATACTTGGAATTGTCCTTGAAAATAACTAGTGGCGGAGATAAAAGTTTCTCTCCCTCTGGCTTAAATAAGTGCATGTGTCCTTCACCCCCTTCCACTCCCTCTCCCTCTGTCGGCTCCTTCAGCCCCAGAGATGTCCCACAGAGTACGTAATCTAAACTCAGTTTTGTTACCTTACCTATTTTTCTCCTTTGCCTTTCATTCTCAATAATGTGAGTTTTGTAGTTTATATTTAGCAAAAAAACAAAACCAAAACAAACAAAACCCACAAGGACCATAATGTAGCCCTATTTTTCTGTGCACTTAAGAAGGTGGCTGAATATATTTAATTTATCAGTAGTGAAGTCATTACTGTGGAAATGTATTTCTAAAACAAAACACCATAAAAAAAATTTAAAGTCATTTTAAAGTATGCTTGCCCAGTTGGTGTGGCTCAGTGGATTGAGCATCGTCCCATGGACTGAGAGGTCCTGGGTTTGATCCCTGGTCAGGGCACATGCCTGGGTTTCCTGTTCGATCCCCAGTAGGGGTTGTGCAGGAGGCAACCAATTGATATCTCTCTCTCACATTGATGTTTCTATCTCCTTTCCTCTCTAAAAAAATCAATAAAAACATTTTTTAAAAAAAAGAATGCTTGAATATTTCTATTTGGAATTTTCTTGGAAAATCAGTATAGTGTGGTAGAAAAATCAGGATTTCAGAATTAGGAGACTTGGGTTCAAATTGTGACTCCACCATTTAGTAGCTTGAACATCAAATACATTTTTGGAGTTTCTGTTTCTCATTTGTAAAGTGGGGATTATGTTACTGTCTACCTCACAGGGTTATTTTGAGGAGTAAATGAAATAACATGTTAAAGCACCCAGCAAAAAGGTTGGCACTGCAAAACTCAGTCAATGTTAAATCTGAGTGGGGGAAATAATGTCAAGAATCTAAGTTTACATGGCTTAAAGCCTGAAAGCAAGAGCTGAAATGTAGTCTTTATAAACGTGGGACTATTCTAATTTACTTGGTTTTTAGTTTTTGTTTTTTGGAGGGGGGCTTTGCGTGGTTTTTTTGTTTATTTTGTTTTGTTTTGTTTTTTTCTTTTTCTATGTACCTGGGAGGAAATTGGTTTTGCTTGTTCCCTAGCTCAGGTTTCTAGTAGGAAGAGGTAAAGAATAGAGTCCTACCATGGTGCAGAAATACATAATCACAGCAACTTGGTTTGGAGTCTGTTTTGGTTGCTTGGGTGACATTTCTTACTGAGAGACAATAAAGAATGATCTCTTGTTCCTCTATCACACCTACTGGACTAAAAATGTGTCTCAGCTCACAGACTGCTGCTTGCCAGCGCCTTTGACTCCTCAGGGGTGGAGCAAACCATTTCCTTCCTGGACTGGGACAATCTGTGGTCAGTGTACTCGAGTTGCTGTGGCAACCCTGCAGCTGTGCTCTGCCTAGCAGAAACTCGGCAGGATATCATTGATTGTGTTCGCTTAAGTGGAAAACAGGTTTGCTTGTTTTTTTATTTATCAGAATTGAGATAGTATAATTGGAACTTTCTAGCCAAGTCAGGTCTCAACTTTGATGAAACTGTGAAACTGGAAGGTTCCAGGTGTTTAAACAGCAGGTGGAGTGAACATTCTAATCCTGGAAATAGGAGTTGGAATCTTGAATTAACCGGACGTATTTGGGTCATTGGCATCCCAGCCAATTTTATTAGGTTGTAGCTAAAGATGGGAGAGCTGAAGGGAAATGCTCAGTTTTCAGCAGAGTAAGATTAAAGGAGGAAATAATATAGTGAGCCAGCTGGCTGGGATGGTGTATTTCAAAATTATTTTTGAGCTTTTTGTATAACCTTTAAAAATACAATTTAAATTGTAAAGTATTATTCTATTTTTTTATAAGACATGAAAAATTAAATTAAAATTTGATTTGTGAGAAATCAAAGTAAGAAGAAAAGGTCGGCTGGTCTTGCACCGTGGAAGGAGTGTGCGCCGTGGCCCAAACGCACCAGCTGCCATTGTTGGTGTAGAGCAAATAGTGAAACTCCTAATGGGTTTTCCTGGAACTCTACTCAGGTGGAACTGACACTGTGCCTACTGTGAACATTTAACTGTATATGAGGTTTAGATAAGTACAACTGACCCCCAGATGTACGACGACACAAGCCTCTCTAAGACTTAATAGCATCTGTAAGATTTAAAAAAAACAAAGAAACTCTTTGTGGGTGCCATGGTACCTTTTAATTAAAGCAAAGTGAGGATAAATAAAAAAAATATTGACTGTCTCTGATCTGAAAATAAATTTACTTCTTGGTAATTAAATAGGCCTTGCCCATGTCTCAGCGATTATCTTAGTGACCTATATACCTGTTTTCATGTAACTTTCCTCCTTTAATTTCTTTCTTGAGCTTTTTCTCTTTATGTAAGGTGAATTAGACATAAAATTATAAAGTTAAAGTTTTAAAATATTGTCTAGGCCAGAGTTTGTTTCTATTATACCTATAAATTGTTTGCTTAAAGAATTAGGTGGCCCTGGCCAGTATTGCTCAATGGTTACAGCGTCAGCCCACACACTGAAGGGTCTTGGGTTTGATTCTCAGTCAAGGGCACGTACCTGGGTTGCAGATTTGAACCCCAACCCTGTCAGGGCTCGTGCAGGAGGCAACCAGTTGATGTCCCTCTCACATTGATGTTTCTCTCTCTCTCTCTCTTTCTCTTTCTCTCTCTCTCAAAATCAATGGAAAATCCTTGGATGAGGATTAACAAAAATAAAAGAATTGGGTGGATTTTGTTTTCCTGGTGGGTGTTTGGGGAGTGTTCTCCTTATTGGTATGGAGCCATTGAATTTTTATTTGGTGAAAGATCCTACTAGATGTCATAGGCGATCAGAATTATAAATGAACATACTCCCCCAACTGAAGAAGCTTATTTTTCATTGTATGTGTATGTTCCATTATATACCCATGTGTTGAGCAGTTTTGGTAGAAAACAGTAGAAAATCAAATTTATCTGTTACTTTATGCTCTGAGGCAGTTTTTTGACAATATAAGATTTGTTATGACCCGTTCAACAGTCTATACTGTTGGGAGGCTGGATCCAGGGGTTGGCAGTTGGAGGAGGGATGTTAGACTTTACGAATTGTCAAAGGAAGGTAAAAAGTTATATGAATAATATAATCAGCTTTCTAGAATCATTTAAAATAACGGTGACGTTATGGATCATATTCTCTGCCTAGATTTTCTTTCCTAGATTTTGCTCATCCAGCTTTTCCTCATTATTCAGATCTCAATGTGTTGCTTCCTCTAAGAAGCCCTCTTTAAGCCTCCCCTTCCCCACCTTGCCTTCTCCCAAATCTGACTTAGCCGCCGCCTCTAAGTATTGCTACTGTCTTTGTATTTAACAAGCTTTCCTATTGTTTGTCATCCCCTAAGAACAAGATTCTTTCTTGCTCACCACTGTAGCCCAGCACCTAGCACAATACCTGGCCCATAAGTAGCCTCTCCATAAGTATGTGGTAGTTTATTTCATGAAAATATATTAACCTTATTTTATGGTCTCATCTAAGTGAGCATATTGGATCAGGTAGTGCTGTTTCAGGCACCAGTTCAACTACTGTTTCACCTTTCAAGGATATGTGGTCATATTTTACATAGCCCCTGGTTAAGATTATGCCAGTATTTTATTGTTTGTTTATTTGGGGCACAAACAATGGGCACTCAAATGATGCTTTCTTTGATATCATCATGGTAAGAGGAAGAGGTTTGAAAGCCAAGGGAATTATTTGTATGTTGGTGTGTTTGACTTGTTCATTCAGCAAGTATTTATCCATCGCTGATCAACTATTTGTTGATCTCAAGATACTGTGCTAGATGCTATGGGAGACTCAAAGACAAATTATGCATGGATTCAGTCTTCCAGTTGCTTTTAATTTGATGGGGGAGATAAGACATACTTAAATATATACAAGGAAGAAAATATGTGACAGAAGTATAATGACTAGCACAGAGTATGTGCTCAACAAACATTTGTCTACTAAATCTTTGTTCTCATCTGTTGAAGTTGGCCTGGTGGTATTTCTTCATTGTCTTTCTTGATATATATATAAAACTTTCATCTGCTTTTTTACCTGGTGGCAATATTGATCTAGGATTCTTCATCGTCTGTAGGCTTGTTGATTGACAAGCCCTATTTATCTGAGTATCAACAGTTAACAGCACTAAAAAAAACCTAAAAACCTGATATACCACTAATGTGGCACTCTTTTATTTAAAAAAAAATATCCTCAGCCCTGGCCGGTTTAGCTCAGTGGTTAGAGCGTCGGCCCATGGACCAGAGAGTCCCAGGTTTGGTTCCCACTAAGGGCATGTACCTCGGTTGCAGTTTGTCCCCGGCCCCATTTGGGGTCATGTGGGTGGCAACCACTCAATATGTCTCTCTCACATCGATGTTCTCTCTCTCTCTTCCTCCCACTCTATCTGAAGATAAATGCAAAAATGTCCTCGGGTGAGGATAAAAAAAAAAACAAAAAAAAAATATCCTCAGGAGAAGATTATTTTTTTTTAATTAAAATTTTTTTTTCTTTATTGATTTTTAGAGAGAGAGGAAAGGAGAAGAGAGAGATAGAAACATCAATAAGAGAGAACATCGATTGGCCTCCTCCTGCATGCCCCCCACTGGGGATCAGGCCCACAACCTGGGCATGTGCCCTGACCTGGAATCAAACCGGCAGCCTCTTGGTACATGGGTTGGTGCTCAACCACTGAGCCACACCAGCCGGGCCAACGTGGCACTCTTTATTTATTTATTTATTTATTTATTTATTTATTTATTTATTTATTTATTTATTTAATCCTCACCCGAGGACATTTTTGCATTTATTCAGATAGAGCGGGAAGGAGAGAGGGGGGAAGAGAGAGAGAGAAACATCGATGTGAGAGAGACACATCAACTGGCTGCCACCCACACAACCCCAACCGGGGCCGGGGACAAACTGCAACCGAGGTACGTGCCCTTAGCAGGAACCGAACCCGGGACTCTCTGGTCCACGGGCCGACGCTCTAACCACTGAGCCAAACTGGCCAGGGCGGCACTCTTTACATACATGTCATTTTACTGAGCAAGAGACCTGCTAGAACTTTTTTTTAAATGAGTGAGTAAAGTATGTAAATATCTCACCTGAAAAACAGCTTCACTAAATAAAGTAACTACTAATTTAGAGACTGTATTTCTGTGACTTTTGATATCTTGTTCAACATTTTTTATGTGTTTGTATCATCTCTAAACTCTGGTCAGAACAGAGGAAGAAGTGCCATTAGAATGATGGTAATAATGGGATTCTACCCCCTTGTTAAAGTTTTCACCGTTACAAATTATTAAAGTTGCTTAAATAGTTAAAGAAAGAGATTTTAGTCTTTACAAAAAGGATTGTTGAGTGAGTCAGACCTAGTCATAGCTAAAATAATGTACTTTTGAACTAATTCTGCTTAATTGGATTAAGTGAATTTTAGGATAACTTCTGAAAAAGCTTGTTAGGTATTTTTTGGTTAGTTTTTCTTAAAATTAAATATACATTGACTTGTAGGGTATTTCTTAGAAAAATATATTACTGAGCTAGCACAGAATGCGAAATGTTTCTTGCCTGAAATATAAGATTAATGTTTACAGGGCAGTTGTCCAGAATTTTCTTGCTGAATTGGAAAGTATTTCACTTCTCATCACTGTAGGGCCTTTTAACTTTACAAAGGTGTTATTTAAAACATAAATCATATTGGTACACAGGAAACCCATTTAAAATTAAATTTAAAGACACTCCTGAGAATTCCATGAAACATTAATGATTTTATAGTTTATAATTTCTAGCAAAAGAAAAAGTACCTTTAGTACCTTAAAAATATTTTTTCAGAGATAGCTAAATCCAAAATATGCAATACATGTGAAAGAATAGCACTCTTAATATCTTAAATATTGAATGCTTGAACACAACATAAAAAGCATTATTACCTTCATTTTTCCACAAACAAGCTATAAATTTAAAGCTGGGAAATTCAGTACCAGAGATTAAAGAACTTATTCCTAGGTTATGAATTTCTACTTTTCCTTTAATCTCAAAACTAAGTGATATCTTAATAACTTATTCTATGAATTTATGTATATAACTTCTCTGATAAAGTTGAAATTATTTATATCAGTATTACATACTTTGACTCTCTCTTGTGGTATGGTTTAAATATTGAGCACCTAAGTTAAAATTTGGTTGAGGGTTTTTTCCTCTTTACTCCTTTACAGTATAACTCTGAAGAAGAAGGAGGGTGAGCCTTTGGTATTTGGGTAGGATATTTGCCTTTGATTTCTAATTTTCAGAGCTACTTCTGAGCATTCCTATGGATATGCTACAAAAAGTAGAGTTTGATTCTCTCTCTTTTTTTTTATCCTCACTTGAGGACATCTTCCTTTTTTTTTTTTTTCAAATAGAGTGAGAGGGGGAGAGAGGAGAGGGGGAGAGAGGAAGAGAGAGAGAGACCTATGGATATGCTACAAAAAGTAGAGTTTGATTCTCTCTCTTATTTTATCCTCACCTAAGGATATCTTTCCATTTTTTGTTCAGATAGAGTAGGAGGGAGAGAGAGGAAGAGAGAGAGAGAGACAGAGAGAGAGAGAGAGAGAGAGAGAGAAACATCGACATGAAAGGGACACATCGAGTGGCTGCCTCCCACACTGTTCAACCAGGGCCGGGGACAAACTGCAACCATGGCACGTGCCCTTCGCGTGAACCGAACGCAGGTCTCTGGACTGCGGGCCAACGCTAAGCCAAATGGGCCAGGGCAAGTTTGATTCTCTTAACCAGTCTACTAAAATGCTCTTGATTCAAACAACCACCTGCTGAAATAAAAAATAAACCACTCAGAGACTAAAGCATTTAGAAAACAAAAGGCGTTTATATGCAAAGGAGATTTGCAAGAGAGTCCAAGCTTTAGAAGGACAGCCTTATCAAATTAAAAATAAAAAGTATTTAAAGGGGAAAAAAACCTACAAAATTACCAAAGCTTAGAGTTAATCTGTTCAAGGTAGAAAACAGTAGTTTTCTCACATAATTGTCATATCCAGAAAGGTCACTGCATAGCTTCAGACATCAGCTTTTGCAAAATCAGGGAAGTAAGGGTGTGTGTGTGTGTGTGTGTGTGTGTGTGTGTGTGTGTGTGTGTGTGTTTTAGAGAGTAACTTACAAGAAAGACTCAAGGTTTCATTTACATTGGGGAACAAGAGCTAGACAGGGTGACTTTTAGCTGTTGTTACTTTATCTCAGGGTTGCAAAGTATGTTTTCAGAGGTCCCCAAAGACCACTTTGGGTTCAAAGATTCACTAAAATGACGCACAGAACTCAGAGAAGCTGTTATATGCAAGGTTATGGTTTATTACAGTGAAAGGATACAGATTTAAATCAGCAACTGAAAAAGGGACATAGAACAAAATTCAGGGAACACTAGGCATGAGTTTCCAATGGTCTTCTTCCAGTGAAGTCATGCAGACAGCATTTAGTTTTCCCTGCATCGACGGGTGATGGTATGCGAGGAGTACTGCCAACCAGGGAAGCTCCTCCGAGCTTTGATGTCCAAGTGTTTTATTGTAGGCTGGTCACACAGGCATGGCTGACTGCCCATGTTATGACCTTTAATCTCCAGCCCCTCTAGAGTTCAAGCTGGTACCTCGTGGCCAAGGCCCCTCACCATAAATCACGTTGTTAGCATAGAATGTCTGGCAGGGCCTAGATTCCCCAGGTAAACAAAAACATTCTTTTCAGGTAGGATATCCAAGGGTTTGTGGTTATCTCCTAGGAGATGAGCAAGGGCCAAACCTTTCCTGGAATTTGAAAGGTTTATACAACCTAGGCAAACCGTGTTAATCCTTCACTGCACAGTATTGTTTTATTTTGTTTTCTGACTCTGGAATATGATGTGCATCGCTTACCTGTCTGGTTAAGGTGTCAATTTTGCCTCCAATTTCCTCCTAATGTGTGGCTTTGACCATGTGAATTTGCTTAGTGATTTTCTGATGCAGTATCACTATTTTGATGTTTTGTTTTATTTGGTCAGTTTTGTATATTAGTGTGATAAAAAGTGATGCTTAGTTCACAACGACCCTGTAATGTGGTTCATAAAGCTAGAGTCATGTGATACTAAAATTGAAGAGTTAACTTTGGAGGCTTTGTAAAGTTCATAAGGTTGTCATTACTTTTACATGTAAGATATTGCTCTCATCAGCCCATATACTGAGATCAGGAACCAAGGACCATCTAATTCACTTTGGCCAAGTTGCTTGGACCTTGTTTAATAATGAGCTTGCCATACCTAATTTAATAAGATTTGAAGCACGGCTGTGGTTACAGAAGCAATTTTTTTTTATCACTGCCTGGTAGAAAGGGGAACAGATTTTACTGAACCTATGCAAAATAGCTACATGGCTGTGAAAAGTAAAGGCATTTTGTGTACTATTTGGCCATTTTTTACCATTTAGAGGTACTTTTGTATTTTTTGTCATTTTCTCCAGAATTATTATTTTATGTTTTTCTGACAATGTGTTACTTACTTATAGGCTATATTAAGAATTTTCATAGAAATTTTATCTGAATTACAAAGGGTCAGTTAGAACAAGATATCACTTAAAGAATGTTTCATTCCAGTTTATACAAATGTAGCCAATAGAAAGTTCAAAATAAAAAGAAAGGAATTTTTCTTATATGTCCATTGGAAATAGAGCATTAGCCATAATTAGCTCATTTAATCCTAGGTAATTAATTCTTATTTTTCTGATTTGGGGTAATGCAACCAATTTCACAGTCTTCTGCTTCTAGATTTAGAAAATCCTAGAAATCTATCTTTTGGTAATCTGACAGGTGTCTGTTTATTATGCTGATAACAGTTTATACTGAAACATCTGTTCCCATGAGTCTACTCCCTATAAAGCCAACAGTTATGAGTACAGTAAAAGTCTTTACTGAGGCTTTCATTCTTTTCATGTTTCTTCCAGAAGACTTAGTTTCTGGTCTGTAGCTGATAATAGGGACTTTAGGCAAATGTAAGGTAAAAAGAAAAACTGTCTGGATGAGAAGTTTCAGTGGATCGAGTTAATTTGTAATAGCCAACAATACTAGAATAGTGGGAAGTGGAATCCTTTTTTTCTGAAACAGCACATATCATTTTATAAGGATTTAGTCAATAGTGACCCAGAGAGGAAAAACAAGTCTCCAGATTCTTTTAATTTATCCCACAAAACATTCTGGGATTGTCACCTGGAAACAAAATATTCCTTTAAAAATTAAAAATTTAAAAATAATTATTGTGCCAGTCTTTATAGATGGACATGTGTATGCTTCTGTACAACCTGAAAGTTACACAATAGCTAAAAATACCTTTATTTTACATTTATATTAATACACTTTACTTAAATGTGATTAACTTAGTTTAAACTCTTACAGATTTCAAAGTCTTTTCATATTGAGGACTCGATTAACAGTATGACTTTTACGGTATTTTTGAGCTACTAAAGAATCTGAAGTATACCAAACATATCAAATTATTTTTGGCATCCCTCCTTTTATAGGATAAATGAGCAAACCTTTTGTGGCTATGTAGTAGTTGATCAGGAAACCCCCAAAGACAATTTTGGCATAAAAGACATACTAAGAGTTAATTATTCTGAATTAAGGGGCTGAATTTGGGAAATGCAATCTCAAAAAAAAGAGGAGAAAAGATATGATTCAGTGACTAAAGAAAAGACGTTACAAGAAATATTTAAAATAAATTAAGCATCAAGTAATGATATTTATTAGGAACTTTTTTAAAGATAAAGAACTTTTGTTTAAAAAGTAGTTCAAGGGCCCTGGCTGGTTTGGCTCAGCAGTTGGAGCGTCGGCCTGTGGTACAGAGAGACCCGGGTTCGGTTCCCGCTAAGGGCATGTACCTCGGTTGCAGTTTGTCCCCGGCCCTGGTTGGTCGTGCGGGTGGCAGCCACTCGATGTGTCCCTTTCACGTCGATGTTTCTCTCTCTCTCTCTCTTCCTCTCCCTCCCTCCCACTCTATCTGAACAAAAAATGAAAAAATATCCTCAGGTGAGGATAAAAAAAAAAAGTAGTTCAAGGGCATAACAAAAATACAAAATGTTAGCCTCTTAAGAGTATTTTGATAATATTAAAAAATCTCTGCTATTAGGCTCAAAATACCTTTGAAATGCTTTTTTTGTTCAGAGAAGACATATACTCAAAAATCAGTTTGTCAATTTAACAGAAAGAAAATCCGAACTCTATTTTTACATTTTTTGCATGCCATCCATATTTTATAGAATAGGGTTCACAGGTCATTTTCTTATGAATAAATACATTTGCATCTAGCTAATTTTATAAAATAAATTAATAACATTTTTATACTTCTTTCAAATTCATTATTTGTAGGTATTATAAACCAAGACAAAGTCCATTCCTCTCATACCTTCTACAACCTATGTTCACCCTCAAATCTTAAAAGCAGCAGGAGAAAACAAGATATTATTTTCTAAAACAGCAATGGTAAGACAGATGACTGATTTTCTGACTGAAATTATGGAAGCCAAAAGACAATGAAAAGACATTTAAAGTGCTGAAAGTAAAAAAACAACTCAATTTTCTACCCAGTTAAAATATCCTTTAGAAATCATGGTAAAATAAAATATTTATTCACACAAATAAAAGCTGAGAGAATTTATCAGCACCAGACCCACACTATAAACTATATTAAAGGAAATTCTTGCCCTGGTCAATTTGGCTCAGCAGTTAGAGCATCGGCCCGCGGACCAATGAGTTGCAGGTTTGATTTTGGCCCAGGGCACGTACCTCGGTTGCGATGTCCCCGGCCTTGGTCGGGTCATGCGAGAGGCAACCAGTCAATGTGGCTCTATCACATCAATGTTTCTCTCTGTCTGTCTCTCTGTCTGTCTCTCTCTCTCTCTCTCTCTCCCTCTCTCCCACTCTATCTGATTATAAATAGAAAAATATCCTCAGGTGAGGAATAAAAACAAACAAACAACACAAAAAAAGTTCAATTCAGCCCTGGCCAGTTTGGCTCAGCAATTGGAGCGTCTGACTGGAGCGTCTGCCCATGGACCAATTAGTCACAGGTTCGGGGACCAATGAGTCGCAGGTTTGATTCCAGTCAAGGGTGTGCATACCTCGGTTGTGGTTTGTCCCCGGCCCTAGTCAGGGTCGTGCAGGACACAGCCAGTTGATACGTCTCTCTCACGTCGATGTTTCTCTCTCTCTCTCCCTCTCTTTCCCTCCCTCCTACTCTATCTGAAGATAAATAGAAAAATATCCTCGGGTGAAAATTTAAAAAAAAAAAGTTCTAGTCAATGAAGAACTACTTAACAATCCTGTTTGTATGCAGCCAATAATATAGCTTCAAATATATAAAACTAAAATGGCAGAGCTAAATGGAAAAATAAACAAATCCATAATCATTCTTGAAGATTTTAATATACCTATCTCAATATCTCATAAAAATCAGAAAAAAAATCAGTAAAAATATAAAATATTTGAACAACATTATGAACCCAACTCCATCTAATTGACCCATATAGAACATTATTTCCAACAACAACAAAATATATGTTCTCTTCAAGTGTATATGGAACAGTTACCAAAATAGACCATATGTTGGACCATAAAGCAAGCTTAAAATATTTTTAAAAATTGAAATTATGCAGAGTATGTTTCTCAGGCCACAGTGGAATCATACTAGAAACTAAGAAATAGAACCCCTTGTAAATAAAGTATTGACTAAATATAGGTCAAAGAAATAATCCCAAAGGAAATTTAAAAATAGTTAAATGAGAAATAATAAAAACATGACATCCATAATGAAGATGCAGATAAAAGAATTCATAGAAGGAAATTTATAGCTTCAAATGTATACATTAGAAGAGATGTTAAAAATTATTGATCCAGCCTGGCTGGTGTGGCTCACTGGTTGAGCGTCGACCCATGCACCAACAGGTCGCCAGTTCAATTCCTGGTCAGGGCACATGCCCAGGTTGTGGGCCAAATCCCCAGTGGGGGGCATGCAGGAGGAGGCCAGTCAATGTTCTCTCTCATCAATGTTTCTGTCTCTCTCTCTCTCCCTTCCTCTCTCTCTAAAATCAATGAAGAAAAAAAATTTTTTTAAATAATAAAAACATTATTGATCCAAACTTCCTTCTCAAGAGCTGACAAAAGAGCCCTGGCCGGTTTGGCTCAGCGGTTAGAGCGTCGGCCTGCGGTCCGGAGAGACCCGGGTTCAGTTCCCGCTAAGGGCATGTACCTCGGTTGCAGTTTGTCCCCGGCTCTGGTTGGTTGTGCGGGTGGCAGCCACTCAATGTGGCCCTTTCACATCGATGTTTCTCTCTCTCTCTCTTCCTCTCTCTCCCTCCCACTCTATCTGAGCAAAAAATGAAAAAATGTCCTCGGGTGAGGATAAAAAAAAAAAAAAAAAAAAAAAGAGCTGACAAAAGAGAGAAAATTAAATCCAAAATACTAAAAGGAATAGTATTATAAATGACTAGTAATTAATAATAAATAAATGATAAATAATAAGTGAATAGTGATTCAATACAATTGGTATAATTGAATTAATTGGTATAATAAGTGAATAAGTGAGCAGAAATCAATGAAAGAGAAGGCAGACAAATTAGAGTAAATACAATAAAACTAAATATGAGTCCTTTGAAAAGATTAATAAAATTGTTAAATCACTAATAAAACTGATCAAAATAAAATAGCAAGTACACAAATTATCAATATCAAGAATGTAAAAGGACACAGCACTACACATTCCATAGACATTAAAAAGATAAAAGGCTTCAAAGGACAACATCAAGAAAGTGAAAAGACCCATAGAATGGGAGAAAATATTTGTAAATCATATGTCTCATAAAGGACGTGTATCTAGAATATATTTTTAAAACTCTTACAATTCATCAACTTAAAAAACAAAAAGAATTTTAAAATGGGCAGAGTCTGAATAAACATTTCTCCAAAGAAGATATACAAATGACCGAATAAGCACAGGGAAAAGATGCTCAGCATCATTAGCCATTAGGGAAATTCAAATCAAAACCAATATGAGGTACCGCTTCATATCCACTAGGATGGCTAAAATAAAAAAGAACAGATAAGTGCTGACAAGGATGTGGAGAAACCGAAACCCTCATACATTGCTGGTGGGCATGTGAAATGGCACAGCTGCTTTGGAAAACAGTCTGGGAAAGTATTTTATATGAATGCTCATAGCAGCAGTATTCATAATAGCCAAAAAGTGGAAACAACCCAAATTTTCATGAAATGATGAGCCAATAAACAAAATTTGGTATAGCTAGCCATACAATGAAATATTATTTGGCCATAAAATACAATGGTATACTGATACATGTTAAAACATGGATAAACCTTGAAAACATGAAAAATGAAGGCAATCACAAAACACCATATATTGTATGATTCCATTTATATAAAATTTCTAGAATGGGAAAATCTATACAGATAGAAAATAGATTAGTGGTTGCCTATTGCTGAGGGTGGGTGGCTTAGAGAAAGATGGGGAGTGACTGCTAATGGATGTGGGTTTTCTTTTGGGGGTGATGAAAATGTTCTAAAATGGATTGTGACGATGGTTGTACAATTCCATGAATACAGTAAAAAATCATTGAATTGTACACGGTAAGTGGGTTAATTGTATCTCAACAAAGCTGTTAAAATAGTAAAGGATATTGTGAATAAGACATCAAAAAAAATGTCTACTTAGATGAAATGTTCTTTTAAACAATTTGAATTAAATGAACACAAAAAAGAAATAGAAAATATGAATAATCACAATCTGTTAAAGTATTGAGTATATCATTAAAACCCTCTCATAAAATTTCAGGCTGAGATGTTTCACAGGTGAATTAATTAAAACATTTAAGGAAGAAATAATACCCATCTTAAACTTTTTCAGAAAACAGAGAAGGGAGCATTTCACAGATTTTTAAAGAGGGCAGATCATCTTGCTACCAAAACCTGACAAAAGCATTATGAGAAAATACAGGCCAATTTCTCTCATGAACATAAATGCAAAAATTCTAAACAACACAGTAGCAAATTGAGTCCACTTGTCTTTTTAAAAAGATAAATCATGACAAAGTGGGGTTTATTCCAAGAAAGCATTTTTGGATTAACAATAAAAAATTCGTTAAATTCACCACACTAACAAATAAATGAGGAAAGTCACAGCTCAGTAGATGCAGAAAAAGGATTTGACACAATTTAATACCCATTCAAGAAAATAAACCAAAACTCTCAGTAAACTAGAAGTACAATCAGGTTATTGAATTGAGACCATCAAATCTGTGTCATGTGTCCCCTCACCCAACCAAAGGTCATGTTCCATAGCCACTCTGAAGAGAAAACACTGTGTTTGTGGGGACAATGCCTGGGGGATGGTGGAGCCGATTTGGAAGGAACCTGGGTCCTTGAATGCCCAAGACGAGCAGAGCTGCCCTGTTCCCCGGGACCATTCACATCAGCATCATTACATTAGACACAGTTAAACATTGTGTTCCTTAAGCCACTGATGACTGTGCCTTTTTGTTAAAACAGCTTAGCCTTACTCCTACTGATCCAGAAAATGGCATGTAATGTACAGTAGGAGAAACTTCATTGGTACACAGGAAGAACATTTGATGATCAAAGGTGACCAAGCATGAAACATGTTTACCCAGGAAGGTTACAGAGTATCTATCCATGCAGATCTTCATGAAGAAAATTGGTGATGTGGGCCCAGCTTGCTCATCAGTTTAAA
The DNA here is from genome assembly GCA_030848825.1 of Tadarida brasiliensis. Lineage (NCBI taxonomy): Eukaryota > Metazoa > Chordata > Mammalia > Chiroptera > Molossidae > Tadarida > Tadarida brasiliensis. The sequence goes on along the minus strand of CM061262.1, from coordinate 48,003,098 downwards.
TTCTGGCATTTGCTAGAGTTCATTGTTTTATTTTGGTACACGTCACATTACCAAATTTTAGGGGCTTTAAAAATGTTGATTTATGTGTTTGATAGATGGGCTTAAACTATTTACATTTATTACAACTACTTATATATTTGAACTTATTTCTACCGTACTTCTTTTTGTTTGCGTTTTCTCTCTTTTCCTGCTTCCTATTGGATTTAAAAGACGCATTCCTACCTCTTAACCCCACCTGTCTGGAAAGCTCGAGGTTCCGTTTCTACTCTTCTAGTAGTCACTTTCAAGTTTTTGACATGCTTTATACATTTTTTCTAGCTGAGTCTAAAGTTACTCAGTGTGTATTTCTCTTCTAAATATCCCTGCTTTAACCCCAGCAAAACCCATTTTCACTACCCAATGAACACCCTCAAACCCTGCTCAAGCTAATCATACTATCTTTCTTTTAGAGCTTAGATTTTACCACTTTTTAAACACCTAAAAAGGAGTTTGTTTTGTTTGTTTACAATCAATATTTATTGAATGTACTTATTTATTAAAAATACTATTAAGCAATTCTTGAGAATCTCTTTTCAAAGACTTTAAATGCCTGACAGAGTAGGTGCTCAATAAATGGGACCTACCCTACCCTCCCTTTCCAAAATAAACAGTTGTTTGTCTCCTTAATGGTAGACACGAGAGCTCAGCAGGCATGGATTCCTCTGGGTTGGATCCATTTCATGCACAGTTGTCAAAGACTGACCTGTCCGAATGTTAATTTTGTGAATACTGTACTTACTGTGTAGCAAAGTAAACGGTGCAGGGTTCAATGTTCTCGTTTCTGAGCTGTGAAGTGTTGAAACTGATCAGGAAGTGAAGGCAGAACGTCCATCCTTTGGGAGAAGAATCAGCCAGTCTATGTTGCTGCCGCTCTTGGCTGCCGGTTGGATTGCAGCTGTTAAGGCAGCTGTTTAACTGTTTGCCCAACTTGAAAGGACACTGCCAAGTAGCAAATATTTTTCATAACAACATTTCACTTTTGCTGAGAACAACAACCGCGCACTTTACTGAGCTCCAGCAGTGTGCCAAGCACGACAGATTTATTACTCAGCAGGTTCACAGCCTCGGCTGAACGTGGATGCTCGTTTCCATCTGTAATATTTATTAAAGGAACCAACAGGCTCCCGAAGGAAGCCTCTACCAAAACATCTCCACAGCTCAATTTGTTGAAACAGCAGCAGATTAACTTGAGAAAATGAAATATCTCTGAAAGGAAAACAAAAATCCTAGAAATGTCAAAGGGAAAAAAAGAGGTTTAAATATTTTAAAGCTCTTTAACGTGGCCTGAGAGTGACTTCACCCCTGCTCGTCCAGGACAGGGGAGGGCAGCAGTGGCACAGAAAACACACCACCTACTGAGCCCCCTGCAACGCTGGGTCCCATTCTGGGTCATGCAGTTAATCTGCTGTTAATTAGAATGTTGACACTAGTACTTAGTGAACAATTATGTTGAATTTAACAGGCTGTGAACTGGGTGGGGAGGGAGGTTCTCAACTGTTTCACTTAATGGTAAAAGCAGTATGACGAATGTAAGCATTCGCAAACACATTCACATGCATAAGTATGATTTTCTTCCAAGCCCTAAAGCGCCTGGGTCATGCTTGTGTTAGATGGCTCTCCATACTCAGTATACGCTCCCTAGTCCGAAGCTCATGCCTTCAGAAAGGCTTCTGGAGAGCAGCTCGAGGCATGTAGAGGGATCCCGTGCCCACCTGGGTGCTGTCCCTGTGGAAGTGATATTAGAAGTCGGCATGTGGAGTGTAATCCCCGCCGCCTTTATGAAGACCGCAGGGGTTGGACCAGAGGACGCATTTTCATTTAATAACCCCCCACAGTGAAAGCTGGAGCAGAGAGGTTTCTGCAGGTAAACTGGGCTGAACAAAGCTATGGTCAGTGGAGATTCTAACCTACATTTTCGCCACTGCTTACTAAATAGTAATTAAATCTTAAACAACAGTCTAGTGCAGATATTTCTTCCCATTTCAAAAGCAAACATTTCCATGAAGATTTCTTTTTTTTTTTTTTTTTAATCCTCACCCGAGGACATTTTTGCATTTTTTTATCTTGAGATATAGAGTGGGAGGGAGAGAAGGAGAAAGAGAGAGAGAGAAACATTGATGTGAGAGAGACACATCGAGGGGTTGCCACCCACACGACCCCAACCGGGGCAGGGGACAAACTGCAACCAAGGTATGTGCCCTTAGCGGGAACCGAACCCGGGACTCTCTGGTCTGCGGGCCGACACTCTAACCGCTGAGCCAAACCGGCCAGGGCTCCACGAAGATTTCTTGAACGGAGGTGGTGAAAGTCCCACACACTGAGTAATGGTCATGGAGGGAGTGAGCCGCAAGCCTTGTGCTCTTCTTTTTCAGGGTTACAGAAGAACAGCAGGTGCAAACCATGGATGACATTTATAAGATCGCGTCCACAGGAAGGATCCAAACGTTGGAGAAAGAACTGGCGTGCCACTGACCCAACTGAAGTCTGAGAGAGAAGAACAGGGGACTCTACCGGGAATAGCTCCTCGAGCTTACAGGTTCATAGTGGCAGCACGAAGGCATGATAACCCCCACTATCACCCCACAATCTCCATTAGCCCCCCTCTTTACTTGGACAATTGGCATTGTCTCAAGCTCAGACTTGCCTGCTGTCCTTAAGGTTTTCCTATATACCAGAATTGTCAAGGCACTTAGAGGCAATGTCCTACCAAAGAAAGTGGGAAAGTGCTCTTACGTTTCACAAATACTATTGTCTTAAAGTCCCAGAAGCTATTATGTAGATCATACTCCATGAAAAGAGGTCTCATTTTCTCCAGTGATATTTTCATTGAATTCAACCTTGATTTTAATGAGAAATTTCAACATTGAAATAATTTAGGTATTTAGTAATGAATTCTGCAAAATGATGTTCTATTAGGAACTATTCTATAGGTAAATGCTGCCAATGATAGCAATTTAATTCTTTTAGAGAAACCAGGTAGCCAGATCAGCCCCTGAGTGGCAAGTCCCATGGGCCCAGGACCGTCCTATCCTTCTGCTTCTGTTACTGCCACGATTGACCAAGAGGAACGATTACAGGGACTCTGTGAGGCTGAGTCGCTGAGTAAACACAACGCAGACGATTAAGGTTGGGGAGGGAAGATCAGGAGAAGCAGCAGTAAGTAGGTGCATTAGTATCTCATTCCAGAGATGATTCTGAAGAACCAGTATGTAGTGTGTTTTCTATTTTGGTAGTTAAAGCCGTTGGTGTGTGAAGCAGATCAAGGATTGTGTGATGAAGTGGAAAGTAATGGAACCATGGAAGTCATCATTTCTCTCAACTTTGGTTTCTTTATTCGAAAAAAAATGACGTTAAAATATGTACCTCGCCTACCTTGTGAAGATCCTTTGAGATAATGCGTGTTAAAGCATTTTGAAAACGAGAAAACGCCATGCTAAGATCAGGTGTTGACATTGTTACAACTCAAATGTCAGAGGGTCAGGCAAGTGGCTCCCTGCTGTACATTGTGATAGCAAAGGCTTCCCGAATAGTGGGAAATCTCTGAATACCTGTATTTCTCTACTCCCCCAAACCACCAAACGACGCACCTGGAAGAATCTAACTGTTAATGCAACAAATACCATCGAGCGCCTTTTGTTTGCCAGGTGTCGTGCTAGGTTCTGGAGTCAAAAGAAAATGGAGAATGTCCACTCCTGATAACCACTTAGCATTCTCCTTCCCATTAGACTGAAAAATTCATTGAAAACTGGAGGATAATTATACCTTGGACATCTTTCTTCTGTTTTGTTGTGTGTGTGTGAGTGTGTGTGTGTGTGTGTGTGTGTGTGTGTGTGTGTTTTCTTTCTATTCCTCATTTTAGCCCCCAAAGCCCAGGCCATGGTCGTTGTTAAGTGCTTCATAGATACGTGCTGAATGAATAAATGAATGAATGAATGTTGCAATAACAATGCTTGATGAACAAATGAATGAATCCCTTTGTGGGTTGGTGTACAGAGCACTTATGTTCACCAGTCTTCTTTAGGTCATTCACAGACACTTTGAAATTAAGAGGAAACACATAATCTGGGTAAAAAAGGGTTGGTGTAGCTAAACCCAGGACCCCACCCAGTCTCTCAGAGTGTCCAAGAACAGAGGACAAGAGGGCAGGGAAGAAGTGGGTTTCCTCTCTTTCCCTCATGGCCTGTTTAGTAGCTGGTCCCACCCTAGTTGGTTACTGCTTCTCCACCTCCGTGAGGCTGCAGCCAGGAGTCAGGTACCCAGTAATCACAGAAATTATACCTTTGATTTTCTAACACTTTTACTTTCAAGGCCCTTTTAAAGCTTGACTTATTTTTTCATCAAAGCCAAGAGGTGAGGAGATAAGGGAAGCATTATGTCCAATTCAGCTGGAAATTCAGCACAAATGGTTCAGTGGGTTGCTTAGGCTCACGTGGCTGAGGGGCCACCTGACCGTCAGCCTGGTGCTCTTTTCACAGGCCCACTGCCTCCAGCGGGGGAACTGCCGGCAGGTGTGCAGACCAACAGTTCACTTTCATCTTCCTCAAAACCTTTCCATGGGGACGGATGGATCAGATGCACAGCATTAACCTAAACTGCACTGCCTGCAATCCCCCTCAGATCCCCAGGTGGTTCCTCACACGTGTTCTAGAACTACCTGTTGTGGCTGCCTTGCCAATGTTTGCAAAGTCCCATCCTAAGAAAGTGACAATGCACCAGGGTTGCTGTCCCCTGATGTGCCCAAAGCCGCCAAGCCTTGGGGTGAGATAGGGAGAGCTCCTCCCTTCCTGACCCAGGCCCCCCTCATTGCCCACTCCCCACTCCCACAGTACAGCTTGTGCCAGAGCCCATGGTGCAAACAGCCCCCTCATGACCTGGCTTGGACAGCAGTCCCCAAGGCTGCTGAAGTAGGTGCTTCTGCTGCGTTTTTCATAGAGATAAATAATTTTTCTGAAGCAGAAAATTTGGTTAAAATAATTTCCAAAGTATTTCATGTTTGATACTTAAGGGCCATTTTCACCTCCAGATACTTGAGCAAGAACCTAAAATTAAGAACAGTTTGCCCGGCCAGTGTGGCTCAGTGGGTTGAGCACCGTCCCATGGACTGAGAGGATGCGGTTTGATTCCCAGTCAGGGCACATGCCCGGGTTGCAGGCTCAAACCCCAGTGGGGGGCGTGCAGGAGGCAGCCGATCGATGTTTCTCTCTCACATCGATGTTTCTATCTCTCCTTTCCTCTCTCTCTAAAAAATCAATAAAAACATATATTTTTTAAAAGAACATTTTGTTTAAATTATAAGATACTGGTTTGATCTGTCAACCAGAGAGAGATATAGGTCTGATAAGCACAGGAGTTGTTAGAGATTAAGTTACAGGAAGAAACACAGGCAGGAGAGAGAAGACTCCTGCCATTATGCTCTCTCTGTGCTCTGGAGTTGGAAACAGGGCGGTAGAGCAGGGGTAGAAGGAAAGACCGTGTGGGAAGAAGGAGAGGAAAACTGGCCTGGAGAAAGGTTTAGTCAACATGAGGTATCTACAAGAGAGATTCTGACTAGCACAGAAGCCTGTGCCTTTACATGGCCCCAGTAATCCCGTACGGTATGATATTCTTATTTAAAAGAGTTGTGAAAAGTTACAGGTTAATCAAGGCCTGCCTATAGCCTGATCTATTTCAGCTTCTATAATTACGGCTTCTGTTGTATAAACCTTTCTGCAGCTCTGTTCGAATACCAAAGGACATTTCTTACTACAGGAGAGAGAGAGCTGGCCCCGAAGAAAACTTTACAGGTGAGTAGGAGAGTGCCTATTTCAATACAGTATGTCCGATTTTGCTAACTTGTTGGAAAATCTTTTCAGGAGAAGTTTATTTTTGCAAACAAAGAGTGGATGTCACTGACAGTGGTTCCGGAACAAAGCTCACTGCTGGATCAGATAGGGCCACTACTTTTTTGGAGACATCTGATTTTTGTGATGGTTCCTTGATTTGTGATGTTAAAATTTGTTATTTAGAAACTTAGGCATAAGAGCATAATGTGTTGTGTAAAAACTTTTGGAAACTGAAAGTCATTTTCTGTCATAAACACTGATAGTTTTGTTTCCTTACTTCCCTTTGTTTGCTGCTCTGTTGTCCGGGTTCAGGTGGCCGAGTCAAAGCCCCTTGTTATGCAAGCAGATGTCATGCAGAGGGAGCTAGAGAGCTGCCTAAGAAGAGAGTACACTCCTGAAAATTTACCTTTACTTCTCTTTCAGGTAAGAGTCATTTTGCAGTTTCAAAGGGAGGTCTGGAAGTTAGCTGAAATGTGTGAACAAAGCTGGCTTTCTGGTACATCCATGGGCCAGGGTAGGATTTTCTCTACGTGTGTGGTTTGCAGAACTTGGTTAGTTAAATGCTCCTCTCGTTAGAGACCATGTCACAGTTAAGTGTCACTAAACAATTGACTAAGTTTCTACTGAGTACTCCTTGTGCTCGTATTATGAGGCAATACAACATTGACCGAGACTGTTTCAGTCCTCAGCAAGCTTTTAGCTGACCTGGGGAAGATGTTTCTGGAACTCTGTCTTAGAAAAATAACTCACAGTATGGGGAAAACATTTTCCATGAATATTATTATTGTAACATTATGCCAATAAAAGTGGGAAAATGCCCAAATGTCTAACAACAGGAGAAAGAGTTAAGAAAAGCAGTGTGGTGCTTGATAGAATATTGTTCTGCCCTGACTGGGAATCAAACCTGCAACCTTTCAGTATACAGGACGACACCCAAGCCACTGAGCCACAGTGATTGTTTTTTATATTTCTCCTTATGTTCACATTTTTCTTGCAATCCTTGAATATACTGAGCATGTTAATAATAGCTCTTTTAAAGAACTTTTTTGCTAATGTCATCACTGGTGCCATTTCTCGGTCTGTTTTGCTTCATTAATTTTTCTCCTGCTCACGAGTCATATTTTTCTATGTTTTTGCATGTCTAGTAATTTTTTTGGACACTAGACATTGCAATCTTACATTATAGAATGCTGATTATTTTTATTCCTTTAAAGAGTGTTGGACTTCGTTCTGGCAAATAATTAAGTTGTAGATCAGCTTTACACTTTCAAGGCTTGGTTTTAAGCTTTGTCAGAACAGGTTTAGAGTAAGGGATAGTTTGTCCTTTGTATTAAGCTGTGACCGCTCTGACGTCTGTCTGCACTGAATGCCTCGCGTGTTCCGTGAGGATTCTTCACTCTGTGTGATGCACTTGAACATTTCCTAGCCCAGGATGAACTCTGAAAACAGTTCAGCTTACAATTCCCTAATCAGTTATTCTCTGCACAGCCTCATGGAGCTTCACCCTCTGTACCCGCTGCTTGATAGCAGAACGCTGAACGGGATCTCTGCGCAGATTTCTGGAGCCCTTTCTCTGCGTAACTGTCTCTTCTCCAGCACTCTGCCCTGCACTCTGGCTGACTCAGCTTCCCAAACTTTCCTTTCTCTCTTCTTAACTCAGAGAAGCCGTTGTGCTGTGCTTAGGATTCCCTTTCCTTCTCCGTGGATCAGAAAGTGCCTTCTTCAGCAGAAAACCGAGGTTATTGCAGGGCTTATCTCATTTGTTTCTCTCAAGAACCACACTCCTGCTCTGCTCGTGGTCCCAGGTCAGAGAGCAGTTGCCTTGTGTCCTGTTTTTCAGTTGTTTCTGATGGAAGAGTAAATCTGGTCCTACTTATTCCGTCATAGCCAGTATTGTTTTTATTATCAGAAATAAAACATTAAAAAAAAAAAAGAGTTGACTTATTTAACTACTTTTAGGTATAAATAAAATTTCTGGTCTAAGGTTAAAAGCTAATATCTTACCTGTAATGTGCTTTGTATTTTAGACTCATAACTTCAGTTTTTAAGACATTTTAAGCTCGGCTGTAGACAAATTTACAGGCTTTTATGTGACTGCTAATTCGCTCACTGATACATGAAGCTGCATTCTCTTGGCTTGGCAACAGGTCATGTAGATTTAGAAATGCCTACTTGCTTTATTTAAATTTGAATGGTATCTTGAGCCAGGTTTTTTATTTTATGGTCTTCATGTAAAAAATTCTATCTTTCCAAAATAATTTGAGACTGATTTTCCTACTGTTAGTGTTCTTAAGGTTGAATTCAGTCTTCCTATTATAATTGTACTCTGTGTTAATTTTTGTTGTTGTTGTTAAAGCATTCTACAGAGAGACATGGCCAGCTGCCCTGAGTAAATATTTACACATGCTTAGGTGGAAGTGATTTTGCCAGCACAGTAAGATCATGGGGCAGCTTCATCCTCTTTACAAGGCAGGAAGCCCATGGGTAGACTCTGTGGGCTGTTTTTCATATGAAACAAAATGGCTTGTCAATGCATTACTATTAAGTATAGTCATCATGCCTGTACATTAGATCTCTATTTTTATTTATCCTCTATAACTGCAAATGCGTACCCTTTGCCCACATCTCCCCATTCTACTCAGCCCCCAGCCCCTGATCACAACTGTTCTATTCTGCTTCTATGAGTTCAACTTTTTTTTTATTCCACGTATAAGTGAGATCATACAGTATTTGTCTTTCTCTGTCTGACTTATTTTAGTTAGCATAACGTCCTCTATTTTCACCCGTGTTGTTGAAAATATAGGATTTCCTTTCTCATGGCTGAATATTATATATATATATAACTTTTTTATCCATTCATCCATCAATGGGCTCTTACATTGTTTCCATATCTTGGCTATTGTGAATAATGCTACAATGAGCGTGGGAATACAGATATCTCTTTGAGATACTGACTTTTGCTTCCTTCAGATACATACTGATATATTTTTAATTTTTCGAGGAATCTCCATACTGTTTTCCATAATAGCTGTACCAATTTACATTCTCAGCAACAATGTAACTTGTCAGTTTTTTAAAGTCATGGCTAAAGATGGGAAAGGAACCAGTGGATGCCTGTTCTGCCGGTGGCAGAAGATAATGAAATGGCACCTGTTTTTACTAATAAGATTTGAAGGAAGCTTTGTATGATAGAAAATGAATTTTTCTTCATAGAGGTATCCTCCTCTACTATAGGTAAAAAGCTAGGAAGCCAACTCCAGTTCCCAAACATCCTTAAGCACTGACTTTTTGCTGGAGTCTCTCTCCTTCAAAGTCCTAAGAATGTGCCCCGTGCCCTGTGAGTCAAGTCAGAATAGTAAAGAATTCTGATATTCCAAGAGCCTCCTATTTGGCCTCCAAGCAATGTTGCCCTATGTTTGGAAGCAAATGACACAAGAGAATAACCCTTGCAAATAACCAAGTTCCGTGTTTTGTCACTCTCAAACAGAAACAAGTTGCCTACATTATGCAGGAGCACAGTGATGCCCTTCAGAGAGCTGACAGATTGTCTGTTGCCCGAGAAAACTTCCTTATGGGAAAAAACACTCCTGCTAACCTAGTGACGCAGGAAGACCTGACTATTTATACAAAGTGGCTAGTGTGTCACCTACACTCACTCAAGACTGTTCAGCACTACCTGCAGGTACGTAGGCATAGCTACGTGAGGACGCGGTGCCCTCCCCGGGTGGCCAGCACATCGTTTGCTCACACCTGACATCTAACTGTGGATTGTCAGTTTGTGTATTCCACCTGCCCTACACATGTCGGGAAAATAATGGGTCACTAGCTCTTTTCTTTGAAATCTTTTTTTGGAACCATTAATTAAGCTTTCTCAAAGATGTCTGTGTTGTACTATTTCCCATTCACTCTGTAAGTTCTCATTTTCGTCGTCTTGTTCAGGATTTATGCTCTTCTTTGTAGATCCACGCTTTGTTCAGCAATATCTAATGAGAGTCTAATATATGCCAGGTACATGTCCTGGGCCATGTAGGGAACATAGAGTCTTTGTTGAAAAGTAACTGGGCCCCAGGATGTTAGGAAAATGGGCAAGTAAATAGTCAATTGAAATACAATGTGATTTTTTAAAAAGGCATAGAATAAGTATAAGTACAGGGTAAAGAGAGTCACAGAGGAGGGGCCCTAACTGAGGCTAGAGGCATCAAAAAGTAGTGACGTGATCACGCCACCTAAATCTTTTCCTATTCCCCTACACCTTATTTCAGGGATATCACCAACCACAGACTCCCAAACCAAAAACCTGACCATCACCTTGACGTTATCCCTTCCCAATCAGTCACTGTGGGGTCTACTTCTGAATCATCTCTCCCCAGTCACATGGTATAATAATGATCTGCTCATCAGTCTGGGTCGCCCATTAAACTGTGAACTCTTTGAGTCTGGTCCATGCTTTATTCATTTTTGTGTCCCTACCACCTCCCACAGTACCTTGTCCATGATGGGTGCTTGATCAGCGTAGCCCTGCCTAGAGCTTAAGGTCACTTAGAGTTGATCATAGCGCTGGGCCTCCCAGCTCCGGATTTTGCCTCATGATTGGGCAGGTTACTAAGGCGCAAAGCAATGTGCTGCTTCTGAACCAAATCTGGAAGCTTCTGTGAGAACTGAGTTGACGTGCAGTCTCTTGGTTGTGCCCTTCTGTAGGCCTTTCAGTATTTGCCCATCTCCAACGTGCTGGGTGGCTGTTGATGACGTCTCTGAGGTTGGTCAGGAAAATGAAAAGGTCCAGGTCAATGACACCAATCCTGACATCCAGGGTTCTGCCTCTCCAGGCCATGTGGATACCAGCTTTCCAGGTAAGAATTAGTCTTCTTCCCCTAATGTGGAGAAAAGGAGATTGTGACTTCCCACATGTGCTGTTCATGGTTTTGTCACACGATGTTCCTTGAAATTTTTCTATATATCAAAAAGTTATATCTTTTTTTTTTTAATCCTCGCCGGAGGACATTTTTGCATTTATCTTCAGATAGAGTGGGAGGGAGAGAGGGAGGAAGAGAGAGAGAGAGAAACATCGATATGAGAGAGACACATTGAGTGGCTGTCACCCACACAACCCCAACCAGGGCCGGGGACAACCTGCAAACGAGGTACGTGCCCTTAGCGGGAACCGAACCTGGGACTCTCCCGTCTGCAGGCTGACGCTCTAACCGCTGAGCCAAACCGGCCAGGGCAAGTTATATCTTCTTAATAAATAGGTGTTAACTTGATAATTTCTGATGGAAAAAAATAACACACACTTATCTTAGACATCATTATCTCCATCTTTATTTTATTTTTAAATATGTTTTTATTGATTTTAGAGAGAGAGGGAGAGATAGAAACCTGGATCAGCTGCCTCCTGCATGCCCCCTACTGGGGATCGAGCCTGCAACCGGGGCATGTGCCCTGACCGGGAATTGAACTGGGAACTCTTGGTGCGTGGGATGATGCTAAACCATCTGAGCCACACCAGCCAGGCATTATCTCTATCTTTATAACTAGCCAATTAAAGAGGGGGGGAGGGGAAGGCAATGAATTTGAAGTTGAGAGTACTGAGCTCCAGACCTGTTTCTGCTGTGGCCTCAATATAGGCCTGTAAGTTTAGGTCATTTCATCATCTTGGCCCTCAATTTACTCATTTCCAAAAGAAACCTTTTAGATTAAGTGATCTCTAAGATTTCTTTCATTTTTAATATTACATGATTTTGAAAGACTTTCCTTATCCAAATCAGTAGTCTTCCTGCCCTTACCTTGTGTTACAGATGACTAAGAAACCTGATCAGATCTCTCGGAGTGACATACTTGCTTAGGGTAGGAGGCAGCCAACCCAGTGGGAGATCAGAGATGGCGTCTCAAAGGAGGAGAGTCCAAACTGAGTACTTGTAGAGATGAGTAGGAGTGAGCAGGAGAAAGGAGGTGAAGGCTCTCACCTTCTTCTAATTTGTTGGTAAATTTACAAATCATACTCTTTGTTTACCATGAAGGACCATAGATAGTTCTGCTCCCACTAAGTCATTCCCCAGAGGGTCTGTTCTGTCTCTCTGGCAGACTGTGAGAAGGTGGGGAGAGGGTCCTGGCTACCTCACCCGGAAAGCCAGAACCAAGAGTTTGTCAGACAGGCCTGGCCCAGTGTGGTGCCCTCCGTGAACTGTGGCAGAGAAGGTCGGGCGCGGAGCAGACGGCCCTCCCCGTCACAGAGGAGGCCCTGCCTCCAGCTCTCTCACAGGACTCTCCCATTTCCCTTCCTGTCTGATGTCCGTCTGCCTTCATGCTCCTGATTTTGGATTTCTTTTCAGGGCCGACGAGAACTGAAGCTGCTTTCGTCCTGCCCCAACACACGACAGAAACAGAAGAACTGAAACCTCAGCTGAGGCTCCTGCTCCTCCATTTCCATATCCCACATGACGAGGAGGAGCTGAGGGACGCTGCTAAGGAGCTGGAACTGTTTGCCTTGGTACCTGATGGACTCTTAATACAAATATAGGCGTTCATGAAAGAAAACACTAGTAATTTCCACAAAGTTAGCTGTTTGTACTGCCACAATTGTTTTTAGAGCGAGAAAATAGAATAGTAATAACTGAGATTTAGATTAGCAGTTCAACTTGCTCTCTGTAAGATTAATGGCACCCTTGACCATCCACCCCAGAGGGTTTGTAGGGTTTATTTTTCTGCAGGATTTAAAGTAAAAGTTAGGTTATGGTCCATAATAGATTATATAATTGAGGCCAAGACTTGGCACATTTGCATGGTGGAGTTATCTAGTGTCTAAAAGCCCTTCAATTCTCAGGATGTGTTGCAATAACTTTCCCATTGGCAAAATGCTTTATATTCATTAGAGTATATATTGTATCCTGATTTTTAAAAAGCAGAGCATGATTATATTTCGATACACAACTTTTGTACAACCCAAAAAATAAAACACCATGGTAAAATGATAACAAAGAACATGGTATTTCATCTGTGGTGTGGACAAATAACATCTTTAGTCATAAATCAGCTCTTAGACACCAGTGACAAAGACACTAATATTCCAAAGGAAATGGAAGAAAATGAAATTATACAAATGACTATAAAAGATTAAGAATATTAGGAAGATGACTGAACTGAACAGTGACAGAAAAGCAATTTCTCTGCAATGCCACTGTCAAAGATTAAAACACTGATATCTACCGCTTGTACAGTTTTGTGTGTAGTGATTTTTAAAGTCGTGCTGTCTGCTGTGCTATAACAGTGTTGCCCGTCATTAAAAACTCACGTTATCAGAAGCCATGTTAAGATTTGTTTCAGAGGGGATCAGTGGCTGTTTTTGAAATTGCAATCTGACACATTTTTTTTCTTTCTGGTTTCTATTCTCTCATTAATCCTGTTTATGTTTCCCCAAAATTTCAAAAGATCTTCATAGAACAACAGAGAATGCAAACATTTCCAGACCATGATGTTGGGAAAGCTGAAGTGGAAAATGTGTGTTTGGCAGGACCTGGGATGGCCTTGAAAGAGAGAGCCAACTGGATTTCCTTTATAAAGGTAAGAAGACCTTGGTGGTGGCGACCTACCTCTCAGTGACATCAACAGTGTCACAAAGTATCCTCCCAGCAGGCCAGGCAACCTGGCAGCACCAGGTCCCTCAGGTCCCTGTTGTCCCCTCTCCTCATTCCCTCAGAAAACTGCCCCCTTAGGACGCAGGGTAGGTGCTTCCTACTCTCAGGAGAGGCAGCTCGGAGAATCTGGCCTTTTGCCAGGCTCTCCCAGCTCCTTCCTGCCTCGGGTCTGTGAAGCTAGCCCAGCTGCTCTGCCTTCTCTGAAGCTCGCTGTGCTGTACCCCTCTCTGTGGGTCAGAACTTCCTTCTTGTTAGTGATCATGCCTACTTCATAAGAACAAAGATTAACACTTGAAGGTATAATTGATTTGTGTAAATCCAGCTTTTTAGACCAAAATTATTTATTGACTACATACTGTGTGTCAGGCACGGCCCTGGGTGCTGGAGATACACAATTCACAGGCAGTAAACAAGTTAGCATATTAAATGAAATAATTTTTAGGTAGTGGTAAGTACAGTCGATTCCTGTTATTTGGGGTAATTATGTTCTATAAATTTGCCATAAATACTGAATTAAAACTGAACCATTGCTCACAGGGGAAATACAGGGTTAGCTTCATCAACTGATCAATACATAACCTTGTTTTATGTGGGTTTCTGTTTAAAGACACTATTTAATATGTGTTGTTGATTCATTAACATTGGACTCGTGGCCAACAATACTATAACTCACGCCCCTGAATGAAACTTACCAAAATACATGTTTCTTCTGTAAGACAGCAGTTCCTAAACTCCTGTGCTTAGGAACACCAGGCAGAACCTCGGTGCTATGCTCGGGGGCCATTTTAAAGGTGAAATCACCAACAAAAAGCACAATAGTATAAAAACGGGGCTAAATAGACCACAAAAGGACAGTTGTTTATAGTATAAGGGTTGAAATAAGAAGGCAGAATATCGCCTTGCTCGACCTCAGCTGGGAATGTGGAGTAGGGAGACTCCGATGCTCCCCGTTCTGTGCATGTCTCTGCGGATACTGCTTTGGGGTTACAAATAAATTTTTGTGAGTAGGCAACTTTGCAAATACAAAATTCATGAATAATGAGGAGTTGATCCTCATTACTCATGTATTATGTATTCATGTATTATGTATTTATATATTATGTATTCATGTATTATGTATTTATATATTATGTATTCATGTATTATGTATTCATACATTTATGTATTCATGTATTTTGAAGGAAAGAAAAGTCTTATGTGATAAAGATGGATGGAAGGAAAGAGCGAAATCATTACTCCTAAGCCTGGGGCTTGAGCAAATAGGTGGTTGGTGTAGGAAAAGCCAGACCTTCTGTTTTACATTGTTACACTTGCCAGCTAAGTACAGGTACCAGGGAGATAGTTGGATGTAACAGGCTGGAGGTTAGAACTAGATATAAATTTAGAGAGTTATCCATATATTTATTTATTTATTTAACCATAGAACTAATTTTTGAAATATAGCTCATTAGTGTAAAAGGTGAAGTTTTACATGTGGCGTCACAAGAACTTTTTGTGAGTGAACTTCTCTTGCCTATTCAATCAAGTGCGATGCCCAACACTGATGGATTCAGGGCCCCTTCTGTTCATGGATGGTGCTATGTCATCCCAGGTGGAGCTGCTGCATCTCATAGACCAGGCACCAACAGTCTCCTTTCAAAGATCTGTGAACACACACAGACCCTTTCCAAGGCTTCACATGCTCTAGTAAACTTTCTAGCACTGAAGCCAGATTCCTTTCCAGGAGGTCCTTGAATCTCTTTGCTTTCAACTTTTATTGAAAACCATTCTGGAGATTCCAATGGTGGCAGAGTGAATGGAAGCTACACAGATCATCTCCCAGGACCAAACTGGAATTACAACTAAAATAAAGACAAATCGTCAGGAAAAAGCAACAGAAAAGCAGCTTGCGAGGACCATATAACCAGGGACACTGAATCGATCCTGGTAGGGTTGCAGAGGTTTGAGAGGGGGACTGGGAACCCACGGACAGCAGCAGTCTTAGCTGTGAGCAGTGCCCTTGGGTTAAAGTCCCAAGCTGGCTCCACAGCCCAGAGGACTGGGACAGAGTGCTAAAATAGCCACAGCCACTCATCTTGAGCTCCGGCAGAGGGAGGGTGGACTGGACTGGAACTGTGTGGGGACACTTGGGATTTGGAGGGCGCTCGGAGCTTTTGCTGAGTTGCTGCCACACAGATGGTAGCCATCTTACTCCTTCCCAGGGCTCTAGGGAGAGGCGGAAGCCCCTCCCTTGGAGATTCAACCCCACTCAGGTGGGCCATTGGAATGCAAATTGAGGCTCATTAACAACCAGCATCTGCCCCACCCTCAGGAAATCCTCTTATGCTGTACACCTGAGGGAGGTTTTCATTCAACTGAGAACCCAAGGCTCTTCAAGTAACTATGACTAATAGCCTCTAGGCAAAAAGCTAGGGGATAACTGAACTGTTCCTGGGCTTGCAAATCTACCCAGGAAACTAAGACTTGACAGTGGTGTTTAAGATGGGTCCTCTCACGCTCATCCAAACCCGGTAGGGGAAGCCACAAAGAGCAGAACACCAACATCCACAGGGAGAATTTGACAGGCTCCAAAACCCACGGAGATAGCCAAAATGGTGAAACAGAAAAACAAATCCCAAATGAAAGAACAAGAGACCTCTACCAAAGATGAGATAAATGAAATGCAGTTAAGCAAGTTAACAGAGCTAAAATTCAGAGCCATGATCTTGAGGACACTAAACAGCATGAGTAAGGACATCAACACCATGAGTAAAGACATAGAAACATTGAAAATCAACCAATTGGAAATGAAGAAGCACCAAGAAGAAATGAAGAATGACATAGCAGAAATAAAGAACACATTGGAAGGACTAAACAGCAGACTAGAGGAAGCTGAGGACCGGATCAGTCAATTAGAAGACAAGGTAGAAAAAATCAACCAATCAGAAAACCAAAAGAAAAAAACAATTAAAAAGCAGGAAGACAGCTTAAGAGAATTGTGGTACAACTGGAAACGTAATAACATTCATATCATAGGAGTCCCCAAAGAAGAAGAAAATGAGCAAGGGTTAGAGAATATATTTGAAGAAATAGTGACAGAAAACTTCCCTAATTTGGTGAAGGAAGAAGGCATTCAAGTTCAAGAAGCACAGAGAGCCCCAAGTAAGAAGAACCCAAACAGGCCCACACCAAGACACATAGTAATTAAAATGCCAAAAATTAAAGACAAAGAGAGAATCCTAAAGGCGACAAGAGATAAGCAACAGTTTACCTACAAAGAAACCCCCATAAGGCAATCAGCTGACTTCTCAACAGAAACACTACAGGCCAGAAGGGAATGGCATGAAGTAATCAAGGTCATGAAAAACAAGGATCTGAATCCAAGACTACTCTACCCAGAAAGGCTATCATTCAAAATAGAAGGTCAAATAAAGAGCTTCCCAGACAAAAAAAAAAAAAAAAAGTCTAAGGGAATACATTAGCACCAAACCAGCACTGCAAGAAATGTTAAAAGGACTGCTGTAATTAGTAGAAGAAATAGGAAGGAAAATAGAACCACACTAAACAAAAATGGCAATAAATAAATACATATCAATAATCACCTTAAATGTAAATGGATTGAATGCTCTGATAAAAAGACACAGAGTAGCTGACGGGATAAGAAAGCATGACCCATATATATGTTGTTTACAAGAGACCCACCTCACAACAAAAGACTCACATAGGTTGAAAGTGAAGGGATGGAAAAAAATCTTCCAAGCAAACGGAAAGGAAAAAAAACCTGGAGTAGCAATACTCATATCTGATCAAATAGATTTCAAAATGAAGGCCATAACTAGAGACAAAGAAGGTCACTACATACAATTAAAAGGATCTATCCAACAGGAATATATAACCTTGGTAAACATATATGCACCCAATATAGGAACACCAAAATATATTTAAAATCTTCTGGAGGACTTCAAAGGAGATATCGACAGCAATATAATCATAGCAGGGGACTTCAACACATCGCTGACATCACTGAATACATCCTCTAGACAAAAAATTAACAAGGAAACAGAGACTCTAAATGAAGCACTAGACCAAATGCATTTAATAGATATCTACAGAGAATTACACCTCAAAACTACAGAATTCACATTCTTCTCAAGTGCACATGGGACATTCTCAAAGATAGACTACATGTTAGGACACAAACTAAGTCTCTACAAGTTCAAGAAGATTGAAATCATATCAAGCATCTTCTCAGATCTTGATGAAACTAGATGGCATGAAACTAGAAATCAATTGCAACAAGAACATGCAAAGACATTTGAATACCTGGAGGCTAAACAGCATGTTATTAAACAATGAATGGGTTACCGAGGAGATCAAGGAAGAAATTAAAAACTTCCTGGAAACCAATGAAAATGAACACACAACAACACAAAATCTATGGGATGCAGCGAAAGCAGTTCTGAGAGGGAAGTTCATAGCACTACAGGCCTACCTCAAGAAACAAGAAAAATTTCTAATAGACTATCTAACCTCACAACTTAAAGAACTAGAAAGCAAACAAAAAGAAAACCCCAGAACGAGTAAAAGGAAGGAAATAGTGAAAAGCAGAGCAGAAATAAATGACACAGAGACCAAAAGAACAATTCAAAGGATCAATGAAACAAAGAGCTGGTTTTTTGAAAAGATAAACAAGATTGATGGACCCTTAGCTAGACTCACCAAGAAACAAAGAGAGAGAACCCAAATATACAAAATCAAAAATGAAAGAGGAGAAGTAACAACTGACACCACAGAAATACAAAGGATCATTAATAAATACTATGAACATTTATATGGCAACAAATTTGACAATCTAAGCGAAATGGACAAATTTCTAGAAACACATAGTCTCCCAAAACTGGACCAGGAAGAGATAGAAAACTTGAACAGACCAATAACAACGAAGGAAATTGAAGATGTAATCAAGACTCCCAGCAAACAAAAGCCCAGGCCCGGACAGCTTCACGGGGGAGTTTTACCGAACATTCAAAAAAGAACTAACACCCATTTCCCTCAAACTATTTCAAAAAATTCAAGAAGAAGGAAGACTTCCAAACTCGTTTTATGAGGCCAGCATAATTCTAATTCCAAAACCAGAAAAAGACACTACAAAGAAAGAAAACTACAGGCCAATATCCCTGATGAACATAGGTGCCAAAATCCTAAATAAAATACTAGCAAATCGGATCCAGCAATACATCAAAAAAATTATTCACCATGACCAAGTGGGATTCATCCCAGGGATGCAAGGCTGGTTCAATATTCGCAAATCAATAAATGTGAAAGACCAACAGCCAACATCATACTCAATGGGCAAAAACTAAAAACATTTCCCTTAAGAACAGGAACAAGACAGGGATGCCCACTTTCACCACTCTTATTTAACATTGTACTGGAAGTCTTAGCCACAGCAATCAGACATGAAGAAAAAATAAAAGGAATCCAAATTGGAAAGGAGGAAGTGAAACTGTCATTATTCGCAGATGACATATTATACATAGAAAACCCTAAAGACTCCATCAAAAATCTACTAGACTTAATTAATGAATTTGGCAAAGTAGCAGGATACAAAATTAATGTCAAGAAATCGACGGCATTCTTATACACCAATGATAAACTCACAGAAAGAGAAACTAAAAAAACAATCCCATTTACCATTGTGGCAAAAAAATTAAGATACCTAGAAATAAACTTAACCAAAGAAGTAAAGGACCTATTTGCAGAAAACTACAGGACATTGACAAAAGAAATAGGAGAAGGTATAAAAAAGTGGAAGTACATATCTTGTTCATGGATTGGAAGAATTAACATAATTAAAATGTCCATACTACCCAAAGCAATCTATAGATTCAATGCAATCCCCATCAAAATACCAATGACATATTTCACAGAACTAGAACAAATACTTCAAGAGTTCATATGGAACCAAAGAAGACCCCGAATAGCCACAGCAATCTTGAAAAAGAAGAACAGAGTAGGAAGGATAACAATACCAGATATCAGGTTATACTACAAAGCCATTGTAATCAAAACAGCCTGGTACTGGCACAAGAACAGGCATATAGACCAGTGGAACAGAATAGAGAATCCGGAAATTGACCCAAGACATTATGCTCAATTAATATTTGACAAAGGTGGCAAGAGTATACAATGGAGCAAAAACAGCCTCTTTAATAAATGGTGTTGGGAAAATTGGACAGCTATATGCAAAAAAACGAAACTAGACCATCATCTTGCACCATACACAAGAATAAACTCAAAATGAGTAAAAGACCTAAATGTGACACGTGAATCCATAAAAATCCTAGAAGAAAATCTAGACAACAAAATTTCAGACATATGCAGCAGAATCTTCACTGATACATCACCTAAGGCAACAGAAAAAAAGGAAAAAATGAACACATGGGACTACATCAAACTCAAAAGCTGCTGCACAGCAAAAGAAACAACCATCAAATTGGAAAGGGAATCACTGTATGGGAGAGCATAATTGCCAATGATACATCAGATAAAGGGTTAATCTCCAAAATATATAGAGTGCTCATACAACTCAACAAAAGGAAGACAAAGAACCCAATTAAAAAATGGGCAGAGGAACTAAATAGACACCTCTCCAAACAGGACATACAAATGGCTAAGAGACATGTGAAGAAATGCTCAACATCACTAATCATCAGAGAGATGCAAATTAAAACAACAATGAGGTATCACCTCACACCTGTCAGAATGGCCGCCATCAACAAATCATCAAACAACAAGTGTTGGTGAGGATGTGGAAAAAAGGGGACTCTAGTACACTGCTGGTGGGAATGCAGACTGGTGCAGCCACTATGGAAAACAATATGGTGTTACCTCAAAAAATTGAAAATTGAATTGCCATTTGACCCAGTGATCCCACTTCTAGAAATATACTCTAAGAAGCTTGAAAGACCAATCAGAAAGAATATATGTACCCCCATGTTCATAGCAGCACTATTTACAATAGCTAAGATCTGGAAACTGCCCAAGTGTCCATCAGTAGACGAATGGATAAAAAAGCAGTGGTACATATACACAATGGAGTACTATGCAGCTGCAAGAAAGAAAGATCTCTTATCCTTTGAGACAACTAGGAGGGACCTGGAGAGTATTATCCTAAGCGAAACAAGCCAAGCAGAGAAAGACAAGTATCACATGATCTCATTTATTTGTGGAACATAATGAACATAACAGTCTGAGGAACAGGGTAGACCCAGAGATGTGGAAGTAGGGTACAGACTGACAACCCTCAGAAGAGGGGGTGGGGAGGAGAGAAGAGATAAACCACAGAACTCTTATGCATGTATGCATAACCGATGGACATGGACAACAAAGCTGGGGACAGGGTGGGGGCGGGGAATGGGGAGGAGGGTGTCAATGGGGGAAAAAGGAGAAACATCTGTAACAAAAATAAACTAATAAAAAATAAATAAAGTGGGGAAAAAAAAAAGAAAACCATTCCGTTATGTTGTAACTTTATGTTAACATGTTTATCCACTAGATTAAGCCAAAATGTGATCCTTGGCAAAAGAAGATTTTGACCAAACTAAAAGAATGAAGAAGAATAGATGTATTAATGCAACTCCAAGCAAAGTTTTTGAAGGTAAAAACATAACCATTTTCCCTTGTAGATAAATTTCTTACTAAAATTGTTCTCAGAAAATTGAGTTTTTTTCCTTTTCAAAAATGTTGGCCATGAATTCACTATGACGGCTTTGTTTGGAACTTTCTAATCTAACTGCTAAACTTTTATAATCCTGTTAGCTTTCAGGAGAGAGTAACAATTGTTAAAAGAGTTGGATTTTAGTCCAGCTTTAGCATTAAGTTTCTGCGTGATATTGGTCTAGTCATACAGTCATAGTTCCTTCATCTGTGAAACAAAAATATTAGACTAAACTATCTCATTTTTATTGTGGTAAAAACACTTAACATAAAATGTATCATCTTAACCATTCTAAGTGTACAGTTCAGTAGTGTTCATTATATTCACATTGTTGTGAAACAGATCTCCAGAATTTTTTAATTTTGTAAAACTGTAACTCTGTACCACCTAATTAGACTAACTGGTACATACATACCACGGAATAGCAGTCAGCTATAAAAAAGAACAAACTAGTGATATACCCACGAACATGGATGAATCTCTAAAGAACTATGAGTAAAAAGAGTCAATCCTATAAAGACTGTATGAGTTCGTTCATACAACAGTCTTGGAATGAGAACAGATAACTATAGAAATGGAGAACAGATTTATGAATTCTAGGTGTTAAGGAGAGATGGTGGGAAGGAAAAGGAGTGTAGCTTCAAAAGAGTAACAGGAGGGATTCTTGTGGTGATGGATCTGTTCTATATTTTGATTGTATCAATGTCAATATCCAGGTCGTGATATTGTACTATAGTTTTGCAAGATGTTAACATTGAGGGAAGCAAAGTGAAGGTTACATTATATTATTATATAATCCAACTTTTGTGGCTTCCCAGGGTTCTCATCAGTGCAACTATGACCAAATCTGGGAGAATATTTACAGCAACACCAACCTCTACCAGGTACCACAGGGAAAAAATAACCAGTATTCCTTTCCATTCAACTCACCACCTGTGTGCAGACCTTAGAAATTTACTTTGTTTGCCTGATCAGTGTGGCTCAGTGGATTGAGCATTGTCCCATGGACTGAGAGGTCCTTGTTTGATTCCCAGTCAGGGCACATGCCTGGGTTTTGGGCTCGATCCCCAGTGGGGGGTGTGCAGGAGGTAGCCAATTGATGTTTCTCTCTTACATCAATGTTGTATCTCTCTCTCTCAAAAAAAAAAAAAAAAATTTAAAAAAACAACAAAAATTATTGTAAAAGAAAAGAAATTTACTTTGGTAGTTTTTAAGAGCCCCTCCACCTCAAAGCTCTATTACTTAACCAGGTTTTTCATTATAAAAATCAACAAAGGATAATTCAAAAGAGGGCTATGAAGAGGTGTAATATAAGATATTGTTGCTGCCAGGAAAATACTCAACCGATAAATACCAGTGCAAAGCCGCACGTCCTAGTGCTCAACACCAAATAAGTTGGGCGATTGTTAAATATTGTGAGTGTTTAGACAAAAAGTGGTCCCCGCAGGGTTGGTTCTATTAAGAATAACTTTTTGAAGGAGGAGGACACGGAGCTGGGCTTGAAGAAAGCATAGGACTAAAGGAGGCAGAAGTTGGAGCACTTTCTAGGAGGGAAGCGTGAACAGCGATGCAGAGGAGAGACTGTGCGTGGAGGGTTCAAGTGTGGTTGAGTGGAAGGCTCATGTGGAACTAGACTGAAGAGAAGCTTTTTTAGGGGGAGGAGAGAGCAGTTTGCGGATGCCCCTAAACTCCAGACTAAGGAATTTGTGCTTTATCCTGTAAGGCAAATGTTGTAGACAAAGCTGTATTTTTGAGGAAGATTAATGTGTTAATTGGATCGAAAGAAAGAGAAATCAAAGACAAAGAAGCTAGTTAGGTAGCCACTACATGGAATAGGCATGACATTTGGCAATGAAAGGGAGTTTCTACACAAAGCTAGTGGACATTTGTCTTTACAATGGTGCTATAGCTTTTTTCGAGCTATAATCTGCTATTATTGTTTGTGGCTCCAAGAGAAGCGTTTTGTTTCATTCACTTATTTAAGACGAGAACACTGAATGTGTTCTGAGGGGAAGGAGCAGTGGAGAAGAGATGGGAGATATGAAAGGATAAATTTGAGGAACAGATGACCCTGGGGAAAGAGGAGGGGATGGGATGAAAAAAGACATGGAGGAGTAATTTTGAGAAAGGGAGAATGGCATCACTTCCCATGAGGCACATAGAATTTTCAGGAGCAAAAAAATAAAAAATGAGAGCTCGTGGATGGCCTGGCTGTCTCAGAGAGGGAGAGGCAGAGGAAGAGGTCTGTGTTAGTGAGGTAGAAGGTGAGCGTGGTGTGCGAGCAGGTGCCACTGGGGGAGGTGATGATGGCCTTCAGTGAGTGGAGAATATAAGGATGATATTGGAGCTAAGAGGGCCCAGTTGGCATGAGAGGGCATGAATTTGCAGTGAGACCACTCTACCTAATTCTATTACTTTCACCCCTAAAGGCAACTGTAGAGTGAATAAAAATTATACATAAAGTTGGAAGTTTGGAGAAGTTTGGTACTTCCAGAAAGAGAAGCACTGTCATAATCCACCATCCCAGGCTGGTTATGGGAGAAACATAAACCTGAGATGGGTTTGATGAATTACAGATTGTCCAGAAGCAAACACATAAGCGCGCGCGCACACACACACACACACACACACACACACACCACACCTTCTATAACTTTCCAATCTGTTTAGACCAGGATCTAGAAAAGCTAATGAAAAATGAGATGGCCACACTGACCAGAAGCAGATGCCCCATGTCATAGCATGGGTCCCCCTGGCCCCTGAGCCCCTGATAGTACATGCACCCGCACTGGTGCTCTCTCCTCAGCGAGCATCCTGCCGGAGTTGAGAAAACAGCCAGATTTTTCCTATCCTATTGTCATTTCACCATTCAAGAAGACCTTATACTAACAAGGAGACATGTAAAAACATCTGGCTCTCCTACTTCTTTTCTTTTTTTCTTTATTGATTTTAGAGAGAGAGGAAGGGAGAGGGAGAGAGAGACAGAAACATCGATGAGAGAGAACATCGATTGGCTGCCTCTTGCATGCCCCTCACTGGGGATCGGGCCCACAACCTAGGCATGTACCCTGACCGGGAATCGAACCAGCAACCTCTTGGTGCATGGGTCGATGCTCAACCACTGAGCCACACCAGCCGGGCTAGCTCTTCTACTTCTTAAACAAAACTGAGGGGGAAGAGGGGTGGGAATAGGCAGTGGGGGGCTTGTGGGGAGGGCAAAAGCAAAGTCAGCCCAGGTATCTGAACAAGACCTCTGCTCCTGGCATCCTGGACAGTCTATTTCTTGATGCCGATGAATATTCCTTAATCTGGGAAGCTCTGGTATTCACATCTGAGGGCCATCACCCCGAATCTGTTTTCCTCCTTGGCTGAGAGGATAGGGAGAAGTAAACTCCTGGTGGCTAAGTGGGGATGGAGGGAGGTGAATGTGAGTGAGGGAGAGGTAGGAAGCAAAGGAAGATGGAGTCAGAGATGAAGGGCTTCATATTTGAAATCACGGGGAAGCGATGAGGTCCAGGCTGTGGTCAGACCAGCAGGGGACAGAGTTGTAGCAGTGCCCAAGGATACTCAGGGACAAGGGAGGTCACCTCTGTGGGACCCCTGTGTCAGTGCAAAGCAGAAGGTGCACGGTGAGAGTAGGAGGTGATGGCTCGGGTAAGCACTGGGAGGCAGAGAGCACTGAGATCAGCAGTGTGAAGAGCCCAGCACGGTGGAGAGAAGTAGTCCCTGCTACTCTTCCCCTCCTTGCACAGGAGATGGGAGGTCGGGTGCTGATAAAATGCAGTCTGTGCTCTCACCAAATCTGTTTTGGATGCAGTTGCCTAAATGTTAAAAAAGGAGAAAGAAAACCACTTCCTGTGGCTATTTACTGACTTGTAAATGTTGTTCTTGGAATTGACCAAAGGGAGAAAAATGTGAGCACTGTATTTTCAAGTTGGTGCATGGTAACCTAGACCCTAAAGAGACTTAGAATACCTATAGATTCTGGAGGTGGAGCGTGAGGGGAGACATCACACACACACACACACACACACACACACTACTCTACATATTAGTGGCATGCAAGTTTTTTTCCCAATCATTCATTCAGTGATTATTTCATAATGCTGCCTTTGTTCCAGGAGTTGCATTGGGCTCAGGAAATGAAACGTGATAAACGAGTGAACCAAGAAGTGAACGTACATGGGAAACGTGTGGGTGCCATGAAGAAATGCACAGGAGGAGAGGGCAGTGGGGCAGAGAAGAGCACCCGCAGACTGGGAGACTGGCCAAGCTCTTCCAGAGTCGGGGGCATCTGAGCTGAAATTTGAGGAATGAGGAGTCAGCCATGCAAACGGGCTGGAGAAGAGCTTTCCGAGCAGAGAACAGAAAGCACAGGGTTTAAGGAAGGAAATTCTAAGGCAGTCATCAATAGTTTTCCACTTTCCTTCACATTTCCTCTGGGTGTTACTTGGAGACCCCCTGACGCAGGTCTCCCGCTTTGGTCAAGTCACTGTGTGCAGGAGAGCACAGTGGCAGCATGCTGTCCTTCGGAGTGTCGAATGCTACCCAGATGAGGTGAGGATTCAGGGAAAGGTGGCAGCGGGGCAGAGTCACAGGAATGTGGGCATGAATTGTAAAGCTCTGTTACTATTTTGTAAGCACATTGCAGTCAAGTATGAATTTTAGCATCTGTATGCTGGAGGGCATCCTGATTCTGAAGTTGGCAAGTGACCACCAATTCCCCATGAAAAAGAACTTTTTAAAGGGACTTCTGCTTGAAAGAAAGCAAACCTCACAGGACTGTCCATTTTGTCAGATCTGTGTCCCGTGTGAGGGAACGTAAGCACTAACTGTAGTGCAACTTCAGAGCAGTTTCTGATCGATTCTCAGTGGATACTGTTCACCAGTAACCTTTCTTTAGGGAATAAAAAAATGTTTTATTTTAGAGTAGTTTTAGATTTCAGAAAAGTTGTAAACAGCACAAAGGGTTCCAGGTATTCCTTTACCCACTTTCTCCTATGATTAACATCTTATATTACTGCGTTTGCCAGTAATTATTATTACATTTGCCAGGCCTAAGGAAGCTGCATTGGTACATTGCTGTACACTAAACTAGACTTTATTTGGAATTCACTGGTTTTTCCATTAATGTCCTTTTTGTGGTCCAGGACCCTCTCTCCAGGGCACCACACGGCACTTAATTGTCATGTGTCCCCAGTCTCCTCAGGTCTGAGCCAGTTTCTCCGTCTTTCCCTGTTTTTCATGACCTTGGCAGTCTTGAGGAGTACTGGCCAGGCGTTCCCTAATTTGAGTTTGTCTGATGTTTTTCTCATGGTTACACCAAGGTCATAGGTTTGAGGGAAGAGCACCCCAGAGGTGACGTGCCCTTCTTGTCACATCATATCGGGAGCAGATGCTATCAACATGACATCACTGGGGATGTTCATCTTGATCACATGGTTGCCAGTTTTCTCCACTGTAGAGTTACTATTTTTCTCTTTAAAGAGTTTTTTTTTAATTAGCTCAGCCATTGTGCTCAGTAGGTTGAGCATCGATCCATGCACCAAGAGGTTACCGGTTCAATTCCCAGTCAGGGCACATACCTGGGTTTCAGACTCTGTCCCCAGTGGGCATGCAAGAGGCAGCTGATTGCTGTTTCTCTCTCACATTGATGTTTCTATCTCTCTCTCTCTCTCTCTCTCTCTCTCTCTCCCTTTCTCTCTCTCCAAAATCAATAAAAACATTTTTTAAAAGAGTTTTTAAAATTTAAACTACAGAAGTAATAAATAAATGTCAAATGTTTTTCTTCTTATAAAAAATTGAAACATCACTGAAAAGTTAAGCTTTAACAGGGACTCTAATTCTGGTCCCCATTCCATTTCCTCAGAGGTAAACACTGTTATTGCTTTGAGCCTTTTCAATGCATTTATATCCATACATTATAGCCCCATAAAAAATACATATAGTATAATTTAGTTTTCTATATTAACAGTCTGTCATACCCTATGGATATCTTTCTGCAAAACTTGCTTTTTTCATCCAACAGTATGTCTTAGAGATCTGTCTCTACTGTTCTCTTTAAAGGCTGCAGTTTATATATATATAAACATTGATGAGAGAGAACATTGATTGGCCGCCTCCTGCATGCCCCCCACAGGGGATTTGGCCCACAACCTGGGCATGTGCCCTGACCAGGAATCGAATCAGCGACCTCTTGGTGCATGGGTCAATGCTCAACCACTGAGCCACACCGGCCGGGCAAGGCTGCAGTATATTTTATTGCACGCTACAGACTGCCTAGCCAGCTCCCTGTGGATCCTTGTTGCTATTTCCCCCTTATTAAAAACCCTGCCTACTGAACTTTCTTGTTCACGCCCCCGTGTGCATATGTGTTTCACTAGAGCAGATATTTAGAAATGAATTTTCTGATTCACAGAATGTGCATATTCAAAATTTTTTATAGATCCTATCAATGAGGTATACCATTTTCCCCAACCGACAACTTACGAGAGAACCTGTTTTCCCACATCCATTTTAACACAATTGTTTGTCTAAATAATAATAATGTTTGCAATGTTTCTATCACAGTTTGACCTGGCCATTACTTACCATTTTCATCGAAGGCTGGCCACTCTTTTCTTTAACCACAGTTCTGATTCTAGATTCACTTAAAGATCTGGGTTTGGGTGATAAAGAAAAAACTATCAAGTTTTCTTATTATTGTTCATTGATGATGATGTATAACTAACAAGAGAGAATTCTGCTCCAAATAAACTGCATTTTTTGGATATTCTTTTGGAAGAAAACACTTTGAAATAATTTACTTATGGACCTGACCAGAAAAAGGAACGGACCAGCTAGCCCTGTGTGAATCCTTCCAAATCTGTAATTCCGTTACATCAAATTACTTGTGTCCAATGCCATTCCCTAAGAAAACACCTGTTTATTAAAATGTTTATTTAATGTATAAACATTAAATACTACTATGGGCCATTGTATTTCTAAAGATATGGTTTAAATTGGTCACTTTTCTTTAACTTTATGGAGCAGTGAAGTGGCAGAAAATACTATACCCTTTGCCTCTTCTTTTGCTTTTTCTCCCTGGCCACACCAAAGAGAGAAGAGGACAGCCATTTTACCCGCCTCGATTATGCTCCCCCCATGCAGAGATAATGAGCACACAGTGAGCTCTCACAGAAGTGACGTTGTATACAGTAGGTCCAATAGGCAAGAAGTTCAGGGAAAGAACATTTTTATTTTATTATTTTATTATATTTATTTTTTAATCCTCACCCGAGGATATTTTTCCATTGATTTTTAGATAGAGTTGAAGGGAGGAAGGGGGGGAGAGAGAGGGAGACATCAATTGGCCACCTCCCGAAGGAGCCGGGGATCAAACCTGCAACCGAGGTACGCACCTGTGATGGGGTATCGAACCTGCTACTCTTCGGTCTGCCAGCCGATGTTCTAAACGCTGAGCCAAACCAGCCAGGGCTAATAGAACATTTTTAAAAAGAAACATTTTTGATGACAATAGTAATATGTATTTATCACAGTAAATTTGTGAAGTATGGTAAAAGTTCAAGAAAGAAAATAAAAATCACCCATTATTTTACCACCCAATAAACAAGAGTGTTAACATTTGGTGTGTGTCATTCCAGTCTTTTTATTCTGTGGATATACACAAGTAAGCTGAGAGACATTGGGACAGGGTGGGGAATACATAATAGGATCACATTTCCTCTCATTATTCCTCCCACTCCACTGCCACTGCCAATTTCCCCAAAGAAAATGAGATTTGCAATCTCAGAACTGTCAAAATATGTGAACTCAGCCACGCTGACGAAGACCCAGCCACGAGGTCGAGCAAACGTCGAAGGATTTACCTTCCCAGGAAGACAGAATGAACGCAGGCGGTGTTGACAGCCTGGTTTCTGACCCACCTTGCTGCCGGTCTGCACCGTGGTCCAGCTCTCTCGGGGGAATAGACTCCTGGACGTGGGCATTTCCCACGCAGTTTCCTCCCGTGGGCTGCGGTCGGGTCTCTTCCTGGAAGATGCTGGGCTTTACTCACCCAGCCTGTTGTGACCCCTTCCTCTCTGCCTGGCAATCTGCTGGTCCAGCGGTACTTGTGTGGTCTGTTCAGTCTTTCCTTCTTTCACTGTAGTTGATGTCACTTTCTGTTCCTTCCTGGGTAATTCTGGGTAATTCTAGGTATAGCTGAGAAAGTCACAGTGTCATCAGAGAAAGTCTGCGGCTCTGAGCTGGCCCTCCGGAGCCACGCTGGGCAACGCGGGACCAAGTGCCACAGGCCCGGCAGGCAAAGGGCTTCCCTAGGGCGCCTCTGACTGGAAACTCTGGGTCAAACAGCAGCTGTCCAAGTTCAGCTCCCTTCATGGAGTGTGTGCTTTCCTACAGAGTTTTTAAAAAAAGAATGGACAGTCTCTTTGTTTTGGGATAATGATCTTGTGATTCTGTATTAAGGAACCACAGTGCCCCATGTCACCTTCCAAGGTCTTTTCCAGTCCTAGGGTTGTGGGACATTTACGCAGAAAGACACTAATGTGTACCCTAACCCGGAACAGGCAGGACCTTCCCCGCAGGCAGAATGGGAAGCCACGTAATGATACTCAGTTGGACAACTTTCTCCATCACCTACCCTTGCTAATATCCTGTCCAAAAATTTCTTCCCCGCTGCCTGTCATAAACATTGGTAGTCTATCTTTAGAGTCTTGGGGACTGTGTTTTTTAAGATTAGGTTTGGCTGTTGGTCATAGTTAGACACAAAATAACAGAGGATTAAAGGAGATGGAGATTTCTCTCGCTCTCTCAAGTTAACATCCAGGAGTAGGAAGTACAGAGTTGGTGTGACGACTCTGCTCCATGGAGTCCTCGGGGACCCGTGCTCCTTCTGTCCTGGAGTTCCAACTGATGTACCCTCCATACCCGAGATCAACCCCTGGTCTGAGACGGACTCCAGCTGCCACATTCATGTTCCAAGCAGCAGGATGGAGAATAGGGGTGGGAAAGCTGCCACTGCAGGGAAATGCCCAGAAGCCACCACGTGGCATTTTTACATTCATTCCATCGGTCAGAACTTTTCACATAGTTATACCTAGCTGCAAGAGAGGCTTGGAAATGTCATCTTTATCTGGGTGGCCATGTGACAAGATAAATATTACATTGCTGTGGGAAAAGAGGAAAACTGATATTGGGGAACAACGACTAATTTCTGCATTGTTGGAATTTTAAGAAAAATTTAAAATGTAAGTAACCCGAAGAGAGGGGCTTCCAACCTCAGCTATTGCCACTCAGTGTTCTCAAGGGGATTTGGTGTCACTATGAAAGAGCACAGCTTATGGGAATGGGGTGTATGCCCAGGGACAGGCAGAGAGGGCAACTGAGAAAGAGGCTGCGCAAAGGGCCAGGGGCAGGACTATACGTCAGTATCACCTTCTTCCCAGTTTTCCTAGAGGCCCTGAGTGCATGACCCCATCCTTCTTGACATCAGGAAAGATGAACGTGGAAATAAGTGTACACCATGAATTCTGTGATAGATCCTACAGGGCTGACTGACTACTGTAAGCCATGGCCAGGAGAGAACTAGTACGTACTGAGCACTTATAAGGTGCCAGTCACTAAGCTTTTATTTATCCTGTTATTTAATTCTCATAGCAACTTATTTTCTATTATCATGCCATTTTCCAAATGTGAAGATAGGATAAAGAATTTAAATGATTTAATCATGTAGTTAAAAAGTAGAAAGAAGCACCCTGCCATTCTGGCTCAGTGGTTAGAGCATCAGCCTGCGGACCAGAGTCCCGGGTTCGGTTCCCGCTAAGGGCACGTACCTCAGTTGCAGTTTGTCCCCGGCCCCGGTTGGGGTCGTGTGGGTGGCAACCACTCAATGTGTCCCTCTCACGTCGATGTTTCTTTCTCTCTCTTCCTCCCTCTCTCCCTCCCGCTCTATCTGAAGATAAATGCAAAAATGTCCTCGGATGAGGGTAAAAAAAAATGTAGAAAGAAGCGTTTAATCCACTGATCTCTCTCAGCAAGACTAGATTAGAGTCAAGGCTTAGAGTCAAGGCTCCAAACATCCGCTAGAGAAGTGTGTGTATCAAGTCTTCATAATCGTGAACGTTTACATGAATCATGTAAAAGGTGTGTGGCGGCGGCGGGGGGGGGGGGGGGGGGGGGGGGGGGGGGGGGGGGGGGGGGGGGGGGGGGGGGGCGGCGGCGGCGGCGGCGGCGGGGGGGGGGGGCGGCGGCGGCGGCGGGGGGGGGGGGGGCGGCGGCGGCGGCGGGGGGGGGGGGGGGCGGGGGGGGGGGGGGGGGGGGGGGGGCGGCGGCGGGGGGGGGGGGGGGGGGCGGCGGCGGCGGCGGGGGGGCGGCGGCGGCGGCGGGGGGGGGGGGGCGGCGGCGGGGGGGGGGGGGCGGCGACGGCGGCGGGGGGGGGGGCGGCGAGGGGGGGGGCGGTGGCGGCGACGGCGGTGGGGGGGGGGTGGCGATATTTAAAAGCTGTGAATAGTTTTGTAAAACAAAGACTAAATAATGGTGAAACAGTGACCCCTAATTTATTTTAGAAATAGATTTTCATTTCAGATTGAAATGGATCAAGGTGCTTTTCTACTTGTTCATCTAAATAGACTTTGGGTCATGAAATTTCATTTTGTGATGACCCAACTGTGAATTTGTTAATAATATTGCAAATGTTATTACAATCCAACTAAGGCTCCTTTTTTTTGATAGAATGAAAATATGAAGGAAGAGGACCTTTCGATGGAACAAAATGAAAATAACCCAGCACAAATAAGTCTTAGTCGACGTGCTGGAGAGCCCTTCAAGCAGAAAATAGAGACAGGGTAAAATTAAATCATTTTATTGTTGACTCACGGAAATGGGTTAAACTGAGGGGAAAACTGAGTGACTGATTAATGTAGAGGTTATATGTTAACTCTAAAATATTTGAAGCTGAAATAAAAACAAGACTGTTAAAGAAGGTCAGACAGCTAAATTAATGTTTCACTTTAGGACTGGATTTTTAACGAGAGTGATTGCTAAGAGGAATTTCTTTTTATATTTATACATATAGAGTAATTATTTTATCTTCAGTGCATTATTTATTTATTTATTTATTTATTTGTTTGTTTATTTTTTTAATCCTTACCCGAGGACATTTTTTCATTTTTTGTTCAGATAGAGTAGGAGGGAGAGAGAGGAAGAGAGAGAGAGAGAAACATCGACGTGAAAGGGCCACATCGAGTGGCTGCCACCCGCACGACCAACCAGGGCTGGGGACAAACCGCAACCAAGGTACATGCCCTTAGCGGGAACCGAACCCGGGTCTCTCCGGACCACAGGCCAACGCTCTAACCGCTGAGCCAAACCGGCCAGGGCTTCAGTGCATTTTTTAAAGAATGGCTTTTATGAAACTCCCTTAAGTTAAATAAAATAACTTCAATTTGGTGTATATGAATTTTCTAGACCACTTTGAGATGAAAGGCATTTACTACATTTCCTGCCTGTTACAGGTACAACTGTGCGAGGGCCCTACAGCTGCTGGGCCTGGATGACGGGCCCGGTGATGGGGATACTGTCCTAATGAGGGGGGCCTACCTGTCCTTTCTGTATCCGCGCCACCTGCGAATCAGGGAGCTGCAGGCACGTGGATGGCCCGGCACACGGGTTGCAGGCATCTGAAATGTTTGCTTGTCTAGAAAGGGGTCTTTCCTGCTGTTTCAGCAGCAACACTTCTTCACACTTTGTTCTGATTTTTCCAGAAATCAGACCTCTCTGGGGTGGTATGTTCCTTTTTCAGTGGTAGGGTTGACCTGCCAGCCTCCAGGGCCCCATTGTAAGTGTCACTCTAGGTGTGGCTAGCAAAGGGCCAAGTCCTCAGCCTGTTCTTTCTTTCTTTCAGCGCATTTGCTTAGGAATTCTGAACTATTATATTTCAGATCGTTGAGTGAACGCTGACAAGCAATACTTCAGGCCTTACCTTGGTTGCAGGGAGCCTAGTCCCCACCATTGAAGAGAGTTCCTGGGTAAATATGGCAAAAGGAGGCTTGGGCACCTTGCAAGGCCTAGGAGCTCGCCACTATGTCCATGGGACACCTGCCGAGCACAACGTAAGGAATTCTGCTACGGTCTTTCTTCCTCAATTATCCTGTCTCCCAAACCACCTTCTCCCAGGCACCTGGAACCAGTTAACATGATGGAGTAACAGGTGGGGGTTTCTTAGGGAAATGGCTTTTTTAAAAATGTGGTGAAAAGAGAAATGGCTTCATTCCATAAAAATGAAGGAGAAGAGGGGAGACAAATCCTATCCCGCCCCACTGACTGTAGGAGGGGCTTCTCAAGGGTAATGCAATATTTCTTTCCTGGGCTCTCATAAATGATAGAAACAACAGCATCCTTGGAAGCCACTATTACTTTAGCATGAGAAACTCAAGGAAGCGACCTTCTTTACAGGGTCTTTAATAGGACCCTGTGGTTTAAGTTGCACTCCATGTGTGTGGCCTGTCAGCTTTTAAACTAGAATGTCCAGCTCTAGCTATGTGATTCTTCCCCATGTGGGAAATGGGAGGCACAGATGCTGATTTGTTGGGTTGGGCTCACCAGGCCCAGGGCTGAGGCTACTGGAGCAAACTCACTGGGCTACCAGCCGGGGGAGCTGACATGGGCAAGGCTCCCACATTGGAGACCCCGCTTGGCCCCACTGTGTTTGATTCCATGAGGATAGTCTTGGGCTGGTACTAACAAGTGTTCACTCAATGACCACACCAGAAAGAAACGCACATACATCCCATCATGGCCACTTTGCCACTTTATGAGCCCACTTTAGGCATGTGGCAGAGTAGAAAGAGCCCCAGGATGACAGGCAGTGGCTTTTCCTAGCTGTTTGGCCTTGAGGGTGTCTCTTCGGGCACAAAGGCCTGACACCGCGTGGCATGTTCAGGATCTGCCTGGACTTGACATGCTAGTAGCAGAGGCTGTCGTGAGCATGTGGTGGGAGATGGGCTGCAGGAGAAAGCAGGCCAGACCTTGAAGGACGAGGCTGTCCTCAGGAGGGACTCATTCCAAGTTCGGGGAACAGAGAATTTTAAATTAGAGAGTGGCTCTCCTCACTGCTTTGTAAATGTTATAGATCTTGCCCAAATGTTATCATATTTATTCTCTTACTTGAAGTCCTTCGTGAATTTCCAAGATCAAGGTAAAAGCTCCTTGGTGACGTTTACAAGGCCAAGCACTCATTGACCCCTTTCAACACCTTGGATCTCATTTTCTTCACTGTCCTCATACCTCCATGCTTACGGAGCTGGACCTGGCCCTCCTCTGAGTGGGTAGAACGGCTCATGCCAATGGGCCTGTGTATATACTGGCAATTCTGTCCTCACCTGCCCTTTCATTGGAAGTGCCTATTATATTCAAGAAGAGTCTATTTAGATAACACCTCTCTAGGAAGCCTTCCTTACATCTCTGTGCAGAGCTGAGTGCTTCCTCTCATGACTTGTCCACTTCCATTACAGCACTCAGTTCATGGACACGCTAGGCTGTTGCCTTACCGACTCCCACAGGCTGTGAGCCTGGCATTCATTCATTCATTCATTCATTCATTCATTCATTCATTCCACAGATGTTCTGACCAATAAATATACTAGGCACAGGGGCTACAGCAGTAAACAAAACTGGCACAGATCCCTGCCATTATGGGATTATTTCGTGGAAAGAGACAGGCATTAAATAAATAAGTAACATATATAGAATATCAGGTGACTTGGCACCAAAGCTTCCCAGACTTCCTAGCCCCTTACAGTTGGGTGAGGCCCCATGGTGAGCCTTGGCCAGGGGGCTGTGAGCAGTAATGACACGTATCATTTCCAGTCCAAAGCATTTAGGAGCTGGTTTATGACCCTCCATTTCTATTCCCCTGCTGCAGCCAGTGGAAGGCATGTCTCAGGCTACGGAACAGAAACATCCTGGGTCCTGAGTCACTGCTGAAAGATGCTTGTCTAGAAAGCAACTAGTCATGCAGTAGGAACTACATGAGTGAGAAATTAATTTTAATTGTAGGCCATTGAACTTTGGGGTTGTCTACAACAGAATAACCTAGGCTTTGTGGACTAGCAAAGATGACATTAGGTGCTACAGAGAAAAATTGAGAGGGGGGATAGAGAATGGTGGAGGCTGGTGATGGGGTGTTCCAGTTGCAAGTAGGGTGATCATGGAAGGCCTTCCTGAGAAGGTATTATGTGAGTAAAGACCTGAAGGAAATCAGGAAGCAAATCATGTGACTGACTGGGAGAAGAGTGCCAGGTGGAGGGGAGAGCCAGTGCAAAGGCCCTGAGGCAGAACTGCAAGGAGTTCAAAGCAGCCAGAGTGAATGAGGGGGAAATTGGCAGGAAATAGGGTTAGAGAGATTGGAAGGGTGGGGAACAAGTTATATAGAGTCTTGTGGACCACTGTGAGGACTTCGACTTTAACTCTGAGTGAGAAGGGGAGCCCTTAGTGAGTTTTGAGCAGAAGAATGATGTGGTTTGACTTACATTTTAACATTCATGCTGCTGTATTGGGAATCGACTGACAATACTTTAGGGCAGAAGCAGAGACTAGTTAGGAGGTTATTACATTGATCAAACTGGAGACAATGTGCCTGAGAAGACAGCATGGTGAGAAATAGTCAGAGTCTGGATATATTTAAAGGTACAGCCAGTATGATTTCCAGGAAGAAGGGGTGTGGAATGTGAGAGAAAAAGAGAAGTCAAAATTGATTCCAAAGTTTTGGCCTGAACATCTGGACTTTTGGAGTTGCCACCATCTGAGATGTAGTTGGAGCAGGTTTGTTGGATTTGATCTTTCCAACAAATTTTCAGTTTAGAAAATGAAAATTCTGAGATACTTACTAGATGTTCAGGTGGCAAAAGGAAGTAGAGCAAGTCCTCCCTTAACATCATCGTTAGGTTCTGCGACTTTAAGCAAAACGAGGTATAACAAAACTAATTTACCACAGGCTAATTGATAAAAACAAGAGTTAAGTTCCTGCAGCATCTCATCACTGTTATAATGAAATGATGATACTTGAAAACCTGCTATCTATCTATCTATCTATCTATCTATCTATCTATCTATCTATCTATCATATATCTATATCTATATCTATATCTATCTATATCTTCCATATACTGGGTATTTGATAAATGTTTGTTGGATAAAGAAAGGCTTTGTCCATAACAGACCAGTTGTGAGATCACAAAAAGACAATGCACATAAAAGCATTTTGTCAAGTATATCATGCAGTTCAAATAAAAAACAATTAGCTATGATAATAGTATTATATTCTGCAGGTGAGGCAGATAATAAAATATATATATATTTAAGTATTTGAGATTATAGCCAATGGATTGAGTCATTCACCTAACAATTTTTGATGAAATTCTTAGACTATTATTAGCTGAAATTAATGCAAAGATAGTTTAGAAAAAGGTAAGCTAGTCAGAGAAATAGTGTCTGAAAATCTAAAATTCATATTAACAAATGATGACAGCAACCAATAGAGGGAAAAGAATGAATGATGGACCACCAATTTTCCTATAGTTACTGTACTCAAATAGTTATCTTGGCCTCAGTTATTTTGCAGACTTAAAAAACACATGAATCATTCCAAAGATCAGATTACTTCTTGCCCAAACAGGTAATTATTGTCTTCCCCTTCCTGCCACTCCTGTAAGCATAATACTGAAGACTCGATTCTCTAGACCACAAAAAGTTTAGAAGGAAGGTCTTTCACATGGCCAAGGAAGAAATTAAAATCAAAAGGAAATAGTATAACAACTGAGTCATAACCCTGTTTGAAATAATTTGGCCATCTGGTCTTCAAGGTTCCTCTCCACTGGACACAAACATACATTTAAGAGACAGGAACTGAGGGGGGAAGGAGAAGGAATGTGCATGTCTGTAAAGGGCTTGAACAATGACATGGGGTGGGGAGAGTGGAAAAGGAGACCATTTAAATAGGTGATGATATCACAGTCAGCGTTTTGACACTTTTTGCTTTCCATCAGCCTCAGAATTTAATACAGTAGTCATTTCTTTACAGCTTATAAAATTCCCCTGTACAAGGATTTGGGAAAGGTCTTTTCTGGTAAGGTGGGTAAAGCATACATTAAGTCGCCCCTTGTCCTCACAGGAGAGCTCATTTCGCATAGCAGGTGGTGGGTGCTGAATGCCAGCAGAAGCCAACATGCTAGTTTGTAAATCTGAGCAAGCTGTGTGCTTTTTGTATGTGGCATGTCATTTCTTGGCATTCTTTTCTGTGTTTCACTGGTGCCTATCATTTTATAACAATACTTTGACTTGTGGAACTCCTAGCCAAAGTAAGCTCCTAATTTTTTTTTTTAATCCTCGCCCAAGGATATTTTTCCATTGGTTTTCAGATAGAGTGGGAGGCGGGGAGGGAGGGAGAGAGAGAGAGAGAGAAAGAGAGAAACATCGATGCGAGAGAGACACATGGATTGGTTGCCTCCCATACCACCCCAACCAGGGCCAGAGATCCAACAGCAACTGAGGTACGTGCCCTTGACCAGAATCAAATCCGAGACTCTTTGGTCCTCCAGTCAATGCTCTAACCTCTGAGCTGGGTCAGTAAGCTCCTAATTTTTCAAAAGTTTTATATCTAAAGAATAGCCAAAAGCAAAATAAACAAAAAATAACAACCTACTAGAGGAATACTTAACTATGAAATATCCTTTTAATGGAATATTATGAACCATAGCTATTATTTAGAAATGCTCATACTTGTACTTATTAGAAGACTTCTAAGTTTCTGCTTGACTAATTAAGAACCTATAATTGAATGGGCAATTCATTAAAGAGTCATCTCTTCGGGGAAATTAAGTATGTCATCACCTGGTATACTTATAGCAGCACATTAAATCTAATTATAGTAGCCTGGAACTGAAAGGACCCATAGAGTAACCCTCATCCACTTTCTGATACTGACGATTCACCATCAAAGCTCATGGTAGAGTGCCCTGTTTGTGAAGGTTGCAGAGGAGTTTCTGTAGTTATGCCACAGGCAATGCCACACACACAAACCTACTGACAAGTCCACTGACAGACAGGATAGGACTGCTTAATAAAATCTGTAAATCAATGGATGCGACCCAACAACTGATTATTTAACTTAGTTAACTTTTTATGTTATAAGAATGAATACATGGGGGATAAAATATTGGGAGCTATTGGTTCCATAGTTTAAATGACTCGTAAATAACAACTTAGAAAATCATACACACACACACACACACACACACACACACACAAGTGTTGGAGAGGATGTGGTGAAATTGGAACCCTTGTGTACCATTGGTGGGAATGTAAAATGGTGCAGCCATTTATGTAAAAGAATATGGTGAATCCTCAAAAACTTAAAATTAGAATTACTATATAATCCAGCAACTCCACTTCTGAGTATATGTCCAAAAGAATTGAAAGCAGGAAATATTTGTACACCTATGTTTATAATAGCATTATTCACAACAGCCAAAGGGTGGAAGCAACCCAAGTGTCCACTAAGGGGTGAACAAATATGATATATATATACAATGGAATGCTATTCAACCTTAAAAAGAAAGGAAAATCGGACACATGCTACAACATGGATGAACCTTAAGAACATTATGCTAAGTGAAATAAGCCAGTCATAAAATGACAAATGCTGTATGATTCCACTTATGTGTGGTATTTAGAGTAGCCCCATTAATTGAGACAATAAGTAGAATGGTAGTTCCAGGGGTTGGGGAAAAGCTAATGGGGAGTTATTGTTTAAGGGGTAAAGAGCTTCGCCCTGGCCGGTGTGGCTCAGTTGGTTGGATGGCATCACCCCATGCACCAGGAGGTTGCCAGTTTGATTCCTGGTCAAGGGCACATGCCCAGGTTGTGAGCTTGATCCCCATTAGGGGGCATGCAGGAGGCAGTCAATCGATGTTGTACTCTCACATCAATGTTTCTCTCTTTCTCTCTCTCTCCCTTTCCCTTCCTCTCTCTCTAAATATCAATAAACAATTCTTTTTTAAAAAATGGGGGTACAGCGCTTCAGTTTTGCAAGATGAAAAGAGTTCTGGAGATGAATGGTGGTGATGGGTGCTCGTGTGGATGAACTTTATGCCATCCTAACTGTATACCTACAAGTGGCTCAGATGGTAAATATGTTATGTGTATTTTATCATTTAAAAATATATATAATATGAAGAACTAGGCCAGTGTTTCTTAACCTATTTTTCATTATTACTCCCCCCAAAAGGACTCTTTTTAGGCACTTTTTTCCCTGATGGGCCTTCTCCAAAGAAATGTCAATACCAGAGATATGCCATGTATCCGTACAGTATGTATGTCTGTGCTTTACATATTCAAAGAGTAAGGATGTTTTGTCCCCCCAAGAACTACTTTCCACCCTCACTGAGAATGCATGTATTAGGGTGTAATGACATGAGATGAGAATCTAGAAGGATAGAATGCTATTTCTGACTGGTATATGTTAAAAGTACAGGTACAGATCATGAGATGAAGACTGAAAGAAATCTATATGCAAAAAAATAGCAAAAATCATTCACCTATTCATCCAGTCTTTTATTTAAATATTTTCTAAGCATCCATTATGTGTTAGGCCCTGTGCTAAACACTAAGGATACAATAATAAACAAAAATAGACATGTTCCTTACCCTCGTAGTACTTATAATTCAGTGGATGAGACAAATATTAGTCAATAATCACACAAGTAAATGTAAAACAGCAACCTCAGTAAGTGCCTCAATAGAGAGATAACTTGGCACTATAGGGAGGCCAGGAGTTCCCTGTGACAGTGATGACCTGAGGTTGGAATACGAAGAGGCTTTAACTAGGCAAATGGAGAGGGGATAGCCTGTGGAAAGGACCCATGGCCGGGGGGAGCATAGCACCCAATAGAAACCAAAAGAAGACTTGAGTGGCTGGGATACTGTGATCCACATGGAAAGTAAAGCAAAATGAAACTAGCCCAAGATTCCTCAACCTCGTCACTATTGGCATTTGGGGCTTGGTGTTTCTTTGTAATGAGAGGCTATCCTGTGTATTCCAGGATATTTATTAGCATTCCTGGCCTCTAACCCCTAGATGCCAGTAGCACTTCCCCACAAGTGTGACGACCAAACGTGTCTCCAGACATAGTCAATTGTCCTCTGGGGAATGGAATCACATTCGGCTGAGAACCACCAGAGAGAAAGAGGCAGAGGCCAGGCTGTGTAGGCCCTGTTTTGCTTTATTCTGTGAGCAGTGGGATACATTTTAGGGATATTAAAGGGGAGGAGAAAGGACAATTAAAACTGCTTTCTCAGAGATGTTCTGCCAGCAGTGAGTAAGATGGAGGGGAGGGAGAGCCAGAGGGAATGTGGATAGGACAGTTAGAGGCTAAACCAGTTTAGAAGCTCCTACAGTAATCCTGGTGAAAGGTAATAACAGCTTGGACCTGGGTGGTGGGTGGTGGGATCGAGAGAAGTAGATGGATTTGAGAGATAGGAAATAAAATCAACAGAACTTGGCGCTAAATTGGACATGTAGGGTGAGGCAGAAAGAGACATCAGGAATGATTCATGCTAGAGGAAGTGGATGGGTGGTGGTGCTACTTACACAATGAGGAAGCTGGAGATGGCCTAGGTTTGTGGGGGAAGATCACACAATTTGATCATGTTCCATTTGAGGGGCCTTTGAGATGCCCAGGAACAGATGCTGAATAGGTCATTGGAGATGTGGGTCTGGAGCTTTAGGAAGTCTGGTTTGGAGATATAAATTGGGGAGCAAAAGGTCTAAAGAAGGTCATCTCAGCTTGTGAAAGTGTAAATGTCTCCTAAGGAAGGAATATAGGAGGAAAAGATGAGGTCCTAGGGCTAGGGCTTGAGTGTGGCCACCACTTAA
This sequence comes from Tadarida brasiliensis, assembly GCA_030848825.1. Classification (NCBI taxonomy): domain Eukaryota; kingdom Metazoa; phylum Chordata; class Mammalia; order Chiroptera; family Molossidae; genus Tadarida; species Tadarida brasiliensis. Next base: position 47,961,977 of record CM061262.1, on the reverse strand, counting down.
CGACCTGATAGAGGAAAATACATCTCAAGCATCAGAGAAGGGATGGCTGGAATTGGCAAGATCAAGGAAAATGTGGAGTCCTGGGAGGCCAGGGAAGTGAGTCAAGAGGCAGGGAGTGCTGAATTGTGTCAGATGCTCCTGAGAAGTTATGTAAATGAAAAAGAAAGTCTGCTGGGTATGGAGAAAAGGGCATTGTTGGTCATAGTGAAACTTGTTTGGGTGGCTTGATGGAGATAGGCGCCAGATGGGAATGGGTGAGGAGTGGGAGGTGAGGGAGTGAGACAGTGAATATAGATAACATGGGAGGAGGTTGGACCACGAGGATGAGAGACGTCGGTGGAACCTGGGGAAGGGTGTGAGGTTTTCAAATGAGAGGGGCACGAGCACATTTCAAAGTCATTCGGAAGAGATATGGTTAAGAGGAGTTGGGTATCCAAGAAGGAGAAGGGATGCTTCTACGGTGGAAGGGGATTGGATCCCAAGCACAGGGGGGAATGGCCTTGGAGAAGGGGAGGGGAACGTCCCCTAGAGTGGAGAAGGAAGCAGAAGAGAAGGGGTGTGAGTGCCCTGGGTTTGTGTGTGTGCCTGGAGAAGCAGAGAGCCTTCTGTTGAGATTTAGGGAGGCTGGGCATGGGGGAGAGGGGTGGGGAGTGAATTCAGAGGCTTGAGAAGAATGGAGAAGTTATGAGAATTGTCATTAGAATGATTCTCAGAAAGCAACAGGTCCTCAGTCATCTAAGAAAAATAAAATTGTGATTGGAATACTCAAATTACTTGTAGTACAGCCGGCCCTCGTTGATCGCGGTTAATCGGTTCCAGACTCTACCGCGATGAATGAATTTCCGCGAAGTAGGATTCTTTCCTTGTACAGTCGTCCCTCGCCACTTCGCGCTTCGACTTGTGCGGCTTCACTCTGTCGCGGTTTTAACCCTTGGCGAGGGACGACTGTATTATTTCCTAGGGTGGCTCACAACAACTGGGAAAGCACTCTCTCACAGTTCGAGAGGCTACAAGTGTAAAGGTGTCGGCAGGGCCATGATTTCTGTGAAGGCTCCGGGAGAAGGTCCTTCCTTGCTTCCTTTAGCTTCTAGGAGCTGCCAGCGATCCCGGTGCCCTTGGCATTCCGTGGCTGGTAGATGCGTCACTCCAACCTCTGCCTCTGTCTTCATGTGGCCTTCTCCCCTAGGCAGCTGTCTCCAAAGTTTTGTCGTTTTATAAGAACACCAGTCACTGGAGTGGGGCTCATCCTAATCCAGTGTGATCTCATCTTACGTTGTAAACATCTGCAAAGACTCTATTTCCAAAAAGGCGACATTCACGGGTTTCAGGTAGACATGCATTTTCGGGGGACACTATTCAACCCAGTATATTACTAAGGTTTGAGATTATATTAGTGCACTTTGGAAGTATTTAGAAGATTAAAACAAAAATATCTTTAGCAGCTCACATTTATAGGTCTCAGGTGCCTCCTAGGCACAATGTCACACACTCCCTGTAATAACCGTTGTGGTGTCCCTACTGTCCCCATTTACAGAGGAGGAAACAGAGGCTAAGGGTAGCTGAGTGACTTGCCCAAGGTGAGATCCTAGCAGAGGCAGGACCTGAACGCAGAGACCACCTTTAACACTCGGTTGGCTCTGTTGCCTGCCTTTTTCCAGGTAATCCTCAGTCATTGAGGTAATCCTCAATCCTCAGAAACAACCCTTTCCTGCCAGCACTCTTTGCTGATATCTTTTTCTCTACATGCAGCTCTTCATACATTCAGCATGTCGACAGCTCTGAGCATGGGAGAAGAAGCCTACTGGTTGCCATTTGGGCAAAATGCAGCTCTCCCTTTGCTGGCAACTTCCAGGCTCAGCTTTGTTTCCCCAGGTCCACGGCACCCAGTTCACGGAATTCTCCACAGTGGAGGGCCAGGGTGACTAGGACAGCATGGAAGGTGGCTGCGTCCACACCCAGGACCAGCAGGGGGTGCGCGTCATGTATGACCGAGCCCTGAGCGACCTGGAGGAACTGGAGGCAGAGCTGCTGCTTGCGGCCAGCCATTACATCGAGGAAGAAAAAGGTCAGAAGTCAGATTTCAACAATCAACCACCCACCCAACCAAACAAAAAACCCTAAGGCCACGATTTAACACTGCCCATCTCAAAATATAAACATGTATCCAATAGTTCCTGAAAATTCAATAAGCACATACACCTCCCGGACACGCCCGCATTAGAAAAGATTCGGTTCTGTTTCCAGCCTAAGTGCCCCTTTCATTGGAGACTGACAACTGTCTCAGGGATTGGTTACAATTCTTACTGCTGTTTAGACTCGTTGCCCAGTGACATTTCTGCATCATCCACTGGGTGCAGGGAATGTTGTGCAGGGCCTTGAGGGAAGCAAAGTAAGCAAGTGAAATCAATGATTTTTTTTTCCAAGTGACAAAAAAAGTTACTGACCTTGGGAAAGGGCAGTTAGAAGCAGGGACATCCCTGGGTTCCCAACAGAAAACCACCAGATGCAAGAAGATCTGGCTAGGAAAATGCCAGACAAGCCCCAGAGGGAGAAATCATTACTCAGGGTAATCAAATAACTCATAATCTGTATTCGATCTTCCTTCTGGCATGCTCAAATGTATCCAATTTTAGAAATAGGTGAGGTAAGAATATTTCTTTTGAAATAATATGACAGCATTACCATTACATTTGAAAAGAGCTTAGAGTTTCTAGATATATTATAACACCTAAAGGGAAGTGTAGCAAGGGTTTATGCTATTTTGTAATTTATTAGGCCATAATTAAGGATGATTCATATTCATATTGTTATAAAATCCTGCTTGAAGACTGTTTGACAATTACCCTTTCAGATTCTAGACAGAATTAATTTAATATTGTATTGAACTCTGTCCTATCTTTGCCACAGTCCATCTGGGACCAGACTCCTGGGAAACAGCGACGGCATCCAACATTCCAGGGCATTTGATTTCAGCTCTTAGCTTTTATCTTTTCTGGTTATCCTACATATAAATGCATCATTTTTGTTGATAATAATTTATAATACAGCTGCTACATGAGCATCTTTTAGCTGAGCTAGTAGGTATATAGTCATTCATTGTGAAATTATTTCCCAACTGCTGCTAGAAAAATTCCTGATCAAAGTCTTTTTCTTGTGCTCAGTAGCCATCATATACTTGATAATTATTGAATTCAAACTTCAGCCCCTGCAGAGCTCTTACTTTTTAATATTTCATTTTGAAATAGAGCACTTAAAAATTTTAAACAATAATAATACTGATAGAGCCCTGGCTGGTTTGGCTCAGAGGTTAGAGCGTCAGCCCATGGACTGACGGGTCTCGGGTTCAATTCTCAGTAAAGGGCACATAACTGGGTTGCAGGTTCCATCCCTGGCCCTGGTCAGGGTTGTGTGGGAGGCAACTAGTCGATGTGACTCTCTCACGTTGATGTTTCCTTCTCTCTCTCCCCCTCCCTCCCTTCCACTCTCTCTAAAAATCAATGGAGAAATATCCTCAGGTGAGGATTAACAACAACAACAAAATGATAATACTGATAGTAAAAACTGACATTCATATAGTGAAACATATTTTACCTGAATAATAACCATGATTATATTTATTTATTTAGGTTAGTGATTAACATAATTAAAGACTCTCTTAGAAACTTTTCTGAACATTGTTGACTTGGCTAGCATCAACTGAAATAGCAGAATGAACTATTGGTTTGGTTTTGTTTGGTTTTTTATTTATCTTTATTGTTGAAAGTATTACAGATGTCCCTCCTTCCCCCCCACCCCCATTGACCCTCCCCCTTCACCACACTACTGTTTGTGTCATTGGTTGAGCATATATGCATATAAATTCTTTGGTTTATCTCTTCCCACCCTCCTTCTCCCCTTCCCTCACCAGGGACATGGTTTTAGGAAAGGAAAAAATGTATATTTTGCCCTTAAATTATAAGTTTGAGAACATTTTAATAAAGATTTTATATTAACTGAATTTGGTTATATTTCTAAAATTAGTCTTTAAAACTGTAATTGTAAAGTAAAACAAAAAGCCCTGTTGATCTAAATCAGTCAGGACGAACTCAGGGCTCTGTCTTTGCTGATGGCTCTGACGGCTCGGGAGCCCATCGCTCTGCAGCGCGTTGGTCCCCGGGATGGAGCCCACGCGCCGAGGCGCATGTCGAATGCAAGAGCTTCCTGAGAGGCCTGGCTCTGCTCACTGTCATCGCTTCTCCTCCAGGTCACAAAGAGGGCAGCAAGTCCAGCCCTGGCCAGGTCTGGGAATGGGCCCGCGCAGCAGGGGACAGATTTGCGGTGCTGTGACATGTGGGCTTGGGAAGCAGCGCTTCTAGGAAGCAAACACCAGGTATTCTTGCCTAGAAAACAAAACTTCAGTTCAACATTCTTGTAAAACTCAATATTTTTTAAAAAACTCAGTGGGTCTTTCAGGGCAGCTCCCTTTTGAGTAAGAAGGGAAGATGACTCCGTTCACATCCCTTCCCCTGTCAGGACAGCCCTCAGTCTACTGAACACAGAAAAGCTGACGACCTCGTGTGGCCTTCAGAAGTGTAGGTCACCTGTGGGTGGCTGAGAGCAGTTGGGCAAGGGGTGCCTGACGCAATAAGTTACAGGGGTACATTTAAAGCAATAAAACAGGGAGTTACCACATTATCCTGTCGTTAATGGTTCATATCCCAGTAGTAAATGAAAAACCACTCTTCGTTTGTGTCCTCAGCATGGAATTATTGCCCTTCCGATAATCACTAACTGTTGGATGTTTATTCATCAAACATTAAGTATTTACTCTGTACCAGGTACTGTTCCAGACATTGGGAACATATAGCTATGTGAGAATATCTTTAAGGAATGTCTAGCCTGAAAACGCTGATCTGATCTTGACTCATAGATAGAAAGCAGTCAGACAGCTCTGGTGGTTGGGTAGGGGTGGGGGTGTTAGGGGGACAGGGTGGAGGGATTTAGCAAAAAAGAAAAAAAAAGAGCCCTAGCCGGTTTGGCTCAGCGGTTAGAGCGTCGGCCTGAGGTCCAGAGAGACCCGGGTTCGGTTCCCGCTAAGGGCATGTACTTCAGTTGCAGTTTGTCCCCGGCCCTGGTTGGTCGTGCGGGTGGCAGCCACTCGATGTGTCACCTTCGCATCGATGTTTCTCTCTCTCTCTCTTCCTCTCTCTCCCTCCCACTCTATCTGAACAAAAAATGAAAAAGTGTCCTCGGGTGAGGATAAAAAAAAAAAGAAAAGAAAAAAAAGAGACAACTAATGGACATGGACAACAGTGAGGTAATTTCGAGGGTGGGAGGGGAGTGGGTGAAGGTGGAAGAGGGCATAGAGGGATAAATGGTGATGGAAAAAATTAAATTAAATTTTAAAAAAATCAATCTGATCTCTAAGCAAAAATTATAACCCAGTGGCACAGGCAAGAACCATGGGGGTCCCAGTCGAGGGAGGGATTTGCCCTGCGGGGGCCTGCCAGAGTAAAGGAAATGTTTGCAAGTCTTCCCAGAGAAATAGGTATTTAATCTTGTTGCTAAAAGATGGGTAAGATATTGTCTGTCAGAGAAGGAAAGATTCTTAAGCAGCGGAAACAGCATTAGCAGTGTTGGGGAGGTATAAAGCGGGGTGCTGAGTCTGGAGAATGGCAAGAAGTCGGCCCTGGCTCGGCTGTGCAGGCGTGCTGGCAAACAAGGCGAACGTGTGTTCTGGGTGCAGCCTGCGAAGGGCCTGCTCATTCACGCTGCATGTAGAGTTTATCTTATAAGCAAAGAAAAGCCATTGGTGAGTTTCAGCAGGGGAGAAATGCGATCATAGCTTTGTTTTCACATGGTAGCTGTGTGGGTGTCAGTGTGGAGGACGGACTGGAACAGAAAGCTCCCACAGAAAGAAGTGCAGTTATCACAACAGGTCCCCAAAGAGTGAGGAGGACCCTGCCGCCCACCCCAAGGATGTAATAGTGGGAACAGGAAGGAGGGGCCGGCTTGAGAGCACTTTCCAGAAGTGGAAATGGCAGGATTTGAACTGGATGTTCTAGTGAGAGAATAAGGGTGGAATTAAAATGACTTTCTCAGGGTCAGGGAAGAGGCTACTATCTGAAACAGAAAGCAGGAGGGTCACTTCAGAGGGGGAATGACACTGAGTCGGAGATACAGGCCTGTGACGAGTTTTCTAAAGCCCAGGTGTGAGTGTTTTGTGGCTGCTGTAGCTCTGACACTCCGGAGCAGGTGTGAGCTGAGGTATGAATGTGGAAGATGAACCACAGTAATGGGTCAAAGTGACTAGAAAGAGCCAGAGAAGTCTGAAATGGGTCCCTGGGTAACACTTCCATTTGCAAGTAAGGTCATGGAACAAGAATCCATGAGAGGAACAAGGAGACTGAAGAAAAAAAGCAAGGAATCATGTTATGAAAGCCAATGGGGGGGAAAAAAAAAGTTTTAATCAGGAGAAGATAGTTAGTCGTGTAGGATGCAGTGAAACATCCAGAAAGATGACCCCTAAAAGCCAGGCAGTGGGGTCAGCCATCAGGTGGCCATGCCCAGCTTTGCAGGGCTCTCCGGAGTCCTGGGGCTGGCAGCCAGGTCACACCGCACCGTGGGGTGGTCAGAAGATAGGGAAGTGAAAATGTCTTCTTGGAATTGTTTTTCTAGCAATAGTTTACCATTTCATCTACTCTCTGGTGTGTTACTCATGGAGATGTAGGTCACCCAATTTTTAAAAACAGCTGGCTGGGTGCAAGGCCTGGGCTTTGAAAGCAGTTCCTCTTTTCGAAGAGAACTGGACTCTACAGAGTTTGCAGCTGCAACCTTGATCTGCCAGTTAGATCTGTGAGGTCAACTGAGTAAACGAGAGATTCAGACTCAGCGTAGTACTTGGGAAGGCTGAATTAATTGGAAATAAGACAGAATCCTCAAACTTGAAAAGTCTATTCGTCCAGACATGAGTTTTAAAGAGCCCCCCTTTTCTTATTCTCTCCCCTCACCTTCCTTCTTAGTGCTTCTGGGCCTCCTATAGGCCCCAGGTGGACCCAATGGCAGAGAAGAATAGAAGCGCAGAGTGGATGAAAAACAAACCAATCTCTGCACTCTTCAGCCTAAGGCTCATTCTGTGCTAAGCTACCAGGGCTGTTCACTCGTTTCTTCTATGGTACATGAAGTTTTTGTTTTTTTTTTAATTTTTTAACTACTCACTGGAGGATATTTTTCCATTGATTTTCAGATAGAGTGAAAGGGAGAGAGAGAGAAACATCGATTTGTTGCCTCCCGCACAACCAGGGCCGGGGACCGAACTGCAACCAAGGTATGTGCCCTTGACCGGAATCGAACCCACACCTCTTTGGTCTGTGGGTCGACGCTCTCACTGCCAAGCCAAACCAGCCAGGGCACATGAAGTTTTTTTAACTGAAAATAATCATTGCAAAGATCTCCTTCCTTTTACCCCGAGAATAAGTTCCCCATAGAAACCGAGCTATATGCGCCCAAACTGTAAAATGTGGCCTTCTAAATCAGAAATTCTGTCAAAACGGCCTATTTTTAATGCATAAAGCAGACTTTTTTCTAGAGTGCAGTTGATTTCCCCCAGCGCTGGTTCTGCTGCCAAGTTTCCTCAGCTGTTTTTGATTATTAAATATATTGGAATTGCTAGAGTGTTAAGAATTGCTCAAACACATTGGGTTGTCGTAAATCCTTAAAGTAACCATATTCTATATAAGCGCTCATAAAAGTAGAGCTGGTGTGAATTTAGGTAGGTTAAGGGACTCAGAAGCCAGGTATCAGCTGCCCCAGCCTCTAAGACTTAGATTCTTGTACCAGCTGCTAATTCTCTCCACAGCCACCAGAGGACACATTTTCAGTTGAATTCGTATTTGGAGCACTAAAAAAAAGAAATCTATTGACGGGTTGTGTCTAGCATTGATTTTCTGTTTTGCACCTTCATTTGACCTGAACTACTATCTTTAAAAGTTTTTTTTCTTTAGCCCTGGCCAGTTTGGCTCAGCAGTTAGAGCGTTGGCCCGCGGACCAAAGAGTCTCAGGTGTAATTCCGGTCAAGGGCACATCATACCTTGGTCTTGGTTCGGTCCCCACCCTGGTCGGGTCAAGCAGAAGGCAACCAGTCGGTGTATCTCTCTCACATCGATGTTTTTCTTCTCTCTTTCCCCGCCTCCCACTCTATCTGAAGATAAAAATGGAAAAATATCCTCGGATGAGGATTTTTTTTTTTAGTTTTTTTTTTTAATCCCAGAAACTTTTATAAAGGTTTGAAATAAAAATATTATAAACAAAGTAAGTTTTTGAGATTATTCATTTTGGTGATTTTTCTATTTTCTCCAATAGTCTGTGCCTACCATCAGTGTGTAGCACATATTATTTTGCCTGAGAGTTGGCCCTTGACACACACAGGTGACATTTGACAGACTAGGAAGACTTCTCAGACAAACACCAGACCAGAGTTTAAATGGAAATGGGCCAGTTAGCAAACAGATAATAAATAGAACCTGTGAGGTGGAAAGATCATGGTCCTACCCCTGTGGGGAAGGAATTGATGCTAAAAGTATGCAAGCGTCCATCTGAGAGCTTCTTAAGATGGAAGCCAATGCTGGAAAGGGCCTTAGCAATCTAAAGAGAGAACCACGTTTTTTCCTCAACAACTAGGGTTGCCAGGTAAAATATGACACTGTTTGGGACATAATTATGCTAAAAAAGTATTTGTTGTTTATCAGAAATTAAAATTTAACTAGATGACCTGTATCTTTATTTGCTAAATCTGTCAATCCTATCAACAACAGCGAGTGTGGCAATTTGGCGCTGGCCTCTGCAACCCGGTAGCACCAGATTGGAATCACCAGCAAGAAGGAGGGAGGCAAAGGCGGTGGCGGGGGTGGGGGGGTGAAGGGGGGACCTCTGTAATAGAGTCAACAATAAAAATAAAAAAAGAACCCTCCCCTAAAACTTCTGCCAAATAACCAAACAATAGGGCTCTTTGTACAAAAACAGGTCAAGGCAATACAAATGCAACAGACCAGCTCCTGGGATTGCCCTGGCCCAGCAAAATGGTTCAAGTTAGTCCAGAATGATTTAGGGAAGTCATTGTTTCTTTCCTAATCTCCCCCTAGGCTATACCAAGTGACACCCTTCTTACCCCAACTAGTCACTCTTTCATTTCTGTTTTGTCTTCTGCTATTTCATAATTGAATGTTATTCTAGAATAGAGCTCTGTGGACAGAACGAGATAATTTTTTTTAACTTATCTTTATTGTTGAATGTATTACAGATGTTCCTCATTTTTCCCCCATTGCCCTCCTCCTCCCCATTCCTGCCCCCCTCCTGCTTTTCCCCACACTGTTGTCTGTGTCCATTAGTTATGCATATTTGGTTTATTTCTTCCCACCCCCCAACCCCCCCTTCCCTTTGAGGTTTGTCAGTCTAACAACCAATTTGTACTTCTTAATCCCTTCACCTTTTTCACCCCTCCCCCCAGCCCCCACCCATCTGGTAACCAACAAAAGTTCTCTGTATCTATGAGAATGTTTCTGTTCTGTTTGTTCATTTTGTTTGTAGATTCAATTATTGATAGATATGTATTTATTGCCATTTTGTTTGTTCATATTTTTTTATCTTTTTCTTCAAGAAGACCCTTCAACATTTCATATAATAATGGTTTGGTGGTGATGAACTCTTTTAGCTTTTCCTTGTCTGGGAAACTCTTTATATGGCCATCGATTCTAAATGACAGCTTTGCAGGACAGAGTAATCTTGGTTGTAGGTTCTTGCTTTTCATCACTCTGAATATTTCTTGCCACTCCCTTCTGAGCTGCAAAGTTTCTTTTGAGAAATCAGCTGACAGTCTTATGGGAACTCCCTTGTAGATAACAAACTACTTTTCTCTTGCTGCTTTTAAGATTCTCTCTTTGTCTTGAACCTTTTGCATTTTGATGATGATGTGTCTTGGTGTGGGCCTCTTGGGGTTCATCTTGTTTGGGACTCTCTGTGCTTCCTGGACTTGTATGTCTGTTTCCTTCACCAAGTTAAGGGAAGTTTTCTGCCATTATTGTTTCAAATAGGTTTTCGATTTCTTAGAACGAGATCATTTAGATCACCCTGCAAGGCAAGGAAACCTCCACCTTCCTTCGTTTCACACTCTGAGATGCAGGAGTGTCTAACCTGTGGAGCGCATTTGGCTCTGAGCTTTCAGCCTCTTTTGGTTGATCCAAAGTCACCTGGACCAAAGTTCCCCAAAGGAGATGCTGCAAAACTGGATGCTGAATAAAGTGCCCCAGGCTCTCCCCCCTTGAGCCTTAGCATTGAAACCCTTGGGTACTGGATTCTATTGATAAGGCATTGATTCCTACTCTGCTATTAATTCGCAAGTGTTCACCTCCCTTGGGAGCCTCGGAAACTATGATTGGCAAAATGGAGACACTCGTGGCTTTTCCTGCGCCGTGGTTCCTTTATCCCACTTTGCCTTCTGCGCTGTTGCCTTCTATGTTCAGGTGGTGCCTACACCTTCTCTGTTCTTTCTGGTTTTGCACTCTTAGCTGTGGACGCCACCGTGAGGGGGGCTCTTTATCTCCTTTTAGGACATTCCTTCGTTTTTAAAGAAGAGGGCTGACTTTCTGTCTCAAGCCACCGGGAAAACCAACACCCAAGTAAACAAAACATGCTCTTTCTCTAATGCACTCAAAGTGTGCCAGGTTGTCAGGTGGTGGAAACTGCAATCTCAACAATTCACTCCTTGCTGCCCATTACGCATACACTGGGCAAGCCTTGGACCACGGGAGCTGCGGTCTTTCAGAAGAGTCAAACCTCCGTGAGAGGCGCTAGTCAAAGGAGACTTCCAGAAGGGGCAGCTTGAGCTAAACCTGAGGGAGGATATGTTGGATTAGTTTGGCAGAGGAAAGGAATTTATTCCATTGAAAGACCAGTAGGAATGACCAGAAGCTCCCAGTCAGAGCCAACTTATCCATCAGGCCATATAGACTGGGAGTTTAGGATCTAATTGCTTTTCAGGGACCACTGAAAATGTTTGAGATCTGAGGGGAGAAAAAAAAAACACATGCATTACTCCAAAGTAAGAAAATACAAAATAGATGTCATTAAATGCTTAATTTACAAATCTGATAATGTAAAAACTTGGTTAATTAAGCACTTATAACCTTCTCATTATATTTGAAAACAACTGATGGACCAGATTTTTCTCACTTTGTAAGAATCCCAAGGTACATACTGCCCAGAAATCATAGCCAATCATTAACTAAATGTGTTGCTCATAGCCAAATAATTTGAAAAGCAAAACAATACATATCACTTAACATTTTTACAGAAAAAAAGTTGATGGGGATGTGAGGACATTTTAATGTATTTGATATAATGTGGGACAGGGTCTCCAAAAGTGAGAGTGTCTGAGGCCAATGAAGGTCTTAAAACAACTCTAAAATGGTCATTACATTGTTCAGAACTAGTTACTTACCTTGCCCTTGGGTTCCTGTTTGGGATTCCAGCCCAGTGATCTCTGAAGAGCTTTTTCTGATTAGCACCGTGACTAATTACACACAGAACAGAAATTCCTTAAGCTCACAGACAAATGTAAATACAAAATCAAGAGCATCTCTTTCTGAATTCCCTCAGTAAGAGCCCTCTTCAACCACGAGTGTGGGGAAGCTTTCTTTGGTTTTTCGAAAATGCCTGTGAACTCTCCAGGGAAGGAGCTCCCGGATGCCTCTGAGTTCTGTACCCGAGTTCCTCCCTGGGGGAGCCCGGTCTGGGATAAATGCCTTTGAATTCGGGGACTTTCGCCCTCAGCCTTCCTTTCTACCCCCTCATCATTCCTACATCGGTGAAATCTGGGCAGACTATTAAAGAGAAGGGGTCAGAAATGGAGCTGAGGATGCAGAGCGGGAGAGGCCGCCGGCCTACATTTGGTGATGGAGTGAAAGGGGGCGGGGATGGGTCTGTGAAGAAAGGTCTGGAAGATAGATATATTTGATGAAGTGATGTTGACTGAACTGTGATTGGAGCTTTAATGATCAGATGTGATATTATTCATTATAGAACCCCCCTTTTATCTGTGACTATCTGGGCAAAACCCAGATTCTTTTCCCTGCCCTCCCTAACCGTCTGTGAGTTGCACTGATGCTCAGCTGCCCACACCAGGCCTGTACCCAGGGGTTCAGCACTGTCTCTCTCCTGCTGGTGCCCAGGGTCTTTTAGAATATGGAATGGGTGGGGCGCTGCCTCTGTTAGCTGAGCCCTGGGACTGCCTCCCGCTCTTCCCTGACTTTCAACCTTATTTTCAGCTTCTTCACTGTTACTTTGAAGCCTCCCAGCACGTGCTGGACCCTGAGGAGAGGTTTGCCGCAGCACAAACGATCACTGACATGCACAGGTGCCCAAGGTTTGCTCTCAGCCACCCTTACTTCATTAAGTCCTACCGAGATGAATGCACCTGCCTGCGGCTTCACCTGCAGCTAGTGAGGGGCGTCCTCCACCAGCCCGTGAGAGCATCGGCCTCAGAGATATCACACGTGCGAAGAGGATGGAACTCATGGCCGGAACTGAAAATAGCGTTCCCTTTTATTGCAGGCCCAGAATCTGGGTTTTCTAGGGCAGCGTGTACAACGTGTTTATTTGTAAGCTCATTCGTATTGTTGAATTCCAAGCATAGCCACTGTCTTAAAGGGAGGGTTCCACCCTAATTATATTACGAGTCCTGTTTTCATTAGCTTATAGAGTTTATTGGTAATGGAAGAAGGACTAAACACACCCCTGTACAAGGCATTGATGTATACAACTGTGTTTATTTTTCTAATGTTGTGACTATTGTTAGGACACTGAAGGAGACGATCACAGTGGGTGCCCTCTGGGGGAAAGCTAGTGGCCGGAAGTAAAAGGAGATCAAGATTGCTCCAGTGCATTTACCTTAGGCCTAGTTAGAATTTTCCCCTTGTGGTCAATTATTTGACAAAAAGAAATTTTCTTGTGCTTCTAAAGATGCTTGGAAGTTGGTTGCCTTTGCTTTCCTTGGCTGACACCTTGGCTCAGACTGAGAGACCAGCATGTTCCTGTATGAGTGGATCTTCAAAATTGTGTCTGGGTGAAAACTGTCAAATAATGAAGAAATGCGAAGGGCTGATGTTTTTCTCATGCCAAGGCTCCTAACTCCCATCCATGGGAAAGTTTAACTTTTCTCATTTTAACTTCGATGCTACATTTCTAGATAGAACATCAGCGGGAGTATGTCCAGAGGCTTTGGCAAGAAGGCCATCTATACGATAGCAATAACTTTGGACTTCATCTTAACATAATTTGCAAACATCTTATTTCCATCAACAATAGCTGGTAAGCTGGTGTTATCTTTAGACATTTGACATTTAATCTCCTAGATAAGTTAAGGGTGTGATGCTAAGTCTGGATACTGTTCCACAAAGCACCTCTCAAGTATTTGGGGAGATGAGAGAAGTGGATATAAAAGCCACAGAAGAGGGATTCCCTTGCATGCTCAGTAGAGCTGCTTTGTAAATAATAAAGAATAGGAGGCTCAAATGTAAACTTAAGCCACTGGGTGCAGAACCTTCCCTTCCTTGAGAAGACCTGGAAAAAGCAGGTGCTCTTGAAATGCCATCAGAGAATTTAATCAGCGGCTGCACGTAGCGACATATATGAAACTGGATGTCCTTAAAAGCTTCTCAAAAAGGAATTTCTTTTTCCTAGCAAGTGTCACCAAAAAGGTTTCTGCAGACTCACCTTGTGATCCCCCACCCCTTGAAGGAGCAAATTAAATTTCCTGAGACCACTCAGAGAGGGTATATACTTTAAAACCCCCTTGACATGTAGTGTGACCCGTCTCCCTATTCCCTTTCAGCCTTTGAGGGGAGAGTAGGAACCGAGAAGTGTGTGACAGGCCCCAGGTCGGTCTATGTGGCTCAAGGTCGCAATTCCTCTATTGCCTTCAAATGAGTGCAGACATTGTCCAGCTCCTTTCCACACCCCACAGATATATGTTGAGCACGTACACACACTGGGCAGTGTGCACTGGTGTTCTCACAGACGTGAACAGCAGAGCACGGCCCTGTGCCCTGTGAGGCGGACAGTGCGGCAGGACAGGCAGACTTTCGGGGGGGGGGGGAATTGCTACATGATTGTGGTGTCATCTTGGGGACCATCAGGGTGTCATGGGATTGCATAGCTGAGATTCAGCCTTGAGGTTCCAGGCACAAGGCTACATTTCCTCCAAAGACATTTCTCAGAACTGATTTCTGCACTGTAATAAGTTCCAGACACCAGCTGTGTCTGTGGCACTTGCTGTGGTAGGAATCTACTGTTTAGGAGATGGGGTTTGGCAGAATGTGCTAGGCCTGTATGGATACTATGTCTTGTCAGAAAAGTCTCAAAAGCAAGGGTTATTTGCTTGATAAGATTCCTTTCTAGCCTGAGGGCTGTGTTTTTTAAGATCTAGGACTAAGGAATTCCATTGCATAGGTCTAAGAAGTATTCATATTCTTCAGTTCTACGTAGGTGTACACAGGGCCTTGACTAGTGCTGCACTGTGTTTCCAAAGGAATACCCACAGACAGCATTTCCTCACGTCTAGCCTCATTCATTTACAAAGCCTAGCATCCTTATGGCAAACAGGAAGGAGTCCAGTTGTATACAGAATTTAAAAATTGTTTTTGTCCATTAACATGTTGGGGGAAAAGGGGATAAAGGCGCAGGTAAAAAATAGAAAGTAACCATGGAAATTATTTGTTTAATATTTAGTCACTTTGAAGTTATTTTGTTTTCAAATATTTGACTAAATATTGACGACTGCAATGTTGACAGGTTCACTGTATACATTTTAAGAATCTTACTCTTATTGCACTTTTAGAATAAACTCCTATTCTTCCTATTTTTAAAGGGTTCACATAAAAACAAAGAGCCTGTTGTATAATCTGACGGGTTCCCTGGACAGCCTATGAGACCCCACCAGTTTCCCGTTTTAGTTTTTTTTTTTTTTTTAAATAATGCCCTGGTTTAAAGGAGCTGTTTTATTGGTCTTTAAAAATATAGAATTCAAATATCTTTGGAAAGAAATTAAGTTCTTCATTGTGTAAAATTGTCATTAGTAGCCCCTCTTTTTAAGCCCAGCATTGAAAAACATTTATCTGCTGGAGTTCCACCCTTCCCTGGGCCTGGCCTCGCTCATCCCCAGAGCCCTTGAGCATCTCCTCCAGGAGGCCCGCCACACCCACAGGCGACAGCGTCCAGCAGCCTCGCCTTGCTGGACAGACGCGTGCTGCAGCTGGCCGTGGACGTGTGGCTCACGCCGGCCAAGCCCGCGTCCTGGTACAGCGCACAGCTCAGAAAGATGTAGGTTCTCTGAGGGGGAAGGTGGGGCCTTGGAAAAGAGAAGGTTTCCTCCCAGATGTTACTACTTAAATTTGTTTTGTTATTTGGCTCTATGCCTCCCCTGTTTGGCCAGAGACAGATCATAGTCCTAGGCCTTGCCAACATTTTTATGTGAGATATATATATATATTTTTTGTCAAAGTTTCTAGCTTATCAGGATGCTGCTACAATGAACATTAAAAGAGAGATGTACATAGGTATGTGGGAAGTGTTTTCTGATTTATGATTTATATGTTAACAATATACATTTTATACATTATAAATTTTCTTTCCACTAATACTCTTTCTAAAATTCACTTCTTTTGTCCTGAGCTGAGATCTGGTAGAGGAGAGAGAGGACTGAATGTGGAGTCAGGGACCTGGACTCAAGTTCAGCCCTGCCATTAACTTGCTGTGTGACTCTGAGCAGGTGTCTTAGCCTCTCTGAGCCTCACTTTCCTATTTTGGAACACTATGTTTGTGTATTTGAAGGGAAGTAATGGTAGGTGAGCTTGATGATCTCTAAAGGCCCTTCCAGCTCTAATGAGCTATGATTCAAACTGTGGCCTGATGATTTCCATGGTGTTTGTAGTTGGATTTTAATTATTTTATTTTTCAGTTAAGGCTATCACAATTGAGCCTAGGTTTTCAATTTGACCTTACTCTGTATGGGCACTTGCTGCATATGAAGGAATTTTCAGGAGCCCCAGATGCCAAAAATATCTGTTTCATGTGTCTGGCTCAGACTTCTATCTCCTCCTGCCCAAACTAAAATTTTATTTTATTTTAAATTAATTTTAAGTTGATCAAAATAATACAATAGCAAAGGAGGAAAGCAAAAATATTATCCTAAATATGACCACTCATATGCATTCATAATTAGTTTTCTGAATTCAAGGATTCTCCATGTGCATGTTGTTATAACCACACACTTCATTTGGTGCTATCTCCTGTCTTTCTCAGTTAACAGTATATTATGTATTTTTCTATGTTAATAACTAGTCTTTATACTCACTTTTATAACTGCACAATTCTTTTAAGTGGTGAATTATAACTTACGTAACTATTTCCCTCTTCATGGGCATTCAAGTGAGTTTCCAATTTTTCATTATTATTAAAAATGCTATAAGGTACATCGCTATGCTTATAGATTTTTCCATATTTTGAATCAATTCTTTTTGATAAATTCTTGGAAGTGAAATTGTTGAAACAAAATATAAGTCTTTGAATAATATGTTGGCAGGTTGTTTGTCAAGAGTTGTGCCAGTTGGAGTGGTGAACACAGTACAATATACAAGTGATGTATTGTAGAATCATACACCTGAAATCTATATAATTGTATTAACCAATATCACTCCAAAAAATTCAATACATTTCTTTTATAAAAGAGTTGTGCCAGCCCTGGCCGGTTTGGCTCAGCTGTTAGAGCGTCGGCCTGCGGTCCAGAGAGACCCGGGTTCGGTTCCCGCTAAGGGCATGTACTTCGGTTGCGGTTTGTCCCCGGCCCTGGCTGGTCGTGCACGTGGCAGCCACTCGATGTGTCACTTTCACGTCGATGTTTCTCTCTCTCTCTCCCTCCCACTCTATCTGAACAAAAAATGAAAAAATGTCCTCGGGTGAGGATAAAAAAAAAAAAAAAAAAAGAGTTGTGCCAAATTATAATGCCATCAATAATATTTAAGAGCACCACTATATCAGGTGTAAGCATAGAACATCTGTACTAGTATATACATATATAGAAAAGGTGGGATTATATTGTTAATTTTTATTTTCCTGCTATTTGTTGAGATTAAATATTCTTCTAAATGTCTTGTTACGAGCTGTATTTTTTGTGAATTTTCTGTTCTTTCCCTTTGTTTATTTAGCTCTTAGAATCCTAATGTTATTCCTATCCACTCATATGAACTCTTCTTAAATAAAAACTTTAATCCTTTTACCCATTATATTTTCTGCAAATATTTCCCCCAATTTGTCTTTTTATTTTTAACAGAAACTTATTTTCATATAGTGAATCTGTTAATCTTTTCCTTTGTGATTTTGTCTATTTTCCTAAATCCAGAAAGCAAATCTTTCCCCAGATGTTCCTATTTCTTATTTTATTCTAATTTCTTAAGATTTTCATTTTATTTTTAAAAGATTTAACTCCTTTAGTATTTCACCTGAAGTGTGTGCATGTGTGCGTGCGTGTGTGTGTGTGTGTGTGTGTGTGTGTGTGTATGTGAGGTATGTCTCAAAACTGAATTTCCCCCCAAATTACCAGTCATGTATCCTACTACAATTTATCGAGGATTCTTTTCATTTTGTATTATGGTACCAGATTTTTATTTTTTTATTTATTTTTTTATCCTCACCCAAGGACATTTTTTTCATTTTCTGTTCAGATAGAGTGGGAGGGAGAGAGAGAGAGAGAAACATCAACGTGAAAGGGACACATCGAGTGGCTGCCACCCGCACGACCAACCAGGGCCGGGGACAAACTGCAACCGAAGTACATGCCCTTCGCGGGAACCGAACCCGGGTCTCTCTGGACTGCAGGCCGACGCTCTAACCGCTGAGCCAAACTGGCCAGGGCTGGTACCAGATTTTTAAAATGTATTTTAAATTATCTTATAAATCAAAGTAAATATCTGAGACACCTATCTAGGTTCCCATTGATACCACACAATTTTAATGATTATTATTTTTGAAATGTGTTTTGGATATAGAAATGACAAATATTCAAATTAAACTTTTTTTTGTATTAGGCCAGAAAGGGGGGCACGTATTACCCTCAGAAGACAGAGAGGAATTAGTTTAATACATTTCTGTATCACTTCGGAAGGCTTCGAGAGTCTAGAAATTGCATCCTTGAGTGGACAAGGCTTTCGGTAGATGAATGGACAGATACGGGAGTGTGCGCAGGCCTAGGGAGCCAAACCAGGGAAGGCAGAGGAGAGGCCCCCGACCGGGGCCTTGCTGGGCGTGGTATATTAGAGGGTAGCCAAGATGTCAGAGCAGAGGCGCTGACCTGGCAGGAGGGCATGAAGAGCAATGTGGTTGTTTCACAAGTTGCCCAGGGCTGGCTCTGTGCGGAGGCTCACTGTAAGGGCAGTTTAGTTTCCTGTAAAACGACTGAACTTGGAATTAGGAAGCCTAAATTCACTCTTGGGATTGCTGTGTGACACTTAGGAAGTTTCAGTGTTGCTTCAGATCCCTCACTGATCAAATGGAAATCATGGTACCTGTGATGCCTGCTTTATGGGGATATGGTGAAAATAAATGGGTTAATGTATGTGAAAAAAACTTTGAATTTTTGAAAGAGCAATCAGAGGGGCTTATAAGAAATAATTATTATTATTGGCCATAGAAGAGTTGACAAATATCAGGGACTTCTATTTCTATTTAGGTCATCTTTGTCATTTCTATTCTTTATTTTGGCTTAAAACATTTATAATGATGATAACAACAGATACTATGTACTAGGCATTTTTGCAGCTATTAACTCACTTAACCCTCTTAACAACCCTACTAGGTAATTATTTTCTATTAGTGCTTCTTATGTACTGTTATCATCCTTGCTTTACAGATGAGGAAACTAAGAGACAGCAAACTTGAGTAAATTGCCCCAAATCTCACAGATTGTAAGTGGCAGAGCCAGGATTTGAGCCCAGAAAATCTGGATCCAGAGACTGTGCCACTAATAGTATTTTTCTTAATATGTGATATTTCTTCCTTTTTTTAAATATATATTTTTAAAAATACTTTGTTTTCTTTCAGCGAAAGTGATGGGGGACCCCTTCCTTGTGGGGGAGATAGGACTGCTTGCACTGAAGTCTGCAGCAGCCGAAGGACAGAACCAAGGCCAAGATTCTCGTGTGCCGCTCCTGGAGACATTTTCCAAACTTCTGGAACTTGTGACCCTCCGCCACCAGCTGATAGAAATGAGACTGGAGAGTGTACACTTAGCTCGATCAGTAGGGGGACTGAGGATCTAGATGGGGGATAACAAATAGTAGGTCTTCTTGCCCCCTTGTGTCCCCAGAACAGCCAGAGGAAACTTTCTAAATTGCTGAAATGATCGCCTGGCTCCCTTGTTTGTTCCTTCTCTCACCACGTGCCTCTCTGACCTCTGAGCTAGGCTAGATCCTAGCACCTGGCCTATCTCTCCATTCAGCACACAACCTTGTAATAAAATGCTTAATATTGGTTTATTGGTTTTCCTGCTAGTGGAAGCTCCCTGAATGCAAAACTACTGTGTATGTTATTTTCCAGGGTATCCCATCACCTGGGGTCAGGCCTGACCCATGCCAGGCACTCAGTGAATGTTGATTGGATTTTCTCTTGAGTACAGTGAAATTGAATAGCAGAGCAGAAGTAGTAGAGGGCTAGATAAAGGAGAGACTGAGGCAGTGGCAGCATTCAGGCCTGACAGAGGTGTGGAAGGTTCAGCAGGTAGAGGGAGGGAATGATTAATGAGTTAGGTTTCAGGTATGAGTGCAAGGTGATAATAAAACATCCAAGTGGACGTGTTCCATAAGCAGGGAAAATATGGAACTAGAGGATATGTTGCCAACATGTATGAGTTCTATTGTGTTCTGATCCCCATGAGAGGCCCTATAGACACAAAGGGTCCAATCATCTATCACCAACCATTTTTGAGGGCCTGTTGTGGCCTGTGTCTGTACTGGGGACTCTATGTGTATTAGTTCATTTAATTCTCAGAACATCCTTATGAGGTAGCTTGCCAACATTTTACCAGTAAGGAAGTAGAGGCTCAGGAAAGTTAAGTAATTTGTCTAACACTATATAACTGGAAAGTTTATTCGAAGAATATACAAATTTAAACCACGAGTCAAGATATTTATTAGCCTCTATGATACTACCTCCCCATAATTTCTGATCCTTGATCTTAGGGAGCTCACGATGTAAAGGTTACCTCTAATACAGTTTGAAATGATATTTTAGTCATGTGAACTGTAGACTACGGGAGCACAGAAAATGGAGTATTTCGTTCTTTTTAAGTAGATCAGGGAAAGCGTCATAGAAGAGGGACTGTTATGGGATGAATTGTGCCCCACCCCCCAAATCCGTATGTTTAAGTCCTAATCCTAGTACCTCAGAATGTGACCTTATTTGGAGATAGGGTCTTTACAGAGATAATTAAGTTAAAATGAGGTTTTTGAGGTAGGCCCTAATCCAAAATGACTGGTATCCTTATAAGAAGAAATTTGGACACAAATACACACAGCGGGAAGATGATGTGAAAACACGAGGAGAAGATGGTCAACCATAAGCCAAGGAGAGAGGCCAGGAACAGATCCTTCCCCACAGCCCTCAGAAGGAACCAACCCTGCTGACACCTTGATCTCAGGCTTCCATCCTCCAGACATGTGAGGCAGATTTCTGCCGTGTGAGCCACGCAGTGTTTGGTACTCTGTTACGGCAGCCCAGCAAACAAACACAGGTGCCATTTGAACTCAGCCTCAAAGTGCCAGTTTCTCAAGATGGAGAAATGTGTTAGAATGGGGGTGAGAGAGGAGGAGAAGGCATTCTAGACACATAAGGCTGAGATGCCAGAGGGACACCTGAATGGAGCCATGCTGCAAACGGTGGAAACACGGGATAGAGCTCAGCATTCAGGCAGGAGAGACATGGGGGTCACAGATTCTTATACTAGAGGGGATTATTAGGGTGTGGGGTTGGAAGGTGGGCGCCCCAAGGAAGGGATAGAGAAGATGCAAAGAGGACTGGGTTTGGAACCTCAAGAAACACCAAGATTTAAAAATAAAGGGAAGGATAAGCCAATGAAGACAGAGAGAGTGGTCACGAGGTAGGAGCTTGGACATCCTGGGTCCAGGATAACAAAGATGTTCCTTAAGGAGGGGACAGAGGCCAACCATGAAGAGTTACAAGGGAAGATGATGAACCTTGTATTGAGGGCAATACTGGTGACCTGATGAGGACTCTGGGGACAGAAGCCAGCTTGCAGGAAATGAGAGTTGAAGAATTGACCAAGCACATCTCCTCCTACTTGACTTCTATTTTCAACTGTCATAGCAAAAGGCAGACATAAGACCTTTATGACTCATTCACTTCCTACCCTACTTTGCTTACTCTTGTTTTGTCTTTTGCTTTTGTGCTTATTCTGATATTATGATTTTCTTACCACTTACTTTCCTTTTAGGGGAAAATAATAGTAAATGTTGTCGGCTCTTCCCCCCCGCCCCTTTAGTCTCTATAAGGAAATGGTACGGGAGATGGGTTTTGAAGAGTTCCATTTGTATCTGAGGCCTGTTCACTTTGAATTTGCATCACAAAAGGACAAAGTGGATCACCCACCTCCTATCTTTATCACCTCTCTGTTGGAGAACAGTGATCACGTAGACAGGTGAACCTTAAGAGGGTCAAAGTAAAATAATGTAACGGTAGAATGAATGACCAGTGAAAAATAATCTCAACCACCCCTGGACATGCAAATGCAGTTGTATTTCTAAATTCATTCCTTTATATTCTATCTGTCATAATGCCATTTCTTTTTTATTTTCTTTCTTTTTTTAATAAAAGGGGGAAATAAGGTCTCAATCAAGGGAAATAATTGGATTTCAAAATATCAAGTAACTGAGAAATGGAAGAATCAGATCAAAGAGTTCAAATGAGATGGAATCATAGGGTCAGGCAGCTACCTGGGTTTACTATGTTGCTTCTGGGTACAAAGGGGAGTGAGGATTGGTCTCATGGGGCAAGAACTATGGATCAGAAGTCCAGATCTCTCCTCTCACTCTCCCTGGGACCAGGAAGAAATCAGTCAAGTTTTTTGAGCAGTTTCCTCAAAATTCTAATACAATGTACAAATCTAACAGGTGTGGCAATATCTTAGATAGGTCCTTTTGTTAGTCAACAACAGAAGCTGACTCAAACCAGTGAAACCTCTTTTTCATGCCCTGTAAGTTTTCATGCCCTTTGGCAGAAAGAAGACACTCTTACCAGTAACAGACCATGCATCTATCCAGTCAGAGAAAGGAATCTTTTTCCCCCTCACAGAGTCAGCCTTTGATGTGTGCTGAGAAGAAACTTCTGTCTCCCTCTTCTTTTCTTCCCTCCCAGTCTGCCCTTCCCCTGAGGGCCCTAGCTCTATCCTTGGAGATTTCTGGCCCTGGCCTCACCTGCCCCAAGGAAGACAAATATGACTCCAAGGAGGGAAAGTCACCCTTGTTTTGTTGAAGTGGATCCCTGCTCAAAATATAACTTGGATATGTCAACATATTAAAGGACTCATCTTCCTCTGAGAGAGACTGGGTTAAATGGAGGAGTTAAGAAGATAGAATACAATATCCTAGAATTTCTCAATCTTGACACTACTGAAATTTGGGGCTGGGTGACTCTTTCTTGTAGGAGGCCGTGTATCTGAAGGTGTTTAGCAGCACCCCTGACCACTACCTACCAGATGCTGGGAGTACCCCTTCTCCCCATTTGTGACAATGTCTCCAGACATTGCCAGATGTCCCCTGAAGGCAAAATGTCCCCTGCTCTATCCTGTCACACTAGCTAAACCAAAAAGAGAATTGACTGTTAGGATACAGAGGTATCTCACAGAAGGCAGGAGGTATAATTGGGCCTCAGTCAAGGCTAAGTCTCCAATCTAGAGCCAAGCTATTCTCCGTCTCTTCAAGGGGCTCCTCCTGCAGTGGGTATTTTACACTGTTCAGTTGGAATCAACCAGATAGCACAGATTGCCCAAGTGCTCTGTGGCCTGGCCAAGCAGTGATTGGTCCTTCCAGTGATGACCCAGAGCTGCAAGATCTGGGGAGCCTTCTGAATTCTAGAGGAAGGTTTATGCACCAAGGAATTTGTATCTTGAGTTTGCGTTTATTTTATGTATGTTAATTTCTTACTGTTGCCATTTTGGAGTTCCACTATAACAACAACATATTTATCAAACATAAGCACAATGACTTACATTTTAAAAAGCACATTCATGCATATTTTTCCACTTAATATTTGTCATAGCCATAGATGAGAAAGGTGATATTCCATTTACAGATGAAGAAACCAAAATTCATAGATATAAAATTACTCAATAGAGTCTCATAGTAATGGACAAAGGACCATGTCCCATGGCAGAAACATGGTTACAAAGAATATTTAGATGATGACTGGGGCAATGGGAGAAAGTTAGAACTGGACAACTTTTAAGGAGTGGACGAAGGGACCTGAGTCACTGAGGAGCCTGAGTAGAAGAGGTTGTGGGAAGGAAGAAACTTTCCTCTATCTACCCTTCTAGGTTCTTTCAGCTAGTCTAATAATCAAATAGATATGAGACACATTAACAAGAGACAATGACCAAATTCAATTATATACATACATATAGGAACCCCACATACGTGAGAGGTTCAGAGAAAAAGAGGAAAAATGAGGTAATAACTTTCTGAGCTAAGGATGAGGTAAGGCACCTGGGGCTTCAGAGGGGAGGAAGATCATTTGCAGGAAGATAAAAAGCGATGAGAATCCAGATGGTGATAACTCCTACTATGGACCAGGCCCTTAATTTAAATTCTTTGAGAGAGGTAAAAGTTTCTGTGGGTCTTAATGGCCTTCAGCTCAAAACAATCCACATGCTAAAGTGGGGAGGTCAAGAAGGCAAAGGGAAAAACAGAAGAAAACAGAGCAATGGTGATCAAGAGAAAAGAATTTCAAATGCTCCAGAGTGGATGGCCACACAATGAAACTATAGGGAGATCACGTCCAATCAGGATTGAAAAGACCCCAGAGCCCTTCAGTCTTCGGGTGGAAATATCAAGTCTTGCATAACATCTGTACTTGCTGTTACTACTGATGTCAGAGAGCTGATCAAATGCCATTCAGTCCCATCAGAGTGGACATCTCTTGACCAATGGCATGGCACACTGAAACCATGTTTCTTCATGCAGATACTCTCCTATGACTCTTGTCTTGGCCATCTCTGAGGTGGATGATAACCAAGTTGGCAAATTTAGTTTTTATACAAAGGAAGCCATCCTTAGGGTAAATTATTTTAATTATTTTTTTTAAAAAGAAACAAAGGTATAATTAAGTAATTTGCTCATATATTTCTTTAAAAATCATAACGTTTAATTCATATGAGGTTGGATCTCATATATAAGAAAAGCTTCCAACTCCATAAGTAATGATAATGGCCTTGCCTTATTTGATGTGCACATTGGCCTGGTTTGAACTAAAGAGACTGCAACACCCACTACGGTAACTTCTGTTAGATATTAAAAAGAAGCACTTGTAGTGAACCATCTTTGTATCAAGCTTTTAAAATATACATTTGTTACTGGAGCTTTTATCTGACCTTTTTAAAACTGGTGCTGCTTTTTTTCCTGCCATTCAGATTTCGTTGCTTCCATGTGTGTATGTGTGGGTTTGTATTTGTGTGCTGTATTTTAAAAACATAAATCTAATCTTGGCAGTTTTACGAGAACCTACCCCTGAGCATGTTTGCTTGTTCATCAGAGCCTGCTCATCCTTTTCTAATATTTGGGAAACCTGATGGTGTCCAGCTACAGAGCAAATTGAGCTTGGGGGCTGCCTTCACGGATGAGATGCTGCTTAGGGAGAGACCGATTCAGTCTTGTAACTGAGGAACAAGGACCTCAGCTCATCCTGCAGTTTGATTTATATATACAAGTTGAATAAGTGGTGACCTCAACCCTCCACTTTACCTTTTTCTTTATGAGAGAAATTCCTAATACCTTTCATATTTTATTTTTGTAGCTCTTATTCCATTCTAGAGTGGAAAATATGCAAGTGACCCTTGCTTGTCAAGCTGCTCAGAAAAATGCTTTGATGGTGGCTGTCCAGCATGCATTCTTCTGTCACACACCCCAAGGGGCCTGTCCTGCTGATGTCAAGGTCAGCCTATAAGATAGAGGAGCCTGAGTCATGCTACCACTACCCCAGCTAACACCAGGCTGCCCCTTCCTTTCACAATTCCCTCCCTACCTCTGCCTCCCCGTCTCCTTCCTCCCTTCTTTCCCTTCTCTCCCTTTCCCTTCTTCTCTTTCTCCCTTTTTTCCTTCTTTCCTATCTTTTCATCTTCTTTTCTCCTCTCCCTCCCGTTCTTCCTTCTTTCCTAAAGTGAATCAACATATAACCAAATCTTTACTGGGTCTTTTAATTTTTAGTAATTCGCTAATAATTTTTTCTTTATATGTAACTCTACAATATTGACTAGCTAGAATAAAATAACCGTATCTTCCACCCCTGCCCTTTGTAGATAAATGGTTCCATTGTTTTATGCATTTCTTTTTGCAAAAGTAAGCAGGTATATTTGTTCCTTTCTTTTTCCACAAAAGTTGACACCCAATATATACTCTTTCTGGTGTTGTTGTTGTTATTGAGATATAATTTACATTACATAAAATTTACCTCTTTACAGTGTATAATTTACAAGATTATGCAACCATCACCACTATCTAATTCCAGGACATTTTCATGACTCTTAAAAGAAATCCTGTGCCCATTAGCTGTCACTCCCATTCCCTCCTTCCCTCACCCCTAGCAACCAGGAATCTGCTTTGTGTCTATAGATTTGCCTATTCTGGACATTTTATATAAATGAAGTCATAAAGCATGTCCCTTTACATCTGGGTTTCTTTTTACTTAGCATTATGTTTTTAAGTTTCATCCACATTTAAGCATGTATCAGTACTTCATTCCCTTTTACTGATGAGTCATATCCTATAGATGTACCACATTTTGTTTCTCCATTTATCAGTTGACAGACATTGGGTTGTGTTTACTTTTGGCTATTGTGAATAATGTTGCTATGAATATTCATCTACCGGTTTTTGTAAGGATGTGTGTTTTGAGTTTTGTTAACATTTGTTATTGTCTCTCTTTTTTATTTTAGCCATCCTAGTGGGAACAGAATGGTATCCCATTGTGGTTTTGATTTGCATTTCTCTAATTACCAATGATGTTGAGGATCTTCTCATGTGCTTATTGGCTATGTTTATGTCTTTGTGAGAAAAATGTCTATTCAAATCCTTTGCCTTTTTATAAATTTGGATTTTTGGGGTCTTTTTATTATTGAATTGTAAGAGTTCTTTATATATTCTGAATACATGTTCATCTCAAATATATGATTTGCAAATATTTTCTGAGGGCCATCTTCTCACTTTTTTTAATGGTGTCCTTTGAAACAGAAGTTTTTTCATTTTGATGAGTTCAATTTACCTATTCTTTCTTTTGTCATATGTTCTTTTGATATCATATTTAAGCGACCATTGCCTAATCCAAAGTCATAAAATCTTACTCCTATGTTTTCTTCTAAGATTTTTGTAGTTTCAGCTCTTTCATTTAGGTCTATAATCCACTTATGGTTGGTGTTTGTATGTAGTGTGAGGTAGAGGTCCAACTTCATTCTTTTGTGTGTGATTACCCAGCTGTCCCAGCACTGTTTGTTGAAAAGGCTCATCTTTCTCCCATTGAATTGTCCTAGTACCCTTGCCAAAAATCAATTGACTATAAATGTAAGAGTGTATTTCTGTACTCAAAATTTTATTCCATTGATCTGTATATCTACTTTTATACAAATACCACTATGCTTTGATTAGTGTAGAGTTGTGATAAGTTTTGAAATTAAGAAGTGTGAGTCCTTCAGCTTTCTTCTTTTTTAAGATTGCTTTAGCTATTTTGGGCCCCTTTCATTTTTATATGAATTTTAAGATCAGCTAGTCAATTTCTGCAACAACAACAAAAAGCCATTTAGGATTTTGAGAAGGATTACATTGAATCTGTAGATTAGTTTGGGTACCATTGCCATCTTGACAATATTAAATCTTCTGATCCATGAACATGGGATATCTATATTTATTTAGGTCTTCTTTAATTTCTTTTAACACTATTTTGTAGTTTTCAAGGTACAAGTCCTGCACTTCTTTTGTCAAATTAATTCAAAAATATTTTATTCTTTTTGATATTATTGTCAATGAAATTGTTTTATTAACTTGATTTTCAGAGTGTTTATGACTGGTCTATAGAAATACAGTTGAATTTTGTATATTGATCTTATACCCAGCAATTTTACTAAGCTCACATATTACTTCTAATAGTTTACTTGTGTCTATATGTATATATTCCTTAGGATTTTCTATATACAAAATCATGTAATTTGCAAAAAGAGATAATTTTACACTTTCCTTTCCAATCTGAATGTCTTCTTTTCTTATGTAATTGCCCTAGCTAGACCTTCCAATACAAAATTGAATAGAAATGGTGAGTGTGGATATTTTATTCTTTTTTTTTTATCCTTGTCCAAGGATATGTTAATTGATTTGAGAGAGAGAGGAAGGGAGGGAGAGAGAGAGAGAGAGAGAGAGAGAGAGAGAGAGAGAGATGAGACAGAAACATCAATCAGTTACCTCCTATACACGCCCCAACTAGGGACCAAACCTACAACCTAGGTATGTGCCCTGACTAGGAATTGAACCTGCAACCTTTTTTATGTACTGGATGATGCTTCAACCAACTGAGCCACCTGGCCAGGATTATTCTTGTATTATTATTTTCTATATGAAGAACTGTAAACCTACTTTTGCCCCACCCTGTATATACTCTTTTGTACTTTGCTTTCTCACATAACAATATATCCTGGAAATTACTCCAAATCAGTTCACACATATTTCCCCCCATTTCTAAAACGACTGTATAGTTCTCTCTTGTGTGTATGTACTGGTGAATACAACTTAAGTATAAAATTAAGTATTTTATAGTTAAACATTCTTTGAGCCTTATGAATTCTATTTACCTTTTATCATATTTATCTGCCTCTATTTATCTATTTCTACTCTTCACATTAATAGGAGAGTACACATTTATGAGTATGACAAGAATACTCAATCCCTACTTCTGCCAAATACTAATTTCCATAGAAATCAGATACTGAAGTAGAAAATAGGGATAGAGTGAGTTATTTTTTTTTTTAATTCAACCCCCAAAATCTTAGTTTAGTACCTGCTATAAGTTGGGTTCATCAGGTACTGAGGTACAGTTCATGCTCCTGAGGTACTGACAGGCCAGTGTGGGTAAAAAGAACAGGCCATCAGGTAGTTCAAATATAAGGCACAAGAGAGTTTCAACAAGCTATTGAAGGAATTTAAAGAAAAAAGAGGTTATATCTGGGAACCCGGAAGGGTAGCACAAAGAGGGGGCATTTGGGAAAACGTGAAAGATGAGCTTTTTGACAGGCAGAGATGACCATGTGATCATTCTGAGTAGACAGGAGACCCTTCAGATACTCAGGCATGGAAGTGAGAAAGGGACTAGGGAAAAATGAGCCCAGCTTGACCACCACTTATAGTTTTAACACAAAGTTGACATACAGATTTTTTTATTTAATTAATTTAATCTTATGAGGAATACCAATGATTAAACAGATATAAGTGGGGTTGTTTAGGTTGCAATGGAGGTTGAGAGGCTTACGAGTTATTTCCTGAGATCTGTCCAGGAAGCAAATATTGAAAGTCAGTAGATAAGGAGTACAGGGAAGGTGAAGGGAGGCATTAAGAATAATAGCCTGGCCCGGCCGGTGTGGCTCAGTTGTTGAGCGTCGACCCATGCACCAAGAGGTTGCCAGTTTCATTCCTGGTCAGGGCACATGCCCAGGTTGTGGGCCCAGTTCCCAGGGGGGGGCATACAGGAGGCAGCCAATCGATGTTCTCTCTCATCGATGTTTCTATCTCTCTCTCTTTCTCTCTCTCTCCCTTCCTCTCTCTCTAAAATCAATAAAGGAAAAAAAATTGTTTTTAAAAAGAAGACTAGCCTGGAAAAACTTGCAATACTGGAAAGGATAAGGAAGCATTAGGGTAAAAAATACATATAAATATGAATATATAAATATATATGAATATATATGTGTGTTTATGCTTTCCTACAAGTGTGGGACAGGAAAAGGACTAATGATATAATGAGGAATAAATGATGAAGACAGTGAAAGGGAACAAGAGGAAGGGAGGAAAGGGAGGTAAAAAAGGAAAGAGACAGAGACAGAATAAAACTGTGCACTGTTGCCCAAGCCAAAGGAGGGGAGTGTTTCGAGAAGAAGTGAGTCATTTAAGATGTACAGCCCGGCTGGTGTGGCTCAGTGGATTGAGCATCGTCCCATGGACTGAGGGGTTCCCATTCGATTCCCAGTCAGGGCACATGCCCAGGTTGCAGGCTTGGTCCCCAGTACGGGGTATGCAGGAGGCAGCCAACCGATGTTTCTCTCTCACATTGATGTTTCTATCTCTCTCTCCCTTTCTCTCTCTCTAAAAAAATAAAATAAAATAAAAGATGTACAGATGACAAATAAGCACATAAAAAGGCGTTCAAAACCATTAGTCATTCGAGAAATACAAATTAAAACCCCAGTGAGAAACGACTGCACACCCATTTGATTGGTCAAAATTTAAATGACTGCACACCCATTTGATTGGTCAAAATTTAAATGTGGCAATCTAGAACGCTCACACACTGCTCATGGGAATGCAAAACGGTCAGTCATCTTGGGAAATAGTTTTGGCACTTTCTTAAATAGTTAAACATATACTTACCAGATGATCCAGCTGTTCCACTCCTATGTATTTACTCAAGAGAAAGCACATGTCCATATATATGCATACACAAATGTTTATAGCAGCTTTATTTAAAATAGCCAAGAACTGGAAAGAACCCAGATAGCCATCACCAGATGCAAGGATAAACAAATGTGGTTATATTCATACAATGGAATACTACTCAGCAATTCAAAGACATGAATTATTGATATACACAACAATATGAATGAAAACAGACAAAAAAGAATACATACTGCATGGCTCCCTTTATATAAAGTTCTAGGAAATGCATTCTAATCTATAGTTGCAGAAAACAGAGCAATGGTTACTTGAGGAAGGGGGCTTGGTGGAAGGGATGGCAATGGTCATTATTTTTTTTGCAGTGATGGTTTCAGTTATATACATACACTAAAACTTATCTAATTGTACACTTTAATATTTTTTCTTTATTGATTTTAGAGAGCGAGGAAGTGAAAGTGAGAGAGAGACAGAAATATCGATGAGAGAGAACATCAACTGGCCACCTCCTGCATGCTCCCCACTGGGGATCGGGCCCACAACCTGGGCATGTGTCCCAACCGGGAATCGAACCAGTGACCTCTTGGTGCATGGGTCAATGCTTAACCACTGAGCCACACTGGCCGGACTAATTGTACATTTTAAATATGTGCTGTTAATTGAATGTCAATTGTACCTTGATAAAGTTATTATTTTTAAAAGAAGAAATTGAAAGTTGATAGAATTAACTCTGGCTGGAAGAACCCGAGAGTAGGGATTAAAATGAGGCCATCCGACCTTTCCCAAAGTCCACTGCTGACTGACAGAGCAGTTCTAATGATGCTGTAGTGGAAGCCAGGCTGCTAGAGCTACGGAGTGGGAAGGTCATAGAAACACGAAAGTGGTGTATACTTACTGCTCCTGTGTTAGTCGGCTCAGGTTGCCATACAAAATGCCATAGACTAAGTAGCTTCAACAACAGAAATTTATTTTCTCATAGTTCTGGAGGCTAGAAATCCAAGATCAACATTCCCGCATGGGCAGTGTCTGGTGAGAGTTCTCTTCCTTGCTTGCAGATGGCTGTGCTCTCACTGTGGCCTCATGTGGCAGAGAGAGAACTCTGTCTTTCTCTTCTTATAAGGGTACCAGCCCTATCAGATTAGGCCCCACCATTATAAACTTCCTCATCTAACCCTAGTTACCTTCCAAAGGCCCTGTCTTCAAATACCATCATGTTGGGGGTTAGGGCTTCAACATAAGAAATTAGAGGCAGACACATTTAGTCCATAGTAGTTCTTTAAGAAGTTTGGTCAGAATTGAAGAGGAAGCTTGAGGGGGCAGGATAATTAAGAATAAAATAGACATGAACATATTTGTAGGAAGGGGCTGGAAAAGAGGAAGTAGCTGGGGATAGCGATGAAGAATGGGCATGACTGCAGTGTTGAAGGCAGGCGAGGGAGTCAGAGAGTTAATGCTTCCCTTCAGCAGCTTCTGTGGTCCAGGCAAGGCAGTGAGCCAAGTGGTGGTTATACATGGGCTCATGGCATCTTCTCGGCAGCCCCATGAGATGGCAGACATCATCCCCTTTTCCCAGGTGAGGAAACAGGTTCTGAAAGGTTAAGGAACAGAACCAAGATCACCAGCTGAGTGTCAGCACTGGGACCTGATTGCAGAGCTAGTGTTTTCGTCCCTGTCAGCTCACTCACAGCCTCTCTAAGACCTCAGGAGTCTTCTGAACTGGTGTATTCCACCATTCCCAGACCAGAATAACACAAGGGTCTTCAGAAAAAGTCAGGATGGAAACTAAATTTTTACCCAGGATTTTTTATTTTGCCTCATTCTCCTTTCAGATAAGGAGAACTTTTTTTTTTTTCTTTGAAAAAGAGTGATCTTTCCTTTGAAGACTTGATTTTTTTCTTTTCGATAGTATTTTAGAAAAATGTAAAAGAATTCCATCTATCATGCCCATAACCAATAGGAATATTGGGAACTATGGATTTCACTTTTTTTCTTCTCCGGCTTCCTTTTCCTCTCCCCACCCTCCCTCCCCCGCCCCCCTCGCTGTTGCACTGTGCACGGCCGCAGGCGTAGCCACCTCCGTCTGCTCAGGCTATGCCACCCTGAGACACGCTTTCACACCTCGCAGCTATGACGCCTATCAGCAGTATCTCTTGAGAGGCCACTCTGTTGAAGCACTCCAACTGGCCACCTTGTGGGATGGAGAATTTTCTCAGAGCACTTTAGATAGTTGCGCTATATTGTGGAAATAGTTACACTTCGTACCTCACCCTTCACTGTGCAAAATGGTAGCTCTCTTCCCTCCTCTCCCTTACTCTCTGTGCTCTCCTCCCCTCCCCACTTCTCTCCATCCCCACCCCCACCCCCCATGTGTCTAGTCATTTACGTGCGTTTGTGGTTAGTTGTGGTGGTGAGATAATTCTATAGCCAGTACCACAGGACTTAAAAATCCAATAAATTAAATTCACTTTGGTTTGAAATATTTTAGGAAATAAGTTCAGATCTGAGAAATTCCGGTGGAATGGGTCCATCCAGAAGAACTTCCCACATTGTGAATGGCATAGAGAGATCACTGTTAGTCCCAGCTCCAGAAGTTCCAGACACCTGTGTTCTTCCTTCAGAAAGATCCCAGCTACCAAGAGGTACTGTACCGGGGAAGTGGGGTTAAAATAAAAGTGCCCTCTTTTAAGCCGGTTCAGAACAGAGTGTGATGGGACTGAAGGATGACTCCCAGAGTGACCAGCGTGGGTGTCATTTTGAACCTTTTATGAACACTGAGAAGGCTCAGCTCCTTCCAGTACACTCCAGTCTATGAAGGAGAGTTAACGGTTCCTGATTGTAACCTCTTTACTCTTCTCTTCTACCCTCGCCTCTCTTCTCTCGCTTTTCCCTCCCTCCCCTTCTTCTTCCCTTTTGCTGTATTTTTCAAACTTCAAAGAGGCTAGAACACAAGAATAAAGAATACTGGCCTCTCCAAATTTTCCATGTCGATCTTAAAGAGAAGCACAGAACTACCTTTGCTATTCTAACAAAGATTTCGCCAGTGCTTAGACTAACAGAATGGTGTATTGTCAGAGAGACACGGCCTCTAAAAAAATGTATTTATAAAGCAGGGATGCCCTATTATGTCTTGATTTCTTCTCACCATGACAGGGAAAGAGAGAGATTTGTATTCTGCAATAATTATGAATACTCTGAGTATTTTACTGGGGCACAACAATGACATTCTGGTTTAATTCTGGCAAATCTAAAATAAAAATAAATAAATAAATAAACAGACAAAGCTACTCTACTACTCAAGCTGTCATTAATCTGACATATGGCCAGAGCGCAAGTGCCCTGTTCCAAATGTGTGGATGGAAGATTTAAGACCAATGTGTCTGGTCGAGCCGACCCTTGGAAGGCCACTTCAGTCCAGGTGCCCCTATAGATCAGGCCAGGAGGACACAAAGGGACCTGGATAGTACAAACACCGGGCCAGACTGTGAAGTTTGGGACTGCCGATGCAGCCTCAGGCACATGGCGTCCCCGGGGAGGATGGTGACACTTCAGCACCCCCAGTGAATATGATCAGAAACACCAGAAGCAGCTGGGAACCTCGTAGGCAGAGCCACCAGCCCCCCTGCTGCAGCGCCCAATACGCAGCCTCGGGTGTTCCTGTCCTTCAGAGGGTTCTGGGGTTGTCTTCTTGTCGTGTGCCCACTTGCGTTGGGCTCAGATGTCTCTGTTCACTTGTCAGGGCTCCAGAGGCTTTCGTGTCTATTCCACTAGAGAAGGTGGGACTGCGGGACATGATGCTGAATGCCTTCCTCCGCAGGAAACAAACCAGGGCCGACACGAGGAAGAGCCTCGTGAGTACCGTGAGACGGGCTCCTTAGAGCTCTCGCGTCCTCTTTAACATTTGAGCAAATAAAAATTCTCACCTTGGAATCTGTTGCGTTCAGTCTATTTGGATAGGACCATTGAAAATATATTATAAAGAACTAAAAAGGGGAGTTCAATAAAAAATAGACAGGAAGCAATTCAAGCTCATTGCAGTCTAGTTTTAAAAACGTGCATTTTGCCAAGGTCACCTGTTGTTTTGTCACTTTCTCTATAGAACTAGTGTTAGCATCTGCTCTGGAACATGTGACCATTCCTGAGTGACCCACTGGTGCGTAGGGTGTTTAGACAAGGGGAACAAAGACTCCTGCCATCTAATTCACTGTTATCTTGGTTTTTCAGGCTCTGTCACCATGCTCCTATTTAAGGATTTTATACTAGCCCAATCTGTTGAAAAATATTTATAAAACTCAAGTCTTTAAACAGTTAAAAGTATTGCTTAACTTTGTGGATATCATTTTGTTATTTATTAATTTTTTGAGGAGGAAATCATTAGGTGAATGCATTGATATATGGGAGAGAAATGGCAGATTTACAATCTCTAGGCTTTTTCCCTACCTGTGACTGGAAAGGAAAGACTTAAATTTACCTAATCCAGTTCTACAAATGGGCTGTGAGGGAGACCAGACTTCAAGATTACTGCTGAGCAATGCTGGAGACAAAGTTCCTTTTAATAAGTCGTTGAGATGTTAAGTTGCTTTTTTTTTTTTTTTTTTACTACAATATTCAAAAAATATTGACCAAATGGAAAACGTAATAACCCATTAACTGCTCTTAGAATTATCCAATGCCGACCAGATCAGAAAGGGCTCAGGCAATGTAATTGTCAGTTTTGTCAAGGTCTGGGATGTTAGCCTACTTACAAGCTCATAAATTAGCCTGTGACTGTTCTGTGGATGCTGGCAGAAGACACAAGACTCCTAGTTCAGAGACAAAAGGACTTTATCACTCACAGCAGAGCAGGCAACATGAGCTTTATGTTTGCGTCTGTTCCCTTGGCCTCCCAAGTCCCAAGGGGGCAACATGGAGGAGCCTGAATGCATGCAGTGGGAGTTTGTCACAGCTGAGTAACGCTGAGCTTGGGGGAACCTACCTCTTTTATAGCAAGCCTGCTCTTTTTCCTGGAGGGAGACATTACCTTATCCCTTAAGATTGCTTTCTGCACCCTGGCTGGTTTGGGTCAGTGGTTAGAGCTTTGGCCTGTGGACCAAAGAGTCATGGGTTCTATTCCAGTCAAGGGCACGTACGTACCTCAGTTGCAGTTTGGTCCCAGGCCCTGGTCGGGGTTGTGCAGGAGGCAACCAATCGATATCTCTCTCTTTCTCTCCCTCCCTCCTTCCCTCCCACTCTATCTGAAGATAAATGGGAAAAAGATTGCTTTCTGCAAACATAACCCTGAGAAAGGGCCCAGGTAAAGAGTAGTCAGGGCCTTGCTTTTTTTTTTTTTTCTTTATTGATTTTTTAGAGAGAGAGAAAGGGAGAGGGAGAGAGAGATAGAAACATCGATGAGAAAGAACATTGATTGGCTGCCTCCTGCATGCCCCCCACTGGGGATCAGGCCCACAACCTGGGCATGTGTACTGACCAGGAATCGAACTGACAACCTCCTGGTGCATGGGTCGATGCTCAACCACTGAGCCACACCAGCCAGACCAGTTTTCCAAATGTTCTTAACTCAGCCTACCTAGAGTTCACTCACCTGGATGAGGAATTAGCATACCTATGCAGTCAGTGACATTTCCTTAAAAAGGGGGGGGGGGAGGGAGGTGCTTTACAGTTATGCAGTCTCCAAGAGGGAGAAAAAAACATCCTGTGGGATAAGTTTACCTCCCTCCGTACTCCTTCCTTACTGCACAAAGCTGAGTGTCGGTAATAATAACACGATCATAGAGCAGATAAATGAGAGGAATTGAAACACCATTTGTATCAGGCCACTGTTTCACTCACTTATTCATTCCTGCATCATTCAAACGTGAATTATCAGTGCTTACTTAGTACCAGGCACTTTGCTCTGTGCTGGAGTTACGGAGGTGACTAAACCATTGACTCTGGCAATAAATCCAGTCCAGGGGGGGAAAGTTGTATAAACAAAGAAGTAACTTCAAAGATTTCAAAGATAACATGTTAGAGTTATGTACAAAGTTGTGTGACAGCATCAAAGAAGGAGTGTTTAACCCAGGGCCTCGGGGAGAAATTCAAAAAGAGGAGGTGACAGGTAAGCTGGAGTTCAGGCTAGAGGATGCTAGAGGATGGGAAGTTGAGTCCTTAAGCCCTTCTTTAACTGATAACTGGCTGTTAAAATAGTAGCCACTCCTACCTTGATACTGATACGGTGCCCAATTTGTGGATAGCAGGGCTTTGTCCCAGGAGCTCAGCCAGTACATTCACTTGGGTAGACTTCAGGTTTTATGTAATGAAAGAATGCATTTGAGAGAGGAGTAAGGCACAGACACCTCAGTATACTGACTATTGTGTAAAGGGTTTGACCTGTTGCCCAATGAGGCTAAAGTGCATCTTTCTCTCATATGAAACATCACAGGATAATCCTCTGAGATTTCTCAGTTCCATTCTCTCATCCATCCACTAGCCAAGTCAACCATTTATAAGCACAATCTAAAAATGTGTGATCAAATTTTAAAAATAGTTTCCAGTCGTCCAACCATCAGTTCACTACATTTGTGTTTAGGATAAAATGTATTCAGGAAGTCTGCTTTTGTTTCTGATCTGTTTTATTGGCAGCAGCCAAATAAGAAGGTTGGGAAGGCAGGGCGGAGGGAGGGGAGAGATCCCTCTAACTTGTAGGTCTTACTCTATTCCTTTAGTTTTTCTTGTGGATGACTGTGTGTCTCCTAAAAATTAAGGGAAACCGTCCCTTGAGAAGGATAGCCTAGAGCCCTAAATCATCCAGTCAGTTCATGTATAAGAATTCCAGGGCAAGAGTTTGGTCCATAAAGGGCGAGCAACTCATATCCTCAGGCAGTGGGTGAGCTGCAACTGATAGAGTCAGTGTTTCCCACCGTACCCACCTCCTGCTCCAGATTTTAACACTCACATAAAATGGATTACAGAGAAAGGAACTTCTCTGTCTTCTGTGAAAGTTTGGAAAAGATACTATATAAGATTCTTTCTAACTTCAAAGTCTATGATTCGTTCCATGCACTAAGTATTAATAAAAATTGAACATCAGCCACAAAAAGATATCGTGGAGAGAGCCATGGCCTGGGAGAATATTTGGACTTTACCCAGCTCAGTCATAAGCTGCCCTGAGGTCTCAGCCAAGTCACTCTCTTCACTCACTAGACCTCAGCTGTCCTACCGAGTGAGGACTGAAGCAGCGCTCTGAAGTCAAACAAGCTGTGGTTCTTGGTGCGAAGGTGTCTATAGCTTGATCCTAAGGAACGGGGCTGCTGAGGAAAGACTTCCAGGAAAGGGGCCAGTGAAGAGTGTTTATGAAATGGTAAGTGGGACTCATCCCAGGCCAACTTTAAGTAGAGAAGGAGGACAGAGTTGAGGAATGAGGGTCATGGAGGACAGGGGTCTTCACTTCCTTCATAAAATAAGGAGTTGGGTTTGATGGAAGATGAGAATTAAGTTTTAAGTGCCAATTCCAACAATGAGTGCCTTTCTGAGGAGGATACTGAGACATCCCAAGCACGTGACAGTGTTGTCATTGATAGGCAGTGTCTGCCATGGTCAAGGAAAGGGAGAGAGCTGGCCTCCTGCT
Organism: Tadarida brasiliensis; assembly: GCA_030848825.1. NCBI lineage: Eukaryota > Metazoa > Chordata > Mammalia > Chiroptera > Molossidae > Tadarida > Tadarida brasiliensis. Next base: position 47,924,426 of record CM061262.1, on the reverse strand, counting down.
TGTGTTTGCCATCCCTTTGTGAGAAGAGCCCCATGGGTTCATAGGTTTGAATTCTTAGATGCTACTTAATTCTTAAGAGGCTGTAATGTCTGTAATATACTGTTTAGTTTTAGCAGAGAACCCCACCCCCACCCCCACACCAGACCAGAGTCTCTACAGAAAGAGGAACCAAGGAGAGCTATCTTCCCAAATGGCACCAGAGGCATCTCGGGTCTGGAAACTAGGATGACACTCGGCCACACTCCTGAGAGCAGTGGCATTAGCTGATGGAGGAGCAAAGAAGGCACTAACATTAACTGAAGGAGGACACTAACATTAATTGAACCCTTACTGTGTGACAGGCAGAGCCACCGCTATCCTATACAGCTGCTTTATGCACCTTAGAGGAAGACACCCTTCCTCTGGGCAGCTGCAGCCCACGCCCGGTGCAGAGCTTGGCAAGTAACAGCTGCATCTCGGCCACTGCTGGTTGCCTCAGGGCACAGCCTGAACAGCAGTAGTACCTGGCAGCCTCGGTGCCAAGCACTGTACAGCCATCGGTTAGACATGGTCCTTGCCCTTCAGGCGAGGGGAAATCGACAGAAAATTACAGTACATTGTGGTAAAGAATAAAATAAAAGGATCATGAAAGCACCCACCAGGATATGTTCAGTATTATCTGAAGGATTAGGAAAGTAGGGGTGGGAGCAAGGCAGGCTTCAGGGGAGATTTTTCTCTGCACTTTCATAAACCCATTCCATCACGCTGCTCTCATGGAATCATGTTTGCAAGTCTAGCTGCTCTGGAACGTAAGCTCCTGGAGGGCAGAGCTGTCTTCACTGCACATCCTGAGTGTGTACTTCTGCCTCTGACCATGGGTGAAAGGGAGGATGGGAAGGGGGAAGTGGACCCACAGGAAGTGGAGGGAGTTCCAGCCAGTGGCTTTTAATTCAATTATGAAATAACAGAACATGTCATCATCTGCTGGCAGGAATTTGGTTTGAGGCTTAAAGAAGACTTGGAATTATTGAAAAGGAAATGGTCATGAAAGCTGATCACGGGAGGGAGAACAGATTGTCCCAGGGTGACACAGCTCAGGCTGGAAACCATTTACTTGTTATGGCATCAATATAATTAGTGGTGTGATTTCCTCCAGCTGTGTGTGACTGGAAGCAGAAAGCAGACTAGCTGGAGGGATCCAGAGCTGGGGTTTGGCTAGGTAGGTGGGTAGTGAGTACAAAGAAGCGGAGCCGAAGGTGCTGGTGAGACAGCGGTTCTTGTGCTTGACTTGAGCCCCAGTCTGGGGAGGGGGAGTGAGTTCAGAACGGAACTGACAGATGGAAGGGGAGACCGAGGGCTGGATGATGTCAAGGAGCATATTTTGTAGGGATGAAGGAGGTTTCCTGGGAGTGAATGAGTGAGAAAACTGGAAGAATAAAAGGCTGAGCTGGGAGAGTAGGATATTGGAGTTTAGGCCTTTGGAGGTGATCTGGTCCCAGGTGATGATGAGGTCTGCAGGGATGCTCCACACACAACAGGTGGCCGAAGGGAAATGAAATGAAGGGGGATGATGCTGAGCAGGTGAAGGGACTGTCAGGCCGAGGAGCCGATGGGGAGCCCTCCTGGGGGCTGAGAGCCGGGCTCCAGTCTTGCCCTGAGCACCCAGAACTTTCTGCTGCCCTCTCTGCCCCTCCTCAGCCAGGTGGCTGCTCCCTGCACCCAGGAGTGGAAATGGCAGGAAAACAAAAACAAAAACAAAAATGAATGAGGAGTAAAGGATACCCCTTGGTGGAGGGCCCAGTGGCTCCGGGGCCACATGAGCGTCTCAGAGGCCAATGGCTGGTTCAGCCACACTGCTGCCAGGCCCGTGGCCCACAGCCCAGGGCTCAGACACAGGCCTTGTGACTTTTTATTGTTGATATTCAGTGTTTCTTTGGGACACCTTTCTACACTGTGAACTGCATAACAGAGATAAAACTGGAATAAGCTAGCTTTGATCTGCTCCAGAGCAGAATAGTCTGGCTATGTGGTTGCTGAAATAAAGGAAATTCTCCAGACTAACTCTACACTTTGTTCCTGAGCTTCAAATGATCTGATTAAAACCCCGAGACTTGAAATGTAGATTTAAGGCCAGTGATTCACTCTATTCACAGTCGAGTTTTCATGATTTAAAAAGTCTCATTTTCAGAATGTTTGATATTGAAAACATTCAGTTCTCAGTTAAAATGAATCGCATTTTGCCTTGGCTGGTTTGACTCAGCGGTTGGAGCAACAGCCCGAGGACCAAAAGGTCACGGGCTCGATTCCAGTCAAGGGCATGTACCTGGGTTGCAGGTTCAATCTTCAGCCCTGGACAAGGTCATGGGTCTGGGTTGTGCGGTAGGCAGCCAATCAATGTCTCTCTCAAACCAGTGTTTCTCTCTCCCCTCCTTCCCTTTCGCTCTCTCTCTAAAAAAAAAAAAAAAGCCTAGCCAGTTAGTGTGGCTCACTGGTTGAGCGTCAAACCATACACCAAGAGGTCACCAGTTCGATTCCCAGTCAGGCTCTCTCACCCTCTCCCTTCCTCTCTCTCTCTAAAATCAATAAAGAAACAAATTTTTTTTTTTAATTTAAAAAAAAATCAATGGACAAATATCCTCAGGTGAGGATTAACCAAAAAAAAAAAAAAAATCACATTTTACAATTTCACTTTGATAAGTGGAAAGGGTCATCTGACTCTCTCCTAGAGACCCAGAAATAATGACAACAGTCAAGAAATACCCCTATGACTCCCAAAATGCCCCCAAGAGAGTAAGACCCTCCCATCAAAAGTCCTTGTTATAGGCAATGGAAGTGGGTACAAATGGGAGAGGGTGATGGAATCAGTAGGGCCTGAGGAGTCAAGAAGGGAGGGTCTCAAAATGACTCCCTGATTTCTGGTTTTGGGGACTGAGGAATTGTGGTTCTTCGAACACAGGAAGAGGCACAGGATTGGGATGGAAGCAGGTGAGGAGTTCAGTTGTGGCCTTTCTTGACTGAGGTGGTCTCAGGCACCAACCAAGATGAAGCAAGGTGGCACACAGGAGGACTCAGGTGTCCCTGGCGAATAGATGGCAGTTGCAGCCAGAAGAGTGAACACGGTTGCCCAGGACCTGGGGAGAGTGGGAAGAGCAGAGCAGAGGGCTGAGTGGACCCCAGGCACCCTGAGCATGGCACAGTACGGGCTGGGGACTCTGAATCCGCTGCACACCTCCTGCTGTTTGTCTGTCTGTCGAGACGGCCTGAGGCGGCACTGGTCTCTGGCCTTCCCCATCACCCTCGGTCCTAGGACATCCTCTCATCAGCCTGTCCAGGGCCTCACTTCTTAACAAATTACTCTGAGGGTTCCTACAGCCTCACAACACATAAAATATTTTTCAAATGCTTGATACTCTTTTTAAAAAATCATTCCTTACACCAGTCCTGTGAGTTAGGAATCTTTATCCCCATCTTACGGATGAAAAGACTCAGAGGATGATCTGTCTAAGGTCACACAGCTGTGGGTGGTGGATGTTGGTCTCAAAATCCGATCCTCTGATGCCAGGTTCCACTTCTGACAACTGTGCACAGCACCATCGTCCACACCAGATGCACACAATTAATGAGACTTGAAGGCACCGACTCCATTCACGGGAGACAGCCCCACCTCACCTCTGTCACAGGGGTCTGCCTCGCTCCTGGGCTGATGTAGCCGCTAGGTCAGGATGCCTCTAGCCAGTAAGTGTAGCAGAAAGATCCTGAGCTTCCAACTGTATGAAGGTCAAAAACGGGCAAACCCAACACATTCTTTTAATGGTGTATCCATTTGTGGTCGAACTACAAAGAAAATCTATCATCAATTAGTGTAAGATTCAGGACGGTTGTTCCTCTGGGGCCCCCAGGGAGGTGCACATCAAGCCTCACCAGAACTGGTGCCATTCTAACTCTCAGGCCCGGTGGTGGGCACCTGGGCTTGTGCAAGCCCTTCACAGACATCTATGGATTGTGTCTGTGTATAAACTCACAGCAAAGGAGCAGCTATACTGCTGCCTAAGAAATGCTAAGGTATTTGGAAGTGGAGGAGAGCAGAGAGGAGAAAGGAGGAAAAGAGGGCCGGAGTGTGGATAGCCTGCGAAGAAACACGGCGGGGAGGGGAGGGAGATAGAGTCTGCTCTCTGGAGCCCGGGTTCCAGAGCTGGACAGATCTTCCCTGAATTCTCAACTTCATCTCCCAGGAGCTCAGTAGGCAAGATCTAGGTCACCTCATAGGACCTCAACGTTCTCATCTGTAAAACAGGAGCAAAACAGGTACATCCAAAGGTTGTCATAAGAATTAAGTGCGAATATCGGTGTGGGGGAGGAAGAGACTTTCCTCTACTGTTTTAGGTTCTCCCAGCTGGTGTAATAATCACATTGAGTTAAGACAGATTCACAAGAGAAAATAACCCAATTCAGTTATATACGTACGTATAGGAACCCCACATACAGGAGAGGTTCAGAGACAGAAAGGGAAAAGGAGGTACATGATGTGGCATTCTGAGCTAAGGATGAGGCAGGCGCCTGGGGCTGCAGAGGGGAGGAAGGTCATTCGCAGGAAGATAAGAATGGCAGATGTTCAGTAATTAGAAATTTGCTCTGCTCTATAGGGAGGTCATAAAAGTTGTCTCTGGTGATAACTCCGGTTATGGACAAGGCTCTTAATTTAAATTCTTTAAGGGAGAGGTAAAAGTTTCTGTGAACCCGAAGAGTCTCAATTGCCTTCAGCTCAAAATAATCTACATGCCAAAGTGGCACCTCTTGGGGAGACTGTTCTGAACCCCCTCATATGTAACATCCCACATGGTGCCAGCCACCTAATTCAGGCCTTCCTTTCCTGTCTTCCCACACCTTTCCCTCCCTCCAAGCCCACTCCTTCCTCAACACAGCTCAGGCTAAAATCAGCCACTGGCCCTTTGCCCAGGGAGTTATTTATAACTGTGGCCACCTGAGAGCGGCCTGCAAAGGAGGCCTGCAGCCCTCGGGCCTGGGTCCGGGCTCCTGTGCCCCCACAGCCGGGCTGGCATGACAGTTCACGCTGGAGACGCCCCTTCTTTAGAGAAACGCTGCGCAGCCCCAGCTTTCCTCTGGCCCAGGACCCAGCCCCGCCCCCGAGCTGCTGTCCGCAGGGAAATCCTCCCGTGTGCGGGGCAGTCCCCACCCTGTGGACGTGCTGCTTGTGTTCAAAACTCTCACAGACAGGTTTGTATTTGTGAGTGTGTACCAGAGTGTCAACTGGCTGGTTTTTCATGTCTCATGGTTAAACATATCCATTTCAGACAACTTCTCTTGTTTCTTCCAGGGACATTTAAAAACTGAAATCTTCTCACAGCTCCTAATATTATCATATTATATATTATAATTATATTATATTACATTATTTATATCAATAATTTTTTCTAATAATATAATTTCTCTTGGACCTCATTATTTCATGAGTTCTGTTTCTCCCTGGTCATTAATGAGCAGTAATTCAAATTTCTGACATTATTATTCCTCAATTTCCTCCCAAACCCTTAAAAAAAAATCCATCCTGATCCCCTGAAGCTCATGAGAGGTTGAGATCACATTTAAGCACAGTAATCAGCTAATTTCTGCTTCTTGAGGGACTGCTCTGTGCAGGAGGTACCTACCTTACTGATAGAGTATAACATCGATAACCATAAAAAAAAGTGGATATAGTAATACATAACACACTAAAATAAGTATTTGCTAAATGAAGTACAGTGTTAAAAATAGCAGTCAAGGGCACGTACCAGGGTTGTGGTTTGATTCCCAGCCCTGGTCGGGGTTGTGCAGGAGGCAACCAACCCAGGTACGTGCCTAATCAAACCCAAGACTCTTTGGTCCACAGGCCAACGCTCTAACTGCTGAGCCAAATCAGCCAGGGCTTTTCCCCAGATTTATTGAGGTATAATTAACAAATAAAATTGTACAACATGATAATTTAATATAGGTAAACATTATGAAAGGATCACCACAATTAAGTTAACATATCCATCACCTCACATAGTAACAAACCATTTTTGGGTGTGTGGTAAGAACAATTATCTACTATCTTGGAAAATTTCCAGTATTATGTGAAAAATAATATAAATAGAGGCACTTCAGTATGGAATTAGAGCTTCCATTCTTTGCACATCTTATTCCTCCAACCTTTGGGATGTTTAAACTGGGTAAAATAATCTTTGGACTGGGTCTAAAGCAACATTGTAGTCCAAACAACTGTTTGCAAAGCTAAGAGGAATGCAGACATTCCGACTACTGGACTAAAAATTAAAGACTTTCTTAGAATTAGCACCATCATGTATAGCTAAAGAATAAGTTAGGTTATTTGCACCTATGGAAATTCATCCTTGATTTATTAACACCAATAGAAATTTCTTCCTTCTCTTCATGTAATTATTCTCCTTCCCTTTCTTATGAAAACTCCTTGCCTTTGCCCCAAATCACGTTCTTTGAGTTTCTGCTTGAATCAGTGCTTCACAAATAGCTATTCTTTTGAATTTCAAATAAATGTTTGCTGCCTCTCACTTTGGCTTTTTTTTAGGTTACCATAGACAATAGAGTATTATAAACTACGAACACCATGCTGTACATTAGATCCCCAGAACTTACTCATCTGATAACTGAAAGTCTGTACCCTCTGACTGACATCTCCTCATTTCCCCCACCCCGTGGCAGCCACCGTTTTATAAGTTTGGCTTTTATTTTTTAGATTACACATATGAGTGAGATCATACAGTATGTGTCTTTCTTTGGCTGCCTTATTTCATCTAGAATAATGTCCTCTGCGTTCATTCATGCTATTGCAAATGGCCAGATTTCCTTCTTTTTTATACCTAATATTCCAGTGTGTGTGTCACATTTTAAAATTTTATTTAGCCATCCACTGAACTCTTAGGCTGTTTCCTTAGCTTGGCTATTGTGAGTAATGCTATAATGAACGCAGGAGTGTAGATAATCTCTTCAAGATACTGGTTTTGTTTCCTTTGGATGTATATCCAGAAGTGAGATTGCTGGGTCATATGGTAGTTCTACATGCAAAAGAATGAAACTGAACCCTTATCTTACACCTCTCGCAACAATTAACTTGAAGTGAAATAAAGACTTACATGTAAGACCAGAAACTATAGAACTCTTAGACGAAAACGGGAAAAGCTCCTTGACATTGATCTTGGCAATGATTTTTTGGATATAACACCAAAAGCGCAGTCAGCAAAAGTAAAATGAACAAGTGGGACTACATCAAACTAAAAGGCTTCTGCACAGCAAAGGATGCCATCAACACCATGAATAGACAAGGGATGGAATGAGAGAATATTAACAAACTATATATCTTGTATGGGGATAATACCTAAAATGTGTCAGAAACTCATAGAACTCAATAGCAAAACAAACAAACAAAAACTGATTTTAAAATGGGCAAAGGACCTGAACAGACATTTTCCCCAAAAAAGACATGCAAATGGCCATCAGGTAAGTGACAATGCGCTCAACACCACTAATCATCAGAGAAACGCAAATCAAAATCACAATGAGATATCATCTCACATCTGTTAGGATGGTTATCATTAAAAAGACAAGAGACAAGGCCCTGGACAGGTAGCTCAGTTGGTTAGAGAGTCATCCAGATATGCCAAGGTTGTGTGTTCGATCTCTGGTCAGGGTACATTCAAGAATCAACGAATGAATGAATGCATAAATAAGTGAAAAAACAAATCAATATTTCTCATTCTCTCTCTCTCCCTCTCTTCCTCTCTCTCTCTCTAAAATCAATAAATTGAAAAGAAAAAAGACAAGAGACAGGTGTTGACAAAGATGTGAAGAAAAGGAAACCCTTTGTTCACTGTAGATGGGAATGTATTGGTATAGCCATAAGGGAAAACAGCATGGAGATTCCTCAAAAAATTAAAAATAGCCCTGGCCGGTTTGGCTCAGCAGTTAGAGCATCGGCCTGTGGTCCAGAGACACCCGGGTTCTGTTCCCGCTAAGGGCATGTACCTCGGTTGCAGTTTGTCCCCAGCCCTGGTTGGTCATGCGGGAGGCAGCCACTCGATGTGTCCCTTTCGCGTCGATGTTTCTCTCTCTCTTCCTCTCTCTCCCTCCCACTCTATCTGAACAAAAAATGGAAAAATGTCCTCGGGTGAGGATGAAAAAAAAAAATTAAAAATAGAACTACCTTTTCTTTCATTGAAGAATTTTCAGGTGTTTATTTTATATATATATATATATACACACACACACACACACACACACACACCTTCTTTAGTTAGCTCATATTTTTTCACTTTTCTTGAACATTAATATTTAAGATCTAGTGTTTGATTTTCTTAGTGGTATGTTTAAACTGTGTTGATAAGTATCTATGCTTTGCTTGTAGGTATTCCCTCAAGGCAATGTTGTCTGAATATGGGTCCTCCTAGGAGTTTATTTGTGACCCTTGTAATTTATCAGTGCTCATACAAAAATTTTTTTATGTATTTTTGGCCACTAATGGCTTTAAACAAAGAGAAACACATTACTCTCAACCCTCACCCAAGGAGCCACCTTGTCCAAAGGCACATAACCCGTTTACAAATGTTTGTTGTTCTGTTTTTCAGATGTTATCCTATAATTACTATCTTGTATTATGCTATGAAAATGTTTATCTAAATATTTGTGTTTAAGTATGTTATCTTTTTTTTTTTTATCCTCACCCGAGGACACTTATGCATGTATCTTCAGATAGAGCAGGAGGGAGAGAGGGGGGAAGACAGAGAGAGAAACATCGACATGAGAGAGACACATCTAGTGGTTGCCACCCACACGACCCCAACCAGGGCCAGGGACAAACTGCAACCCAGGTACGTGCCCTTAGCAGGAACCGAACCCAGGACTCTCCGGTCTGCGGGCTGACGCTCCAACCGCTGAGCCAAACCGGCCAGGGCTAAGTATGTTACCTTTAATTGTTCGTATATTTTATATGCCTCTTAGAAATGTCTTAAAACTTAGTTTCTTGTATTGATTTTACTCGCAGGCTGCGTTTTGAGCCTTAAAGCTAATTCTACAGCTGATCGCTCCTCTCCATGACATTGTGGCCTACCTTTTCAGTGTCGCTAAACTTGGGAATTGTCCAGCATGTTTTGAATTTCTTCTAAGTCATAACCCTTTGAGAGATGACTGGGGAGGAACTGAGGGCATTGGTAAGTGATTAAAGATAGTTAAATCACCTTCAGTATTCAGTGAGAATTCTATGACGCTCTGTTGCCCCAGCTTTACTGAGGTCTAATTGACAAATAAAATTGTTGAAAATATTTAAAGTGTACAACATGATGATTTGATACATACATACATTGCAACATAATTCCCTCATCTAGTAATTACTATGAAACTCTTAATGCTTAGAAAGACAGAACTAAAATAGTTTGTCATAAATGACAGTGATAAGAAGGACGAAGGGAAAGTCCTGCTATATACTGTCTCCAAACTGATCGATTCCACTTTTCCAGGTTAAACCACCAAGTACACCAAGCCAGGAGTGAGGAGGCCTGGGTTTTACCCTGCCTCTGCCACTTGGTTACTAGAAGCTGGACACTTTACTCTCTGGGTCTGTTCATCCATCTGTAAATGGGGGTGTTAATACCTGTCTCGTAGAGATGCTCTGTAAATTAAAATCTATGTAAAAATTCTAGAAGAATGTATAAGCCCCACTACACATCAGTGTTCTTTCATTCCCTTTCCCTTCCTGGCCTTCGTGAGCTAACATGGCAAGGTGAGAGCCAAGCACTGGCCCTCAGGAAGGTTACAGACAGCTAACAGTGGCCCGAGGGGCCTGTAGTAAGAACAACTGAGGTTTTAGCTGTGTCTGCCCGGTGCTGATGCATGACCTCTAGCTCAGCACTAGGTTCTAAGATAAATGCACAAGGTAAATTAAAGATGCTGAAACGCTTAGTAAGCTGGGTCTATCAGAGGCAGGGAAACTGATCTTGTTATTTTAATAATTTGATTCCCATTTCAATGATGTCACTAGTCATGCAAATATTAATGAACAGCAATATATTATAACATAGCAGCTAACAATTTTAAAAGATGAGAAGCACCAACAAAATGAGCTAATAAGCCTATTGAAACCGAGTGGTCTTAAATGTAATAGAATCGGAGTCTTTCCTCTCTGGTGGGTGCACCAAAGGAAATACGTGTGTGGAGACCCTGACTGGGCTGCCAGGAGATTGCACTGTGCTCAGGAGCACTGAGGGAACCTCTAAACATTCAGGTGGGAGGCATGGGGAAGCGTACGGGCGGTGACCCCTGAGAAAGACCACGCCTGTGTGCGAGCGGCACTGTGACGACGGGCAGGGCTGGTGCCGCCTCGGCAGACAGCACAGCATTGTGGCAGGGTAACGAGCTTCCGAAACTACTGGCAAGTCTTCAATAAGAGCATCAAGAGGCGAAAGAAGTTCCAAAGCACTCTTAGATCCTTCCCTTTCACTAACTCAGGGACTGTTGTAAAAAGTTTACTCAGAATATAAGCGAAGGCTCTCTTTGGGGAGCTGCTAGATGTTTCGAGGGTGTGGGGGCTGGGCTTCAGATGAGGGACAGGAGAAAGGAGGACCGGCCAGGAGAAATGCCATCCTGCGCTTACGCTGGGGAGACAGGTGTTATTTGGAGATGAGACAGAAGCCGAGACAGAGACAGAGCCGTGTTTCCAAAGGAAGTCACTGCACAGAAGTCCTACGGCCGCTGGGAGGGCAGGCCTGCAGGGGAGATGATCTGGGGAGACTTGTCCTCACTTGAATCAATGGAGAAAAATAGGAAGGATGGTCCTGACGACAAGCAAAGGACGCTGGCAAAGACAACAGACAGGACCACATATGGCCAGTCCAAAGACTGGTGAACCCACTAGTGTGGCCCTGAGGAACAGCGGGAAATGAGGCCAGATTATTAAGGACCTGGAATTCAGACTGAAGGAAATTGGCTTCTTCCTATTTATATGCGTATGAACCAGAGTCACTGAAATCCGTAGGGCCCAGGCTTTCCGAGGTGGGGTTAGAGACACCTTGTCGTGTCGCCAGTAAAAACATTTGTGCTCCAAGAGGATGTGCAAACTTTTGCACACTCTGCTTTGCTGAAAATAGATAAAGAGAAAACGGAACTAAAAAAGATCCCACTCTAAAATATCGCTTTAAAAAGCCTAGGCTGTTCAGTTCCTGGCCTGCTTCCCAGAGGAGGCAAGGAGAACGAAGGTGAGAAGACGAGATGGGTCTGTTCACGTACTCACCCAGCTCCTTTCGGCCCTCTCAGAGCTATTTGGCGTTAGATAAAATGACTTTTGGGGACCTGTATGCTGTAAAATATTTTTAAAGGGACACTCTGCATTTTAACATTGGTCCTCCCACTTGACTGAGGAGGCAACTCGTAGACAGAGTCCTAAGAGGACAAGCCCTGTGACCCCTGCGAGATTCTCTCCTTCCTTGAAGGCCAGCAACTCCCCTTGGAGTTAGCGTGAAGCAGAGGGTGTAATCAGAATGCGGGAGTTTACATCATGATTCCTTGTCAAGGATTAGAGGGCCAATTAAAGCCCAGATGCTACACACTGAACACAGTGTTTCAGGAACTCTGGAGACAAACTAGGAACACAATGTACTGGCTCTGAGTACTCACGTGAAGACAGGGCCACTGACTCCTCTCTCTCACTTCCCTCACAGGCCCCTCCTGGGGGACAGCAGGAGAAAAGACTCATTTGTTTCCTGAAGTTTCCTGGTGCAGGTCTACCGGCCAGGCCACCACCACAACCAAAGGGCCACCCACCCCCCATTCTCACAGACAGGCTGCCTTGGCTGCCAGCCCCTGACACCTCCCCTCCCACTGGCAGGGTGACCCCACAAAGAAAGGGAAGCCTGAATGAGGATGTCAAATCAATAAATAACAAAGAAAGGGTAGTCCCCACCTCCACATCCGTGTTTTCATGAAAATGCACCTATCACAGAGAACAGTTTTGCTGGGACGTGATCAGGTAACAGTGCACACACAGCTGTATATAAACAACAATGGAAATAAGATAAAGAGAAAAATCACCCATAATCCAGTCACTCTAACAAGTGAAATATTTTTATTTATCTTTACTCCCCTTTACCCCCCACCCAAATACACTTTACACTTACATTTTACAGAGCTTTAACCTCAGGGCATATGCAACTTTATATATTTTTTTCATTGTCATTGCAGAGGATTATAAACCTTTTCCTCTGGTTACTGCTTAGACAGAGCGTATTGCTTATAGAACAAACACCAGGCCTTGAACAAATAAGGCTCATTGACCACCCCTCCTCCCACCCACCACTCAAGTTCTTGTACAATTCCTCTAACTTGACTCCTCTTCTGGTGGAAATTTCTTTTCAGCCAAATATGACCATCAGATTTATGAGTCATAAAAAGTTTGATGATTAAACAGAATTCATTTGGAGCTGGAAAAATACTCAAAAAACATTTTTCTATTGTGTGTAAAACATCAGATGGAGAGGAAACCTGGGCTGCTCATTTTTCCCTAAAGCCAAGAGCATATAATTGCAAGTATTTGCAACCATTCTCAGTCCTGGTTCCACCCTGACCAGGCTCTGTAGAAGCTTCCCCGCTCCCTCAATTCCTTTGACTTCATGCCGGAGATACGGGAAGAAATCCATCCTGTAACAGGCCAGACAGTGCAGACGCTGCTCAAGTCCGGACTAACTGCCGAGGTAGAGTGACTCCCAAGATGCCTGTGGGTCTCCTGTCTCACTTCTGCCTGGAGCTACGTATCGGGCCCAGTGATCAATTTCCAATACCCATCTCCTCCCATGGCAGGGATGTCCTCTCAAGTAGAAAGCTATCTCTGTACTCACAGGAAGTTTTTGAGCATTTCAGATAAGCTGGCAGGCTGGTATCCCTGCAAGTGTGGGTCCCCCCACCTGCCCCATCATTCTCCCACTCTGACCAGCTCCTTTCCTGGACCATAACAGAGATGCTAGTATAGCATCCAGACCCAGGCCAGTTTCCTCAGCCCAGCCTTGAGTGCCCCAAAAGGCCCTAACTTAAATTTCCATCCAAAACACATATACATCTATTTATATGCAGCCTATTTGCAGTCTGAGTCCAAGAAATAAGCCAATTTAGGATCTCCTACATCTACTCCTTAAATGACAAGAATCTCCTAGAAGGGTGTGTATGTGTGCGTACATGTATACATATATGCATGCATATTTTTTGCTTGCTTTGGATGGCCTTGCGTTTTCCTTAATCCACAAGCCAGCAGCAGAATGAACCAGTGACAGAGAAGGCTGGTTTGGATGGCATGGCTATGAGAAATGAGTACTGGGTTATAATCTATAATAATTTCAAGCCCCTAACAGGTCTACTGAGCCCTGTGTTTTCCTATTTTTTGTAATTTGTCTTTTTCAATCTATTTAGAGACTGTAGCCTTATAAATTCTAAAGCTTTCTTTCAAAAGCATTTTCTTATTCTGCTGAAAAGCAAAGCAAGTTTTTATCTTTCTAAGGAAGGAAGGAAAGCTACATCAGACACTAGGTTCTAAAACATAAGGCTTTGCTGGTCTTGCAAAACATATAATTAGTATACTCACAAACAAAGAGAAGTCCATTTAGGTAAAAAGTTAGCCTTGGAGCCCTGGCTGGTTTGGCTCAGCAGTTAGAGTGTCGGCCCGTGGACCTAAGAGTTGCGGGTTCGATTTCTGGCAAAGGCATGTACCTGGGTCAAGGTTGTGCGGGAGGCAACTGATCGATGTGTCTCTTTTGCATCGATGTTTCTCTCTTCCCCCTCCCCCCAACTCTCTCTAAAAATCAATAGAAAAATATCCTTGGGTGAGGATTAACAAACAAACAAAAAAAGTTACCTTTGGAGGTAAAACAGTGATTCACTAGATTAGCTATAGTAGCTGGTATTTCACACTATCTACTAAAATGTTGTCCATCTTCCAGTGTTTGAGCTTCAAGAGCTGCAGAAAATGATTGACAGCCTCAAGAGCCCCCAAGACCCCACCCAGGTGTCCCAGGCACTCCTTCTCCGAAGGGACGTTATGTTTCTGCAGTTTGACACTGCAGTGAGGCACCTCATCCAGCAAGGGCTGGAGCGCTAATCCTGTCTAGTAAGTTCTGCAAGGCAGGTGTTTCTGAATGACCATCGAGGGAGGTCACTCTTAGCAAGATTAGGTAATGAGCTTAAAATAGTCAGGGTACAACCTGATCCCGAACACTGGCCACCAGATGTGTTCTGCCACAAAGGCTGTCGATGTGGAATGGGTTCTTGTGGGATAATAATAGTCTTGATTTTATTAAATGTAATTTCAGTACAGTTAGTTTGCATAACAATTTATGCTTTCAATATTCAGATGGTTTTGTTGGGAATAATGTTTTTTATACTTCTTAAGATGATTCTTTCCAAGAATTTTGTTTATTGTTTTCAGCCTTTAATTACCCTTCAAAAGAACAGAGTTTTCACTATACTTCTGAAGCCAATGGAACTGGCTATCTGAGTTAAATTTATAAGTAAATACATTTACTGCTGGCCTTGTATATATTGAGTACTCTGCATACGAAAAGAATGTTTATTTGGTTAATTAATCATGACTGATGAGAAAATTAGTTTAGATTAAGAGTCACTATGTTTCCAGTGTAAATAATACAGTTTGTGTAGAAAGGAAACAGGTTAGTCCTGAGGGTCTCTCCTTATTCTTAAATTGCCAAAATTAATTAACTTCCTTTGATTAAGTCTCTGTGTGAGTATTTAGCCAACAAGGGGTACCTCAGAGTGCAGTGAGCGCTCTTACCTGTGGATGATAATCGCTTCCCACCGTCAGTGTGTGTGTCCGTAGAGAATGGACATGTGAGGATTCTACTGAACTCTATTTTCTCTTTGTACGCTGCATTTTCCAGACGGTGAGCATCAGGGGACTCTGGATTTAGAGTGTAGATTCAGCAGGACAAAAGGTCAGGCTAATTTGTTTCCTTTGTGTTGCCAAACAGCTTTCTGAGCTGTAGCTTAGTCAAACAGATAGGATGTAAAGGCTCTGACTAATTGTCAGGATGGCCATTCATTAGCCCTCTGGGCTCTAAAACTTCAAGTCAAAATTTGCAAGGAATTTACATAGGGTGAAGAAATAGGACTATACCCCAGAAGTTTTTATTTTTTTTTATTTTTTTATTTCAGCTATGTGGGGTTCAGCGTGCTGCTGTTCTCCCAGTGGAACTACTCTGCTTCCCCCAGGAATTGCTCTGTGGGGCTTTCTTGGTCCTGGCACACTCCATCTGCAGGAGTGGGGGGCACCGTGTCCTATGTCTGGTTTCTGTGTAGTCACTGTTTTTTCAGAGGACCTCAGAGGGAACCACCCAGGGTGCTGTATTTCCATTAGTCCATTCATTGCATTTCTTCTGACCTCTTTTCTTCAGAGCTCCTCAGGGGTGTGTGTGTGTGTGTGTGTGTGTGTGTGTGTGTGTGTGTGTTTGGAATCACACAGCTAGTAAGTGGCAGACCAGAATCGGAACCTAGGTGCATTTGACTCCAAAGCGTGAGAACTGGGTGGATGCCAGGCAGTGGTGTGGATAGAAAAGGGGACTCTGAAGAGAAGTCCCCTACTAACCCTGCGTAGCTGGAATCCGAAAAGAACTTCTGGGATATAGTCTTATTTCTTCACCCTACATAAATTCCTTGCAAATTCGGACTTGGAGTTTCAGAGCCCAGTGCTGGAAGAAATAGAGAAGCTGAACAGTAAATGCCATCCATCTTGCTTATTTTATTTAGTGCTGAGCCTTCAAACAAGGAAAAATCCTTAGATAATCAAAAGAGACAGGAAGCTTGGGAAGTTCCCTTGCCCTTTCCAGCGCTCACCAACTCTGAACAAATATGATTGTTTACTCCAGGGAACTTTTGCTCATGTAAACTGAAGGCTTCTCCAGAGTTTGAAAAGAAAGAACTGAACTCTTACCTAGAATGAGAGCAACTTCCATAGCCGGGAGGCAGGGAAGGATGTAGCTCTCGGACAATAGGGCAGTGGCCCTGTGGGGTCCCCTGATATCTGGCTTCTGCTTCTCTGTGGCATAGACTCCGGCTATGGGATAGATGCACGTTTCCAAGTATGAAAGTTTCACTGTGCTCCTGCTGACCTGCCCTTGACCAAGCTCAAGCAAGAACCTGATGGAAAGTGCTGCTGTCTTCTGCTGGCACTGGGGTCACGTTGCCCAGGGCCTAGCATTCACCTCTGGGCACCAACCTGCAGGATTTATTTATTAGCCAATGTAAGAAATGCCTGAGGATTGAGCTTATCTTTAATTTCAGGTGAATTAATCATTTGGGTTGAAGGTAAATGCTTGGGTGGTACAGTGGCTCTGTTCAATCTCATCAGTTTAAGTGAGGGGTTGGCAAACTACTGTCCTAGGCCCCTGCCTGTGGGCTGAGGATGCCTTTTACATGTTTAAATGGTTGGAGGAAAAATATTCAAGAAAAGAATTTTGTGATGCATGAAAATTACATGGAATTCAAATTTCAGTGTCCATAAATGAAGTGTTTTTTGGAACACGGCCATGGCTATTCTTGTATGGATTTTCTCTGACTGCTTTCACCACAGAGCTGAGTAGTTGCACAGAGATCCTACGATCCTCGAAGCTGCAGGTGTTTACTATCTGACCCTTAAAGAAAAAGTTTGCCACCCTTCGATTTAAAGGATTGCTTTCTTTTGCAGTTTAAGAATGGAGGGAGGCAAAACAAACAAACCAACCAAACAACCTCAAAGGAACTCTGTAGAACAGAATAAACCTGTGGCGTGAAACCTGCCCCTGATCTGAAGGTATTGCTGGTGTTCAGAGGGATTATGGGAAAGAGGAGAAACTTAAGGAAACACCTTGAGGTGCACCAACTTCCTGCAGTAAGCCTGATTTAGTAGTACATTGAGGGATCTCTAAAAAAAGCAACACTAACTTAGTCCTTGAATTTGTGTTGGTTTTCTCATGTTTTAATTTATTTTTACCCTCATCTAGTTGTAGTGGCATTGCAGGTATTAAAGTGTGCTTCCGTGTCGTCCAGGGATTTCCGGGACATGCGAAGGCTCACGTGAGCAGGGCCTAGCTCACGACCATAGCCCTGGTCTCCAGTGTCTGAGAATTGAAGAGTGCCAGCTTCTGTCTGTCCTCCTCAAGCCACTTTGCAGATGTTTGTTTGTTTGTCTGTAATATCCTTGCATCCGGGAGCTCTAGCATGTGCCCTGTGAAGCCCCTGGCTTGAGCCACCTTGCCTGGGACCATGCTGTGCGTAGCTCTCTCACACGTGAGGTGACTGGCATTCTAGGAGACATTTGACTGCTTGTGGACAGTGAGGCCACTGGAGTGTGGCAGAACAGTTTGGAGAGTTTGATGCACCCATTCTGGTATTTTTGGTGGGCTGCTGGGCAGACCTGACTTTGTGAGAGGCTGGCAGTTGACGGGCGCACCCCTGGCACAAGCAACGAGCTGGCCTTTCATTCCTGTGCGTTTCCCTGTCTTCAGTGCTGCTAGCAAGCTGCTCTGATTAGACCCGCGCAGAAGGCACAGGCCGGGGTCCCCAACCAAGGGTCTGAGTGAGTTGTCACAGCAGCTGGTGAGCCCTTTTCAGTATTTCTAAAGGCATGACAAAAAAGATGCATTTGCCCAAAAGATTTGCAGGTAAAGAAAATGTCAAGTTCCTCCCTGTTTTTAACCGGAATCCTGAGAACTGAGCTCCCACCCGTACTAACTCCATGAAATACCCTTTTTACAGTCAGGGAAATAGAGGCAGAGAAGTTGCATAACTTGCCCTGGGCCACTTAGCCTTGCAGAAGAATTAAATGTATACAGTTAACTTCCTCCAGAGCCCTGTTCCTTGCCGTATATCATGTTTCTTCATCTTCTGCAGCTCAGCACTTGCGCTGCAGACTGACGTGGCCTTGAGTTAAAGATAGGGAAATGCTTAATGGACGTAGAAAAGTCTTTCAAAATATGGGGCCCGTGGAGAAGGAGGAAATAAAAGAGGATCTAAAAATTTGGAGTGCCATCTTTTTTTTCTTTTTTTCTTTTTTATCCTCACCTGAGGACACTTCTCCATTTTTTGTTCAGATAGAGTGGGAGGGAGAGAGAGGAAGAGAGGAGAGAGAGAGAAACATCGACGTGAAAGGGACACATCAAGTGGCTGCCTCCCGCACGACCCAACCAGGGCCGGGGACAAACTGCAACCGAGGTACGTGCCCTCAGCGGGAACCGAACCCAGGTCTCTCCGGACCACAGGCCATCGCTCTAACCTCTGAGCCAAACCGGCCAGGGCTGGAGTGCCATCTTATATAGCATTATACTGTACAACTTCCTAATAAACAGTTCTATTGATAGAGGGACGATGGTCCCTATGAAGGACCATAGACTGGGGAGTTGATCAATGCTGGTGCCTATAATTTGACTCTGGTCTCTCTAGAGTGTAGCATAGTCTACGCTTCCGTACTTAGAGTAGCAATCACATTAGCATCTGAACTGTACTGATATTTTGAATAGTCTCCGAGGATTCATGACGTAATGGGCCTAGCACGTGCACAAAGCTGTGTTTGGGGCTCTCCAACTCGGCCAGAAGTTGTGGTCGCATCTGGCACTTGGTGACTAAAGTGCTGCACGAACTTGCCGGGATAAGAGAGCATTCTGTTCTGTGTTCTGTGTGATGACTCGTCAGGTGCAGCCACAGGGGCAGACACAGGAGAGACTCAGGAAAGCAGAGTTGATTATACTCACGGTGCCACCCCACGCAGGGCCCATGGGAAAGCATCTGTGTCTGTCAGGAGCAAGGAGAGTGCTGAGGCCTGGAAAGGGAGGGCAGGGCGGGGTGAGCAGGTTAAGACTGGCAAGTTTGGCCTGGCTGGTGTGGCTCAGTGGATTGAGCATCGTCCTATGGACTCAGAGGTCCCGGTTCGATTCTGGGTCACGGCACATGCCCAGGGATGTGGGCTCGATCCCCAGTAGGGGGTGTGCAGGAGGCAGCCAATCAATGTTTCTTTCACATTAGTGTTTCTCCCCCGCACCCCCACTTCCTTGCCCTCTCTAAAAAAAACAGTAAAAACATTTTTTAAAAGATTAGAAGTTTGAATGATTTCAGGAGGCTTTAGACTGCAGGAGTGGTCTCTAGCTGCCTGTTAACTAGTCCTGGGATGAGTAAGGCAGAGGAATATGGACTCCTGGGACTGGTTCCACAGTGGAGGTATGGCTCTGGATGGTTGGTTTGCATATCAAAGGCATGCTCCCTGCTGTGTCCTTTGCTATCTCTAAAAATTGGCTGGCCCTGAGAGGCGCAGTCTCTCACCAGCCAGGAAGATTTGTTTAAGATGTCAAAACATCATAATAAACAAAATAAATTTTAAAATATAAACAATACAGTCAAAGATTGAACAAACGAGATGTTAACAAAGCTGAACCCAGAGGCTGAGAGAAATAATTCTGTGGATTGGCGAGAGAACAGGAATTGTTACTGGTGAGGGGATGGGGTCAGGAGGGGTCTGTCTAGGCCAATAGTGTGTGGCTTCTCAACTCCGTGCAGGAACGATTTCACAACAGGAGTCCAGGTGATTTTGAGAGTATGTTTATTAAAGCTGGGGACAGTGAAACAGGGAAGGGCTTACGACAGAAGAGGCAACAGGAGAGGGACTAGGTGGGGAAATGAGCCTAGGCGGGGCTGCTTTGGCTCACTAAGAAGTCAGAGAAAAGGGGGCCTTGGGGACGAGCTGCCGCTGCCCATTGCTCCCTGGTTGCAAGCCTCATGGGGTCCCTCAGCATTTAGGAGATGCACACCTGTGGGATTAGAAAAAGGGGAAGGGAAAGGCGAGGGCATGCTCCCAGGAGGGAGAGCACACACTGGGACCTTCCCTTGAGGGTTTTAAAGGCTGGGTTTCGGGGAGGTCTTAGGGGAGAATCTCAATAGTATTCATCAGCTTTATGCTGATGAACCAAAATGAGATTTATTCCCTTAACTTCATCTGTCCTTGGGTGTGAGTGGCACAAATGGCACTAATTGGATTTCTGCTATCTCCCTGAGTAGGGTGATTTAAGCTATTTACCCTCTGGGTGGGGAGAAGTGTAAACCATTTACTCTTAGGAATCCTTGGTTAGGGAAGGTGTGATTTTTGCACTTGTCCTGGCTTACGAGCCTGTCTCAGAATGACACGACAGGGGCCCCCCAGGGAGAGCTCGTGTGGGATGCTGTGCAGGATGTGGGCTGGAAATAATGTTTCCTTCAGAATATTCCGCCTTTGGTACCACTGTTTTAAGTAAATATACACAACCTACAAGTGCCACGAGAGAAGCGTGCGTGCAGAAAGTGCCTTCGGAGTTTAGAGTGTTAAAGAACAAAATTCAACCAAGTACATTTGAGGATCTAATTGACTTTATTAAGCAATTCATGGATCGGGAAGCATCCCATCTAGCAATTTGAAGGACACACAAAATTGAAGAAGAGATGTACAGAACTGGAAGGTTTTTAGAGGCCAGAAGAGAATGGGACCAAGAAGTTAAGCGTGGATTATTTCAGGCAAGGACACCTTTTCTCAGGGGAAGGCGGGGAGGGTCTTATCAGGCAGACTATCTCACTGGTGCTGGCCAGGAAATTCCAGGCTGGCTGGTTTACATTCAGGCTGAAATTGCTATTAGGTTAGTTACTAAGTTTTGGTTTGGTGATGTGGCTTAGCAAAAGTGACTGCATTTTGCCCTATTGTTTATTTTATTTTCTTTTTTTTAATTGGAAGGTCAGAAGCAGCTGGATAATGAGCTCTGGCTAACAGGGCCCTACTAGGCTACAGGTCAGACCCCTGGTTGCCTCTCAGACAGTGTCTGGTACAGTGCCTTGAACATAGTAGGTGCTTGATACATCACTGACACATGTGTGCTGAGTGAGTCATGGGTCCCTTGGCAGGGCCCAGGGAGAATCATAAGAAAACATGTGAAAAATATGAGAAACGGGAGAAAATGTTTATATATCTGTGAATGAAAAAAGGGCTTTGTAATAAATCTGACAAGTTCAAGTGACCGAAAGTTACCTCACAGGGTGATCTGATCATAAATTCCTAACTGGACAGGTCATTCCTAACTGCCCAGGCCTGTAACTTCTTTAGTAAAAGATTTATCTTTGCCTTAAGCAAGTCCTCTCCATTGGTCTTGAGTATGGAGGTTAACACATCTTTGAAATGCCAGAATCATTCTCTCTCTTCAGACCCCTCAGAGGCGTAACCACCCTCAAGGGAGCACAAGATCTTGTTAACTGTCCTGTAATCCACTCAGGCATTTCTCTACCTTTCTTTCTCCTACTTTCTCTCCCACCTTTATGTAATCTTTCATACTTCCCAACTTAATTCCAAAGGTATAAAAAGAACTGAAAAAATGCCATTTGTCAGGGTTTTTGAGATCTTGCTTCCTGGAATGTTGTCTTTTTGGCTTAAATAAACTTATAGAAATTCTTCACAGGTTTGGATGTTCTTATGTCCTCGACATATCCATTGAGAAGTCCAAGCTCCATCCTTGAGCTATCAAGATAGTCAATTCTTTTATCCACTGTCTCAGTACATAACAGTACTCAACTATCTGTAATTAATTCTCATTAAAATGTAAAAAGGGTGCTGTGATTTTTGTACTAGTACATGGTTTGATGTGCAAATAGAGTTCCTTTTATCTGTCTTTTAACTTAAGTTCATAAGCCCCAACTTCTGCTGATGGCAAAAAGATTAAACTTCCCAATTCCATGTCATTCAGCCACATTTAGATTTTAAAAGTGGTCCGTGTGTGGCTCAGTGGATTGAGCATTGTCCCGTGGAATCAGAGGTCCCAGTTCGATTCCCATTCAGGGCACATGCCCAGGTTGTGGGCTCCATCCTCAGTAGGGGGCATGCAGGAGGCAGCTGATTGATGTTTTTCTCTCCCCCTTCCTTTCTCTCTAAAAAAAAAAATGAATGAAGACATAAAAAAATAAAATAAAAATGATCCATTTGACATTTTAAATCAATTCATTCAAGATTATCCCCTTTCCCTTTATTATAATGGGGGGAGGGGGGTTCTGCTCTAGGGTTATGGAGATGACAACAAACACTGGACAGATGAGATAACGACAATTTGTCACCTATACTCACAGCCCAGGGTAAGAGGACATTATATGTCATGCAGGGCCCCAGAGGAACTGCATTTGGGAACAGAGGGAAGAACCAGGGGCTGTGGGAGGCAGGCTTTGTGCATGGAGAGGATGTGGTGCTCCTTGGTTTCCACAGGAAGGTAAGATTGGTTTGTTTGAATAATTCTGTGGTCTGGTGGTGTGGGCCAAACCTGTGGAGAATTTTCATAAGAATTTCTTTGAGCCAAACTGACGACATATGCTGGAGAACAAGATCTCAAATTCTCCGGAGAATAACAGTTTGCAGTTTCTTTTATGCATTTGAAATTATGAAGGGAACTAAGGAAGGTGACAGGCTAGTTAATGAGATTATGTGCCCTCTTGCACACTTTAGAAAGAGGGGTCTGAAAGGGGGCATTTCAAAGGTGTTAGCCTACATGCACAAGAACATGGACAGGGCTGGCTTAAAAACCTTCACTAAAGAAGTCAGAGGCCTGGGGCATGACTACCCAACCATGACCTGCCCAGTCAGGAATTTGCGATTTGTTACAGCACCCCTTTTTCGTCCACACAGGGAACTGAAACCACTGCTCAGGGATAAGCAGGAACTGTACTTGGTCCCTCTGGGGCAGAGTTGGGAGGGGAACTTGTGGTTAGGCCTCCTGATTTTACCAGATGCCAAGGCTGCACTTAACAATGAACCTTAATTTTAGGCCTCACACCATAGCTGTCTCCTTCATTCCTCTCAAAGATGACCCAAGTTCCTGGGGGTGCTTATATATCACCCCGGCAGTCAGGGAGGAGTGGCTAACCTCACCCATCTCTCTTGTTGGGTAGCTGGTCCAACCACAGATCTCTTCCGGTTGGCCTGCTGCTCAGTACCCTGCCTAGACACCCATGTGTGGGGGCTCAGGCACTCCCCCACACTTTGATTGTCTGCTAGTCTCTGGGAGGCTGCCTCGTTTCTACCAATACTACCATCTCCCTTAGTCATTGCTTTTTCATGTCTTCTTTATACAAGACTTGGGCCAAGCCCATGGAGGACCAAAAGGTCCCTTCTCTTCTGGGATACCTACCCCCCACTTATCCTGTGTCAGGGTCCTTTCTTGGGCATCCACTAGATCTAAGCTCTAGAAACAGCCTTTCCTTGTTTGCTAAACTCTTTTTTCCTTTTGGGCAAGAAAGTCATTGTAATTTATCATGCATACTTCCTTCCCTACAGCTTATGGTATAAATGTCATGCTCTAGTCTTCAGGATTTTTGGTTCTTGATGTACAAAGCCAAGTTCTGTTGAAAACAAAACAAAAAAATCTTTCTCTTTCAAACCCCGGGTTCTTATTATTTAACTTAAAATTTGATTTTATAGATCAAGAATTGTGGTCTCGGCTATCGGTCTTCAAATAATTCAATAAACAATCAATGTCTTTGTTCTAGAGCAACAACTGAACTGTCTATTACAGTAGCCACATGTGGCTATTTAATATAAAACTTTAAATTAATATCAATTTAGAGGAAATAAAATTTAAAATTCAATTCCTTGATCGCAGTAGCCACATTTCAAGTGCTCAACAGCCGCATGTGGCGAGTGGCTACCGCCTTGGACAGTAAAATATAGAACATTTCCACATTGCAGAAAGCTCTATTGGTCACTGCCAGTCTGGAATATATACACCTTTCCCTTGAGAGCTGTGCATTGTGAGAGTGAAGGGTGATGTGTAAAGAAAGGGTAAGGGATGAGGAAGAAACCTGTTGATATCTCAAAATGTTGTCTTGCTACAGGAACTGTGAAGACAGTTCTGAGCTTCAGAAGCTTAAGTAGCTGCTTTTAATGAGATTCCCTCCGTTTCTTGGTAGAAGAACATTTTTGACAGCTGGAAATGTTCCTGCCTACCAGTCTGTCACCGATGGCTTGTACCATGGGTTGCCACCGCTGAGCAACTCTCTGGTGAGTTTTGCTTCACAGCTCAGCCTGCCCCCGCCACTGGATCCACAGAGCCTCCAGGCACGTTGAGAGGTCTTTTATACCCATAAAAGGTGTGTTGTGCATAGAGGATTTTGTCACTCTGTTTCCATTTGGTTTAACTATCACAGGGACTCTCTGAGTCTATTGCGCTCCCGTCTTGGTGGCTCCCCTTTTGCTCACCTGGTAGAGCAGTCTGGCCCCTGTGGCTAGCTGTTATTCCTAGTCAGGGTTTTTGCCTCCAAACTGCTCAACAGGCTAATTGGGGCAAAGCTTATCTGCTCACAGCTGGTAGCCAAACTAACATTTGATCTTTTTAGTTTAATAAGTAATGATGATAGCAATTATAATACATAAATAAGGGAGCAACTGAGTTTTGAACAGCCCTGCTTACAACGTGTGTTAGCAAATGCAATCCTGGCAACTCTCATTGCTCCTAGGCACTGACAGTATTACCCACCTTCTACAGCTGAAGACTCTCAGGTTCAGGAAGCCCAGAGATCAGACTGCTGGGAAGTCCTGGAGCACTAGCTCACAAACAGTGTTAGTTATCTATGGCTGCATAACACATTACCTCAAAATGTAGCATATTAAAACAATAAGCATTCATTGGCTCATACAGTTTCTGAGGCTCAGGAATTTGGGAGCAGCTTAGCAGGGTGGTTTTGGCTCCGATCTCTCGTGAGGCTGCACAAGGTGTCGGCCTGTGCTGTAGTCGTCTCAAGGCTCTACTGGAGGGGATTGTGCTTCCGAGACCACTCAGGTGGCTGTTGGTGGGACCAGAAGATCCACTTCCAAGCTTGATCACGTGGGCTTCTCCACGGGCTTCCTCATAACCTGGCAGATGACTTCCCCAGTGTGAATGATTCAAGAGAGCAAAAGAGAGCACCCAAGATGGAAGTTATAGTCTTTTTATTACCTAATTCCAGAAGTGACATCACATCACTTTGCCATATTCTAGTCATTAGAAGCAAATCACTAATTTCATCACACACTCAAGGGGAGAAGTATTAAGCTCCACAAGCCTAGGTCATTTGACTCCAAAACCTCCAACCTAATGTTTTTATGTAGTAATGCCAACATCAACCCCACGTAAGTCCCGTGCTTCCACCTTCCCTAACTACAAGACAATGACTCTTGGCCCAAGCCTTGACCCTCTTTTAGACCCAGAAGACAAGGTTGGACCATGATCACTGGGTGTGTTCCTTCTGCCTTTGAGTGTTGACTGGGATTAATCTGATGCAGGTGTCTCAGCTCCCTGCCACCTGAATTGTCTGAAGCCAGTACCAGGTCTGGAAGTGTCGAATGGGGTCAGATGGACAGTCCCACCATATCCATGGCTGCCTGTGGTGCCCCAGCGGGTAGGGGATGCCTTGACTGCTGGACAGTGATGTGGAGAAGACAGAGGCCCACGTGTAACACTGGGGCATTGATACCTAGAAGTGAAGCACAATGGTAATTAAGGACACATTTTTAAGATTCCTAATTTTGAGAACATTTAAGTGGTTTACTTTGTTGATTATAAATATGTCCTATTGGTATTATAGTGTTCTGGAACTTTCTAACACAGTGCTGACTAGTTACACGGAAGTCATAAGTACCCTTCTGTGTTTAGCCACTTTCTGAAAAATCAATGTAACAAAATGAGGTTGTTACTCTCTCCTCTACTTCATTAGGGACTATACATTAAGAACTATTTCTACATAATAAATAAATCCTCCCACAGTATTTTGGGGTACAGACACAGTTATCCTGTTCATACACAAATGTCTATGACTTATGAACACAGTACAGCATTATCATGTTTATTATTTGCTTCTTTTAGGCATTTGTGCTTTTCCCTTGGAGAGCATTTCTGGAAGATGGAGGACTATTTCCAGTTATGAGTAGCAGCCCCGATACCCTGGAATATAACATGCAGGTAGGATAGGTCTTCCCACTTATCACCGAAGTAACTGAATGCAGACTGCAAAGCAGGTGTCATTGGCCCACAAGTCAGATCCTCCACACTCTAGCCAGTGGTGAATAATTTATGAGATAACCAGGGTGTGTTATAATGAGGCTGTAAACCCAATGCCTGCAAGGTGAGACATGTTTTTTTTTTTACATCAGAAGAGAATCATGATCTCAGCTGGTATCAGCCTTGCTTGTAAACTCAGCTGAAATTCCCATGGCCAGTAATGATCTGGAAGAGAGGCCATCCATTCCCAGTCACCCTTTGAGCCTCTTAGAGAAACACCCAGGCTGGCAGCTCAGAGACATGTGACTCCTGGCCCATCTACGAATAGTGGTGGGAAGAGAACTTATTAAGCAGAACTCATAAAGAGAATCTTTTTTATTATGTGTTTTCCCCCTGATTATTTAAACAAATATTATTATGTTTTGATTTTTAAAAATATAAAATATAGAAAAAATTAAGAACAACATGAAAAATCAATCATAAATTTACTTTAAAATAATATGGAGGTGGGGAATGTTGGAGATGTGGCTGGACTGGCCATAGGTGGGTCGTTCCTGGGGCTGGATGGTGGGAACTATTCTGTTTGCTTTTGCATATGCTGAAAGTTCTCCATAAGTCAAAAAGAAAAAAGTGTGTGTGTGTTTTAAGTAAAATAGAATGTAAAAAACAAAAACAAAAACAATCATAGCCTCCCGCTTGGAGACAATCATATTTTGGTTTACTTTTTCCAGTATTTTCCCCATGCATACATGTGTTTATATCTGTACTTTTAAAGGAAAATTGACATTACACTATACATTCACCATGTACAGACACCACTGTGAGGGTTGGGAACCTTGGACTTCCATACAGAACCAAAAATCTGATATGTTCCGAGACTTTGAGCTAGAAATGTTACTCTGATTATTACGGAATTTTTTAATAGTTGAGAGAGGGAAGGGCTTGTATACACAATTACTCCTAGTTTTATCCCCAAAAGCCATGTGTAAAGGATACATAGAAGTCTTCAAAATGGATGTTTTGTTCTGTTTTGTATTTAGCTGTGCCTCTGTGGGCTGAGTGACCGTGACCTCAAGGTGGCCCATGGAGAGCTGGTGGGCATGCAACTGTTAATGGAAGATGCACTTCTGAGTAACGATCATGGGACTGCGGAGAGTCCCCCAGGACAGCAGGCCACACCAGACAAAAATACACAGGTATTCTTGGTGCACAGTTTACATAATTGGCCGATGCCGTATTGTCCTGAAGGCCCTCCCTAGTTTGGAGATGGACTAGAAAGGTGCATCTGTGCCGCAGCCTCTCCCAGTGGGTGCCAGGCTGTGCAATCTGCTTAGGAGGGGCCATGAAGCCGCAGTGGCCCGTGACAGCCACTCCAAAGTATTTCTTTCACAGTAAGTCCCATGATCAGGGGTATATCCATTTCTTTTAATTTAAAAAATAGAACAAAGGTCATGAGAGGTTCATGGAAACCAACTAGAACAAATACTCCATTGCTGGCTGCTTTTCCTTGTGAGTCACACATTTAGGACTGGAGATGGAAGGACCCGGGTGACCATCTCCAGTCTGGGCTGCCATCTTCATCACTCCACTAGCCTACAGACTCCTAGGCAAGCACTCCCTCCTTTGGACTTGTTCCTCTGAAACTCTCAGGTGCCAAGAGCCACTAGCCCACTGAGTATCATGACTTGAAACAGTTCTGCGTGTCTCTGGGAACCAGAGCGGCGTTTGCCTGGACACAGGGTAAGCTAGCCAGTGCCCCTATTCCCAGAGCCTCCCTTCCAGAGCTGAGTGTTTTGAGATGCATGCACCAGACATCTCCATTGCTCACCTTCCACTACTCCTCAGAAACTGCGATTTCTCTTCTTCCCTATCTCACCGCTGAGACCACCATCATCAAGAACACAGTGGTCCCTGTCACTGAATCCTCTGGATACTTTTCAGTCCCCTTCCAACCCGTCTCCTTGGCCGCATTTGACAGCTCTCTCCTAGTCTTCCTCTGACATCGCTGGCCGCACCTTCTCAGGCTTCTCTGCAGACTCCCCTCCCTCTGCCAATCCCGAAACGGTGTGTTTTGGGCTTCCTCTCACTACTACCACCAGGGCTGCATTTTGACTTCCGTGGCTCCAGCCACTTTTGTCTTTGTGGGTCCCTTCCTCCATAAAAACAATGAACAGTTACAGTTTACAACTATGTTAATATAAAGAAAAATGTATTAACGTCATATATTAAATTATTTTACTCAACCTAAATGGTTGTTTTTATGATTAATGAAACGATTAAAACATTTTGTGGGCCCTAGACACACTGCGCCTTCTGTGTCTAACCAATAAGTTGGTTCTGAATACTTTGAATACTACTATTGGCTATGATAGGTTCTGTTCAGAGTGCTTTATTAATTATTATTTCGTCCTCACAATAATTCCATGATATAAATACTTTCATTATTCTCATTTTGCAGATAATACCAAGGCTTGGAAAGGTTAACTGATGTGCCCAAAGTCACATGCCTGCGAGGAGAGAAACCCAAATACTACCCTGAGAGTCTGCCCTGGAGCTCCCTCGGACTCTCATCCACTGTGTGGCTCCATGCCTCACCCCCTCCCTCCGCACACCTGTCGACCTTTAGGACTTTAATAACTTTACATGTGATGACTCCAAAATCTACGTATCCAGTCCACATCTCAATCCTATCAGATTCACATGCTCAACTGCCTTGTTGCATCTCAGAAACATCTCCACCTGTTCCATCTCAGAAATAGTGTGTCCCAAACTGAGCTCATTTTACTGCCCCAGACTTGCTCCTCTTTCCATATTCACTGTCAGCTTACCACCACCTGCCCTGTTGTCCAAACCAAAAAATCTGGGCACCCATCTTTGACTTCTCTCTGTCATACCCTATCATCAGACACCAAGTTTTTCTATCCTATTATTTTAATACCACTCAAGTTTGTCTACTTTTCTCCATCCTGCCTCTCCACCCCACGTCCACCAAATCATCATCACTCCTAATGCAGGGCACTGGTCCTGACCTCCGTTGGACTCCCTATATTCACGCTTGCCTCCTTCCACTCTATTCACTAGGATAATGTTTTTTCATGAAAACCTGATTATGTCACTTCCCTCCTATAATCCATCAGTGACTTCCAAATGCCCTGAGAGTCCACATGCCTTAACCAGACCTCCACAACTTGACTCCTGCCAATATTTCTCCTTCAACTTCTTCATGTTGACAAATGCACCATGCGCTGTCTCGGTACCCTCTGCGAGCTGGTCCCTCTGCTGGAAAACCTTCTTCTCTCACCTTCTGCCTCATCATCTGATGAACTACTTATTCCTCAGGTTTCGACATCCAAACCACTCTTTTGGAAGCCTTTTCTGATCTTCTGTCTTTAAGCGAATGCCCCTCTGCGCCAATTAGGGTGCACCTGCCATAAATAACAGGTTGTCCCACTAGCCGTGACTTAAGTTAGAGTGTATTAACCTTTCAAAGCAGGTGTAGAAGGAGGCGGGTCAGGTTGGGGCAGTCACTCAGCAGGTGCCGGCGCCCAGCTCCGCCATCCTGGTGTGTCGGCAGAATGCCTCCCTCGTCCTTGTAAGATGAAAAGAGGAACAAAAAAGTTTTCTCCTTAGGGGGATTTATCTTTTTACCAAGGAGGAAAAACCATTCTAGAAGCCTTCCAGTAGATTTTCCTGTGTCTTACTGACACTGAGTAACAGGCCACTTCAGGCCTACTGGTGGGGAAAGGGTGTGTTTAGTTAGATGTGCCATCTCAACTCCACAGCAGGGTTAGAGGCTTCACCAGGAAGAGCATTTGCAAAGCTGGGCATAGATAGACCAAGTAGTGCCAAGATCAAGAAGCATGCTGGGTCCTCTGGTCCCTCTCTTTACCATCTTTAGCCCTGTTTCTGAAGGATTACCATCGTTCCCTGACATCCTCACCTCCGCCACCTTGTTCTTTATCCTTTCTCCTCTTCCTTTTCCCATCCTTTAAAACACTTAGGAAGAGAAGACTTCTCTTAATACGAATACAGTTGACCTCTGAAAAACACCGGTTTGAAAACATGGGTTTTTTCACTAACTATAGAGTTGGCCCTCTATATCCCCAGATGCCCATCTCAGATTCAACTTCACCTGCGCAGGGGTCGGTGCCCCTAGCCCCCATGTTGTTCAGGTGTCAGCTCTCTATTAGCAAGGTAAGTTTGCTTTAAGATTATTGTTTACTGCCCAGCCGGTGTGTCTCAGTGGTTGAGCATCGACCCATGCACCAAGAGGTCGCCAGTTCAATTCCTGGTTAGGACACATGCCCAGGTTGTGGGCTAAATCCCCAGTGCAGGGCATGCAGGAGGTGGCCAATCGATGTTCTCTTTCATCAATGTTTCTATCTCTCTCTCCCTCTCCCTTCCTCTCTCTCTAAAATCAATAAAGAAAAAAATGTTTTAATAAAATAAAATTTTTGTTTACTTTGATTAGTTTTATTTTATGATGGTTTTATTTGAGAGTATGTACCTGTTCATAGACAGTAGGAAACACTGGAATTTTACTGCCCAGGAGTTGCAACTCTGGGTTTCCCGTTTCTGCTACACCAGTTCTGTGCTCTCTTAGACCTTGGTCTCTAAAACTCCAGAGTGAAAGCGATGGGTTAGCTCAGGGCCTTTTATACTGTGGTCCCAGGAGTCCTGGGTTCCTTGGAGGCACTTTCGGGATTTTTGAGTAGAGGGGCCAACAATGTGGTCTGTAGGTTGCCACCTCCTGTCACCATGTTTGGCCCTGGTCTGTTGGATATTTGGGGC
Organism: Tadarida brasiliensis; assembly: GCA_030848825.1. Taxonomy (NCBI): domain Eukaryota; kingdom Metazoa; phylum Chordata; class Mammalia; order Chiroptera; family Molossidae; genus Tadarida; species Tadarida brasiliensis. The sequence goes on along the minus strand of CM061262.1, from coordinate 47,893,602 downwards.
CACTGGGTAAGATTTCATGGGGCAAAAGGTTTCTGAAAATAAAATAAATCTGGAAATGCATGGATTAGCTGATTTTTGAGGAAGCAGGCTATGAAGTTGAGGGGTTGCCAGCTGTCTTAAGGAACTCACTGTCTCCTGGGTCTTGTTTGCGAACTGTCCCTCTGACCAACCCTCCTTCTGGAAGCCATGCCTTTCTTCATATGTTAATAGCACTGCTCTAGGATCCGGTTACACCAGGGGGTTGTTCTTCCTGTTCCGACCCAGGACGCTCCCGCGTCTAAGGGTGCTAATACCTGATTGGTCTCTGAGGCCCTTCTTGTCATAACATCGTGATCAGATTTGCCATCTTCGTCTGCAAAGGAAAGTTCCTTTTCCTGTGACTGTGACGTCGTTGTCAGACTGAGGGCCTGGAATTGGTCCCGTCTGTCCGTCATTCTCTGGGTGACTGGCCCTCATACCACTGGCTTACGGGAGAGCTGGGATCTGAACCCTTTTTTCCCTCCAAACTCCCCAGGGCTCATAGCAGACCCTCAACAAACATTTATTTAAGAAAAACACCAATGAATGAATGAACAAATCATAATTTTAAAGTAAAATTGACTATTGAATAATAGATTCCAATTAACAGACATGTTCTCTGCCTAACTTTTAAAGGGTGATAAAAGGAACAGGAGGGAAGATCAATTTAAGTTCCCATCTCCTTACCCACACAATGGGTAAAACCCCCAATTTAGGGTTATATTATCGCTCTACCATATGGGGAGTTAAATCTCGAGTGTGTTCAAGAACACTTTCTAGAATGCAAAGGCTAAACGTGAAAGGCTTAATTTCTCAAAGGGAGATAAAATGTTAGGACCCAGGTACAAAAGGTGTACAAATGAGGGGTTCAAGACTCAAGCAGAAAGCCGAAATGGAGGCCTTTCTCTCCATCTGTTCAGGAGGGATGCTTTCCGTCTCTCAGCCCTACGTGTTGCAGTCTGTAAACCTCTCCTCCTGGGGAGAAGTCATTCTCCAAAGACTTCATTCTGCAAGGGCTGCCGTTAAAAGCTTATCCTGTCTTGGTCCGTGATCAGTAAAGAAGAATTTCTGTAACACTTTCAGCCAGACTTGTCCAGAGTGCCAGGAGCCAGAAGTCAGTTCCAGAGCAGCCCCAAGGCCCCCAAGCCTCTGGGAGGCCCGTGTGGTGCAGCGATGTCCCTGGCTTTGCTGAGATCCTTTCTGGTGCTGTGGAAGCTGCTGGGAGTGCTGAAGGGGCAGGGGGGCCGACTCAAGCAAGCTGCGAGGCCAGGACGTCCATTCTGTCTCTCTCCACACACAGTTCTCGGATCTCTACGAGTGAGGATCGCTGAGGTGCAAACTCCTGTGCACCTGCGGGTGGGCTCATTCCAGCCCCGTGCCCTGAGGGTGAGGTCTGGTCTATGAATCCTAGGATGGCCAGCCCACTGAGCCCAAGGAAGCTGGGCAATGTGCCTCTGCAAACAGTGCTTTCCAGGAGAAGCTGGGTTCTGACTGCAGGGACAGCCCCGGATCCCACTAGGCAACACTGTATCATTTACCCAGAGTTCTGTCCCTGGGAACGTGGGCTTCTAAAGTGGTCCCATAGTGCTACGTCTAAGATTTTTAGCTCATAGGATTCCAGCGAGCACTGGGGGGGAGATGCTGCTGCTGCTGCTGCGAATCCCCCCCTCCCCGCCCCCGCCCCATTAGACCCATGTGCTGAGTGCCTGGGAGTTTCCCGTGCTGCAGCCAGAGATATAATAGGGTGGAGCGGTGGAACCAGGTCTGTGGATGATGGGTGTTTTCCCAGCTTCAAGCCCCAGCTGAGATGACTTAGCTGGCAGGAAAGACACCTGCTTCTGCCATGTGTCTGTCACCAAGTGAGAACTCACTCACTAAGCACCCAGTCCCTGGACCATGCTGAGCACAGGAAGGGTCACTTTGGTGGGGAAGTCTGAATTGTGCATCTTTGAGTCATTAACAGTCAGCTTCCCTGGTTACTACGGAATGAGAGGACTTGTCAATATTTTGAAAAATGAAGACTGAAATTTAATGTACCCAATGGGAAAAGGCATTGGGATTTATACTGACTAAGGGAGTCGCCACTGTGGTGAATTTCCACGTTGATGTGAGTGTCTGTGATGGGCTGGGAGGTTTACACAGGATGACAGGAAACAGAACGTGAATGAAAATAACTGTCAGAGAATCTGAATGAGAAAAAAAAAATATGTTTATTTGTAACTTCTATCTCTATTCTTTAACAGAACTGACATCCTGTACCCCAGCATGAAAGCTACAGCTAGGAGAATGGGGAAAGAAGATGAATTTGAAGAACGTATAATAATTAGTCCGTCTATTCTTCCCCCAGAAGGAGCCGCAGAAATTGAAATAAAGACTCAGCAGGTATGCAGGAGCTGTTTTGAATTTGGCTTTGAAATTTCGCTTTATGACATTGACAGATATACCCCAGTGGTGTTTTGTTTGTTTTTTCTAAGAAGTGAAGTCTAAATTGAAGGTTTGTAAATCATTGAACAGGCTCAGAGGGAACTAAGTATTTAAAGACATGTGGGGCTTTGAATAAGCAAATAGCTACCACTTAATGTCTTTGAACTATAAATCTAGATTTTCATATTTTAATTTCCCCAAATTAAGGTGTACCAGCACAGAAAAGACGACAATAGAAAATATAACCTCTAGCATCTTAAACATAAAATCTGGCACACAGGTATTCCCCCCCCACCCCAATACACACATCCATGGAAACGGAATATTTGAAATAGCTCCTGTGATTGTTTTTCTGAGAATAAGACAGCATCACTTACACACAAGCCCGTCTGGTGTGTTAGATGATCTATGCGGAGAGGTGGTTTTCCCAAGTGTCTGTTCACTTTGGTCCTGGGACACAGGCTCCGTGTGGCTGTGCTCATCTGTTACAATGAGCTGTTTGGGTGTCAATGCCGAGATGTGTGTCTACTGAGCATCAAGGAGAATTCAGCACCCACTCCCCCCAACACACACACACACACACACACACACACACACCCCAGTCCCAAGCAGTGTGTGCTCTGCAAGCATCATGTATAAAGTAAGGGTTCATGGTTATTGGAACAGAGTTTTCTCTTGGTCACATATGGAGTTTTAAATCTTCTCGTGAAATCCTCCTTGGTGTCTAAATCAAGTTTCAGACCTGAGGGCTTCTCATGTAATAACAGATCACGATATTCCTGGCCATATTTAGAGACCCCAAAGCACTTGAGGTCACCTCGGATATCGAGCACTTTGCAATTTAACAGAACTTGGCAAAAAGGGTTGTATTTTATTAGTCAGAACGTAGGCTAGGAAGAAAAGATGTAGTCTCCAAAGAGGGGTACCTTCCCACTGCAGAAGGACTTGGGAGCCCAAGGCAGCAACCCTTCCTTCTTCCTGGGAGAGAGTAGCTGGAGGCCAGCCCATGGCCCTTCTGCAGGAGTCTGACTTAGAAGCCCAGAGCACAAACTAAATGTGGGGACTGATTCTCAAACTGCTTACTCTAGCTTCAGACACTTCTGGAAAATGTTGAAATTCATATGATCCAGGAATTATTAAGAAAAGTTAAGAGAGAGATAACACTGGTTGTGTCAGAAAAATCCAAGGAGCAGTGTACTCTCCCCACAGGTAAATTATTATTATCTGACAAAATAACATTTACCATTTACTCTTCTTTCCTCATTATAAAAACAATCTATCTATAGTCAGGATAAAAAATTCTATAATGCCCAGAAAATGATATAAAAATTACTTTCTAACATCTTGACCCAGAAAGAAGTACTATTAAGACTCTGATGTATTTCCTTCCACTTAAAGGGCTTTTAAATAGAAAACATTTATTGTATGTCAACTGTAATAAATTAAATTTTAAAATAAAGAAATAAATAAACACACAATTAGAAAACATTTGTTAACTTCACTCTCAACTCTGCTTGTTTATTTGTAACTGAAATAAATGTGAAATGAGTGAACACGCAAAGCTTTTCTGAACCCATGTATAAGGTATATATCACACACATATGACATACACATGTCAAAGTGTTACAAGCGCATACATTTGGGGTGGGAAGGCAATCAAAACTGTTTCCTTTCATCTGAGGTCTAAAGCCAGGGTCACTTTACCCTGACCGGGTGGCTCAGGTGGTTGGAGCATCGTCCCGTACACCGAAAGGTGGGGTTCAATGCCCAGTCAGGACCATACCTAGGTTGTGGGTTCGATCCCCAGTCCAGGTGGTACAGGAGGTAACTGATCGATGTTTCTCTCACATATTGATGTTTCTCTCTCTCTCCCTCCCTTCCTCTCTCTCTAAAAAATAAAAAAAAAAAACAAACACCAAAAACCTATCTTTGGGTGAGGATTAAAAAAATAAATGAAATAAAGCCAGGGTCACTTCATGGCCTTATGACCGGTGCACTCACACAGGACTCGGGGGCTCTTGGAGTTTAATGCTCTTCGGGTGCCATCTTGAAACTCCTAATTTTAACTTAGAATTTCTTTTCTGTAAGTGGAATCCCGGCGAGTCCATGGAGCATGCACCAACGGCTTGGAACTGTGGCTCACATACAGTCCCACCTCCTGCTGCCTCCCCAGCTTGCCGGGGGGTTCTCAGCTGCCTGTTCCTCTGCTGTCTGTCACCCAGGACACCCCTAAACGTCCTCTCACCAACCCACTCAGCAATCGCTGTGGGCCTCCACTCCAGTGGGGGCCTGAGGCTGCTGAGGGTCAGGTTGGGGTGTGTATGTATACTTGGTGGTGTCTAAGGGATCCCAGGCTGACAGGACCACAGTGTGTTTGATGGGTGACTCAGTGGGGACAAGCCTGTTGCCCATCCCTGGGTACCTAAAATATCCCAGGACAGAAGTTGGAATAGCCTTGGGGGTGCCTGTCTACAGAAGGTTGGGGCAGTGGGCCTGTGGGAAGGGCACGTACCTGGCTCAACTTCTCTTCCCCTGGCCAGGGCTCGAGACCTCAGTCCTGTCCCTGGTGGAGCACGTGCACTCAGGCACCAGTCACAGGCGGAGTCCCTGGGTCCCGTGAGGGTGGAACTGCCCTGCAAGCATTCCCATGCCTGGGTGTGCAACATTAAAAACAAATAAGGCCCTGGCCAGTTTGGCTCAGCAGTTAGAGCTTTGGCCCATGGATCAAAGAGTCACAGGTTCGATTCAGGCCAAGGGCATGTGCCTGGGTTGCAGTTCGGTCCCCGGCCCTGGTTGGGGTCATGTGGGAGGCAGCCAATAGATGTCTCTCTCTCACATTGATGTTTCTCTCTCCCCACCCGCCCACCCCAATCTATCTGAAGATAAATGGAAAATATCCTCAGGTGAGGATTAAAAATAAGACGAAGAATAAGAAGAACACCATGACAGGTCAAGAGAGAGGCTACAGAAGAAAGGGAAAGTCTATTCTTTAGTACCTCTAATGGTACTTTTTCTCTACATTTTTACTTTTCACAGGGTGCCCCCGTTACATCGCTGGTGCTGTCTGAACTGCAATATCTATTCCTAACTCCTACTAATTCTGTAGGAACATCCATAACCTTTGAGCTATGGAGGAGTTTTCTGGCTAGCAAAATAAATCAGGGTTTCCTCTTGCGGCAACATCCACAGACCTTGAAATGTTTATGAATAACCTCTGTCCTCACCTAAGCCCTTGTCATTTCATCAGTGCTTCAAGTAACTGAATTCTGTAAACAAGGCTCTGGGAAAAGGCTGTGCAGTGAAAGGCAAGCCACACCCCCGGGGCGTCTCTGATTGTCACCAGAGAGCTGATTGTGGTTGAGCTCCAATTACAGAACACTTAACAAGACACAAAGTGCCTGTTGTTTATGCTGCATTGGCTGCTTCCAGGTGGCTCCTGGGGAGAAAAGCCACAAGCACACAGCAGGTGCAACCATCTGCACATTGCGGGGCTGTGGCTCTCGTGAGGCCAGGGGAGGAAGTGTCTGCTCTGCGGCGGGGTGCGTGCCCCGTGCAGGTGCTGCTCAGCTGTGCTTGGAAAGGGCCTTCAGTGAGGGCCAGCGGGCAGGCAGACGGGAGGGCTAGAGTTCTTTTTAATGGTGCTAAGGTTGATATTCCCAAACCTTACTTTGGCTGGCATATACTGGCCAATTGTAAACTCTTGTTCAGATTCTGAACTCATGAAGCTTTTAACATTAATGGTGAGGGTGTTTTGGTTTTGATGTTGGTCTGTTCAGCATTACTCAATGTGGAGCCTGGGTCTCCTCCTGTACTGACTTCCCCCATGCACGTGACAGAGTCCCCACTGCCTGGGGGGAGGGGGGTCTTCAATTTAGTCTTCCTGAGACCTCTGTGGGCTGTGTACCTTCGAAGAAGTTGATGAAACCACCTCCCATTCACTCAGCAACAAGAAGCAGCCACAGTGGATGGGGCTTCCACCAAGAGCCGCTTCTTCATGCGAGACCACCCTTTGTGGCCAAGGCCAGCTTGGGGCTAGGGCTCTCTCCAGAGGGAGGTGGGAGTGAAGAGGCTGACACCAGGGGACATCACGAGCTCCTGTCCTTCCCTTGGGGTCTCCTCTCTCCCTGTTGGCGGACTGCAGTGTCTACACCTGTACCTGCGGAAGGAGCCCTTGGCCCTTCCCTCCATCTCCTTCCCCGCTCCCCACCGGCCATGGAGCTGAATCTCTCACCCAGCTTCGGAGGGGGTTTTCAGTTTGTCAGTGCCTCTAAAATGTGGCAGCCACACCCGGTCTGGTGCGGGCTCTTGGTAGCTGACCTAATGCTCCCCTGAGAACTTTCGGAAGCGACTCCAGACATCCCGGTTCAGCCTCAGGGTTCACCTTCATGGAGAGATGGGCTCCGTTGATGCAGACAGCCTCTGCCATTCTTCATCTTTGACATTTTGGCATTGAAGTCATTTTTTATTGGTTTTCTAAACTTCTCTGAGCAGTTATAAGGCTAGCAGTCTCCAAAGTAGAGTACATATATTCCAGGGGTGTGGGGAGAACGACTGGAACGTCTAAGTAATTGCGTGTATGTGGCAGAGTCTCGTCACACTGCACAGTGAGGTGTCCCAAAGTGACCGTGGGGAGGCAGTCCACAAGTGAACTTGTAGAAATAGTGGAGGTGACACTTCTAATCCTGGTACGTGCTTATCGTCAGCCATATTATGAGGTTTTCAAAACTAATCACATCTGATAAGTCAGACCAAAGAATTAAAAGGTCAAGGGAACTGTGGGAATGTGGATGGAGATTCACTCTCCCTGTTGATAGACCTCACCCTAAGTACATCATGCTTTGCATGTTAGCCGTTGACTGTATTGTAGATAGTTATAAATACAAGCATACATATGTCAAAGGTGAGTGAATAAAAGTGTTTCACTTGAGGGAAGCACAGTCAAAATACCTGGGAGAGCATGGTCTAGGCCAGCGTGTCGCCACGATACGCCCTGGGACACACGCTCCTCACGGGTTAACGCAGGAGTTCTCCCGACCATCCTCCGCTGACAGGCTCCTGCATCGCCTGTAGCTTTCCATTCCCTTGGTGACACAAGCAGGCCAAGTCCTCACTAATCAGTGTTTGGGTTGCGTGTGTTCACCTAGCATCGCTGATCACGGTTTGCTCCGAACCTGTTTATGTCATTGTGTTTGAGTAATGTAATTCCGTATTATGTTGTAAACCAACGAAATAGGAGTACAAAAAGAAAGAGGTCTGCACTATAAAAACTAGGTTGATATGGATAAAGATGGTGCCTCTAGTCAATGCAATAGTATTCAACACTAAAAAGAAAGGAGCTATCAAGCCGTGAAAAGACATGGAGAAGTTTAAATGCATATAACTAAGTGAAAGAAGCCAACCTGAGAAGGCTACATACTGTATGATTCCAACTATATGACATTTGAAAAAAGGCAAAACTGTAGAGACTTAAAAAGATCCGTGGTGGCCAAGGGTTTAGAGAGGAGAGAAGGGTAAATAGGCAGAGCCCAGAGTTTCAGAGCCTTGAAACCACTCTGTATGTCACTACAGTGGTGCATACAGGTCATTATACATTTGTCAAACCCATCATTTTGGAACCGTGGTGTCAGCTATGAGCTTTGCATGATAATGATATGTCAGTGTGGTTCATCAGTTGTCACAGATGTACCACACTGGTGTGGGATGTTGATATTGAGGGAGGCTATGTGTGGGGGGTGGGGGCAGGAGATATATGGGAACTCTCTTTACTGTCTGCTCATTTTTTCTGTGAATCTAACACTTCTCTTTTAAAACTGATGCATTTGGATTGTTTGATGGACTTTAAGTTTTCTCTCCATAAAAGAAAAGAAACAAACCCCAAAAAAAGAACACTAGAGATTATAGACCGTGTGCATATATTATGGTACAGAATTCCAATGAATGGGTACATACAAAGAAGAGGCCGAGGCTGTATGTTAAAAGATTGGCAAATGTTCGTATATTTTTAAGTTAAATAAAATGTTTAAGATAGCGCAAGTCATTTTTTTAAGCATTCTCTAGTTTAACAGACTTCTTTTGATTGACCAATCAACTCTTAGGCTTAATTGCTTTCGATAAGAGGATTTCTACCATATTTTGCAGGAGTTGAGAGAAAAAGGTTTTGTTTGTTTTGTGTCAAAGTAAGTTTAGGAAATATGGAGTAAGTAATGTTTAAAAGATTTCTTTACTCCAGACCTTCTTAGAGACGTTCCTGGCCTACTGTAAGCTATCCATCTCCAGGAGAGAGCCGGAGGATGAAATGTTCTTTCCCTTTGTTAGACCACTGAACCCTTTTCTCCCCTTGGGAACATTTGCTGTCAACTCAAGGAACTAGAGTTCTGGGGAGTAGTGTGAGAAACACAGGAGTACGAAATGCATACATATGCTCGAGGCAGCAAGGTTTTCAACCTGCCCACATTTGGGGGATCCCCTTGCCTGGTGGGGAAAACAGCTCTGATCGGCAGTTGTGTGCCTTTCGGTTTCAGTTCTGCCTTGGCTCAGGGCCAGGGGCCAGAGGGCTGGGGGTTGTGTTAGGGAAGTGAAATACCTAGAGGGAGGAAGCCACGTGGGGGGGCGGTTGTGTTCAGAGAGGGAGTGAGGGAAAGTGGTTTGGGCACCAGGAATCCAAAGTTCCCTCCAGTCGAAGGACGTGGGAACAGACTGAGAGGGAAGAACAAAACCCTAACTTAGGCCCCAGTGTGCTATCTCCCGCCTCCCGCCATGCTTCTGTCACAAACGGCGTCATCTTAAAGAAGCCGTGACCACACACGTCCTGACACCGAGACCCATGTAGAGACAGCCAGCTCCCCTCGGCCAGGAATTACTTCTCCTGGAGGCGTACTCTCCCTGGCTTCCCCTGACTCCTGCCTGCAGATGGGATGCATGTCTGAGCCTGAACTCCTGAGGAGGAAGATGCTGGGAAGAGTTCCCAGCTGCAGGTAAAACACTTCCCCTCCAGCTAGGCCCAGAGCTAAACCCCAAACCAGTTCTGTGGGTATTTGTTTTGTTTTTTAAAGATTTTTATTGTTGAAAATATTACAGATGTCCCCTCTCTTTCCCCCCATAGTTCTGGGGGTATTTGGCAGGTGATGTTCCCTAAACAAGAAGTGTGTGATGGATGTGGTCCCTCTCTAGGCCTCTCTGAGCCAGAGACCTGCCCCTAAACTATCCTGGGAAAAGTATCCAATTTCTTATCTGAAATATACATGTGCTCTGTCTTGTCACAGCTTAACTTTATAAAAGTCTTAAACATCTTCAGAAGTGTGAACTTCTAGGCACATTAATCTTGGATTTTCCACTTCAGTTGTGCCAGGACAGTGGAGATATGTCTATTTGTTTTTATTGTCCTAAAGGAAATGCAAAATCAGATTTATTTGTTTATGATGGAAAGTAGACAATTGTAGAAGAAACGTGGAATCCATTTTCAAAAACAGGACCCCACCACCACCACCACCAATAAATAACATAATAACTGCAAATACCAGAGGCTCCTACTCTGTCAGATCCCCATTTCTGGGACGATCATGCTGGATACTTCCTCTTCTGTGCACTGAGTCTCCTGTCCGAAAAATTAAAGTGTGAATCAGCAATCTCATCTGAAACTAGAAAGAGCTGGGGGCGGGGAGCAGCCCTGGGCTTGCTCTCGCTGACGGCCAGGGGCCAGGGACCCGATAGGAAAGGGAGCAGGAGCGGGGCGGGGCTCCGCTCCTGCCCCTGACTCCGTATGTCTCTCTTTGTTTCAAGACACCCTGGGGGCCATGCACAAGGCAGTGGCCCTACTGAGTGACCAGCACCCACATGTGCTTTGCTCCTCCACATGCCAGGAGTGTTGACTTAGGTCATGGTTCTAGCATTGTCATATTATTTTTTAATTTGATTTTATTTGTTTAATCTGGTTTAAAACTCAAAATGATATTAAAACTATATATTTAGAAACTCAGTGGTTTCTCTGCCACCACTGACCCTCCTCTACCACTCCCTATGTAACCACTTTTAATTAATTTTAATATATCCTTTCAGGGCTTTTTTATGCATATGCTAATTCATTCCTTCATTCAATACCTATTTACTGAGCACATACTACGTTCTAGACCTCTATATTTTAGGTACTGTTTCAGGGATGCATCCTCACTGTTATAGAGCAAAAAAATCCTTACCCTTGTGGAGTTTATCATCTAGAAGGGGGTAGACAGACAATGAGCAATAAACATAAGAAATAAGAAGATAATGGGAGTAAGGAGGACGGTGCTGTGGAGGTTTGAAGGGAGCACGTGGCAATTTTAAACAGGGTGGTCAGAATAGACTTCACTGAGAAAGTGACATTTTGAGAAAAGTTTGAAGAAGGCGAGGGAGCTAGATGGGTATCCTGAGGAAGGGCATTCAGACCGAACAACGGCCCGTGTGAATCCCGAAGCAGAGCATGGCGACCGTGTCTATGGAACAGCAAGGACTCGAGTGTGGCTGGAATGGAGAGAGTGAGAAAGGGTAGCAGGCGATGAAGTCGGAGAGGAAGAGTGAATGGAAAACAGATCATGCAAGGCCTTGCAAGGACTTCAGTGTTTACTCTGAATGTAATGAGGAGCTTGCCCAAGGTTTTGAGTGACATGATCTGACTTATATTTTAATAGAATCTCTCTGGCTGCTGTGTTAGGAAGGGACAGTGAAGGAAGAAAGGATGAATAAGGGAGAGGCTATTGCAATAATCCAAGCCAGGTGGCTCAAACAAGGTTGGGAGCGGTGGAAATGTTAAGTGGTCAGATTCTGGGTATATTTTTGAAGTAGTCACTAATGGGTTGAGTATTGAGTATGGAAGAAAGAAGAATCCATTATAACTCCAAGATTTTTGACCTGAGCTATTGGGAAAATAGAATTGCCATCAATTGAGATGACGAGTCAGAGAGGAAAGATCAGGAAGTGACCTTTGAAGTGCCTTTTAGCCCTGGCCGGTTTGGCTCAGCGGTTGGAGCGTCGGCCTGTGGTCCCGAGAGACCAGGGTTCTGTTCCCGCTAAGGGCACGTACCTCGGTTGCAGTTTGTCCCTGGCCCTGGTTGGTCGTGCGGGTGGCAGCCGCTCGATGTGTCCCTTTCACATCGATGTTTCTCTCTCTCCCTCCCACTCTATCTGAACAAAAAATGAAAAAATGTCCTCGGGTGAGGATAAAAAAAAAAAAAAAAAAACCAGCCCAGAAAAGTAACATTTTTATCCCTCCTCCATTCCACCATCCCATTTCCTCTCCACAAAGGAAACAGGTGTCCACAACTTTTCCTGTGTATACATATTTGAATCCATAACAACTCTATATAGTATATATTAAATACATACAACACACATACACACAGTTCATGGAGTTTTGAACCCTTTACTCTTGACAGCAAGTGCCTTTCTAAATCAAAAGAATTCACCAAAAAGTCTGGAGTCTATGTGGGTATTTAGCCTCAACAGAGCTTTTAGGATCATTAACAAAGTAAACGTAAGTACATTAGGTAGACATGAATTCAGTTTCCTTTGCAATTCAACAATTTTAACAAACTTAGTAAAATGTACTCAATTTTTACATGACAATGTTTTCTCCAAAATTACATTTTTTAAGCTCTTCAAATATTCCCCATAATTTTATAATCACTTCAGTTCTTAATCATGAGGTAGAGAATTCACAAGCTTGGTTGCCTCAGAGCTTGATGATTTACACCTATTTGCTTTCAGCTTTCAATTATACCCAAATGTGATACTATACATTCTGATGAGGGGTAAAGTGGTTCCTTCTGGGTCCCTGCAGCCCAGAGGTTCTCAACCAGAGGCACAGAGATGATTAGGGTGGGGCTCAGAAAAATGTTTAAGTCAAAACATTTGTGGCCGCCCTGGCCGGTGTGGCTCAGTTGGGTGGGCGTTGTGCCGTGCAGGAAGGGTTGCTGGTTGGATTCCTGGTCAGAGCACATGCCAGGGTTGTGGGCTCGATCTCTGGTAGGGGGCGTGCAGGAGGCAGACGATTGATGTCTTGCTCTCACACAGATGTTTCTCTCCCTCTCCCTACCTTTCTCTCCAAAAATCAATAAAAATCTTTTTCAAAATCTTTAGAAAGGAAGGAAATTCTGACAGGTACTTCATCATGCTAAGTGAAACAAGCCAGTCACATAAGCACAAATGCTGCATGATTCCGCGTATATGAGGCATTGGAGAGTAGTCAGATTCACGGACAGGAGTAGAACGGTGGTTGTCAGCAGCTGGGGGAGGAGGAAGAGGGAGTCAGTGTTCAGGAGGTACAGAGTTTCAGTTTTGCAAGGTACAGTGTTCTAGAGATTGACTGCACAACAGTGTGAATGTACTTAATGTCACTGAACTGTATACTTAAAAATGGCTGAAATGGCAAATTTTACGTTATGTGTATTTTACCACAGTAAAAACAAAGTTTGTGACTCAAGATGTGCTCATCCCCTATCTATATACTTCACCCCAACACTGAAGACAGGCTCTTAGGGAAAAAGTGTGGGTATGTATTAGGAGAGAGGGCAAACCCATATCAGGTGTAACTGAAACTCAGGGTACACCGAACAGACTGGTACCTGCCTGCCAGTGTCTTGGAATAACAGGACCCCAGAATGCTAGATCCCTGCAAAGTCTGTGCCTGGTGGGCTTCCAGCCTCTTCTGGATCATCTGCAGTGACAGGGACTCACTCTTCCAAGCCCCCGCCCCCACTCCTGGTAGCTGTTCCAGGCAGCTCTCACTGAGCTGGGTTTGGCCTCCTCACCATCTCCACCATGGCTCCTGTTCTGTCCCTGGGACACCACAGGTCATGCTCCCGACCCCTCACAACGAGCCGTTAGCTATCTAAGGGCAGGTAGGTCAGTCCGAGAAGCTTAATTAGCACCATTGCTAACATGTGCGAAGCCTCCATAAAATTACAACCAAGGGCCTACTGTAGGAGGACAAACCCAGACAGGTGGTGGATTACAATCCATTAGCCCTTCCTCCAGAAGGCTGCGGCCCAGGGCCAGGGCATATCAACTGGAAAATGGAGCGGGAGCCGGGCTCCCCCTCACCTGGGTGCCTCTGTGCAGAGCCCAGACTGCATGAGCATGGTACATGGAGGACCTGCACCCACCTTCTCTCCAGACTAACCATCCTCATTTCCTCCATCACTTACATGAGCACCTCCTCCATCCTGGTCAGTCTCCTCCAAATTCAAGGTCATCTGACCAGTGGAGAGTGCCCTTGACCTGGGGGTTGTGCTTGATTAACGCCCGTGTGTGTTGTTTTGGCAGCCACTTCGAGGCTGACTCATTAGGCTAACAGTCACCTAAAGTCCACACGTCGCCTTAGGCGTCCTGCAGCTGCCATGTGACTGGCCTTGTTCGTGTTCACTTTGAACCTTTTGAAATCTTTAAAAATCTGGATTTTTATCATCCAGCATACTCTCTGTCCCTGCCTGCCCTCATTCAAGTCATTAATAACAGTGTGTGACAGGACAGGCCTCAAGTCTGTGCCACCCACTCTGGGTCCCCTCCAGGCTGACCAGGTTCTTTGGGCAGTCTTTTGGTGGCCAGAAGCCCATCCAGTTCACTGTTCTCCATTTGTCCAAGGACATCAGGAGAAACATTCTCAGATGCCTGCTGAAATCCAGACACTGCATCTGCTGTATTTCCTGAGGTTAATCTGATCTGACTTTTCTTGAACCCCTGTTGACTTCTAGTGATCTCTGCTTCCTTCTCCAGAGTCTAGAAAACCAGCCTTTCACAATCAATTCTAACATCTTGACCAAATTTAATACCAAATACAGTTAGGGACTGACCTTTATTGCAAATCAGAACGACTGTAGTCTATTTTGTGTATTTCAGAACCATTTCCATTCACATGCCAAGAGTCATTCAGCTGATTGGCTTTGTGTGCAATTCTTAGGAGTTTGGATTTCATTCCAGAGTCCGTGGGAATTCACTGAAGCATTTTGTCAGCAGAGGTGGGTTTTAGAAACATCATCAAAACACCTGTGTGTGCCTGATGTTAGACAAATTGTCATGAGGGTCTCTCAAATGAAGCAAACCACAAAAAAGCAATTTGCTCCCAGACTTTTGCCATAACAGGACCTCACGCTGGCTCTCCAGAAGAATCCACGGGGCAATCTGGTAAGCTTCCAGCCAGTGCCATCATCATGGGTCAGGTTTAAGTGTTGGTGAAGCCGTCAGCTTACTGGAGGGCACTGAGCAAACAGTCTTCACTCTGGGATTCTTCTGGAACCCAGGGGCTGGCCCCTTCTTGCAGTATTTTGACACAGAGATGACATTTAGTGACCTAGGAAGGCAGTGGTGGGTTGAAGAACAGCTTTTAAGAAACAAATTGTGAACATAACAGTCTGAGGAACAGGGTAGACCCAGAGACGTGGATGTAGGGTACAGACTGACAACCCTCAGAAGAGGGTGTGGGGGGGAGGGAAGAGATAAACCACAGAACTTATATGCATGTACGCATAACTGATGGACACGGACAACAATGCTGGGAATGGGGTTGGGGGGGATGGGGAGGAGGGTGTCAGTGGGGGAAAAAGGAGAAACATCTGTAACGAAAACAAATTAATAAAAATAATAATTTAAAAATATAAATAAATTTAAAAAAGAAACAAATTATGTCCTGGCCTGTGTGGCTCATTTGGTTGGGCATCGTCCTGTGCACCAAAGGTTGTGGGTTCCACTCCCAGTGAGGGCACATGGCCGGGTTGCGGGCTCCACCCCGGTAGGGGGCGTGCAGGAGGCAGCCAATGGATCTCACATGGATGTTTCTCTTCCTCTCTCCTTCTCCCTTCCTTTCTAAACATCAATAAAAATAATTTAAAAAGAAAGAAAGAAATGGCTCTGAGAGCTCATAGAAGGATTGTGCCAACAGAAGCCACATAGGCTGTTGTCCCACCACAGCTGCTGCTCAGGTGGTCCCCACGCTGCGTCCGGGAGGCCGAGTGTGCAGCCTACAGAACCACAGTCCACCTGGAGAAGGGACTGCCAGAGCTTCCTGACCTCCCTGTCGCCTGTCAGTCACAACTTCCTGCCTGCCCCCCCCCAAACATGCTCCCCATTCCACATCCCCCCGCAGAGGCTCTGGCGGTGCCCTTCCCCCTGTCCCCGCCTTCGCGCTCACCCACCACGTGCCATTCCCTTGAGCTGATCTTTCAGCCCAACCTTCCGAGGCCTCGGCAGAGCCACTGAGGGAAGGAAGCAACACAACTTCCCTGGGCTCTGGAGATGCTCACGGCATGTCCTGGCTGTTCCCATCTCGGGTGTAACACAGACTCACCCACGGGTTCCTCTTCCTTGCTGGGTACAATGTCATGCTGGCCAAGAGCGGATGGCAGAGAGCCCCTGTGGTTCAAGTCTGCATTTCTGTCTATTTGGGCTCCTCTAGCTGCAGTGGCGACGGCAGCGTCAGTCTGAGGAGCATCTGCCCTGCTGAAGGGCTGTGGGAGGCCCTGTTGGTTCACCGGAGTCTGGGTGCTGCTGGCTGATTCCAAGCACTGGGCCCAGCTCATCTGGGTCACTGGCCACACCTTGCTGACCTCAAATATGGTCTCAAGGCTTAAGGCGTTCACTCTACTCGGTCCAGGACGTGTTTCCTTTGTCTTTACTAAATCCGCGGAGCCATGGCCCTTTCACCATGAAGAAGTCAAGGTCCAGGGGATGGTGTCCTGTTCCCTTTGCCTTGGTGTCAGCAGCTACCTCTGGCTGCCCTCCTGCTCACTGTCCGGGGGCAGGATGGATTGCCTCCACCTCTCTCCACAAAGGGGCCCCTTGAGGAAGCCCTAGAGGGTGGTGCAGGAGGCTGGGAGCCTTTCCCGACTCCCTGGCTCCTTCTCGTGAAATCCCCCAGGAGCGGAGGTCTACGTCCACCGGTTCCACTCTGCACGTTGAGCGCACCCCGCCAAGCTGCTACAGCGGGTGGTTTTTCAAAAGCTTTACTATCTTTTAATTACATGTATTTTATTTAATTGTATGTACTTTATATATAATTATTGTAATTATATATACATTTTATTATCATATTAGAAAGTAGGAATATGATGGGTTAGAAAATACACTCATAATTTTACCCTTATTGATAACCACCATTATTATTTTCGCATATTTCTTCCCAAACTCTGTAACTTTTTCATTCATGTACTTGTTTAACAAAATAAGGTTATTCTATATGCCCTTTTGTTGCAGTGTACTTTCCCCCCCTTGACTATATGTTATAAATATGTTTCTTTGTCAATAAACATATGTCCACAGCATGATTTTGGTGGCTGTTGATTTTATTTTTTATTTTTTTGGTATGTGCCCCTAGCGGGAACTGAACCCGGGACTCTCTGGTCCGCAGGCCGTCGCTCCAACCGCTGAGCCAAACCGGCCAGGGCTTGGTGGCTGTTTAGTGTTTCAGCGAACAGATGAGGGAGACGGATTCCACCTGTTCTCCATTGCTAGGCACTTTAGACTGTTTCCATTTCTTTTTCTCTTTTATATTGGAGAGGCTGCTATAAACAACACCTCCTTACCTATATTTTTGTGTGTAACTTTTATTATTCCCTAAAAATAAATTCCTAGAGGAGGAGTTATTAGGTCAAAGGGCACGACCATTTTAAAATCTTTTCATAGATACTGCTGGTCTGCCCTCCAAAATACCACTGATTCCCTCCCACCGGCAGTGAGCCCGCCGCTGTCCTCACTCCGTCGGTACTGGGTTTCATCACTATTTGCCATCGCTGCTGGTCTGCCTCAATCACTTGCTTTGGCAAAGCCTGTCTGGGCTTTCTCTGGAGGTCAATGGGGGCACTGAGGTTGCACTGATAGGACAGTGTCCTGCCTCGCCCGGACAATTGAATCAGAGCTGAGGAACCACCCAGGTTGGAAGGACAGCCTCGTTTCTGCAGCAGACTGCCAGTGAGCCTGGAGCCCTCCTGACCCTGGAAGTATCACAGATAAAGTTCATGTAAGCTTGCAGGCAGGCTGGGTCTTAGAGGGCCCCATAAGACCCTCAGATATACTCACGGATACTCCTAAAGGGACACACCCGACACATAGAGACATATAGAGACACTTATACAGATAGAGACATACACAGGGAAACAGACACACACACTCAGACATCCACAAATGCACACACACACACACTCAGTGATACAGACACACCCAGACACACAGAAGCACTCACATGGACACGCAGGCCCTAGTCAGGTAGACCTGTCCAGCCTTCCCCGTTCTGGCTCCCACTGCTCTCCAGAGCCAAAATGTAAGCCTGCCTTGGAGGGGTGGACATTTCCTCTGCTCCCCAGTAGCCACCTCTTCAGAAGGTGCCAGATCCCTTGGAGAAAGGGAGGGAAGGGGAGTGCTCAGAGAGGGAACAGCGTGGCCCTTCAGCCAGAGGAGAGGACCCTGCCATGCACCACTCTTCGAAGGCCCCTGGCTTTCCTCCAGCCCCGCTCTGCCCCACGGAGTGAGAACCCACACAGCGAAGGGTTGTGCATGCTCAGATCCCGGCCTTCCTTCTAGACCACACTCAAGTGCCTGGGACCCCGGAATTCCCTGAGTCCAGGGCTTCTTCCCCAGATCATCCTCCCCAGAGGGAGAGTGGATCTCACCGCAGTGTGTACACGCTGGCCTGAGGGGTGGTCCAGGGCACTGGGCGGCTGGGTTATCTGCCTGCATGCAAGGGCCCTCCACAGTATGATGTGAGACCAGAGGGGGAAGAGACGGGGGTCAAACTGCAAACTGGGGGAGGTGATCTCTCCCCAAGTCACCACATTTCAGCACAGAACTCAGAGTAGCCCAAGAATGATAAATTAAAATCTTGCCTTTCGCCCTGGCCAGTTTGGCTCAGCGGTTAAAGCGTTGGCCTGCGGTCCAGAGAGACCCGGGTTCGGTTCCCGCTAAGGGCACGTACCTCGGTTGCAATTTGTCCCTGGCCCTGGTTGGGTCGTGCAGGAGGCAGCCACTCGATGTGTCCCTTTCACGTCGATGTTTCTCTCTCTCTCTACCTCTCTCTCCCTCCCACTCTATCTGAACAAAAAATGGAAAAATGTCCTCGGGTGAGGATAAAAAAAAACAAAAAAACTTGCCTTTCAAGTCATTTTTGAAGGTCTATTTTCCAAAGTAGGAGAATTAAATATTTTAATTTCAGTAGTGCGTTATTTTTATGTATAACCTTTAAATATTTAGAGTATTTAGATATATGGTATGTGGGCCTCCATCTGTACTCTTGTCCCTGGTCCTGCGCATGTTAAGAGCAGACGGAGAGAGAGGCTTGCAAGGCTAGAGCTGATGTTTTTCATGGAGGAGAAATGGAAGTGGGTCTGTGAGCCACGGCGACCTGTGCCATGAGCTCTGCATGGCGAGGCTGCCCTGCTGGAGCTGCTGTGCCTGACGCCCCTCCCTCTTCAGATCACTTTCAGGAAAGACCACCTCGAAGCCTGCAGCTTTCCCTGGGTTGTGATGTGATGGCCAGAGAACGAAGCAGCTTTGAGAGCTACTCCATGTGCTATGAGCATCTGTTGGAGCATGTGAGGCAGAAGCTTCGTCAGAAGGAGCAGGTATGTTCCCAAAGACCAGAACTGCAATGGAGAAGGTGTGGGTAGGGAGGCCCAGGAGTCACTCTGAAGAGGAAAGTAAAGCAGAAGGTGGGGAGAGGTGTTCTTAGGTAAGAACTGAGGATGAGTGGCACTCTCCAAATTTCTCTTCTCACTGGCTCATTTTCTCGGACTGGTATTCTCAGCCACGAAGGTGATGGCCCCAGCAAGAGTGGGTTGTGCGCTTTGGAGGTGTCTAGTGGGGAATGTGAAAGGTGAGCGACAGAGGAGCTGGCCCCCAGGGAAGATGCATCGCTGACCTTCCCAGCCTTACAAACACAGGGCATCTCGTGCTGCTCCTGGTCTAGCAGAGAAGCCAGGGTCCTTGAGTCAACGCTGTCTTCAAGGCAGGTGCACATCATGGGTCTCATGAGGAGACGTCCTTGAAATGAGACCCCATGCTGGGATCCAAGGGTCACTTCCCCTGTCCTAGATTGCACACTTTTTGAAACGGATTACATCAGAGGTTCAGTGTAATTTTAGTGTATACCTAAGAAAAGTGCAAAAGTCTAAACAAATGAAGCATTAAAATATCACATAATGAGTCTTGGCTTTTGCCCCCAGTTGGGCTTATCCCGATAGCTGAGTCCCCTGCTTCAGTGTGGACATCTGGAAGTGGGCCTGTCTTTGGATGCTGGACGGAGCCTCCTGAAGCACAGTCCTGGCTCCCCTGGGGCCCAAGGATCTAAATGAAGCTCCATGAACACAAATATTATAGGAAGTGCCTGGAGCATGCTGTACTCCACTGAGCCATGGAAGGGTGAATGTCTGAATTTCATTATGCTTCCTTCTCTTCAGGAACTGGATATTTTACGAAGAGGTCAGAGTCCACCTGAAGACAGTGCTGGTCAGGTAGTTCGGTTATTACTAAAAAGTTTCTCTTCTCCATTTCTCAAACCCACAGTCCCAGCAGTAGCCCGTCGTGGGACTTCTGGTGTTGTTTTGCTGTGCCCCCTCAGCGGTGGCCTGCGGGAGACCCTCCAGGGAAGGGGCGCTGCAGGAACACCCGAGGACTGCGCTTTCACTTGTTAAACAACTCGGACTTTTTTTTGTTTGGTTTGGTGTTTTTTGTTATTTTTATTGATTTGGTTTTTTTCTTTTTGTTGTTATTTTTGGGTTTTGGGGAGAGGGTTCTTAGTTTTCTTTTGAGGTTGATTAAAGTGTAATTCCAAAGAGGTGTTTGGGCTGAAATGTCGAGGGAAGGCGAGTTTGGAGATGGAGGCCAAGATAGTCCAAATATTTTCTCCAAATGGAAAGCGCTTAGTCAGTGTCTCTTCTGCGCCCATTCGTTCAGCAACCATTTATTGAGCACCTACTGTGTGTCTGGCACTGTTCTGTGACCCTTAAACCAACCTGGAGTCTTCCACCCACGTTTGCACACCAGGATACTCACCTTCTTCATTCGGTTCAAAGTGAAAGTGCAAATTGTAGTGGCAGCTTGGAATTCCTGAATAATCTTCCGCTAAAAGGAAATATTTCTGCTGCTAGGTTGCAGAACTCAGTCATAATACGATCATGGAAATCACTGCTCTGAGAGCCCGACTCACAGACTTGGAAGAGGAGAGTCTGAATTTCGAAAAGCAAATCAGAAAAGAAGTGCAAGAAGAATATGAAGACTTAGTCAAAACTTTGTTTATGCCATGTTTACACATGAAGGTAAGCGGCACGTGTCGCAGTCGGGCAGTCCGTGGGCAGTGGGTGTCGCCGAGCTCGTGGCGGCTGCACACGGAAGGATCCACGAAGGGACAGGCTGTGTGGCCACAAGAATTCTCCAGCTCTGAACTTCCTCTACAGAGAACAAGTCAGCAAAGGGGTTGTCATTATTTTACCATGACAGACACTGAAGTTTAGATAATTTAGAAATTTGCTCTTTTCCTCATTCTACTGCCAGTTGAGGGAAGGAAGGGGGAGGGGAGACTTCTTCTCCAACGTTTTCATGAGTGTGACCAGCCACACAGAAGAGAACAGTGCCCGGGGCCAGGCCAGACCCCAGTGCAGGTGGCAGCAGGCACCTCCAGAAAGCTCTCTGGGCAGGTTCAGAATCTGGATCAGCTTTCAGAGATTTTCTCCCACCCTCAGAGTGCCCGCCAGGCTTTCTCTGACACGGGTGTCAGGGAGCCGCGGCCCCGCCAGTGGAGGCCCCCCTGGGGTAGGAGCGATGGGTGCCCCTGTGCTCACAGCACTGTGGGCCCGTCACTTTCTCAGGATGTCTGAGCAGCTGTAAATGGAAGCCCCATGCCTAAAATGGGCCACCACAGAGCCCGGGCCAGCTGTCCCACAAGTATGAATTTCAGTTCAAACCACCACCCTCCAGTCCAGTGTCCCTTCCCAGATATTGGACATTCCCAGAGCCAGCCCCAACTGGGCCCTTACCTCCTATCTCTCCTGGGGAGTCCAGGGCGGTCCCTGGTTTATTACATTCTGCCCTGGCCTGGTCATTCCAGAGAGGCTTGGAGATTCCGTCTTACTTGTGAAGGCCCCACGAAGTACAAGTGCTTACGAATATTAAAGGATCGAAACCCAGATGCACTGGGCCTGGTGCTGCCGGGGCAGGGTGGGCGGACAGTGAGGGCTGGAATCTGCTAAGCCATCTTTCAGGTGGGAAATTGCTGAAAATGTCTTAAGTTCTTCTTAGCTTCTGCCAAGACAAAAAGTGGGCTCTGTACTTCTTCCAGTTAAACTAGTTCTCCAAAGCCTCCCAAAGTAGGGAATCCCTGCTCCATTCCAGGGTCCCAGGGAGGTGGTGAAGCTTTTGCTGTGTGGCCGGCAGCCAGGCCCCCTGCCGTGGCTCCCAGCTGGGCACTCTCCTCCTGCCTTCCTCTCTGGAAGTGGTTCGAAGGTGAGAGGACACCCCACTCTCATCCCTAACCTGAGAACACTGAGTCTCCAGTAGTACTTACCAACGATCAAGTCATTTTACCATAAGCCATTTGCCATTGGCCATTTAGAACAGGCTGTTTCATAAGGAAATTTATGCTGGGGTGTAACTAGGAAGGCAGGCAGCCTGATTCCTTCCTCTGCTTTACCTATTTTTTTAAATGTTTTTTATTGATTTTTTAGAGAGAGAGAGGAAGGGAGAGACAGATAGAAACATCGATCAGCTGCCTCCTGCACACCCTCTACTGGGGATCGAGCCCGCAACCCAGGCCTGTGCCCTGACCGGGACCTCAGTCCATGGGACGACACTCAATCCACTGAGCCACACTGGCTGGGCTGCTGTATCTATTTTTAACAGACTTCCCTGTGAGTGGCTAACCTACAGTGTTTTATCAGGTCAGGTTCTGCTGAATCAACCCGATAGCAAAAATCCCTAAGTTTAAATGCCTAAGTAACCCTTTGGGAGGGGGTGGTCAGTGTTCCGTCTGTGACCTCCCGCTCTTCTGGCCACTCAACTTGCCCTGGTGTCTGATAGCCTTGGCCGGCTGTCAGATGATGAAGCCCTGTGGATTGAAGACAACACGAAGGGGGCTGCTAGGGAGACGTTCAGACACTACCTGATGAAATAACTGTCTGGCTGGATGATTTTTTTCATGTGAAATCATTTCTGAAAGTTGCATTTTAGAAGGCAAAATGACTCTTCCTCCGTGCCCCTCCTGAACCTGAGTCTGCAATTTGCAGGAGAAGCTGGATGAGAATCAGCTTAATTTGATCCAGAAAGTGAGTGAGCTCATCAGCGAAGTGAGAACAGAATGGATGGATCCTGTGAAGGACCTAAAGAAAAAATGGGGCTCTGCCAGGCCTGATGAAGGAATGACAGAAAACGCAGCCAAAGTATGTGATTTCATTTAGCAGTGGGATCTCAGCACTGCATCCCAGCAGCTGACCCCACGGCTCACTCTGTTTGCATTCCACCGGGTTTCCCTGAGAAAGCAATGCATCGCCTTTTTGTTTTTTACTCCTCAGCCGTGGGTATTTTCCCATTTATCTTCAGATAAGGTAGGGGAGAGAGAGAGAGACAGAGAGAGAAACATCGATGTGAGAGAGACACATCGATTGGTTGCCTCCCGAATGACCCTGACCAGGGCCGGGACCGAACAGCAGCGTATACATGAGATTATTTAAGATCCTAGGTACCCTTGACCGGAATCGAACCCGTGACTCTTTAGTCCATGGGCTGATGCTCTAACCACTGAACCAAACCAGGCAGGGCTGCATTCAGCCTGTTAAAGGGGCACAATTGTGTCATCTTCTGGAAGGATGTTAGGGTTCATGCCCTCCCAAGAAAAGTGTTGGGGGCAGCCTTTTCTGAAAATGAGCCTTCTTTGCAGGAGCAGCTGCAGGACTTGGAGCGGGAGAACTGCAGCCTGGCCGCCTGGTGTGCACGGTGAGGGGCTGGGCCGCTGGAGGCTGGGTGTGCCGCTGGAGGCTGGCTGTGCCGCAGGCTCGATTCCGGGGCCAGCTGAGCAGGGCCCAGAAGGTGAGCGATGGGCGAGGGAGGCCTGGACCTGGGGGGTGAGGGTGGGGGCTTGGCTGCAGCAACCATCTTTTTTTTTTTTTTCTTCATTGATATTAGAGGGAGAGGGAGAGAGAGATAGAAACATCCATGAGAGAGAACATCAGTTGGCCGCCTCCTGCATGCCCCTCACTGGGGATCGGGCCCACAACCTGGGCATGTGCCCTGACCGGGAATCGAACCGGTGACCTCTTGGTGCATGGGTCTATGCTCAACCATTGAGCCACACCGGCTGGGCTCTCCAACCATCTTAACGGACCTGTCAGTAGGGCATTTTCCCAGGGAATAGGCCGTGTCAGAGCCTGGAGAGAAACAGGAAAGAGCCAGAAGCAAATGGCAAAGAAGCAAATGGGAAAACAGATCAGAGAGTTTAGCACGAGGCAAGGGAAACTATGGAGGAGAGACTTGACCAAGGGCTTGAGGCAGCTTCTTCAAAATGCTTCACATCTGAGTTTCAAACATGATTATCTGAGGAAAATGAAGTAACAATAGAATAAGTGGAAAATCCGCTTTAAGGTAAATTGAAACCGAAGCACATATTAATAGTGGTTTGGAAACTTTTACTTACTGTTTCTGAAGGTCTTTCCCCTGGTCTGTCACCCTGCTCTCAGCGGAGACCCCGGAGGCAGTGGCTGGGGAGCACCTGCTACCAGGAGCTTTGAAGAACCGCGGGGCAGGGTGCGGGGCAGGGTGCGAGGCAGCTGCAGCCGCGGCAAGGAGACCGTTTCCATCTTACCATGTTTGGGATGTTCACGGGAAGCTAAACAGAGTAAGAAAGAGTGTTTGAGCATCCAGCGAACGGCAGAACAAGAAGTGATTTTATTTCGTCAGGAGTTACTGGCGCTGAGGCCGGCCCTGGCCAGGGCTCAGGCCGACAGCACGAGGACGAGCGAGCGGCTGGACAGCAGGTACCTGAGCCCCGAAGCTCACCCCCGCCCGCCCCCCGTGCGCTCGCAAAGCTGGAGGCGGAAGCGCAGGTGTCACCTGGAGCAGTCACCGCACTCCAGGCGTGGAGCCTAGCAGATGGCGCAGCCAGAGGAAGGCGGCCTGGGCCTTGGCTTCCCTTCTCCCTCCTTTTCAGCCCAGAAACCAAAAGGCTTTTGTTCTTATTCATATTTGGCTACGATGGTGAAATGTTGCTTATACATGAGATTATTTAAGATCATTTGTGTCTCTCTCACGTGTGTGTCTATGGGCGTGCGTGTGTGTTTCTCTGAGGATCTTTTCACCCAGAAGGCATCTTGGGGTCTGAGTCTCCGCCTTAAATACAATCCTTTCATCTTCTAAGAGTGCAACCCTCTGCCCTTGGAGTGTGGCCCCAGCTGTCATCATTATGCCCCAAGTAGACCATCTCGGGTCCTTTCCTGATGACCCATGCTAAGTCTTAATTTCAGAAGTCACTACTGCTCAGTAGGGGCTGGCACTAAAGTAAAGGTGTTTCCAAGTCTAAGCTCTTAATAACTGTGCCAACCCTCCGAGCATGAAGAAAGCAGAGGGACTTTGGGTTAGAGAGAGCACAGCTAAGTTTAAATAACAGCCTAGGAAAGCTGGGCATATTTAAAACAGGAAATACGATTTGTTCCTTTCGTATCCTGATTGCTCCATCATTGTGCACCAGGTGACTATGGTGTATAATTATGTAAACTGTGAAGTCACCATACAAGTACAGTAAGTCCTCACTTAACGTCACCGGTAGGTTCTACAACTTTAAGTGAAATGATGCATAACAAAACCGATTTTACCGCAGGCTCATTCATATAAACAAGATTTAAGTTCCTACGGCATCTCGTCGACGTTATAATGAAATGACGTTGAACAAAACGGTGCTGTTCGAGGCTCTGCTGTACTAATCATTATTAGTAGTAGTATCATTAAGGGTTGACCATATGGTACTATAGCCCCACTGATTTGAAAATTTTCGGAACAGAACCAAATTATTACTGCTGTTTACCTTCTTTAACCATCTGGAATCTGGCTTCCCCAAAACTAGTTTGGAAGTCCAAACGGAGGCCAGAGGAGGCCCCCTTCCCCACTCATCGCGTGTCTTGGATCGCCTGCCTCCCCGGGTTAACCCTCCCCGCTCTGCGATAGAAGCTCAATGGCAATGCAGATGCAGTTTGTGACAGATATGACTATTTGGTTAACAAGCTAAGTAACATACACATTATCATCAAATTGGGGTATTAAAAGACCAAATTATTTGACCTGGTTTTGCTGGGTAGTGGCATTATCACTTGCCTGGCTACGATTGCTGTGCATTTGTTTTGTTTCCCCCTTGACTGTTGCCTCCGGGCCTGCGGTAAATGCCACGATGGCCGCATCCTGGTGGTCTTGCTGCTGGCTGGCCCGGGACAGAGCAGCTGGGGATACTCCACAGGTTCTACCCCCAGGCCCTAATGGAGGTCCCCCAACCTCTAGCTCCCTGCTTTGTGCTAAGAAACTGTACCTTGCTCGTTTCCTTTGGTCTGTCCCTGCCACAGGCTCAACTGCTGAAAGAGTTAGGACACAAAGTGACCCAGGACTCTCTCCACCAGCAGCAGCTGGATTCACCGGAAACGTCCAGCATGGAGAAGCTCTTGGAAGCTCTGAAGCAAAGGGAGCAGCCCCTGCAGCTCCTCCCCGAAGAGGCTGAGCGGGCTGCCCAGCGGGCCAGCTCCAGAGGAAGAAAACGCAGAGGGAACTGCGACAGGCACCTCCAGTGAGGGGTAGCAGCGACCTGAGAGGGTAGGGCGCCACAGCCGGACCCTTTCCTTCTCCCCGTCTTTTCCATGCCTCTCCTGCCCCCCACAGTGTTTCTCCACCTTCGTCACTTCTGGGCCCACCAGGAAAAATCCGCGCCCATGCTGGGTGACGGTTCAGGCTGCTCACGTGAGAGATGGTGGCTTCACTGCCTCAAGGCCCGGTATCTTGGCACCCTCGCAACCCACTTGAGAAATGCATTTCCACCTGGCTCTAATCTTTGAATCCTTTAGAAAATTCCGACAAGTAATCTGGAAAAGCAACAAGTATTCTGGAAGGTAATATAAGGGGATTTTATTCATGGTGTTTCTGGAACTGCAGAGACAAAATGGAGAGGTGAACGAGGTTCCCAGACACAACACAGTTTTGCTAAATATACCCCACAGCAAAAAGGGGGGATAATATAATGTATATGTGGATTTATATACGTTCCCACAAAGGAGACCACGGCACGTAATTCCACACAAAAGGGAAGAGAATCAGCCCCTCCAGAGGAGGCACGCCCGGGTACTTACTGATAAATACATCAACCGATTCACCAGAGGTGTTCGCAGAGAGAGACTTGAAAGTTAAGTTAAATTATTGGGCAAATGTTTCAAGTGCTCAAGGAGAAAATCAGTAAGGAAAATTCTACAAAAATAAATGACAAAAATAAAAGTTGAATCGTGGCAACATTAGAGAAAATATTTTTTGTAGAAATAGAGAGAAAATGAGTAGCTTTAAAAGAAAATTACAGTTCCACATTTATGTCATGAAAAGTAAACTGAAATGTGACTGAACCTGTAAGAAAAATTTGATGTCGCGTAAAAATTTGGTGTCCTTCAAATCATGCTTTTCTAAAAGCCACCACGAAAGTACAGAGGTTCGTAAAGTAGTTCTTAAAGTCCTCCAGTTTATAATTAATTTCTGTTTAGTGGCAGGGATTCTAAAAGTAGTCAAAACACATATTTTGAGGTTTCCCTCAATAAATACATTTTTTTAGTATTTGTATGTAGAAACAATCGTTGGCTCTTTTTAAACTACTCCTCCAGTCCGGCTGGTGTGGTTCAGTGGTTGAGCATCGACCCATGCACCAAGAGGTCGCCGGTTCGATTCCTGGTCAGGGCACATGCCCAGGTTGTGGGCCCGATCCCCAGTGGGGGGCATGCAGGAGGCAGCCAATCGATGTTCTCTCTCATCAATGTTTCCATCTCTCTGTCCCTCTACCTTCCTCTCTCTCTAAAATCAATAAAGGGAAAAAAAATTTTTTTTTTTTAAATAAACTACTCCTCCAGCTCTGCTGGTAGGTGACTGGTGCCCTGGCTCATCCACCCCGTACAGCGATCCACCCTCAGCAGCAAGCGCCCCACGGCCAGCAGCGGCTCCTTTAATCCATCTCCAGCCTTGAACTCCAAGGGCAGATTTTGACCCTTTAGCCTTGGAGAACATGCATGTCCTTGCCGACCTCCTGCTCCTGGGGAGGCCATTGAGAGCATAGACAGACTGCCTGACTCACACCCGCAGGCCCCCGCTGTGTGACTTTGGGTAAGGTCTGTGGCTGCTCCACACTCCAGTTTTCTCATCGGTGCAATGGAGAGTAATGCGCTCACCTTATAGGATTTGGGGGAGGGTTAAATGAGGAAATTCAAACAGGGACTGACACGTAGCTCTCTATAAATATTGGCTGTTTGGCTTTTTGTTGAGAATATAAAGGTGGACAACATTGGAAATAGGTACATAGACCTGGATACAAATCCTGGCTCTACCACTAACAGGTGTGTGACCTTGGGCAAGTCACTGCGCCCACTTCTGTGACGTGGGGTGGGATACGCTAACACAAGGTTCTTATTAAGCATGTTTCTTTCCTTTGCTAATATTTTTCAAATTGGTTTAGCCCCTGCCTGGCTGAGGGAGTCTTGATATGTTTCCCCTGTAGGAAATGAGGATCCCATACAAATCCCTACAGTACACAGAGGGACCTTAGCCTAATCTATATCAGGAAGCTTTCCTAACTCTGAGGATCTGATCATGTACTAGTAAAACTACACTTAAAAGCATCCACGTGTACAAGGAACCAACCTGTAACATTGGTAAGACAAGCCTGTGGTCACAGCTCTGAAAGTTTAGGGGCTTCTGGCTGGGTCTCTGCAGGCAGGAGTAGGATTTAAACCACGTGCAGTAGAATTTTTTAGATTAGTATGTGTATTAGTTTACTAGGGCTGCTGTAACAAATGACCACAAAATGGATAGCTTAAAACAACAGAAATGTGTTCTCCCACCGTTTAGGGTGCAGAAGCCTGAAATCAAGGTGTCGGGTCCTTCAGAAGGCTTTGAGGGAGATCTATGCCATGCTGTCTTCTAGCCTCTGGGGGCTGCCCACCCTCCTTGGCATTCCCTGCCTTGTGGCTACCTCACTCCACTCCCTGCCCCCCTCGGCGCTCAGGCTTCATCCGTGTGTCCCCTGTGTGTATGGACCCTCTTCTCTTCTTGTAAGGACATCGGTCATTGGATTCAGGGCCCACCCTACCAGCATGACTTCATCTTAACTTAGTTACATCTGCAAAGACTCTTTCCAAATAAGGCCACAAGTTCTGGCTCTAGGTGAACACAAATTTCGGGAGGACACTATTCAACCTACTACTCCATTATTACTTTTTTATAATTAAAAAATTAGGCGATAATAAAAATAAATTTCAAAAGAAAAATTGCCCGTGATCTGTGAGGATGAGGTGCACTTTGGACCCAGCGACCCTGGCCGGGGAGGGAGTCGGCTGCGCGGGGAAGAGCCACAGGAGTGAACACAGCGGTTGCCTCTGGGTGGGGGCTTATAGCAGGCCCCAGGGCCTGTCCTGAAGATGAGCTGAGCTGAGCACAGAGATCTGGGAGAGAGATCAAGTCTTTCCTGTTTGAAACTGTTCAAGGGCTCTCCTGCGCCACAGGGCCGTGGGGAGGTGCATGGCTTGGCCTACAAGGCCCTCTGTGAACCGCGCCCTCCCCAGTCCCTGTTGCCCCTTCTCCCTCTGGTAAAATAAACATAAAAGATATAACTTTCATGATTAAACACCTGGCTTTTATAAGGTAAGAAGGGCTTCCAAGTGCTGCCTCTGCTCCTCTTTGGTTAGGTTCTCAGCCTTCCTGGCACTCTTGATTCTCGGAAGGCCGAGTTCAGCCTGGCCAGGACTTCATGAAGACTTGTATTCCTAGGGTGGCCTGGCCCCACACTCTCCCTCGGAAGCCTGGGAACTAATGTATGCGCCACCAAAAAGCACCTCTGCTTCTCTGCACTTCCCCCTCAAATGAGAAGCCGGCTTGCCCAGGAGCGCAGCGTGAAGCTGGACGCTCTCCAGCGTAGAAGAGCTGCGGAGTCAGCTTAGTGACGCTGTGAGGTCCTCTGTCCAGACACCCTGCTCCGGCTGGAACGAGCTCCCAGGGCCCTGCGTCCAAGTTGAAGGAGGATCCCAGGGCTAACCCTAACCACGCAAGGGTTACTGAGTGGGTGTGCCATGCTGTTTGTTGAACGAATGATACATGAATGAATAAACCTTAATTCTGACTTGCAGACAGAATTTTCTACTTTAGTTCTCCTTGGATCACTGTCATCCTATACTAAACTGTTTCAGTCCTAAAAACTGGCCCCAGGAGTGTGTACTATGCCACCGAAAGAACACTGGATATTGAAGCGTGTCAATGCCTTGGGATATTAATGACCACATTTCTCAGATGTTTTTCAGTGTCCATGATGATTCTTGGGTGCTGGGAGCTTGAGGAGTTTTATGGAAATAAAACAAGCAGCATGGAGCCAAGGCCAGACCCCAGGGTGTTTCTACCCTAGCTTCCTCCCCTATAAGATGAGGACTAAATAAAGCCCAGGTTCTCTTCTACCTCTGACTATTGAAAATATCACCAAATAGCAGTGACCATGATTAACCCATTGTTAAGATTAGCCAAGGCTCTTTTCTGTTCCGTGTAGCCTGGGGAGGGAGTGTGGGGGCTTTGGAGTAAGACAGCCAAGGTTCAAACCCTGGTCCCGACACTTCTAGCTATGTGACCTTCATAAAATGGAACCAGTCACCTCAAAGACGTATTCTGAGGATTACATGAAATAACACACGTCTGGCATACAGGACAGATCGTGCAGTAGCACTAAGCCTGCAAATGCTGGTCACCGCACTCTCGTCGCTGGGTTGTACTTTATGTTCCCTCCAGTGTGAATGATGTGAGAAAACACAGCCTTTCAGGAGCAGAAAGATCAGTTTCAAAGATCAAGATGACAACGATCAAGTTACTCTGGGTTTACTGAGAGCAGGGCTAGGCTTGTCGGCAAAGCCCTCCCCCCTGCCTTCGGGCCCTGACAGCAGCGCTGGCGTCCCTTGTCCCAGCCGCCGAGCCCAAAGAGGAAGAAAGTCAAGAACACCCGAGGGCCCTGTTCTGACCACTGACCCTGCGTGTGGCACAGTCCTTTCCACACGCCCTGGGATTTTTCTGTCTCTCCCTTTCCCCTGTGCCTCCAGCCCCATCAAGCATCTTTTTAATCCCTTTCTGGGTTAACGTGTGTTAGGTAACTGCCACCCATGTCCTTCAACACGGCACAATTACAAAGGAGAACCATGGGCATGAGGAAGTGGGGAGAGCTAATTCCCAAGGTCGGGGGTGCGGCAGGAGTGAAAGAGAACCTCTTTGGCAGGAAGCAGAGGTAGAAGTCACTCCCCAGGCTCGGCCCCCATCTGTCCCCATCTGCAATGACTGACTGGAGGTGGATTTGCTGAGGACTTCCTACTGGTAGATTCATCAGAGGGGCTGGGTCATAGCTGTCTGTCCAGGACGCAGCCCTCCCAGGGGACAGGCAGATGTCACCTACACCGCCAGTGCTACAGGGAAGTGTGAGGTCTCTCCTTTCTGTAGGGGCGGCAGCTGCAGCCTACCTGCTCCCCACATCAGAAGCGTCAGAAGCCTAGGCAGAGCGAAGGGGCGAGCTCTCCTTACTTGGCATTAATATAGATTCCCCTAGGATCTTGCAACTCCTGAGAAATTACCATTTGTTCTAGTGCAGTTGTTCTCAAAATGCTTCAGGAAAATACTGAAAATAATGAAATCAACTGGCTCACAAAACTGTGAGATGTTCAGAAGTGGACTGGCTTCAGTTGGGCTGATGAAGGTTTGAACTGTGTCCTGAGGACTGCTTTCTCTCTCCACCTCTGGGCCCTCAGAATGCTGAGAGCAGAAAGGACACGGAGCCCCTTAGCTGCCACCTCGTACCTTCCACCCGCTGTTCAGGTTTGGGTGGCGAAGTGGGGTGTGGAGGCGGGACAAAAACAATCGTGCTCTGACTGGGCTATGCACCCAATTCCTTTTTTAATTTTTCTTTTAGAGAAAGGAAGGGACAGGGAGAGAGAGAAATGACCAGCTGCCTCCTGCAGGCCCCCTTACTAGGAATAGAGCCACAGCCAGGGCTTGTGCCCCGACCGGGAATCAAACCCAGGAAACTTTCAGTGCACTGGGCGACACCCAGCCACTGAGCCACACCGGCCAGGGGTATTCACCCAATTTTAAACAAAGCACTTAAGACAGACTAAGATGCCTGGTAGGCTTAGGCTTAGCTCACTGTCCTTCCCTGGAGCTGAGGGTAGGGTCAGCTCACTCTCTCCTCTTTGCAGCAACTATTCTAAATATTCCTGGTCTCCCCAGACCTTCAGACAGTGTCCTTCTCCTCCATTTCACAGTGAAGTTAAAAGCCATCAGATGAAAACTTCTTCTATTTCTTGTCCCCAGCCTACCTCATCGATACTGCTGCTTCTCCTTCCTCTCGTTAAAATGGAAAAGGTACCCTTTTCCTCCCCTGGCCAATCCAGGTACATAAGATCTCAAGTGCTCTCCTAACTTCTCAGGGACCTTAAACTAATCTTTATCTGCTTCCTGGTCTACACATCTATCCGTTTCCCACACATCTGTCCTTCTAATCTTGTAACCAGCAATTAGTTATAAAGTATGTATGTGCCAGGATCATAAAATCCACTGTAAAATAAAATTAGCATCTATCTGGTTGCCTCCTCACCCTGCGAATCCAGTTAATTACCAAGTCCTATTAATTTGAAGATCTCTCAGTCTGTCCACTTCTACCCACAATAGTCCACGTCACCCATCATCTCCTTCGCTTTCATTTGGTCATGTGACCCTTAGGCAAAAGACTCTACCCGGGTTTTGACATTTTTTGACTCAAGATTAATGAAGCTGGATTATATGCCCATTTTAAGCTTTAAATTTTTATGAATTAAATCTAGGCCTGTACATTGCAACCAGAGATATAATTGAACATTTTTAACATTATAGGCCTTCTATCCCGGATTGCGTACTCCCTAAATTCTGCTTCCGCATACCCCCAGCAACACCTTTTAAAGACGAATCTTATGGGCAATAAAATAACCAGAAGGATCCAAAGGCCAAAGACTGTAAGTAACGATAAATTTGAGTATATATATATATATATAATGAAACAATGAAAAATATAGAAATGAAGTTATGGTTTTAGGGTCACTTCAAACTTACATGAAAAAATTACATGTCCGAATCTTACCTAGGTGCTTAGGTCTGGATAATAAAATGTTGGACTTTTCATGAGAGGATTTTGTTCGTGAGTTGCTGCTGCGGACTCAGTACTTGTGGAGGGAAAGAGGGTCCAGAGCTTCCTCCTCTGCATCTTGCTGATGTCACTCCCCAACAATAAAATTCTGATACTGAAACAGTGAAGCCCCGGCGCACTTACTCAATTACAGTTCAGTAAATAAGTGTGAAGTCAGCATACTGTACCTACACCTTGTTACACCCTGTCTCTCAATGTCTTCTCTTTTTTCCACTCACCTACAATAATCAACCAGCAGCATTAGATTCCCCATCCGAGTTCCCGGGCAGAGCAGAAAGAAAGAGCTTCAGAAGTCAGTTTAAAACACGTGAGAAATCTTCCCTCCAAAGAAATTCTTGGAACGCAGATTACCTGGAGGTATAGCACATCTCTGAAGATTTATTAAAAAGATTTAGCTCGTAGTTCATGTGAAACAACATTTACATCCTCTTCCACGGCCTCCTCCGTGCTACGTGAAGAGCATTACACTCTCTGCTCCAGCGGCTTTCAGGACGCCCCCCCCCCAGATTTACATCCCCAATCAACACGTTTGAGGGGTCCTCCTCTGGCCCTGGCTGGTTTGGCTCAGGGTTCGAGTGTCGGCCCATAGAGCAAAGAGTCACAGGTTGGATTCCAGTCAAGGGTGCATACCTTGGTTGTGGGTTCGTCCCGGCCCTGGTCTGGGTCCTGCAGGAGGCAACCAGTTGATGTGTTTCTCACATCTCTCTCCCTCCCTCCCTCCCTCCCTCCCACTCCATCTGAAGATAAATGAAAAATGTCCTTGGGTGAGGAAAAAAGAAAAGAGTTCCTCCTCTTGTGTTATGCTAAGTGAAATAAACCAGGGAAAGACAGGTATTGTATGATTTCACTTATATGTGGAATTTAAAAAGCAAAACAAATGAACAATCAAAACAGAAACAAACTCATAGATACAGAGAATACACTGATGGCTGCCCGGCAGGAGGGGGTTAGGGGGCTGGGTAAAAAAGGTGAGGGGGAATTACGAAGTATAAATTGGTAGCTACAAAAGAGTCACGAGGATGTAAAGTACAGCATAGGGAAGAGTCAGTAAAACTGTAATAACCACGTATGGTGTCAGGTGGGTACTAGACTTATCAGGGTGATCACCTCATAAATTATATAAATGTTTAACCACTATACTGTACACCTAAAACTAATGTAATATTGAATGTCAACTGTAATTGAAAAGTAAAAATAGAAGAATAATTTAAAAAATGAATTCCTTCTCTCTTACCTTGAGAAAAATTAAGAGAAAAACATTTCATCACTCTGTCAGAGAAAACGTGCCATTCTAAGGCCCCTTTCACAGGTGTAACTCTGCGGCTGATACCTAGTTATTGGACCAATGTTTGTTGCAGTATTTCTTTTGTTGTTGTTGTTGCAGTATTTCTAAACATGCAGTTAAAAGGCAACACACACAGAGAGGGAAGAAACTGGTCGGGAACATACCCATTTGAGATCCTCGACAAAGGAGGGTCACGTTACCAATGCCCACCATTTGCTTAATTCACCAATCTCTGTGGAGTCATCTTTGACTAAGATGTGGAATTCTAGTATATGTCTATTTTTTTCTGAAAAAGCCTTTTCCAGAAGGAAGCAATGTTCAGTTGGAGTGTATGGGACCACAAGGGCTTACGATTCCCTCCGTCCCCGTTTCCCTCCCCACAGCACATGTTTCCAGCTCCTACGGTTAAGAAGGCTGCCCAGTAGCTAAATGCCTGAGTGGAGATCCACTATGTTTGAGAGATTTAGAAGGGTGATGTGATGGTCTAAAGCTAACTCCAGGACCTCACCCTACTAAATAAATAAGTCCTAATAATGAAGAAAATGTCTTGTGGGCCCCAGGCTTGTGTACATTATACAGACCCCACACAAAAAGCCAACGTTCCAAGAAAGGCAAAAAATTAGTTGGAACCTCTTCAAATCTATCTAAGGTCTGACTTCTTAAGCAAGGCCTATGAGACAAGTCAGAGAGAGACAGATCGAAGAGGAATTTATATATGGCTGGAATGTATGACCACCAGTGATTTCTCAAAAAATAAAATAAAATAAATAGCACTGCACTAACACAAATGATACAAATATGGGATATCTTTTCTTCCTTAGCAGGAAATAGCTTTCCACTGATGGATTCTTTCTTCACCAGTCCTCTTTATGACAAGTGGCAAAATATGGACAAAAAGGCACACTAAATGGCCTAATTCAGACTGAACCAGTGATCTTGGTCTCATTAGTAACAGGGACTTTTAGTGATGCTATAATAAGAATTATTCATCACCTCCCTTAAATGTTCCAATATCTACTTAATATTTATATTGCAGGTACCTACTAAACACACAATAAGGATTGATGATGTCTTCCTACCCAATGTGGCAGAAAATGTTCAACTTTCAGCTTTTCAAGTTCAAACAGCTCCATCTAGAATCCCATTTAGACCTCACTGGTAATCATAAATCCTTTTCCAACTTGTATTTCTATAAGCATTTAAATAAATAAAAATGATTCCAAATTCCATTAAACCGTTATCTAATATTTATTATCAGCACTGTGAAGAGAATGTGGGAGGACTGACATGATTATACCTTAAATGTTCTGGGTAAAGTAGGAGTTGGCCCTGGATTTTAAAACCTAGGAGTTGACTTGCATTTCTACCACCTGGGCCTTGCCTCTGGTCAGCCAACAGCCTCTCAACCTGGGTTCCAGAAATACTGATGAGATGAAATAGCCAGGAGAGAGGGCATTGCTGCTAAGCAGTATTTACTAGTAAGTGGAAAACCAGAACAGATTAATCCAAATAAACTTCAAAGCATTTCTTTCTATTGCTTTCACTTAAGAACATCATCTTCTTCTCTTAACAGGCTTTTTATTCTTCCTACAATGCCAAAACCCTCTTCAGATTTTTGTAAAGTCCTAATCCAAGTCTTTTCATTCAGACAAGAAAACCTGTATTGGGTAAAGTAATAAATAACTAGATGAATGGAACAGCATAGACCAGAGAAACATGTTTACATACATAAATTTTTATAGAATCTATGTAGCTTTTCAAATTAAGGAGAAGACTGAGTCTATTTGAAGTACATTAAATCGTCACTTTACACCATACACAATGACTTTCTGATGGTTATAGATCTATGTGCACACACAAGTGCACCTAGACACGCATACAAACTTATTTCTGAAATATAAAAAACAAAAGCCAAGAGGAATATTGATGACTTTGACATCAAAATTCGAAATTCAACAGGACAAGGTATGGTACAAGTTATCAATTTACAACCTCTCAGCTCCAAATTCATCCTTAATTGTCTGCTATGAAATAATGAATCTGGACCCTGTAAATATTTCTTCTTTGCCAACTGGCAAGATGTTAAGCTTTGTCAGTAGAGGTGCTGGCGGGACCCTGGAGCAGGAAGAGGGTTTCTCTTCCAGGTCCTGGGGTCTCCTTTGGGCCGGCTGCTGCAGCGCGCATGGTTCTGCAATGCCAGTGGTGCCTGCAGCTTCACAGAGGAATGCCACTGGCATGGCACCTCTAAGGGCTTCCCTGCCAGCACCACTTTGGGTGTTTCACAGCTGCAGTGAATGTCTCAGCCATCCAGTGAGCCTTAAGGGGCACACCCTCTCTAATGAGGTCTGGTTGTCAGCTCTGGAGGGTCTGGCTGCTTCCTGTATCTGCTATCCCTGTATTCTTTTGAGCTCTCTTTATTGCGTGCCAGCCAACCCTCCCATTAGTTCAATCTCTTATCATTAACAATTCTTTATATTAAACTTTCCCTGTTTGATTACTCTGTGGTTTCTGTCTCCTAATTGGCCCATGACTGATAGAGAACTGGTGCCAGTAGTGGATTGGTCCTAGAGGACAGACACACAAAGATGGGATTTGGGGATTTGTTTGGTTGCACCCTTGGACTTGAACACAGTGCTAAGCTCCTTGCAATAGGAAATGGAATGCTAGTAACCCCTTGCATGCAAACTGTCACCTGTGGTCGATTGTGACAAAGTACCTGCTGAAACCTGTGCTTTGGGAGCATAAATTGCTACTACATTTGACTCTTACCAGTAATGATGACCATAACGACTGGGTTGTAAGATGATTTTTTGGACTTACGAAAGCAAATGACAAGCTCAGGTCCTTTAATTCTGTGCATATCATGGTTCGAGAACTAACAAGATTCCACAAAAAGCCTTTTTTAAGCCTCTTATTTCCTGTAGTCACAAGGATAATACTGCTAAAAATCAAACACAAATTTTAATTGTGCACAATGCTAAATTACAGTGACAGTTGAATTCACAATCTCGTTTCTCACTGCTATTGAGATGGGCTCTCTCATTTCAGCGGTGATGCCACCCTGGAGTAGCAGAAGCCAGCTGCCAAAGACAAGGTGGGTATACCTATTATGAAGGTCAGCAGGGACATATCAGTAGTCAGATATAGATTTGGCACACAGAGATCTTTGGTAGCTAATGTGTCCCCATGAGTGAGTACATATGGGTAGCTGACTAGACTATTGCTTGATCTACATAACAGGACAAACTCTGGTATCTGAAACCTGACTTGAGTCAGCATGGGGGAGAGTCATAGCCTCTCACCCAGATTCCAGGCCTAAGTCAATTCACAGAGCTTGACTGCAGGGGAGGCTGGACCCCCTTGAGGAAGGACCCTACATGTATACTGCTGTGGCGTCTCTCTCGGCCTGCTGGGGGTCAGTGTAACGCAACGAAGCAAATGCTCCAGATCTCTGGATGCAGCCCAATTTATTTGCAAAGCGGTTCCCCAGGTTACATGTTGTTTTAGGTAATTATTTCCTTGAGATGGCGTCTCTGCTGACCATACAGCCAAGCCCTGTCTCTCTCGGGAGAAACATCAAAGGAGATATTAAAAAACAAACCCATTCACACCTGGGCTTTCTTGCCCATTATCTCTTTCGGTTCCGACCCATTGACATGCAAACCTTATCTATTCTCATGCAAACAAAACACTCAGTTCAGACAGAGTGGCGTTCCTACTCATCAGGCAAACCTTATCTATCCACAGCATACTTTGATCCTTGGCTGGCCAGGTCGAGAGAATGCATAGCTCAAGGTTACATTTTGTTCATCCACCAAACCCCTATCCCTACACTGCTGCAGGTACATACTATAAATTTTCCTCCAAACTTATTCCTAAGGGATCTGTAATCATTTGCTAGAGATTTTTCATCAGAGTGACTAGGCACCACCTCTAAATTATTTCTAACTCCTGGGGATCCAAAACACCACTGTGGCTCACCAGTCAAAAATGAAGGCGTAGAGCAAGGGGATAAGAATCTTAGCTCAGGTCTGAATTACAGTGGACCCAGTTGATCCATTGACCCACCACTGTGGTTATTTCCTTAGTTCCTGAAGGTATACCTTGGAATAAACATAATTAACAACTGAAAGGCTTCCTATATTGGCTATATTGTAGGAAGCCACTGGAACGCCCCCTTTCTATCAAGAAAGTAAACTAGAAGCAATATTGCATCCCTGGAGGAACTTCTGAGATTAATGCCACCATAAAGACTTGAAAGAAGCAAGAGTGGTGGGATCTATCACATCACCTCTTAACTCAGCACTTTGGCCTGTGCAGAAAGTAGATGGATCTTGGAAAAGGACTAGGGGCTACCAGGCCCCCACCTTAATCAGGTAGAGATTCCAATTGCAGCTGCTCTTCCAGATGTAGTATCTTTACTGGGGCAAATGAGTATGTTACTGGCACTTGTTATGCAAATGTAACGGCTTTTGCTCCACATCAAATTGCAAGACACAGGGAGTAGTTTGCTTTTACCTGACAAGGTCACAGTATACCTTCAAATTCTTGCCTCAAGGCTTTGTCAATTCTCCTGCTTTGTCATGATCTTGATATTCCATAAAATGTCACATTGGTCCACTACATCAATAATGCTGATTGGATACCATGAGCAGAAAGTAGTAAGTACTTAGGTGCCTTAGTAAGACATATACTAAGAACTAGACATACAGTAAGAACTGGAGGGTGAAAGATAAACCCTACAAAAATTCAAGGCCCTTAGCCTCAATGAAGTTTCTAGGGATTCAATGGTTTGGAGCATGTTAATATTCCCCTTCAAGATGAAAAACATGTTGCTTCATCTCACACTATGTACCATGGAAAAAACATGGTGTTCAATGGACCTTTTTGGATTTTGAAGGCAACATATACCATATTTGAGTGTGCTACTTCAACCCACCTAGAGAGTCATCCATATATCAATTTTGAGTGGGGACCAGGGTAAGAGAAAGCTCCATTGTGATTTTGAATTTCAATACAAGATGCTTTGCCATCTAGTTCCTATGATCCAGCAGAGCCCAAAATACTAAAAAATGTCCTGGCATATAGGAACACTGTATGGAGCCTCTGTCAAGCACCAGTAGAATCACAGGTAGATCCAAGATTTTGAACAAATCTATGCCTTCTTCTGAAGATAACGATCCTTTTGTGCCTTGGTAGACTGAATGCCTAACCATGGGATAATAGATGATCATGTAGCCTGAGCTTCCCATCCATGATGTGGGTGTTGCAGGACTCACCTAATCAATAAACTTGGGCATGCATAGCAACAATCCAGCTAGCATCAGTGGAAATGGTATACAATCAACTTAGTTTGCTGGGCAGGCGTGAAAGGTTCACGTAGCTCCCATTGAACAGATGGCTCAAATTTTTTCAATACCAACTTCTGCTGCCTCCTCTCCCTGGACTGGGGTGTTTCTAACAATTAGCTGGCCAAGAAAGTCAAGCTTGGTTTATAGATAGGTCTGCATATGTTGGTTCAAAGCATGATTATCTTTCTCATCCCAGAAACCTCAAGTTGTGCTGGTTTGGAGGTCTTAGCTCCTAAGGGATTCTTCAACCAGGAGCACAACATGGGTCTATTGATGTAAGATCTAAGTCGAGGCTACCACTTGGCAGTCTTGGGATTCTTATGCCACTAAACCGAAAGGCAGAAAAAGGTGTTACTCTACTGGCTGGAATGATCAATTCTGACTACCAAAGGTGAGACTTTATTACTGATACACAATGGAGGCAAGGACTGTATCTGGAACATGGGATTCTCTGGGTGCCCAAGTTCTTCCATACCCAATAGCAAAGGTTGATGAGAAACATCAACCAAAACAGGACAATGGGAAAACTTAGACCCTAGGCAGTATTTTAATCACTTCACCAGGTAAAGAACCCTGACCAGCTGAGGTTCTGATCAAGAGCAAAATATTCAGTGAAAGGTCATACATTTACAGAAACAAGATCTTTGAATGCACTAGTTGTTGCCTATTCCACCCATTATAGTAAAATAGAGCTGGACATATGAATAATTCTATGCTAGGTGGCATGATGTCTTGTCAGCAGAGGGTATTGGAGGGACCTATTTTCCTGGTTCTGGGCAAATTCTCATAGTGCCCTGATCTAGCAGTGCACAAAGCTTAGCAGTGGAGTGTCACCTCCTATGCATAGTTTACCATGCACCTCCATGGATGACTTCACAGACTGCACTGGTGTAACCTCCCCATGAACAACCTCCCCTGGTACTATCTCAGATGAATTTGCAGCTACCACAAACTTTATCCAGACAACCTAGGTTGTATCCACTCCAGTGATTTCTGGAATTCAGCTTGAGGGAGAACAGATAGTGGCCACTTCTTGCATTTGCGACATCTGTACCCTCCAGAGTTCTCTTTACTGCTTTGCAAATTTTTAATTCTTAAATTATAGATACTATGCCCCATCACTCCAATCCACTTTTAGTTAACACTTTTCTATGTCAAACTTTTTCTGTTCTTATTTATGTGGCTTCTGTCTCCTGACTGTACTGTCTTGCTGATACATATATCATAATCAAAGACAAAGACTTAAAGAAAAAGAAACAACAGAAAAAGACGATTGAGAGGAATTACAAATTATAGTACCAAGTAAAACATTTTATTCACCAGAAATTTAAACTTTGTCAGTATCAGGTGGTTAAGGATACAGAACACACTGACAACCTGCTGGTGGGAATTGGAAGGCAATCTTGGGTCTGTTAAAATCCTCCCATTGTAGCCCGGCCAGTGTGGCTCAGTGGTTGAGCGTCGACCCATGCACCAAGAGGTCGCCGGTTCAATTCCCAGTCAGGACACATGCCCAGGTTGTGGGCCCAATCCCCAGTGGGGGGCATGCAGGAGGTGGCCAATCAATGTTCTTTCATCAATGTTTCTCTCTCTCTCTCTCTCCCCCTTCCTCTCTAAAATCAATAAAGAAAAAATTTTTTTAATCTTCCCATTGGAAACCCTGTGACAGAGCTTTCCAATTCTGTTTACTCTAGAGAAATATTCACACATAAACAAGGTGGCAGGTACAAAGATATTCTTTGTAAAATTATTTGTAAAAACTAAAAATTCCAAACAACTTAACCATCCCCTTCAATAGGCAGATACTTATGATATTCATACTACATATACCAACATGGAATTTAAGAATTCTGTATAGAGACATAAACTAACTTGGAAAGATCTCCAAGTAGTTAAGTGGGGAAAAAAGTTGCAGAATGCTAAAATCAAAATCCACATTATATATTTTCTAAGGGTACATATTATGTGCATATAAATTGTCGGGGGGGGGGGCAGGTGGGTTTGCCACCAAACCAGTTCTACTAATTACCTCTGGAAAGTGGAGAGCAAGCAAAGGGAAGGGACTGGGGATGGTCAGAGCAGACTTACACTTTAACTCCAATAGTTTAAGGGAAAAAAGAATATGTATTCATGCATTACCTGAACAATTAAAAAATAAGACTTTAAAATCCACATCTTGAACTTTTTCTTCTGGCCAAGATTAGAGACTGAATTTATTCTGAAACTAAAAAACTGAACAAAATCCATGAAACAGTTTTCAATACACTGGTCTTTAGGCAAAGGACAGTGAGCCCTAAAAGAGAAGTATTGACCCCACTTACTGCCTTGAATTTCTAAGCCACGATGCAAGGAGAGGACACCCAGGCAGAGCCTACTAGACTTCTTGAGTTTAGAATATGGAGCTGAAATCAAGGGAGATGAAGGAAGCTGGAGTTCCCAGGGCAGAGGATCAAGGAGGAAAAGAGTAGCGAAAAGAGAAATTCCAGAGATCTGCAGAGGGTGCCCCTCCAGTACGCAGCAATGTACTTGGTCAGCACATGCAACTGAGGAAAACTACCCAATTCTGGGGAAAGGTTTAGAGGAAACAGTTCCTGGGGCCCACACAAAGCTAGAAATAGAGACTAGAAAGCTTCCTAATCCAGGGGGGCACTGGATACTCAGAAGGGTCTTGCCTAAGAACTGGGGAACAATTAAGCCCTAGAACAAATGCTATGCTCTTCTCACCAAAGTGTTAAAAAAAAAGACCTGAAAGGATCCAACTGTTTTCAAGTAATTTATGTCCCAGAATAAAAGAAACCAGCGCTCAACAAGTTAAAATTAATGTTTGGCATGCAGTAAAAAAATTACCAAGCATGCAAAGAAATAGAAAAATATGACCTATAATGAGCAACAACAACAACAAAATCAACAGAAACCAACTCAGATGTTATAATTAGCCCACAGGCTCATTTGTAAAAATTGCTAAAGACTGAATATGTAAAGACATAAAAATATAAAATCACCCAAATTTCTAGGAATAAAAACATCTGAAATGAAAAACACATTGGATGACATCAATAGATTAGACACAGCATTAGTGAACTCGAAGACAGTAATCTGACATGAAACAGAAAAAAGATTTTTTTTTAAAACTAAACAGTGCATGGGTGAGCTGTAGGTCAACTTCTAGCAGCCTCTGTTTAGAGTTCACAACAGAGAGAACAAAAAAAAAAATTTGAAAAATAAAGGGTGAAAGATTTCCAAATTTGATGAAAACCATAGATTCAAGGAACTCAATGAACCCGACACAAGAAACAAAGAAAAAAATAGCATAGCACATCATAATCAAAATTTTCAAAACCAATGATACAGAAAAATCTTTTTTGTTGTTTTTATTTATTTTTTAGAGAGAGAGGGAGAAAGATAGAAACACTGATGTGAGAAAGAAACATTGATCGGTTGCCTCCTGCACACCCCACACTGGGGATCGAGCCCACAACCCCGGGCATGTGCCCTGACCGGGAATTGAACCAGGACCTCTCAGTCCATGGGACGATGTTCAATCCACTGAGCCACTCCGGCCAGGTGACAGAGAAAAATCTTAAAAGGCAACAGAGGAAAAAGACATTTACAGAGAACAAAAGATAAAGATGAAAGATTTCTCATAGAACACAATGTGAGAAGACAGTGGACATCATTAAAGTGCTGGAAGCAAAAAATGCCCACCTAGAATTCTACATCCAATGAGAATCTTTCAAAAACAAAGGCAGACACAAAAACTGAAAGAATTCATCAACAATACTTATACAATCATAACTAGAAATATTAAAGGTTAAAGGACAGTCTTCAGAAGAAGGTAAATACCAGTAGCAAAGTAACGGAGAGCACAAGAAATCGTAATTACATGGGTGTCAAGTATACAGGACTTTTATCATTTAAAAAAAAAAAAACTATTTTGAACCCCATTCTTATCTCAAAATAATAATTTGTCTCTAGCAATATTTCAGGGACACTTCAAGCCTGGCAGTTTTATATATTTAGCAAACTTAACCATATATAAGGCTAATATGAAACCAAAAATTCATACTTTCTACAGCAAAATATTAAGTCCACTCTTCTGGGTTTTAAGGCATATAGGGGAGTATTCTCTCTTTTTAGTCTAAATTCTGGGATTTAACACAGAATATAATCTTGGCCAAAACATGGACCAAAAATACCAAATTTCACATACTAGCCACGTGGCTTGGTACTAGGTATTTACACAAAGTAAAACAGAAGTCCAACTTTACTTTACATGCAATCTGAAATAAAAATGCAGTTACAAACAAGCTTTCAGATTTATAATGACAAATGGTCGTCTCATACATTCGTTAACTGGTAGAGCTTAAGTGGATTTCCATTGATTTGTGGAAGATAAATTTGCACATTACTCCCATAGACATACAAAGTCAACTCTCCAACTATCATTTCCAAGGCTCTGTTCTCCACTAACGATACATATTTTAGTTACTACCTGCTGATCTTGGGGAGCAATAAAAATTCAGTACACAGCCCATCCCTCAAACAGAGTGAAAAGGTAAATTCACTAGCATTAACTATCATAATCAAAAAGCAAATACACACTTCAGTTAATAAAAAAGAACAGATTATTTCAATAAACATGTAGATTTATTTTAAATCAGTTTGGTACATGATACAGATTGGTTTTGCAGTTTTTAATGAACTAAAATAGAAATTTCTAAATACATCAGTGTCTGCCTGTACAAATATCTTAAGATAAAATAAGGTATTTTGAAAGAACTACATCTGCATGAAATAATCAGATGAAAAATCTGAAAAGGTTTCTATATACCTTCTGGATTAAAAAAAAAACCCAAAAATTATTAATGGCTCAAGATACTAAATTCCTAAAGGAAGGGGGGGAAAGGCTGTGAGTTCTATTGTAAGAGCTCTTCTTGCAACATCTAGTTTCATATTATATGATTTTGTTGTTAGAGCAGTCCTCAAAATTACAGAAGAGAGGCTTCATCAGCTACATTTTCACAGAAATTACTGTGTGTTGACATTAATGTGTGACAAGGTATTCATAATCTAGGTAAATGACAATTACACCACTGTAGCCAATTTTTGCCACTTTGGGAGAAATGGATATTCTGCATACTTTCAAATAAA
This sequence comes from Tadarida brasiliensis, assembly GCA_030848825.1. Classification (NCBI taxonomy): domain Eukaryota; kingdom Metazoa; phylum Chordata; class Mammalia; order Chiroptera; family Molossidae; genus Tadarida; species Tadarida brasiliensis. Next base: position 47,848,952 of record CM061262.1, on the reverse strand, counting down.
TCTTGTACCTTATAGCACTGACTAAAAACTAACAGCCATGGCACCATAATAAAATTTTTTGTGAGGTACCTAGAATATCACTACTAATGAAAACACAAAAGTGTGAGGTAAAGCTACCTTTTCCCCAAAACTTCTTAAGCCAGTTATTTTAAACAATTAAGGCACTTGAAAACATTAGGTGTATGTACAAATGTGCAAGTAAAACAAACTTTAGCTGTACCAGCAAGTAACTAAGAAACAAATCTTCATTGTAAGAACCTTTAATATAACTATCTAAATATAAGGAATTTTGGCTTATGAAATGGACCTAAGCAACTTGTCATTTCCTATCATAAAACATTGAAACCAAGGACTAAACTCAACCACTACAGGCTAAAGAAAATAAAACAAAACAAAAAAATTTTCATTACCCAGAAAAGCAAAAGCTCATTTTAAACTAAATTAAGCCTTCTGAACTAATCCAATGTATCAAAGGAGGGAGAAGTATCCCTCTAAAACAAAAAGAAACCTAGTGCTTCCTAAGAAAACTAAAGAAATAAAAATATGCATGCTTACTATACTATGGGAATTGAAACTAAGAAGAAAGCATCGGAAAGAAGGAGAAACAAAGAAAAAAAGAAAGCACAATCTGTTTATCCAGGGTAATCATTATTAAAAATCTACAGTAATCTAATCAACCAAAAATCCTTAGATTTTCTGAAATTACACTGGTCACATTTGCTGTCTCAAAACTTGAAATAAAAAGACAAACAAAAAACTTAAGATAATTGTCTCATTAAAGAATTAGTAAATGATTCTAAAACAACTGATTATTTCCTTCTTGTCTCATGAAAGAAGTTACTTTTCAAGATAGCTTGGTGAAAATCTGTTCGAGATAACAACAGTATTAGAATACTTTTTTGAAATACAGAGAGAAATATAATTATATCAATTTTAGTCTCTATTATATTTTTAACAGCCATAAGAAATATGTTGGGAGGTTCAATATATGAAGACTTTCAACTTTGTATAACATCCTTTAGCTTAATTTACTCAGGTCTGAAGTAAAGTAGGTAAGTTTTCAGTTAAATACTAACAGTGTGGTATCTAAAAGCAGGTTTACTACTGCTGACATCAACAGTTACATCCTCAGATCAACCGTAATTTTACCTTTCTTAATAGGAACAACATATCAAACACTTTAAGTTACAGTCTACCTTTCAATCTGTCTTTTAAGGCACTGTTCTTTATTTTCTCAACGATATAAGGTGCTTTACAAGTATTAACAATAACCTGCTATGCTTTAATGGTTTGTATCCTTTCCACTCATTTCTTTAAATCTGGAATGTAATTCCCTGTGTGGCATCTTATTTCTAACGTAGAAAAAATAAATGTTATCAAGCACAAAATTTTACTCTAAGGATACAGTTTACTATATGGGTATTAAACTTATAAATTTATTCCATTTTTAAAACGATAGCCAAAAATCCACCTGATTGATGCTCATTTGGCACATTCTTCTCAATTCTGGTCATTAAACTACATCCTGAGTTAGGATGAAAACAATGCAGCTTTCAGGCTTTAAAATGACTAAATTTAACTGCCAAAAGAGTCATGAGGTTGTCTGTGCAGGACAATGTTTTCCATCCCTTACAGAGTTACATTTGGCATGTCAAGAAAAGAGAACATAATCCCACAGCAGCAGCCATTTAAAATGAAAGAAGACAGCCACAAGGATTCATGCAGAATATTTTAAGTATTCCTGTTGAGTAAAATGATTTAACTGATTTTTCTTCAAGCACGATGCTCCAAAATATCCTATGTGCATTCTTTGAAAATTTAAAGATCCTGGAATAGCGTCTTCCATGTAGGAAATCTTGAAAGATAATAATTTGGTTTCATTGAATTATGCGCCAGTCCTTGTTAATCTAATGGGTCTGTTTACAGAGTGTGGTAGTTTCGTTCTTTCGATTTACAGAATTTATAGAGAAAGAAAATTACAGCCTGCACACCCAAGACAAGGACAATTCCTCCAATGAAACTGGCTGCATCAAAGGTAGACTTTCGCATAGGTTGTGAGGTTGGAGTTAAAGTGGTATTAGTTGAACCTGTTAAATAAGACAGAAGAAATAACGGTAAGTCTCATGAGCCTCTATCATAATTTCAAGACCTACCTGAGTTTCTATTTTGCCATGTGTTTAAGTTCTATAAAGTATTTCTTCTTGAGTGAAGTCTTTACAACTAGAATTTATACCTAGCTGAGGAAGACATTTATCAATCCCATTCTTCATTGTGTCTGGTGATATCAAGTGGTTAATGCTGCTATGTAACTTCAAATATGAAAATGACATAAAAAGACTCTCCAGGTATATAAATTATGCCCTGGGAACATGTGAAGCACTTATAGTATTTGCAATTTTCTTCAGACTATACCTAATTGTTAGAGTAAATATTAATATTTGTACTGAAAATTCACACAAGTTTTAAATTTTACTAAATATATAAGGTAAATTAAAAATTTGGTTGCAATTTTTCAAATTATAAAAATAATCTTAAGTATCTGCAATTTATAATTTCATAAGCAAAAGAACTTGTTATTAAAAGTATCTTAAATCTTACTCTGCAGATTTCACATTATGAGAAAGTTATTACCAAGTCATGAGGGGAAAAAAAAGGCACAAAAATTGGTATTCCTTCTCAGGGAGTAAAATGTTTCAAGTGGAAAACCACTCACTTTAATACAAAGTAACTTCATATTTAAAATAAATTTTACTTTTTCTTAAATAGAGTATCAAATAAACACTGGTTCTGGTGGCTGTATATAATAAGTTGGCCAGCTTTAAAATTAATCACAACTATTCTGTATTTCTTCATGAAAACAGAATGGCTTCATTGAAATTGAAATAAAGGTAGCATAACAACGAAGCCAAAGGAATAGAAAAATTATAAAAGATTCATCATAAAACAGTATTAGAGGGGAGGGTTCCTAACCTGTGTATCTACTGTGTCTGGTGGCATAACATAAATATAACTTAGTTATAAATATCACATCATTAATAAGTTAATTTTCACATGTACTTTCAAGAATTATTCTAATTTGAGAAACAGTAAGAAGTATGGCCAACATGCACATTTAATAATGATATTGGCTTTTTAGATATTTCTCAGTAAAAAGGATGGCTTTATTATCTTCACTCAAATCACTATGGTCTAATATAGCACAAAATCAATTCCTAAGAGTAATCAGTATTTAATTTTTAAGTTATAAGAAATTAGATTTCCTCCACAAGTTGTACTAAAAGGGTTCTGGAAAAACATCATTTAATTCTAACATGTCATGCCCAATGTGATTACACAATGAAATACTAGAAAAGGACTACCAGCAAACCTATCACTACTGTTTTAACAGCCTACTATGTTGTTCCCTAAATACAAGAGAGAAGTTTTAGTTCACAATCATTCATGAGTAAAACTGGAAAATGATGGCAGAAACAGTAAAAGGCAACAGTGCATACACACCCTGCTTCACTGTTAATTTAGAAAAACCTCAATTACCTGGAGTAGTAGCTGTAGAAAAGGAAGGCATAGTTGTGGTTTTAGCTGGAATGTAAACAAAATGTATTAGAAACTTAAATTTTTAAACTTCCCAGTTCTCTAGTATTTACCTTTGTAAAATAATACCAACTTCAACATGCTTTCAGGTTTTTAGACCAAAGACCATATTTCAGTAAACGGTTCACTAACATCTACACATTCAGAATACTAGCTTCTAAATATATTTTAAAACATTAAGCAATCATAAAACTGTATCCATGTTAACATCTATATGTAAAATCTATGTATACAACTGGATCAAATTTGCAAAAAGACACACAGAAGGGCAAGAATTAGTGTTTAGGTAGGGGACTATAGGTTCTTCATAAAATAATACTTCTTCTAAGAAAAATTATTAACTTAAAAAGTCAAGGTAAGAAACAAGTGCAACTCAGTATTTCTTATGTGGGTATTACGATTTGCTTATCTTCATTTCAAGGGGTTGGCAAACTTTTCTTAAAGGGGCAAAAAGTAAATATTTTAGGCTTTGTGCACTTATAGGTGCAAAAGCAGCCAAAGACAACATGCAAATGAATGGGAAAAGTTGTGCTTCAATAAAACTTTGATGCCATAGCTCCCCTATTTTAGATTAGAAGAGCCAGGCAAAGCTCTAGTCTACCAAACTACATGAGCTCAAATAATGATCTGATGATGCCTCTAAAGAAATGCACACTCGCCCTGGCCGGTTTGGCTCAGCGGTTAGAGCGTCGGCCTGCGGTCCAGAGAGACCCATGTTCGGTTCCCGCTAAGGGCATGTACTTCGGTTGCAGTTTGTCCCCGGCCCTGGTTGGTTGTGCGGGTGGCAGCCACTCGATGTGTCCCTTTCACGTCGATGTTTCTCTCTCTCTCTCTCCCTCCCACTCTATCTGAACAAAAAATGAAAAAATGTCCTCGGGTGAGGATAAAAAAAAAAAAAAAAAAAAAAAGAAATGCACACTCATGGGAAGAATTAGATTGAATGTAACATTTTAGGAACTAAAGCACTGTAATAACAGACTTCTGTAAGTGTAGATACTACTGATGGATACTAATAAATATGTTAACACTAAAAGAAAAAATACGTTAACACTGAATATATTTTCACACACGTGTATCCTTTTTCTCTCATCACTGTATACATTTTACCCACCCTGCTCTTGGTTGGACAGTTGGGTCACTTTTCATTTCTCCATGCTATGAACATCTTACAAGGAAATATTTTATCTCATTTCTGATAGGACTGATTCCTACACAGAATTCCCAGATTAGAGGGTATGATTATTTTATAAATTTTTTTCTTTATTGATTAAAAAAAAATGTTTTTTCCTTTATTGATTTTAGAGGGAGAGGGAGAGAGAAATAGAAACATCGATTGGCCGCCTCTCGCATGCCCCCCACCAGGGATCAGGCCCACCACCTGGGCATGTGCCCTGACCAGGAATAGAACTGGCAACCTCTTGGTGCATGTGTCGGCGCTCAACCACTGAGCCACACCAGCTGGGTGAGGATATGATTATTTTAAGACTTATAATCCCTTCAAAGTTGTTGTTGCTTACACATTCTATGTAACTGCAAAAAATATACTTTTCAAATTAATCAAATTATTTTTCAATCTTAAAACACTAATTTTGTCTTAACATTTACACACTTTTATTTTTGACCAAAGTATTACATTAACTACATTTTCCAAAATGAGGCACTAATTAACAAATATACTTCCACTGACCTACTGTATGTTCCTTTCATTTAAAAAAATAATTCATGCCCTGGTTGGTTTGGCTGATTGAGGGGCCACGGGTTCGATTCCCAGTCTAGGGCACATACCTGGATTGCGGGTTCAGGCAACCAGTCAATGCCTCTCTCTCACATCAATGTTTCTCTCCCTCCCTCCCTTCCACTCTGTCTAAAAATCAGTGGGAAAATATCCTCAGGTGAGGATTAATAACAAAAAGAATAAACTTTATAAAAAAAAAATAATTCACAGGTTATAAAAACTGCTATTGGTGATAGAAAATTTAGAAAATGACAGTAAAGAAATTCAAGTAATCCCATCACTCAAGTAGCATGTTTTTTCCTGCCAGCCATTTTTCTAGGCATATATATATATATATATATATATATATATATATATATATATATATAAAGGTAAATAAGTAAACTCTACTACTACTTAGTACAGTTTTTTTTTCATTTATTATGAACATTTGCCATTATATTTCTGACATAATTTAGTCATTTTTATTATGTTTTTATAAACATGTATTTATGTTTATAATATACTATTTGTACTGGCAGAACACTTATAATTAACTCCACTTAACACCTTTCTACATAAATCAGATTCCCTTTGCATTATTTAACAGTCCCTTAATTTCCTACTTGTTCTCTTCAGCAGCAGCCATAGAAAGAGACAGTATAAAAGTTTTTCAACCACTGCCTGGCCAGTGTGGCTCAGTGGTTGAGCGTCGACCCATGCACCAAGAGGTCGCTGGTTCGATTCCCGGTCAGGGCACATGTCCAGGTTGTGGGCCAAATCCCCAGTGGGGGGCATGTAGGAGGTGGCCAATCGATGTTCCTATCTCTCTCTCTAAATTCAATAAAGAAAAAAAATTTTTTTAAAGTTTTTCAACCATTAATTGCCACTCAATTGATACATTTTTTGCAAGCATATACATCAAGACTCATGGGGAAGAAATTAAAAGTAGACCCACAATGATTTTGAGGAAACCATTTCTTCCTCTCTCCCTTTCTGTTCACATCCCACCTCTGGAAATGTTTTCTCTCAACATCTCTGCTTTCATCAACCTTTAATACTTTCCTAGTCAATGACTTCTAATAGGTGCTAAAAGTCTAAAAGTACACCACTGTATGCTCTACAAAATAAAGTTTCGTAGCATTTGCAGCTTTCCATGGTGTATTTCCACTGTAGCTGTAATTCAAGCTACCAACATGGTATCACAAATGTGCAGTTGGAAAAAGCTGTGCACAACTGGTTAGCAAAACCTGGTGAAAGCTAGCTCACCACTGCCTAAGTCTTTAAAATGAGTTCTTGCCCTTGTTACAGCATTTGACCCTGTTTCCTCTGAAAAACTATACCTAAATGACACACGCAAAGTTTCTTAGACACACCTTTTGGACCTTCTTCTCCTCCCATTCCCACTCAGTTTCCTTTCCAATCCTCTTCATCTCTTACACATATTGTTCCCAAGAGTCTGGTCTTCAAACCCTATTCTTCTCCCTAAAAACTGCTTCAGTGGACTTCACTATTGCCGACACTGATGAACTTACCTGTACTTCCAGCTAAGAGCTCTCCCATCACCTCAAGTCCTATGCCTTCTACTTCCTAAGCCTATTTGCATACATCTGCAACTCTTCTATTAGTTCTCTAGAATTACTGCAACAGGTTATCTAATCTCCCCATGTTTACTCTTGTCTCCTTCCAGTCTGCCTTCCACATTGTCAGAATAAACCATTTTATTAAAACACAAGTTTCATCACATGACCTACATTGCTTCACATCTACCAGCAAGGCATACAAAGGCACTTCTCAATGTGGCTCTTGACTGTCCAGCTTCACTCTTCCTCACCTTGTACTGGATCCTTCAAATGCAATTCCCTGACCTCATTATATTCTTTCACACCTCCTTCACATGTGCCGACCACCCTGCTCCACTTGGGAAACTTGCCTCATTATCTTACCAGGACAATTTCAAGACACGGCCCGTCAGCATCTTCAGGAACCTGTTACCATATGCCATGCTACTCAATACAACACCTTCCCCTACAAATTCCCTAATACACTGTGCTCACTTATCTCTTCCACAGTTCCTACAATAGACCAAATTCTGTATTCTGTCTCGGTATCCCTACCATCTAGCCTACTACCTGTACTGGAGTAGATATTTTTAAATTACTTACTCTTCCTATCAAATTGGTGAAGATTTTTAAAGGGAGATATTATCTAATGCTTTTGAGTGCGGTGAAAAACTTTCAAGTTGATGAGAATGAAAAGCCTATCATTCTGGAAAGCAATCAGTACTGAGTGTGCTAAAATAATCATTTAGGAATGCTGTTTAAATCAATCCTGTCAGAGATGACAGCAAATATATCCCTATAAGGTATTCCAACCTAATTATTTAACCAAGAGCACGACGTTTAAAGCATGTACAATGCATGTAGTAAAAGGGAAACAATTTAAATGTGCAGGTACAGATTATCTAATTTCATAAGTGTATTTATTTGGATATACACATAAAAAAGACTAGAACTTAATCACTTAAAACATTTTGGTGTACCTCTGAATGACAGGAATTATAGGGAATTTTAATTTCCTTTAGGCTTTTGTATTTCTGAGGATTTCCACAAAAAGCTGTTTTTGGACTCGGTGTATAAAGCTACGGGAAATCCACTCAGAGTCAATCAATGTGAAACACCAATGCTGTGTGTCACTGTCACAAACAGTACACATTTATGTAATTACTGTGGTCCAAGACTAAATATGTCTACAAATTTTTAAAATTATACTAACAACTGTTAGGTTTTTATTCAACGTTACCCATCAAGTGAGCTTAAAAATCCTGAAAGGAGGAAGAGAAAAACAATTATCTTGTATTACCTGTAGAATTGGTTGGCAACGGAGACACAGTGGGCACTATTTAAAAAAACAAACATATTAAGTCAAAACTGTCTAAAATATCACCATCTATAACATTATTTCCTAACCTGCAATCATCTGTGTGCCACTTTACAATTTTTAATTTTAGTACCACCTATGAAGGAAGATTGACAGTTGCTCTCACCCAGTATTACACTCTCCTTCTTAGAAATTGGAGCACCAATTTTTAGTGACACTTCCCTCCCCCCAGCAGACACTCCTCAACCTTGCAGCTAGGTAGCCATGTGTAACTTTTAGGAAACATATGTAAAGCAGATATGGGCTTCTCTTTCCCTTCCTCTTTCTGCTGGCAGAATAACCAATTACATGGCTGAAACATGAGAACTCACCTTGGAGAGTAAGGCCAAAGCCATTTTTGAGGAATAATAGTAAAAACCTAGAAGGAGCCTGGGTTTCTAATGGTTGTAGAGCTGCTACTGTAACCCTCCAGATGCACTTGAGCCCAGACTTTCTACACACAAGAAATCTGTTTCTCAAACCACTGTAATTTGACACATCAAATAAAAAGCTATTTCCACAAAAAGCTATTTTACTAGTTACTTGTTCAGTTTTTCTTTAAAATGTTTTACTTTTAAGAGATTTTCTTTAAAATCTCTTAAAATGTTTTACTTTACCTTGTTTCTAAGCAATATTATCATGAAATCATAAATCTGATATAGTTATTAGTTTTTTCTAACAGACATTAAAATAACTACTAACATGTTTGTTCATTTACCACCGAAACCATGTTATTGCACTCTACATAGGGTGTAACTGATCTCACACTAATAAAATTCTTAGTTACAAAGTTCAAGTTGGGATGGAGGAGATGGGAAAACTCCTAGCAAAATTAAATAGTTAAAGGTAGTCTTTCAAGGTTATTGACACTCTCCAGAAAAACTTTCTACTCAATTTCATTATTACCTATGCACCAAATTAGGAGTTTAACTTTCCTATTAATTTATAGTCTTCTTAGAAAAATCCGATGTTTCAGCTAAGAATTTTAACTATTTCCTGAGCAAGGAGAAATCAAATTCTTCAAATTAAAGTACAGAATATGGATGAATACAGGGAAGATTCATTTAACCATAGCACAAACTATGCTGGACATTATGACATTCATCAGTACCAAAACCAAAGTGCCAGAATAAGACTGTCCAAACCTGACAAAAGCAAAAAAAAGAGAGGGTCTAAACTGCAATGAGTTTTTGGAAGATGAAATAATAATAATAATGATAATATTAAAGGCGTGGGCACCTGCACTCACAGCATTCCACAATATAACCAAATCACTAAACCAAGCTTCAAAAAACACCGTCCTTTTAGCAACCAATATAAATGCTATCCATGTTGAAATTTCTAACAAGATTAGAAATATGGAAATGCTTCAAACCAAATATTGAAATAAGGCTTCCTGAAGCAATGATCTTCCTCACCTCTCTGTGGCCACTTTCCTTAGCAGTCAATGTGAATACTTACCAGAACAGAACTCTGTACTGTTCACCACCTGGCAATCAGTAACTGTTGAATTATGTGAACAGTAGCTTTTACCTGCTATGGAAGAAAAAAAAACAAGTTAAACAGCACCACTCACTCACTTATATTATCTTTGACTTTGTTACTCAGCTCCAGAATAGCTTCCAAAAATCAAACTCAGGCCCTGGCCGGTTTGGCTCAGCAGTCAGAGCGGCCACCCGAGGACCAAAGGGTCTCGAGTTCGATTCCCGGTCAAGGGCACGTATCTGGGTTGCAGGTTTGCCCTGGCTCGGTCAGGGTCATGCAGGAGGCAACCAATCAAAGTCTCTCTCACATAGATGTTTTTCTCTGTCTCTCCCTCCCTTCCACTATCTCTAAAAAAAAAAAAAAAATCAATGGAAAAAGATCCTCGGGTGAGGATTAACAACGACAAAATAAATAAATTAATTTATACATAAATAAAACTCAGGCATAAACACTGTAGAAAGAAGCCCATCCCCAGACCAACAAAACACTGGTATTCTTTTCCCCACTGTTTTAGCAATATTATAGAGGAGCTCTCCAAATATTAACCTTTTAAAATCCACATGAACATACTGAACAAATAAACTTAGATCTTAGAATTGTGGTATGACTACTGTACAAGGAAGGCTGCTAGAATCCACAAGAGGGCTGAGTCAGTAAGGAGAAGTGGTCAGGATCTAATAAAGGCTCAGCAGTAAACAGGGGAGGTGCCATGAAGGCAGCAGTAAGTCCTCTGTTCTAGGACTTACTGCTGCCTTCATGGCACCTCCCCTGCTTTAGTCTTCTACATGTTCTAAAACCAATTCCTGGACGGAAGACTTAACAGCAAGAATAAGGGAGAGCTTTCCCTAGCATATCCTACAGAAGGGCATTCAACCTCCAAAACTTGTCAACTCTGCCATACATGAGGGGGAGGGATATACTTTTAAATTCCATTTATGACCTTAAAAAAAAGGGGACTCTTATACGAGAATAAACTTAACCCCCAATTAAGCTAATACCCTAATTTTAAAAGAGGCTTTTAAACTTTGTTACCCAGTGATATAATGTTGAGAACTCTTAAATTTTTCAATAAAGAATAAAGAAGCCTAACATGTAGCTTTGACTTTTCTTTACATATAAAAAAACTGCTTTACTGATAAGACCAAAAACAAAAAACAAAACAAAAAAAAAACAAGCACTTTACATTAAGAAAAGGAAAGAATTAACTGTCTTCCCACCTCATTCTTCTCTATTTTAAGTTTCATAAGGTCTCTCTATAGTTCACCTAGCAGGACACACTGAGGATAAATGCCTCAAACATTTTTCTGGGAAAAATTTCACAACTTTCTTTCACAGCAAATTTCAGTGTATCCTAGAAAGATCTATAATCGCTCTTTAAAACTATTGAACCTTAATTTTCAAATCTAAGGAATTAAAGGGAGGGAAGTGAATGTGAGACAAGAAGAGATTTTTAGGAGGAAGTGTCAAGCAATTAGCACTGTAAAGATAAAGCATTTGATTTGCAAAAAGAAAAAAATAGTGTAGACTATCGTAAATGTTCTACATAATTTTCAAATGTTTAAGAATGCCTTGTAGTATATTTTAAAATGTAACAAAACAGTTTTTCATTCTCAAAATTAAAACAATCCCAAAGTTTCCTACCTTTACATTCCATCCAAAAGCAGGTACTATTATCAGTAGCATGGCTAGCATTAACACAGGAAACACAGCTTTTGTGATTTTCACAGGTTTCTGGGGTGGGGAGGAATACATGAAATCAATTAATTGGCAACTGATTTTGAATTTGTATTACTTATCTTTTTTAAACAGTAAACATTACATATAGCACCAGACTTACTAATTCAGAGCAATGGTAAAACTTTATAGCCTATCAACAGATGAAAGGGTAACGAACTAGAATGTTATTCAGTCATTAAAAAGGGGAAATCCTGGCATACACTACAACATGGACAGTCCCTGAAGACATTATGCTAAATGAAATTAGCAAGTCACAGAGGGACAAATACTGCATGATTCCACTTATACGAAGTATCTAAAATAGTCAAATTCAGAAGCAGAAAGTAGAATGAATGGTAGTTGCCAAGAGCTGGGTAGAGGGAAACAGAAAATTGTTCAATGAGTATAAAGTTGCATGCAAGATGAAAAGTTCTAGAGACCTCTGTACACCACTGTGCTTATGGTTAACACTGTACCTTAAAAATTTGTTAAGAGGGAAGAATCTCATGTGATATTTTTAACCACACACACAAAATACTTTATAAACTGGCGTACTAAGAAATTTCAATCATTTTAAATGACACAGGAAGCCAGAGTCAACTCAAGAGGGGGACTGTGGGAACACTCAGTACTTCGTGGCAGCTATCTAAACAACCTTTTTCCATCCATAAAATAAGTTATTATAATTCTGTGTTGTAAATTCTACAATAGAAGCATCTATAAAGTGCAATGGGGAAAAGCAATTAATACGGACTGGGAGGATGGAGTGTTAGACGTGGAATTCAGACTGACAGTGATGGATGAGTGGAGTTTATTTGGTGGACAGGGTGTGGGAGAGAAGGGCATTTCAGGCAGAGAGAAAAGCTTGCATGCAGATGCTTAAAGGGAAAGTACTTGGCATGTTCAGTGGGCAATTTAGTGCCTGCTGTGCTCTCAACATAGACAAGCGGAATATGGAAGAGATGTGGACGAAGGAGACAAAACTATGGGAGAATCAACTAAGGGGCCCAGACAAGAAGGAAAAATGCATTCTGCTATTAATTTAAATGTGGTTCTATTCAAGTGTTTATTCGCTCACTTATTCACTGAACAAATATATATATTGAGTACCCACTGAGCATTTTGTGAGATAAAGACCACAGGGTAGTAGAGGGGAGAATGGAGCCTTGGAGCATAGGAAAGGAAAGTAGGATGCCCAAAGGTGACCCACTTATTTTATGCAAATGTAAATGCAAATTATTGAAAATGTTGGGATTAGAGACCCAAGACTGGAGATTCCTATAAAAAAAAAAAATAAATAAACAACCTTTTTTTTTACATGGTAACTCTTGCCGACACTCAGGATTTCTTGATGCATTTTAAAGCATCCTTGAAAATTAAAAATACTGGGGTGGGGGTGGGGGGACTGCTATAAGGTCAACAATACAGAGAAATCATTGCCCCAAAACCCAAGAGTTGATGATGCCCATTCTGAAAAACCCCAGAGATTCATAATTCATAAATGATCCACTCTTTCCAGGATCTTCCATGACTGGAGGATAAGAGACAATACATTTGGAGGGGCCTACATTCATGTACATGTAATTTAACAAATTAGCATGGTTTTTTCCAACAAGTTAAGCCAAATGGCCTAGAAACAAGACTTCAAAGAGGGCTAATTACAATTCAATGTCTGGACAAACAAATGGACTATAGAATTGGACTCCATCCATTTCCTAGAAGCTAGATGCCTCCAAAAAACATTCTCCATCACTTTCCCTGTTCAGGACAGAGTACCTCAAAAAAAAAAAAAAAAACCACGAACAACTATTCAGCACAGAGGCATTGCATTTCAATACTTTATCATTAGTATTTATCAAAGACTGGGACAGCCCAGCCAGTGTGACTCAGTGGTTGAGCATCCACCCATGCACCAAGAGGTTGGCAGTTGATTCCTGGTTCCGGCACATGCCCAGGTTGTAGGCTCAATCCCCAGTGGGGGGTATGAAGGAGGCCTAGGATGAACGTTCTCTCTCCCTCTCTAAAATCAATAAAATAAAATAAAATAAAATAAAACTTTTTTTAAAAAGGTCTGGGACATATATGGGGGTGGGCCACAAAGCAGAAATAAGTTTTTCAGAGGTCTGTACACAGATGAAAAATGCTAGTTGTTTAAAATCTTTTGTGCTGGATGATGAATGGGTAGCGTAGTGAATGATATTTACAATGAATTAAATTTGCTACCTTTCAGACTGCAGCCTATCCAACTACTACTATTTACAGAAAGCACACTCTCCTTTTCACGCATTTAAATTACACAATAGCAATTAACTTCATATTGCCAAACTTCTCTTTAACAAACAAAAATACACACACAACAAAACTACAATTCTGAAAGGAAACTGCTAAACAATCAGGAGACAAAACATATTCCTGTTATATCACCTTTAAAATAGAGTGGTTAGAACTTCCAGTACTGTACTGCAATTTCATTAAAAAAATTTTTTGTTTTATATAATTTTTTTTAATTTTAGATAAAGGGTTAGAGAGGGAAACATCCATCAGCTACTTCCTGTATGCCCCTTCCTAGGGATCTAGCCGCAATGCCGGCATGTGCCCCAACTGGGAATGAATGGAACCCTTGACCTTTTGGTGCACGGGCCATGCTCAACCAACTGAAGCAAAAATTTTTAAATTTTTAGCCAGAGCTAAAACTTTTTAAATTTTACCATTACATCTTTCTGACTTTAACAAGCAATATTAAGTTCATTATGTATTTTGTTAAGCTTTTATAAAATACAAAAATTAGGGAAGACATCCAATTCCAACTTCACAATCTACTAATCATACGGTCCTGGCAAACTTACTCTCTACTTCTCGGTTTCACTACCTATCTTCCAGCTTAGCCTAAGAGGCAGAGGCGAAGCACTGGGTACTCGAATGGGTACTTTTCGTCGTTTGCATGGAGGATAAAGTTTTAATTGCTTACTCAAACCTCAGATAAATCCCATAGCTCTCCGCAAAATTAACGTAATTAAATCTCAGGCGACTTATTTCTCAGACCCAAGTCGGAGACACCAGCGAAAACTCATGTCTTCAGTTGCCCTTTCCCTCTTTTGCCAACTTCCCGAGAAGCCTCCCTGCGGAGAGGACCTGGGCGGACAGACGACCAACCCCAGGGAAAGGGAGCTCGGTCTCACCGTCGACTTCGGAGGCGCGTCGCGTCGCCGCATCAGCAGCCCCACCGCCGCTAGCGCGGAAGGAAGCCACGTCCCCTCTGCCAAGCCTACGGCGCGGCTGGGGATTACGAGGCACTTTTATAAAGCACCTCGGACCGGGACACTGGGGTCAGAAACTGTGCAACGGCCCCCGGGGCTCGGCCGCCCCTTCCCACCGAGCGCTTCCCCACCCGGCCGCCCGCGCCCGGCCCCGACTGGACTCGGACGGGCCGCCATGTTGCCGGAGCGCGGACAGCCCTGGCCCCGCGCGCACCGCGGGCACGAAGGGCAGCTCGGCCCGGCGGGGGAGCGAGCGCAGGAAGCCGGTTGGACCGGCACCCACCTGGTGCTACAGTGGTGGGCGGTGCGGAGGTCGCCGTGTGGTTGGTGGTCGCCGTGTGGCTGGTGGTCGCAGTGTGGCTGGTGGTCGCTGAAGTCACGTTCGGGGCCAGGGTGGTGTTCTGCGCCGCGGTGAGCACACAGAGCGCGGCCAGGCAGGCGGCGGCCCAGAGCAGCTGGCGAGAGAGCCCCGACATCGCGACCTCCGCGCTGGCGTTCCGGCGACAGCTGCAACACGCAACGCTCGACGGGTGCCTCTGCCTCCTGCGGCGCCGCCTCCGAAACTCTGCTCCCGCCGCGGGAGCGCGCTGGGGTCACGTGCGGGGGGAGGCGGGGTGCGGTCTGTACCAACCGGAACGCTACGGGAGGGGGAACAGAGGCATCGAGAAGAAACCGAGGGAGGCTGTCCCTCAGAGAGACTGTACTACACCAAAAAACTGGGAGGGCACAGGAAACTATTTTTTTCCCCTAAGAGTACCATACAGGACGCAACTGGGCTTTTCTTGTTCCTGCAATAGGGAAGCTCCCTCCCTGGCCTGGATGGAACCACCTAGATGACGTGGCGCACGGCGTCCTCCGGAGCGACCAGCCAGGCTGTAATTCCGCGGCCCCACGTGACCTCCAGGCCTCGCCTCCCGGACCTGCGTGCCTCCGGGCGGAAGTAGGTTCTGTGCTGTGCGCTTAGAACTTGGGCAAGAATTAAATTTGTGCTGTGCTTCCGCGTTCCAAGGTCTTGCGTATATACTTAAATAGAATCTGTGCTTTTTACCTTGGAAATCGACTTTTCTGGAAGTCACCCCGTGTTGGGACTCCCCAGGGAAATGGAGACCACGTGGTTAAGGGGTCTCTGCTCTGCCGCCCACGTAGTGTGAGCCGCTGAAACACCTAAGGCGGTCTCCTGCCTTCAGCCAGAGCCACGTACCGTCTTCCTTTCACACTTTCCCAGCCTGACGTTTCCGAATTTCTTGCTATTTCAGCCAGCGGTATCGGCAGCCAGTGAATGCCACCGATACAGTCAGAAAATCGAAGACGATCTGAGTTGGAAATCCATCTGCTGGGTTCCTACACCACTTTGCAGGTGAGTAAACAGATTCATAAAGGTGATTTGACCGAAATACACTGATTGCTTGGCGTCAGGGCTTGATTTCGAAATGCCTGTTAATGTTATGTCACTGCTCGGGCTTTTAGTAAGGGTGAGCGCCATCTGATGCCCAATCTCACAGAAGCAGTCACAAGTGCAGCCATGCTTACATCACATGGTAACAATTGGATCATTAAAGCAAAGTATTTAATGTCGTTTGTTTACAGCTATTTGCATTTATCATGTAATCTTAATTGTGCACATCTACCCTAATAAAATAACACACGAACAGTAATTGCTTTTGTGAGATCTGCTTTACTATGAAAGCACCAAAAAAGATGACTGCATAAGCGCTGTTAAAACCTTCCAGGTCAAAAGGTGTCCTGAAAGGATTTGTTGTCCTGGAACATGCAGTTTGAACTATCAGCAGCAGAGCTTGGAGAATACAAACATTTCCACCGTCTTGAGGTTGATGGGGGGCTCTTTCAAAGAGTGAGTTTGGAGCAGAAAGATAAAAGCTCTTTTTAAAGGATTTACATTGGCTATAGATAAGGGAGGAGGGGCAGGAAAAGGGGCAGGGAGAAAGTTTCCGGATAGGTGAATAGTCCATAAGAAAGAAGTATTTGAAAGTTCATGTGTAAGCAGGATGCCAACCGGAAGTTGGATTCAGAGTTTCAACATACATTCAGGAATGTGATTAGTCTTATGGGTTTTGGCCTTCTGGCTGTTAACTGATTAATTTC
The DNA here is from genome assembly GCA_030848825.1 of Tadarida brasiliensis. Classification (NCBI taxonomy): domain Eukaryota; kingdom Metazoa; phylum Chordata; class Mammalia; order Chiroptera; family Molossidae; genus Tadarida; species Tadarida brasiliensis. The sequence continues at coordinate 47,832,167 of CM061262.1, read as the reverse complement.
CCATGTCTCTTCCTCCCACCCTCGGGCCTGCTGTAAATTAATTTAGGACTTACCATTTTTCTCTTCTCAGCGTTTTACTTTTTTTGGCCCAAATTCGAAAGCTTTTATAACTTTCTAGATTCTAATCCTTGGGGTCCTTTTGTAGCCTAATGACTACGGACCATCGTTACATTGACGACACTAGTTGGAGCTTTGCTCAGCTGTAAATATGAAACTGACGCTTTTCACTAATCCAACCTATGACCAAAAGCATGAGAGTGTAACCAAGTAAATGAAGTCCCATCATCAGCCTTCCGGAAACGCCGGCTCCTCTCGTCTCACAGAGTATTTATTTAGCACGTGATTGACACCCAGACCAAATGAAGGCACTAGTCAACTTTTTTTTTTAAGGTTAAAAATAAAACAAAATTTCTGTTTTCTTCCCATACCCCAGTGGATTATCTTGTTTATGCCCTAGGATGAACACACCCCATTGTGGAGGCCATTGTTTTACAATTTGTCATCTAGGTGTTCAACTGTAGCCCTCAGATTTGTGTCAGTTCTTATAAGGGGACATTTCACTCTCTTGTTTTAAGACTAGAAAAGCATTGGCTTATTTTATTTTACATGGCATCTGTTCAGCTAGATCAAGGAAGACTTCCAAAGTCATTTTCACCACTCCAGAGCTAGGACCGGCATCTATAATACAGTTTTAACAGCATGTATTAAACCTCATGTAATATTTAAATGTTTCAACCAAATTAGAGAAGGATTGTAGTAAATCAGAGATCAATAGTGAGCTAAAACTGTATATTCAGATTATTAGTACTAACACCATGATTAGAATTGATAATATAATAGAGACCTCTCATTAGGAGGCACTCCACTTTGATTGTATAATTCTTTGATAACCGTTCCAGGGTTTCAGAGGGGAGCGTTACACTTTAGAGCAGTTCTCAACTTTGGCAGAACATAGGAACCATGTGGGAAGTTTTAAAAAATACTGATGTGTGGGTACTGATTTAATTATTTTGGAATAATGCCTGGGCGTCAGGAGTTTTAAAAGCTCCTCAGGTGTTTCTAATCTGCCGTTTAGGTTGAAAACCATTGCTTTACTCCAGCTTCTCAAAGTGTGGTTCACAAATATCATTCATACCACCTACAAATTTCTTAGAAATACAAAATCTCAGGATCGAACTAGCGACCTCTTGGTGCATGGGTCGATGCTCAGTCACTGAGCCACACTGGCCAGGCATGATTTATCACATTTTCAAAACCCCCTATCAAATACCAAACTTTGTAATTTATGTTGTGTATGTTACTATTGCGTTTGTTACAATATTTTGCATGTTATATAAAATTTGAGATGTGGACTGACTAGATTTGCCAGTTTTAAGTTGTGATTCCATTTTGAGAAAGATAGAGAATAGTATAGTATAGTCAATATGGTACTAGTTTAAAAAATGAGTTTCTATACAGGAAGAGAGTATAACAAGGTGTAATATAGATCAATTTTAATTTTGAGGATGAATTAATTCAGTCAATGGAAAATTAATATGATGTTAGTAAACATCATATTATACTGAACATAACAGGGACTTGATATTTCTTGAAATGATGATGATATTCTCTGTCAGTGGCAGCTTGACTGGTTTTTGTGGGTTGATATTCCAGACAAGAAACTAATTTTTTTTTAATATGTTTTACTGATTTTTTAGAGAGAGAGATAGAAACATCAATGAGAGAGAGATACATCAATCGGCTGCCTCCTGCACGCCACCTACTGGGGATTGAGCCCTCAACCCTGGTCTATGCCCTGACCGGGAATTGAACTGGGACCTCTCAGTCCATGAGCCGGTGCTCAATCCACTGAGCGAGAAACTTAGTTTCTCGCCACACCTGCTGGGCGAGAAACTAATTTCTATTCAATATCTGCTTTGCGTCAAACATCATGAGAAGTATCTTCACATATTATCTCAATTAATCCTTAGACCACTATGAAATAGATGTACCCCCATTTTACTAATGAAATTGAAGCCCCAAAGCAAATATTAGTATTGTTATTGATTTTATAAATTTACTCAGAGAATCATTAAAGTAATTAGAGCCAGAAGGAAGCCAACACCGTTTTTTACTTCTCTGTTCTTTTTACAAATGAATGTGAAAGGTTAAGTGATTTGACCACCACATTGCTAGATAGCTGGGACTAAAACAAACACTCCTAATTTAAAATATGTATATATAAAGTGTAAAAACTCAGAGTATGGGATCCTGAGATTACCAGACTATTCATTAATTAACAAATAACTGGCACTGTATGCAGTTGGGACAGTTCTTTAGATAAAATTTTAAATGTTTATCTGAAATCTCCCAAAATAAGAACAATGTCCAGATACCACATTCCCCTTATTAATATGGCTTAGTGTAAGATACAGCCTATATACGTGGCTCTACCATATCACCCATTAGGGCAAGGTCATATAGCTAACATTTTGTATAAATCATCAGAATGCCTTTACTCTCGTCTGGCCAGTGTGGCTCAGTGGTTGAACGTTGACCCATGCACCAGGAGGTCACCAGTTCGATTCCCGGTCAGGGCACATGCCCAGGTTGTGGGTCAAATCCCCAGTGGGGGCATGCAGGAGGCGGCAATCGATGTTTCTATCTCTCTCTCCCTCTCCCTTCCTCTCTAAAATCAATAAAGAAAAAAAATTTTTTTTTAATAAAAAAAAAAAGAATGCCTTTACTCTCACATTTTTGTAGACTTGAAAAAATCTAGAATTCCTTCTATTTAATCAAAATCTTTCAATTTGGTTAAATCAAAGTCATGTATTTGGAGTTAATTGGGATAAGCTTTTGAGTCCTTTGTAACAGTTTCTCCAAACATGTTTAAACATACAAATCATTCTAATACATACTATATTCTGATACAGAAGTATTACAGTGTGTACCTTTAAGTAAGGGTAATAAGGGCCACTGCATATACATATCAGTAAAGCTTCTAACAGCCTGAAAGTAGAAAGTGAGAGGGATCAAAGAGACCTTGAATGTGCCATTCTTTAAAAAGTTTGCAGAGTTGACATTAAAGCTAAAATGAAAAATAAAGGGAGCTGGAATCAGTTTCCTACATCCATGCAGATAATCCAATTCTTTCACATAAAATACTTACTGTCTTAATATATAGGTTCATTACTAGTAAGAATTATTCTGCTGCTTGTTATTACATAATTGATGCTTTTAATTTGTTTTAACCAGGATCTCTGCAAAGCATCAGTTTCATTTCATCACATGCTTTACCAGCTGGTGAGAGTCCCTGTGTGACCACAGGAACCCATCCAAAGGCCCAGAGAGAGGATCTGGAGTTTTCATTCCAACAGCCTGAATTCTCAGCTTGGCTGAAACTCTTAGGAATAGAGGAAGAGGAGATAGTACCTCCACAGTAATTTCCAAATCTGGCTGTTAATCAGAGTCCTTGAAGAAGAGCCTTTAAAAATAACAAGTTCCAGACCGGAGGCCACTGGCAGCAAGCACCATGTTCGGCTCCAGCCGAGGTGGCGTGCGCGGGGGACAGGACCAGTTCAGCTGGGAGGATGTGAAGACCGACAAGCAGAGGGAGAACTACTTGGGCAACTCGCTGATGGCCCCGGTGGGCCGCTGGCAGAAGGGCCGCGACCTCACCTGGTACGCCAAGGGCCGTGCGGAGGGCGCGGGGATGAGCCGGGAGCAGGAGCTGGCGGCTGTGAGGCAGGCGGAGCAGGAGGCGCTCATGGCTGCGCTAGGCTACAAGAACGTGAGGAAGCAGCCCACCGGCCTGAGCAAGGAGGACTTTGTGGAGATCTGCAAGCGCGAAGGAAGTGACCCTGAGGAGAAGGGGGTGGACCGGCTCCTGGGCCTGGGGAGCTCCAGTGGCTCCGCAGGTAGAGTGGCCTTGTCCCGAGAAGACAAGGAGGCGGCCAAGCTGGGGCTCCCGGTGTTCACGCACCACGGCGTGGAGAGCAGTCGGCCAGGGGCCTCCCCGGCCAGGAAGAAGCCCAGGCCTGAGGAGAAGGCGGAGCAGGGCCCCCAGAGTCACAAGAAGAGCAAGAAAGAGAAGAAGAAAAAGAAGAAGCACAAGAAAGAGAAGAAGAGAGAAAAGGAGCACAGAACCGAGGCAGCCTCCTCACTGTCCCAGGCTCCCGCCAGGGCCCACCATCGCAGGCACAGCTCTGACTCCTCACCCAAGAGGAGGCGAAGGCATGACAGTGACTGAGGCCCGGCCCACCAGGACCCTGCCAGGCCCAGAGAACTGGGGGACAGGCTTGTGAAGGCCATGCCAGTTCCTGTAAGCAGACAAGGTGTCCAGGTGGGGCCTCACTCCCAAATGGCCCCAGGCTCACCAGGGGAGGACACACCTGTCCAGGAGGTTCACCTGCCTCAGGCTCTCAGTACTGCTGCTTCTATTTTTCTTTGTGTTGACTCACCCTTTGTACTTAAATAAACTTATTTTAAGATGGAAAAAGCCCTGGCCAGTTTGGCTCAGCAATTAGAGTGTAGGCCTGTGGACCAATGAGTCCCCAGTTTGATTCCGGTTAAGGGCAGGGACCTTGGGTGCGGTTCCTCCCCAGCCCTGGTCAGGGTTGTGTGGGAGGCAACCAGTTCATGTGTCCCTCTCACATCGATTTTTCTCTCTCCCTCCCACTCTACCTGAAGATAAATGGGAAAATATCCTGGGGTGAGAATTTTTTTAAAAAGATGGATAAAAAATACAGGTTCCGCCCTGGCTGGTTTGGCTCAGTGGTTAGAGCGTCGGCCTGCAGTCCAGAGAGACCCAGGTTCGGTTCCCGCTAAGGGCATGTACCTCGGTTGCAATTTGTCCCCGGCCCTGGTTGGTCATGTGGGAGGCAGCCACTCAGTGTGTCCCTTTCACGTCAGTGTTTTTCTCTCTCTCTTCCTCTCTGTCCCTCCCACTCTATCTGAACAAAAAATGGAAAAATGTCCTCAGGTGAGGATAAAAAAATAATAAATAAATAAATAAATAAAAAATACAAGTTCCTAGGCAACACTCTGAAGGTTATTCACTGGTAATTTATTGTGCATACATTTATTGAACACTTACAGTATAACAGGTCCTATTGTAGGTCCTGTATACAAAGTATTGATTCCTTAAACCCCCACAACTCTGTGGTAGGTACTACTGTTTTGAGATGAGAGAGAGGCACAGTGAAGTTCCTGCCTGAGCTTTTGCAGCTAGGGAATGGCAGAGCTAGGATTCAAACCCAGGCTGTCTGCCTCTAAGACACACATCCTTAACACTGTGCTGCCTCGGTCAGTTGAGAATGTGACACATGCAGTGTACTTGCTCCCCATCTACTTCAGATCTTAGTATAAAACCATATGTTGCCTGGCCGGTGTGGCTCAGTGGTTGAGTGTCAACACTTGCACTGAGAGGTCACTAGTTTGATTCCTGGTAAGGGCACATGCCCCAGTTGCTGGCTTAATCTCCAGTAGAGGGCATGCAGGAGACAGCCAATGTTTCTCACTCATTGATGTTTCTATCTCTCCCTTTCCGTTTCTTTCTAAAAATCAAAAACATTAAAAAAAATAAAACAAAACTATGTACTATACTGCAATGAGGTTTTTTTTCCACATATATGCCAGTTTTCAGTAGTTAGGGATGGTGGGGGGCAGGGGAGTAGGTATAACTATAAAGGGGTAACCCCAGGGAAGTCTCTGGCACTGGAAAAGTTGTGTCTTGATTGTGGTGTCAGTCACATGAATCTGCACATGATAAAATGACAGTACATATTGTACCAATGTCAACTGCCTATTTTGGCACTGTGCTATAGTTGTATAATATATGCACATTGGGGAAACAGTGATCAGTACACAGGACAGCTCTGTACTATTTTTGCAACTTCTTGTAAATCTATAATCATTTAGGGGGGAAAAAAGCATATGCCTACATTTGGCAAGCCCCAAGTCTGAGATTGGCTCAAAAATAGATCAGATTTGAAGACAAACCTAAGGGTAAGAAAAGCACAATGGCTCTGGGCAGAGCAAGAGCACAGTGACAGTAGTGTCGAGCAGGGTCACCACTAACAGTCAAGCATGCCACTGGCTAAAAAGAGGGCTGAAACCATTACTTATGTCTTGCAGTGATTCTCAAATGGCTAGTGCCCAGCAGGCTAAATAAGAACCTCTGGGGAGAGAGCTAAATAAATGCACAGAATCCCTGTCTCACACATTTTAGAGATTCTTGAGTAGGTCAAGGACAGGGCCCAGAAGTCTTGAAAAAGTTCGCAGGTTCATGTATTTGAAAATCTCAGATTAAGAAGCTGATGATAAAGCTGGATCCCCAATAACATCTTAGGAATCAACCACCACGGAGAATGCACCCAAGCCCTTGGTTGGTATGGCTCAGCATACTATTCATATCTTATAAAAACATCCAAAGGCAGCCTTTTCTGAATGCTATGTGAAATATAATGCTATATGAAATATAACAATTATTTTTTTCTATTATCTCTCTTGGTTATTTACTAAGTTTCTCATGGCAGATAATATAGTTACAAACATTATTACAAATACTTTAGGATTTGCCCTTGCTAGTGTGGCTCATTTGGTTGAGTATTGTCATGTACCAAAAGATCACCAGCTCAATTCCCTGTCAGGGTACATGCCCAGGTTTGGGGCTCAATCCCCAGGGCAGGGAGTGTACAGGAGGCAGCCTATCAATGGTTCTTTCTCATCAATGTCTAATGTCTCTCCTCCCTTCCTCTCTTTCTCTAAAATCAATAAAAACAAACAATTTTAGGATTCAAAAGTTGTTCATTAGGCACTGCCGTAAATTAAGAACGGTTTTGGCTACAAGTAATAAAATAAGCAACAGTAACATAAATGGGTCTATTTTTCTCACAAAGAAGTCCAGAGATAGGTAGTTTCAGGTATTGGTTCCACAACTCAAGAGTTGGGGCTGACATCTCCGCAGTTCTCTTGGCCTTTCTTTCACGGCTTCAGCCTCTGCATTCAAGACTGGATGAAGGGGAAAGGTCAGGACCACTGGCATTTTACTCCTGTCTCACTGGCCAGAATGGTATCCCATGGCCACTCCTGGCGGTAAAGGAGGCTGGGAAATTGAGTTTTGTGCTTTCACAGTCCCTATGGCAGAGGTAAGAAAGGGAAATAGGGAGACACTGGGTTTGGGTGAGGCAACCTACAGCATCTGCCACAGCTTTCAAATGAACTTTTATCAAGCATGGTTTAATTAAATCTAGAAAGAGCTGATCCAGATACATAATAATAAACTGTTGGGAAATACTGATATGAAAATCAAGCATACAAATTTCCACTGTCAATAATTGTACACTGTTGTATTGGTCTTTCATTCTCTGTTGGAACCAATTCTAGTTGTTGAAGAACTTCTGTTCCTTCAATCAATTGCCTAGTATAGGAGAAAAAGTGGAAATTTTAGTCAGCCATACATTTTCACATTTAGCTTACATTCCTAAATTGAGTCCTATCTAGCTTACCTAAGGATATTTCTTATAAATTAAATTAATATCAGTCATAAATATCTTAAATAGCTCTGAATGTGTCCAGGTTGCCATGGTTCCCCCACATCTATCCGGGACCTTTCCAACCTGTTATTCTCACTACCATCAGGGTGAAGTTTTAAAAATGCAAATCTGACCTCACCTCCCTGCTTAAAGCACTTCAAATCATTTCTCATTATCCTTATGATAAAACCAAAAATCCCTACCATGGCCGGCGTCCCCACACCTCTCCAGGACTCTCTTGCATCATGCTCCACTTTCCCTCAACGCTCCAGCCAGACTGGCTGTTAACACCTCAGTAGAACCTTGAGCCCTTCCTACCACTGCTGTCTCCTTTACTCTTTCTTGCCCCCACCCCCAACCCCTCCGCATGGTCACTTCCTGGCCTTCCTTCAGATCTCAGCTCAGTCATCATTTCCTTGTGGAAGTTTTCCAGGACACTTTACAGGAATTATCAGGGTTAAATTTGACATTTATTTGTATTTCTTTGATTCATTTCTGATTCTCTCATGAGGGCAGAGGTCACGCCTTTGCTTACTTAGTGCTCAATGCCTATCACAATACCTAGCACACAGTAGGCACCTAATCAACATCCACTGAATACATGAATAAAAGATAGCTCAAAGCCATGCTAATTTGGGTCTCTGTAGACATTCACGGGCCAAGAGCTAGAACTCTGAGTGGAGCTAATCTGATTGTTTTTTCAAAAGAGAGACAGCCCTAAATACAGGACCGGTGCCCTCTACCAATGCTTGGGTTGAGGAGTGGCTGAAGGGAAGGTGCAATTTCCATTTCATGAACCTTTATAGGGACATGGTCAGTGCTGACACTGATCACACTCTAGTCATCTTTGCCTCTGGGCTCGATGTTTGCCATCCCAATCAGAAACCATGACAGAACAGGACACAAGGTACATGCTGAGGTTGAAGAGCAGGGAAAAAGAGACAGATTCATCTCTGTCCAAAGAGGATGTGAAGCCTATTCTCCAAACTGGTTTCACAAATACTGAAGGAGCACCTACTGTGCACCTCTCCACTGTGATAGGTGTTAGTGCACAAGATGAGTGAAACCCAGTCCCCACTTCATGTTGTTCACAGTGTGCCAAAGAGGACAAACAACTAGTTTCATTTTGGTAATCAGGGAGGTTTCTGACCTAAGCCTTAAATGGAATTTTGGCAGACTGAAGGGAGGCAGAATGAACAAATAAGCAAAGACCCAGAGGTTGTTCTGGAAGTGATGGTATGCTGGTCTGGCTGCAGCTGTCTGTCAACAGCTTCCAAATCTACATCTTCAGCTCTGGCCCAGCTTGAATACCTACTCCTGGTATTCAGGAGTTGCCACCTGCCTATTGTATCTTAATCCGAATCATAACTGGATTCATGATCTCTCGTATATCCTTCTCCTTGTATTCTCTATCTTGATGAATGACATCAACCAGTCAACAAGTTCCAAAATCCTAGAAGTTCCTCTACCAAGGGTAGGGAAGGTCCGGCCCGTGGGCCTTATAAGGCCTGCGAAATCAATACCAGCTAACATCACATGCTTCACCAAATATGCCTGACCAAATATAGCAGGCTAATTTTTAAGCTGATAAGTTTGTATGGCCCGTGAATGATGTTATAAATATCCAAATGACCATTGGCAGAAAAAAGGTTCCCCACCCCTGCATCTAGACCAGCGGTTCTCAACCTGTGGGTCGCGACCCCTTTGCGGGTTGAACGACCCTTTCACAGGGGTCGCCTAAGACATAACAGTAGCAAAATTGCAGTTATGAAGTAGCAACAAAAATAATTTTATGGTTGGGGGTCACAACAATATGAGGAACTGTATTAAAGGGTCAAGGCATTAGGAAGGTTGAGAACCACTGGCCTAGACCTTCACTGCTCAGCATGGGCACGTGTAGCTATTTAAATTTAATTAAAATTAAATAAAATTTAGTTCCTCGGTTGCATTAGCCACATTTCAAGTGCTCAATGGACACATGTAAAATTTGTGGCTAAAACTGACACGGGCATGAAATCTCTCCATGGGATAAAGAGTTAATAATTATCCCTATGGAGTGGCTGCAATAATCTAACACTTATTCAGAAAAATTCTAACACTTCACGTCATTTCAGGGAAGACAAAGTAAGATTCAACGTATATTCACTTCAATAATCAAGTAGAGACATGAAACACTGGTGTGATGAAAAGTATATTCATCATCCATTTTAGGTCCACAGGCCTATAAACATCTTACTAATAATATTCTAATAATAATTACCTAAGATATTTCCATATTTTAAATTGTTCAGTAAAAAAAAAAAAAAGCTATTCTTTTCAGTGTTCATGGGCAATTACTTAAATGGTTTCACCTCGCTTCTGCATCTAAATATATCTACATTATTAAGCACTACCGTGTTATTCATAGTAATTAAGAATTGATACTATCCTTGAGGCTGAACATGGATGGATGGATGGATGGATGGATAAACAGAACATAATGGCTGTGCCTCCCAAATGATTTCTATGTTTGTTTGTTTGAAAATATGTTTTTATTGAGTTTTTAGAGAGAGAGGAAGAGGAAAAAAGATAGAAACATTGATGTGAGAGAGATACATCAATAGGCTGCCTCCTGCATGTCCCCCACTGGGGATCAAGCCCGCAACTCAGGCATGTACCCTGACTGGGGATCGAACTGGGACCTCTCAGTCCATGGGACGATGCTCAATCCACTGAGCCACACCGGCTGGGCGGTTTCTATGGTTTTTATAGATAGCAAGTTTCCGACAAAATATTTATTTCTAAATATGTTTGTCTGTATTTGTATTAATTTTGTTTTTAAATTCTATCTTAGTTACCCACAGACTTCATACAACACTTAATCCAAATTTTTTGAACCACATTTAAAAATATATAAACATAATATACACAGACTTATAATACACATACCCAAAAGCCACATATTTTTTATCTAGATAGGGAGTTGATTGTAGCGTGATGTAGAACTGTGACCCATTGCTGTGACGGCCTTTGTTGACCATTCCAAGAACTCCCCTTTTATTATGAGGAATTGAAAAGCTTTCATCTAGAAAAGACAATAAACATTATTGAAATATATCTATTATCTCGTGTAACATGTAAAGCACAAACAGAACCCTTGGTAACAAGGGTTCTCAATCATACTAATCAATACATTCCAAGTTGCAAATATTCTGTTTGTTTCATATTACTCAACCAGGCTGTTAAAGATAAGCTGTAGCCCTGGCCGGTTTGGCTAGAGTGTTGGCCTGCAGACCAGAGTCGAGGGTTCAATTCCAGGTTACAGGTTCCATCCTCAGCCCCGGTTGAGGTTATTCGGGAGGCAACCAATCGATGTGTCTCTCACATTGATGTCTCTCTCTCTCTCTCTCCCTTCCTCCCTCCCATTCTATCTAAAAAAATCAATGGAAAAATAAAGTCTTATGCCCAGCCGGTGTGGCTCAGTGGTTGAGCATCGACCCATGCACCAAGAGGTCGCCGGTTCATTTCCCAGTCAGGGCACATGCCCAGGTTGTGGGCTAAATGGGGGGCATGCAGGAGGCGGCCAATTGATGTTCTCTCTCATTGATGTTTCTATCTCTTTCTTCCTCTCCCTTCCTCTTTCTCTAAAAAATCAATAAAGAAAAAAAATTTTTTTAATAAAATAAAGTCTTATTAGAACTATTTGAGCATTTACATTTAGTTTATCATTACCATAGCTAAAAACAAGTGTACTAAGAAAATTAATAATGTAAAAGGAAGTACATACTTTGCTTAGGATTAAAGGTCAGCCAATTTTCTGGTGCTATTTTTAGTAGTATTTCATTCAAACTATCAACCAATGTGATAATTAAAAATGCCTCCTTTCAAAAGGCTTTCTGGGACATGACCCTTCCCCTCACAGCATATTATACAGATCTCTACTGTGATCTTTATAACACTCTAAGTAATTGTTTACATGACTGTTTCCTCTCTAGGATGTGAAGGCAGTGACCCTGTCTCATTATAGCTTTACCCCCAGAAAATCTGATGGAATAGAAATCTGCCGTAAGACTCAGTTTTAGCAAAATGGTATTTGTCATTGCTCTTAGATATTATGATTAACTTCTCTTAAATTCTGTAAGTAATAGGAAAGCAAATTTACAGAGTTGTAACAGTTTTACCAAAAATTTGTGATTATGGGAGAACTTTTAAAATAGTTAATCCTAATATTTACTTTTAAAATGCTACCTGCGTGAAAGCCCACGTATAAAACAGATAAATGGTCTGGTCGGTGTGGCTCAGTGGTTGAGTGTCGACCCATGCATCAAGAGGTCGCCAGATCGATTCCCGGTCAGAGAACATGCCCAAGTTGTGGGCCCGATCCCCAGTGGGGGGCATGCAGGAGGCGGCCAGTCGATGTTCTCTCTCATCAATGTTTCTATCTGTCTCTCCTTCTCACTTCCTCTCTCTCTAAAATCAATAAAGAAAAAATTAAAAACAAAAAAACAGATAAATGGCCTAGAGCCCTCTCATCTCCTGCGGATACATCCTTAGCACCCCATGGAACTCCTTAAAGGGCAATATGAAAACCACTGCTTTAAAGGGATAGAAAGAAAAAATGTTTTTAAAAGGTATAGGTAGTCCCTGAATTACAAATTTAAACTGTGTTGACCTGAAAACAGAGTGTGAAAAAGAAATGAGTATGTTGTTGATTCTGTAAGTACAGAATGTTGACATGAAACTTAAGGACCTGAGGCTGTGCTGCTTCCAGATTAGCAGTGATGGCAGGGCAGAGGGAAACCACTCCTGACTGGCTGTGCCACAAACAGGTAAAGCCCTTGGGTGCAATTCAACCTGCTCCTGGAAAGCATCCTATTTATTTGGGGTTGGGTGGAGAGCCATCCTCTCCCTTCGTATTCTCTCCACAGTTACTGGTGGGATCTTTGCCCAGAGTAACAAGCTATGCAGACCGTTTCCCATATAAACTTGACAGAAGCTGCAGCTAGGACTGGCTGTTGGCAAGTGCTTTGCCAGCTCACGTTGGGAATGAAGTGGACCCCTAGCTGTGCCAAAGCATATTACCCACTTAAAGATGGGAGCCAATGACATAACAGAGTTCAAAATATAATTTTTTCTTTAAAGAAGCATTACTGAAAAATGGCTATCCTAATAGTGTAGTTACATTAATAGAGAAATATTTTTCCACAAGTAACAATATTAATGGGTAATGAAAATCCTAGGTTTAATTAAATATTTGTTCATTCACCATTTATTGAATGCCTACTGCATTCCAAATGTTGTTCTAAGTACTGAGTTTAACACTTCTGACTTATATAAAAAATGTAAATTTAGACTGTTCACATTTTTTTGAGGACAGGAAAATAACATCCTTAAGTCAACCACCATTTTTCCTTTTCTCCCAACAATGTCTGAGTGGGACACTTAACTAATTATTATAGATTATTTTATCAGCAGCCCAGAGTGGAAAGAAAAAAGGTAAACAATCTATAAAAAATTTTTTTGAAGTAGGAGGAACAAAAAAAAAACACATTTGTTTTTAATTGGAGGGCAAAATTAGGAAAATAAAATAATTTGTGAGTGCTGGCTAAATCAGAATATTTAGTAAATTTTATTTTTAGGTCACATAACAGGCATGGACTTTCAATAAAGAGTAAAAGAAAGTCAAGGAAATTTAAAGGCTAAGTAGAAACTCAGAACCCTCTCATTACATTGTCTATGACTCAGGAGTTCTTGCCTGCCTCTGCGACTTACAGGAAGATATGGAGTAGTCGTTACTGCTCTGTGGTTAAAATGGACATCATTTGTAACATACAACATTAAGAATGAAATGAAACTGCTTGTTTGAAATAGAAATCAGAATTTATGTGAAAAAAATCAGTTTCTGAATTTATTTAAAATAAAACTCATTCTGATACAGAGATCAGAAGAGAGAGAGTGTGAGAGCTGAATGGTGTGATCCATAAAAGACTAGGACAAAGTAGGAGAAATGGTGTGAAAGGATCAATGGGGAGCAGGATGGAGGGAATGTGGGGGTCTGAAATGTAAAGATTATTTCAATTTCCAATAGGAACACCATAATTCAGAAAAATAAAATAAAGCTCATTCTGATACTTATAATGAAAGTAATTACTGTAAGTGTGGGAAACTGCATTGCATTCTCTCTGGTAAAAGTATAATCAGACAGTTTGGGACATTTCTATATAATTTTCTAAGAACTGTTACATCAAGTAGACAATGTGACCTCAATCCTGTGCAGTATCAGTTTTTTTTTTAATTACTGCTCTAATTTCGCCATCAATATTTTAATAACAGCTATTCACTAATTACTTCTTGTTATAGAAAAGTAAATGAAGTGTGATACCTAGCTAGCATTTTAAAACTGCTGCTTTAATGAAATATTTAAACATGTTGATTGTGTGTGTGAATAGCCAAGTGTTTATCAACACTTGAATGGATAAATACTTATGGTATATTCATAACATTAAACAGTATTGAAAAGGAGAGAATTGCAGCTACGGATAACATGGGTGAATCTCATAGGCACTGATGAACAAAAGAAACAAGACACAAAGAATATCTACTGTATGATTCCATTTATATAAAGTCATCGGGCTCTGTGCTTTTTATTAATGTCCAGTTTCATTTAAAGGCAGGCAAATATAGGTATAAGACAGATTTTTTAATTGATTTTAAAGAGAGATAGAGAGAAACATTGATTTGTTGTTCCACTTATTTCATTCACTGGTTGATTCAGATATGTGCCCTGACTGGAGGTCGAACCTGCAACCTGGGCATATTGAGACTCTGCTCTAACCAACTGAGCCACCTGGCCAGGGTACACAAACAGATTTTAAGTGGTGTGTCTATTAGGGCACAAGCTAATATTAAGAAACTCGTCTATTTAATATAACAAGGATAATTTAGTATTTAAAAATGTATGATGTTTTTTGCCCTGGCCAGTTTGGCTCAGCAGTTAGAGCGGTAGTCTGAGAACCAGAGAGTTGTGGGTTTGATTCCGGTCAAGAGCACATACCTCAGTTTTGGTTTGGTCCCGGCCATGGTCAGGGTTGTGCGGGAGGCAACCAATCAATGTGTCTCTCTCACATCGATGTCTCGATGTCTCTCTCTCTCTCTCTCCCTCTCTCCCAACTCTATCTGAAGATAAATGGAAAAATATCCTTGGGTGAGGATTTAAAATATAAAACAGATTTCCTCAAGTTAATAAAAAAGATTAACCAATTTATAAAATAATCATCTAATTAAATTATATATGATTTATTCATTCTTTTAAATTCACTGTGTTAAGCTTAATAAAAGTGAGTTTTCTGGTTGTAGTTGTTTTTAACAAGCCCTGGGCTTTAATTCTGTATCTCATGGAAATAGGATCCCATGAGAGAAATGTGGAGGAAGGGCTGGCCGTCCGATGCATTAACAATCCACAGGAGGTGAAAGAAGGAGGGAAACCCATGCTGTGGCTGTTCTGAGTACTAGGCATGGTCTCTCTTCCACAGTCACTCATTTTTCCATCTGGAGCATTTCTCTCTTTCACTTGATTGGTTACTGGATTTCTAATTTGGCACTGCTAGACATACAGTATTAGAGACTTCCCTACACACACTGGGCCTCCCTGGGCACCAAAGGACAGCCACGCCTCCATCTGGAGACCAAATCCCCACAACAGTCTAAGGATGGGAACAAAAGATAGTCAACAGAGGCACAAGGATGTCCAGAGGGACAGGTGAGGAAATGAGCTAAGAAATTAGTCCCCTTTCTGGACAGAAGGCCCAAGCTGTCTGAGACTGTGCCTCTAAGCAGAAAGAGTTTAGGAGATCTGATAACAGCTGTGGGGTGGAGAAGTAGGGTGGATTCTCACCAGGGATTAAGGATGCCAGGAAAGCTTCCAGGAACATCCTTCCCCATCTGTACTGTCTTATTTTAAGACTAAACTCATAAGCTGCTCTGGGCCACTGCCCCCAACTCTCAGGCAGTTGTTCTTTTTGTCCCACAGCACTTAGTTCTTCCTCTGGAATAGCAATTAGCACAGCACCTATAGTTTATCTGTTTAAACATCTGTCTTCACAAAAACACTGAAATCCTTGAGGGTAGAAACTTGGTCATATTATCTTTGTTTCCAAAGGCCCTAGCACCATGTCGGTCCTGAACTAAGAGTTCAATGATTTATGAGTAAATAAATGAATGGTGTCACTTGCATGGTTTCATTTGATAAAGCTCCCGCCACATGAATTCAGAAGGAAACTAACTTTTACTTTTCCCTTTCACTTAAGCCACTGGTTCAATATTATTTTTTAAAACCTTTTTATTATATTAAAATACAGACACAAAAAGCCACAGAAAACTAATGTATAGTCAGTAATTATTATAGGGCAAACACCCTTTTAACCACCACTCAGGCCAAGAGAAAGAATTTTGCCAGCCTCCCCTGAAGTCCCTTGTTAAGTCCCTCTCCACACCCCCAAAGGCACCATTCCCCTGACTTTTATATAATCAAGTACTTAATGTTTCCTTGTAGTTTACCATCTAAGTGTGTATCCCTAGGTAGTATAGTTTAGTCATTTCCATTTTAAAAGACTTGTTATGCCTTTAAAATCTCTTTTAATCTGCAGGTTCTGCCTCTATCTCTTTGTGTTCCTTACACTTTGTTAATAAACCTGACATATTTTTTGTAAATGTCTATTTATTGATTGACTTTAGAGAGAAGGGCAAGAGAGAGAAACATCAATTTGTTATTCCACTTATTTATGCATTCACTGATGGATTCTAGTATGTGCCTTGATCGGGGCTCGAACCCGAAACCTTGGTGTACCAGGATGACACTAACCAACTGAGCTACCCATCCAGGGCCTGAACCTGAACTACTTAACCTTGAGAAGTCCTCTCAGTCTGGAGCTTGCTCATTGCACATACATGGTGCAGTTCAATATACTTATTTCTCTGTTCTCTGTCCTTTCAGTTTGGCTATAATACTCATGTTGAAAATGCACATTTGTTTCACCTTGATTGATAAATTAGGGAAGGACTTGAGCATAATAAATTTCATCCCATTCAAATGTAGTTTCCTCTGGGAGAAACATCTCTGGGTGAATATAGAAAGCGGCTCCCAGCTGAACAGAGCTGGGCTGCAGAGGAATACACACACTGCAGACATCCACCAGCTACCTCAGGCCCCTGCACTATGAGCTACATCCACCCAATCTGGGTTACCACTTGCCTCCGATCTCAGAGAACACGCCTTCCACCACTTCAGAATCACTCACAAGCTGCCCCCACAAACGTTAGGGAGCTTACAAGGCAGAGTGCCATATTGATTATAGTATTTATGTGTTTCTTGACCATAGCGTATTTGTAAAACTGTTACTATTTTTATTAGGTTACTGTATTATTTTTTAATATATCACTGAGAAAGTTTGTTTTTTTTAACCTCAGTTTTGCTGTAAGTCCTATGGTTTTTATTGCATGATTTTACATATTGCAGAGATCCTTAAGAACACATTATGGCAGAACTGGTTTTATTTCTTGCAAGTTGGTAGCTGGGTCCATAAGCTTAATCAGACTCCTGTTCTATCCGTTTGGTGGTGTGTTCTCTCAACAGAAGGCTCATAATGTCCTGTTGTCTACTATGTTTTTGTGAAGGTAGCAGATACTAATGCAGGAAATACCTAGCTCTATTATTTCACTGGGGGCAGCAAAATGGTAATATTCTAATTCTATTATTTCCTTTACATTAATAATTGGAATACTTTTATAATGAGATGGTTCCCCTTGTCTACAGTTTAGTCCAGTTCACATAGAAAAGGCTTGATTCTTTCCCTATATTTATCAGTTTTCAAAATAATGAATTCATGCCCTGGCCAGTTTTGCTCAGCGGTTAGAGCGTTGGCCCTCGGACCAATGAGTTGCGGGTTCGATTCCGGTCAAGGGTATGTACCTCGGTTTCGGTTTGTCCCCGGCCCTGGTCGGGTCATGTGGGAGGCAGCCATTCGATGTGGCTCTATCACCTCGATGTCTCTCTCTCTCTCTCTCTCTCTCTCTCTGCCTCCCTCCCACTCTATCTGATGATAAATAGAAAAGTATCCTCAGGTGAGGAATAATAATAATAAAAAAAATAATGAATTCATTACCTATCATTCCAGAGGGATAGGTGAGGAGATGAGCTGAGAGATCAGTCTCCTATTGGACAGAAGGACTAAATTCTAAGCAATTAGGCATTATTTATAAAATAATATTATTATGAACTCCTGGATTTAAAATATGTGTTGAGTTTCAATCACTGCAACTACTATTCAAATTACTCCATCTTTGGCCAGTGAGAACCTCTTCAAATAGGCACCTGAGGCCTTTGACATGATCCTAGTAAGTCTTTAATAGCGCTTCTGTTATCTGATGATAGCATGACTGAACATGAGGTTCCAGGCTCATTTTGTAATTTCCTGTCCCAGAACTGGAATCTGCCATTTCTCCCAGAAGCCCTGGTTTCTTTAATCAAGAAATGACATTTCAAAACAACAATCTAAATGCTAGGAGTGTGTATCACTACTGGATTGGTTGTTGTCTGTAGATCAATGCAGTGGACATTGCTATATATATAGATGAGATACTTCTTGAGTTTAAAGTGAAATTTCCAATTCAAATTCAGGACTATGGAATATTTTACTTATTAGCCTCTATCATATTTCATATGTACCTCCTTCCACAGTAAAATCCTAATTCTCAAGGACACAGGAAATGATGAAATTAGACAATCCCTTAATTACTTACTTTTCCCCATGTTATATACACAATAATCTCAGAATAACAATATTAATAATATCATCACAAGTATGACTGAAAATAGTTTAAAATATTTTGCATGTATTCTCCCCATTGTTTTTCATTTTTTAAACAGTTAGACTAAGCATATAGTTATTACATACCATACTCTCACCCTTTTTTTTTCTTTATTAATTTTTAGAGAGAGAGGAAGGGAGAGGGAGAGAGAGATAGAAACATCGATGAGAGAAGACATCAATTGGCTGCCTCCTGCATGCCCCTCACTGGGGATTGGGCCCACAACCTGGGCATGTGCCCTGACTGGGAATTGAACCAGTGACCTCTTGGTGCATGGGTTGATGCTCAACCACTGAGCCACACCAGCTGGACTTACTCTCACCCTTTTTAAATTTTAGTTTTACAAGTCACTATACAATTAACGCTCACTACCAGTCCTTATGCCAAGGTCTCTCTTGTACTTTGGGTCTGTGAAATTCATCTAGTCTATTACTCAGGAAGGGCTCATAGCGACACTATTCCCTAAACTTTTACATGTTGTTAACTCTGTGTGCCCTTTATAATTCAAATTCAGTTTGGCTGGAGAGCAAATCCATAGCTCACATTTCCTTTCCTTGAGCATCATGAATATATTACTCCATTTTCTTCTGGCATAAGAATATGATGTCAAAGAATATGAAAGATAATCTACTTTTCTTTCCCTTGTAAATCACTTGCTTCTTTTGCCTAGCTGCCTAAAGAATTTTTTTCTTTTTCTTTAATGTTCGTTCAATCATGCTACTAAAATATGTCTTGGTGTTGGTTGTTCTGGTTCAGTATTGTCAAGTAGCAGTGTGCTTGAAAGATAAGTAGTTTCAAGTTTTTATACCATATATTTTTACTTAAGGTGTAAACATACAATAAAATGCATATATCTTAGACGTTCAGTTTGATGTATTTTGACAATTGTGTATAATTGTGTAACCACTACCCAACAAAATATAGTTTCAAATCCTTTTTATTTTAGGAGAATTTTCTTCAGTTATAGTTCTCTGTATTTGTTCCATTCCCTTGTATTGGTTTAATTCCTTAGGCACAATTAGCCATATATTGGATCTTCTCTATCTCTAATAGTTGTCACTTTCTTTTGTAAATCCTTTTAATCTTTCTTCATCTCTTCTTTATTTTTGTTTTTTATTTTTATTTTTTTTCTTTATTGATTTTAGAGAGAGGAAGGGAGAGAGAGGAGAGAGAGACAGAAACATCAATGAGAGAGACCGTCAACCAGCCACCTCCTACATGACCCCCACTGGGGATTTGGCCCACAACCTGGGCATGTGCCCTGACCAGAAATCGAGCAGACGACCTCTTGGTGCATGGGTCGACGCTCAACCACTGAGCCACACTGGCTGGGCTCTTTGGTTTTTAAAAATTTCTCCCTTCTGCCCTGGCCAGTATAGATCAGTTAGTTAGAGCATCCTCCCTTGCACCGAAGGGTGGCGTGTTTGATTCCCAGTCAGGGCACATACTCAGGTTGTGGGTTTGATCCCCAGTCAGGGTGTGAATGGGAGGCAACCAACTGATGTTTCTCTCTCACATAGATGTTCCCCTGCACCCCCGCCCCCCAGCTCTCTCCCATCCTCTCTCTCTAGAATCAATGAAAAACATATCCTCAGGTGAAGATTAAAAAAAAAAAAACAACTTCCTTCTTCTACTTTTTACATGATCTCACTTATTTGTAGAATCTAATAAACAAATTAAACTGATGAACAAAATAGATCCAGAGACATGGAAGTAGGGAACAGACTGATAAACCTCAGAGGGAAGGGCGGTAGGGGGCGGGGAGAGATAAACCAAAGAACTTATATACATATATGTATAACCAATGGACACAGACAACAGTGTGGTGAAGGGGGGGTCGGGAGTGGGGAGGAGGGTGTCAATGGAGGAAAAAAGGAGGGACATCTGTAATACTTTCAACAATAAAGATAAGTTTTTAAAAAGACATATCTGTTGTGTTTATTTGGTCTTGTGTTCCTTCTAGTTTATTTCTGAAATTTTATTTTATTGTTAATTCTTTCCTCAGTTTAACAACCTCATGCTGAGTTTTTTAAATTCTGATTTGAGTTCTTTCTTGTCTTTTAGTTGGTTTTGAAATGGTCACAGTTTTTATCTTGTTTGTGAGTATGTCTTTCTAGTGTGCTTTCATTATCTGTAGTGATGTTACTTTGTTCCTTTTTCCATTTTTTCTTCTAATAAGCATGAAACTTTTTCCTGCTCATTTTTATATAAAATTAGTTCTCCTAAACATTTGAAGTAGGTGTGGCTTTACAAGGAAAGTAGCTTTTCTAACTTCACAAAACTCCCTTTTGTGCTATTTTCATGTGGTGTTCAACAATATGGCAGCTTGTTTTCTGCAATTTCCTAGCTCTGTTCCCATTCCCTCTTTCTCACTGGTGTCCCTATATCCTGCATAATTTTGATTTCATTCCCAGCAATACCTCCTTAATGTGAGTCTGTCCGAGAAGAGAGCCATTTCAGATCAGTTTTGAGAGTTCACAGAGGTTAGACTGCTCCAGCCACTTGGAACCTTACAGTGGGCCCCATGGATGCACCAGCTATTGGCTATTTTGAGGTTCTGTTGTTCTCAGGTTCCTCTGATGCCCTGCTTTCTCCCTCACAGATTTCATGGCTGTTGGCAGACCATGGCTGTTGGCAGACCGTGGCTGTTGGCAGTCTGTCCTCACCTGCTTGTACTTTGGAATTTATATAACTTATAGCTTGTCAGTTTTGTTGTAAATGTTATCTGTAGGTTTTCAGTTTTTCTATTTAATTGTTTTGTCTGTTTTATTGTTGAGATTTTTCAAAATTAAAAAACTATGCCGCCACCACTACCATCTTCCCAGGACCCCAGATAACCTAAACAGGAGGATAATCAAGGTGCCAATTCTGAGAAAGGCAAATTACAGACTTTAAAAATATCAATTCCCTTTGACCCTACAATCTTAATTTTAGGAATTTATCCTAAAAAAATAATATATTTGGGAAAGTGAAAAAAATGTGTATATAAAACTGTTCTGGACTAGACTGGGGTGTCATTTTTAACTCTCAATTTTAATATGTCTACTTTTATTTTATATATATATATTTTTTTATTGTTGACAGTATTAAAGATGTCCCCCATGTTCCCTCCCTTTGCCCCCCGTCCACCCAGCCCCCCTCCCGGGCCATCAACACACTACGTACTATCTGTATCCATGGTAATATGTCTACTTTTAGTATGTTGCCCCAACACTATCTTACTTGAAGTTGTGAACTGCCCTATCCTGTTAAATTTGAATTTGAATAATCAACTAATATATGACAGATAAAATTTAAAGATACATACCTTGAAATGTTGGGCCATAAATTGACTCTCCACCATCTCCTTTTCCAGCCACTATATCTGCAAAGTAACAATAAATAAACATTAGAATTCTGAGACTAAAAAGGAAAGTATAATATTGGCAGGGGAAAAATGCTTTAAATTATGATTTTCCTTATACCAACTACAGTAAGTTCTATACCGTGAAATATTACTATAATGTTTTCACTTACATTTTATAAGCACTTTTACATTCAAGACCCTATTTTTTCCCTAATAATTCTTGGAGGTAGGTTAAATTATAATGCAAAACTTTAAAATGATGAAGTATTAAATTATAATTGTGATAATGATTTTTAAAAATTTGTTCATATGAATTCTGCTTACTTCACAAGTTATCCCATAATCCATCTTGCTTTTCAGAAAAATTGAACAATTAAACTGAGAGGATGAAATAGAAACAATAAGATCTTTTTAGAGCAAGAATACAATTAGATGCTTTAAAAACAATTCATGTTCAAATTTTCACTCCTTGGAACCCTATAGTGATAACTCATTTATCCAGTATTTTGGAAATGGAGTTCTTTTGTAATATAATGAGTTTTTAATTTCTTTTTCTTTATTGATTTTAGAAAGAGAGGGAGAGAGAGATAGAAACATCAGTGAGAGAGAACATCAGTTGGCTGCCTCCTGCATGTCCCCCACTGGGGATCAGGCCCACAATCTGGCATGTGCCCTGACTGGGAATTGAACAAGCGACCTCTTGGTGCATGGGTTGATGCTCAATCACTGAGCCACACCGACCAGGCTACAATGAGTTTTTTAAAAAGGTATTTATATGACCTATTTTGCATTATATACATATTTTGGCTTAGACAATGCTCCTACTATAAAATTCCTCCATGTACAAATTATTTTTAATCTATCCACAGCTAAAGGGGAAGCAAAGCTAATTCTAGTGAAAACTAGAGGTCTCGAGGTCTGTCTTCTGTGCCTCCAGCCTCCCCAGTACCTTTTTACTTCAACTTCTAGTCCAGTCACCTTGAATACAGTGTGCAATAAATATCTGATGAAGGATTGTGCCATTCTAATTCAGTATAAACAATTTATCTATAAAGTGTCTGTGCTATTTTAAAGATATCTGATGCAAAAACAAACACATGGAGAGAATTTTTGCAGGACAGGGCATGTAGCATTTAAATTACACTATTCACAAAGCTGGTTTAGAAGTTAATTGATAAACCTCGTGTCTCCAACTCTTCTCTGCCTGATACTCTCCCCATGATTCACCCAGAGCCCTCAGCAGCTCTCAGGAACATGCTGCAATGGCTGAAGGCTAAATCCGGGAATGAGGGTCCCCCAGCACCTATTCCTTCAGATCTTAAAGTCTGCTTTGCTCAGACAAATCTGTCCAGATGGTTCCCCTCTCCTACTAACACTTAGAAACACCAGTGACACTCCTTTGCCCTGTCTACCCAACACCCACCATTATTCTTGTTCTTTGCTTTAGACCTCTCGGGTGAATTTTTTATATTGACACCTAAAAGTATTTAATATGTTTTGTGACCATAACCAACCCCCTTGAATTCAGCCTTGTATATCTGGTATTATGTCCATGTCTGAAAACAAATTAAGCAATGCAGAATAGTGGTTAAAAGTAAACTTTAAAGTCAGATGATTTTGATTTTAATCTTAATGTTAGTTACCTTTTCCAAGCCTGTGTCATCATCTGTATAGACTTGGATAATGGTGCCTCCCACGTAGTTATGAGGATTAAATGAAATCATGTAGGCAGAGTACTTAGTGCAGTGCCTGGTCAAGTGTCATGCTCATTCATGAATGGCTGCTATTATGATGCACCATCATGTGCTTATAGAATACATCTTCTCATTATCATCATCTTCACTATCATTATGATCAGTATGGTGATGATGATGATAAAATATATTCAGCTATATCTCAAGAGATCCTTTTAACAGCAGTACACTACCTTGTGGAAACCACAGAGAGAGAATCCTACCAAAATGGTTTAATGACTTGATATCTTCTTTAACTCTGTACTTTAGAAATGAATAGAATGTATGTTTCCCATTTAACTATGTTCATTCATTTGTTCATCATTCATTTATTTATTCATTCTTTCAACAAATACTTTTTAAGCATCTATTATATGCCAGGCACTGTTCTCAAACCTGCAGCTACAACAGTGAACAAAATAGATAAAAATCTCTGCCCTCCGGGAATTCATATTCCAGTGAAGAGAAACAGACAATAAACAAATTAACTAAGAAATACAGAAGAGTATGCCCAGTGGTGAAGAAAAATAAAGAAGATAAAGCAGAGTAATGGGACAGGAAAGCAGCAGGGAAGGAGTGTGGAAGGAGGCAGTTTTAATTAGAGTGTTCAGGTAAGTCCTTGCTGAGATGAACTCTGGGGAAAAAAAAAAACACCAGAAACAGATCAGGGGGTGTAGCAAGGGGATATCTGGAGGACTAGCTGGGTAGAGTACATCCCAGGCAAAAGATACAACAAAAAACCTCAGGGCACATGTATGCTTGATGTGCTTTAGAAACAGCAAGGAGCTCAGTGTGTGGATCAGATTGAGCGAGAATTAGATGTCAGAGGATGAGATGGGACTGGGGGTTGTGGGGGAGTGAAGATTGTGTAGGGCCTATTAATCCTAAAGGGCAAGCAGTAATGCCTGGAAGCATCCTAAGGCATAACACAAAATCACATTTAGCTCCTGTACTACAAAATTCTACACACAGCCCTAAGGGAATCTGACCTTGAAGGGAGAACGTTTATAGAGCTTAGCACTTTCAATATACCACATCACTGAATCCTCACCACATCCTATGATATTATAATTATCCCCATTTTATAATTAAGAAACCGACTCAGAGATGCTAAGTGACTTATCCAATATGGTACAACCTGCACATATCAGCTTGGATTTGAATCTAGTAATCAGAATTGTTCTCCAAACCGTCTTAACACTTGCTTCACTATTTTTTTTAAATAATA
Organism: Tadarida brasiliensis; assembly: GCA_030848825.1. Classification (NCBI taxonomy): domain Eukaryota; kingdom Metazoa; phylum Chordata; class Mammalia; order Chiroptera; family Molossidae; genus Tadarida; species Tadarida brasiliensis. The sequence continues at coordinate 47,807,501 of CM061262.1, read as the reverse complement.
TGTTTTTATTGATTTTTTAAATTAATTTATTTTTGTTACAGATATTTCTCCTTTTTGCCCCATTGACACCCTCCTTCTCATCCTCCACATCCACCCACAGCTTTGTTGTCTGTGTCCATCGGTTATGCGTACATGCATATAAGTTCTGTGGTTTATCTCTTCCCTCCCCGCCCCGACGCCCTCTTCTGAGGGTTGTCAGTCTGTACCCTACTTCCACGTCTCTGGGTCTACCCTGTTCCTCAGACTGTTATGTTTATTATATTCCACAAATAAGTGAGATCATATGATACTTGTCTTTCTCTGCTTGGCTTGTTTCGCTTAGGATAATACTCTCCAGGTCCCTCCATGTCGTCTCAAAGGATAAGAGATCTTTCTTTCATACAGCTGCATAGTACTCCATTATGTATATGTACCACAGCTTTTTTATCCATTCGTCTACTGATGGACACTTGGGCTGTTTCCAGATCTTAGCTATTGTAAATAGTGCTGCTATGAACATGGGGGTACATATATTCTTTCTGTTTGGTGTTTCAGGCTTCTTAGGGTATATTCCTAGAAGTGGGATCACTGGGTCAAATGGCAATTCAATTTTTAATTTTTTGAGGTAACACCATAGTGCTTTTCATAGTGGCTGCACCAGTCTGCATTCCCACCAGCAGTATACTACAGTCCCCTTTTCTCCACACCCTCGCCAACACTTGTTGTTTGATGATTTGTTGATGGCGGCCATTCTGACAGGTGTGAGGTGTTACCTCATTGTTGTTTTAATTTGCCTCTCTCTGATGATTAGTGATGTTGAGCATTTCTTCATATGTTTCTTAGCCATTTGTATGTCCTGTTTGGAGAGGTGTCTATTTAGTTCCTCTGCCCATTTTTTAATTGGGTTCTTTGTCTTCCTTTTGTTGAGTTGTATGAGCACTCTATATATTTTAGAGATTAACCCCTTATCTGATGTATCATTGGCAATTATGTTCTCCCATACAGTGGGTTCCCTTTCCATTTTGATGGTTGTTTCTTTTGCTGTGCAGAAGCTTTTTAGTTTGATGTAGTCCCATGTGTTCATTTTCTCCTTTGTTTCTGTTGCCTTAGGTGATGTATCAGTGAAAATTCTGCTGCGTATGATGTCTGAAATTTTGTTGCCTACATTTTCTTCTAGAATTTTTATGGATTCACGAGTCACATTTAAGTCTTTTATCCATTTTGAGTTTATTCTTGTGTATGGTGTAAATTGATGGTCTAGTTTCATTTTTTTTGCATGTAGCTGTCCAATTTTTCAAATACCATTTATTAAAGAGGCTGTTTTTACTCCATTGTATGCTCTTGCCACCTTTGTCAAATATTAATTGAGCATAATGTCTTGGGTCAATTTCCGGGTTTTCTGTTCTGTTCCACTGGTCTATATGCCTGTTCTTGTGCCAGTACCAGGCTGTTTTGATTACAGTAGCTTTGTAGTATAACCTGATATCCAGTATTGTGATCCCACCTACTTTGTCCTTCTTTTCCAAGACTGCTGTAACTATTTGGGGTCGTTTTTGGTTCCATATGAACTTGTGAAGTATTTGTTCTAGTTCTGTGAAATATGTCGTTGGTATTTTGATGGGGATTGCATTGAATCTATAGATTGCTTTGGGTAATATGGACATTTTAATGAAGTTAATTCTTCCAATCCATGAACAACGTATGTGCTTCCACTTTTTTATATCTTCCTCTATTTCTTTTTTCAATGTCCTGCAGTTTTCTGCAAATAGGTCCTTTACTTCTTTGGTTAAGTTTATTCCTAGGTATCTTAATTTTTTTGCCACAATGGTAAATGGGATTGTTTTTTTAGTTTCTCTTTCTGTGAGTTCATCATTGGTGTATAAGAATGCCGTCGATTTCTTGATGTTAATTTTGTATCCTGCTACTTTGCCAAATTCATTTATTAAGTCTAGTAGATTTTTGATGGAGTCTTTAGGGTTTTCTATGTATAATATCATGTCATCTGCGAATAATGACAGCTTCACTTCCTCCTTACCAATTTGGATCCCTTTTATTTTTTCTTCATGTCTGACTGCTGTGGCTAAGACTTGCAGTACTATGTTAAATAAGAGTGGCAAAAGTGGGCATCCCTGGTCTTGTTCCTGTTCTTAAGGGAAATGTTTTTAGTTTTTGCCCATTGAGTATGATGTTGGCTGTTGCTCTTTCACATTTATTGATTTGTGAATATTAAACCAGCCTTGCATCCCTGGGATGAATCCCACTTGGTCATGGTGAATAATTTTTTTGATGTTTTGCTGGATCCGATTTGCTAGTATTTTGTTCAGGATTTTGGCATCTATGTTCATCAGGGATATTGGCCTGTAGTTTTCTTTCTTTGTAGTGTCTTTTTCTGGTTTTGGAATTAGAATTATGCTGGCCTCATAAAATGAGTTTGGAAGTCTTCCTTCTTCTTGAATTTTTTGAAATAGTTTGAGGAGAATGGGTGTTAGTTCTTCTTTGAATGTTCGGTAAAACTCCCCCGTGAAGCTGTCCGGGCCTGGGCTTTTGTTTGCTGGGAGAGTCTTGATTACATCTTCAATTTCCTTAGTTGTTATTGGTCTGTTCAAATTTTCTATCTCTTCCCGGTCCAGTTTTGGGAGACTATGTGTTTTTAGAAATTTGTCCATTTTGCATAGATTGTCGAATTTGTTGCCATATAAATGTTCATAATATTTATTAACGATCCTTTGTATTTCTGTGACGTCAGTTGTTACTTCTCCTCTTTCATTTCTGATTTTGTGTATTTGGGTTCTCTCTCTTTGTTTCTTGGTGAGTCTAGCTAAGGGTCCATCAATCTTGTTTATCTTTTAAAAAAACCAGCTCTTTGTTTCATTGATCCTTTGAATTGTTTTTTTGGTCTCTATGCCATTTATTTCTGCTCTGATCTTTACTATTTCCTTCCTTCTACTTGCTCTGGGGTTTTCTTTTTGTTTGCTTTCTAGTTCTTTAAGTTGTGAGGTTAGATAGTCTATTAGAAATTTTTCTTGTTTCTTGAGGTAGGCCTGTAGTGCTATGAACTTCCCTCTCAGAACTGCTTTTGCTGCATCCCATAGATTTTGTGTTGTTGTATGTTCATTTTCATTGGTTTCCAGGAAGTTTTTAATTTCTTCCTTGATCTCCTCGGTAACCCATTCATTGTTTAATAACATGCTATTTAGCCTCCATGTGTTCAAATGTCTTTGCATGTTCTTGTTGCAATTGATTTCTAGTTTCATGCCATTGTGATCTGAGAAGATGCTTGATATGATTTCAATCGTCTTGAACTTGTAGAGACTTAGTTCGTGTCCTAACATGTGGTCTATCTTTGAGAATGTCCCATGTGCACTTGAGAAGAATGTGAATTCTGTAGTTTTGGGGTTTAATTCTCTGTAGATATCTATTAAATCCATTTGGTCTAGTGCTTCATTTAGAGTCTCTGTTTTCTTGTTAATTTTTTGTCTAGAGGATCTATCCAGTAATGTCAGTGAGGTGTTGAAGTCCCCTGCTATGATTGTATTGCTGTCAATTTCTCCTTTGAAGTCCTCCAGAAGATTTTTAATATATTTTGGTGCTCCTATATTGGGTGCATGTTTACCAAGGTTATATCTTTCTGGTGGATAGATCCTTTCAATATTATGTAGTGACCTTCTTTGTCTCTAGTTATGGCCTTCATTTTGAAATCTATTTTTATCAGATATGAGTATTGCTACCCCAGCTTTTTTTTCCTTTCCGTTTGCTTGGAAGATTTTTTTCCATCCCTTCATTTTCAACCTATGTGAGTCTTTTGTTGTGAGGTGGGTCTCTTGTAAACAACATATATATGAGTCATGCTTTCTTATCCAATCAGCTACTCTGTGACTTTTTTTTTTTTATCCTCACCCGAGGACATTTTTTCATTTTTTGTTCAGATAGAGTGGGAGGGAGAGAGAGGAAGAGAGAGAGAGAGAGAGAGAAACATCGATGTGAAAGGGACACATCGAGTGGCTGCCACCCGCATGACCAACCAGGGTCGGGGACAAACTGCAACTGAAGTACATGCCCTTAGCGGGAACTGAACCTGGGTCTCTCTGGACTTCAGGCCAACGCTCTAACCGCTGAGCCAAACCAGCCAGGGCTCTGTGACTTTTTATGGGAGCAATCAATCTATTTACATTTAAGGTGATTATTGATATGTACTTATTTATTGCCATTTTTGTTTAGTGTGGTTCTATTTTTCTTCCTATTTCTTCTACTTATTACAGCAGTCCTTTTAACATTTCTTGCAGTGCTGGTTTGGTGCTAATGTATTCCCTTAGCCTTTTTTGGTCTGGGAAGTTCTTTATTTGACCTTCTATTTTGAATGATAGCCTTTCTGGATAGAGTAGTCTTGGATTCAGATCCTTGTTTTTCATGACCTTGATTACTTCATGCCATTCCCTTCCGGACTGTAGTGTTTCTGTTGAGAAGTCAGCTGATAGCCTTGTGGGGGTTCCTTGGTAGGTAACCTATTGCTTATCTCTTGCTGCCTTTAGGATTCTCTCTTTGTCTTTAATTTTTGGCATTTTAATTACTATGTGTCTTGGTGTGGGCCTGTTTGGGTTCTTCTTACTTGGGGCTCTCTGTGCTTCTTGAACTTGAATGCCTTCTTCCTTCACCAAATTAGGGAAGTTTTCTGTCACTATTTCTTTAAATATATTCTCTAACCCTTGCTCATTTTCTTCTTCTTTGGGGACTCCTATGATATGAATGTTATTACGTTTCCAGTTGTCCCACAGTTCTCTTAAGCTGTCTTCCTGTTTTTTAATTGTTTTTTCCTTTTGGTTTTCTGATTGGTTGATTTTTTCTACTATGTCTTCTAATTCACTGATTGGTCCTCAGCTTCCTCTAGTCTGCTGTTTAGTCCTTCCAATGTGTTCTTTATTTCTGCTATGTCATTCTTCATTTCTTCTTGGTGGTTTTTCATTTCCAATTGGTTGATTTTCAATGTTTCTGTGTCTTTACTCATGGTGTTGATGTCCTTACTCATGCTGTTGAGCTTCCTCAAGATCATGGCTCTGAATTCTACCTCTGATAACTTGCTTAACTGCATTTCATTTATCTCATCTTTGGTAGAGGTCTCTTGTTCTTTCATTTGGGATTTGTTTCTTTGTTTCAACATTTTGGCTATCTCAGTGGGTTTTGGAGCCTGCCAAATTTTCCCTGTGGGTGTTGGTGTTCTGCTGTTTGTGGCTCCCTCTGCTGGATTTGGATGAGCGTGGTAGGACCCACGTTAAACACCACTGTCAAGTTTTACTTTTCTGGGTAGATATGCAAGCCCAGGAATGGTTCAGTTATCCTCTAGCTCTTTGCCTGGAGGCTATTAGTCGAGGTTACTTGAAGAGCCTTGGGTTCTCAGTTGAATGAAAAACTCCCTCAGGTATTCAGCATAAGAGGATTTCCAAAGGGTGGGGCAGGAGGCAGCCAATCAATGTATCTCTCTCACATAAATGTTTCTATTGCTCTCTAAACAGTGTTTCTCAACCTGTGGGTCGCTAGCCCTTTGGGGGTCGAACGACCCTTTCACAGGGGTCGCCTAAGACCATCGGAAAACACATATTTCCGATGGTCTTAGGAAACAAGACACCGCTTCTCTATCCATCTCGAGGCTGGTCCACCCACATGCAGATACACCCTGGCCGGCCTGGCTCAGCGGTTAGAGCGTCAGCCCGCAGACCAGAGAGTCCCAGGTTCGGTTTCTACTAAGGGCACGTACCTCGGTTGCAGTTTGTCTCTGGCCTCGGTTGGGGTTGTGTGGGTGGCAACCACTCGATGTGTCTCTCTCACATTGATGTTTCTCTCTTCCTCCCTCTCTCCTTCCCACTGTATCTGAAGATAAATGTAAAAATATCCTCAGGTGAGGATAAAAAAAAAAAATTACATAGGTTTCAGGTGTACAATTCTATAATACATCATCTGTATATTGTATTTTTTTTTTATCCTCACCTGAGGACATTTTTTCATTTTTTGTTCAGATAGAGTGGGAGGGAGAGAGAGGAAGAGAGAGAGAGAGAGAGAAACATCGATGTGAAAGGGACACATCGAGTGGCTGCCACCTGCATGACCAACCAGGGTCGGGGACAAACTGCAACCGAAGTACATGCCCTTAGCGGGAACCGAACCCGGGTCTCTCTGGACCACAGGCCGACGCTCTAACTGCTGAGCCAAACCGGCCAGGGCTGTATATTGTATTGTGTGTTTGCCACCCCAAGTCAAGTGTCCTTCCATCACCATTTATCCCCCCTATACCCTCTTCTACTTCTTGCCAACCCCTTTCCCTCTGATAATCCTCATACTGTCGTCTGTGTCTATGAGATTTTTTGTTTTCGTTTGTGCTTTTTGCTAAGCCAATTATTTTTAAATTGCTGATTCATTGCTCCCTATGCAATATTTCCCAAAAAGCCTAACAAAATAATTTTGTGCTGTTAACCAGGTACCTAGTCTATGTAAAGCCAAAGGACTGACCTGAAAAGAATGCAAGAAGGAAACCAATATGCTCTAGATCTTACTTTTCAGTTGTAACAATGTAACATCTTTGGTGAGAAATAACTTGTTTTCCATTTATTCTACTTTCAAATTCCCACTTTTAGTATGTTTCTTAAAAGCACTGTATTTTCTAGGTATTCTTATTTAGGTGAGCATTTAAAACTACACTTTGATTAAAAATGTTATCCTACTTTCTTTTTTCAAAAATATTTTTTCTTTATTGATTTTTTAGAGAGGAAGGGAGAGGGAGAGAGAGATAGAAACATTAATGAGAGAGAACATCAACTGGCCGCCTCCTGCATGTTCCCCACTGGGGATTTGGCCCACAACATGGGCATGTGCCCTGCGGGAATTAAACCAGTGACCTCTTGGCACATGGGTTGACGCTCAACCAGTGAGCCACAACTGGCTGGGCTGTTATCCTACTTTCAAATATGACTTTTTATTTTAGAATATTCCTGCTAACATACTTTAGATTTGTTTATTTTAATAATTAGGGGATTTTTAAAAAGTATGAATATCTTAACTCATCATTTGACCATATGAAATATCCTTTAAATATATAGAATATCTAATATTATATATCTAATTCTCTATATATTTTACAAAGGTAAATAACATTTTGGACATTCTGATTTGATTTTGCAATTAAGTTGTATTTAAGATTTTAAACTCACCTCCTCCTTGTATCCAAGCATTCTGTACTATTCGATGAAAAATCGAACCAACATAATGTAGCCTGATGCCACTTTGAGAAAACCCTGCTTTTCCTGTGCACAAGACCTGAAAATTTTTACATGTTTTGGGACATGCATCACTGTATAGCTACAAAATAAAGATTAAAGGTTTCAGAGATTAAATATTTAACATTTTGAAAGTTACAGATTCCCACACCCCTCAACCTACTAAAACAAAACAAAACAAAAACCCTCTTACCTCAAAAATCAATCTTCCAATTGGATACAAATCAACAGCAACATCGAAGAACACAAACTTATGCTAGTAAAATTCAGGAGATAAAGATAATGCAGGTCAATATCTTAGAAGAAAATTTTAGGTATGACCAAAAATCAAACCATGTTTTCATTGATAAGATGTCAACAGCATTAACAGTGGAGAATGTAACAACAAAATTAAAATAATCACTTAAGGAATTTTGTTTCATTTTATTATACCAAGTCTTTACAACCCAAATAACACACTTTTTAAAACCCTTCAGTAACAAAGCTTTGAATAACATTAACCTCACCAAGACTGAGAACATGGCCTAGATATCCACTACATCTCAAACTAGGTATGGAAAGGAACCAGTCAGTCCCTTTGGGAAAAGGAGACTGGGAATTATTTTCTTTCCTGAGTAATTTTGGGAATAGAGCCAATGTGAGCACCATGGATTTAGTTACTGTGTGTTCTGGATTTTCAGTGACAGCTCAGATTAGCTGACCAAAGCCAGGCCAGCCTTTCTGGGTGGGAAAATAAGGCCCCTAAATCCATAGGAGGTGTGATTCCAGGGGTTGGGAAGAGAGATGCTGTGCTTTCTTTTTTTTTGTTTGTTAAATTTTAAGTTCAGATAAGTTTTTATTTTTTATTATTTTTGTTACAGATGTTTCTCTTTTTCCCCCATTGATACCCTCCTCCCCGATCCCTCCCCCCCCCCCCCAGATTGTTGTCTATGTCCATTGGTTTTATAAATTCTTTGGTTTATCTCTTCGCTCCCCCCGACCCGAGATGCTATGCTTTCCATGCTGTACAATCATGTCCTCATGTTCCCAGAGGCCCCCAGCTCCTGTTTTCAATGGACATCCTTTCCAGTAGAGACAACTAACATTTGTGAGATACTGTCTAGCCCTACAAAGAGGCATCCAAAATGAAAATATCAGTCTCCATCACAGTAGCATTAATTTAGGAAGCAGAGCACATCTACTGGAATACATTTCGAATCTTAGCATTCTCATACATAAAAATGCCACCTGATTTAACAAGGTACATAATTTGCCCTGCCCTATTTCTTAAGAATCTAGGGGACATAAATGAAATCACCTTTAAATGTATCACTATCATTAATTTTATGTCACTCTAACCTTTTTATAATTAAAAGATTGAAATATTATGTATTCTGGCATCCATGCTAATTATAATTTGTGCCTCTCAGCTTCTGTACTACAATTTCTTAATTATAAAAGAATATTATAACTTTAAAATAAGGGCATAATATAGTCAACTTCACAGGCTTAGGAGGAAAGAGGATCTACTAAAAATCGTGACTCCCTGTGTAACAATATCTTATCTTTATGGGTTGTCATGAGTAGATAATTCTGAAAATTTTAATGAAAACAGAGCAAATGAAGGCAACACAAGATAATGTCACCTAGCAACCAAATACATAAACATAATTACGTAGCCTATCAATCCAACCCAGAAGTAAACAAGTCCCTGGGTTTTACTCAGCAAGAAAAATCTACCATTTGGGGGGAAAAAAAAAACTAAGAATTTTCTCTGGACTCTAGGTCCCCTCCCCTCACTGCCACTAGTTAATTCAATTTGTCATTATCTTCAGCCTATGCTGTTAAAGCGGCTTTCCAAATGCCTGCCCTGCCGCCTGGCTTTCCTCACTCCAGCATGTTTCCGCACAGCCCTAATTTTTCAAAAAAAGCAGAGGGTTATGCCATACTCTTTATGAAAAGTACCTTTTTGGTTCAGAAAAGATGTTCCTTTCTTTGGTGGATCTGTTTTTTTTCCTACTTAACAGCCGAACACCTTTCCTACTTGGGAAATTCCCCAAAGGGCCTCTACAGAACCTAAAAGGGCCAAATTCTCCCTCTCCCTATCCTGTGAGAGTTGGGTGTAGGGATATGACCTGGGCTCCACTAGTTAGGTGCTCCTGCCTGGGCCTTGGCTCTCCAGGGTGTGACACAAATGCAAGGACAGCTGAGAAGTTGTTCTTAGTGAAGGTGGCAATTTGAACCCAGGCCAGAGGGCACCCATGGCAGATCCTGGCTGCATATTCCTGGGTGGTGACTCTGGCCATGTTCTCCTATTGCCAGGCCTCCCTTGGGTCCTACCTGCTTTTCTCCAGCTTACCTGCCAATTGTGAGGTTATCAATATCCTTTCAATACATAACTTTTTCCTTATTCAGAGTACCTTAGTATTGATGGCATTAAGAATCCTGACTGATACTCTCATTTTCCCAGTGTTGTTTCCCCACTAATTCTGGTCTCCTTGCTGCCCCATTATTCCCAGAGTACACCATGTACTTTTAAACTCCTGTCCCGTTGGGAATGAACTGCTATGAACATTAAATGCCTCCTCACACCCCAGAGTTTCTAGCATTTTCTAAGTGCATTGTTTATTCAACCAAACACCCACTGAACATCTACTATGTTTCAGATTGTTCCAAGCAGTGGTTAAATAGGGATGAAAGATACTGGTCTTTGCCTTTGCACAGCTCAGAAAAGCCCTGGATCTTTCTGTGGGCCCAGGCCACCATGACCACGAAGTGATTTTCAGTGTGTGATAGTTGTTTCTACGAAGTCTGTGAGCAAAATTACAAAATACTTTTACCTCTATTGCCATCCCACCCTGATGTCTGTCTCTCTCTCAACCTCAAACTTAATGACTATTCTCTGCCACCAGAAACCCCAATGCCACAGCATGTCTAGTCCTGCTCTCATCAATTATGTCATGCTTTAAAATGTCACCTTTCTTCCCAAACTTTACATTCTCTTAGTGCAGTAGCTGTCTCTTAGGTGTTAGAAAGTATTAATCAAAATATTCCACACTAACAAAATACTAGCAAATTGGATCCAGCAATACATCAAAAAAATTATTACCCATGACCAAGTGGGATTTCATCCCAGGGATTCAAGGCTGGTACAATATTCGCAAATCAATAAATGTGATACACCACATAAACAAAATGAAAGATAAAAACCACATGATCTTATCAATAGATGCTGAAAAAGCATTCGACAAAATCCAGCATCCATTTCTGATAAAAACGCTCAGCAATGTGGGAATAGAGGGATCATATCTCGGCATAATGAAGGCCATATGTGAAAGACCAACAGCCAACATCATACTTAATGGGCAAAAACTAAAAGCATTTCCCTTAAGAACAGGAACAAGACAGGAATGCCCACTTTCACCATTCTTATTGAACATAGCACTGTCTTAGCCACAGCAATCAGACACGAAGAAAAAATAAAAGGGATCCAAACTGGAAAGGAGGAAGTGAAACTGTCATTATTTGCAGATGACATGATATTATACATAGAAAACCCTAAAGCTCCATCAAAAATCTACTAGACTTAATAAATGAATTTGGCAAAGTAACTTGACATACAAAGTTAATGTCAAGAAATCGACGGCATTCTTATACACCAATGATGAACTCACAGAAAGAGAAACTAAAAAAACAATCCCATTTACCACTGTGGCAAAAAAATTAAGATACCTAGGAATAAACTTAACCAAAGAAGTAAAGGACCTATTTGCAGAAAACTACAGAACATTGAAAAAAGAAATAGGGGAAGATATAAAAAAGTGGAAGCACATACGTTGTTCATGGATTGGAAGAATTAACATCATTAAAATGTCCATATTACCCAAAGCAATCTATAGATTCAATGCAATCCCCATCAAAATACCAATGACATATTTCACAGAACTAGAACAAATACTTCAAAAGTTCATATGGAACCAAAACAGACCCCAAATAGCTACAGCAATCTTGAAAAAGAAGGACAAAGTAGGTGGGATCACAATACTGGATATCAGGTTATACTACAAAGCTACCGTAATCAAAACAGCCTGGTACTGGCACAAGAACAGGCATATAGACCAGTGGAACAGAATAGAGAACCCGGAAATTGACCCAAGACATTATGCTCAATTAATATTTGACAAAGGTGGCAAAAGCATACAATGGAGTAAAAACAGCCTCTTTAATAAATGGTGCTGGGAAAATTGGACAGCTACATGCAAAAAAATGAAACTAGACCATCAACTCACACCATACACAAGATGGATAAAAGACTTAAATGTGACTCGTGAATCCATAAAAATCCTAGAAGAAAATGTAGGCAACAAAATTTTGGACATTATACATAGCAGAATTTTCACTGATACATTACCTAAGGCAACAGAAACAAAGGAGAAAATGAATACATGGGACTACATCAAACTCAAAAGCTTCTGCACAGCAAAAGAAACAACCATCAAAATGGAAAGGGAACCCACTGTATGGGAGAACATAATTGCCAATGATACATCAGATAAGGGGTTAATTTCCAAAATATATAGAGTGCTCATACAACTCAACAAAAGGAAGACAAAGAACCTAATTAAAAAATGGGCAGAGGAACTAAATAGACACCTCTCCAAACAGGACATACAAATGGCTAAAAGACATATGAAGAAATGCTCAACATCACTAATCATCAGAGAGAGGCAAATTAAAACAACAATGAGGTATCACCTCACACCTGTCAGAATGGCCGCCATCAACAAATCATCAAACAACAAGTGTTGGCAAGGGTGTGGAGAAAAGGGGAATCTAGTACACTGCTGGTGGGAATGCAGACTAGTGCAGCCACTGTGGAAAACACTATGGTGTTACCTCAAAAAATTAAAAATTGAATTGCCATTTGATCCAGTGAACCCACTCCTAGGAATATACCCTAAGAAGCCTGAAACACCAAACAGAAAGAATATATGTACCTCCATGTTCATAGCAGCACTATTGACAATAGCTAAGATCTGGAAACAGCCCAAGTGTCCATCAGTAGACGAATGGATAAAAAAGCTGTGGTACATATACATAATGGAGTACTATGCAGCTGTAAGAAAGAAAGATCTCTTATCCTTTGCGACAACATGGGAGGACCTGGAAACTATTATCCTAAGTGAAACAAGCCAAGCAGAGAAAGACAAATATCATATGACCTCACTTATTTCTGGAATATAATAAACATAACAGTCTGAGGAACAGGGTAGTCCCAGAGACGTGGAAGTAGGGTACAGACTGACAATTGCCAGAAGGGGGGGCGGAGGGGAGCGATGAACCACAGAACTTGTATGCATGTACTCATAACCAATGGACCTGGACAACAAAACTGGGGACGGGGCAGGGAGGGAGGGGGAGGAGGGTGACAATAGGGGGGAAAGGAGGAACATCTGTAACAAAAATAAATTAATAAAATAAAAATAAATAAATTAATAATAATAAAAAAAGAAAATCTAAAGGGCAGGCTGCTCTCAGATTTTCACCTTGGGGGTGCATTGGGTATTTAGAATGTGTCTGGGCAGAGGACACTTATATGCAGGTTTTCTTCAATAAAGACTATAAATGTAAATATATATATATATATATATTCCTTTAGTGTGGAATATATATATATATGTATATATATATATATATATCCTTTAGTGTGGAATATATATATATATATATATATATATTCCACACTAAAGGTTGGTGAATGAGTGATAGGCTTGACCTTCTCTGAGGGGGTCTTTATATTTTTTAAAAAATTAAAAATGTACCTTTTGCAACCGCATGGATGAACCTGGAAAACATTATGCTAAGTAAAAAATAAGCCAATCAGAGAAAGACAAGTGCCATATGATTTCACTCATATGTGGAATTTAATGAACAAACTGAACTACCAAGCAAAATAGAGATAGACTGGTATAGGTAGAAAGCAGGCAGACAGCTCTGGTGTTTGAGAAGAGGGGTTTTGGGGGGGATTGTGCAAAAAAAGAGAGAACTCATGGACAACAGTGTGGCAATTGTGGGGTGGGGGAGGTGGAAGAGGGCATAGAGGGGATAAATGGTGATGAAAAAAATAAAATTAAAATAAAAAAAGATTAAAAATAAATAATGCATATAAACTTCTAAGGAAGTGGTTCTCAACCTTCCTAATGCTGTGACCCTTTAATATAGTTCCTCATGTTGTGGTGACCCCAACCATAAAATTATTTTTATTGCTACTTCAGAACTGTAATTTTGCTACTGTTATGTCTTAGGCGACCCCTGTGAAAGGGTCGTTCGACCCCCAAAGGGGTCACGACCCACAGGTTGAGAACCGCTGATCTAAGGGGAGTAGAAATGTTTGAATTGGGATGCCCCTACCTGCTATGAGATACGCTTGTTTAACATACCAAGCCAAACCCTGTCATATTATAATCCTTTGCAAACCTGGTCCCTTACTCTTTTATATTCCCTTTGTTAGGATATCAGTAATTAATGCTGAACAACATAAATCATCAAAGATTCCACTATTTTTCTTTAAAAATTAGTGTAACTTGCCTTGGTGTCTCTTAAGAATTTAGCAGAATAATCCACAGTAAGTGCTTCATAAAGTGCAGGGGGCTTAAAGTCAACTATATCCCACACCTTATGGGCCCATTTCTGAAGATCAAGTGCATCACCCAGGAGCTGATCATTAATAAAACACATGACATAGGAAGAATATGCCCAGACTTCACTCTTAAGTGTCTGTAAAGGAAAAGGACAAAAAAAAAAAAAAGAAAAAATGTAACGAAGAAAGAAAAACAAAAAAAACAATGTGCTAAACCCACAAGTGAGAGCTTGGGTTCAACTCTTAAGACTAAATCTTTTAAAAAATATATTATTTTGATCTCAAAATGAATTTAAGAACATTTTTCAAGACTCTGACATCACTTGAAGAAAAGAATGACCTAAAAGTAATCTTAAAAATGGTACAAATATAGAAAATAGATGGTAATCTGGTTATAAAAATCTGTGTAGCAAACTTGTTATACTAACTTGAACAAAAGGCAATCTCTGGCGTCATTTCTGAAGCACATTTTACTGTGTGCGTACATGGAGTGTAAATACATGGAGTGTGCATACATGGGAAGGTCAGGGATCCTCAGTGATACATGGTTTTCAATGCCAAGGATGGAAAGAATGTTTTATTGATGGAGTGGGGGTGAGGGTGAGGAAATGCCTCCTGAGGGCCAACAGGGACTTCTGGGTACCCCAGGGGCAATGAGGAAGAGGACTCACCTGCATCAACACTTTCAAGTACTAAGATTTTCAAAATGAAGTTTTGTGTTTTTATCCACACGACACTGCCAGTCAACCTCCTAAATCCCAATGTGTAGCCAGTGAGTAATGTCCCCTCCAAGGAGTTCTGGTTTATTGTTCCCAGTGTTGTGTCACGTGGCAAAATCATGGCTAATTTTCAACAGCTGTTCTCTAATTTTGGTGGGCAATCAGAAGTACAGATTTCTGATTCTGGGGTGGGGCCTGAGCATTTGCATTTCTAACAACATCCCAGGAGATGCTGATGCTGCTGGTTTGGAGACCACACTTAGAGAAGTGCTGGTTTGGGGAACAGTCTGCCTTCAGTTTGCCAACTTGCTCCATATTCAGCTCTTCTCTGGAGATATCATTTTCAGTTGCTACTTCCCATGCCCCTTATCAAAACCTGCTTCAAGAGAATACACTTGTTTATGCTGAACTGTAAATCACTGATAGAGCCTATGGGTCAATACTCTCCAGACTACTTATATTTACCAGTGTTATCACATTTCACAAGACACAAAACTTTGAAAAGAGGAGAAAAAGATTAACTGTGAGTATTTTAGTTCGCTTGGTGGGAGAATGCCAAGGTACACTTTATTCAGAGGCTGAAGATGTAAATGCCTTGTCTCTGTGTATCTTCCGTGCAGGAGACCTCCTCACCTGCCTCAGGACAGTGGCTGGACCCGATGGTTTCTGGGGCACTATGATGTATGATGATGTTTTTTTTGGAGGAGAGAAAGGCATTTCAAAAGCCCTGAAGCCATCCCTCAGGTGTGCAACAAATTCTGGACCTAACCTCAAATGTGCTAAGCAGCTCTACATCTAACACATAACATAGCACTTACACTGAAGGACAGAGTACTAGCCTGAAAAGGAAGACAATGTTAAAGTGACAAGTATCCAGAAGATGAGGATGAGAGCGGGGGGAAAAAGAAAGGAAGGATAAGGAATAAAGAATCGGTGGAAAAGAAGCAGCAATGATTATCTAGAAAGCCTCATTCAGGCCCCATGAGAAAAGCAGAAGGAAGAGAACACAACATCTTAAGGTCAGTAACCCAGGCTGAAAAGGGAAGGAAATTACTCTTTTAAGAGTACAATGGGAAAATATCAGAGGAGCAGGTACAAACCAAAGCATAAGATCATGGCTCTCCAGGAGGTGGACAGCATGAGGCTGGTACACAGAACAGTAAGTTTGATGATGACAATTAAGAAAAACATTGTTTTATGTTAGGGTGACTAACTGTCTTGGTTTGCGCAGGACTAACCCAGCTTTAGCATTAAAATTTCTTTATCCCAGGAAACTACAGGTAAACCAGGTAAATCAGTCCCAGGTAAACCAGGACCATTGGTCACCCTAGCTGTAAGGATTAGAGTTAATATATGTAGAAGCTATTAGAATAGTGTCTGGTGTATAATAAGCACTACATGTTTGCTATAGTTCTATTTGAATTCCAATGAAAATGTATTACGGCTATGAAAATGGCATGAGACTTAACAAGTGGTATTCTTGACTCAGTCTTGCACCATTTGTGCGACTGGAGAGTGAAGAGGTCTCAGGTAAAGCAACACTATTTACATGATAATCACAGGATCACAGGACCTCCTTGTGCAACTAAGCACAGAATTGAAACTGCTCTGGTCAGGGGAAATGGGATTTCATCAGGCACTGCCTAGAAGGGGTGGGCAGGGAAACCAGGACTCTCTACAGTACTGGGCCAGCAGTGTCAAGCAAGAGGTGTATACCATTCCAGCCTCCCCTCAACATGAGTTACTGCTGAGCCAGGATGCCACCTTAGAATCATCCACATCACATGTTCTAGGCAGCACTGCCAACTTATCAGGGTTGGCACTCAAGAGAAAACCTATCTGCCCTCCATGGATAAGCTCTGCTAGCCCTGGGGTCTGGGTTCTCCAAGGGTACTGTTAGGGGGAGATGCAGAGAAGGAAGCTTCCGTCAGAACAAGGCTACCTGTGGGAACTTGGTGTCTATCATCAGAGCTCTCTTAGGCAACAGCCCAACACAAGCCCCTCACTATATCTGTGATCCAAAACCAAAACCTTCTAGATTTAGAGTGCTAGGCCATAGTAACCTGAGTGCCAGGATGTCATAGGAAATGTGAGTAAGTGATGTGCAGGGAAAGAGGGGCAACCATCAGCAGGGGTAAATAGCAGCATTGAGAGTTTATAACTTACCTTTATCACATGACATGACTTCCAAAATAAAATCCTGCAAATATTTTACTTTTCCTTAAAATCGGCCTGGTAAAATGATTGAAATAATTTAGGAAAAGTAAATTTAGAGAAATAAAATTTGGTTGCACTAAAATTACTACTTTAGTTTTTCAAAATGCATAAATACTTCAGGCAGGACTTTGCTCATTTCCCCCACCCCGAATATCCTTTACCCTTTTTTTCTCCTGTAGATATTGATCCCATGCAAATTCTTGAAGAGGAACTATTATAGGATCTTCAAATTTGGATGGAAAATTACTCTTCAGACTCTAGGTTTCAAAATAGAACAATTAGTTTAGAGTGAGTTCTTTTTTAAAGTAGTAATCATTTCCCCCCATTTTTACGGGGTCTCCCAAGAAACTTTATACAACACATGCCCAGGCTGCATAGTCCAGCTTAGATGCCCCTTGCCAGCCATCTAGGACCCCTGTGTTCACTTCCACTAGGTCACTTCCCAGTCCAGGCTGGGGCTCTGTCTTATTTGTCTCTTTGAAGGCAAAGACTATGTCTTAGTTTTCCTATATTTTCATTGGCCTCAACATCTGGCACCTACTGGATCATTCACACATAGCAACTGAATAAACAAAGGAACAAATAAGTGAGTTTGTGCCAATAGTTTTGTGATCTGCCTATTCTTTTAGGATCAGTTTTTCCTTAAATTAAACTCTTACTTCAGTGGATCCATGGATACTTTTAACTAAAATAAATAAACGTTATTGTTTTAATTCACTGATATATGGAAAATGACCAAAAGGATATTGTTGTGGTTATTATACCTCTTGGGAAACAGAAGTAAAATACTAAGTATGTTTAGGTTTAGATATTCAGCGTGTTTTGATTTAACATATATTATCTATATGAATCAGAGACAATTCTTACTGGTTAATAATGCCTGTCAAAAATAAAATGTTTTGGTTCCTAATATGTCATTTCCTTCTTCCTAAAGCAAGAGAAGGTAGTTGAGGCAATAACAATTAGGCCTCACTTTTCTGAGTGGGCCTGAGTAGATGGGCCAACAGGGAAAAGTGACAGCTGGCTTCTCCCACTGTGGTCTAAAGAGGACATTGATCTGGCACGTTTCATCAAGGGTAGATATTTCATGTGGGGAAAAAGCCAGGATGTGACAACATCTTGCCTTGGGACCAGGGATAGCAGAATAGGGCAACAACAATCTCATCATTTTCTTCTTAGATTTATTGTCTCCAACCAACAGATGACATGTGCTTTTTTCTCAATTCCAGTGTCTGTGCTCAGTCTGAGGCAATTGTGCAGGATGACTGTTTCAAACTGAGGGACCACCTGGAATAACTAATAAGCCCAGTAGTTTTCAAATTAAGCATGTTAACCATATTTTCTTCATAACTTAGTGTTTGTTCTAGAATGGACTACATCCAAATTAGTATATAGGTAATACTTACTCTTTACATATCTGAATTTTTGTCAGTTAATTAGGCATCTGGGATTGCTCACAAATGATCATGTTGGGCACATTTTCATGGATACTTTATTAAGACAGAACTAACTGAATTTACATTGATGTTTTCATATTCAAATAGAGCTATGGTAGGCAAAAGCTTACAAAAGAGAAAATTATCATTACTAATATAATAAAGACATTGTTTTCTTGACTTAGTGTGCTCTACAACAGAGAATGGCGAACTGTGGCCAGCAGGCCAAATCAAAATAAGATTAATATTTCATGTCATGTCAAATTATATGCAAGTCAAATTTCAGTGTGTATAATACAGTTTTATTGGAAAACTGCTATTCATTTACATACTGTCTATGGCTGCTTTTGCACCACAAGGACAGAGCTGAGTAATGGCCATTGGAGAACCCAGAAGGCCTAAGTAATTTAAAATCTGGATTTTACACAAAAACATGGCCAATACCTTATCTACAGTGTGGAGCAGGCACAGAAAACACGTGCCTTCAGAAAAGGAGCTAAGAAAAACAAAGGGAAAAAAATCCCTCAAACACATGAAATACCACTTAGGCCATAAAACTATGCTGGTCCCATCAGCCCAGCTAACTCAAACCCTTAATTTCTACTTGTTTTGATGATCCATATATCGTTTCCACAGACTTCTGCTGATCACTTATTCTCTTCATTTTGGTGTAAACTTTACCTATTTCACAAATTAGTTACCATTTCCTGATTTGATATAATCACAAACTTTTCCTTACCTCTGTGGACTTGGAATAGGCAAGATTGGAATTTAAGATTTCTTCTATTTGGGAACATTTTGTGTCAAGTGTCCAGCTGGGTACTTTGGGAGATATAAACATGAATAAAGTATTGTCCTAGAGTCTAGTGGGAAGGAGAGAAGCTGGGCATAATCTTAGAGCAGCATTTCTGGAGCAAACCCCAAAGATGTGCTGAATGCTTACATTTCAACATTTTTACATTTCCCCTACATTGGGGTGATAGGTGTGCTGCAACATCACTGACCTGACATTCTTCCAATTAAAGTGTTTTTCCTACCCTGGCGGGTTTGGCTCAGCGGTTGGAGCGGCGGCGGCGGACCAATGAGTCTCCGGTTCCATTCGGGTCAAGGGCACCGGCCTCGCTGCGGTTCAGCGACCCCGTCCTGGTCAGGGTCGGGCGGGAGGCAACCAGTCCATGTCTCTCTGCCTCTCTCTGTCTCTCTCCGTCTCTCTCTCCTTTTTCCCTCTCTCCCTCCCTTCCACTCTGTCTGAAGATAAGTGGAAAAATATCCTCAGGATGAGTATTAAAAAAAAAATACATAAAATAAAGGATTTTCAACCTCTTGAAAGAATAGTTTTCAAAAATCAGTTGGAGTGGGTGTTTGAAAAAAAAAAAATCAGCGAATTATATGGTCACTCTTTTTCCTAAACATTTTTTCATGGATTTTTTAAATCTTTAATTTCAATTAAAAAAGAATGTGGAATAACATTATGTAGAGAGAAGGAATTACCTTTATTCCCAGTAAGGTTCTGAAGGCTCCTTCCCTCGGAAGGCCCTTTGAAGGTAGCCCTTCTCCAAGTGGAATGCTCGCCCCGAACCCACACTTTTCCGGACACGCTCGGACCCAACCTGACTGGACCCGCTGGCCGGGACAGTCCCCTCCCGGAACCTCGACTTCCTCCCCCCTCGCCACCAAGAGGCGCGAGGCGAGGAAGCGCGAAGCGCCGCCCGCACTGGTGGTTTCTTCGCCGTTACCTCAGCTGTGCTCTTCGCAATCTGAAAGCTGGAGCTTTTGAAGAGCCCCACCACCTTCACCTGCAGCCGCCGCTCCGACGGCGGCGGCGGCGGCAAGCGGCACAGGCTCGCCATGGCGGCGCGCGCGCACGACTCGGAGCACAAACACTGCGTGTCGCCAGGGCAACCGCGAGGTCCCGCCCCCGCCGCTCGCAGGGAGGAGGGAGGCGAGGGGCGGGGCTAAGGGCCGGGCGGGCGGCGGCGGCGGCCGGACGTGTTCGCCTGTTGCTATTGAGCCGGGCGAGGGGCGAACGAGGGCGCGAGGGCCGCCGAGGCCTGGGACAAGCCTCCGGACAAGGAACCGGAAGCCCCGCGCCCGTTGTGCCTCACCCCGGCTCGCCGCCCGTCCGGGCCCCATCGCGCGCGGCCCTCGCCTCCGGTCAGCTCCCAGGTTTCGCCACAGATCGCCTTTCCGGCTTGTGGGCAGCCAGTCTGGGCTAGCGGGCCGGTCGCCCGGGTAATGCGGAAGTCGGTCTCGGGTGGCGAAGCCGAGCCCTGGGCCGGAGCTGCCGGGGCTTAGGAGCCAGCGCCTTCCGGGGAGCGCGGGGGCGTGGCCGGCCACCTGTGCGCACCGCCCCGCGAGGAGGCGTCGCCCGCCCGCGCAGGTCCCGACCGCGGCTGTCGCTGGGGAAGCCGAGCTGTCCCGTGCCCACAGAGCGCCCCCGCCATGAAGCCCAACTTCTCCCTGCGACTGAGGGTCTTTAACCTCAACTGCTGGTGAGTGCTCCCGCGGAGTGGGGCCTGGGGCCACAGCCCCAACCACACAGCTAGAGGAAGGAGGCCATCCTCACATCCGGGCCACGGCTCTGCCCTGCCCTACAATCTCGGGGTGCTGGGAGAACTCGCACCTCCAGAACCCACACCTAGCCCCAGCCCCAGTGCTATAGGAGGGCTGAGCACCCCATCAATCACCCCCCTGGTCCTTCTGTCCTTAGGGGCATTCCCTACCTGAGCAAGCACCGAGCAGACCGCATGAAGCGCCTGGGGGACTTTCTGAACATGGAGAGCTTCGACCTAGCTCTGCTGGAGGAGGTGGGCTGTATGGAACTGGTGTGGAACCCTGGCTGGGAGGAGGGGTGGCTGAGAGACATGGGGAGCAGGAGGAGACTTCCCTCTGGGGGAAAAGCCAGGCAAATATCCTCCCCCCTCCCCCCAGGTGTGGAGTGAGCAGGACTTTCAGTACCTGAGACAGAAGCTGTTGCCCACCTACCCAGCTGCACACTACTTCAGGAGGTGGGAGCCTACTGGCCTGGAAGCCTGTTCTCAGACCTGGGAGGCTCTTGGCCCTGCCAGCCCTGCCCTATCCTGCCTGCACCCTCCTCCCTCTCCCCCAGCATTCTCTTGTCTGGGTGTGGAAGCAGGACAGGATGGAACCAGGAAGATCCTAGCTGTTCAGCTCATCTCAGCCTTGTCATCAGGTCACCCTGTCATCCCTCAAAGGCTGTTGCTTTGCGCTGTGTTCTTGGTCTGGTCCCAGGAGAGAGAGAAAAAAGTAGCTGATAAGTGCTGAGAGACAAGGGAAGGGAAGAGGATTGGTTCTTTCTCTTCCTGCTTTTCTGGTTATTAATCAGGACTTGTCTTTCAGTGGCATCATTGGCAGTGGCCTCTGTGTCTTCTCCAAACACCCAATCCAGGAATTCACCCAGCACATCTTCACTGTCAATGGCTACCCTTACATGGTATGCCTGACCTTTTCTGCCTCCCTTCCCCACCCCCACTAACATGGTAAAAGAGGTAGCCTTCCTAGGGGATGGGCAGAAAGAGAGCAGCAGTGCCCTGAGTTCCTACCCCCTCCTGCCTGCAGATCCATCATGGTGACTGGTTCTGTGGGAAAGCTGTGGGGCTGCTGGTACTCCAGCTAAGTGGACTGGTGCTCAATGCCTATGTGACCCATGTGAGTGAAACTGACAGTTCTTAGGCCTGGGACAGGCAGCCTCGTCCTGGGAGGGAGAGATGGGACTCCTCTAGCTGGACTGCCTGGGGTGAGGTGTGGGGGCAGGATCTCTTAAAGTCAGTAGGCAAGGTTCACCCATTTTTACCAAGAACCATGCCAAATGACAGACACAGGTTTAATTTAGACCTGCCCTTGGGACCCTTAGTCTCATCTACTGTAATGTCATCTGTCTTGCTCAGCTCCATGCAGAGTACAATCGACAGAAGGACATCTACCTAGCACACCGTGTGGCTCAAGCTTGGGAACTGGCCCATTTCATCCAGTGTGTGAGCCTGGGCTTGACAAGGGAAGTGGGATGGGGTTCAGGGACTGAGGGATGGACAATGCCCCACTAATAGGGCAGAGCTGGCTAGGGAAGAATTCTTGCCTCACTCACCTGGTTCCCCTAGCCATACATCCAAGAAGGCTGATATGGTTCTATTGTGTGGGGACCTCAACTTGCACCCGAAGGACCTGGGTTACCGCCTGCTGAAGGAGTGGACAGGGCTGCATGATGCCTACCTTGAGACCCGGGACTTCAAGGTGAGGACCTGCCTGATTATTTCTCCACCTGGATGCCCAGCTTCTTTCCCTTCTTCCCCTACATCCTGGCACAAGCCAACTGTTCACCTAGGGCTCTGAAGAAGGCTGTACAATGGTACCTGGGAACTGCTACGTCAACCAGAAGGAGCTGGAGCGATTTCCCTGTGGTATCCGCATCGACTATGTGCTTTATAAGGTCAGGCCTCTCCCCACAACATGCCTTCACCCACTGTGTGTCTTCATGTCTCACCAGCCTGTGCTGATCCTTTGTCCAGCTAGTCTAGTCTTAGGTCACTGATGACTGGAGAATGGAATAGCCATGAGCTGGTTCTCTGGGAAGATAAAAGTTTTTCTATGGCTCTTACTTTTCCCAGGCGGTTTCTGGGTTGTACATCTCCTGCAAGACTCTCAAAACCACTACAGGCCATGACCCTCACAGTGGCTCCCCCCTCTCTGATCATGAGGCCCTGATGGCTACTCTGTGTGTGAGACACAGCCCACCCCAGCACAACCCCAGCTCTACCCAAGGTGAGTCACCCCTACCCTTTTTCTTGGTCCTTCCCATGTGTCAGTCCTTCCACTCTAAACCTCTCTTCTGCCCCACTGCCCTGCCTTGTCCTAGGATCAGCAGAGAGGTCACCATTGATCAGTGTGCTAAGGGAGACCTTGACAGAGCTGGATCTGGCTGTGGCTCAAGCTTGTTGGTGGGCCACCGTTGCTGGCTACGCGATTGGTCTAGGGCTGCTTCTCTTGGCAGTGCTGTGTGCCCTGGCGGCTGGAGGAGGGTTCAGAGAAGTTGCCATACTACTCTGGACTCCCAGTGTAGGACTGACGCTGGCGGCAGGTGCAGTCTACATCTTCCACATGCAGGAGGCCAAGGGTTTATGTAAGGCTCGGGCTGAGCTCCAACATGTATTGGGAAGGGCAAGGGAGGCCCAGGACCTGGGCCCAGAGTCTCAGCCAGCCTTGTTCCTGGGGCATCAGGAGGGGGACAGGGCTGAAGACCAATAAAACTTGACACTTTGATGACTCTGCCTTTTTCCTTGTAGAGGGAGCTATTGGGGCCAGTGGTCACAGTGACTGTCACAGTGTAGACCTTCAGGCTCCTATACATCTCTTGCTCTCCCTACACACTCCCACCTCCCATCTGCAGGCAGCCAAAGCCTTGTGGGTGGCAAACAGTTTTATTGTAAACAGTGAAGCTGTCTCCTAGGCAGCCCAGATAAGCAGGGTAGCACTGTCCTGGGGTGAGGTGGTGTTGTAGGGAAGAAGGCAGGCAGCCCACCCTCTTCTAGCTTTGGGCCCCCGTCCCTGATGCCAGCTCACTGAGCCTGTACTGCTCTTGGAAGCGGATAAGGGCATCTCGCTGGTTCACCACATTCACCAGCTTCCTCAGGATCTGCTCCTCAGCCTGCCGATCAGCATCTGTCTTTAGCATTTCTGAAGGGAGAACACAAAGCTTAGAGAACTGGGCAGGAAGGCGAGAGAGGCACAACCTAATCCTGGCCTATGTGATTTCTATAACCTGACCTTGGTTTCCTAATCTGTAAAATGAGGTCCGTCAACACCAGTGGTTTTCTAGCATTGTTTGACAGCAGCACCATGTTCAGAGGAAATCCTGCACAAAAGCCCGAATATGCAGCTCAGACTGAACTGAGGTTTGAAGCCCCTTCCTCTGGCTTTCTCCGGAATTGTCTCACAGGGACTCTGACTAGAGGACTGTGTTGCCTGGTCAGCATCTGAGATCACAAGGCTCCTACAAACCCCAGTCCATGATGTCTGCCTCTGCCCACATCCTGCATACCGTCCCGGTTCAGGTAGCCTCGTAGCTCCTGGTCCAGCTGCAGTTGTTTCTCCTCCAGGCTCAGCTCTTGTACCCTGTGGAAGGCAGGGATAGAAGGGGCACAGCTGTCCATGGTGCCCAAGGACCTGACTGGGGCCTGGCTCACAAGCCACTGTCACCTCCCCGTGTCCCTTACGTGATCATGAGCTCAGCTTCCTCAGCCACTAGACTGTTTTTCTTCTCAATGAGGTGTAGCAGTTGTTCTAGCCATAGTGCCTTTTGCTGTTCTGGAGAACCTGATAAGGAAGAGGAGGGTGGGGTGGTCAGGAGGCCTCCAACCAGGGTCATAGGAGTCCTGAGAATGAGGAATGGAGCCTGCTGTGGGCCAGAGCCTAGTGGTTTGAGGGATCGCTGGGGGCTGAACACAGTGCCAGGAGGCAAAGGGGTATCCTAGCTTATTCCTCCCCATCTTTACTTACTGCTCTTGTCTCTCAAGGCCAGCTCCAGCTTCATTCCCTGGGCCTCCAGCTCCCTCAGAGCAGCCTCAATCTCATTTAGACGCCGCTGGATGGCCTGTGGGGTACAAGACGAGAAACCCAGAAGTCTGGATTGTTCAAGAATGGAGCACTGGAGAAGCTCTGATCCCCAGTGTTACAACTCTGACCCCATCAGAACTTCTGGGAACCCCCAGATCTCACCTGGGCCTTGCAGAATCTCTTCATCTCCTCCTCCTTAGCACGGCGCAGCAGAGTCCGCCGCCATGTTGGGTACTTGTTCATAGTGCCTGAGTTCTTGGCGAAGGTCAGCAGAGCCTATGGCAGGGTCAGACCATTCAGGGGCGGGGACTGGCCTCTTGGTAATAGGGGACGGGGAAGCTTTTTGGAAGGGGCCAAAAAAACCCAGGCTGGAAATGGGATATGTTCTGGTAGAAAAGATGGAAGCTTAGAGATAAGAAAGAGTCAGACTGGCTGAGAAGAGCTTTTAAGAGCAGGGCTCAGAGGCGGGAACGAGCTGTAGGTTTCTTCTGTGTGTGGGGGGGGGAGGTGGGGGGGCGTTGGGAAGGGGATGGAGTGAGCAGAATAGGGGGCCAGGTTCCTTCCACTTACTTGTTCCATGTCGGAGTCCAAAGCCACATCTTCTTCTTCCTCTTCCTCTTCCTCTTCACTGGAGGAGGGATTCCCTTCCTCCATCTCCATGGCCATAAGAACTGAGCAGAGTAGTAGACATGGCCTGGAATCCCCATAACCTCCCTCTCCATTTCCCAGCACTCCCCTTCAGGAATCCCAGTGTCACCTGCCCCATCCCCACCCTGGGTCAGCATGTCTGGGCAGAGAAGTTACCTTCAGGGCTCTGCTTTGGCACTCCCCACCCCACAAAGCTGCCCTCCAGGGCCTGGCGAGCCAAGACAGAGCAACTGCGGGGGGGCTTGGGTGGAGGCTCCATTTCTGGGTCAGGGGTCAGATTAAGAGAGGACAATCGCTGGCGTTCTGGGCTGGAGAGGCGGATCAGCCGACGGGTGGGCTGGTTGGGGCTGGCCCCCTCCTGAGAGGCCATGGGAGTTGAGGGGCCGGATGGCATGTTATTCTCACCTGGTGTGGGGAGATCCTAGAAAAATCATATGTGGTCTGGTCAGTGACCTGCCTGGTGTGGGGTTGAGGCTGCCCCTTTAGACAAACGTGGATCCTGGAATTCATTCATTTACTGAACAGTGTCAGACAGTGTTCTAGATATTGGGCTACAGCAGTAACTGAAGCAACACAGACACATCCCTACTTTCATGGAGCTACATTCTGACAGAGAACATCTCGTTATCCTCGGCAAAGTCCGTTGGGCTTGGCAAGACCCCTTTCCTTGTTCCCATCCCCAACATACACTTTCACAGCTTTTACCTGACTTTCAGGGCCTCTGTCTTTGCCATCCTCTTTGTGGCCTGGCTGGGGCAGGTGCTGGAGGCAGTAGAAATGTCCTGGGAAGGGTGGAGAGGGGCAAGAGACATCAAATGAAGGCAGCACAATGCCCAGAGACTCCGTTTATCAGGGAAGGTGAGGGCAACAGGACTCTGCATTTGCAGGTGAATTTCTGTTAGCCTTTTGGTTCCTTAGAACCCCACATCTGGTGCTTTGGAGGAGATAGATATAAGCTCAGGGGAAGAAAGTGCCATCTTGAGCCTATTTTCACCTCATGCCCAGCACCCCAGTTCCGCTCCACAGTCGAACTCTCAAGGCCTCCTGGGCCCACTCACCATCTTCTGGGTGCTGTTCGTAGCCACCTGGCCACAATGTGGCCTCACAGACATGGCAGCAGAAGCAGCTCCGGTGGTAGAAACGGCCGTCAGCACACAGGCGTTCCAGGATATAGAGGTGTTTCCCACAGAGTGCACACAGGTCCTCGCCACCAGCCTGCACCAGACCCCATGCCACAGGGTCAGCTGGAAAGTTCCTCCCTCTCCCTGAAACCCGTCCCTGATCTCAAGCCTCTGCCTGCAGGCAGGGCCCCCATTCTCACCTCCTGGTGTTGAGATGGAGGTGTCAGGGGTACATCAGATTCTGGGATAGCTGGCTCCTCAGTACTGGGGGTCACAGCCTCTACCTAAGGAGTTAAGTGTTCAGACCGGGAGACAGACAGGCAGGATCAGCTGGAGAGCGCATGTATGCAGAGGACTAGGAAGGGCTGGAAAGGAAGGGGAGCGAGACTAGGAAGGCAGACTGATTGGGGGTGATTAAAGGACTGGACCTTGGGTGGGGAGCAAAATACAGAGGGACAGGACATGGGAAAGTGTCCTGGGAAAGGGACCAGAACACGGGGCAGGGGACTGTCTGGCCCTTGCACGTATTTACCTCCAGGCGTAGCTTCTTGCCCCCTGTGTCCTCCCCATTTTCCTGTAACAAGTCCTACACTCAGCATGGGACTCTGAGCCCCCAATCCTGCCCTTCCCCCATTCTTAATGTCCTCCCCATCACCCCAGAGACCCCCACTAGGAATCCACTGTCCAGACCACCTGGGCCCGGGTCCGTTGCAGGGTCCTCTGCAGTTTGCCCAGGAAGAGTACAGCACTGGAGGTCCCCGGAGAGCCTCGGCTGACAGGGCCTGCAGGGAGAGTCAGGTGTTAGGGTAGATGGGGGCCAATACTGTGCCAACTACACTCCAGCCCAAAAGGATACCTCTCACAGGCTGTTCCTCAGAGGGCACCCTCTCCTCTCACACACACACACCTCCTCACCCCTCACCTGTCCCACCCTCCAGGTCACCTGGGTTGTGGGGTGTGCCCTTGAAGGCACTGTGAAAGTGGCTGAGGTAGGCGATGAGGCCCAGTGGGTCGCTTCCTGCCACCACTGCCTGTGCTGACAACACGGGTGTGATGCCCAGTTCATGCTCTGCCATCTTCAGCGCCCAACCAGTTGCTTCCAGAGCCCCCATCCCCTGCAGGTCTGAGGGTTCCCTGCAGAGTATCAGGGAGAGAAGCCAATGGGAGACCAGAACCTGACCCCATCACAGGGGGAGAGGGTGAGCAGAAAGTAAGGGAGGGACAGGGGAGGAGCTGGGGGAATGCAAAGGGAGGAGAAGGCATGAAGGGTTCTTTTCTGTGCTTCACCACCACCACCCCATGACAACCTTCTGGCCTTGGGGATCTTGATCACTCACAAAGCTGTCCCTACTGAATGCATTTGATTCTTATAAGATTCTCAGGCAGGTGGGCAGACAGAGTCGGGCAGGAACACTATCCCTAGGGAGATGCGGTGACGGGCAAGCGGTGGCGCTGGGACTCCGCCGGGTATGCTAACTCCTACACAGTGATCTCCCCACCACCCCATACTGCCTAAAGTGGAGGGAGGGGCAGAGGCCTGAAAGGGAGATATGGTCTGCCAGGGACCCCCAGCCTAATTTGCAACTCACAGTAGGCCAGGCCGCAGCCGGTTCACCAGGGCACACAGAGCCAGCCCATCAGCCCAGGAGGAAGAAAGGTTGGTGACATGGACACCAGGGTACCCAGCCGTTTGCTCCTGGCACCAGCGTAGCAGTTCTTCCTGTGTGACCACCGACCCTGAGAGAGGAGGCTGTGCTGTGCCCAAGGCCCCCTGGCTCGCAGACAGCCCAGTTGCTGGGTCCGGGGTCTGTATGGGAGGTGGAGGCAGGGCCCCACCCCTACTAGGGCACCAAACTAACACTGTAAGCAGTACCTCCTTCATCCCAATTTTCTCATTAAAAAAAACCCTTTCTGGAATAAAGTGAGGGAATAAATAAGGTGAAATCACTGCTAGCCACATGGATGGCAGCAGGCTATGAACTGAGGAGTAAGGGAGGCCCAGAGTCTGAAAAACAGATGGGTTTGGAGTCTGCAGGGCTGGAAGGGGTCAGGCAGAACAGCTGAGCACAGGGCAGCGCGGCTGCCACTCAGCTGCTGGGGATG
Organism: Tadarida brasiliensis; assembly: GCA_030848825.1. NCBI lineage: Eukaryota > Metazoa > Chordata > Mammalia > Chiroptera > Molossidae > Tadarida > Tadarida brasiliensis. Next base: position 47,778,827 of record CM061262.1, on the reverse strand, counting down.
TAGCAGTGGCCGAAGTTCTGCAATATTTCCACACACTGGCAACCGCTGCTGCTGAGTGCTCACTGCTTCCACTCTCCAGGACGCCCCACACTTCCCCACCATCAACAGTGCTCCAGCACCCTGCTCCTGGCCTGCGGCAGCAGCAGTTCGGTGAGTCGCTGCTTGCGCCTCGCTAGTTGGTAAATGTTTTGGACATGGCCCTGGAGGAAGGCCTGCTTACCACTGTCAGGCTTTCCTGAATCAGTCTTGTCATTCTTCCTCTGCACGGGCTCCTTGGCCATCACGTCATACAGGTCTCGCACCTAAGGCAGCCCCTTTCAGGTCTTAAGGCAGGCTGACCACACACCCCCATCGGCCCATGGGGAGGGGCCTCCTGGGGTAGGGCTAACCCAGAGGGGCAGTGACTGGGCCGGTCTGGAGGGAAGGCCTGACCCGAGAAGTCTGGTGGTGGTTCCAGGGTTTCTGACCTGATTGGAAGACACAGCTCGGAGGTTCAGGTTCGGGTAGCGGGTGGCTGGGTCCAGCCCATACTGGGCCACATTGCGGTGCATGTTTTCCGGGGACGTCTGTGACAGGAGCTGGTACAGGCTCTCACTGGGGAAGGTGAGGGGCAGGAACACCAGAGAGCACCCATCAGCACACACCCCTCAAGAACTGCCAGGCCTTTCTTTTATTCTCTTTTGTCCATGCTCCCATCTATTCACCCAGCACCCCCACCCTCCACCTACCCCTTGTCCTATAGCTAGCCCTTTCTCCCCCAACCCCCCTAACTCAGGCCTCACCGCTCTGCCAACACTTCTAGGGGCCCAGCGCCCTCTGCCCACCGCTTCACCATCCAGGCGGCATCAAAGGCTGCCAAGAAGCCCCGGGCCACTCCAGTGCCCAGGGGCCAGAAAGGCTGCAGGGTCAGAAGGATAGGAAGCAGCTCAGAGTCCAACAGGAGTGTCCAGTTTGCCCCCAAGGTCATAGCAAAGGAGACCCCTCACCACATCAAGCAGCCCTTAGCTCCTTCCCACAACAGGCAAACCCTTTCCCCCTCCTTCCCAACCATGGAACCCCTGTGCCTCCTTAAAAGGAGTCCCTGTTTCTCCAAGCACCAGAAAGCCCCTCCACCTTCCCCAATCAGGGAACCCTGACCCCCTCACCTCCACCAGGCAGTCCCCCACTAGCCCCAGCAGCAGGCGGACACCATGCTTCTCCTTCACGCGAGCAGAGCTATCTGCCCGCATCATGCTTGTGAAGTCAAAAGCAGCGATGTCAGGCCGCCCACGGGCATCTTGGGCAAACTCCAGCTTCCCGAGCTTGCCATGGGTGGCGAAGTCAGCAGCTGCCCGGGCAAAGCGCTGCAGAGCCTCGGGCACTACATTGGCACTGCTCAGCAGCCGGTCGGTCTCCGGCCAGTCCTACAAGGCCAACAGATCAGAACCAGCGTCAACTGGGCAGCCCTGTCTCCTTGAGTGTAGAAGGTGCACGTACCAAGGCCCCAAGAAGGGGCTTCCCCACACTACACAGCAATTGAAGGCTGAGCTGGGCCTAGAATTTGAGCCTCCCAGGCTCAAGCCCCTTCCTCAGCCCTCACCCTGCTGCTGGGGGTCCCAGGCCCCACCCTGCCCCTGAGGCCCAGAACCATTACTTGCTTTGGACAAGTCACTTAACTCAGAGCCTCAATTTTTCCATTTAGAGATAACACACTTAACTTCTCAAGAATTCGGTACTCATGAGAATTTGGTGAAAAAATGCACATAAAGCTCTCAACGCAGTACCTAGCATATAGTAGGTGTTCAACTAGTCCATTCAGCAAATACTGGGGGCTTACTACACACCAGGCACCATTCTAGGCGCTGGGAATTATCAGCAAACAAAAGAGATGGAGACAAAACCCCTGCCCTCACCAAGCTTACATGTAGTCCTGTGGCTGGTATAAAGTGTTTAGCCCAGCCCTGGCCGGTTTGGCTCAATGGTTAGAGAGTCGGACTGCGGTCCAGAGAGACCCGGGTTCGGTTCCCGCTAAAGTGTTTAGCCCAGAATGATTCAAGTGACCATAAATCCCAGGGAAGAGCTTGCTGATGTGGAGGAAAGCTCAGGGCAGAGGCAGGACAGGCTCTCTCCACACCAGGGGTGGAGGACGGAGCAGACTATGTCCAGGTCCGTCCTCCACTTCCCAGGGCCCACCGCCCAGACCCTGCCTGCCTGGGCCTGGCCTCACCTGACGTAGCACCCCCAGACGCAGCAGGCACTGTTTCTTGGCTGTCATCACAAAGTAATGTGTGTCGTCCTTGTAGTATACAATGTTCTCCAGATCGATGCCTGGGGGCAGGGCAGGGGGCAGGATGTGTGTCTCCTCTTCATTATGTGTCACCTCTCCAAACACTCCAGCCATGTCTGACCTCTTAAACTACAGTGGGTGCCCCCCTCTCAGGAGCCCATGAGTTCTGATGGCACAATAGACCATCTGTCCCAGGCCTGAGAAGCCCGAGGACATGGAACAAAGAGAGGAACTTGGGTGGGGCAGCAGCTGGGAGACCTGTACCACATGGTCACATGCTTATGGATGACAGCCTGGCTTCTTGAACTAGGGTGTGCACACCCCAAGGGGTGTGGCAGTGCAAAGCCAAAATAAACAAAGGGCATCTTCTTGAAGTACCAATTTCATTTTGAATTTACATGGTTTATATATTAAGGCATATATGTAAAAGCACAAAGCAAACTCCCCTGCATTTTGTGAGATTTCCAAGACCTGTGCCTGCTGAATCCCCAGGGGCACAGGTTCTTTGTTGTCAAGATTTCTTGGACTGAGCACAGGTCTGGGTGGGCTGGGGAGAGGCCCCAAGCCAGGCAGGGGGAGGGGAACCCCTATGAGAGAGAGGGGCCCTGACCTGTGGCTTTGAGCAGACTCTGGAAGAAGCTCTGGTTGTAGATCCTGGCCACACCGCTGATTTCGGGCACCTGTGTCTCTTCCACGGTGCGCCCATTCACAAAGTTAGCCGTGATGCCAATAGCCAGTTTGCCACGCATTTCTCGCACTGTAAAGCCTAGAGGTGTGGGCAGGTAGGCAGTGGCAGGAGGATGAGGGGTATAACAGCCTAGAAAGGCCCAAGAGAAGCTGAAGATTCTGATTTCTAGGAAAGGGATCACTCACCTTCAGGAACGAATTTACCTCCAGCAGCAGAGATGAGGACATCAAATTCATAGTTGGCCAGTTGGGCAGGGGGATTGGGCTGGAGCTGGGCACACCAGCCACTCCCTGGAGCACAGGGTGGAACAGGCACAAAAATGTGGGAGTCTGAAGTGGCCCCTATATTCCCAGGACAAACCAGTAAAATAATTTGATGTGTTAAAGGGCTTTACGATTTAGAAAGCAATGACACATTGTCAAATTACACCTTCATCTTCCTGTGGAAAGTAGGGAAGGAAGGGAATATTACTCTCATTTGCTCAAAATGCGGCTGAGTGGTTTTGCACTGGGCCACACTATTAGAAAGGGAGACTCAGCTGACTCCCAACCCCACCCTTTTTCTTCCACAAGCCCAGATGTCCTTGGCAGATGGTGGTTCTCAGGAGCAGAGAAGTACTTACCCTTTCTGGGAGGGGGCTGGAGGCCAGTGAAAGTGACACCCCAGTGAATTTCCACCCCCAGCAGTAATGCCACTTTCAACAAAAGCAGTTGAAGCTGCCGGATGCCTGGAAGGGAGAGGACATTAGGAACAGGGGCCCATGACTGCAGAGCCTCCCCAAGTACCAGTGTGTGCCTGGTCAGAGCTGGAAGTCTTAGAGCTCACTCCATCCAACTGCCCATTTTACAGATAAAGGACCCGAGTCCTAAAGGTCACCTAGATGAATTGAATCTTGTCCACTCTGCCTCTTGGCTGGCCCAGCAGCCCCCTATCGGCCTGTCTCTAGACCCAGGCTCACAGCCCCTCCGGGCCACCAGGTGTTACTCACTGATGTGGTCCAGGGTGCCTGTGCAGAAGCGCCCATAGAACTTCTTGGCACCGAGTGCCCGAAGGTCATGGATGGTGAAGGGCCAGAGGTGGAGCACATTGTGGCGAGAGAACTTGGTGCGCTTTTCCACCAGGACCACACGGGCCCCCAGCAGTGCCAGCTCCACAGCAGCCCGAAGACCACAAGGTCCAGCACCCACCACTAGGCACTATGAACACACAAGACAGTGTGGCATGGCACCCCATCTCCGTCCTCTGACTTCCCCCACTCTCCAAGCCCATCCCAGGCACTGTGTATTCACCTTCGTGTTGGCGCAGGCTTGGCCCTGCTGGTAGACAGGCTGGCCTGCTCGCTTGTCCAGCTTGGCCCACAGTGACTTGGCACTCCAGTAGTTGAGCTGGGCCTTAATCTTGTGGTACTGGGGCAGCCCCCCACCAGGCTCCAGGTCCAGGGCCTGGCATAGCCCCTGGAAGCTGCTCAGCACATTCTGACACAGCTGGGCCTGCAGGAAGCTCTCAAAATGGGCATGTGCTGGGTTGGTGGTCGTGGGTGAGGCCATGGAGGCCCCTGGGTCTCTCAAGGAAGGGAGCAGCTGGGCAGAAGCACGTGCCTGCTGGAGAGGAGAGAAGAGAAGGGGGGAGGCTGGAGAAAGAAGGAAGGGAAAAGGAAGGGGAGGAGAAAGCAGCTGGTGTCCCCAGGAGCTCTGGGTCCACCCGATTGGCTCTGCTCCTCTCTCCCAGCCCACTCCCAATCTGCTCCAGAGACAGCTGCTATTCCTTCCAAGTGAAGTCGACCACATTTGGGAATGAAAAATCAGCAGTCCTGGGCACAGAGGGCATGCAAGAAGCGAGGGAGCCACCAGCTCAGTCTTACTGACAGGGATCTCCAAGCCCTGCTCCAGCTCTGGAGCCCACAAGGCAGAAAGCAGGGCGTGGGGCAATTTCTCAGACGTGGAAAGGGCATGTCAGCCAGAAGGAGAGCTTTGCTTGTGGTGCAGACAGGACAGAGCAAATACCTGCAACCCCAGCTGCTGGGCACACATACTCCTCATCTCAACCCACGCCTCCCGGCCCCAGATATCTCTTGATGGCCTCAGTGTCCGGCGGGTGTGGGGTGTGTCTTAACCAGGGGCAAAGTTTTTCTCCTTAGCACTCCTCAGACGGTCTGTGACTGTAAAGGTTCCATTTCCCACACTCAAACTACCTCAACAAACAGCTGGAGGATGTTGCATGTAACGACTGACTGGGTGAGGGAGCACTGGGTCTGTTTCTGACTCACTGTGGTCAAAAACACTTCCCCTGTGAGGCGAGCCTTCTCCAGTAGGCCTCAAGGGCAGTGGGGGGGGCGACAGCAGCCTGGTTCGCCCCTCCCATCTTCCTCCCACCCCACATCCAAGACCCGCCCCATCCCCTGTGGGCTGCGGCGCGCTCTCCCAGGAATTTCCCAAAACAAGGCCTCTTTGTTCCCCTCTCCCTCGCTCGAGCCCCCCACGCAAACTGAGGGGTGCCGAGGGGTCTTTCTCACGCTGGGATAAGACCTAGAGGAATCAGAGGGTACGGAGGATGGGGTTGCCACCGAGGGAGCTAGGAAAGGTGCGTGGCATCGATGGGCGCAGGTCCCTGGGACAGAGACCCCCACCCCCTCGGCCGCCCCACGGTCCCAGCCGGAGACCAGCGGGCCAGGCCGAGGCAGGGGAAGGAGACTAAAGTTGTCTGCTGCAGATCTTCTGGACCAGGGCCGACGGAACGTCGGGAAGGGGAAAGGTCTCTCGGGGGTGGGGGAGTGGAAGGCAGATGGGAGAGAGAGTGGCAAACCTGCCTGGAAACGCCAGGACTAAGGATGTGCGAGGGCTCGAGCGGTCTGGAAGGATGGAGAGGAGCTGGACCACTGGCGGCGGGGTGGGCTGGGGTACTCACTGCGGGCGGTAAAGTCTGGAGAGGGGCTGAGCGGGGCGGGGGCAAGGGAAGGCGGGTGGGACCGACCAGGAGGGGTTTCCGAGCGCCCAGGGTCGCATGTCCCCAGAAGCGCACCCCCACCGCACATCCCCGCCCCACCGCGGGCAGGGGGAGCACAGCTGGCTCAGCTGGACAACTTACCGGGCGGCTCCGGAGCCGGGAGGGGCCGCTTCCTGCAGCTCGGGTGGGAGGGCGGGGGCGGAGGAACGGGAGGTGGAGGAGGTGCGAGGAGAGAGGCGGGCGGCGGGCGGCGCGGGGTCCGCCCCGCCAGGGAGTCCTTCAGGCTGCGGGCTTCCGCGCGGAGTGCGCGGCCCGCCGAGGCTCTATCAGCGCTTCACTGGCATCTCCTTACCCCGCGATCCCCCGCTTGGGGCAGCCCGGAGCCCGCCCAGGCCTGCTGGGTGGTGCCGGAAGGCGTGGCACCCCAGATGCCGGGTTCCGCTTGTGGGCCGCAGACCCGGGCCCATCCTGGCGGGGGCCGAGGAGCCCGAGATCCGCGCTTTATGCCGATGCCTGCGCCCGCAAAGCTAGCCCTTCCCGGGCGGGCGAGGCATCCACTTGCGCGGGACCCACTCCGAGAGCCGTCTCCCAGCGCTGGGCGGAGAGAGCTCTCCGGCTGGGCAAGAAGTTTGTCGAAGCTGGCGGGTCCGTAGGTGGCGCCGAAAAGTCTACGTTGTTTTCACCTCTCTTACCAGGAGATCCTCGGCCCGGGCGCCCCACGTTGGATTAAAGCTCGCGGTCCCCCTCCTCTGCGATAAGTCTGCCCCTAAACCCGGCCTGAGGGCAGTGGGCACCCATTAAGCCCTGGGAGCTCTGAAATCTGCAGCTTCCACAGCGGCTCGAAAAGTGAGAGGGCATAGAGGGTCTTGGGAGCAGGGGTGTGATGGTGATGTTAGACCACTACTGAGAAAGGGGCACATGGAAGGGATGTCTGGGAGAGAGACTAGATTTCCAATATTCAAGAATGTCTTGGAGTGAGGACCTACAGAACTGTCAGTGCTGAAAGGGGCTTGAGAGACCTTTGGGATCAACTTCCTCATGTTCCACACAAGGAGACAGCCTGAATGTAAAGGCACTGGTCCAAGGTCATTCAACTAGTTAATCTTAATAAAACATCACTTCTCATTTATTGAGCGTCTGCTATGAGCATTCCCCTAATCTCAATCTTCACAACAGTCCCATTTTATGGAAAAGGAAACAGGTTCACAGAGGTTCTGTGACCTGCAACAAGTTACACGCAAGTGGCAGAGCTGGTTTGGGGCCCAGGTCTTTTGGACTCTACTACACCAGTGTTGATGAAACGTGACAAATGAAAGGCTGGCATTATAAGAAGCTGTTTCTTGTTTAGAGCAAGTGACACTGTTACACTAGCAACACCAAGAAAACAAGTGAATGGGAGGGTTGCTCTCCTTGAGATCTAGGGGTCAGAAAGAGCTAGGTGCCCTAAGGCTCTCCCTTTCTGTTTATTCTCACTTTGTATTCCGTCTAGAGACCCTCTGAGACCCAGTAAGCTTGAATACTCACTACTCCCAGCTTGAGTTTTGAAGCCAGCAGGAGATGGGAGGCAAGAGAAAACACCTGCTCTGCCAGGAGAGGTAGGGAATTCAGCCAGGTCATGCTCAGGAAACTAGGGCAGCCTCCAGACTGGGCCTATCCTGGCTCTTGAGTGTGACTTGTCATTTGGCTTGAAATGAATGTGCCGAATATCAGACACACCCATATTTAAGTACATATTATAAGAAGCATTCTAAAGTCCACTATAAACACTCCATTTCCCTTTCATTAGCGGATGATAACAACCAGCTGCTTGGACTTAGCACATTTGCAAAGGCCCAGCAGGGTCTGGACCTTGACTCCAGGCAAACTGGGTGGGGTTAAGTGGCTCTCTGAATAACAAACGCTAAAATTCGTCTTTAAAAAAAGATCACAGAACAATATGACTTCATTAATACTGAAAAACTGCTGACTTGAAGTTTCACTTTATGTTAATTAAAGATATACACAGCAGCATAAAGTAATGAGGAATATATTAGAATCTTGAGACACGATCCATATTATATGTATTGTATATAGAACTAAAAATACTGGCACAATCAATCATATCAGCCAGTTCATATTATTACATCAAATAAATGGCTGATACATGAAAAGTCAGTTTTAGAAGAATTCCATTCTAATGTTTTTGCAAATAATATTGTCGGCAATGGCCTAGGTTAAAAACTTGAGCTATTGCCCTGGCCAGTTTGGCTCAGCGGTTAGAGGGTTAGAGTGTCGGCCTGCGGTCCAGAGAGACCCAGGTTCGGTTCCTGCTAGGGGCGTGTACCTCGGTTGTGATTTGTCCCTGGCCCTGGTTGGTCGTGCGGGAGGCAGCCACTCGATGTGTCCCTTTCATGTCGATGTCTTCCTCTCTCTCCCTCCCACTCTATCTGAATAAAAAATGGAAAAATGTCCTCAGGTGAGGATAAAAAAAAAAACACAAAAAACTTGAGCTATTAAGACAGGATCCATTTTTTCTACCTCACATCATATTCTGTCTTCCTTCAATGCTATCCTTCCTTACGTCACCTCCCAACCTTTCATTTCCTGAGCCTGGAGCCAGAAATTAGGTCGCTAGAAGTGCAGGTGGCATGCCTAAGACCCCCTGCACCTGTAGGTCAGTGTGTCCAAACAATACATCCCTGGTCCTGGCCTGCGGGCTGTGGCTGCAGTGTGACCAGACAGACACAGCTCCTGATGTAAAAATAGTTATGAACTGAGCCAGATGTGTAGAGTGCTGTTAACAGATATGACAGGGTAGCTTGATTAAGATTAGGGGGTCAGGGAGGGCCTCCCTGAGGAAGTGAGATTTACACTGAATTCTGACAGATGAACAGATATTAGTCAGAGAGTATGGGCAGAAACTGAGAAACTGCCTACTTCAAAGTACTAAGGCAGGAAATTGTGTGTGTGTGTGTGGGGGGGGGGGGGGGAGATAGCAAGGGAAGCCAGGGTGGCTAGAAGTTAGAATGGAAAGGGACGCAAGAGGAAGCTGGACTGAGTGTTTTATTAAGTGCAATGGGAAACTGCAGAAGGATTTTAAACAGAGCAGAGACATGATCATATTAGCCAAGATAACACAATATCTAATCATTACCTTAATGCTAAGGGCACAATGGTGAGCCCAAATTACCACTTCCAGTGGAGAAGGGGATGGGGGAGATGTAGAAAGGGTCAGGCCTTGGCAGGAGTCCAGGCAAGAGGACGTGGTGCAGCAGTGGGGATGGGAGAAGTGGATGGATTCAAATGAGTGATGTAATTTGGTGATGGATTGGGGTGGGGGTGGGGGTAAAGGCTGAGGAGGGTTCTATCAAGAATGACTCCCAGCTTTCTTTCTTGGCTGATAAGATGAATAAATCATAACAAATTTGAGTCCCTCATCCTTTCCCTCTTTCCTGCAACCTTATTCCTCTTTATGCTGCTTTTTACTCAGGTGCCTTCTCCAGAAGTCCAAGCATGATGATTGCATAGACTCCAAGGTAATACAAGGGCTTCTACCTTAGAGGCGTCAAAGATTAAAAATACAGATAGGTTCAGGATCAGTTTAAATACTTTTCTGTATTTTTGTCATGAGAGTGCTTTCATACATCAAACACTATAAACCAAGAACCAAACTATTCTTTTGGAAAAATCTTCAAATCTGTATTTAAAAGAATATGGATTTGAAGAATACAAAATAAATAATAAATCCATGCTCCAAGACCAAGGAAGTTCCCTGACCTAACTGCTGCTCAAATTTTCCCCCTTCTACACATTGCATTGGATTTAGCAGTACTTTTCACTTAAAAAAAAATCTCTAGTGAATGTTACCTAAATGTGTTCAAGTTCCTACATTTTATATTTAAAAATGTGATTGAATGAGCTTTAGCTTAAAAGCTCTCCTAATGTAAGTTTTAAAAATGAGAATTATTATATCTGTATCTATATGTATCAGTCAACTAAAGTGTTTGTTGCTTGTATACATGTAAAGAATGTGAAAGCAAGATAACTATCACAGTGACAGTCCTGCTTCTTTTGGTGGCAATTCCTTTAAAAAAACATCTTTCTTGTTGAAAGTATTACAGATGTCCCTCCCCCCCCCCCCAATTAACCCCCTCTCCTCCCCCTCCTTCACCACACCATTGTGTCCATTGGTTATGCATATAAGTTCTTTCATTTATCTCTTTCCAACCCCTGAGCCCCCTTCCCTCTGAGGTTTGTCAGTCTGTTCCCTACTTCCATGTCTCTGGATCTATTTTGTTTGTCAGCTTATTTTGTTCATTAGATTCCACATGTAAGTGAGATCATGTGATACTTGCCTTTCTCTGACTGGCTTATTTCACTTAGCATAATACTCTCCAGGTCCCTCCATGTTGTCTCAAAGGATAAGAGATCTTTCTTTCTTACAGCTGCATAGTATTCCACTGTGTAAATGTACCACAGTGTTTTTATCCACTCATCTACTGATGGACACTTGGGTTGTTACCAGATCTTAGCTATTATAAATAGTGCTGCTATGAACACAGGGATGCATATATTCTTTCTGATTGGTGTTTCAAGCTTCTTAGAATATATTCCTAGAAGTGGATTCACTGGGTCAAATTCCTTGATACCTGCTGTTTACAAAAGGAAGGCAAGGGAGATTTTTAAAAAGGTTATTCTTGAAAACCTATTTACAAAAGTAAGACATAGTTTCCTTTCAATTCTTAAAAATTTAGGCTTATTTTAATTTGGAAACTGAGGATGAAAATTTACCTCAATGAGGGCAGCAAAAATAAAAAATCTGCCCTAAATGTAAAATATCCTTAGAAGTTTGACAAAATGGCTCACTTACGAGAGGTTCAAGTTGGTTAAGACATTTTCACTTTAGTAGTAACTTTCATCTAATTGTTAAGTTTTGATTAAGCTTTAAATCAATGGCAAAATACTAACATATTATTATGGTAGTTATTGTGTTGTGTAGACTATATAACTTTTACTATTGTTTTATGTAAAAAGTTTATGATTATGTGCTAAAATTTCAGACACAAACCCTAAATTTTAGTAAAAAAGATTCTCTTACATTAAGCAGATTATATGTAAAGAGAAACCCAGCTGAAAGTTTCAGAAGACTGGTGATAAGCAGCAGAGTGGGCTCTCCCAGCCCTGTGCCCCAGTTCTGGCTCTGCCACTTACTGTGTGCCCTTGGGCAATGGACCTCATCTGTTTGGGCTTCAGTGTTCTCATCTGTAAAATAGTCATAATATTGCTTACCTCATAGGAATGTCATGAAGATTAAGTAAAATGAGATGTGCTTCAAATGGGTTACAGGTATGTCCCAGACACTCTTTCCCAACACATTCCAGACGCCAGTGGTTATGGGCTGAATTGTGTCCCCCATAAATTCAATGATGTCCTAACTCTTAGTACCACAGAATGTGACTATATTTGGAGACAGGGCCTTTAAAGAAGTAATTAAGTTAAAATGTGGTCATTAGGGTGGGCCTTAATCCAACATGACTTCTATCCTTATAAGATTAAGACAAACACACACACAGAGAAGACCACGTGAAGACAGAGGAATGGATGGCCAGGACGCCTCAGAAGAAGCCAATCCTGCCAACACCTTCATCTGGGACTCTTAGCCTCCAGAATTGTGAGAAATAAACTTGTTTTTTTAAGGCACCCAGTCTGTCGTACTTGTTATGGTTGCCCTAGCAAGCTAATATGCCAGTCATGGCCAGGGCTGACTGGAGTCCTCTACTTGGCAGGGTACTGTACAAAGCCTACTCTTTGTGCACCATGACATGGAAGAAATTAGAGAAGCACTAAGATAAGAGTTAGACCTAATGCACCTGGCTTAGCTCCTGGCCTATAGTAAAGACTCAATGAATGAAGCAAATTCACCTTTGAAAGTGACAAGGTCATTTCAGTAGTCCAAAAGCATAATATTCTATTTCCTAAGAAGTACAATTTGTATGTCTGCACTTAAGACAATTTTAAAAATTGTACAAGTTTTAGGAAAAATGAGCTGTGAAACAATGAGCCAGCAATTTCTCAAGGACACAATAGAAATGTTTTTATGTACATGACATTACCGCTGGGTACAGTCATTGAACTTTAAAATACTGGATTTTGCCCTGGCCCTTGGCTCAGTTGGTTGGAGCATCATCCCGTACACCAAAAGGTTGCAGGTTTAATCCTAGTTGGGGTGTGTACAGGAGGCAACCAATCAATGTTTCTCTCTCACATCAGTGTTTCTCTCTTTGTCTCTCTCCCTTCTCCGCTCTCTAAAATCAATAATAATAAAAATACCCTTGAGTGAGGATTAAAAAAAATATTCTGAATTTCATTCAAAGGGGCAGAATGTATATTTGGGACACAGAAGAGAGGCTAGATTTATAATGCTATAATTTTCTCATTTCCTTTTCACAGCTGGTCAAATAACCCAGAACTCTCCCAGAATATATTTTTATGACTGAGACTGCACCACTAGCTAGAAACAGGTTAGCCAGTGCTGTGTAAGACAGAGCCACTAGCCACATGTGGCTACTGAGAACTCACAATATGGCGAGTGTGACCATGGAACTGGGTTTGCATTTTAATTAAAAAAACTGATACTCATTTCAGTTACTGAACAAAAAGTACATCTGCAACTACTTGAATATATATAGTTTCAACTGTAAATTGCATAAACTCTAAATACAGATCAAGCATGTCCAATGAACATTAGCATCCAAAATAAGTGTCAGTAAGTATACAATACACACTAGATTTTGAAGACTTAATATACAAAAAAAGATGTAAAATATCTTACTAACCCATTTTTATATTGATTACATGTTGAAATGATACTATTTGGCAAATGTTGGATTAAATAAACTATTTTATTAAACTTAATTTCCCCTTTTTGTTTTAATTATGGCTACTAGAAATTTAAAATTACATATGTGGTTCACAATAAATTTCTCTTAGTGCAGAGGTAGACTGTCATAAAGCTAGTTAAAAGTGGCTTAAAAATAGTCATATGACTATATTTCCTGAATAATTATCCAGCTATCTAGAGTGAGTAGCTAAAAATTCACTTACTTGAATACTATTTATATCCTGGAGAAAATGTGGGCCAGTAGACTTTCAAAAGCTGGGAAAAGCTTTGCATTTTAAGAATAAGGTTTAAGTAATTAGTTTAAATGACTAAGGTGAGAACCTAAAATAATACTTAAGGCATAACTGGACTTAAAAAATTATACTTTTGCTCTAATCAAGTCTGATTTAGCATTACTTTGGTTGATACATATAAGAGAAATCATTTTGGAAATTTTGTGAATTATATACATTAAAACATATGTTGGCAAATATGTTAGAAAAATGCTTTCATCTTCTCTTGAACCTGAACAATTCTCTATTACTTTAACCTCCAAACTTAATTTTATTCAGGTGGAAATCAAAGATGTCTAAGACAAGAAAACAAGTAACTGATGTGATGATCCTGTTAATTTTAGGGTAGATCACCCCTACTCTCCACCAGCATTAATTTACATATACCAGTGCCCACCTTTTCTCAAAAATTCTCTACTAATTTACTTGAGAGAAACCAAAGTATTCAATAAAATAAAATATGCTGGGCTGGAAAAACCTAACCCAAACATAACTTAATCTCTTGACAATGATCTAAAAATCATACAATAATTATAAACACATGCTGGCTAACTAATTCTTTGAGGCTCAAAGATTTTAAGATTATAAGAAAATATTCACTTTAAAAAATAATGTATCCATTTTATGGGATTTAACATACTTTACAATAAAAATAGCTTTTAGGTTCCCATCTCTAGAAAGTTATTAGACATAATACACAGATCAACATCTTTGTAGGTCAATTAGAATTCAGTATATTCAACACAAATTACACTGAATAAAATTTTTATTCCAGGACAATTAAGAAAGCTCTAACTTCATCATGAAGATCAAATATTATTGCCGGTCTGGGAGTCTGACTTGTCTTGTAGAGGCAATTGTGTTGCCTATGAGAAATACGGAAGTGGAACCAACCATTCTACCCAATTCAACATATGACTTCCTTTGTCCTAAAAAATAAAAACTATAGCCCGGCCAGTGTGGCTCAGTGGACTGAGTGTTGTCCCATGGACTGAGAGGTCCCAGTTCAATTCCTGGTCAGGGGACATGCCCGGGTTGCAGGCTTGATCCCCAGTGAGGGGCATGCAGGAGGCAGACGATCAATGTTTCCCTCTCACATCAATGTTTCTATCTCTCTCTCCCTTCCTCTCTCTAAAAATCAATAAAAACATATTTAAAACAAAACAAAACAAACTATAACCGGAAAGGTCAGCAAGACCGTAACCTATTGCTGTGAACATTTAGTACTTAAGGAAAAATTGAAACCAATACCCCCAAAGAAAAATTACCCAAGTCTTCGTGAGATGCAGTAGATGAAATGAAAACCATTTATCAATAGTGAAATGCTAAATCCTTTTCAGTACTATATATGGGACGTGATGCACACATCTTGCTGCCTGGAAGGAAAGCATTATGACTATCAGCTAGCTATCACAATTCCGCAAGGATCTGTGAGTGAGGTTTCAGGAAGCCTGACTTCAAGCACACAATCCAGATACAGCTGGCTGATGGAGAAGAGACCAGTAGAGCAGTCAAACATGTTTCCAGGTCAGCTCTGCTCCTGGCTCATCGGTGTGGCCTGCGGCACATGGTGGCTGGGTGGCGGCGGAGCAGACTGCTGTGTCAGCTGCAGGTGCTGAGCTGGATGTGCAGCACTTGCTAAACGGAGCTCCCCTGTTTGCTCTTGATGGGCGTGCAGATGCGCCAAGGTTTCCTTGGAAAGTGCGATTACGTGCACAGGCTCGCTCTGCGAGGGTTCCATCTGGCTTTCAATCACATTGAGGCTCTGAATGTGTTCTGTTTGCTCCTGTTGAGCTGAGAGAATTAAATTCTGCAGTTGTTCTGGCTGCTGTGTGAGCAGCGTGAGATTAGCAGCCTGGTCTGCAGTCATGTTCTGGGAACTCTCTGTAGCAACGATGCTGATTCCTTGACTAGGACCAGGCATGAAATTGATATTATGTACAGAATCGGTTACAAGAAGCTGTATTTCCTGCTCTCCGGAGGTAGAGAGTTGATAGGGCTGCAGCTGAAGAATATTCCTGACCTCTTCAGTATTATTACTGCCAGAAATGCTGCTGGCATCTGCCACATGTTTCTCTTTGCTGTGGATTTTCAAGTGAGCCTTCAAGTTGTCTAAGCGAGCAAACTGTAAGTTACACTCAGGGCAGGAGAAAGGCTTTTTGCCTGTGTGTAGAATGCAGTGTCTCCTCTTGGCACTGGAGTCGGAGAAGGATTTGCCACATATGCCACAGGAGTATGGCTTCTCTCCTCTATAAGGAAACACATGTTTTATATTAAAACAGAAATATGTATGTATTACTTCCTGATTACTTAGGGAGAAGCAGTCAAGAATAGAGGAAACTTAAGTCATGTGTTCTCCTACTCAGTTGAGGACTTGGAGCAACTCATAACTTCCATGGGCTTCAGTTTCTAATCTTATAAAAAAAGGTGTGGGTGGTGTCTGAGGAAAGGTGGTGGATGGGGTTGGGCTAGATGTGATAAAATTTTATGACTCCATAGTATTTACTTCAGATAAAAAAGTAAATATTTATATATTACACATATAGTTCCTTTTGGCTTTTAGTTCTCACAGACAATTTTTTACACTAATGGCCAAATAAGCATATACAACTAATTTTAACATTAAAATGAGTAGCCCCTAGTTGTCTGTGATGCTGTTAGAATATCTATTAAATCCAATCTAGAAGTAAGTTTTGTGAACAAAAATATTCACTCATAAAATATTAAATTTAATATTACTTTGATTGAAGATTTAAGCTTTGGACCAGCTCCCAGATCAAATAAAAAATTCAAGAAATGAAATCAATAGTGCAAATTTTGCTGGCCAGCATCAGTTTTCCTGATTTTGCCTAAGTGAGGAAATTCTTTATTGAAAAGATTTTACAAGTCATTTTTTGTTGTTGTTACTCTTCATCCAAGGATATTTTTCTATTGATTTTAGATAAGAGTGGAAGGGAGGGAGAGAGAGAGCGAAAGAGAAACATCCATGTGAGATGACACATCGATTGGTTGCTTTCTGCATGACCCAGACTAAGGCCAGGGACTGAACCTGCAACCCAGATGTATGCCCTTGACTGGGAATCAAACCCAAGACCCTTCAGTCCACAGGCTGATGCTCTAACTACTGAGCCAAACCAGCCAGGTCTATGGAAAAGATTTTAAAAAATTATAAACTACACAGAAAATTCTACCAGAGTAATAATTTGGGGAAAAGGACTATATAGGTAACATGTCACCCTGCTGAACACCAGGGTTGAGTGAGGACTCCACACGAGGGACATATCAGCATAACTTTACCGATGGATTCTGATGTGGGTCTGAAGAGAACTCTTTGCTGTGAAAGATTTGCCGCAGATTTCACATGTAAACGGCTTCTCGCCTAAAAAAGGGAAAATAGAAATACACATTCAACCTAAAACAAAAAGCAAAAATCACCCCATAGTTTCACAATATAAAAAAGAACAAGGGCAATAAATTCCACTTGAATCCTCAATAAGCACAAATGCATTAAGCACGAGCTAGGTGCCAAGAGGATACAGAGAAAATGTAGCTATGGTTCTCTCCCTTTAACTTAAAAGGTGAACCAAGGAGGTAAGCGGTTATCCATAGGAAAGAGTGATGCACCACATTCACTCCTGTATCGTCCACCCTTGAAGAACTTTCACTCCCATACCTTATTGCTTGGTTAGGCAGCCCTCTTGACCTTCATAAGGACACCTGTGCACTAGGGTGACTTCCATATTATTTACATTTATGTCTATCTTCCAAATGTATCCTGAGTCCGACCACTCCTAACCATTTCCACTGCCGCCTCTGGTCCAGGCCATTGGCATCTCCCTGCAGCAGCCTCCTAATGGGTCTCCCCTGCCCACTTCCGTCCCTGCACAATCCTGTGCAAACACCCTAACGGTGCCCATCCAGAGATAAAAGCAAAGTCCTGGCCCACAAGGAATCTGATCTGTCTGATCACCCCCATTTCTCACCTCAAGCCTCCCTAACCTCATCCAGCACTCTCTCCTTGCTCACTAACTCATCCTCTCAGGCATCCGGGAAAAGTCACTGAACTCACATCCCCTCGCCCTGGCATGTCTCATCCAGGGGTCTCCCAGTGTGAGTCACTCACCTCAAGTTTGCTCAAATGTCACTTTACCAGGAGGCTGTGTCACCGCTGAAAGCACTGCCCCACCCCCAACACTCCTAGTCCACTCCCCTGAGTTACTTTTCCCACAATACTATCACGTTATTTATTCTCTACCCCCCCCCCCTTCTTATGTAGGATAACTTATGGGCCTATTCACTCCTAGCACCCCAGTGCCCAGAATCAGGCCTGGCACACTGTTCCAGAAATCCTCATTGAATGAATGAATTTCACAGGACAGTGACTAAGGCTCACACAGATGTGACTGCTCCAGACCCCACTAAGAATTAATAAAGCTTCGACAGTGTTTATTCAGCACTAGTTTGTACACTGCACATACAGTGACAGACTGCCATACCCTCCAGAAACAAAATTAATGCAGACAAGGGAACTATAAGTTAAAAAAATAAAAGAAAGCAGCAAAATCCCATTTAACTAGATAACAGCAAGGAGTGCAACAGGAAGTGGAGGATGGTCAGGTAGCTTCCCTTTCTCCACCCTGACTGGAGGCTCCATGTAGACAGAAGACACTGGCTATTTGGATGAGTCTGCATCTTTGCATCAGGAACTCTTACCGCTCCAAAGGTTAAAAACCAGGCCACTGCCACTATTTCATCACAGCTTTCCAAACCAGAGCTGGGGCCTCCTCTGTTCTCAGTTCTCCTCCCTTTCCACATTCAAAGGCTGAGGACCTGCTGTCCTTGTCATTCAATTCCATCCACATTTACAACTCAGAAACTCTTTCTGTTGGCAAATGTTTTAAACATTGTTTGTGTAAAAAGACTTAGGGGTCCCTAGCGAAGGGTCATGCCAAGGGATCCTGGTACTTTTGTCAATTTTTAACTTGATTAACTAGCCTACTTGCTGCCTCAAGGACTGCTGGTCAGATTTCTCATTATAATTCTGTCTTCCAGCTTTTTTTTTTTTTTTATCCTCACCCGAGGACATTTTTGCATTTATCTTCAGACAGAGTGGGAGGGAGAGAGGGAGGAAGAGAGAGAAACATTGATGTGAGAGAGACACATTGATTGGTTGCCACCCACACGACCCCCAACCAGGGCCGGAGAAAAACTGCAACCGAGGTACGTGCCCTTAGCGGGATCCGAACCCGGGTCTCTCTGGACCGCAGGCCGATGCTCTAACCACTGAGCAAATCCGGCCAGGGCTGTCTTCCAGTTTTTTAAACTTCTCAAAGTGAGGTCAATAGACAGGATTTGTTCAGGGTCCTTTGATGTTAGGGGACTGACAAGGAGCCACTTTGGTCATCCAGCCTTTGGCATTCAAACATATATTCAAACATTTGTTTTAACCCCATCAATATCCATTTTTTTAATCCCAATTTTTAAAAATAATCATCTAAAGATTTGCACCCTGCTGCTACTTAGTCCTGTGATTCTCCTTTGTTTTCTTTTTGTTTCACCTCATCAGCATTTCTGTGGGCCTTCCCCTGGTTGGATTCATTAGAGTCACACTCCTGTCTCGTCTCTGTCCTTTCGTCATCATTGTCTAATCCTCCTGTAACCAACTTCCTTCTGGCCCTACTGCCACCCAAGCCTGTCACTTCTCCTTTTTTACACAAACAAGGTAATATGATCAGCACACAGAAAAATTTCCAGATCTCCTTTATATGAGAATTCCATGAACTGTGGAACCAAAATCCATTGGTGAAATAATAGAGAAAAATAAGGACTGATAAAATTATGAAAACAGTAATGTTTAAACAGGCTTTATGTAAAAAAGTTGAATGTTTCATGGGAATGAATATTATGTCTGGCTAGAGTCAATTCCCCTACCCAGTATTGTAAAACCAAAACCTGTTGATAAAGTCCTAATGGAGGCTACAGTTAGAAATGCAATAGTTGATGGAATTAAGGTAAAAGTTTATAGAATTATTATATATTCAACAGGCCTTATGTGAAATGATTGCATCTCTTTTACGTGATTGTATCATGAGGGTGCACATTGTCTCACTGGGAAACATTTCCCTTGCCTAATATTGTAAAACTGAAGGCATGTAAATCCACCCTTTAAGCAATGTTAATGAAACTATGGCAGCTCTGGTCCGGCCGGTGTGGCTCAGTGGTTGAGCATCAACCCATGCACCAAAGGGTCAGGACACATGCCTGGGTAGTGGGCCCGGTCCCCAGTGGGAGGCATGCAGGAGGCGGCCAATTGATGTTCTCTCTTCATCGATGTTTCTATCTCTCTCTCCCTCTCACTTCCTCTCTCTGTAAAATCAATAAAGGAAAATAAATAAATAAATAAATAAATAAATAAATAAATAAATAAATAAAACATGGCAGCCTTGGCTGGTTTGGCTCAGCAGTTAGAGTGTCAGCCCACCAACTGAAGGGTCATGGGTTCGATTCCTGGTCAAGGGCACATTCCTGGGTTGCAGGTTCAATCCCTGGCCCCAGTCAAGGTCGTGCGGGAGGCAACCAATCGATGTGTCTCTCTTACATCGATGTTTCTCTCCCTCCCTCCCATTCACTCTATCTAAAAATCAATGGAAAAATATCCTCAGGTGAGGATTAACCAATAAATAAATACAAATATGGCAAAATCTTACTAAAGACAACCTAAAAATGTTATGTCCTAAGAACCTGGCATGGTAACTGTCGGGTTGGAAGCTCCAAAACACGGCCAGACAGAAATGTGGGTTAAACGCCATCTATAGCTAGGATCCTACCAACCTGCTGCCAGCCCTAAAAGAAATTATAATTTAAAATTACAACAGCAATTATGTTGCAATTAGATTAAATAGTGCACTTAAATCAAATAAAAAGAATAAGATACCATTTTTTAATTGGTATGCAAGAGCCACGATAAGGCTTCAAAAATTTTTTAAAGGCTTCATTGAAAGATTTGCTGTAAAATATTTGTTTTAATAGGCTAATGAGAAATTAAAGACATAGAGGTACTTAAAATAAAGGACTATAAGACTGATGTTACCCCTTACAGGTGACTGTCCTCGGATATCTTTCACCCCTTGGTTTAAGGCCAATCTGAGGACCATAATTAGAGAATTTCTTAAACTCAAGGAAGACACTCAAAAGTTTCTGTAGGGTGATGAACACACAATACAATATACAGATGATGTATTATAGAACTGTACACCTGAAACCTATGTAATTTTATTAACCAATGTCACCCCAATAAATTCAATTTAAAAAGTTTTTGTAAATAGTTTATCTCCTAAGCCCAGTGAGAGACAATTTCACATTGCCCCTTCCTTCTTTCCTTCCCAAATCCAGGCCAAATGGCTATTGATCCTTTCTCCCAGGGATAACTACTGCCTATGTCCTAAGAGCTGGGCTTGGCTTTCTGCCTGCCTGTAACAGGCAGGCTGTCAGTTCTTTCTCTTGGCTATCACAGGGAATGACTCTGGAAGGTAATAACCTTTACATCCCTTGAGTCCACAGAATAGTTTAACACTGCCAGAAATAGTTATTGTTTGTCCCAACTGAAACATGACATTTGAAAGGATTTAACAACTATGATTAGAAATAAAACTATGTACCCAGAGGAAAAAAGGCAACTCAGGGATGATGTAGTTGGATGGGTAGCTAACCTATGATGTCACTTAAGTTACAACCCAGTTCTTTGGGAATTGAGAGCAACTGTTGGTATCTTACAAATCTTTGCAAAACCAGAAAGGCAGCTCAAAGCCCACCCATTTTAAAAAATGTTTCTTTCTTAATGTTTTTATTGATATTTTAGAGAGAGAGGAAAAGAGAGGGGGAGACAGAGAGAGAGAGAGAGAAGAGGGGGGAGACAGACAGAGAGAGAGAGAACCACTGATGTGACATAGAAACATTGATCTGTTGCCTCTGGCACACACCCTGACTATGAATTGAACCAGTGACCTTTTGACGCATGAGGCAACGCTCAACCAACTGAGCCACACCGGCCAGGGCAAAGCCCACGCATTTTTATCATTCTCAATTCCTAAGACTGAAGAAAAAAACAAGGAAAAAGAAGAGGTTTTTGTTTTTTTTAAATACAAATGACTATAGAAGCACCCTTGCCCCAAATCTAGCCTATAGTCTCCATAAGATTGTCTTCACAAATTACAGTAAGAAAAATCTTTAGTCTATCTGAGTTCATAAACTTAACTTATTATATGTCTCCTGGCTAAAAATTTAAAACAAAGCCTAGGAGGCTGTTTTAATTTGTTCACATTTGTCCATATGTTCATGTGTGTTAAGTAGGATTTCTATCTCCAGACGATATTGCTAATTCGTAAAAAAGTTCTATTAAATGACTTAAACAAAGTGTTTATATAAGAATTTTCATAATATAATAGAAACTAACCCAAATGTTTTTAAAGATCATGTGATCTGAGAAAATACTTGATATAAAAGCTGGTTTGAGTTTGGTTTGGTTAAAACAGACATGTCTTTAGAGTTACCAGGATTAAACATAAAACTTATTTTTACCTGTTTTATAAAAAACATTCATGTTATCTCTGTTATAAAATTTGTCAGCAGGAAACCTAGCTTGGGATAATAATTGACTCTGATGTCTCGTAGTTTTCATACATTATCTAAACATAATTTTTAAGGATTAATAACTAAATTGATATAAGTAAAATAAGAGGTGTTTAAGTGAAACTTTTTTATCAATAATTATATATTATATATGTATTATAGTATATGTACTTAAAAACAGCTCCCAAGCCCTGGCTGGTTTGGCTCAGCGGTTAGAGTGTGGGCCCGTGGACCTGAGAGTCCCGGGTTCGGTTCCCACTAAGGGCACATACCTCGGTTGCAGTTCATCCCCGGCCCTGGTTGGGGTCGTGTGGGTGGCAACCACTCAATGTGTCTCTCTCATATCGATATTTCTCTCTCTCTCTTCCTCCCTCTCACCCTCCTGCTCTGTCTGACGATAAATGCAAAAAAAAAAAAAAAAAAAGCTCCCAAAATCCTTTGGTAGCTTAACACCTTAGAGTTTTACTAAGTTAAATAATGAAAATTTATTGAAGATCTAGATCATTTCCAAATTAGATAAAATACTGAAACACTAATTGTTAAGTAAGTCTATCTACTTTTTTTTAATCCTCACCTGAGGACATTTTTGCATTTATCTTTAGATAGAGCGGGAGGGAGAGAGGGAGGAAGAGAGAGGGAGAAACATTGATGTGAGAGAGACACATCAACTGGTTGCCACACAACCCCAACTGGGGCCAGGGACAAACTGCAACTGAGGTACGTGCCCTTAGTGGGAACTGAACCCGGGTCTCTCTAGTCCGCAGGCCGATGCTCTAACCGCTGAGCCAAACCAGCCAGGGCTACTTTTGACTTCTTGTAACAAAAAATTAAAAGATAAATTTGGAGCTATTAATATGTTCTGCTTTGTTGAGGAAGTATATATTTCTAAACATTATGAAATATATTTGCCAGTAAAAGTACCTGTTTCTAGAGGTTATGAAATATAGTCAAACATTTGCCAATCTAAAGAATGCTAATCACTTACTTTTTAGTTTTCATTAAAAATTAAGGTTTCTGATGGTTAAATTTTTTAAATATTTTATTTTTCAATTACAGTTTACATTCAATATTATTTTGTATTAATTTCAGGAGTACAGCATAGTGGTTAGACACACACTTACTAAGGGTTAAGAATGCTAATTAATATGGAAGTAATATGCTCTTTCAGTAAAGGAAGGTATGTTGTATGGAAATGCATTTTTGAAGAAATTAAAAGAAAATGGTTTGTCCTAAAATAAGTTCTTTATTTTTGAATAAGAAGAGACAAACTAAATTGGACAAGGAAAAAGTTATAGACTTGTGGGGAATTTTGAAAAAGAAAATTTTATATATGGTTAAGCTGAGTAAGATCAGAATAAATTTAATTAAGTAAATGAGTTTTAATATTGAAGGTAAGCTAATGCAAAATTAGAGTTTAGAGTGCTCTCTCATTCTCTCTCTCTCTCTGTTAAAATGAAAAAGTACTACTGGTCAGCTCCTGATAAGATATTGTGAAAAGTATTCTGCCTAGAAAGCAAAGATTTTGGGTTTTATCAAAATAATTTTCTGTTTTATGTCATCTTAATCACGCCTTTGATTACTTAAGAAAACTGAATCTTCCCAATAGTAAGAGCTACCTTCTGTATTTGAAATGCCCTAGCTGACTTTCATTCACAGGCAGCAGCAACAAAATCTATGAAGACTGTGGCACATGTGGATGAAGTCCATTCTCCTTCTGCAAAAATGACCCTTTAGTTCCATACCTTTGCCATAGCAACAGTTTGCTCCTAAATCAGAGAAACTAAGATGGGTAACCAATGGCTATAAATTAAATAGTCAGAACTACGGGAAACCCACGATAGCCATTTGGTTCTTCTAAGCTCCCTGGAAAACCCCATTTTTCAGTGTTTTTGCATTCCTTCATCTACCATAGCTGGACTTCATTCAACTGACACTTACTATGGGTTCAATATGTTCTTGTTGTTATATGTATGTTTTCCTGATGGGTTGAAGTGTCCGTCTTCTGCAAACCCGGTGCCCTCATAGTGGCAAAGAAACTGTGTTTCCCACTTGGGGTATACCTTCCACAATCTCTAGTGATCAAGGCACCCACTTCACTGAGCAAATTATATGAGCCTTGATGAAGGTCTTTTATTTTTATTTTTTGGTTAATCCTCACCCGAGGATATATTTCCATTGATTTTTAGAGTGGAAGGGAGGGAGGAAGAGACAGAGAGAGAAACATTAATGTGAGAGAGACACATCAATTGGTTGTCTCCCACACGAATCTGACTGGGGCCTGGGATCAACCCTGCAACCCAGTTACGTGCCCTTTGCCAGAATCGAACCCATGACCCTTCAGTCTTCGGGCTTATGCTCTAACTGCTGAGCCAAACTGGCCAGGGTGCTTGACGAAGGTCTTGCAAACTTCTTGGAATTATTGCTGACCAAACTGTCCTCAATCATCAGGTAAGGCTGAGAAAAATTATGCAAAAACTTGATCTAAGCAGAACAAGTTTTAATTACATGGGACTAAATAAACTGATGAGGAGATTATAATTTTTATGACTTTTTGTTGAAAATATTGATTTTTAAAATCTTTTGTTTTCCAGATATAAGGAAACTTGTTTGTCTTAAACTACCTATGACTGACAACAGTTTGGTAACTTATACCTTTGTGAGCAGAACTGAAACATTTACCTTTTTCTCTGTACTTGATCCCTCCAAAATTTGGAAGCTCTCAGTGAGTCATCTTATTTCCATGGTATTATTATTTGCATAGGTTCAATAAGAATCTGTTCTCCTTGTTAACAGGACATAATTAGAAACACTTGCTAAATTACCAAGACTATGACTAGAATGTCATGTTTGAGAGAGACATACATGTACTCCATGACCAGACAGCTTTAAGGAATTAAGATTGACTAATGGAAGCCAATAAAACCCTTGGACATATAAGCTTGGTACGCTGTTTATAGATTCTCAGCAGCCTTACCAGGTGAGCAAAGGTCACTTCCTGGCAGGTGCAGGAGCCTGAAAATATTTTGGGGACCTTGAGAAGTGAGGAACCCAAATCTATATAGGTAGATATTGCAGGCAACAATCTATATACGGGCATTGTAGGCAACATCAGATGGCAAGTCCTTCCCTTGGATTTTCTGGTCCATAGAGGCCTTTTTAAGTTCAATCTGAAAATTCCTTATGAAAAACTACAGCAAAGTAGACTTAAAAGAGCCTTTAAGCTAAGTACCATTTTTGGTGCTCTTATGTAAATGACAGGCCAAATTCATTGAAACTAGACTTATTTTACAAACAAATTAGTCTTAACTTGGCTATCATTGGTAAAAATGGGGGTTTTATTTATTTATTTTTTAAACTTCTTTTTTTCTTCTTTATTGATTTTTAGAGAGAGAGGAAGGGAGAGGGAGAGATAGAAACATCGATGAGAGAGAATATCGACTGGCCGCCTCCTGCATGCCCCCCACTGGGGATTGGGCCCACAACCTGGGCATGTGTCCTGACTGGGAATTGAACCGGCAAGCTCTTGATGCATGGGTTGACGCTCAACCACTGAGCCACACCGGCTGGGCAAAATGGGGGTGATTTTAAAGAGAATGATTATGTTTCAGTAACATATCTTTGTCAATATTAAATTCTAGTGCTGTTGTCATTTGAGGTTTTGTTCTTACCTGTAAATTGGACTGGATCCTGAATTCTTCTAGTTTTGTCTAATATCTGGCTATGACTCTCCAACTAATGCTTCCAATTTTTCTCCCACTCAGAATTCTAACTTGGAATCATTAAGAACTAAAATTGCCTTTCCCCCAAACCCATGTACGCTCAAGTGGGACAACTTGATATAAACTTCAGAGAAATCACCACAGTACCTCATATATGGACAGTCTTTGTGACTGTTACAGAAAGATCACCAGAGACATTCAAACTGCAGACCAGGAAAATCTATCAAACTGTCACTCCCTGCCTCCACTCCATCTGAAGATGTTTCAAACCAGACACCTAGACACCTTCTCAATTGGCTGCCTTCAGAACTCAGAAACTAGGGTTCTAGTCTGCTCCAATCATTAACCATTGCTTTTCTTTTGTTGCCACAGACATGCCTTATTAAATACCTGACTGCTTGCACCATAGGCCTAACTTTGGGAGCCCACCTGCATCACCATCTCCTGAAATGAGATACAACTGTTCAACTGAACTGACCTATTTTTAAGACTGAGACAGGTTTAATGAGATATGGAACAATCTACCAACCCAACATCTGGAATGTGAAACTTCTCAGGACGTGTCAAAGGTGGGACTGAAAGAGTTCAGAACAGGCCTCCCCAGAATGTGCCACTTTGTCATGTGAATTATTTTGGGCTGAAGGCAATCGAGACCCTGAAGGCTCACAAGAAACCTTTACCTCTCCCTTAAAGAATTTAGATTTGAGGTCTTGCCCATAAAAAGGGTTATTACCACAGATAACTTTTTATTTAAAAAATTTTTTTTCTTTATTGATTTTAGAGAGAGAGGAAGGGAGAGGGAGAGATAGACATATGGATGAGAGAGAACATTGATTGGCCGCCTCCTGCATGCCCCCTACTGGGGATTTGGCCCACAATCTGGGCGTGTGCCCTGACTAGGAATTGATCTGGCGACCTCTTGGTGCATGGGTCGATGCTCAACCACTGAGCCACACCAGCCAGGCCCACAGATAACTTTTTATACCTATCTACAGGGCAGGGTAAACTTCTAATTACTTCTAAACTTCTAAAAACTTCTTATTATCATCCTGGGAATGACCTTCCTCCTCTCTGAAACCCCGAGGCAACTTACCTCATTCCTTGGCTCAGAATGCCATGTAGATCTCATTTTAACTTTCTGTCTGATTCTCTCATGTATGTGGGGTCTGTGACTCATGTATGTAGAGATCCAGTATGTATGTAAGTAATTAAATTGTTTTTTTTTTTCTCTTGTTAACTTGTCTCATGTCTATTTTTTTTTTAAATCCTCACCTGAGGATATTTTTCCATTTATCTTCAGATAGATTGGGAGGGAGGGAGGAAGAGGGAGAAAGAGAGGGGGGAGAGGGAGAGAGAGAGAGAGAGAGAGAGAGAGAGAGAGAGAGAGGGAGAGGGAGAGGGAAAGAGAGAGAAACACTGATGTGAGACAGACACATCGATTGGTTGCCTCCTGCACGACCTTGACTAGGGCTGGGGACCGAGCCACAACTGAGGTACGTGCCTTTGCCCGGAATCGAACCCGCGACTCTTTGGTCCACGGGCCGACGCTCTAACCACTAAGCCAAACCAGGGTCTCATGTCTATTTGATTAGACCAGCTGAAAGAACTCAGAAGCGTAGAGGACAGTCTCTTCCTCCCTGATTGTCCAGGCATGTTGCTCTGTAATGTCACATAAAGCCACACCACCATTTAACAAGGCTGTGTTGTGTTTCACTGTATGTCCTGTCCAAAATTTACCTAACTAATCCCTTACTGATGGACACTGAGGTAACTTCCAGCTTGTGACATTATAAGTAATCCTGCTGCTGATGAACACCCTTATGCAAACATCCTTTCACAACCGGGCAGTTTACATTTTGATACATACTGCCAAAGTTCTTTTCAGAAAGTTCTCAAGTTATATTCTTACCAACAGAACATAAAGTTCCCCACTTCCTCACATATTTGCCAACCTAATGGGCAAAAAGAAGATGATTAATATAGTTAATATCATTTTATATGTCTACTGGCCATTCCTACATCTTCTGTGACATGCTTTTCATGTCTCCTGCCCAGTTTTCTACTGGGTACTCATATTTCATATTTTGGATATAAACTTTGTTTTATTTACAGTGATTTTTTTTTCTAGACAAAACTCTTAAATACATCTCTTCTTTCTACTCCCTTGACCCAACAGCCTTCATCTTTCTTTACCACAGAGCCTGCTAACTGGCTCACCCCCAGGACCCTCCCTCTGTCCATCCTCCTGGGGCTGCCTGAGTTCTTTTCAATACATAAATCAAATATGTCCCCTCTCTGCCCAAATATGTTGCTGAACCCACCTCTAATTGTTCACCCTGTCAGCAGTCTCACTCTAATTGTTCCCCATGGAATTCCTCACCGCAGTCTCCAATGCTGGCTGCTCACATCCTCAAGCTCTGCACACCCTGTTCCTGTCTGGACATGCCTTTTCCTACTTCCTTCGTCCATCCTGCACTTACTCTGGCTTCAAGATCCAGGTCTTTCTTCTGGGATGCTGCCCCAGATCTTCCCAGGGACAGTGAATCGTTTCTGTCACTGTGTTCACACCTCTACTGGGGTGTACATCGTGCTGAGACTCTTATCAGATCACACGTAGATGCTGTAAGGGTATGCTGCAGCGAGGCGGCCCAGAGCTCATTAAGATGGGGACAGGAAACATTAATAGATGGTCTGGACATACATGGTTGGGGAGATTTGGGAAGCTTCAAATCTATTCCAACAAAACGAGGCTGTGAATGAGAGCTGTGACTTAATTAACTGGATGATGTGTCACTAGGCAGGGCATCTAGAGCCCATTAGGTAGATTCAGTGTTTATCTAACGTCATGCAAGGGACAGGGACACCGGAGGACTGCTATTGTACTGTGGGGTCTGAGGTCACTCACCAGGCTTCTCCATGGCCTGGGCCAATTCCCTGAACTTGCCCCCAGCTCACCAAGCAATCTTCTGATCACTACCTAGGTTTTCAGGTACACTGATGTCAGGAAGGTGGTACTGTGGGCAATAGAAAGGTATAGTCTCTTTTTTAAGTTAATACATTCACTGGTTTATCAGTCCTGTGATTGGCTTGGCTTGGCTCAGTTCCTGAAAACCTGACTAGCTCCAAGATCTGAGTATGAGAGCCCGAGCTGTGGGGACCTCATGGGCACTGCCTATCTGTCTTGCCTCCATTTCAAAATGCATCCATCTCCCTCACTGAAGATGTTCTCTTAGGAAAAGAGCATTCCTTATTTATCTCTTGACTTCTCAGGTTTGGCACGGGACATCTAACCGAAAAAGAGTTAGGAGAAGACAGTCAGTTTCCAACCGAGTGTGCCCAGCACTGCTGCAGTTGGTGCCTCCTGCACTGGCCCTCTCAGCATGACCTGCCAGCTCAGGTCTGCTCACACCACCATCTGCAGAGGTGAGCACCAACTCTGCCAGGCAGCCTCTGCCCAAACTTTCCGATCTGCCCAGGGAGCAGGGAAGAGGCACGCCAACTCTTCCAACAACACTGAGCGTATTTTCTGTGCTAGAGGCAGGTGGGTCATAATCCTTGTCCTCAAAGAGCCCAATATTTGAATGGGTTTGATTTCTTATTTTTAAATCATAACAAACCACTTTACAGAGCCCTTTTTGTCTCCTCTTTTTACCCACCATTTATCTCCCACTTCCCTCTTCTGCTTCTCTTCAAAGTAGAGGGTAAAAAGTTTGCCAGGATTATGGAGAAAGGATTTATGTTCCTTTTTATCCTCATTTCAAGGCAATATCTCATAAAGGCCAGAAACCTCACTAACATCTTATACCCAGAAGACAAAACCTAAATGAAATGTCTCATCTCTGACACTCCTCAACATAACCAAGGTGCCTCAGCTCTCCTCCACCTTCACCCTCTCCCAAGGTCTTCTCTTCACAGCTTCACATGCTATTTCCAGGCAGATGTGTAAGCATGTAAATTTATATGTATCTCTGCTAGCATGTCTCCCCTGAACTCCAGACTCAAATATCAAGCTGCCTCCTCCACATCTGCACTTGGATGTCAAATAGACATCTCAGACCCCACATGCCCAAAATCTAACTCTTGATTTGTTCCTCCTGCAATCTCCCCCAGTTTTGCCTCCTTCCAGTTGCTTCTGCCTCCTCTTTCTCTTACCCCACCCCCCACATCCAATCATGAGCAAATCACATTGACTCTTTCTTCAAAATATAGCCAGAATTGCTGGGCCAGAGTGGCTCAGTGCATTGAGTGTCGTCCCATGGACTGAGAGGTTCTGGTTCGATTCCTGGTCAGGGTACAGTCCTGGATTGCAGGCTCAATCCCCAGTACAGAGCATGCAGGAGGCAGCCGATCGATGTTTCTCTCTCACATCGATGTTTCTGTCTCTCTCCCCCTTCCTCCCTCTCTAAAAAATCAATAGAATTATTTAAAAAAAAAATACAGCCAGAATTGGACCACTCGTCACTACTTCCACTGCTGCCACACTGCCAAGCCCGATTACTGCAACAGCCTCCTCTGGGTCTCTCCACCCTCCTAATGGGCGCCTCCACCCCTGCCTCAGCACCCCGCATGGTAGCTGGAGCAAGCGATCCTGTTAAAACTCTAAGTCACACCATGTCAATCCTCTTGCTAAAGTCATTTCACTCAGAATAAAATCCAAAGTCTTCACTGCAGCTTCCAAAATTCTTAAGCCTGAGTGCATACTAGAATCACCTGAAGAGCTTTTAAAAATGCCAACTCCAATTCCAAGGCCCTACCTCAGGTTGATTCTATCAGGATCTCTGGGGTGGGACCAAGCTTCTCAGGTGACTAAAGCACACAGGTGGGCTGCAAACCCCTGCCTTACACGGACTGCAGTTGCCTCTGACAGCACCTACCACATGCCTTCCTACTCCCACCATCCTGGCTCTGCCTCAGCCACTCCTGTCTCCTGGCATTTTGCCAGCATGTCAGAAACTCTCCTGTCTCAGGGTTTTGTACCTGCCATTCCCTCTGCCTAGAAAGCTCTTCTCCTGGATAGCCACAATGGCTTGTTTGCTCCCCACATTCTGATCTCCATCACAGATGTCACCTCGTCAGTGAGGCCTTCCCAGACAAATCCCCACAAAAGGGCAGCTCCTCTTCCTGCACCCTGTCTCCTTACCCTGTGTTTATTGCACCTACCCTCACCTAACACATCACACAGTTGTTCTTTGATTTCCCTGTTCGAATGCTAGCCCCCGCCCCTCAAGAGCAGGGTCTCTGTCCACCTCACTCATTGCTGTATCCTTAGGACCTAGAACAGTGCCTGGTACTCAGTAATTGTTCAGTAAATGTGTGTTAAATGGATGAATTAAATTTCACAGAACTTATTAAAAATTGTATAGAGATCCATTTTCATTAAACCAGTACCCTATAAGACATTTGCTTTAAGAAAGCAAATTACTTTAAGGAGAAAAACTTACATTTTCAAAAAATGTCCAAAGCAACATAAACCAATCTGATATATAATTTTAGTAGGCAATTTAACAGAATCATTAAATAATTAACGTACATTAGAATACTTTTCTTAGAAATATCTAACAGGTTTATTTTTAAGTGCTCCTACCCAAAGGTCTAAAAGGTCCACATTTTTATTTTTCTGATCTTAAATGAAAGAATCTGACCTGCCTTATTCGATCCTGATTCCTCTTTATCCTGAAGCTCATTTTTCTGGAGGTGACAATGCTTAAGTCATAAGTACTCGTTCTAGGAGAGAAAGTGGAAAAAAATCCTCTACATGTGTTGCCTTGGTATTGATGTTTCATTTTACTTCCTTTTCTAAAAAAAAAAAAAAAGAGGCCTGGCTGGTGTGGCTCAGTGGTCGAGCATCGACTTATGCACCAAGAGGTCGTTGGTTTGATTCCTGGTCAGGGCACATGCCCAGGTTGTGGGCCCAGTCCCCAGTGGGGGGCATGCAGGAGGTGGCCAACTGATGTTCTCTCTCACCAATGTTTCTATCTCTCTCTCCCCCTCTCTCTAAAATCAATAAAGAAAGAAAAATAAAAAAAAAAAAGTATCTTGATAATCTTGAATGCTAAAGTAAATTAAGAGTGAAACATGGAATCAGATTCTGACTTGTACTATTTTGTGGTATTAGATAAATTTCCCTAGATGAAAGTGCTCAGTAAGTAATCTCTGTTTTGCCAGTTTACAGAGATGTGACTTCCCCACAGATGCTAACAGCATTCTGTTTGGGCTTATAGAATCATAAAATCCCCACCCAATTTACAATAAACAATCTGAGGAGGGAACTCCAAGCACTTCACTCCTCACTCTCCTGAAAACATAAAGCATACTAGAAAGGAAGGATGAGATAGAATTTTACCTGTGTGTGTTCGTAGGTGTTTCTTCAGCTGAGACACGTCCATGAATTTGCGATGGCAGTGGTTGCATTCCGGTAATGAGTGGCCTTGTCGCAACAATAAAAAAAGTGTCAGTGCGTCTTTCCGCCATCTTGGAGCCTGTGGAGGCCTGCTGGGAACAGGACTTCTATAATGACAGATATGTCTGGAAGGCTGCGGTCCAAGGCCATTTTTGCTGGCTATAAGCAGGGTCTCCAGAACCAGAGGGAGCACACAGCTCTTCTTAAAATTGAAGGTGTTTATGCTCGAGATGAAACTGAGTTCTATCTAAGCAAGGGATGTGCTTATGTGTGCAAAGCAAAGAATAGCACAGTGACACCTGGTGGCAAACAGAACAAAACCAGAGTCTGGGGAAAGATTAAATCCTCCTCTTGAAAACCAGGGCATGGTTCATGCTAAATTCCAAAGCAATCTTCCTGCTAAGGCCAATGGACATAGAATCCATGTAATGCTGTACCCCTCATGGATTTAAACTTATTGAAAACTTATAAATAAAGGTGGATTCATTCTCTTGGAAAAAAAAAAGTTTTAGTGCATATATGTTCTCCCTGCATTTCTTCAGTGATTTGTGTTATAGCACTTCCTTGAAAAAGAATCACTTTAAATGTGGTACTTTAATAAAACCACAATAATTTTAAAATTAATTTGGTAACAGTTAATATTTTCCTATGCATCTCAATTTACTGCTTCCTAAGAAAGCTGGGACCCTCCCAATTTCCCTAGTTATAATCTTTTTTCCTCAAAGCACTAGTGTGACTGTGGCCAATTGATCTCAAATGACACTCCCATCCCCTCCATTCATTTCTTAGCGGTTGTCAGGAAAGAAAAAAGGCAAGTGGGTGGAGCCAGGTTGGAGAAAGCCTGGAAGGCAGGGGTGGTGACATCTCTCTCTAGGCACCACTAACAACCAATCCACTGGCACCTCAGAGTCAAGAAGCACTTTTGAAAGATACCGATTCTGTAGGGTTTCTGTGTGTGGCACTAAAACTGTAGTACAAAAATTAAATATAAATCACAAGGTACTGAGAATAACACAAGAACATCTAATTTAGATTGCTTTTAAGGCTTTTTCCTAAATACTCATTTATCTTCTACAATATAAACCTAACGTTTCAGAAACAATTTGTATTTGCATTTCTCTTCCACCAATCCAAATTTTCTCTCACTTTATTGTACCTGTATGTACTCGGTAATGGCTTTTTAGTTGTCTTTTCTGGCTGAAATATTTTCCACACTGATCACAGGTAAAAGACTTCTGTCCTGCCAAATAAAAAAACAAAACACTAAAACATGCAAAAAACTATAAAGAACCAGGATGCTCACTAATATGGTAAATACCAAAGTGGGCCCAGGTCCCCATTTTCTACAAATGATACAAGTGACTTGTTTACAAGCCCAAATGCCTTCAGAATCTACCACAGTAAACCAAATGTGCAAAGGCATGTAAGGCAGTAGGGAGTGGTGGAGACTGGGGTAGAACTGGAGAATTCAAGTTTCCCCAAAGGCATTCAAAGTAAAATAATTCTATATTCTGGTGATTAAACAAAACATGTTTGCACACTGAACTACCGGCAACCAGTAATAAGCCTTAGTTTAAGGCTTGACGCTGTGCAAAACTCTAAACCACACTCTAACAGAGGCATAATTCTGCCTTTCAGTGACACCATGTAGGAAATGGCAGCAAGCCGAGAAGACACTATTTTGATCATGGTAATGCCCACCCCAGGAAAAGGAAGCCTGGTGGCAGTTGGCCCTCCCGGTACAAGCCCGGCTACCTGAGTGCAGGCTCATGTGCTCCAGCAGCGAGTGCTTGGTGGTGAGAGCCTTGCTGCACACGGTGCAGGTGTACGGCCGCTCGCCTGTGTGTATCCGGGTGTGGACCTGCAGGGAGTGCTTCTGGGTAAAGCCTTTCCCACACTCATTACATTTGAAAGGTCGCTCCCCTGGAATAAGAGCCCCAGAAAATTAGGATAAGCAAGAATCTGCACATCTTTCTGTTCAGTCCCAAATTAAAATGACAATAAAGGGATTTCTCTTAAAAGCCACATATCCAAAAGGCCAATGAACAGAAGAAACAATATCAGCAATACAATTTTGCAAGCTGGAACAGCTGAATTTGATGTCAGCAGTGAGGAACGCTGAGATACTACCTAATATTTAAGACAGAGCCTCCAGGAAGACTCAGGAATTGGTGGTACTTGTTATCTCTGAAAATGGGGGTAAGGAGGATAAATGACAGTCTTTTTCAAAGGTGGTCAGATCCCTAACCATGGAGCCAGGAGACTGGCCCTTTCCCCAAAAGAAGATGGAGGGTAAAACAAAGGGTCTCTGGACTAGAGGGGTCTCTGGATTAGAGGTCTCCCAGTATAGTGGAGTGGGAGGAACACAGGGAGAGCAGGTCAAAGTTTATGTTTGGGATGATGAGACTCCCCTAGCCTTCTTCTCCCTCCTGCTCTAGACACTGGCAATTGGGGAGCCTATAGCCTCCAGGTGGGAGAGTGGAGTGGAGAATCTTTGCCTGGAATGTGAAGAGCCCAAGATAAGAGCATCAGCAAGGAAGTGGGGGCCAACCACGCCACCCTCAACGAGGACACTGTCTACAGGCCTTCTCCATACCCACAGAGTTGCCAGTAGCTTTTAGGAAACCATTCTTACAAGATTATGATTTTTTTAAAAAATCATCATTCAAGGAAGGCCTTTAGTAGTTGAAACAGATGCCAAAACAAGAAGAAAAAAGGCAACTTGCAGAAACTAGAAACTGCCCAAGGTGAAGAAAATGTTAAAACCTAACAAATAAGTAAATTTATTTGAACATGCTCACAGAGGTAAGATATTACATTGTGCAACAACAACAAAGAATTTTAATAAAATTAAAAAGAAGAATTTATAGAAAAAAGAGCACCTAGAAATGGAAAAAAAAAAGTAGAAATTAGTAAGTGGAACTCTCTCAGGTGGAAAAAAGGAGAAAAAAGATAAAGAAATTAGAGGATGGGTCCAAGAGGTTCAACAACCAAATAACAAGAGTTCCGGAAAGAGAGCAGAGAAAATGGAGAAGAGAAATGATCTATGAAATAATTTCAGGAAACTTTCTGGAACTGAAAGATACGAGTTTCCAGAGAGATCGCCTCTAAAGTGATTCACTGGAAACTTTCAGACACTGGGGCAAAAGGGAAGACCCTACGTGCTATTTTCCTTAAAAATTCTTGTAGAACTATTTAACTCTTTAAACTACGCTGTATTACAGTTCAACAAATATTTCTTAAGTGTCTACTTTATTCAAAGAAACAGAATTTAGGGTTCTCACCTATCTTAAAAACACCAAGTCCCCAGACAATTAAATCAGAAGCTCTGAGGTTGGGGTTCAGGCACCAGTAGTTTTAGAAGTTCCCTCGGTGATTCTAAGGTGCTGCCAGGTTCAGAGCCACAGTGCTAGGTGCTGCTGGTCAGATGACAGCAAGCTGCTGGATGACAGAAGACTTAAGCACCAATCCCTGTATATAAGCTTACAATGAAGTTGAAGGGTATTTAAGCGGTAACTACAATCGAACCTAAAGCAGATTGAGTTAGGTGTATGTATAAGAGAGGGTTCAGAGGAAGAAGGGATTTTTGACTTGGGCTATACTGTCCAATATGGTGGTCATTTAAATTACTTAAAATAAAAAATTCAGTTCCTCAGTCACACTTGCCACATGTCAAATGCGCAAAATCCGCATGTGGCTAGTAGCTACCACATTGGACTGCACTATATTTGATGATGGTATTTCCATCATCACAGAAGGGTCTCTTGGCCAGTACTGGGCTAGAGAGACCAAAAGGATGACATTTACAGCTAGATTACAGCTAGACGGCTGAATGAGAAAGCTGTCCACACAGACCAAAAGCATAGCTATGGTCAAGATAAGGAATGTTCAAGAGTCAGAGAGCAGAATAAATTTGACTAGAGTTCGATACCTAGATATTACAGCCTTGAATCAACTACAAATAAGTTCTGGAATCAGGCTACCTGGGTTCAAATCCCAGCTCTGTCACTAAATGGAAGTTATTTAAGCTTTCTAAGACTTGGTCTCTTCATCTGTATAATAGAGATAATATAAACGATTTCACAAGACTGTTGTGAGAACTAAATGCAATAACACATATAAAGACTTTATTACGATGCCCATGACCTAAAAGTTGCACAATAAATGAAAGTTATTTTTATCATTACTACTCGAAAACACGTTCCAATAAGCTGTGAGAGCATAATTACCCGTGTGGCTCCTCTGGTGGATTGCTAAAAAGTGATTATACTTGAAGACTTTGCCACAGTCTTTACAACGGGCCTCAGGGCCAACGGGACGCTTTCTCCTTCCACAGACCCTCTTGGCTGAACCCTGGTCTTCTTCATCCCCAACAAGTTTATAATCTTTCAGTTTGATGGATCTCTGAATCCTCCGCTTGCTGTACCGAGTCTGGTGGTCCTGCCCATCCTGGATCTTAGGATCACAGTTCTCATCTTTTTCAGCAGGCGTTCCCGTTTCCTCCCCTCTACCTAGCTCACAAACAGGCTCAGATTCTTCCATTTCTTTTGCTCCAGTCTGTTCATTCAGTACACCATTATCTCCCTCTTTAACCACAAAATTTTGTCTATTCTGAACGGAATTGTTCACTCTCAGCTGTATTTCTTCCTCTGCAGCCAGTTCTGATTTTCCCTCCTGCAAATTGTTGACTTTTCTTGGTCTTCCCCGTTTCCGCTTCGGTGGATCATTTTTCTTATTAGAAATAACCACCACTGGAGCACCAGCTGTGTTCAAAGTCGTCGGCTTTGGGGAGCTATGGTTGTTTTGAAAATCTGTGTATGCCTTTACCAGGTCATAGACTTTTAGGAACTGAGCAGTAGCCAGGATTTGTTCTGTACTTTTCTCACTGGCCTGTAGATAACCTGTGTAGATAAACTCCAGCAGGATACCAAATGTGTCGGCGACCATGCCTTCCAGCATATAAATGGACTGGCCGATCTCCCCTTCTTCAGCAAACATCATGGAGAAGTATTCACTACTGGCAGCCAGTAAGGCTTTGTGGGCCCGGAAATGCACATTCTCCACGATTAAAGTAATGTCACAGAGAAAGCCTTTCTTCCTCTGGTCCTCGAAACTGGCCAGGACAGTGTCACTGTGAGTGCCTGAGTGTACAACAAGCTGCCCAAGCTGCCCAGAAGGTTCGGATGATGTTTCTGCCATTTTCTTTAGAGGCCAAGAAGGGTTAAGCCTGAAATAAGGAAATAATGTTTAAAAAGGAGGACGCACTGTCTAACGAGGTTAATCCCAGACCAAATGAACCTACTATTCACTTCACATTGTTAACTGAAATTTACTACTCACCACTTTTAAAAGTCTATTTAAAAATTTAGCTTTGGGTTCTCATTCCTGTTGTACCATTAACTAGCTGGGGGGATTTCCAACATCCACGTTACCTCTCAGGGTTTGTTTTCGCCTTTGCAAAATTAAGGAATTGGGATCAACCATCCCTAAAAGTCCTTCCCAGCACTCCCTTTCCATAGTTGCATAAATATCAGAATGAGAACTACCGTGTCTCGATTTCACACATTACTAGCCATTTTGTTCTGTGAAAACAAATATGAAAGGGCGAAGAAAATGTACACTTGCGAAGTGAATTTTGGGGGTAGCTGTAATTAAAGAATAACATCAGGCGCACGGGGCCTGGCTCTGGAAGGGCGGCGTGGAGCGTCCACGGCTGGCGCCACACGGGGCTCGGCGCAGAGGCGGGGTGGCGATCCCCGAGCCCGGGGGCCGCTGAGCTGGGAGCCCGGCGCGGGAGAGGCCCCAACTCCGGGCCCGAGCCCCTCGGGCCGGGGAGCGGACTGAGGAGGGGTCCACACGGCCGCGGGTCCCGCACCCACGGACGGTGGGTCCGGGGTGGACCTACCTCTCGGGGCGCCCGACGAGGTGTGGATCGCGGCCCGCCCACCCGGCAGCCTGGCGGGCGCACCCGCGCGGGGCCGTCCGAGGTCTCCAGCTCCGCCGGGCCTGCCGCCGGGTTCCTGCGCCGCCCGGGCTGCAGCTCCTGGGCCGCCACCGCCTGCGATGCTGCCAACCCGGAAGCACCGGCGCCGGGAGCCGACAGCGCGCGGACGCCGCACCACGTGGCCCGCGGAGACGCCCCCTGGCGGGGCCGGGGGGCGGGGCCTGGGGTCCCGGCGGCGCCCCCGGGAGAGCCGAGGCGGGTCTTGCGTTTGCAGTGCCCAGGGAGAGAGGGGCAGGGGTGACCTTGTCACTCCGCAGCTGTGAAGTTTTTTTTATTTATTTTATTTTATTTTTTATCACATTAGACCGTTAGCTCCTCACCCCAGACGCGAAGCTCACGTTAAGGTCTCGAATGTGTGACGAATGAATGAAATCGCTTTATAGCCTCATCCTTCTTCCCCTTCTCCCTCCCCTCCCCTCCTCCTCCGTTGTTACTTGCCTCCAAACGGATTTTCACACCTGCTTTCTTTCCCCGCCCGTTTCCAATGCCTTCGCCCAAAGAAGTGAAGAGAGCGCTCTCGTCGGACTGATCTAGGTACTGAGTGGTTTGGGGCGAGTTACTTATCCTCTTAACTTTTTTTTTTTTTTTTACCTTACCTATAAATCGATGTTAACACTAGTGCCTACTAGGTTGGGTTGCAAACAAGATTAAGTATGTAATGAGTTTAGTAAATGCCTGATTTAATTCTCGACTATCGTGATTAAAAATTATTATTGTTCAATAATGATGGGAATTTGCAGATTTTAATGAGTGTATTGTCCTAGTTATCAGGAAATACCCACTGACTTATGGGGAGGGGGTGGGATATTGTATCATGTAGTGAATTTACCATCAAATTTGTACTGTTGTTGCAGTTTCTGTAAGATTGAGATTGTTCAAAATAAAATTCATTGTAAAACAAAACAAAAAAATTATTCTTCAGACTTGCATAATCTTTCTTCTACAGATTATTAAAGGTTTCTAACTAGTCTTAGTTGCAGTGTTGTTCACTACAGTACACAGGAGTAGGGGAGATCTCTCCAAGTACAAATCACATCCAGAGAACAGAGTCACTCTCCTGCTTAGAATCCGTTGTGGCTCCCATGTAGTCTACTGATAAAGACCAAGCTTCTTGATATGGTCTTCAAGCCCCACCCAAATCCAGTCCCCTCATACTCTTCTCCAACCATTTTAGCATTTTCTCTCTCAATGTACGCATCACCAACAACTAATTACTTATAATTTATCCACCCCCAACCGACACTTCCAGATCCCCACCATACCATCTGCTGCCTCCAAGATTTTCAAACTGGAGGTATAATTACAAGCCTGGCTCTTTTAAAATTTTACTGGTTTTTATTAAAATTAGCCCCTTTTCTGATGTTTCCTCCTTCGTCTTGAATAGCCTGTAAACACCAGGATTTGTGGGGGTCCAGGTAAGATGGGGGGCTCTGCCTGACTTCTGCGCACACCAGCAGGAAGAGAAGTCAGTCCATGGAGTTTGCCTGGTTGTGTCTCCCTGCCACAAGAATTGCAGTAAAAACACTGGTCCTCCACAGACCCACAGTCTAACAGCTAACGATGACAGTGTGGAGTTAAGCTAGGTATTCCTGTTCCCTCATTCAGTCATTGCTCACTAGAGCACAAGCTCTTCATGGAGATACTGGGTCTGGAGGATCCACCAGCATCAGCCACTCATAGTAGAAACCAGCCCTTTCTTCAAGGCAATTTTGTTTAGAAACCTTGTTGACTTTTCTTGAAATGTTTGTTGCCGTTGTTTTTGGTTAAGGCCAGCTGGTCTACCTTCAACAGGTCTTTATAACTTTAAATCTTTCAGAGAAGGGTTTGGGTTGCTTATCATTCATCCAACAAATATTTATTCAGTGCCTACTAAGTGCCAGGCACTATGTCAGGTGCTAGGGAACATAGCAACTAACAAGGTCCTTGCCCTTCTGAAGCTTACATTCTTCAGTGGGGAAAGGGACAAAAATACAAGTAAGCAAGTAAATAATATAATTTCAGAAAGTGTTAAGTTTTATAAGTAGTGGTGATGGAGACTGACAGGAAGTGAAGCCAAGATAGGGTTACATTTGAGCTGAGATCTAAATGATATGAAGCCAGCTGTGTGAAGATCTGGACTAAGAATGTTCCAGTCAAGGGAAAAACAAACATAAAGGCTCTGAGACTGGAAATGAGCTTGCTGCTTTTGAGGGACAGAAAGGCCTGTGTGGCTGGAGCACAGTGAATGAGGGGGAGAATAGCAGGAGGTGGACTGGAGGTAAGGTGGCCAGATTTTGCAAATAAACACACAGGACATCTGGTAAAATTTGAATTTCAGATAAACAATGAATAATAAATGAATAATTATATATCATGGAATATTTTTATATGAAAAAAAAATCCATGTGATTATCTGAAATTCAAATTCAACTGAACCTCCTGTGTTTTATCTGACAACCTCATTGGAAAGGATGCCTGTACCTGACAATATGGGAAGTTAATATTGTGAAAAACCTTTCCACAAGATAGCTAGAAATGACAACAGAAAATACATAACTGAGCTTAAAGAAAAGTAAAGAAAATCCCAGGTGCCAGAAAATAGGGAGAACATCAGGATAGTAAGCTAACCTTGGAGCCATGGCAATCCTAGGGGCAGTTTATTAAACCAGGACCTAGAGGCTTAGGTTTTAATGAGTAATTTGGGACCAGTAGACAAAGCATTTTCTGTGTCTGAAGTAAGGAGTTAAAAAAGAGATCCTCCTGCCCTGGCCAGTTTGGCTCAGGGGTTAGAGAGTCGCCCCTGGAACAAAGACTTGTGGATCTGATTTCGGTCAAGGGCATACCTCAGTTGCCGTTTGTCCCCAGCCCTGGTCGGGGTCGTGTGGCAGGTAACCAATCGATGTGTCTCTCTCACATCGGTGTTTCTCTCTCTCTCTCTTCCCCCCTCCTTCCCAAAATAAAAATGGAAAAATATACTCAGGTGAGGGTTAACAACAACAACAACAAAATTATCAGGTTATACACTTTAAGTATATATAATTTTGTCAATTATACCTCAGTAAAGCTAAATCATTAATTTTAGAGATTAAGAAACAAAGGCTCAGAGAAATTGTGATTTACCTAAGATTATCAGGTTGTATTTCTTAATTATTTAAAGAGCCAATCTTGCTACTTCACATTCTAGATTTCTTATGCTACTGCTGAAAAACTGAAATCTTATTTTTTAAATCTCATTCAAATTCAATTTAGTAAGTTTTTCTCTTGCATATATACTTTTGTGATAATGTCATATAAGACTCTAGATTTCATCCTTTTCAAAACTCCCAAGTGATTTCTAATTATAAATAATGTACAAAGCATACTTCCTTGAATACTTAAAGAAAAAGAAAAGAGGCAGCCGTTTAGTTATCTCAAAATCCATTTATTTTATTGGGAAAATGATAAAGTATCTTATGTGCATAAAATTTACAAACAATTCCTTATTTAAAAAGTATAACCAATATTTCTATTTTATTGATATCAATGTTAATTTTGTTTCTTGAAGTTTTCTAACATTTACTGAGTAATTTTCTTTAACAGAGACTGACTTTTCAACTGAAAATGTTAAAAAGGAAAATGAATAATAGATTTATTAAGTAAAATGAATTACCTAAATATTCTAAATGGAATTCTAAATGGAATAACCATTTTTGTTAAAGCATCAAATTTTAGGCAAAGAACAATAAACTTTAACATTATATTAAAACTTATGTTTCCAGAAGAGCATTCCTTCCTGGATGGCAGAGCTTTGAGTCTATGTGAGGTCTGACAGACATGGTACATCACTGAGGAAGGAGAAAAACATCAGAGAGGGCCAGAGTTTCAATCTATTTCCCTTTATGCCTTTCAGATAACTCTGGAGATTCTGGTTGCAGTTACCCAAGTAAACTATTCATTAACTGGGTCTATATTTCTGAGAGAGAGAAAGGTCTGTAATTTATGATCAAAGTCAATGGCTCTAAACTGAGGTTCCTTGTATTTTCTGGTCATCTTGGCACTCAGGTATGTAATGAGTTCACATCTCTCTAGAAACTGCTCCATCTTCTTCTTATACTTTTTTCTTGTATATTCAGAACCTTTGGGATTAAAGGCTGTAGAAAATTTCAAAGACTTGTGAATGTTTTCTGTTAGGTTAATAAATCATTAAATCACAGAGAAAGAGAACTGTGTGTGTTTGAGCTGAGAAGATATTCAAATCCCAAATAAAAATTGGGTATTCTATTTTAGATCATAATTGCCTTTTCACCTTCCTCTATGGCATGAATTTTTGAGAACTGACTATATTACTCAGAGACCTTGCTTTAAAAACTAGAAATTCAGTTTTGGTATTTTTGTTAAAATTTTTGCGCCCCATTCAAGAGGTCCACCCACCCACACACACCCCATTCAAGACCCAGCTCAAGAATCCTATTTAACACATGCACTACAATTAGCATTAAATTACATCTGAGTAGTATAGCATTAAAAAAGACATACCTTTGAGATGAAATGCTATATAGAGTAGCGCGGATTTCTTTATACTTAAGAAGGGAAATTTGGGCTTTAGGCATCCTGCTGCATTCATTGCTTTAATTAGAGAAGTTGCGATACCCTGAAGATAGGAAACAATTTAAATTGTGTATATTTGAGTTTGATTTCTTTTCTTAGTGGCAAATAGATAAAGAGGCTATTCTTTGCCTCTAATAGCCCCTGGGGTTGGGAATGGGGCTTATAAAGACGGTTAGATGACCACTTAGCCAACAGAAAAGAAAGCTAAAATACGTTTGGTTAGGAAAAATGAAAATTATAAATTGGGTTAGTGCCAGTTAGGTGATGGCTACATGGGCTTCGTTATACAGTTTTCTCTATTTTTAGACATTTGACATTTTCCATAGCAGAAAATTGAAAAAGAAAGAAGGGATCACTGGGCTTTGAGTTGTTTTGGCCCATCTCTGCCTCCATTGCTCAGTACTGGCCAGATTGCTTCCCACTATCAGGACCCTTGGCCACCTGACAAG
Source organism: Tadarida brasiliensis (assembly GCA_030848825.1). NCBI lineage: Eukaryota > Metazoa > Chordata > Mammalia > Chiroptera > Molossidae > Tadarida > Tadarida brasiliensis. The sequence goes on along the minus strand of CM061262.1, from coordinate 47,736,012 downwards.
GACTTTCAGAGACTACAGAGATCACTGCAGTCAAGAATGTGCACCCCGAGCAGGCAAAGAAGGTGTGAGGCCCTCCTGATGACACTTGGCCTTTATGAGAATACCATCTCCAGGTGAGCCTCACCTTACATTTTGATATTAAACCAGACTGAAGGTCAAACATCTAAGAGAGTTGTAAAAAACAACAACAAAGTGGTTAAGAATTTTTGTGAGAAAGGTATGAAATTGTGCCTTGGGCATTTATTGTACAGAATTAAAAACAGTGGTTGGCTACTATTAAGTTTTACAAAATTTATTTTTTCCTTTATTGATTTTAGAGAGGAAGGGAGAGTGAGAGACAGATAGAAACATCGATGAGCGAGAACATCGATTGGCCACCTCCTGCATGTCCCCCACTGGGGATCGGGCCCACAACCTGGGCAGGTGCCCTGACTGGGAATCAAACCGGCAACCTCTTGGTGCTTGGGTTGATGTTCAACCACTGAGCCACACTGGCCAGGCAGTTTTACTATGTTTCAAAAGAGTTATCTTTAGATAAATATAATGTGATTCAGTGACACTATAACTCAACTCTGAAGCAGGGAATAAGTCTCTCAGACACTGAATCTGTACATTTCAAAATAAAATGTTTTACAGACACTGAAATTCAAAATATGGACCAAACTACATGTCAAAGGTAAATAATTTTATGACAATCTATTCTCTCTTTACTTTAGTGCAGGTATTTGAAAACTAGCTATTTCACACCTCTTATTTTCATAAACACACAAACAAAATAGGTTAAAAATTTCACACCTCTTATTTTCATAAACACACAAACAAAATAGGTTAAAAGTGGATTTGCAGCTTAAAATCAGAAAATTCTGTCTTGAATTTCATCATTACCAAAATAAAAATTACTGTTAAAGAAGAGATCGTTGCACTCTTCTGATGTATATATATAGAAAATCATGTAACTGAACCTGCTCCAGATATCCAGGCAAAGGAAGACTAGTAAGATGTATCGGTTCCTTTAAGGGGGGAAGTTTGTATGGAAGCTTCTGATTCCAGTATTTCAGTGGTGACCTAAGAACACAAAGTTCATTAGATGCTCACAGACATACTCATTGTGTATATAGGAATGTAGATATACAAGAGATGACTAAAGGATAACGTTCACTACCTGTTTTTCTCCACTGGAGCTCCTAGAAATTCATGCCCATCACGTTTGCCTCAGTCCCTGGCCCTGCTCACCTATTCTTAGTTTTCTTCTTTTTTTTTTTTTGCAGCAATTGTATACAATTTTCTTTATTCTCTTCAAACTCCCAAAATAACCCCCTATATAGATACCATGCTATACAAAGAGCAGATACATAAAAGGAGCTTCCTCAGTTGCTCATCACCAGCAAAGCCCCACGCAGGCTCCTCTTTCCATGCAGAAGCTTATGTGCCATCTAAGATTAGTCTCCACCCACACTTTGGATCCCTGCTCCACCCTCTCCCCAGGTATCTTCCTGTAGCCTTTCTCTCTCCCTCTCACCTTTGGCATTTCCTTTCCATGCATTGGATCTTCCATGCATCTGCCTTTAAACATGCTCAAACCTCCCCCATTGAAAAAAGAAAAAAGAAAAACCACCTTCAGTCCTTCAATCTCCTATCTTTTCCAGAAACTAATGTCTTTTACAGTTAAACTTCTTCAAACAGTGTGCTTCACTAGAGATCACAGACTACGGCACAGATTCCATTTGTAGATGTGATTGGATCCACATATTATTATTGTTTTATTTGAATCAGTCACAAGCATTTAAAAATCAGAAAAAAAGAGAAGAAATGTGGTTTTCAACTTCTTGTGAAAAACAGAAATGTCCGGCAGCATGAGTAGCTGCTGCCCCCTTTCGTTGCGGCATCTGCCGTCCAGGGTGCACCTGTCCCCACCACTTCCTGTTGTTTCACACGCAACCTGCTTCCCTCATGTACGTCAGCTTTCTGGTGCTGCAGACATCTGTGTTTGTAACCTCTGGGCTACAGGCCAGGTCTTAATTTCGTCACCTCCCATCCATCCATGGCACTCTACTCACCTCACACGACTGAAACCATTCTTGCCAAGATCACTGACAACCAGTTATAACCTAAATCTGACACACTTTTCAAATCTTGTCTTGCTTCACCTTTAGAGGTGAAGCATTTAAACCTGTTGGCCACACCCTCCCAGAGACTTCCTCTCCCCTTCACCTCCTGGAGCCCCCCACCCCATCCTAGCTCTCCTTTCACCTGTCTGTGGGTTCTTCCTTTTCATTCTCCTTTGTAAGCTCTTCTGACATTCATTTGTCAGCATTTCTCAGGGCTTGTCCTAAGCCTGCAACTCTTCCCACATTACTCTTCACAAGTGACCTCAAACATGCTGTATTATTTTGGACAGGGTTACTCCAACAGCCTCATAACAGGTATCCCTGCCTTCAATCCATTACCAACATTCCAACGATGGTGTCTCTCCAAAGCAAATTTGATTATAGCACTCAAAAACCAGTCAATGTATTCAGACTGCCCATCGAATCAAGTCCAAATGATTTATGGTGATTTTACTTGACCTTCCACACTCAAGTCCCATTGTCTCCAGCCTCAACTCTTGCTCCTTTCCCTCTCCACATCACTTCTAGCCATAGCCATCCCTGAAGCTCTATGATCACCTGGGCCAGGTTTGTAGGTCCCTCTGGTTAGAACATATCCATTTTTCTTTCATTCTAGCCAATTCCTGCTCCTCCTTCAGGTCTTACACAAACAGACAATCTAGTCAGACGTTTGTTCTACACTTCCCCAGAATTCCTGGCATTTCCCCACCCTAAACCCCTTCACTCTCTTTTCCTATTAGGTACCTCTGAGCCTCAGGCTTTGGGACAGCAGGGACCAGTTCTTGTTCACCATCATATATATAAATATATATATGTGTGTGTGTGTATATATGTATGTGTGTATGTATGTGTGTACACACACACATATATACCCCATCACGGTGCACTGAACATAGCAGATATTCAAGAAATATGTGACTTAGTGAATGGTCTCACCTCAAAAATTTCTGAAGTTTTTCACTACTCTCACAAATATATATACGATCACGATATTCTACGGTATACTTAATATTACCAGGTACTAGGGCTTCATATCTGAAAGACAAAAAAAAAAATCTATAGTATAACTAGTATGCAGTACTGTGTAAATAAAATGTCAAAATGTTTTATTTTTTCTATCCATGCAACTCAAGGAAGAAGTAGAATATTTTCCAGTTAATAATGACTTTTTTGACAACAAAATTAAGACTGTTATATGAACCACTTATTCTGAGTACAGATATCATCCTGTACTTTCACGAGGACTTGCCTTTGATTTCCATCCTGATAGGTCACTGGACAGTAGCCCTGGAGCTCAGCACATTTAGGGAATCGTTTCTTCAGCTCTGACAGGGTTAGCCTTTTGGGGATCATGTCATCAGGTGGGAGTGGATAAGGAGCTAAAGGAGGCACGTATAATTCTGGGTTCTTCAAAAATTTCTATGAAGAAAGGATTACAGCAATGAGACCATTTACAACAGGAATACCATGCCAACTAAAAACCCACCGAGGCTCTCCTGGTACTCCCCCCATTTTCTGTAGCACTACATTAACCCCTTCCCTGGCTGGAAGTTCATTATAGTAATACTTGCAAGTGATCGAATCTAAGGTCTCTCCTAATCTGTCTCGCTCACTCACTCACTTGCTCATCCATTCATACAAAAATATTTGTCAGGCTCCTAACATGTGCCAGGCACTCAGGAGTACACAGTCCCCTGCCCACCTGTCTTCCTGTCCTGCAGTATAATACTAGCTGTGTGCCCTTTGCCAGGTGAGCTAACTTCTTCAGCTTCAGTTATCACTCTATAAAATGGAGGGGGCAGAACAGATACATGATTTCCAATGTCACTTTTAGTTTTTAAATTCTGTGATTATCATTTAAATAAGCAGAAAGACCCCTGGCCGGTTTGGCTCAGCGGTTGGAGTGTAGGCCCACGGACAAATGAGTCGTGGGTTCAACTCTAGTCAAGGGCAAGTACCGTGGTTGTGGTTCATCCCAGGCCCTGGTCAGATTGTGCGGGAGGCAACCAGTCGATGTGTCTCTCTCACATCGATGTTTCTCTCTCTCTTCCTCTCCCTCTCTCTCCCTCCCTCCCCTCTATTGATGATAAGTGGAAAAATATCCTTGGGTGAGGATTAAAAAATAAATAAATAAATAAATAAAAAAGCAGAAAGAAACAAATGTCTCCTTAATTAAGTGATAAAAAAACTCTAATTCTTCAGAGGAAAATAAAATGTTCAGAGGCATCTGTTTAGTTTTCAGCTACCAACCTTTTTATATAATCAAATTATGGACCTTATAATACTAGAACAAATCTGTATTTTGATCCAGTAAACAGAAAAATAAGGTATACAGAGAATTCTGGTGATAGAAAAAAATTTAACCCGGCCGGTGTGGCTCTGAGGTTGAGCCGTCGACCCATGCACATAAGGCCACCGGTTTGATTCCCGGTCAGAGCACACGCCCAGGTTGTGGACCCGATCCCCAGTGGGGGCATGCAGGAGGAGGCCATTCGATGTTCTCTCTCACCAATGTTTCTATCTCTCTCTCTCTCTCTCTCTCTCTCTAATATCAATAAAGACAATTAAAAAAATTAAAGCACAGGAAATATTGCTTCATTTCTACTAACTTTGACTTCCCTTCTGTTCTGTTGGAGCCTTATCCCCTGGATGCCCTCCTGTGAGCTGAGCCCTGATGCTCAGCAAGCATCCCCTCCAGTGGTGAAGCTCACTGTTTGGTCTCCCTACCTGTTAAGCTGGCCCAGGCGAGGGCCCATCACTGACCCTGAACTTCTGCTTTGTGCTAAAATATGTTTGGGATGCAGTCTCAAGACTGGCTTCTGAGTTGCCTTATTGGTCCCAGAGCCACAGGTTTCAGTAATGGGGCTCCTGGTCCCCAGCTCCTGGTGTTCACAACTTTGCCCACCCCTACCTATTTAATGAATTCTGAGACAGGAATTTTCTTTCCCTAGTAAATATTTAGAGTTAGGAATAAGCTCACATTCAGTTTTTCCTGAGAACCCATTTTATAATAATGCCCTCTGAACTCTGCTGCAAATTCCAAGGACTCAGTTACAGAGCAATCAACTAATTCATATGATTCTGCCAGGCTGACAGGGCAGAATTGTCCAAACACATCCAGGCGAGAAATCAGTTCTTGAGGTGTGATGCATAGTTTGTCAATGCAGGAAGCTTTCCCTATTATTAAGAGATTAACTATTAGTATACATACATTTTTTTTTTAGTAGAAAACACGATTTTAAAAATTAAAATAACTTCAATTACACAGCATTATACAAATGCACACACATTGTAAATTTCTAAACAATAGAGTAAAAAGTAAAACTTTCTCCTCACACCTCTGTCCTCACAGTCCTGCCTAAGAGGTGATCACTATTGTTTGCATCCTTTTCAGACTTTTTCTATACAGTTGCATGTATACATGTGTTTTTTTTTTCCATATGGTATGCTTATACCACCACACTGTAAACCTTATTCTGCAACTTGTTTTTATCAGTTAGTTGTGGTCTTTAACATCTTTCCATATTACATTATATGATTTACTTGATTTTTAAAATTGATGCATAGTATTCCATTGTATAAATATACATATAGTTTACTTAACCATTTATCTGTTGATGAATATTTTTGTTTTCAATTCTTAGCAATTATAAATGGTATGTTAACAACACATACACACATATGTGTATGGACATGTACATGTATATGTATATGTACATATACCCACCCACTCACACATATACATTGGCTTCATATTTTTAATTTTTCTATGGATAGATTTTAGGAATAGTTTGTTGATATGTTGTTAACTGCACAAACTTCTCCCTGTACCCAGATGCCACCAAAGAGAAGTGAAGAAACATTTATCAGAAAAAGACTAGGTTTATCCTAAAGAGTCTATTTTAAAAAGGAAGCACCGAAGTTCCTTTAATGGACACATTTAAGAGTTTTCTCCCCAATAATCCACTGGAATGGGGACTCAAAAACAATATGAGATACTATAGAAAATAAAACTACTTTTTTATACATCTCAGTAATAATGAGTAAATTTTGACCCTATATATTTTATTAATGGTACCTTTCACCAATGAAAGGTCTCACCTTCTTTTCATTATGCCTAGGAGGGTCTTAAATTAACTATGAAGTTGTGAAGCAGTTATGTGATAGTATAAACACAAAATTAACCCTCAGGATCAGAGTTATGCATCTACAAGCCAAAGAATGCAGAGGATTCCTGACAACACTGGAAGCTGAGAGAAAGACATGGAACAGATTTTCTCCTAGGACTTTCAGAAAGATTTTGGTCCTGTCAACACTTTGATTTTGAGCTTCTAGCCTCCAGAACTGTGAGAGAGTCAATTTCTGTTGTTTAACCCCCCCAGCTTATGGTACTTCGTTACAGCAGCCCTAGGAAACGAAAACAGTTACAGATGACTGTGAGGCTTGTCCTGTCAGCACTCTTTCTCGCCTTCTCAGCTGTTCACTTGATAAAGCAAGCTGCCATGTTGAAAAGGTCCATATGTCAAGGAGCTGAAGGTGGCCTCTGGCCAACAGCCAGCAAGGAACTGAGGCCCGCAGGCCAATGATCCTCAAAGAACAAAACCTTGTCAACAACACACGAATAAAGCTCCTAGTTGGGCCTTCAGACGAGACCATATCCTGGCCCACATGGCCAGCACCTTGCTTGTAGCCTCGTGAAGGAGCCTGAAGGAGAGTAGCTGTGCCTGGATTTCTGAACCACAGAAACTGTGTGTGTTGTTTTAAGCTGCCGAGTTTTAGAATAATTTGTTATGCAGCAATAGACAAACTAACTCACTATTCCATCTGTTATGACACAGAGATGAAAAGGCTAAAAAGCTCCAATACCCTTTCCTACAAAGAATATTACACTATAGTGGCATAATATTATTTTAAAGTGTTATAATGTATAACATTATGATATAATATTATATGGTATTATTGGACTATATAGCATTATATAGTGCTATAATATTATACTATATGGTACGATAGTATTAAAATACTATATATTCCCAGGTTGCTCTTTAGCTCAGATGTACAGAACATTACTAATCCTGACAGATTTAGTAATTTAGAATCACCTGACTTCAAGTCCTAAATGACACTTAAATATCTCTTTTTCTGATTCTTGTGATATCCTTGGTGACATCTGGCAATGTCTATATAGTCTACTCTATCTTGTATTTTATTTTTTCCATCACCATTTATCCCCTCTATGCCCTCTTCCACCTCCACCCACCCTCCTCCACCCACACAATCACCACACTGTTGTCCATGTCCATGAGTTCTCTCTCTCCTTTTTTTTTTTTTTTCCGTTTTTTGCTTGGCAGAATGAGGAAGAATCTCTTTAATCTTCTAGCCCTGACCTTGCTCCATTTCATTAGTAGAGTAAACCTTGGCCCCAGTTGGGGAGGACCATTTGAATAGCATGCAAAGGAAACGTAGAATGGAAAAAAAATAAAAAATAAATTCAAAGAACTGGGCACAGTTTAGATTATCATGTGCAAATTGAAGCAGAAGAACAAGAGGGCAGACTTCAATTAGATTACTCTATCCAAGTCAGGGGAAGCATATTGGAATAAGGTAGTGGATACCACGATGCCCCGTCCAGATCCCTCTTCAGGGCTCACACACCCATCCCCTAGCTGCTGGGAACATCGGTGCTGATGGCTCGAGCTGCACTGGGAATCGCCCCTATGTCACAGGTTATACCTCCTCCCAGAGTGACCTATGGTCAACGACAGGCCAATGGGAGTGTATAAAGTGTGGCCCTCTTCTCAATTTGGCAAATTCTGAAAATCCATCTCAGCTCCAGTGCCCTTCCTACAGGATCTGCTGAGGCTTCCATTCCCATTGCACTGTAGTTCAGTGAGTTTTCCCCTCTGCCCAGTTCTACTGTCCTCACTTCCCCACAGGAGCATCTCCTGATGGGTTGGCAGATAAAAACAGTATGCCCCATGCAATATTTGGGGCATACTTATACTAAAAAATTACTAGTTGTTTATCTTAAATTTAAATTTTACTGGGCATCCTGTATTTTTATTTTCTAAATCTGGCAACTCTACTCCTGAGACTACTTTCTGATGAAGCTTCTGCACATAATTTTTCATCTTGAGTTTGTTTCCAGGGAACTCAATCTAAGGCAGGGAGGGTGAAATAAGATAACCGAAAAATAAATGAGGCATGATTTTTGTTTTCAAAGTCTGTTGTGGAATGTTTTACTAGTGTGATGCTATCCAAAACTTATTAGAAGTAGGTTTCTAAAAACTCAATTCTTCCTTTGATTGCATTCTTATCTTCATGCCTTATAACACTCAGGTGAAAACAAATTCCCAATCTGCAGACAAACAGGAACCAGAGGTACTGGTTATGCCCAAATAATGAAGCAAGTCAAGATTCAATGATAACAGTTATCATCAGTATCCTCACTGCATTTTTCCTTGTACAAGATTGTCTTAGTCACGTTGCTGTCTCATACCTTTTTATATCTTCTTCTCTATAGCTGCCAAAGTTAAACAAAGTCATTAAGCAGATGTCTGTGAGACCCCTTCAGATAAACTGTTTGGAGTCATCACTGTTTTCAGACATAGCAGGTGTAGATAACTTTTCTTCTATTTTGTGTATTTTTGGAGAAAAATGAAGAAACTTAGAGGAATATATAATCAAACATTTTCTTTCATGGATTCCAAATATAGATGAAAAGACATTTTGTGCTCAGTTTAAATTTTTATAGACTCAACATTTATACAATACCACAATGAATAGGAATAGTAAGAATAACGTTAATTCTAGATTCCTAAACAAAATTTCAACAAGTGTCACTCCACAGACCCCTACCCTCATATAACCACCGTTCTCGAAACTAGCTTCTTACATGGCATCCCAGACACCATAAAGTCTTCCAGTGAAAAAACCACGTATTATTTTAATGTGCTAGGTTCACACAGGCACTCAATAAATGAGAGCTTGAGTAGCAGTAGTCATTTATTAGAAAAAATATATGTGCTCACAAAAATTGGATAGTAATATATATTTAAAATACTGATTAAAATTGTGGGAACACATGTTCAAATTGAATGAATTATAGTAACATGAGCCATGCGTGTGTGGACTTTAAATTCATATTTTATTGTATGTTAGCAGTTGAATGTTTTTTTTACCTTCTTTTATTCTTTCCAGGTACAGCTGCATGTGTCTATTCGTCATTTTAATGATCTTAATGACTTCATTCCATACCCACCATTTGCTGTGAAATCCATCAATCGCATGCCAGTTCTGATGTTGTTCTTGATAATATTGCCTAATCGCAGCAATATTTTTGCCATATTTTGAGTTCTTGAAAGCTATAATCTGTGTGCTATTGTGTAATGGATAAGGCAAACTAACAGAGAAACAGAGAAGGAATGGAAAATGCTGTTTAAAACATAGGTTTTAAAAAAATGATTAAAGTTCATTCCTTCATCTCTGTTTTTATTACATTCATTACCTCTGTTCCTTTTTTTTTTCCAGAAGCAATCTTTTGAAAATCTCCTTGGAAGGCACTTCCAACTCAAAGATGACCAGGGGGATGATTGACCTGTCTTCCAAGATATTCACTTGATATTTAGTTACAGGATATCCATCGATGACCACACTAACAAGGAGAAACATGAAAACAAAATTCCAGATTGCTTTTCTCCTGTATCTTTATTTCTGTCTTCCAGAACCAGTCTCTCTCTTTAGGAGTAGCCCCATGTTCTCTTCCTATGTAACCTGATTTACCTTCTTTAAAAAAATTTTTTTTTTCTTTATTGATATTACAGAGAGAGAGAGGAAGAGAGAGGGTTAGAGACATCAGAGAGATAGAAACATCCATGAGAGAGAAAATCGATTGGCCGCCTCCTGCATGCCCCTCACTGGGGATCAGGCCCACAACCTGGGCACGTGCCCTGACTGGGAATCGAACTGGTGCCTTCTTGGAGCATGGGTCGATGCCCAACCACTGAGGCACATGAGCCGGGCTATTTATCTTCTTTGCACTCCACTCTCTTAATCTCTCTCTTTCTATTATAATATTTAATTTATTAATTTTTTTATTACAGATGTCCCTCCTTTCCCCCCCTTTGACACCCTCCTCCCTGCTTCCGCGCCACACCCCCTTCACTGTACTGTTGTTTGTGTCCTTTGGTTATCTCTATATTTTAATTTTTATTTATTTATTTTTAATCCTCACCTGAGGATATTTTTCTATTTATCTTCAGAGAGAGTGGGAGGGAGGGAGAGAGAGAGAGAGAAACATTGATGTGAGAGGGACACATCGACTGGTTGCCTCCTGCACAACCTGACCAGGGCCGGGGAAACCGCAACTGAGGTACGTGCCCTTGACCAGAATTGAACCCACGACTCATTGGTCCGTGGGTCGACGCTCTAACCAATGAGCCAAACCGGCCAGGGCTATCTCTATATTTTTAATCTCAGCCAGCCCAAGGCCCAGAAGGAGGGCAGCATACATAGGAACACAGCTCTCAATTCATATACTTAGCATCATAGAGCTAGGTTTTGGCAGGATTTGAGAGAGAATACACATAATACCTTGAATATTGTGTTATTCAATTGAGGAGGCTGGGGTGTGTGGAAGGGGAGATGAAGAGTTGGTGAGAAGAGCTCTCTAATATCTGGGAGAAAATCATTCCATCAGGACTCATCATGCTACTGAGCAGAAATGAAGGAGAATTTGTTAGTCCAACAGTTTGAGATAATTGGAGTCTTACTATCGAACTGAGAGGAGGAATAAAGGCTGTTCGCACATTCTGGGAGGAGTAGCCCCCAAAGTCAGGGGCATGCTGGCTGATGGTCATCAGGAAGGGCTAGTTTGAAGTTAAGTCACAGGATGTCCTCCCTCAGTGCTCTCCAACCAAATCTCTAGGTACTGACCAGTTCTAAGTTCCATGGCCAAGAAGATCGTAAGCTAACTTAGTCAGCAAGCCTAACACCATGTATGGGAGTGTCCTTGTTGTTGTCTTTAATGGAGAGTAGCTCAACTTCTCTGTCCTATGAAGCGTCACTTGAGGGGCCCTCAGGATCAGGGAAATTCAGGGTAAATAGGTAGTCCCTCTCTTGGTATTAAGGTGAAATAAATTCTTTGGGACTCAACCAAGACTGCTCTTATTGAGATTTCTTGTATGCAAAGCTGAACGCCAGAGAGGCGGTAACTCAATTTGCATAAATCCTAGGGCCTCCTGGGGAGAAAATAATCTGACATCCCAGAATCTGCTCCCTCATAACTGAAATTAGGAGAACTCTCCAACGATTTGCTTAAGGACCAATTGCAGGGGAGGGCAAGGAGGCTCCTAACACAAAACAGCTTTGAGTACATCAGGGATTCTAGGTCACTGACCTGGGCTCAAGAGCAGGGCCTTAGGTTTCACCATCTTTTACTACTGAGTATGACCAGTGGCTGTGCTGGGGGAGCAGTGGTTGAGCAGAGGAGTGTAAACTGAAGACACAGCTCAAGCACAGAGAGCCCCCCTATCTAGATGTAGTATTAAGGGAAGGGGGTACTGCTACCTGTGAATGGGCAAGGCCACTTTTTTTTTTTTTTTTTTAAGAATTTTTATGGATTTTTAGAGAGAGGGAGGGAGAGGGAGAGAGAAACATCAATGTGTGAGCGAAATATCAACTGGCTGTCTCCTACTGGGGATTGAGTCTGCAAAGCAGGCATATGCCCTGACTGGGAATCGAACCAGCAACATTTTGGTGCATAGGAGGACACCCAACCAACTGAGCCACACAGGCCAGGGCAAGGGCCACTTCCTCATCACTCCAGGGGGCAGTAAGAAGCTCCACTGGCCTGTGGAAGTCACACTGTGAAACAGTGTGGTAATATTGCTTCTCCCCCAGAGCTACATCAGGACACTTGTCACCAGTCAACGGTAATATCAGGTGGAGGTCTGGATAAGCCCAGAGACTTCTGGACAACTCTGGTTGCTACAGAGAGTAAAGTGGCCTGCTTGTTATTCTGGCATGTTTTAGCCTGACAGAAAATTAAAATATGTAACCATATAGGTGCCCAAAGTTTGACAAGCAGATCACACCTTTTACAAGTGCTTTGAACCCTATTTGAGATAAGTGTTCTAAATTCCAGTGAGTAATTTCTTGAAAGATTTAACCACTCCCATAAGGCCCCCACTTACCCTGCAGTATTACATGCACTTTCCATCAGAGATATTTCTAAGGCTTGAACAGCCAGTTTATCAGGTACTGTCATTCCTTTATGAAGATGCCAATTTATCATAAGTGCCAGCTCTGTGTCTGGTTGGTTGTTTAATATGTAACGCAAAGCTCCTCCTACTGACAAACGCTTTAAGCCGTATACACTCGAAAATTTTTTGGCAACTGAAAAACATTAAAACTTTTAAACTTACTCCATTTCACAAATTCATCAGTTAACCTTAGTTGCAGATTTTGGTCAATTGATATTGACAGCAAACTAATCTTCACATTCCTCAAAGAAATTTCCAGAACTAAAATGGCTACATTTTACTAAATTAATACAGTCAAAGGTCAATCATTATTAGCACTTCAGATATGTGGCTGATGGAGCCACTAAAAGGTCTGAGCCGGCGGGAGATCACATCCACAACACGAGGCCAGTGTAGAGCAAAATGGCTTTATTTATATATGCCTGGGTGGAGGCAGGCCAAGCCGAAAAGGGCTTAGCACCGAGTCTTTTTTGTTGTCCACTTTTAAAGGCACAAACTACAGGAAAAAAAAACTACATTCTCTTGGCGTTGCTTTTGGCACCGTTAAGGGGGGCTGACACAGAGAAGGGGGAGAGAGGAGCTTCTTAGAGGTCAGGGTGACTATTAATCTCTTTCTTCTCATGGTTCCTCTGAGTTTCCCAAGGCCTTCATTAATCCTTTATCTTTATAGTTTTCTTTGGGTGTCTCAAGGCCCTTATGTTTACAAAAAAGAAACTGCCAGGGTGTGTACGTGCAGTAACTGAGGGTCAGAATGGAGTTTAATTTTGTTAAAACATTATTAACCCTTTCAGCCACCTGTGGGTTTTTCTCATAACCCAACAAACATTTAAGTTTTCTCTGCCTTCTTTGCATGAAGTAGCAATATTATTGAGAGCTTTACAAGGCATCCTATGTGTACTATTAATATTTGGTATTATGTCCAAAATAACTCAGTTAATCCTCTAAGAAATAATTTTTAAAAATTATAATGGCATACTAGACATTTTAATAGTAATTTATAGCTTATGAGGCAATTTTTCTTCTGTGACTTTATTTGGTATTTTCAACTATTCCAACAGATGGGTAGAATGAATATTGAAATTCCAATTTTATACCTGAGAGACCTGAAGCCCAATTAAATGGAATGATTTGCCCAAGGTCACATAGATATTGCCACTGGTTGAAAGAAGACTCACCCGGGCCTTTGTTTCTCCTGAATGAGACCAAGCAATGGTTCCAGGAACTCATATGAAATGGGGGTATGCTCTGTCAGGGTTTACACATCCTGCCTCTTCCCTGTCTGGAGACTGCAGTGTGGAAAGGACACTGAGAGAGCTCATCTCGGCCCACAGGATTGCAGATTAACTGACTACAGTGAAGATCACCCAAAGGGAAACCCTTGTGGAGAGCCACAGAACCCTTAGCCTCAGTTTTGCCACAAATGCTGAGATCAGACCTATTTTTATAAAGTTCTAAAAATAAATAAGCTTTTACAATTTGACATTTTGTTGAAAAAATTAACCTCTATTTCAACAAAGAAATGAGAAATCAGATTGTCTTGTCTTCATTTTCACTTTCTGCTGTGGTTGTGGGATCTTATTTTGAATGTAAATGTTCTTCTTTCTTTGGGAAACACTGTTTTCCTTTTTAAAAAAATTTTTTTCCCTTTATTGATTTTAGAGAGAGGGAGGGAGAGGGAGAGAGAGATAGAAACATCAATGAGAGAGAAAATCAATTGGCCACCTCCTGCATGCCCCCCACTGAGGATTGGGCCCACAACCTGGGCATGTGCCCTGACCAGGAATCTAACTGGCGACCTCTTGGTGCATGGGTCGATGCTCAACCACTGAGCCACACCTGCTGGACATTGTTTTCCTTTTAAATATCTCCTGTATTTGTCATTTCCATTCCATTCTCATTGTAATAACCACTGTTCATGTTGTTACCATGTCCTTTTGAAATACTACACCAACTTATTTTTGGATTATTTGCCTTTAAACACACACACACACACACACACACTCACACACACTCACACACACACACACACACACACACACACAGAGTCCAAAGTTATACAAAATTCAAGCATTATAGGAATATAGTTTACCAAATGCCTTATTCAATTCAGCAATAATTAAGACAATAGATTTTCACTCTTTAAACTATCAATACAGATTATACTTACAAAATATTTTAATATAATTTTTATGCTAATATAATCTTAATATACTGCCATTTGACTATGTTTATATTATTTGTAATTTTTTTCTTTGTATTATCTTTGTTAGATTTTGATATCAGAATTATGCTAATTTAAAAATGAATTTGTATTCATTATACCCTTTGGATTACATGGAACATATTCCTAAATAAAAAAAATTAAAAATAAACCAGGAAGCTAACTGTCTTTTCCCTTGCTCTGGAAAAGCTTATAAAAACACAGGAAGGATCTCTTGAGTTTTTAACGCTTTGAAAGTTTGCTATAATTTTCCTCTAAAACCATTTGATTCTGGGTTGTTTTGGAGTAGGGCTATATTTTTGAATGCCTTCTCTCCAGTGGTTATTGGCCTATTTAGGTTTTCTATCTCTTTTTGAGTCAGTGTGAATAGTTGGTTTCCTGGAGAAGTGGCACTACTTTTCAGGGGATTCTTTTATGTTTATGGATAACAAAGGCAACACATCCTTACCTGTAGTTTTCCCTGATTTTGGAGGCCCCACGATTGCGATCTTAATGGGCATATTAGGCTTAGGTTTGGGTTGGCGAATATATTTGATTGGGTTCTTCATAAATTTTTCTTTAGTTTGCTTACTAGATAAAAAGTAAATATACTGACGATGGATTACAGGATAAACTGGATTCTCTGAATTTATAATTGGCATGATTGTCTCTCCTTCACTTAGCTGCAATAGGTACACAATCAAATTTGAAAGTTAGCTTTAATTTATACAGCACTTCCCCCAGATATATTTTAAAATAAAATAACTTATAAAACAAGAACATTTGTAAAAATAATCAAATATTAATATTAAAACACTGTAAAAAGAACAAATTATTTTATACTCATATGTCACCTTTCTTAAAAGGCTTTCAGTTTATGACTATTACAGTTCTTTGATTTCCTTTATAATGTCTTTAGTGTATATGCTCAATGTTTCTGCCAAGGAGTATAAGGTTGTTTAGATTATATTCATGGAAAAATTTATCTTTACAAACAGGTCCATTCCTAGGGTAATGTTATGGATGGAAATGTGTTCCCCCAAATGTATAGGTCAAAACCCTAACACCCAAAGTTACTGTATTTGGAGATAGGCTTTTAACGAAATGTAAGGTTAAATGAGTCATAAGAGTGGGGCTTTAATCCAATAGGACTGGCGTCCTTATAGAAAGAGGAAGAGACACCAGGAGAGCATGGACACAGAGGAAAGGCCGCGTGAGGACAGCAAGAAGTGGTTGTCTGCAAGCCAGGAAGAGAGGCCTCACCAGAATACCATCCCAACTGGAACCTCAGTCTTAGACGTCCAGTCTCTAGAACTGTGAGAAAATAAATTTCTGTTGTTGAAGCCACCAATCTGTGGCATTCTGTTATGGCAGCCTGAGTAGGCAGGTGGGGTCCTGGGTTATCTTTTAGGGCAGTGCTTCTCAACCTTCCTAATGCTGCGACCCTTTAATATAGTTCCTCATTTTGTGGTGACCCCCAACCATAAAATTATTTTCGTTGCTACTTCATAACTGTAATTTTGCTACTGTTATGAATCGCCATTGGAAATATGTGTTTTCCGATGGTCTTAAGCTGGAATTGGGTTATCTCTACAGACTAAAGAAATTAAACCTTTCAACTACTTTTCCTACTTCAGAAAGGCAAAACAACCACATATTTCTTTTTAACATATGTTTTTACCAATTTTTTTAGAGAGAGGAAGGGAGAGGGAGAGAAAGAAACATCGATGAGAAAGATACATCAATTGGCTGCCTTCTGCATGCCCCCCACTGGGGATCGAGCTGGCAACCCAGGCATGTGCCCTGACCAGGAATCAAACCGGCGACCTCTTGGTGCATGGGACAACGTCCAACCAACTGAGCCACATTGGCCCAGCCAACCACATATTTTTATAGCTAGTTAAAATTACTGGCCCTGGCTGGTGTGGCTCAGTTGGTTGGAGCATAGTCCTGTACACCAAAAGGTCGAGGGTTCAATTCCCACTCAGGGCACATACCCAGGTTGTGGGTTCGATTCCCAGTTGGGGTGTGTACAGGAGGCAACTGATCCATGTTTCTCCCTCAGAGTATCGATGTTTTTTTCTTTCTCTCTCCCTCTCCCTTCCTCTCTCTCTAAAATAAATAAAAACATATCTCAGGTGAGGTTTAAAAAAAAAAAAGAATACTGTACAATGCTTACAATTTTTAAAATTATCCACTGTCTTCTTAGATACACTTTAAAAAATAAAATAGAAGAACATGGCTTTCAGAGGTTACATTCCTGACATTACCTTTACAGGGTCCCAGTAGCCAAATGAGCTAATATATTTATAGGTAAAGTTGAGCATTTTCTGGGCAAGGCGTGATGATATTGGATAACACTTCTCAAAAATGCTTGCACGATTCTCTACCAGTGGTTTCAGTCTTGTATTTAACACATACTGTACAATGTGGATTTTCCGAGCTCCATTAATAGGAATTACTGGTATCAAAAACTTCTCAAATTCATCCTGATGAGAAAAAGCATAAAACCAAATATTTTTAGTGGGAAGAAGGCTGCTAGTATTCAGTGGCAGCACACAGACATTGCTGGTGACTGACCACATGGGTCTAGAGCACAAACATTTTTCAGCTTCTGCGTGACTGCATGTTGGTAGCTGGAACCGTTGACCCTGTGTGGCTTCCATGTTGCCCTTATTTATTAACTTGTTCTCATAATTGTAAGTAGTGCTGACAAAAGGGAATATAACTCTAATATACACATTTCTTTTGAAACGTTAAAAAGAAACCAAGGCATAAACCAAATTTGTTTCATACTCAACTGTTACTTTTCAAATTATGAAAATGAAGAAAAATTAATAACCTGTATTGCTTGTAAATTACGAACTTCTGTTTCAAATTTTTCTCCCAGTTCGCCTCTCAGGCGTTCAAGGGCATCCGTTTCCTGTTCTTCTTCTTCCTCACTCATCACTTCCTCCTCTTTTGGAAATTCATCTTCGAGGATGTTGTCAATGTCATCATCTTCTTCTTCGGGCTCCTCTTCACTGTCTTCTTCTTCTTTAACAATCTAAGGAAGAAAATATTCCCTTTTACTATACATCTAAAATATGTAACAAATGGCACTGCTAACTGGAATATTTTGTAATAACTGGATCTTAGCTTGTGTGGCATGGCAATATTCATCTACTAACATAGTAAAAATTTAAATATCTGGCACCCAGAAATTTAATACCTTTATGACTCTGACACACAATGATCCCATAAATAAATGCATAGACAGATATTAAATGCTTTTTATGTCTATGGCGGTCAGAATGTTACGTTTTTGATAGTCTTCAGTAAAAATATTTAATGCAACCCAAAGAGTATAAAGCACGCATTCTCTGTGATAGCTTGGACAAGATCAGTTTCTCAACTGTAAAATAGGAATAACAAAGTACTTATCTCACAAGGTTGTGGGGACATTAAAGTTAATACATGTAAAGCCCTTAGAAAAGTGTCTAGCACATGGTAAGCATGCAAATGATAGCTACTATAGCTATATTGTTACTTTGTATGAAGCACTGCTTGAATAGAACAGAGCACGCCCTCTAGGAGCTTACAGCCTATCTGAGGAAATAAGACTAATACATAAATTATTATTAAAGACTGTAACAGAATATTGACACTAAGTGGTATTGTATAGGCTTTAAGTGCTATATTTCAGTTTGCATAATACTAAACCCTCTAATATTGATCCTTCTGCATTGCCTCCAAACTCTTCTCCCTGAAGTATTCCTTGTCTCAGTTAGAGAACTGCCCCCTCATTGGAAACCTGAAAGTTATCTTGACTCCTTGTGCTCCATCTCTGTACATCCAGTTTCCAAGGACTGTCATCTGAAATAATGCTCACCCTTTCTGCTCTCACTCCACTGTTTGCTCTCTCATCTCTTGCCTGCAGTTTTCTGATTAGCTTGATATACCCTAATCTTTCTAACTGATTAGACCCTAGTGCCTTTAAAAAGGTGCCTGGAGCTAGGATTTGAACTTGAAGGTACAGGGAGGAAGGTGAGAGGATAAGGGCCCATTCTTGCTCTGTGTCTACACTCCTTCCTCTAGTTACAAAAGGAGCTTGGCAATGGGATAGTGTTTATCAGTTCTGGTTCTTTTTTTTAATTAAAACCTTGAAACCATTTTGCCCTCCTGCTACTTTTCTCTTTTTCTTATGCTTTGACAAATTTTAATCCTAAGATAATGGTTTTCTAAGGATCATTGGAAGTGTGGTGGGATGAGCCCACACTACCAGCTGGGGACATTTTAGTTTCAGGTGAACTTGTGCTCACCTCAGTACTTAGGGTGCGTATCTCTATTAACTACTCGCCTGGGCATAGTGTCACACAATTCTGCTTACTTGTTGCCCTGGCTCCCTGTCCTGGCTCTTCCTGGCTTCCTCCTGCCTGTAACTGCTCTACACTGCATAGAAGGGACACAGGCACCAGAGAAGGAGCCAGTGGGCAGGAAGAGAGCCAAGATTATGGAGCCAGGAGTAAGACTAGAAGCAAGGCCTCTGAGGAGGTAGAAGATATACAATGTAAACCTCAAGAGAAAGGGGAGTTGGCTTATAAAATTCTTAAGAAAAAATTTTTTTTCTTTATTGATTTTAGAGAGAGAGGAAAGGAGAGGGAGAGAGAGAGAGAAATCATCGATGAGCAAGAACATCGATTGGCCGCCTCCTGCATGCCCCCACTGGGGTTTTGGCCCACAACCTGGGCATGTGCCCTGACTGGGAATCGAACCAGCGACCTCTTGGTGCCCCTGAGTGGACGCTCAACGATTGAGCCACACCAGCTGGACGCTCAACCATTGAGCCACACCTGGCTGGTTTGGCTTAGTGGTTAGAAAGTCAGCCCACAGACCAAAGAGTCACAGGTTCGATTCCGGTCAAGGGCATGTACCTCTGTTGAGGTTCGGTCCCTGGTCCTGGTCAGGGTCTTGTGGGATGCAGCCAATCAATGTGTCTCTCTCACATCGATGTCTCTCTCTCTCTCATTCTCCCCCTCCTTCCCACTCTATCTGAAGATAAATGGAAAAATATCCTCCAGTGAGGATTAAAAAAAAAAAATTCTTTAGTCATATTTGGTGACTAAAGTTCCACATGATGGCGACATTTTCCCATAAAATTAATACAAGTAGTTACCTTGAGACTTTTTTTTTTTTAAACTTATCTTTATTGTTGAATGTATTACAAATGTTCCTCATTTTTCCCCCATTGCCCTCCTCCTCCCCATTCCTGCCCCCCTCCTGCTTTTCCCCACACTGTTGTCTGTGTCCATTAGTTATGCATATTTGGTTTATTTCTTCCCACCCCCCAACCCCCCTTCCCTTTGAGGTTTGTCAGTCTAACAACCAATTTGTACTTCTTAATCCCTTCACCTTTTTCACCCCTCCCCCTAGCCCCCACCCATCTGGTATCCAACAAAAGTTCTCTGTATCTATGAGAATGTTTCTGTTCTGCTTGTTCATTTTGTTTGTAGATTCAATTGTTGATAGATACGTATTTATTGCCATTTTGTTTGTTCATATTTTTTTATCTTTTTCTTCAAGAAGACCCTTCAACATTTCATATAATAATGGTTTGGTGGTGATGAACTCTTTTAGCTTTTCCTTGTCTGGGAAACTCTTTGCATGGCCATCGATTCTAAATGACAGCTTTGCAGGATAGAGTAATCTTGGTTATAGGTTCTTGCTTTTCATCACTCTGAATATTTCTTGCCACTCCCTTCTGGCCTGCAAAGTTTCTTTTGAGAAATCAGCTGACAGTCTTATGGGAACTCCCTTGTAGGTAACTAACTGCTTTTCTCTTGCTGCTTTTAAGATTCTCTCTTTGTCTTGAAACTTTTGCATTTTGATGGTGATGTGTCTTGGTGTGGGCCTCTTGGGGTTCATCTTGTTTGGCACTCTCTGTGCTTCCTGGACTTGTATGTCTGTTTCCTTCACCAAGTTAGGGAAGTTTTCTGCCATGATTGTTTCAAATAGGTTTTCGATTTCTTGTTCTCTCTCTTCTCCTTCTGGCACCCCCAAGATGCGAATGTTGGCACACTTGAAGTTGTCCCAGAGGCTCCTTACACTATCCTCATTTTTTTGGATTCTTTTTTCTTTTTGCTGTTCTGATTGGGTGTTTTTTGCTTCCTTATATTCCAAATCGATGGTTTGCTTCTTGGCTTTACTTACTCTACTATTGAATCTGTGTAAATTATTCTTTATTTCAGTTAGTGCCTCCTTCATTTCTGACTGTGCATCCTTCATTTCTGACTGGTCCTTTTTTATGCTCTTGAAGCCCTCACTAAGTTCACTGAGGTTCTCACTAAGTCCATTGAGCATCCTTATAAACAGTGTTTTGAACTCAGCATCTGTTGGGTTGCTTATCTCCATTTCGCTTAGTTCTTTTCCTGGAGTTTTGTTCTGTTCTTTCATTTGGTACCTGTTTCTTTGTCTCCTCATTTTGGCTACCTCTCTGTTTGTTTCTATGTATTACGTAGCAAGAGGTATGGGGCTAGTTGAGACCAGATACTGCTTGTTTGAAAGAATTTAGGAAAAGCTGAAGCAGGATCCAAGACAGGCCAATCCTATGGTAAAGCAACTGGCAACAGCTTGGGTGGGCCTGAAAGTTGCGTGGGGCGGGGCCTCAGGGAATCACCAGGGCGGGGCAAACAGTGTGAGCCAGGTTGCTGGAGTCCCAGATATGGCAGCTGTCTGCCGGCCCAGGGAAGGGCTCACCAAAGGAATAAAGGCCTCTGATAGCACGTCTGTCCAGGAGAAAGCTGCCTCTCCAGCCCTTGCTCCAATGCCAAACAACTCAGTTCTTCTCCGTATGTCTCTGGTGCCTTTCAAGCTGCCTTCCGGATGCTGGAACCTTGAGGGTGTGAGTCCGAGTAAGTCCGTGTGCAGGCCCTTTAAGAGGAGCTGCCAGGGGCTCCAGCCTCCCTCAGCCTCAGTTCCCGTTCGTTTTTCCAGCCAGAAGTTATGGGGATTCTCTTCCTGGCACTGGAACCCTGAGTTGGGCTCCTGGTGTGGGACGGGGAACCCTCAGTCCTCAGGGAGGACCTTCCCAGCTGAGGTATCCTCCTAATTTTTATCCGCCACACGCGGGTGTGGGACCAGCCTGTCGCGCCTCCGCCCCTCCTACCAGTCTCGATGTGGCTTCTTCTTTAATTTCGTAGTTGTAGAACTTCCATTCAGCTTGATTTCAGGCGGTGTTGAATGATGATTGTTCTGTATTTTAGTTGTAACTTTGATGTGGTTGACGGAGGACGCGATACCGCGTTTACCTACGCCGCCATCTTGACCGGAAGTCACCTTGAGACTTTGAAGTGATTTCTCATGTTAAAATGTTTTATTGCTGCTAAAAAGTCAGATAGTAAAGGCAATGATTTTTGTTAAGGGTGAGAAGACAACACTGGGTAGGACTTGATCTGCCTACAGTTCCTCAGTTAGTTGCAAAGAGGTGAGTCATGGAGCTGCATATTCTGTACAAAGAAGCAAATGATGAGAAGGTCCCTGTTTCTGTTCAAAAACGCCAGCTCCAGGGTCTATGTAGTCAGGATGGATTTGGCTCAGGGTATGGCATTAACTGATGACAGCAATCACACTAAATGATCCTTGAGATGCTATATTTTGTTTAGTCTTTCTTTGTCTGAAGCAGTAGCAGGGCATATAAAATTCCCATCAAAGGAGTTGAAAAAAAAAATACACAGTTTTAATCGTTGATTCATCAAAAATCTCAGGAATTGTCTTCCAAAAGTCAGTTTGTATAAAGTAATTGTGTGGGATACATAGTCAATTTCATAAAAGATTAAGTCTCAAGAGAGTTAACTTACAAGAACTTATTTAATTTATAAGATGGAATATCGAATCTTTGAATGAAAAATAATATGAAATTCCTCATTTTAATGTTCACAAATAGAAAACTTATAAATTAAGAACACTTAAAATTTATCCTGAAAACGAATTCTCTTAGGAAAAAGAAAATTTAACTATAAAGAATAGTAAAGAAGGGAAATTAAAGTATTATTAATTAGGGAAACTAGGTATTATTAAATTTTCCCATTTTCTAATGAAAAAACCTAGGCTCAGAGAGCTTAAGTAATGCTCAATATCATACGACAGCAACAAAACAACCCTAAGTTGAGTGCCTACTGTGTGTCAGCATTATGTTAGGCACTGGGTAGCCATCAGCGAACAAGTTCAGAAAGAATTGGAGAGATTATACCAGTTTAGGTCAATTCCACCCCAAAGTCTGTAATCCTTTGGTAATATGTGCCTGAGACATTTGAGATGATTCTTAAGGGGACCACTAAGGACGTCCAAGGGCTAATGGTACTTAACTGTGGTTGATCCCAGCTTAGGATGCCTGTCATTTTGATCCTAAACATTAGCATGACTCCTTCAACAGAACAGAATTTCAGAACATGTTTGTTCAGGGAATGAGTGTTAGAATGAGGCCAGAGACTTCTGTGAATTCTGTTCAGGGCTCATTCTCCAGTGTCTGGAATAGTGTCAGGCAATAGTGAGTGAGTAGTAGCCAGGTAGTAGTGAGTAGTGAGTTAAGGTTTGCTGATGAACTGACTGGATGAATGAAGATCAAAACACAAAAAGAGGGTTCTTATTTTTTCGATGGTGCTATAACTTCTTCAGTCCAATGGTTTTAGCTCAGCTTTTGGTTGTAAATACTTTGGACAAAGAAACAATTGTCCCGGGCCCTCTTTTGCAATGTTTTCACCCACAGTTACAGTCTCATTGTATTAGAAGTCTTCTCTACATCAACCGAGCATGTTCACACCAGGGTGATATATGGTTGCATGTGTAGCCAGCCCTATTTTCTGTTATTCCTCTTTCGTTGAATTAAATTTTTATACAGATGGAAATCAGATTACAGAAGAGTCAGTCTTGAAAAGATGTTGCAAGGGTGCTTAATCCAGAAGGAAATGGAAGAAAGCAGAGACTATCTTATTGTTTGCCTTGGTTGCAAGGGTTACTTATATGCTGATCGTATAAATATGAGCTTCGGGTCCTTTATAGAACTAGCTGGTCTAGTCACACCTCCTCTTTAACTCCTGTACCCCTGAGCAAGCTTGGGTGTAGCATTTGGGTCAGCAAGGTCGATTTGGGAATAGTTCCTCTCTAAACAAAACAAAATCCACAATCTTCAAGGTTTATGTTTTTTAAAAATCAGCAGATGTCTGGCCGGTGTGGCTCAGTGGTTGAGCGTCGACCCATGCACCAAGAAGCCGCCGGTTCGATTCCTGGTCAGGACACATGCCCAGGTTGTGGGCCCCGTCCCCAGTGGGGGCATGCAGGAGGCGGCCAATCAATGTCCTCTCTCATCGATGTTTCTCTCTCTCTCCCTCTCCCTTCCTCTCTCTTGAAAATCAATAAAGAAAAATATATTAAAATAAAAATAAAATCAGCAGATGGAGAGAAGGAGCTGTACTGAGCATCCTGCACAGTATATGACCCAGGGTTCACGGGCTGTGCCTTGTTGCATACTTTATCTCGAGATAATCTAATTTTAGTTCCAGCAGTTTCATAGGCTCTCTGTCTAGACCTCAGTCCCAAGCTCCCAGTCTGTCTCCTATGGCACAGGCTGGAAGAGTGAAAGAAAAACTAAAATTCCAAAAGAAGCATAGTTTAATGTAGTATTATATTTTGTATTAGATTATTTAAACATCTCTAATGGTTTTTTTCCTTTAAAAGTGTTCATTTTTCTGATTTCTAAAATAATAAAGGTCATTGTAAACAGTTATGTAATAACAAAAGATATAAAAAATAAAAATTACATATAATCTCACTACTTGTACATAAATTCTGCATTTTCCTCAAGACTTTTTTTATGCATCTTTTCATTTTATGCTGTACGCGCGCGCGCGCACACACACACACACACACACACACACACACACACAATGGGTGTCCTGCTTTTAAAAAAAAAATCTTACTGCCCGGCTGGTGTGGCTCAGTGGCTGAGTGTCAACCCATGCACCAAGAGGTCACCGGTTCGATTCCTGGTTAAGGCACATGCCCAGGTTGTGGGCCAAATCCCCAGTGTGGGGCATGCAGGAGGCAGCCAATCGATGTTCTTGCTCATCGATGTTTCTCTCTCTCTCTCCCTTCCTCTCTCTCTCTAAAATCAATAAAGAAAAATAAAATAAAATAAAAATTTAAAAATCTTACTTACCTCCTCTTTCTTTCTTTTCTCTTTCTCTGCTACAAGTTCAGCCCTTCTTTTAGCAATCATATCATCCTATAAAAGAAAGATACATTTACAAATTTTAATAGATAATGATAAAATTACTTTCTATGTATTAATACATATCTATTTCCCAAAGTGGGAATTACATTTGCGTGGAAGGATGGTGAGCTTTCCAACAAAGTATGTGATGGTGGCGAGTATGTTACTACATCCTTGTACCTTGGGACCACTTGATCAGCCACTTCCCTTCAGAGGGCTAAATAGCCCTTGGAGCCAGTCACTGTTCTAGAAACTGTAGAATTTCTTTTCCAATTTGTTACTTACTAGTTTGCTTTTGGTGAAGAGGTGAATTTTGTATGTGGAGGAATAGGGAAAAACTTGGAGGTTATCTATTAAAAATGTTTGATAATCTTTTATCAAACTATTAAAATATAAGAGCCTAATAAAACCTAAAAATACATATACAAATGAGGAAAGCATATGTATTTTGGATACGTTCACAGACATGGTATACGGGGCAGTCCTCCAGGCTTTCTAGGGGCCTCTAAATCTCATGCAATGGATCTTTTGATATGTCCCCAAGGTTTGCATGAAAATTAATCAGCCCCACTTAGGTTTTGAGCTCATTGGCTAAGGTTCTCCAAATTGATATCTTTTAAAATCCTAGGAGATTAGAGTGGGAGCTGAAGACGTACTCTGGGGGCTCAGGTCTAGGCCCTAGGACCCTGCTGTTTTTATCTGGCAATTACTGAGTATACATTCTAAAGAATTTATGTTTTGTTGACACTCAAAAAATATTTGTAGATAGAATTATAAAACTGAATTCATTTAGGTTTTGAGCCCCCAGAGAGATTCCCTAGCTGTACAGAGGGTGAGAGGGTACAAAAACTCTTATTATTCCTATTTTTTTAAACAGGGTTTTACCATGGGTGCGTTAACTGTATAGTTGTGAGAACAGTCTCCTTTTTGTTTTCATAATATATATAGAGAATATCGTCTAACCACAAAGAAATGCAAAGTATGCACAACCACACGCATATATATTTTGAGTCTATTTTTCCTCTCATCCTTTCACCCAAATAAGTGGCTAGTGAAGTTTAACTAATTGTGTGTCTGCTAGATGCCACCACTCTTATGAACACTGCAGTATCTATACACTTTCATTTTTCTGCTCAAAACACATCTGCAAAGCAGATAGTATTATGCTACTCTATAGGGAGTTAGCAAAGTCAGAGGGTTTAACTCATGTAATGTCACTTGGTTAGTGGAGGAGGGTGTAAGAAACTTCCAGATAAGAGATTGGAGAAGCAGATGGTATGTTGGGTGCTGCAGAGGAAGGTTTGTGTTTGTTCTAACTAAGAAACAAAGTCAGAAAAAGGGTTTGGAACAAGATTGGTAGGCTTTCAATGCCAGAATAATGAGTTCGGACCTTCACAGGGTGGCTTGATCAAAACAGAGTTTTAGGAAGATTAGTCTAGAAGTGGCCAGAAGGATGGCCTAGGGGGACCAGAGATGAAGCCAGAAGGACAATTAGGAGGTCACTGCAGGAGTGCTAGGTATGAGCTAAGAAGGATCTAAACCAGGGCAGAGTTGTGTGTGACAACGAGCAAATGAATGAAGTTATAAACTAGCTCCTGAAATCTGTTCTTTCTTGTTTCCATATCCCTAAAATTCTCAGGATATGTGATATCTAGGATGGACCTTCATTGCCTGAGAGCTGCTCTGCACAGTAAATAGTGTGGCTATTTACATTAAAGTTAACTAGAATTAAATATTTGATTTCTCAGCCTTACTAAGCCCATTTCAAGTGCTCAACAGCCACATGTGTGGCTAGTGGCTGCTGTATTGGACAGTGAAGATACACAATATGTCCATCTCACAGAATTCTATGACAGTGCTGGTCTAGAAATGTCCAGTCCCACAGTGAAGTTAACAAGCAAATGTGCTTTGGTATTTCTTCTTTTTTTTCCATTCCCGTGCTCGAAGTGCCTCTTGCCTGGCAGACACTGTGTCCATTTTCTTCGTTGAGATCAGGCAGCAGAAAAGGGAAGAATGTCATTAAGAATAGTGTGAAACTGGGTGTCTTCCCACATGTCTCTCCTTACTTCCATAATTCCTAGGCAGCTGAGAGCTCAGCTTGCCTTGATTTGGGGTGGCATAGGAATGGCCTGGGACACATGATCTCAGTGTGGTAGAGCAGAGGGATGGATGGCAATGCTCTTGAAGGGATTTCCTCTGGCTAACCCCAGGATGAATTTGCCAACTGTGTCTGAGCAAAGAAAGAGGAACTTCATGGTTTTAACACTTTGTCTGGGATTTAATGAGTATGGAGTTGTGAGAATGTATTAACTAACTTAATTTGCAGTATCTTAGAATTGGAACTAACTGATCAGTTCTCTGACCCTACAGAGGTTTCTTCCATACTATCCCTGCCAAATGTCCATTCTGTCTATGTTTATCTATTGATAAGCAGCTCACTGCCTTTAGTCTTGGTTCTTTTTGGAAACTCTTACCACTAATAAAATATATCTCTCTGTAACTTCCTCCTACCAATGGTAGTTTCTCCTCTTGCAGCCACAGGAAACTACTACAAACTCTCTTAAGCAGGAAAGCCCTTCAAATAATTTAAGGGCTGCTCTCATGTTCCACCTTAGTCTTCCTAGATCCAGATTCAAAAGCTTCATTTTTTTTCTACCCCTGCCCAGATCTATATATTTGCCATTTTAAGACACGTCATATAAATGTAATTAATCGTATAGTATGCACTATTTTTTTTTTTTGGCCTGGCTTCTTTCACTTAGCATAATGATTTTGATAATTATTCATGTTGTAGGGTATATTGACAGTTTATTCCTTTTTAATACTGAGTAGTAGCAATTATATGGATGTACCATTTTATTTATCCAGGTTTATACAATTGTAAGATATTTAAAGTACTGTGATGATTTGATATATGTATACAGTGTGAAAGGACTCCTCCCATTTAGTTAATTAAAATATCCATCACCTCACATATTTATCTTTAAATTTTTTGGTGACAACATTTAACTTCTACTCTCTCAGCAAATTTCAATTATACAACACAAGGTGGTATTATCAACTATAGTCACCATGGTATACATTAGATCCTCAGATCTTATTCATCTTATAGCTGAAAGTTTGTACCCTTTTACCAACTTCTTCTTATTTCCCACAACTCCCAAGCCCTGGCAACCACTATTCTACTGTTTCAATGAATGTGACTTATTTAGATTCCATATGTATGGTGATACCATGCAGCATTTTTTTTCTCTGACTTACTTCACTTAGCATAATGCCCTTAAGGTCCATCCATGTTGTTGCAAATGGCAAGATATCCTTCTTTCTCACGGCCAAATAATATTCCATTATTATGTAAACACATCTTTTTTATCCATTCCTCCACTGACAGACACTTAGGTTGCTTTTATATTTTGGCTATTGTGAGCAATGCTGCAATGAATGTGGGAATGAAGCTATCTCTTCAATATCCTGTTTTAATTTCCTTTGGATATACACTCAGAAGTGGGATTGTTGGATCATATGACAGTTCTACTTTACAATTTTTGAGGAACCTCCGTACTGTTTTCCATAGTAGCTGTACCAATTTACATTCCCACTAACAGTGCAAAGTGTTCTCTTTTTTCCACAGCCTAGCCAACTCTTATCTCCTGTCTTTTAAAAAAATTAAATTAAATTTATTATTTTATTTATTATATTTTTTTTCCTAGTTTTATGGTTGCAGGTCTTATGTTCAAGTCTTTAATCCATTTTGTATTGATTTTTAAAATTTATTATTAATTTATTTTTGTTACAAATGTTTCTCCTTTTCCCCCCATTGACCCCCTCCTCTTGATCCCGTCCCCGCACCCGTCCCCAGCATTGTCGTCTTTGTCCATGGTTATGCATACATGCATTTAAGTTCTGTGGTTTATCTCTTCCCTCCCCTACACCCCAGCCCCCCTTCTGAGGTTTGTCAGTCTGTACCCTACTACTATGTCTCTGAGTCTATTTTGTTCATCAGTTTGTTTTGTTCATTACACACCACAAATAAGTGAGATCATGTGATATTTGTCTTTCTCTAATTGGCTTGTTTCGCTTAGCATAATACTCTCCAGGTCCCTCCATGTGACCTCAAAGGATAAGAGATCTTTCTTTCTTACAGCTGCATAGTATTCCATTGTGTATATGTACCATAGCTTTTTTTATCCACTCATCTATTGATGGACACTTGGGCTGTTTCCAGATCTTAGTGATTGTAAATAGTGCTGCTATGAACATAGTTGTATTGATTTTTGTGTATGATATAAGATAGGTCAGTTCCATGCTTTTGCATGTGGCTGCCCATTTTTACCAACATCATTTATTGAAAAGACTGTCCTTTCCCCATTGTATATTCTTAGCTGCTTTGATGTAAATTAACTGACGATATATGTGTGGGTTATTTCTGGGCTCTCTAGTCTGTTCCATTGATCTATGTGTTTAGTCTGCTATTAAACCTTTCTACTGAATTTTTCAGTTCAGTTATTATACTCTTCAACTCTGTGATTTCTGTTTGGTACTTTCTTATACTTTCTATCTCTTAGTTGAAATTCTCATTTTGTTCCTTCACTGTTCTTCTAACCTTGCTGAGCATCATTATGATCATTATTTTGAACTCTTTATCAGGTAAATCACTTCCCTCCATTTCAGTAAACTGTTTCTGGAGTTTTATCTTGTTCTTTTGTTTAAAACTTATTTTTTTGTTTCTTCATTTTCATTGATCCTCTGTGTTGGTTTCTGCACATTAAATAAAACAGACACCTCTCCCAGTCTTGACAGATTTCGTCTTGCTTAGAAGATTAACCTTATTGATCAACCTGGCCCAAGTTCCTGGCTGTCTCTCAAACCTTTGTGATCGTCCAAGCTACCTTCTTTGTTCTTTGTGGCTTCCAGTAGTTGAGGGTGTGCTTCAACCCATCAGTGTCCCAAAGGGAGGACTGCAGTCAACATAGGCTGATGGGAAGCTAGACTCAGGCAGCAGCTGTTTTGCTATGTATGATATGTTACCTTCTTGTTCTCCCAATGTGTAGGGGTAAAAGACACAAATTCGCTCAACTAGTTTGTTTCAGAGGGAATTCCTTTGTATGCAGATTCAGTGTGTCTCCACCTTGGGCTAGAACTCAGGTACTCTATCTGGATGTCTAACTATATTTAGTTTATCCATTCATCAGTTGATGGACATTGGGTTGTTTCCACTTTTTGGTTATTATGAATAATGTTATGAATATTTATATACAAATTTTTATGTGGATATGTTTTCATTTCTGTTAGATAGATTCCTAGGAGTGGAATTGTTGGGTTTCTATGACACTTTTGAACATTTTATGTAATACTCCTCACACTGCAGTTTTAGAAAAGATGTTCTAAGCTAATATCTGGATCTGTTTCACTATAGGCTTACATGGCCTTCATGGATGGTGTCATAATTCCAGGAGCTAGTGAAAAAAACCACTGATAATTTTAATTCTTTGTATTTCAAGGCCTGCTTCACTTGCTGCCTCTTCCATTATGCACCTGTATCTGGTATAGGGATACTTTGGTGCTACCACAATCTTTAATTTTATTTGCCTTGGTGAGAGAAGCATTAACCTGTTGATAATCAGGCCTCAAATAAATTTTAACTCTTCAATTAGAAATACTCTTAATATTTGATGAGAAGTGTTTTCATATTGACTGTGGTATTAAAATCAGAAAACCACATTTTTGTAAAGACCACTTTATAAATTGAATAGATGCTGAAAAAATTTACTCTCATACTTTTTTACAAGATACATACCTTGATTTTTGTCTTCATTTCTTTAATGAGTTTTTTCCTTTCTAATTTCTTCTTTTGTTTCAGTTTCCACTTTTCAATTTGGGGAGGCAGGAGGCGATCAGAAATCTCTTGATCATCAACTTGTATTAAAACAGCAGCATCTGGGAAAAATCCATGTTCCCCCAGAAACTGGGCTTCATCGGGATATCGTGGGAAACCATCTAATATAAAACCTGTGGAACTAGGTATAAATTTCATAGTTTACTTAAAATATTATATTATAAATCTTGATTTAAAAATAAAAAAGTATTGGTAAATCTCAACTTTACATAAGATGTGCAATGAGTAGTTTAAAAAGTATCTTTTTGTTCTTTTAATATTTCTACTTGTATAAACATGATGTGTCTTCTCTCAAATGTATTGAATTAGATAAAAGCCATACTATTTATACTTATATTTGTGGTATAGATAAGTTCTCTTTAACTGTAAATAGTCTTAATATTTGGTGAAAATTAAGAGAGCCCGGCTGGTGTGGCTCAGTGGTTGAGCATCGACCCATGCACCAAGAGGCTGAAGGTTCGATTCCTTGACAGGTCATATGCCCAGGTTGTGGGCCTGATCCCCAGAAGGGGGCATGCAGGAGGCAGCCAATTGATGTTCTCCCTCTCCTTTCTTCTCTCTCTAAAATCAATAAAGAAAAAATATTTTTTTAAAAATTAAGAGAAAATAAATTTTCTGCCTGGGAGAAATGCCCAGCCTAATGAACGTGTCACTCTAAAAAGGTGGGCTTGGCCAGCCCACCTTTAATGGGAAGCCACCCTTTAGTAGTTTTTCTTTTAGTGATGTTCCCTTTCATGAGACAATTCATACCCTCTTCCCTGGGTCCCCTTGTAACTCATGACAATTATTTATGTATGTATCCTGGCTCATATGTATTAAGATGATTATAATCAATTACGATTATCAAACTTGTTTGAGTATGATGAAACTTGAAGAATCATGAAAATAACTGGAGTGTTAACACATTTTCATTGTGGAGTAACTAACTGTACAACAATCAGGCTTTGAGAACTTGGCCTTGTTTAATTGAGAAAGCAGTATTGGTCCCCTTTTAAATGAAAGTTTATCTTGTTTATCTAACATTTGGTTTGTTTAAATATTTATATTTAAATATATGTTTTCTTCTTAATATGAGCAGGACTTTCATGAACATTTCAGCCCTTAATTGGCATTTAAAAATGTTTTCTAGCTTATTAAATGGGCAAATTCCCATACAATGGCCATAAAACATGTCCTTTTGTTTAGAGATGCCTTTAGCATTGTCTAGTATGTGAGGAACAATTTCATTCCTACTGTTCCAGCTGTCACTTCTTTGTCAATGACTTCTAAATCTTCACCTCTACACCCAACCTGTTCTGAGTTTCAATTCAGAATTTTCAAAAAGCTGCTTAGTTTCTCCATCTGAGGGACTGTCAGGAATTATATATGTATCATACTATCAAAAATCATAATTATTGTTATTTTTCCACACTCTTCTAACTTCTAACTCACAAGTATTCAGGTGGCAAACTTCAGAGACATCTGGACTGCTCCCTCAATTTCCTCTTGGTTCTCACACACAATAGCTAAATCCTGGCATGCCCTCCTCTGTACCCACATTTCCATTTCTAACACTACACCCTAGTTCAGGCCCTTATTATATCTTTCCAGGACTAATGCAATACCCTTTTTAAAATGTGTTGATTCTTTCGTGATTATAAAAGCAACAAATCTCACTATAGAAAAAGTGGAAAATACAGGAAAGCATAAAAAAGGCAAAATTATCCATAATCTCATGTTCCAGAGGTTATTGACATTTTGTTTTGTTTCTATCTAGTTTTTTCTTCATATGTCCATCTCGCGATCATATTATAAATAACTTTGTATCTTCTTTTTTAACTTACCATTATATAACATTTTTTATGCCATTACAAATTCTTCGTTATAACACATTTTTATAATTGCATAATATTCTGTTATTTTATTTAGGTTTTTACAATTTCACATTTAACTTTAAATTCTGCAAACCACATGCTTTTTAAAAGAAAGTATGGCGTGAGGTCAGGAGCTAAATTAATGAAGAGCAACTCATGGCTGCTGTTGCAATCAATCTACCTAAATTTATTACAACTACTGATCTAATTTAGGGAACAGGAAATTAAAATTAAAGTTGGTAACTAATAATACCACTCACTCATTTAGGCCTGGGACTAAGTGAAAGAGTGTCCAGAGGAGTACTGGGACTGGCCAGTTATTTGAATTCTCTATGATATAGTTTCCTTATCTCCAAAACAAGATAAAAGTTTCTATTCATAGGGTAATAGTAAGGATTAAGTACATTAATATGAATAAAATGTAGTAGAACAGTACTGGGCACATAGTAAGTTCCATTTAAATGTTTGCTATTAGTACTGTAAATATCACTTTACTTTCTTCTGGTGGATACCAATGCAAGAGATTCTGGTTTAAGAAAACGAAGTGAAGTTTTAAACTCTGGTGGCCTAGAGATTCTTAGATTTGTCCTGTGTGAGGTCAGGCTTGTTCTTGGCGTTTGGTTAAGGGATAACACTATGGACAGCTATTAAGTGTTCTTAACTGTAATTACTAAATAGCAACAAGGAAAAGAGTCTGGCACATAATTAGTATATATGGGTTTAGATTGTGGGTTCTCAACCACAACTATACCTTAGAATCACGTGGGGAGCTCTAAAAAAATACCAATGCCCGCGTCCCAACCACACACACCTCTAAAGATTTTTAAAAATATATTTTTTCTCTTTATTGATTTTAGAGAAAGAGGAAGGGAGAGGGAGAGAGAGAGAGAAACATCGATGAGAGAGAACATCAATTGGCCGCCTTCTGCATGCCCCCCACTGGGGATTGGGCCTACCCCCTGGGCCTGGGCCCTGACCAGGAATCGAACCAACGACCTCTTGGTGCATGGGTCAATGCTCAACCACTGAGCCACACTGACTGGGCGACCCCTAAAGATTTTGATTCAATTGTATTTAAAATAATTCCCCAGATGTTTTTAATATATAGAATCACTAATTTACATGAGTGTACAGGAGAAAATTCTTAAAGTTATATTGAATTACATTTTGAACTTTTGAGAGTAAGGCAAATAAAAGTCAATAAATGTATAATCCTATATAAATTAAGATACCGTATTGGCTCCTTAAACCACCACTCAGAAAGAATTGTGTAAAGAATCTCGGGAGGCAGTGGTTCATTTTCCATTAGACTTAGTCTCATTGCTTCTTCTTCTTCTGTAAATTGTACTTCTAGAGGCTAACCACAAAAATCAGAAAACAAAACAAATTTAAAAGTCTATACATCAGTACACAATACTCTATTACATAGTTGATTAAGATGACACCTGTTTTTCTCAGGACTTTTTTTTATACTGTTACTTGTGAACATTTTAAAATTTGTGCTCTTTTCTTTAAACCAATATTTAATATGATTTAAAATATTAAATTATATCTACTATAGCTAAGAGGAGTTACTAGCGATTAGTATAACTGGTTTTTATACGTGGCCTCAGGATATCTATCTCATCACCTTTTGCTAAAACCTTGTTCAATCTGATTGATTTTTGTCATCTATCTTATAATTATTACACCTAGATCCCGATTAAAGGATGGGCTAGCCAGGTGGTCATCTAAAATACAATCTGTACCTAGGCCAATTTATAGGGGATTCTTTAAGAAGAAAAGGGTCTAGCTGTATCGGAAATAGTTAAAAATTGAGTTAGAATTAAGAACTTTCTCTTTACAACCCCAGATAGAAACCAGCTATGAGAATCATACAAACTTTCTTACGAGGCACCATGAGAAATTAATATTTTGAGATTAACATTGGCACTGGGGCAGATTTTTATAATACATGATACAAACAAACAAACAATAAAAAAACGAGAGCCTTGGTGGGTGTGACTCAGTTGACTGGGTGTCATCCCGAGCACCAAAAGGTTGCTGGTTTGATTCCCATTCAGGGCACATGCCTGGGTTGTGGCCAAGCCCAAGTGGGGAGTGTACAGGAGGCAGTCAATTGATGTTTCACTCTCTCATCGATGTTTCTTTCTCCTTCCCTCTCTCTCTAAAAAATAAAAATAAAAACTCATAAAAACAAAGCAACCCCCCCTCCCCAAAAACAAATAACACAATAATAGAAAACCTTAGGGACTAGGTCAGACATATCAAATAACATAGTCTTAAATTAATGCTATACAACAGTTTTGCTAGGGAAAGCTTTTCTGATTTTTACTGGAGTCGTGTGAAACTCAATAATTTTATATTATAGATTAGCAGTAAGATTTGTATCCAACATATGGGGAGGATGACTCTTAAGTGACTTTTATGGGCTAAGTTTTTTCTTTTTCTTGGAAATTTTAAGTTTTATACAGCTTATATTCTACTTTCCAAAAGCAATACCAGTAAACACAACTATCTGCAAAGAGAGTATTAATATTACTACCAGCTTCCTTGTATTTTCTTCCTCAATCGTGACATTGGCCTGAATTGCAAGGTCTTCAAGTTCTTGTCTCGCAAGTTGTTCTTCCTCAGCATCTTCTTCAAATTCAGGTCCAATTTTCTTTTCAGTTTTGAGCATTAGTTTTTCTTGTAGAAATTCTTCAAACTGAATGTGAAAGATGGCCAAGTTTTCTGCTAACTGTCTTCCACAGACAGTTTTGCCAGAGCCATGGGGGCCCAGAAGGCATATTCTTAATGGAGGAGCCTGACACAGGGGGTTGGGTCAGGGAAAGGTGGGATAAGGGAGAGTGAAGGAAAGAAAATTTTGAGTTATTAAAAACAAAAAGGCTAATTAACTGCCCTCCCTAAGACTGAATTATTACTTCACAAACTCAAGGATGCTTTGACATTAGGATATCAATTAACATGATGCATTACATCAACAATGGTTCTCAGGCAGCATTAACAGCCATAAGATCATCTTGATATCTTGTGCCAAAAAGCATTTAATAAAAGATAATTTGTTGTTGTTTTTTTAAAGTTTTAATTTTAAAAGAATGAAATCTAATGAACAAAATAAACTGACAAAAAAAATGGAACCAGAAGCATGGATACATGGAACAGACTGGCCAGTGCCCAAGGGGAGAGGCATAGGGATGACTGGATAAAGAAAGTGAAGGAAATAGCTAAAGAACATATATGCATACCCCATGGACATGGACAATAGTTTGGTAAAGAGCAAGGAAGGGGTAGGCAGGGTGGGGTGGAGGTGGCAAAAGTGTGGGTGGGGAACTCCTGCAATAATGTCAACAATAAAAAATTTTTTTTATTTAAAAAAAGAAAATAAATAAAAAGAATGAAAAAGATATGTTTTTAGCCCTGGCCGGTTTGGCTCAGCGGTTAGAGCGTTGGCCTGCGGTCCAGAGAGACCCGGGTTCGGTTCCCGCTAGGGGCATGTACCTTGGTTGCGGTTTGTCCCCAGCCCTGGTTGGTCGTGCGGGTGGCAGCCGCTCGATGTGGCCCTTTCACATCGATGTTTCTCTCTCTCTCTTCCTCTCTCTCCCTCCCACTCTATCTGAACAAAAAATGAAAAAAAAATGTCCTCGGGTGAGGATTAAAAAAAAAAAAGATATGTTTTTAGCATGATAAAAACAAATTATATTAAAATGGTATGCTAAAACCATTATGAGATCTATGTAGAAATACATAAACTTTCTATGATATAATATTAAGAGAAAAAAGATTATATATGTCTCTCACTATATAGACATATATAAAATACACACTAGAAAGAATATATATCCATGTGGAAGAGGACGAGAAAGTAAAACATAAATATGAAGACTTGTCTAAAGCTGGTGTTACTATGTGTGTGCTTTGTTTTAAAAAATAAATAAAATATTGCCACAATATGTTCATTTATTATTGTGGTAAAATATACACAACATAAAACTTACCATTTTTCAGTGTATAATTCAGTGGCATTAAGTACATTCACAATGTTGTGCAACCATCACTACTATCTCTCTCCAGAACTTCATTATCCCAAACTGGAACTCTGTACCCATTAAACAGCAACTTCTATTCTCCCCTCTTCCCAGCCCCTGGCAACCACGCTTTTATTTTCTGTCCCTACGAATTTACCTGTTCTAAGTACCTTGTGTAAGTTGAATTATACAGTATTTTTTCTTTTGTGCTTGGCTTTAATAAGTATTTTTTAAAGAAGGTAGAAAATTGTTCCAAAGGTGATAAACAAGTAAGGATAAAAATATTCTCACAAACTTAGGAAAAGATTGATTGTTCTATAGCTACTTAAACCAGTTTTAATTGATCAAGAACTCACCTCTGGAAACACTTTTGCAATCTTTTGAATCAGTGTCATCCCTTGCCCTTGAGAGTCAAGCAGTCAGGCATGAATTTGCCCCAATAATCATGCCTCTGAGTTTGAACCAGGTTAACAGCAGTCTCCCCTGAGTAATCACACTTCTATAGAGGAGGATGTCAACCCAGTGAAGGCCACAAGCCTCTGGATCCTACACTTCCCCCAAATCCTGTCTTATGATTAGCAGACTGCTGCTCTGCTCAGAGAGACTAACTGGTTAAGGAGTAAAATCAATTCAGTAAATTTATAAGCAATAAATTCAGCTGTGTCTTTTTATTTCAGCTAAAAATAGATATTAAGTGTTGGTTTGACACAAGGCATTGCTGTAGAAATAAAAACTGATAATTATTTTAGGTTATATTCTAAAAAGTTGTTATTGCAACAGATACTTTCACTATATTATTATATCAGAATGGGGACTTCACTATTAAATAAAAAGGTGGATGTAATGAGTCCCTAAAAAAAGATTGCACAAGGGCAATCATTAAGATATGAATATAGTTTTCACCTTTAACGGTTCTTCATGAGCCACATACTCCTGGGGATGCTCCAAAAATTTTTCCTTAGCCTCAGGACTTGAAAAGTAGTAGATCTTTTCTCGATATTTAGCTGTTTCTTCTGTGTTGCCTGGTTGTAGGATGAAATTTTCTTTGAGAACCACTGGACAAAAGTGCTTTGTGTCTCCCAAATGCCGTTTCTTCTCTTTTATTCTATCTTCATTCTAGAAATATTATTGAACATTTGGAGACTATTTTTAAAAGTATTTTGATACAATAATAAAGAGGGAATAAAAAAAAATAATGTCTCTTGAATAATATTTAATCCATAACAATACACCTTTAAAACAATTTGTAAAAGCCAGTTCTTATGTTGGCCTTTTAATTAATTAATTAATTAGAAAATTAGTTTCCCTCTATGTTCACATCTCAAGCCTCTTTATTTTCATAAAGAAAATAAAGCAACACTGAGAATCAAGGTGTCCCCAGCCCTCTACAGAGCCCCGGATGTGCTCTGGTGCAGAATCAGTTTCTAAAATAAAATTAAGAAGTAAAAGCTGAGTCAGGGTCACAACTTCTTACCCATTAAAAATGAGATGAGAGATGCTTCAGGATTTGCTATGTTTCCTAATAAGTAGATATGCAATCACTCCAATAAATTCAATTTTAAAAAAAGAAAAAATAACTTGGAAATATTTATTTCATTCCATCGGAAATGTGTAACATATTTTCATTTATAAAAAACAAAGAAACTGTGTAAAGTCCTTTAAGGATTCTTGCAATTTATTTAAAGCAGTGGAAGTACATGAAAAATAATTTTGTGTTATAAAATACATGCTTATTATAAAATTATTCAAAACACATCATAATGCATAAAGAATAATAATTTTCTCTCACCTTTTTCCTTCCAATACTATATTAACACTCTTAATGGTTTTATGTGTATTTTTTTACTCTTTTTTCTAAGTATATGCTACCAATATACATACAAAATAGACATATACTTAGGCACAAATACATTATTTTAAAAAATACTAATGAACTAATACTTTACATGATTATTCTACTACATCGATGTGAGAGAGACACATTGATTGGTTGCCTCCTGCACAACCCCAACTGGGCCTGGGGATCGAACCTGCAACCCAGGCACGTGCCCTTGACCAGAAGCGAACTTGACCCTTTGGTCTGTGGGCAAACGCTCCAACTGCTGAGCCAAACCAGCCAGGGCTCAATTGTTTTTTATATTAACTAATCCTTTGTAATTTTTCACTTTCCTAACTCTATGGGGCTCCCGCTTGCCCCCCTCCCTATTCCCTAATTCTCTCTTTCAGTTCTTTATGTCCATTCAACTCAATCAAAATAGACTTAAGTTCACACTGGACTCCTTTTCCTATTGCAGTAATTATTACTGATTAAAATCTGTCCTTACCACTTTAACTAGTGCCCAACTTTGTTTATCTTTGACAGAATAAAATATCTCTTTTTGTTGTTTTAATGCATTTCTCCTTGAATTCTACTTTTACTGATATTCAGAATGCTATTTCTTCTTCTTTGTTGTTGTTATGGTTAGCATGCATAGGCTAAGGGAGACTAGCAGACTGAAAGACCAGTTAGATCAAACAGACCATAAAGTCTGCAACACAGAGATAGAAGAAACCCAATCTCTGAGTAGAAAAATAATAAAGACATTTATAAAGATTCAAGTAAACACTAAAAAGAGTTCACAGACAACAAAATATGCAAATGAGCTATAGAAGAGAGCGACTAGTTGTGGTTGACATACTAATGTCCCCCACCCTAAGAGATCCCCAGAACCTGTGAATATATTACCTTATGTGTGTGATCAAGGATCTTGATCTGGGAAAAATATCCAGGCGGGTCTAATGTAGTCATAAGGGTCCTTGTAAGAGAGAGGCAAGAAAGTCAAAGGCAGAAGGAGATGAGATGGACAGCAGAGGTTGAAGTGATGTGCTTTGAAGATGGAGAAAGAGGCCATGAACCAAGAATGCAGGTGGCCTCCAGAGGCTGGAAAAGGGAGAAAAAGGACTCTACTGTTGAGGGAGGAACATGGCACTGCCAATACTGATTTTAGCCTTAAAACCAGACTCCTGATCTTGAGAGTTATACAATAATTTGGTTGTTTTAAGCCAACAACTTTGTGGCAATTTGTTACAGCAGCCGTAGCAAACTCATACACCACCCTAGAAGACCCTAATGATGTCTATATTAGAAGATTAGGAAGACATATCTACAAGTATATGAACAAAATATAAGGAGATAGAAAATATGAGGAAAAACATAAGATATTTGGAGGATAGATCCAAGAGACCTAACCAGTAATAGGTATTGTGGAAGGAGAAAAAAGAAGAGATGGAGGAGAGGCAAGAATTTATTAATTTAAAAAATAAAAATTACTTATATGTCCATCATTCAGAGATGATGGTGTGTTATAACCACCATTAATACTTTTTTTTTCAATCCTCACCCAAGGATATTTTTCCATTTATCTTCAGATAGAGTGGGAGGGAGGGAGGGAGGGAGGGAGAGAGAGAGAACAACATCGATATGAGAGACACATCGTTTGGTTGCCTCCCGCACAACCCTGACCAGGGCTGGGGACTGAACTGCAACTGAGGCAAGTGCCCCTGACTGGAATAGAACCCACGACTCTTTGGTCCATGGGCCAACGCTCTAATGGCTGAGCCAAACCAGCCAGGGCCCACCATTAATACTTTTAACAGCTTTATTGAGATATAACTGACATTAAAATACTGTACATATTTAAAGTACATTATTTGATGTTTTGACAGAAGTGTTTATATTTGTGAAACCATCACCACAATCAAGATAATGAACATATTTATCAATACCACAGTTGCTCATGCCTCTTTCCTGACCCTATTTGCCTCCTACCTGCCCCACCCTCATGTAACACCACTGCTGTGTTTTCAGTCACTATAATTAGATTGCATTTTCTAGAATTTTATACAAATGTAATCATATAGTATGTTTTTTCTTTTGTGTGGCTTCTTTCTCTTAGCATGATAATTTTGAGATTCATCCAGATTGTTGCATATATCAGGAGTTATTTTTTTGTTTTTATTTATTTTTTACTGTGTACTATTCTAGGTTAAATTATCCCCATTCCTGAGGCTTTGACCCTATTAGTACTACCCAGTGGTTAGTGGGAACAGGCATTATTTCTGGCCCTGTATGAGATCGAAGTACTGTTCCCTCTAATCTCATCAGGTGGTACTTCTCCTGGCCCTGAATAGTTTTCTGATCAGCAAATCTGATCAGTACTCTGCTCTGCAGGTCTCTGGAATTCTCCCTCTGTGCACTTCTTTCCTCTCTGGTCTTTTCCCTGTGAACTCTAGCTGCTTTGGTGCCTGGGAATTCTCTGCTCTATCTCCTCCAATAGCGAAGTCTGCCTGGCTCTGCCTGGGTCCTTCCTCCCTGAACCATGGCCTGGACAAGGTACATGATCTTACAGATAGTAAGCTGGGGAAATAGCAGGGTGCACCTCATTTCCCCCTCATCTCTCTGGGATCACTGCACATCACTGCCTCATGTCAATGTGTTGAAAACTGTTTCATATATTTTATCTTGTTTTTCAGTTGTTTCAGGCAAGAGGGTAAATCTAATCCCCTTTACTCCATCTTCCCCAAAATGACTGTTGAGATTTTAGTACATATCTTCCCACAATTTTTCTTATGATGTGATGTATACCTTTTGCTTTTGTCTGTATAGCACCTTTCTTCTCCTTTCTAGTAAGATAACCTTTCTCCCTCTTCTCATGGAGAACTGCTTCTTCCACATTCCAAGGAACTCAAGTGGACTGGACAATCATAGTAACTCCCTACCTTATAGTCATGGGTGGGCATGTTACCAAGGCTGGTTCAATCATATACTAAGTTCTCTAGTTACTATGATTAGTCAGGGAAACTGACTGAGATGGGAGAAGCAAAGTTCTTTCTTGCTATTTTTCCAGGTGGATGTCAGGACAGAGTGTTCTTTTGCCTCCTAGATAAATTTCTAAGAACTCCTGGCATCCTTATCTGCCTTGTTTGAAAAACAAAAAACAAAAAAACATCTTTGCAGATGTAATTGAGGATCTCAAGATGATATTTACAATTTATTATCCAGGTGGTCCCTAAATCCAATGATGAGTGTCCTTATAAGAGAAGGAAAAGACATGGAAGAGAAGGCCATGTATGGACAGAGGCAGAGAGGGGAGGTAAGCAGCCATAAGCTATGGATTATCTGGAGCCATCAGAAGCTGAAACAGGAAAGGAAAGATTTTCCCTAGAGCCTTAGAGGAAGCATGGGCCTACTGACACCTTGATTACAGAATTCTGGCCTGGAGGCCAAGAGAGAATTAGTTTCTGTTATTTTAAGTCTTCCAGTTTGTGGCACTTTCTTGTGGCCACCTTAGGAAACCAATCCAACAGGAAAAACTGATTTGTACTGTGGTAAATTAGGAAGAGTAGAAGTGAGGAAAGGACACTATTATCAAAAAGAGAAGTTTTAAATACTACAGATAGCCTGAGAATTGTCTGCAGACACAAGAAAGAGACATTCTCTCGCAGAACAGAACAGGACACAGAAGAACAGCAGAAGGATGACTGAAAAAAGAGAATCTGAATATAGGCAGGACAAAATCCATAGCTGTGAGCCATTCATTCTGACTGAAAGTTGTTATCAGAATCACACTACATAACATTTGTTGTTTGACACACACATATTTGGGTTTAACTTATTTACAATTGTATGTTTATCTAATTTATTACATCATTTTGTTTCCTTCATAAAGCCCCCAATTTAAAAAACTTCCTATTTTATTATTGATAGATGCCTGAATTGGGTAGCTATCAATTGAGAATGGTTATCAAAATTCTTGTGACAAGGGAATAGATTGGTGCCTAAAATGAGTTGTTCCTGTTTGAAAATACCACTTGTTAATATCATGCAAGCAGACTCTCAAAGATGCCATTGCTGTATTTTACATAAAACACTCACTTCTGTTAAATTTATAAAATACTTCTGTCTCTAATATATATAGCTTTCTCCATGAAAAAAAAAAATTAAAAGATTTCCCTTTTCTTTTTTCCTGTGCCCTGGCATTTCAGGGATCAAGGGAAGCTGGGGTGAAGGCAAAGTGTGTTTAAAATGTTTCTGTGTAAATATATAAACAATTTATAATCAATACAAACTATTCTTTAACAAGAAAAGAAAAGAAAATGTTTATATGTAAAACTGAGGAATCCTGGGGTCCAAGAGTGCTAATTACAGCTCAGAATACGTGCGCTTTCAATGATGTGACCAATGTGAAGGAGTAGTAATGAGAGACTCAGACCTCTTCCTCTTCCTCCTCTTCCTCTTCCAGCTCCTCATCACCCTCCGCTTCAGCCTGGAAGTCGTCTGTTTCTTCCTCAAAATCTTCAACGTTTAACTCCCATGCAGCATATTGGAAAGGTTCTGTAAAAAAAAAAAAAAAAAAGAAACATTTAGGAAGATATTTTTGTGCTAAAATGATATTAGCATATATTACAGTATTCAAAGATTAGGAAAATTAATTGTAGTGACTGATCTCTTAATTTAAATGTGCACGCAACTTGGCCTTTCGAATTTTTTAAGCAATAACTGGCCAGCATGGCTGGTGCTGTTTCTGGCCCATAGCTGTTCTGATTGGCAGGTGCCTGCATTATGAGAATTGTTAAATACTTTAACCATCATCCCTGGATATGTTGAATGTTTCCCTTTATGGACCATCAAGAAAGGTTTTAAACTTGCACAGGGCTTTTAATAATATTACCTGCTCTTCACAGTAAATGTTAGGATTACAGCCCTTACTTTCCATAATCTCAACTGCTTTTTGAAGTAGTTCCTCTGGAGTTTTGCCAACAACCTCCACCTTGAAAATTGGAACGAAAGAGTCAGCGATTACTGTTTCTATGGATTTCCAGTTGGAGATGAAAGATTTAATCTTCTCTTTAAGTGGTTCCATTTCAGGAACATCAGGGTAACTGTCTTCAGGAAATTCAGGTAGCATAACTGTTGAATAAAGGTTAAAGGAAAGAAAAAAAGAGGCTTCAAACATGGTATCTTGACCCACATTGCCAAAATAATTTATACGTTATAATATTTTAAAAACAAAGGAAAGAAACATATTGTTCTCAGCAATAATGTATATTTATAAATTCGTATTTTAATTATGCTCCATTCCATGTATTGATTGTAGATGAATTATTACCTATTAATAAAATTATTTGGATACTTACCATGTATTTCATTCATATGGGAACTTTAACTATTAATAAAATGTATAAAATAAAATTTGATGGAAAACAGTGTTATAAGCTGGCTAGATATACTTTTAATATAATAAGCTAAATAAATATAACACACCAACTGGCATACAATGTAAAAAGCAGTAAGTAGAAAGTTGGTACTATGCCTAAAATAAGGGACCACG
Organism: Tadarida brasiliensis; assembly: GCA_030848825.1. Classification (NCBI taxonomy): domain Eukaryota; kingdom Metazoa; phylum Chordata; class Mammalia; order Chiroptera; family Molossidae; genus Tadarida; species Tadarida brasiliensis. Next base: position 47,692,049 of record CM061262.1, on the reverse strand, counting down.
CCCATTGTAGGAGAATACAAAAAGCACTTTTATGCACTAACTACTTTTATTTTATAAGCTAACCTGTTTCATATAATTTAGTTTCCAGGCCCTCTTTGGATTCTTTTGGAATTTCTGTTCCAACTGTAGTTTCCTCAGTAGGATCATATGCTTAGAAAAGAAATCTAGTAGTTAGTGTTTGAACTTTAAAACATCGTTTCTTAATGAAAGTTTTGGCACAAAGAAAATTTCAAAACACAGTTTAAATTGTATATGATATATCTGATTGAAAATACAGTTCTTGTTAGGGAAAGTATGGCATAAAAATACCTAATAGTATAAGATGGAAAATGAAGGATATTCTTAAATATACTGATGGACAATGACCAGAATAATAACTGACACATGGTAGATACAATTCTGACTGATAATAGTCCTGTCTACAGCAATGAGCTAGAATTGATGTTAAATGGAGTAGGAGGCTGGCTTTAGAACATCCAAAGGAGGTTCCCTGGGAGTAACAGTAAGGAGATAAAAGGCAATAAAACTAAATTGTCCCTTAAACCTGTTAGATTAGTGAATACTAATTATGAGACACTCTGGATATATGTTTGATGTGTCATATTTAATGGATGTCTGTTTCCTTTATTTATTTAATTCTGGTACTGTATGGCTTGTCTTCTTGCAAAAGGTAGGTGGGTGGGAGAATAGTCAGCCTTATTGGTTCGGTACTGAAGAAAATACTGAAGTTTCTGGGTGGCAGCACAAGTCAACAGAAGTGTGGGACTCTTAAAAGGAAACTGGGTATTTCATCCTGCTAGCTCCTCTGTTGGGCACAAGGGATATGATTTTGTACTTATTGCCCCATAAACCTAATGTCAACCCCTGTAGTAAAAATGATCTATGTTGAACTTGAGATTTCTCAGTGTGAAAATTCCCCTTAGTCCTGGTTCTTTTACCAGCTGATAGCAAGTTCCTAGTCCTTAACTGCCCCAGGCTGGATTTGGCTGCAGATATTTGAAGACCCTTAGTTCACGGCATTAGTTTCTAATCCAATACTAACTGTGGTTGGAAGCATTTAGGAGCCTCATTCCCACCGTGCTGGGTACCCTATTGTCCCGCTGCTTTAAGCCCACTTTCCAGTCTTGAGAGTGACTTTCATTGCCCAAAGACTCCTTGCCCTGCCCCCACCCACCAAACTGCACTGCTGCAGCAGGGCAGACTCCGTGGGTGTGTGACCTGAGCAGTTTACAGTCTCTCACTCAGAATGGCCTCACACTTAGTTTAACGCTCTTTGGTTGTCAATTTGAACTTTTTAATAGTTTTATTTTTGAACTTTGTTTTGTAAACAAAATCCAAAGGGGCCCAATGGGACAACAGAGCATGCATATGAGCAGAGATACACACAGTATGTGTTAGCCAGTCCTTGCCATGCATTCTCACGAGAGTTCCTGATGCCCCGTCATGAGTATAGAATTCCAGGGGAACTCATGATGTGTGGGAGTAAGTGTGATTGAGTGGTGGGAGCAGGCAGGGGAAGATGCTGACAGACCCGAGAGACTATGCTTTCCCTTTGAACCAGAAATTGCTTCAGATGCAGAAAGAAGGTGAAAGCACTCAGAGAGACACGAATGACCAAGGAACTCCATTTCTTACTCATGTCACTTTCCTGTAGTAGCTAAACATGTAGGCTGAAAATGAGAAGGAAAGGAAAAGACAGGGCAACCCAGTGTTCTTTTTTCTTACAGTCCTTTCATTACCGGGAAGCTAAAAGTAGAGAGTGTTGGTAGAATATGTGTATATCAAGAAGTGAAATAAAAAGCTGAGTTAGTTTTGTGCACAAAACTTACCAGTATTCTGGTAAGAATGAACTACATATGTATGTACGAGCTGTCAAATATGAACTGTGTCAATTTCAGTGATTCTGCATAGGAATTAAACGCTTTCATTGTCATTTAAAAATGGCATTGCACAACATAAAGATGAATGGTAAAATTCATGCTAATCACTTAAAATTTTAATATTTCTTTACTTAGAATGACATTAAATAACAAATAAAAATCAATCCATGACAAGTTGAGAGAGAGATTATGGAAGAAAAAAGCTTTACATTTTAGTACCTTTAATGGCACTTTTTCCCTGCGTTTTGAACAATGTGCCCCACAAATGATGTAGACAGCCCTGTTCCTAAGTACCAGATGGGGCAGAGCAGTAGTGCTTTCCTACAGTACTTCAAACCATGGGATTTGGAATAAATGGCTGCTCTTGGGGGGCTCATTTCTCCATTTTTAGCCTGTTTCTATTTTCTAAATATATACACATGTATGCACACACAAACACACCAATGGACATGAGTAGAATTAAGGATAAAGTCTAACCTGATTCAGGTTCTGTTTCAGGAACTTCAGACACTTCAGGCTCCTCAGGTAAGAAGCCGCTGGTCTCCTCGGCTACTTCAAGGGCCTCAGACCCTTCAGGAACATCATTCTCCTCACCTTCAAGCTCCTCAAAAGCCTCAAGGTCAGCCTCTTCCACTTCTAGAAAAAGTGAGAAGAAATAAATTATCATTCAGATTAGGTCAGCAAATATGAATTGGGTGCTAGGCACTCTGATAAGTGCTGAGACCCAAAGAACAAAGAGTGGTCCCCTGCCCTGCTGGAGCATGGGGGTTAATGAGGGGGAGAGATACATTTTCTATATATTTTACCTATGAAAATGTAGTGGTATGGGATTATAGTCATATACTCAGAGTGCATGGGGAGCACCAGTCTAAGGGTTCATTTAAAACAGGAAATGTTTATAGTAGTCCCAAATATTATAATAGTAAAAAACTGGAAATTGCCCAAATGTCCATTCAATACGGAAATGGCTAGAGCTGTGTTGTCTAACACTTAGCCACTACAAGATATGGCTGTTGGGCACTTAAAATGTGGCTAGTCCAAGCTGAGATGCATCGTAAGCATAAAATACACAACAGATTTCAAAGAATTAGTATGAAAAATTGAATGTAGTCCTGGCTCAGTTCAACCTTCCCATGTATTGAAAGGTTGCAGGTTTATTCCCAGTCAGGGCACATGCCCAGGTTTCAGACTCGATCCCCAGCAGGGGACATGAAGGAGGCAGTAGATGGATGTTTCTCTCTCTCTCTCTCTCTCTCTCTCTCTCTCTCTCTCTCTCTCTCCCTTTCTCTCTCTTTAAAAATCAATTAAAATATCTTTAAAAAATATATTATAAAAATTAAATGTAAACTATATCAATAATTTTTGCATTGATTACATGTCAAAATAGTGGTTTAGATATAGCATATTAAATAAAATATAATTCATTTTACCTGTTTCTTTTTTACTTGTTATGTGACTTCTAGAAAATTTAGTTACATATGTGGCTTGCATTATATTTCTATTGGGCAGCACCGGGCTAGGCTCTATATTTTCTTATAGCTAATAATGAGTAATAGAGAATGTTAATCAATGTGTTAAATGGAAATTTAAAAAGCAATACTTCAAATTTTCTGTAGTTGCTGATGACCATTATCAGAAATATATGGGTGGAAATCTTTCAGGAAGAAGATGGGGTGAATGGTGGAGTCAGAAAAATCCATCTTCCCAATTCCTTTACTATATTTATTAAATTGCCTGAAAAACAAGGTAATTTCTATGCAAATATGATGGGAAAAAATAAATGAACTTGATTTCTGGATGCTTGTGGGAATTCCTTCCTCCCAGTGAGTACCTTCCTAGAATCACATTCCAGTAGTATGTGATACCTCTGGTACCTGAATTTTAATCTAAACTTGGGTGATTAAGTCCCCAGAGAAAAGCATCCTGAAGTGTCCTTGTATCTCGAGGTCTGACCAGGACTGCAGAGCCTGTGGCTTCTAAGTATGTAACTTAGAAAAAATGTAGTTAATCTTTTGTGTTCTAGTATGGAGAATTTTATGGTGATACACAAGAGGAAGAAGCAAAGTTTGCTGAAACCTACTAGGGTTTGGGATGAAGTTATGTACTCTACATCAGAAACTCAAAATGTCTTTCAACTAAATTATCTCTTTTGGTAAGAAAAAAAAAAGCCCAGCTGGTGTGGCTCAGTGGATTGAGCATTGTCCCATGTACTGAGAGGTCCGTTTGATTCCCAGTCAGGGCACATGCCCTGGTTGCGGGCTTCATCCCCAGTAGGGGGCGTGCAGGAGGCAGCCCATTCATTGGTGTTTCTGATCTATGTTCCTGTCTCTCAGTCCCTCTCTCTAAAATATCAATGCAAACATATTTTTTTAAAAAGTAAAAATTCGAATACTTTTTTCCTAGAACCCTAGTGGGTAATCTGAGTACCATATAAATCAGGAATGGATTGATAAGTGTTCTAAGATCCTCTACTATCTGTAATTTTAACTAAATATGTGTTACATAGTTACCTATTGCTTCATAATAAATCATCCAAAATGTAGTGGTTAAAACAACTATAATCACATATTATCCTTGTAGTTTCTGGGGTCAGGAGTTTGGGAGTGGCTCACTGGTGGTTCTGGCTCTGGGTCACCGATGAAGTCATCATAAAGATGTTAATCAGGGCCATAGTCATCTGAAGGCTTGAGTGGGGTCAGAACCGAGGTCCTCGAGGAGCACAGATAAGCCCTGCCCAAATTCCTGACCTACAGAATTTGTGCATAATAAAAATGGAGGTTGTTTTACAGTTTTGATGTGGTTTTTTGCACAGCAATGGAAAACTAAAACAGATACTCTTCACTCTTTTGAACCATGGACCCCTTTGGCAATCTGATGAAACCTATGGACCCCTTTATAGAATAATACTTTCATTCTCAAAATATGTAAGAAGCCAATTATATTGAAATATAGTCGTCAAGACATCAAAAAAAATTTATGCTACAAGAAATTTGTGCATGCCCTGGCCGGTTTGGCTCAGTGGTTGGAGCGTCAGCCTGCGGTCCAGAGAGACCCGGGTTTGGTTCCCGCTAAGGGCATATACCTCGGTTGCAGTTTGTCCCTGGCCCTGGTAGGTCGTGCGGGTGGCGGCCACTCGATGTGTCCCTTTCACGTCGATGTTTCTCTCTCTCTCTCTTCCTCTCTCTCCTCCCCACTCTATCTGAACAAAAATGTCCTCGGGTGAGGATAAAAAAAAAAAAAGAAATTTTTGCATTTTTACTAATGCATTAAACAAGAACCAGCAGCTGGTTTAATAACTACCATAATTTGGGAATAAGGATAAGCATAAACAAGATAATAAAACTATAATGTGATATCTTCATTTCTATTGGTGAAAAAGTTAAATCATCGCTAATAACTATCGTGGTTTGCTGCCTATATGAATTACTAGTAGAAGGAAAAACTAAATTTTAGTTAAAGGTTAGTTAAAATAAAGCTGTAATTATGTTTTCATTCAAGTTCATAGACTCCTGAATTATCTGTGGACCCCAGGTTAAGAACTCCAGTCTTAAAAGAAACTTGTTGAGTAAGTTCTTCTGTAATAGAGACTAGAAGTTTAAGTGCAAAGACAATGGAGTATAGTAAGAGTTCGACTGTTTTGTCAACTTCTACAGGATCCTTCTAGTAGAAGTAATCCCAGTAGCCATGTCATTTATGACCAGGGCAACCATTTTAGGGCACACTGCATGTTCTCCTGCTGTGTACCCCTCTTAGAGGGTGCATGAGTAGGTAGGTGTGTGTGTGTCTTTTTCCTATGAATCCATTACTCCAGTGACCATGTAATTTTTATCCAAATTGGAAGACGTTGAGAATAAAAGGGGGTCAAATAAGTACTTCAGGATCATAGCCATAAACCTGGACGGACTCTCATGGGCAAATAAAGAAGTGTGGTCACCCTGTCTATAATTCACTGAAATACTGCAGTTGCTTGCAATAATACTACAAAATTAAATGACACATTATATTTCAACTGGTGTGACACATTATTGGTCATATCACTCTCTGCTTGCCTTTTGTTTTTTCATCCATAGCTTCCAATAGCCTTTGATGTTCTTCTTCTATTCTCAATGCCTCTTCTTTGGCTTTTCTGAAATAAAAAAATAGTCCACAATTTAATTATCTTTGGAAATTCAGACATCTCATAAAATTATAGGATTTAAGGCTTAGAGTAGTAAAAATAAAGAGTAAACTGTTTATAATAGTCATTGTATTTTTACTTCACAATGTAAGTGTTTAATTTACTCATACTTAGGTCAGTTAATTTTCAGGGTTTTTTTTTTTTTTGGAAGAAAGTTTGGAATGTTGCACTTTGAAAAGCTGTGGCTATTTATTAGGAAACCTGTCAAAATTAATAAAGGACTGTCTAACTACAGGTTGAAAAGGCAAATGAGAGAAATTGTGCCATTTTTCCCTTCTGATTGAGAAATGTTTGCAATATATTAATAATTTTAAGTGAAAAAAGTATAATTTTAATTTTGTATTTTAAATGTATATAAACAATGATTAAAAGACTATAAGAAACAAATCAAATTGTTAATAGTCATAATCTGGAGGATGACATTATGAATTTTTAATTTAATTTTTTTGCATTTAAATTATTTTTTATCCCTGGCCGGTTTGGCTCAGCGATTGGAGCATTGGCCTGAGAACCAGAGAGTCCCGGGTTCGGTTCCCGCTAGGGGCATGTACCAAAAAAAAAAAAAAAAAAAAAGCCAAAAAAGAAAAGTTAGTAAAATGGCACAGAAAAGCAATATATATCAAAAGTAAAAAAGTGTATACTTTTGCCAGGCTAGTGTGGCTCCGTGGATTGAGCGTGGTCCCATGGACTGACAGGTCCTGGTTTGATTCCTGGTCAGGGCACATGCCTGGGTTGTGGGCTTGATCCCCAGTAGGGGGCATGCAGGAGGCAGCCAATCTATGTTTCTCTCTCATCGATGTTTCTGTCTCTCTCTCTCTGTCACCCTCTCCCTTCCTCTCTATCTAAAAATCAATAAAGCCCTGGCCGGTTTGGCTCAGCGGTTAGAGCGTTGGCCTGCGGTACAGAGAGACCCGGGTTCGGTTCCCGCTAAGGGCATGTACCTCGGTTGCAGTTTGTCCCTGGCCCTGGTTGGTCGTGCGGGTGGCAGCCACTTGATGTGTCCCTTTCACGTCGATGTTTCTCTCTCTCTCTCTCTCTTCCCCTCTCTCCCTCCCACTTATCTGAACAAAAAATGGAAAAATGTCCTTGGATGAGGATTAAAAAAATAATAAAAATAATAAAATAAAAATCAATAAAAAAACAACAAAAAAACATTTAAAAGGTGACATATAGAAACAGAAAAGTCTGCTTCAATCTGGGCAGGTCTTTATACCAAGAAGTTTATAAAGATACACAAATTTTGAATCAAAAGAAGTAAAAATTGATTATAGAGATTGCTCAGAAAATTCCATATGGAAAAAGGAAGGTAGATAGTTGGGAGAAAGTAGAGATCTCTTTTCCCTTTTAAAAAATTACAGATGTGTATATTTTTTATATATTTAAAATACCTCACTCTAGAAATCATATAAACTTTGTTTTACTTTTATGTCAATATCTTCATCTGTTCTCAAATATTGGACTATTTCTCATACACTAGAAAGAAATTAGGTAATCCCTTAAATCCTAAAGATTGTAGCTCCAGTTGTAACACACATTTAAAGGCTATAAATAAATGTAATCAGTTTGTAATTGTTCTCGGAATTAATAATACTTCTTAGTCTATATAAAAAATAATGTTATCAATTAATCTAACTAAATTAATCTAACTAATTAATCTAACTAAACTTTGTATATTTTTGTGTTAAGTTCCTAAAGAAATGGTTAACTTAGATCAGTGACTTTCAACTGGTGTGCCACAAAAATTTTTAAAACATGCAATCAATACCTGACTATATTAGTCAGGGGCACCGACCTCTTTTCCCTTAGATTGTCAAATAAAAAAATGACATAGCCAACACAACAATAGCCGTCTGAGGTGGGAATGAATGAAAATTATACCTATTTTTTTTGTCAGATCAGCAAAAAATATATGTTTTGGTGTGCCGCAGAATTTTAGTAATTAGTTTATGTGTGCCATGGGATGAAAAAGGTTGAAAATTGCTGACTTAGATGAATAATGAACACTGAAAAAAAGCCTCTGACACACACTTATCAGTTATCTGCCCTCTATTCCCCAATAACCCAAATAACAGATTCATAATTTCCAGGGTTTAGACAGCTCTCCTAAATCCCAATTAAAATTGTTAATATCTGAAGGGGAAAAGAAAATAGCATTTGAGAAGACTCCTACAGGTGCCATCATTAATTGTAGGAGGTTTAGTGGATTAACATGAAATTTAGTTATTAAATGTCTTGGCTTTTGTGACTGAGAATTAGGAATCCCAGTGGACAACCTAAAATTTAAAGTATTTAATAGCATATTTCAGCAAGGAAGAACAATTAGCAAATTAAGTCACTGTTTCTTATTATACTTTAATTCCCATTGTGAAGGACTTCGTAGTTTATTAAAGTTTAGTCTTGACCTCAGTCACAAAGAGATAGATATGTGTTTATATTCCTAAAACTTCTTCATTGCACCCAGATTGGAGAATAAACTTGATATTAAAACTCTGAGTATAATAGTAAGTAACTAGACTTTTCTTTTCCTTATTAGAACTTAGTTGGGCTTTGGATTTTAGTCATATCACACAAGTATATTTTGATTTACTTTTTATCATGTTATTTCTTCAATTTATGAATTCTAGTTAGCAAAATTATTTAAATCATAGGTAAATATGGTAAAAAAAATCTTATCTCTGCTCATCTGTTTTGCAGTGTCTCTTGAGAGCCGATATTTGATTTATAATAAATTTGATTTGGGACTGTGAAAACATCCACAACTCTGTACTTTAGAGATTCTGGAGGTATTTGTGAAATTACTGTTTTTCTTGGAATTTATTAGAATTGGATCAGTTAGACTACTATTTTGATATTAAAGAGATTTCATAAATATAAATTGTGAGTAGATCTTTAACAGCTTCATAAGATTCATTAACCTGTTTTATTAGCTAGGCAGATTTTACCTTGCTGCTTCTTCCTCTGTCTTTTTCTTTTGTAGTTCATCTAATAATCTTTCTAATATCTTAGAGTCAATTTGAGGTTTATTCTCTAAATACAGTCTATTGAGTAAATATTTTCCTGAAATATAGAGAAACAGAATAATATTAATTTTGAAGCTCTATAAAGTATAGTGAGATATATTTTGAAAATTAACAATAAAAAATTAATTCTGCCTATATCCAAATATATTTTCCTTTGAATATTTACTTAAATAGAGCCCAGATTCTTTAAAATATTAAGAAACCATCTTAAATCTCATTTAAAAGATATATTGCCATGTTATAAACAACTAAAACATGAAAAAATGTAGTATATTATCTTTTCACTCTGGAAACTCTTTTCAAATATATTTCCCTAATATGCAAAATCAAAGAATATTATTGGCTCCCTTGTCAAAGATTAGTTGACCACATACATGTGGGTCTATTTCTGGGCTCTTTATTCTGTTTCATTGGCCTATGCATCTGTTTTTATGTCAGTACCACACTGTTTGATTATTATAACTTTGTACAAAGTGACAGAATAATTAAAATTTAGTTCTGCTATCTTTATGTACTTGACATGTCCCATTTGAGGTGGAGAAAGACTAATATATAATATTTTCCCTCAGCCTAATATATATATTTCATTTAGAGTTTATAGTGCTGACTGAGAAGGGGTGTTAAATTCTCAGCTCCAAAGAATAATTATAAGAGCCTGTTGGAACATCCAGTGCTCCAGCACACTACCCCTGGCCACCTACTCGGTGGATGGATGCCTCATTTTGTGTATCTCTAGGTTGTAAAGGGATTGCTGGGTGGTATTTGTACCTAGTGAGGGTGGAGAGTTTTCCATTTTATATTTTAACTAAAAATATTATCAGTAGTAAAAACTTCACTTTCAAATTTACATGACAAATATTTACCAACCATTGTTTTCCGTATCTGACAAACAGATTACTAAATCTGGTGTAAGTCCTTTCTCCGCTAAGACTGTCCACAGTTCTTTTGTAATAGGGCAGTTGTCCAGTACCCATCCTCCATATTTTGGGGCACCAGAAAATCTGTTCTTGTTTTCTTCAATGATCTGTAAAAAAATGACAGACTGATATTACCATCATAGCTAGACAAGTCAAGGTTGCTACCTTGATATATCACTTTTTGTGAACCATAACCAACTATCTTCTGAGTTCTTCCAACTTTCAGAAGAAAAAAAGAGAGCCACTTAATTTCAAAAGAGAAACTTAAAGCAAGAAAGTTATAAGTTTTAAAAGTTAAGAATGGAAAGCAAAAGCCTTTATTAAATGAATACAACAAATTTTCTCCTATATGCTATTCAATATTACAGAATTCATACCCTAATTTAGAAGGTCTGGGGTGAGGCCAGAGAGTCTGCATTTCTAACATGCTCCCAGGTGATGATGGTCTATGGCCCACTCTTTGAGTAGTAAGGTCCTAGGTCAAGCTTGCCTTTTTTAGTGACAACACTCTTCATTTCCCCTTTGCTTTTTATCCCTCAGTGAGAGAGCTGAGTTCTGAGATGGTTACTAATAGCCATGAAAGGAATTGGTCAAAACAAATCTTGCAGGTGCTTAATGAGTTCTGCTAAACTCTCCCCAACTTGCCACCGAGCAGCAGTAGCTTCAACATAAGTATGAAAATTAGTAATGTGGATCTGTGAATACACCAATTCTGAGGGTTTTAAACAAGTTTGTGTGACATCAGGTAATCTCAGAATGTTAGAAGTAAGTCAAAGGACAAGAGATGTCAAGTATAACCCTCTGGCCTATACAGAATTTAAGATTATCTGCTTTATGAACTTCTATCTGAATGAAGAGTCTTTAGAAAAAAAATTTTTAAACACTTTGAAATGTGTAACATAAGAGATTTAGAGGGTAAAAAAAAGCTATAGAGAAGAAATGTAAGTGAAATAAATAAGACAGAGAAAGACAAATACTGTATGATTTCACTTATAAGTGGACTTCAAAAGAATTAAACTCAGAAACAGAGAACAGACTGGTGGTTGCTGGGGGCGGAGGGGAAGGGGATAGGCGAAGGGAGTCAAAAGGAATAATAAACTTTCAGTCATAAGACAAATAAGTCCTAGGGATGTAATGTACAGCAAGGTGACTATAGTTAACAATATTGTATTGTATATTTGAAAATTGCTGAGAGAGTAGATCTTAAGAGTTATTACTACACACAGATAAAAAGAGTAACTGTGTGAGGTCATGGATGTTAACTAAACTTATTGTGATAATCATTTTATATATATGCATATATCAGATCATTATGTTGTACACTTTAAACTAATACAATATTATATGTCAATTATATCTCAATAAAGCTGGAAAAATATAAATGATTAATAAAATGCTACTATCCAAGTTTCAAAGATATGAAAATTAAAGCAATATCAACATATAATTTATAGTTTCCCCATCTCAATTTTTTTGAAAAAAAATTTAATGACTTTAAAGCATTTTATCAAATGAATAAATCTTAATTTGTTTAATCATCCTCTTACTGTTAAATATTTATATAATTTATAATTTTATTATAACATTGTACTCATGTGATGAATATCTGTATATATAAACCTTTGTCCAAATATATATTTCTTTAGGCTAGATTCCTAGAAGACATGTTTTTAGGTCAAAGAGAATAAGGAATAAAAATCTTTTGGCTTTGCGTATACATTGCAACATTGCTTCCAAAATGTCTGTATCAATTTTCATTTCTGCTATGTGACTATATCATTACAGCCTCACTAATATGAATTGTTATGTTTTAAATACATTTTGCCAACTTTGCAGAGAAATTATATCTCATTGTTTTAATTTTCATATTTTTATTGAAACTTGAACATTAAAAGTTTTCAATTAACCATTTGTATTTTTTCTTTGATAAAATAATCTGTTTATATATTTTGCCTGCTTTTATATTGGGATATTAGATTTTCCTGGATTTGCAAGAAATCTTTATATTAAGGAATTAATATGTCATTTTATTATAAATACTTTCCCCAATTTGACTTTTGCCTTAAAATTTTGATTTTCATAGTTTTTATATAGAGAAGACCATTAAGTATCCTTACCACTGAGATTTTGCTTTCAGAGTTCTTCCTCTGTATTTGTGCCCAGAGTACTTGACCATTCCAAGATCATTTCAATATTACTATACTTTCTTCTAGTTAAAAAATGCCATTTTTTCACTTCTGGTCAAGATGGAGGCCTATGTGAACACGATACTCACCTCCTCCCACAACCACATCAAAATTACAACTAAACTATACAACAACCATCATTCAGAACCGCCTGAAACCAAGCTGAATGTAAGTCCTACAACTACAAAATTAAAGAAGAAGCCACATCGAGACTGGTAGAGGGGTGGAGGCGCAGACGGGCTAGTCGCACACCCACATGTGGCAGATAAAAATCAGGAGGATACCTTGGCTGGGAAGGTCCTCCTTGAGGAGCAAAGGTTCCCTGTCCCACACCAGGCACCCCAGCTCAGGGTTCTAGTGCCAGGAAGAGAAATCCCCATAACTTCTAGGTGTAAAAATCAGCGGGAATTAAGGCTGAGGGAGGCTGAGGCTTCTGGAGACCCAGGCAGTTCCTCTTAAAGGGCCCAAGCACTGACTTACTAGGACTAACTCTTTCTGGGTTCTAGCATGGGGGAGGCAGCTTGAAAGGTGCCAGAGACATATGGGGAAGAACTGAGTTGTTTGGCATTGGGGTGAGAGCTGGAGAGGCAGGTTTCTCCCAGATAGATGTGCTGGTAGAGGCCATTGTGAGCCCTTCCTCCATGGGGCTGGCAGAGGGGCACCATATCTGGGACTCCAGCAACCTGGCTCACACTGTTGGCCCCATCCTGGTGATTCCCTGAGGCTCTGCCCCACCCAACTGTTGGGCCCACCCAAGCTGTTTCTAGTGGCTTTACCATAGGATTGGCCTGTCTTGGCTCCTCCTTCAGATTTTCCTAAATTCTCTCAAACAAACAGCATCTGGCCTCTGCGAGCCCAATACCTCTCCATAATTGGCCCCAGGCCCAGCACTAGAAGCCACAGCTTGGCTTTGCCTGGGCACCTCCAAGCCCAGTACAAGCAGCAGTCATTTGAAGATCACTTTGTAGCTTATGCCTGGTGGCCCCAGGTAGAACACAGGCAGTGGCTGACCTTGCCTCAGAACCAGCACACCCAGTGGACAGCTTCAGACATGGGGAAGCACCATCACTTAACCATCTCCACAAGTGACACACAAAAGGAGTGGAGTCAGTGGATACCAGAGCCCTGTTGAAGTAAGCCTTGCTCTCTGTGGTGGGCCCCTGCACAGCTGATCCTCCAAGGTAATCAGAGGTCAGTGGTCATTGGGCACAGCCAGTCCTTGCAGCTGATCAGCCTAAGTAAATCCCTCCCATTGATGTGTCAACAGCAATTAAGACTCAATTACAATTGAAGGGTGTACAATCCACACAAGGGGTGCACCTCGAGGGTCCAGTTGGGGTGATCAGGGAGGCTGTGCCACTGGACCCTACAGGACACCTACTACAATACGTGACCCTAGGAAGCCTAGGGGACACAGCAACTTTACCTAATACATAGAAACAAACACAGGGAGGCAGCCAAAATGAGGATACAAAGAAATATATCCCAAAAGAAAGATCAGAATAAAACTCCAGGAAAAGAACTAAACAAAATGGAGATAAGCAATCAATAAGATGCAGAGTTCAAAACACTGGTTATAAGGATGCTCAAGGAACTTAGTGAGAACTTCAAGGTACTTAGTGAGGACCTCAAGAGCATAAAAAAGGACCAGTCAGAAATGAAGGATGCATGAACTCAAATAAAGAATAATTTACAGGGCATCAATAGTAGAGTAGGTGAAGCCAAGAAAGAAACCATCGATTTGGAATATAAGGAAGCAAAAAAACACCCAATCAGAACAGCAAAAAGAAAAAAGAATTAAAAAAAAAATGAGAATAGTGTAAGGAGCCTCTGGGACAACTTCAAGCACACCAACATTTGCATCATGGGGGTGCCAGAAGGAGAAGAGAGAGAGCAAGAAATTGAAAACCTATTTGAAAAAATAATGACAGAAAAAACTTCCTTAACTTGGTGAAGGAAACAGACATACAAGTACAGGAAGCACAGAGAGTCCCAAACAAGATGAACCCAAACAGGTCCACACCAAGACACATCATCATCAAAATGCAAAAGGTTAAAGACAAAGAGAGAATCTATTTTTTTTTTTTCAAAGAGAGAAACTTAAAAGCAGCAAGAGAAAAGCAGTTAGTTACCTACCATGGTGCTCCCATAAGACTGTCAGCAGGTTTCTCAAAACTAACTTTGCAGGCCAGAAGGGAGTGGCAAGAAATACTCAAAGTGATGGAAAGCAAGGACCTACAACCAAGATTACTCTGTCCTACAAAGCCATCATTTAGAATTGATGGACATATAAAGAGTTTCCCATATAAAATGCTAAAGGAGTTCATCACCACCAAACCACTATTATATAAAATGTTGATGGGTCTTCTTGAAGAAGAAAAAGAACAGAAATATGAACAATGCAATGGCAATAAATACATATCTCTGAACAACTGAATCTACAAAGAAAATGAACAAGCAGAACAGAAACAAACACATAGATATAGAGACTTTTTGATGGTTGCCAGATGGGAGGGGTGTTGGAGGGATGTGTGAAAAAGGTGAAGGGATTAAGAAGTAGAAATTGGTTGTTAGACTGACGAACCTCAAAGGGAAGGGGGTAGGTGAGATGGGAAGAGATAAGCCAAAGAACTTATACGCATATATGCACAACAAAACGACACAGCCAATATTGTGGGGAAGGCAGGAAGGAGGTGAGAGTGGGGAGGAGGGGGGAACAATGGGGGGGGGAAGTGAGATATCTGTAATACATTCAACAACAAAGATAAGTTTTTAAAAATGCCATTTTTACATTTAACTAATTTATATGATATTTATTATCATTTTTAAACTTTTATTGTTGACGTGTCTTACTTTTATTACAGATGTCTTCCATATTTTATCCTTTGCTCCCCTCTACCCTGCTTCTGCCCCACCCCAGTCCTTTTTTAGAGTGGAAGGGAGGGAGGGAGGGGAAGAGAGAGAGAGAGAGAGAGAGAGAGAGAGATTGAGAGTGATAGAGAGAGACATCAATGTGGGAGAGATCAAACCTGCAACCCAGGTATGTGCCCTTGACTGGGAATCAAACCTGAGACCCTTCGGTCCATGGGCTGACACTCTAATCCTTGAGCCAAATGAGCCAGGGCTTCACTGCACTATTGTCTGTGTCCATGGGCTATGCATTCATTTATGCATATAAGTTCTTTGGTTTATTTTTTTATAAGGTGAGAATCTAAATTGGTTTTCCCCAATAATTAATTTTATCAACACCATTAAATAATTCTTCCTTTGGATTGTGATGTAAACTTTAGGATATAGTAAATTAATATTTCTACCGAAATCTGTTTCTGTACCTTCTCTGTGGTTCTGTTCATTCTTATATGACTATCAAGTTTATATACTATTGTAGCATTTCAACACATTTTGCTAGCTGGTAGAGCAAGTTTCTCTCTATTATACTTTGCCAAACTGTTCTTACCTACTCTCAACTACTGCTTCTTCCAAATCAACTTTAGAGTTATTTTGTCAGTTTCCAAAATATATTGAGATTTGTATTAGCATTAATTCAATCTATAAATTGAGAATGACATTTTAAGATTATGTCTTTACATGTAAAAAATGAGTGAGTAACTAGCTACTTTTTAAAAATAGGTTTCCTACTCACAGAGATCACAGAAAATAGATGACAAGTAAAACAGTCTCCTGCACAGGTCTCTGTTCTCTTAAGAAAGACAATCTGATATGAGATTTGATGGTAAAAACTCATGTGATTTAAACTCCCCTGCAATCCCAGAGTCACAGTGTAGTATCTAGTGATACTACATATATTTCTCTATCAGCAGTATTTTAGTAGTACTCCCTGTAGATTTGTATCCTCCAGAATAAACTCTGAAAGGAATGGAGAAATGTGTCAGTGAAAGGCAAGGCTGGGACTTTCAGAGGGCTAAAGATGTCCCTCACTTGCATGTCTCCTGCTCAGGGATACGTGGTCTCATCTTCCAGGCAGAGATGACAGCCCTGACCTTGATGAAACTCCTACATCTTGTACTTACCTGTTTGTTACTTAGCACATAGTAACTCTATTATTGGATTATTGGTCAGCCTTCCCCCACCTGACTGATAAGTCCTTAGAAAGAGCTGAGTTTAATTCATCTTCATATCCCCAGGATCTAGCACTGTACAGGGCAAATTGTAGGTGCTCAGAGAGTTTCTGAAGAAATAAATTGATGACAGAACAACCTGAAGAGATTCAGAGGAACCTGAAAGATCTCTACTGGAAGTTCAGAGGGGGGATAGCAACTCACCTTGGGTATAACCTGGGGCTCAAGGAGCCCACCCAATGTGTTACAGAGTGGTTATATACTCTCACAGAATAATATTTTTCTTCTCACATAATTTTAAATTGCATCATTTTCAAATTACAGAGAAGTTCATTGAGAGTCCAAAACTAATTTGTTCTCTTTGATTTTACTCTGCTTACTCAAGGTGTCTGTGCAAAACAGACCCATATGGATATCTTGTTCTTTATAAACAAAAGATAGGCTTTCTCATTTGCCATCGATAGGATATAGTACCTGAGGCTTTATTTTCCCCTCAGATTGGAAAATCACTCGTGTGTCCATCCATCTCCACAAGGAACACACATTCAGGGTGGTTGGATAAAGTTAACAATGGAGCAAAATTTGTCTTAGTTTACAACTAATTAGATGAAATATATAACTTTGGTAATGGCCTCATCTGTACCAACATTTAACCAACTGACTGAATTAAAAACAGTAAAAGTTAATGAATAATTAATTTAAAAGCTATGAAATTGTATTGCATAATTGTTGATAAATGAAAAATCACCAAAGAGCATCAGCAATTGTTCACTGAAATACATCATACATAACAATGTTGACTATAAAATGTACATGAACTTGAAGGCTACAGATTTCATTACTGTCATATAAGACTAAATTAATTATACATATATTAGGTTAATATTTTCTCAGTTTCTGTTACATTAATGATAAAAATAAACAGCCTTGATTTCTTACCTCTTCCAGGATGTCCTCTAAGATTTCAGCATGTTTTTCATATGGCTGTTCAAAGTTCATATCCTTTGTCGTTTTCATAGTGTCCTTTATCATAGAAAGAACCTCTGGATGATTTGCAGTTATCTCTTCTATTGAGTCTTTTGTTGAGTTTAAAGTAAAACAAGTTAATAAACTAGTGCTATTAATAATTTTAGTGGACAATTCTATTTGCAATAGAACATGATTGCTAATACCTGACCTAACAAAGCACTATCTTTGTGTGACTACAGCACACTCTAGAAGAAAGGGGAAACAGACTTGGGAGAAAATGTCAGGTCAAAAATCACAAAATATCAGAACAGTGGCTTAAAGTCAGTTCATCAAAATGAAAGTGAATGAGGCAAGAAGTCATAGGGAGGAGTCAAAACTCAGAAAGCTGGGGAGAACAGGTAGGCACCAAATGATTCCAAGGGTCAAGCTAAAGCACAGGTATCTAAGGCATGAGTCAAAAAACGTGGTGAATACTTCCCACTACAAGCATGAGACTACATAGGACAGTAAGAGGACAGGAGACAAGCAAGTTGGAGGGATAGAAGAAAGGGTGACATAGGCTTGTTTCTCAAGTGTTACATTTGATTCTTGCCCTCATTGCATGCTAAATGTCTCCTTACACAGCTGAGTTGGCTCACAGGCAGCATCATGATGTAAATGAGAAAGGAGAATGGCAGTTCTACCTGACTCCTCTCCTTCTGTCTTTGTCAATTGTGCTTACTGAGCTGCTGCCTCAAGGCTCCATCCATCAAAGTCTCCTGCCAGAGCCCAGTTGTTCCTAGCCCAGAAAAACCCCAAAGGGCCTTTGTAAGAACAGCTTCCTGCTGCCCTCCCTACTGTTAAGTGAGACGTCTGTTCTCAGTGATGGAGAGAGCCGGCAGTTCCTGGAAAGCCAGAGTGGAAGAGGCAAGAACTCATGGTCTTGGAATGGGGGTCATGGTGAGTCATAAATAGCTGGGCAAAGATACTAAATGTGTTAGAAGCTGCTTAGTTTTCAACCCAATATTCATTCTCCTCTTCCTTAGTAACTTGCCTGATTTTTCGGGGATTAGCAAGGTGCCCAGCTAAAAACACTACATCTTTCAACTTCCCTTATAGCTTAGATGGCCCATAATTAAGATGCAAGCAGAAATTTTTTAAACTTATTTTTTGGTGGCGAGTCTTTCTATCATCTCTTTAAAGAGAAATAACTCAGCTGGGAGGAGTGTCAGTTTTTATGCCTCGCCTTTTCTCTCTTCCTGGTAGGCACACTGATATGATTGCTAGAGCACCAGCAGCCATCTTGTGAATTGTTATGGTAGCCAGATGCCAGGGATGGCAGAACAGAAAGATAGATCTCCTGTCTTCTCAACATTCTTTTTCAACAAAACAATATGATACATGTTATTTTTTTCTGTGTTTCTGCACATCTGTTTATAACAGAGTAACCTTTAAGATGGAATAAGGTGCCCTGGCCAGTTTGGCTCAGTGGTTAGAGTGTCGGCCTGCGGACCAGAGAGGCCCGGGTTCGGTTCCCGCTAAGGGCACATACCTCGGTTGCAGTTTGTCCCTGGCCCCTGGGGCCATGTGGGTGGCGACCACTCGATGTGTCTCTCTCACATCGATGTTTCTGTCTCTCTCTTCCTCCCACTCTATCTCAAGATAAATGCAAAAATGTCCTCGGGTGAGGATAAATTAAAAAAAAAAAAAAGATGGAGTAGGGTGGGTATTAATAATGTTTTTTACAGAAATTACATATTTCTGCTTCAAAATTCTAAAGGAACTATTTGTGATTTTTAGATTCACAATCTAAGAGAACCAAACTAACCAAATATTAATTTAGCTTTGTTTGAATCCAAGATCTGACTGTCTTGAAAACTTCTTTTAAATGTAGACATTTCACTAGGTTCTCTTTCATCTGTGAATAAAACATTATTAACACCTAAAGTACAGTATTAAATTATAGGGGATTCCCAAAAAGGACTGTGGTATGGGTCCTGGTATCCAGGCCTCATGTTCTTAATTTTTTAAAGATTAAAATAATAATCATAATAATAAAACAGGTAAACATATCTATCAGCAGTAGAAAATAAAGATGATTTAATTAACCAATAACAAAACCAAGAGTAATTTTAATTTCATATAATGCTAGTGGATATAAATTGAAAAAATATGTATCAAATTTTCTCTTCCAGAGGTAAAGGCTGTGTTTATCTCAGATACATGGAGCAGGGAGGGTATGTTTTTACCAGGAACACTGGCAGTGTTGACATCCCTCCAGCAATGGTTAGAGGCACTGATGTCTGCTTCTACCTCTGACTGCCTCCCCTAAGGAGGGAGCAGACAGTATGGGGAGGGGCTCTCTTAGTGTATTGGCAGGCAACTCCCAGAAGTCACTTAACCAAAATTTTAATGTGTGTGTGGGTGTGGGTGGGGGGGAGGGGATGTTGTATGTATGATGTTGGGGAAGGAAGTGGACCATACCTAAGTTTCTGACAGTGCCCAGTTCAGTTCCTACTAGGCTTGAAATACACATCAGGCAAGCACACATCTGTCTGATTCAGAAGTAGGAACCAAACAAAAATATCAGCTCTACATTACATAACAAAACAAATTATAGATGCACTTAAAAGCTAAATACAAAAGGTTGGATGAATTAAAAAAAAAAAAGAATATAAGTATTAATAAATATTAAATCTCTGGTTGAGATGAAGACTTTTTAAGCCTGAAAGTAAATGGAGGAAATCAACAAAGGGAAAGTCATGATTTGACCATGAAATATAAAAAATTCCTCTACTTCCCAAACCAGCAAGGTGATTTAAAAGACAAACCACCCAATTTGGAAAAAGAATATGAAAAAATAAGTGGCGAATATAGAAAGTTTATATAGAAACCATATAACTGATATAACAACTTATAAAAATGGGCAAAAGAAACAATGGTCACCTCAGAAAAGAAGAAATATAAACAGTTAACAAATATTAAACTTCAGAAAGAGTTAAAAAATTAAAATATCTAAAAAGAGAAAATACTGCCTGGCAGGTGTGTGGCTCAGTGGTTGAACGTCGACCCATGCACCAAGAGGTCGCTGGTTCGATTCCTGGTCAAGGCAAATGCCCAGGTTGTGGGCCTGATCCCCTGTGAGGGACAAGCAGGAGGTGGCCAATCGATGTTCTCTCTCATCGATGTTTCTAGCTCTCTCTCCCTCTCCCTTTCTCTCTCTCTAAAATCAATAAAGAAAACAAATTTTTTAAAAAAGTAAATAAAGAGAAAAATACTGAGGAAACAATGACATGTACTTTGTATATTACTGAGGGGAGCATAATTTGAAACAACTTTTATACAAAGCAACTTGACTCTGTCTATAGCTTCATACTCCTATTTATAGGTAATAGTTTTAACTAGTTCTTTATGTTGGAAACTTGTAATTTTTCAGATTTTTTTGCTACTAAAAATAATGCTCCAATGATTTTTTAAAAATACCCGAGGATATTTTTCCATTTAGCTTCAGGTGGCGGGGGGGGCGGGGGGGGGAAGAGAGAGCTACATGTGAGAGAGACACACTGACTGGCTGCCTCCTGCATGACCCTGACCAGGGCCAGAGACCGAAACTCAACCGAGGTGCATGCCCTTGACTGGAATCAAACCTGTGACTCCTTGGTCTGTGGGCCAATGCTCCAACTGCTGAGCCAACCCGCCAGGGCATCCAATGAATTTTTTACATAAAGTTTGTCTGCAAGTAGACCTTAAGTGGAATCACTGGTTTAATGAGTATGAAGCTATAGACAGAGTGCAGTAATTGAAAATGGTTAAAAAAATCTAACAGACTAATGTAATTAAATGTTACATTTTAAATTTAAAAAGGTAGAAATAGTTTACATTGTATGTTTTGAATTATGTTAACATATGAATGGAAAAATTTTATAAGGGTAAATAGCACTAAAGGATAACACTTCACAGCTAAAACTCTGGGTTTATGATGGTTGGATTTGAATGCATTAAGGGAAGTAAAGTGCTTTTAAGAAAAATTTACTATATGATAATAATTGTGTTACATTTAGAAACATTTTTAAAAATTTGAGGTGGTTTTAATCAGATTAGACTCCTTAGTTTCTCGGTTTTCTTCATTCTGGTAAATCTAGTTTTGTTCTATAGCTTAAATCTGTAAGAGATAAGCTACTTTATTCTCTTGAACTTTACATTTTTGGGGGTATTTGAAGCTTCAATATAAACATGACAAAATATGAAATACATGGAAATAAGAGGCATAAGCATGGCATCAACGGTTCATTTTGTTACCATCTTTACCAGTTTTAGCAGCTTGATCACTGTGATCTGACTTCGTTTTGGCTTCTTCATTGTCCTCTAAAGAGCTTTCAATTTGGGATTCACGAGTAAAGGCTGTAGTGAAGGAATAATATGCTTTATCAGCTAATCTGTTCATATTCGAAAAAATTTGGCCAATAAAAAGAGCAGCAATATATTTCTTTACCATCTTCCTCAAGTAAAGAGGGCACCTCTTCTAAGCTTTTATCAGATGCGAACTTGTCATATTCCTTCATTTTAAGTTCACTTAAAGCTGAAAGATAGTAATTGGCTGTGTTAACAAAAGGTAGTTGGGGTTAAGGAGACAGGCATAATGATTCACTTCTTTGCGATAAAGTTGGACAGACTTGGGTGTGAGTTCTAACTCAGTCAGCATGGCTTTGGTCTCCTTGTTTCAATTTCTACTTTGCAAAATGAGGATCATCAAACCAAAGCATTCTTGCAAGGATTAAATACAATAATGGACAATGACAACTTAGAAAATGCTTGGCTCACAGGAAGCCTGCTCCATGTTAGCTGCCATTCTCTGTGTTATTCTATAATTTTCAGTGTTTGAAAACCTCAATATTGTCCACTGATGAATTTTTCTTAAAATATATTGGAGTAAAATTCACTAGCAAAAGTATTCCAATTTCTTACATTTTAAGAAAGGTTAACCCTATTGTCATATTTAGAATAATGAATGAATTTAAAAAGAGGCTTTTAAGTTTTGTAGCATATGAGAGATAGCATCTAATTCTATATTCTGGTGGGAAAAGGCAATTTGGGGAATGCTTTAAAATCTATGATTTTATGCCATAATGTCATGTGAAAGGAATCACTATAGACTCCAAGAAACGTTACAGATCCCTCTTCCTCCTCCAGGACCCTGGCTAACTTCCTCTTTTGATCTAGGTTTCTGTTAAATGTCTCCTCTTCAGTGAGGTCTTCCCTGGTCATCCCAATACTCCAGCACCCCTACTCCAATCATTGCCAGCCCCGTTGCCGTGTTATTATTTTTTACCCGTTTACTTGTGTTTTTTGCCCCTCTACCTACCATTAAAGTGTAACCACCACGAAGACAGGAGCTTCATGTGTCTTGTTCACCTCTGTAGCTCAGTGCCTAACACAAAGTAGGTACTCTAGGTTGAATGAATTAATGAATTCATTTTCTCCAGCCTTAAATAGGTTGAAGAGCAAGCCATCTTAGCAGTCTGGGTCAATATTCTCAAACTTTAATTTGTGAGTTGTCTATGAGTATTTTTTAAAATTTTGGTTTTCATTTCGAAGATAATATACTAAAAATATAAATTCATTCTGCATCATCTGGATGACCATTTGAATGGCATGCAATTTAAATGTCTTCTGTTGTTATTTTTTGTAACCCCTTAGGCACCATGTTGGACTCTTATTTATAGGCTAATAATGAGAAAGAAAAGAGGCAGATTTATTAGGCAATAATGTGTCCTTGCCTAGCAAAAGCTCAACATTGCCATGTAAGAAGAGGTAATTTCCTTGTTCCTTAAATAGTTTCAAACATAGAAAATGATGGGAAACTTCTCATTTATGTAAAAAGTTAGTGAAACCCTGATAGCTAAATCTGACAAACAGAGCACAAAAAAAGAAAATGTTATATACAATCACACTTGTAAGTGTAGGAAAAAAATCCTAGATTAAAAACCAAAAGAAAAAATATGTTATAAGAATAATACATCATGACCAAGTAAGGTTTATTTCAGAACCACCAGAATGGTTTAATGTTGGAAAAATACATTAGTATAATTGAGAAATCAATAGGTCAAAGGATTAAAAACTTTATGATCATCTTGATAGATGCCAAGAAGGCATTTGATTATCAACATCCATTCCAGGTAAAACTACTTGATAACCTTATGAAGAAACATTGGAAAGAATCTATTCAAAGAGGCCCACTATCAGTGCCATTATTTTTTTTTTATCCTCACCCAAGGACATTTTTCCATTTTTTGTTCAGATAGAGTGGGAGGGAGAGAGAGGAAGAGAGAGGGAGAGAAACATCGATGCGAGAGAGACACATCAAGTGGCTGCCATCCGCACGACCCAACCAGGGCCGGGGACAAACTGCAACGGAGGTACATGCCCTTAGTGGGAACTGAACCCGGGTCACTCTGGACCGCGGGCCGACGCTCTAACCGCTGAGCCAAACCGGCCAGGGCCACTGCCACTATTTTAACATCATTCTAGAACTGCTAGCACATAATTAGTCAAGAAAGGAAATCTGCATAAATAATGGGAAAAGAGGAGTTGGAACTATACTTCTTTTCCAAATGATATGAGTAGTTATCTGTAAAACTCAAGAGACTCAACTAAAAAATCGATCAGAACTAGTAAGTTTAATAAGGCGGACAGTTACAAATATATAAATATTAAACGTTTTTCCAATATACTGGTAATAACTACTTAGAAAATACAAGAAAATTATCTCATTCAATAGTAACAAAATATCTATGAATAAACATTAAGAAAAGTGTAGATAACACATGAAGCTATAACATGTTAAGGAAGGATACATTAGACCCCAAAAATGGAGATTTTATCTGTCTCCATGAGAAGATTTTATAGTAAAGATGCTAATTCTCATCATATTACTATTTAATGTGAACACAATTACCCCACTGCGATTTGTTGTAGAACTTGACAAAATTCTATATGTATCTCAAAGCCTAGTTCAGCTCCTGGCATACAGCACTCATTTTATGGAATAAGTGAAAAAAAAATACCCGGGAATAATTTTAAAACAAAATGTTTTGAGGAGACACTTGCATTACTACATTAAAATGCATCATAAAGTTTTAATAACTACATTTTGTATTAAAGGCTGTAATAGAAAGATGAATAGAATAGAAAATTCAGAAGTTTATACACACATGAACTTAATATTAATATGATGGCATTTCAAATCTGTACTAAAAATATGTATTAGTAAATGTTATTTATAAAATTGGCCCACCATTTGGAAATAATGAACTTAAATCTCCATCTAACATACAATTTATTTAATAATTACATATTAATTAGAAAGAAGCATTCTTTTAAAACAAAAGAATGCAATTTTGTATATACCATAGAATTACAATGAATTATTATCAAAATGAATAGAAAAAAGAGAGGGCTAAAGAATGCATCAAATTCTTAATGGGATAGCTGTGGGGCATAACTACTCTTCCCAGTTTTCTGTGACCACTTGAGAGACAGAGCTAAGAGCACAGATCTGATTTGAATCCCAACTTGATTTGCATTCCAATAACTTGCTGGCTGTCAACTGTGGACAAGTACCTTAACCCCTCTGAGCTTTAGTTTCATCATGTATTAAAAGTAGAGATAAAAATACCTACCTCTTAGGCCTGTTATGAGGATTAAGTGAGGTAATGCATGCAATGCATTTAGCATAGCCTCAATGTGTAGTAAAGGCCCAATAAATATTATCTGATATTACTTTTGTAATGAGAAAAACTTTATTAGGAAAAGAATAGTTGGAATCGAGGCAGTAATGGCTCTATTAGAGTGTAGTAACTGTCACCCTGGCCGGTTTGGCTCAGCGGTTAGAGCGTCAGCCTGCGGTCCAGAGAGACCTGGGTTCGGTTTCCGCTAGGAGCACGTACCTCGGTTGCAGTTTGTCCCCGGCCCTGGTTGGTTGTGTGGGAGGCAGCCACTCGATGTGTCCCTTTCACGTCCATGTGTCTCTCTCTCTCTCCCTCTCACTCTATCTGAACAAAAAATGGAAAAATGTCCTCGGGTGAGAATTAAAAAAAAAAAAGAGTATAGTAACTGCCACAGCTTCTGGAAATCCAAACAGTGGTAGTTGAAAGTGAGAACTATCCCATATAGTGTATAGCAAGTGCTGCATTGTGGATATTCCACTAAGAGGAAATGTTTAGATATTAAGCTACTTCCATGTGTTCTAATGTGACTGGTTACAAGGGTGCCAACTATAGACATAAATTCTACTAAAGCCAATCGATGAATTTAAAAAATAGCCATGAAATGAGAACTCTCATTTTTCACTGAGAATAACAGAAAATAAAAAACCCAAACCCTTTGTTGGGTTGTATGAGTTATTTATATATTTTGGAATATCAGATATATCATTGGTGAATATGTTCTCCCACAGAGTGGGTTCCCTTTGCATTTTGAGGATGGTTTCTTTTGCTGTGCAGAAGATTTTTAGTTTGATGTAGTCCCATTTGTTTATTTTTTCCTTTTTTTCTCTTGCCCTAGGAGGTGTATTGGAGAAAACTCTGCTACACAAGATGTCTGAGATTTTACTGCCTGTTTTCTTCTAGGATTTTTATGGTTTCGCAACTAACATTTAAGTCTTTTATCCATTTTTAATATCTGGAAACAGCCCAAGTGCCCATCAGTAGATGAGTGGATAAAAAAAGCTGTGGTAGCCCTGGCCAGTTTGGCTCAGCGGTTAAAGCGTTGGCCCGCGGACCAGAGAGTCCTGGGTTCAGAGTCCTGGTACGTGCTAAGGGCACGTACCTCGGTTGCAGTTTGTCCCCAGCCCCGGTTGGGGTCGTGTGGGTGGCAACCACTCCATGTGTCTCTCTCACGTGGATGTTTCTCTCTCTCTCTCCCTCTCTCTCCCCCTCCCGCTCTAGCTATAAAAAAATAAGGATCTCTTACCCTTTGTGACAGCATGAATGGACCTGGAGAGTATTATGCTAAGAGAAATAAGCCAGTCAGAGAAAGACAAATATCACATGATCTCACTTATATGTAGAATCTAATGAACAAAATAAACTAACAAATAAAATAGGTCCAGGGACATGGATACATGGAATAAACTGACAGATCTCAGCCCTGGCCAGTTATGCTCAGCGGTTAGAGCGTCGGCCCTCGAACCAGAGAGACCCGGGTTCGGTTCCCGCTAAGGGCATGTACCTCAGTTGCAGTGTGTCCCCGGCCCCGGTTGGGGTTGTGTGGGTGGCAGCCAGTCGATGTTTCTCTCTCTCTCTTTCTCCCTCTCTCCCTCCCGCTCTATCTGAAGATGAATGCAAAAAAACCAAAAAAACAAAAAACTGACAGATCTCAGAGGAAGTGGAGGAGGGTTAGAAGAGATTAACCAAAGAACATATATGCACATATACATAGCCCATGGACACAGAAAATAGTGCGGTGAGGGCCTGGGGTGGGGTGGGGTGGGGTGGGGTGGGGTGCGGTGGGGGAGGGGTGGAGGGGGGAAAAAGGGAGAAATGGGGGACATCTGTAATACTGTCAACAATAAAAATAAATAAAAATAAAACAACCCAAACCCTTGTGCCTATTCTTAAATATATGATAAGAAGTGAGATACAGGAAGAGGCAGAATGGTCAGGAGAAAAAAACACTGAGATGTTGGAAACTAGGGTTCAAGTCTCAGCTATGCAACTAGCTGGGTGAGTTTCAGGAAGCCATTTAACCTTCTTATGCCTCAGTTTTCTCATCTGTAAAGTTAGAGAATTATGTTAGTTGATCTTAAGGCTTCTTCCAGGTTCACTGCTTTATGACCTTTTGAATTTAAAATTAATATTCCCCAAACATAAAGATTTAATTTACAATCAGAGCTAACATACAAGCCTAAAACAACAACAGCGGCAGCAACAACATCAAACTCCAAGAGTCAGGTGGAGTGGTGGTTGTATCATGATTGGTGTAGATAAAGGTATAAATTCTGCTCAATACCTGGCTAGCAAGCAGACTTGTAAAAGTAAAGCAATATAAATTTGAAAGCTCTTTCTGATTCCTTTCCTTAGAAGTCTAGAGTTGAAATCTTTTCTCTGTTTATGAATCAAGTTGATGTATACTCATTTCTTCAATTATTTATTAAGAGGCTACAATGAGCAAGGTGTCAGATATACCAAGATGAGCAAACAAAGTCATTGCCCACAGGTAGTCAGACTTAATTGTAACCCAACCTTAAAAAACACATTAAAACAACAACAACAACAATGAATCACCTTGTCTTCTAGCTTCTACTTCTGTGAGATGCCGTTCTTTCACAGTCTTAATAGCTGCTTCAGTGGCCGCAGCTATAGTATTTTGTATTAACGTTTCAAGGGCTTTATCAAAACGTGGTTGAACAAGTTTGACATAGTCAATTACCTGCAAAGAATATTTGAAAAAACCAACATAAGCACAAGTTACTGTAAAATTTAATACATCGTTCATCTATATCCATATCTGTATCTATTTATATCTATATCTTTACCTATTTATCTTAAAATCTTAACACTACTTGAGGTATGTTATTTTCAGAATTCACTGATTTTTGACTATTTGCTTTTATAGAAATTCAGTCATATTTTTCACGTATGATTATGTATCTATATATGTATGTATCATGTAATATATCTTCAAGTTACATATATATTTAAAAAATCAACTTTGTATGTATAAGTTACATATAATAAGAGGTAGCCATTTTAAGTATACAGCTTGATGAGTTTTTACAAATATATATATAAAACAACAACCACAATCAAGATATAGAACATTTATATTACTCTTCAAAGTGCCTCATGCTTCTTTGTGGTTAGTATGTAATCTTTTCCGACCTTTTCCTCTTTATCATAACATTTTTGAGATTCATTAGTGTACTGTATTATTAGGAATCTGTTAGTTTTATTGCTAGGTAATATCATTGTATGAATATACCAGGTTTTTTTATTTTTATTCATTCATCTATTGATGGACACTTGGGTTGTTTCCACTCTTTGGCTATTATCAGTAAAGTAGTAATGAACATTTTTGATGAAATGTTCATCAAAACATTCTGTTAACACATGTCTTCATTTCCCTTGGATAAATACCTAGGAGTGGAATTACTGGGTCATATGGTAAGTGTACATTTTACTTAATAATTAACCGTTAAACTGTTTCCAGAGTGGTTGAACTAGTTTGCATTCCTATCAGCAATGTACAAAAGTTGCAGTTTACATCCTCACCAACACTTGGTTTGTCAATCTTTTTTTATCCTCACCAGAGGACATTTTTGCATTTATCTTCAGATAGAGCGGGAGGGAGAGAGGGGGAAAGAGGGAGAGAAACATCGATGTGAGAGAAACACATCAAGTGGTTGCCACCCACACGACCCCAACCAGGGTGGGGACAAACTGCAACCAAGTTACATGCCCTCAGTGGGAACCGAACCAGGGACTCAGTGGTCCACAGGCCGACGCTCTAACCTCTGACCCAAACCGACCAGGGCTGGTTTGTGAATCTTTTAAATATTAACTATTCTGGTGGGTCTAAAGAAGTACTTCATTGTAGTTTAAATTTACATTTCCTTTATCATTAGTAATTTTGAGCTACTTTTCAGTACTTCTTGGTCACTTACTTACCTTCTGTTTTTAAAAATGTGTCTTTTGCCCATTTAAAAATTCGATTAAAATTTTATATATATTCTGAATGTAAGTCCTTTGTCAGGTAGGTAGTATACTTTATACTGAATTATTACAAGTAAATCTCTATATGCCTTTTAAGTTTAAATATTTTCATAACTCTAGATTCCATTTTGCTTTTCCTTCAATATGCTTCCATTACTTTATTCCATGATAATAAATATGCATTTATACCATCATTTTTAATGGATGCATAGTATTCTACTAGCTAAATATATTATAATTTCTTGAACAAAAATACCAATAATATATACTTAGGTATACATGTTTTTGATATTATATTAATAAACTAGGCTATGATAAATACAATTTTGTATATATCTTTGATAGTTTCTTTAGGAAAAATCTATAAAATAGAATTGACGGTTCAAAACATACGCATGGACTTTAGGCTTTTATACATATTTCCAGTCACCATCCCTAATAGTTATACTCTCACCAGCAGTGTATGAGAATGTACTTTTCCCCATCCTAGTCACACATCAATATTGGGTGTTAATAGTGATCTTTCAACTCTAACAGCTGACATGACATATCTCTAGTTTTTTTTGGCATCTCTCTTTAATGACTATTTGTATCTATTATTTTGTAAATTGCCTGTTGGCTATATATTTTCCATCTGCATATTGATTTGTAAGAACTCTTTAGCCCTGGCCAGTTTGGCTCAGTGGTTAGAGTGTCAGCCCGCGGACCAGAGAGTCCCAGGTTCGGTTCCTGCTAAGGGCAGGTACCTTAGTTGCAGTTTGTCCCGGGCCCCGGTTGGGGTCGTGTGGGTGGCAACTAGTCAATGTGTCTCTCTCACATCGAAGTTTCTCTCTCTCTCTTCCCCCCTCTCTCCCTCCTGCTCTATCTGAAGATAAAGGCAAAAATGTCCTTAGGTGAGGATTAAAAAAAAAAAAACTCTATATTTAAAAATTATAATTACTTTATCTGATACGTATTGTGATAGCTTTAAAACATATCCACAGATCCTTTAATACTCCTCCCTTCAGAAGGTGGAGTCTAATTCCACTCCTCTTCAGTATATGCAGGACTTAGTAATTAGCTTTAAATGAATAGAGTATGATGCACTTTTCATTAAAAGAGTGAAAGGCCAAACTACAGAGCGATAGAAAATATCTATAATGCTTATAATAAAAAAAGAACTTGCATGATGAACACACAATACAATATACAGATGATGTATTATAGAAGTGTACACACCTTAAACCTATATAATTTTATTAACCAATGTAACCCTAATAAATTCAATTAAAAAAAATAAATAAAGATCTTGTCTAATATATAGACACTATAAGGAACTCCCACTGATAATATGCAATTTTTTCAAATGAGCAAGAGACTTGAACAAACACTTCAAAAAAAGAATATATGATTGGTCAATAAACATGAAAAAATGTTCAACCTCATTAGCTATCAAAGAAATGCAAATTAAAACCACAGTGAGAAACACCTATTACAATGGCTAAAGTTAAAAAGACTGCCCCACGATTCCAAAATGGCGGCAGAGTGAATGGAAGCTACACAGACCATCTCCCAGGACCAAACTAGAATTACAACTAAAATAAAGAAAAATCATCAGGAAAAGCAACAGAAAAGCAGCTTTCGAGGACCACATACCCAGGAACACTGAATCGATCCTGGTAGGTCTGCGGAGACGCGAGTGGGGGCTGGGAGCCCACGGACAGCAGCTGTCTTAGCTGTGAGCAGCACCCTCAGGGTTAAAATCCCAAGCCCGCTTCACAGCACAGACGGCCGGGACAGAGCACTAAAATAGCCACAGCCACTCACTTTGGGCTCCAGCAGAGGGAAGGTGGACTGGACTGGAACTGTGTGGGGACACTCGGGATTTGGAGGGTGCTCAGAGCTTTTGCTGAGTTGCGGCCACACAGGACGGTGGCCATCTTACTTCTTCCCAGGGCTCTTCTCAGAGATTCAACCCCACCCAGCTGGGCTATTGAAATGCATATTGAGGCTCATTAACAACCAGCATCTGCCCCACCCTCGGGAAATCCTCTTACACTGAACAACTAAGGGAGGTTTTCATTTAACTAAGAACCCAAGGCTCTTCAAGTAACCGCGACTAATAGCCTCTAGGCAAAAAGCTAGAGGATAACTGAACCTTTCCTGGGCTTGAAAATCCACTCAGGAAAGTAAGACTTGACAGTGGTGTTTAACGTGGGTCCTCCCATGCTCATCCAAACCCAGCAGAGGGAGCCACAAACAGCAGAACACCAACATCCACAGGGAAAATTTGGCAGGCTCCAGAACCCACTGAGATAGCCAAAATGGTGAAACAAAGAAACAAATCCCATATGAAAGAACAAGAGACCTCTACCGAAGACGAGATAAATGAAATGCAGTTAAGCAAATTAACAGAGCTAGAATTCAGAGCCATGATCTTGAGGAAGCTCAAAAGCATGAGTAAGGATATCAATACCATGAGTACAGACACAGAAACATTGAAAATCAACCAATTGGAAATGAAGAAGCATCAAGAAGAAATGAAGAATGACATAGCAGAAATAAAGAACACACTAGAAGGACTAAACAGCAGAGTAGAGGAAGCTAAGGACCAGATCAGTGAATTAGAAGACAGGGTAGAAAAAATCAACCAATCAGAAAACCAAAAGGAAAAAACAATTAAAAAACAGGAAGACAGCTTAAGAGAACTGTGGGATAACTGGAAAGGTAATAATATTCACATCATAGGAGTGCACGAAGAAGAAAATGAGCAAGGGTTAGAGAATATATTTGAAGAAATAGTGACAGAAAACATCCCTAATTTGGTGAAGGAAGAAGGCATTCAAGTTCAAGAAGCACAGAGAGCCCCAAGTAAGAAGAACCCAAACAGGCCCACACCAAGACACATAGTAATTAAAATGCCAAAAATTAAAGACAAAGAGAGAATCCTAAAGGCAGCAAGAGATAAGCAACAGGTTACCTACAAAGGAACCCCCATAAGGCTATCAGCTGACTTCTCAACAGAAACACTATAGGCCTGAAGGGAATGGCATGAAGTAATCAAGGTCATGAAAAACAAGGATCTGAATCCAAGACTACTCTACCCAGAAAGGCTATCATTCAAAATAGAAGGTCAAATAAAGAGCTTCCCAGACAAAAAAAGGCTAAGGGAATACATTAGCACCAAACCAGCACTGCAAGAAATGTTAAAAGGACTGCTGTAATTAGTAGAAGAAATAGCAAGGAAAATAGAACCACACTAAACAAAAATGGCAATAAATAAGTACATATCAATAATCACCTTAAATGTAAATGAATTGAATGCTCCGATAAAAAGTCACATAGTAGCTGATTGGATAAGAAAGCACGACTCATATATATGTTGTTTACAAGAGACCCACTTCACAACAAAAGACTCACATAGGTTGAAAGTGAAGGGATGGAAAAAAGTCTTCCAAGCAAACGGAAAGGAAAAAAAAGCTGGGGTAGCAATACTCATATCTGATAAATCAGATTTCAAAATGAAGGCCATAACTAGAGACAAAGAAGGTCACTACATAATATTGGAAGAATCTATCCAACAGGAAGATATAACCCTGGTAAACATATATGCACCCAATATAGGAGCACCAAAATATATTAAAAATCTTCTGGAGGACTTCAAAGGAGAAATATACAGCAATACAATCATAGCAGGGGACTTCAACACCCCGCTGACATCAGTGGATAGATCCTCTAGACAAAAAATTAACAAGGAAACAGAGATTCTAAATGAAGTGCTAGACCAAATGGACTTAATAGATATCTACAGAGAATTACACCCCAAAACTACAGAATTCACATTCTTCTCAAGTGCACATGGGACATTCTCAAAGATAGACCACATGTTAGGACACAAACTAAGTCTCTACAAGTTCAAGAAGATTGAAATCATATCAAGCATCTTCTCAGATCACAATGGTATGAAACTAGAAATCAATTGCAACAAGAACATGCAAAGACATATGAACACATGGAGGCTAAATAGCATGTTATTAAACAATGAATGGGTTACCGAGGAAATCAAGAAAGAAATTAAAACTTCCTGGAAACCAATGAAAATGAACACACAACAACACAAAATCTATGGGATGCAGTGAAAGCAGTTCTGAGAGGGAAGTTTGTAGTACTACAGGCCTACCTCAAGAAAAAAGAAAAATTTCTAATAGACTATCTAACCTCACAACTTAAAGAACTAGAAAGCAAACAAAAAGAAAACCCCAGAGCAAGTAGAAGGAAGGAAATAGTAAAGATCAGAGCAGAAATAAATGACATAGAGACCAAAAAAACAATTCAAAAGATCAATGAAACAAAGAGCTGGTTTTTTTTGAAGAGATAAACAAGATTGATGGACCCTTAGCTAGACTTACCAGGAAACAAAGAGAGAGAACCCAAATACACAAAATCAGAAATGAAAGAGGAGAAGTAACAACTGACACCACAGAAATACAAAGGATCGTTAACAAATACTATGAACATTTATATGGCAACAAATTCGACAATCTAAGTGAAATGGACAAATTTCTAGAAACACATAGTCTCCCAAAACTGAACTGGGAAGAGATAGAAAACTTGAACAGACCAATAACAGCTAAGGAAATTGAAGATGTAATCAAGACTCTCCCAGCAAACAAAAGCCCAGGCCTGGAGGGCTTCATGGGGGAGTTTTACCGAACATTCAAAGAAGAACTAACACCCATTCTCCTCAAACTATTTCAAAAAATTCAAGAAGAAGGAAGACTTCCAAACTCATTTTATGAGGCCAGCATAATTCTAATTCCAAAACCAGAAAAAGACACTACAAAGAAAGAAAACTACAGGCCAATATCCCTGATGAACATAGATGCCAAAATCCTAAACAAAATACTAGCAAATTGGATCCAGCAATACATCAAAAACATTATTCACATTGACCAAGTGGGATTCATCCCAGGGATGCAAGGCTGGTACAATATTCTCAAATCAATAAATGTGATAAACCACATAAACAGAATGAAAGATAAAAACCACATGATCATCTCCATAGATGCTGAAAAAGCATTTGACAAAATCCACCCATTTCTGATAAAAACACTTAGCAATGTGGGAATAGAGGGATCATATCTCAACATAATAAGGCCATATATGAAAGACCTACAGCCAACATCTTACTCAATTGGCAAAAACTAAAAACATTTCCCTTAAGAACAGGAACAAGACAGGGATGCCCATTTTCGCCACTCTTATTTAACATAATACTGGAAGTCTTAGCCACAGCAATCAGACATGAAGAAAAAATAAAAGGGATCCAAATTGGTAAGGAGGAAGTGAAACTGTCATTATTCGCAGATGACGTGATATTATACATAGAATACCCTAAAGACTCCATAAAAAATCTACTAGACTTAATAAATGAATTTGGCAAAGTAGCAGGATACAAAATTAACATCAAGAAATCGACGGCATTCTTATACACCAATGATGAACTCACAGAAAGAGAAACTAAAAAAAAACAATCCCATTTACCATTGTGGCAAAAAAATTAAGATACCTAGGAATAAACTTAACCAAAGAAGTAAAGGACCTATTTGCAGGACATTGAAAAAAGAAATAGAGGAAGATACAAAAAAGTGGAAGCACATACCTTGTTCATGGATTGGAAGAATTAACATCATTAAAATGTCATATTACCCAAAGCAATCTATAGATTCAATGCAATCCCCATCAAAATACCAACGACATATTTCACAGAACTAGAACAAATACTTCAAAAGTTCATATGAAACCAAAAAAGACCCCGAATAGCCACAGCAATCTTGAAAAAGAAGGACAAAGTAGGTGGGATCACAATATCAGACATCAGGTTATACTACAAACCTATTGTAATCAAAGCAGCCTGGTACTGCCACAAGAACAGGCATATAGACCAGTCGAACAGAACAGAGAATCCGGAAACTGACCCAAGACATTATGCTCAATTAATATTTGACAAAGGTGGTAAGAGCATACAATGGAGTAAAGACAGCCTCTTTAATAAATGGTGCTGGGAAAATTGGACAGCTACATGCAAAAAAATGAAACTAGACCATCAACTTACACCATACACAAGAATAAACTCAAAATGGATAAAAAACTTAAATGTGACTTGTGAATCCATAAAAATCCTAGAAGAAAATGAAGGCAACAAAATTTCAGACATCATACGCAGCAGAATCTTCACTGATACATCACCTAAGGCAACAGAAACAAAGGAAAAAAATGAACACACGGGACTACATCAAACTAAAAAGCTTCTGCACAGCAAAAGAAACAACCATCAAAATGGAAAGGAAACCCACTGTATGGGAGAGTATAATTGCCAATGATACATCAGATAAGCCGTTAATCTCCAAAATATATAGAGTGCTCATACAACTCAACAAAAGAAAGACAAAGAACCCAATTAAAAAATGGGCAGAGGAACTAAATAGACACCTCTCCAAACAGGACATACAAATGGCTAAGAGACATATGAAGAAATGCTCAACATCACTAATCATCAGAGAGATGCAAATTAAAACAACAATGAGATATCACCTCACACCTGTCAGAATGGCCGCCATCAACAAATCATCAAACAACAAGTGTTGGCAAGGGTGTGGAGAAAAGGGGACTCTAGTACACTGCTGATGGGAATGCAGACTGGTGCAGCCACTGTGGAAAACACTATGGTGTTACCTCAAAAAATTAAAAATGGAATTGCCATTTGACCCAGTGATCCCACTTCTAGGAATATACCCTAAGAAGCCTGAAACACCAATCAGAAAGAATATATGTACCCCCATGTTCATAGCAGCGCTATTTACAATAGCTAAGATCTGGAAACAGCCCAAGTGTCCATCAGTAGACGAATGGATAAAAAAGCTGTGGTACATATACACAATGGAGTACTATGCAGCTGTAAGAAAGAAAAATCTCTTATCCTTTCAGACGACATGGAGGGACCTCGAGAGTATTATCCTAAGTGAAACAAGCCAAGCAGAGAAAGACAAATATCACATGATCTCTGGACCGCAGGCCGACGCTCTAACCGCTGAGCCAAACCGGCCAGGGCCAAATATCACATGATCTCACTTATTTGTGGAATATAATGAACATAACAGTCTGAGGAACAGGGTAGACCCAGAGATGTGGAAGTAGGGTACAGACTGACAGCCCTCAGAAGAGGGGGTGGGGGGGAGGGATGAGATAAACCACAGAACTTATATGCATGTACGCATAACCGATGGACATGGACAACAAAGCTGGGGATGGGGTGGTGGGGATGGGGAAAAGGGTGTCAAGAGGGAAAAAAGGAGAAACTTCTGTAAGAAAAATAAATCAATAAAAAAATAAATTAATAAAAGGGGGGGGGAGAGAAAGACTGCCTCTAACAAAAGTTGGCAGGAATGTGGAATAACAGAACTCTCATACACTGCTGATAGAATTATAAATTGGGAGAACTAGTTTGGAAAACAGTTTGGCATCATCTATACATATTAAACATATGCATATGTCCCCGGGGTCCAGAAATTTTACCCCTAGATATAGCTCCAAAATATCTAAAGATATGTATGTGTGCACTGCAGACAAGTACAAGAATGTTTATAGCAATATTATTCATAATAGCCCAAACTGGAGTTAACCCAAGTTTTATTAACACTCAGCTGGATAAACAAATTATAACATGATTCAATTAATAAAAGACAATAAAACAACAAAAATGAATAAATGATAGCTATATGCAACAACACATAAATAACATACATAAATATCACAATCATAATGTTAAGTAGAAGAAGCCAGGCACAAAGAACATAAACTGTTTAAGTCCATAGGGTTAAAAGAAAAGAATGCAAAACTAACCTGTGGGATGTGGATGTATACTTAGATGGTAAAACCATAAAAGAAAGGTGCAGAAGTGAATACCATAAAGTTCAGGGCAGTGGTTCCCTTTGTGGAAGGAGTAAGAGGACTGGTATTGGGAAGAGGCACGAGGGGGCTTCTGGGATGCTGGCAACATTCCATAGTTAACCTGGGGGTTGGTTATACGGGGGTTTGCTTTGTGATAGTTCAGTGAGCTTCAACTATTCTGTATGTTTGTTTTATTTTACAATAAAAAAGATAAAAGCAAATAGAAAATGTTACCCTTTGTTTAAAAGAACTCAAGAGGACTTTGGAGCAAATTCAGACTCCTCCTCAGGGCCTGCATTGCTCTGACGACCTCTTCAGCCACCTTCACCTTGTGCCATCCTTCCTTTCACGCCCCACGCTCTAGCCACACTGGCCTTCATGTCTACATTCCAATCCCTCATCAAATGTTTTGGCTCTGTCTTCAAACTGCATCCCCAATCTGCCCGCTTCTTATCACCTCTACTGCTCTCTCTCTGGTCCAAGCTAAAAAATCATTTCTCTTCATTTTTTGAGTGTGGAGAACAAGATCACTGAGGGGAGAGGTCCAGGAATTCACAGGCCAGGGAGTTGAGAGGGTCACCTTTGTAGCTACTGAAGCCAAGAATTATGACAGGAGTGAGGATGTTGTGGAGAACTCTCTCCACATATTCACTTCACAGTGAGCCAGGAGGGGTGTGACCCATGATACAGTAGACCAGTGGAACCAAGAGGGAATGGGTGGCATCATCTGTATGACGGAACAGTCAAACCTGGGGCTTTGCGGAAGCAGGGATGGGCTATGGTCTGGAAGCTACAATAAACCCCAAGGGAGACGCCTTTCCCACTCCAAGCCCAGAACAACTACCCAACTGACAGTGTAAAATTAAGAAAAGTTAGTACAAATCCAAAAATCCTACAAATGATAACCAAGTATAAATAGGTAGAAGGCTAGCTAGCTAGTTCGATAAGTAGTTACCTTTCCTTTGTAATGTTCTGCAAGCAAATTGCAAAGTGTGGTTTTCCCTGAAGATGGAGGTCCAAATATGAATACTTTAAACGGTGGTGCAGGCATAGGCGGAAGAAGATAGGGACGTGGATTCAATAGAAATGGTTTTAATGTTTCTTCTGATGACAGACAGTATATTTTACCTAGAAAACTTAAAGTATGCCATAATCATAAACAACTGAAAAGAGATTTGGGGAAGTTTTAAAATTAAGTTCTGAAAAATCTTACTTACCTGACAGAAAAGTCTGCCATTCCTGGATAAATGTTACCTTCTTTTAAAGACACGGGACATGTTCGTCCCCATCTGCTTCTCTGCCACCTATATCTTGGTGCAATAAGTTTATAAGATGCAAGAGTACGAAACAGCTCATCCTATTGAAAACAAATACCACATTTAATATGTGGGCATAAGTTTTGCTGAAATTAATGGTATTATTTCATTTCTTATTTGATACTGCTGTAACTATCTAACAAATATTTTAGAAAGCAAATTTTGGCTTTTTTTCTTAATTGTGACCATTCTGCACTTGTCCAAAATTTAATAGGCATATAGCTTTCATTTCTGTTATAAGACCTGGTTTAAATTTTACTGAGCATTTTCTATTATAAGGTAGAATGAGCATAAGGAACATTTTCTATTATGTTTCAGAAAACAGATACTGAAAAATTCTTACCAAAAAGGTTTGAAAATGTACCAAATTCTTAGTCAATTTACCTAAGTTTTTAAATAGTAAGATGTTATATACAGATTTTTTCATTAATTAGCTCTTTCATTCTTCTTAGAATGTGAAGTTGCCCTCAGCAATTCTTTCTGTTGGTGATCTCCAGAGAAGTTAACAACCACTTCTCTACAGACTGCAGATGGCTGAAAGGTTCACTGTCCTTGTGCTACTTAGCAGGGGACAAGGGAACTGGAGAGAGGTGGCATGGTGGGCAACTGCCAGGGTCCAGGTTGGCTCCCTCCCACTTTCAGATGCGGATCTCACATTAGCTTCTGGCTCCTGAGCTGACTGTGGAGAATGATGAGAATAGGAGCTATGGTCTTACCTGGACCATTGCAGCATTGCAGAACAAAGAGGCACGCACAGTGCAGAGATATGGCATGAGTGTCCTCAACTAAAGGCTGGGGGAAGTAGCTAAGTCTAAAGGAAACTGTCAATGCTCAGGGAAGTTGCACGAGACTGAGAACCTCATCGGTGGGGCTACCCTCCTTCCCCATGGAGTCCACAGACAATGAGGTAGTGACTGAAACGTAATCAGTCCAGTCAGGAGGCAGCCACTCTCCTTAGCATCCTTATTTCCTGACCCAACTTGAGAAAAACGTTTTAATAGCAGACCATACTTCTCTCTCAACTTCAAGTCCCTGGAGCCACATGTCTGCAGGTGCTAAGGGGCAATGAGACAAGGAGCTTTCAAATGAGTTGGATGTTAGTCTTAAAAACGATCAGGGCTACCTCTGGTTAAACAAGGCAGATAACACATGCATTTGTGTTTGCTGCTTCCCTAAAATTTCATGAAAATGACAGCAGAGGAATGAAAAGAGGAATAAACTCACAAGGACACAGACTGGGAAAAGAGACCAGGGAACTGACAGCTGACCCTCCATGGCTATACATTTTTGTAGCTAGAAAGCAGATGAATGAGTGGTAGTGACTTAGATCAGAGACAGGCGAAGTCTCGGTGTGGTAGCAGGAATGAGTGTGGGGGTGGTGTGGGGACAACAAGAATAAAGTTCATTCACTCTGCAAAATCCTCGGGAGGCTCAGGACCTGTTAACACCAGGCACCTCTAAAGGCAGGGAATGGAGAACAGAAGACAGGAGGGTTGGTTGAAAATCTTTAAAAGGAGGTGCTAGTAGCCAGAGCCACTCTCCATTTCACTCAGTCAGCCAACAGCTCTGTCCCTCAGCCCGCCACCACCTCTCCTTCAATCAGAAGACTGGAGGCTTCCTGTCTGGGGAGACTAAACCTGAGGATCTTGTGAGAAGGACCCCAAAAACATAGCCACAGTGAGAGGGAAGCACAAGAAAGTTGGTGGTTATAGCCATTACACTCAAGCTCCCCTCCTACCCCAGCCTCTAGCTGTAGAACTTCTGGACGCTTTCATGATCTAGCAACTCCCTAGTTAGTGCCTGGCACAGCGGAGGCTCTTTAGTCCTGCTGCCAGCTCTGTTGTGGTTGATCCTGCACAGTAACAGCTAATTTGCTGGGCCCAGTACAAAATGGAAATGCAGGGCCCTTGTTCTAAAGTGACTAAGACTGTGACAGCACAGCATTGAACAAATTGTGGGGCCCTTCTAAGCATGGGGTTCTGTGGGACTGCACAGGTCGCTAGCCCATGAAGCCAGCCTGGCCTCTTCAATACAGATGTTGCATATTTTAAATATTACCATTGGTTTTGGGCATTTTACAAGCATCATTTCATACAGGCGATATTATCACTTTTTAAAACAATTGAACAAAGGGTAAAGTTAAGCAAAGTCACAGATCTGGTAGGCTGGAGATCTGGAATTCAAGTCCAGAGGTGTCTGTTTTGAAAACTGATGCTGTCACTGTCTACTGTGCTGGATGCCAGCCTGACATGTCCTTCCTCCCACCACAAACTCTCACACCCATCACCACCCACACGTCCCCCTCCTCTCTAACAGCCCATCGACTGTTAAGCTCTCACACTCTCTCCCAGGGGTTCAAATTCACATCAAGGTCTGTGTGCCTCTCACCCCTTTAAACCAGCGGTCCTCATCCCTGGCTATCTGCAAGGAGGTTTCCGGGTTTTTATTTTTTTCACCGTGGTTAGTTATATATAACATAAAATTTACCATTTTAACAAAGTTAAGTATACAATGCAGCGGCATTAAGTACACTCAAAATGTTGTGCAACCATCACCACTATCCATTTCCAGAACTTTTTTTTATTAACCCAAACAGAAACTCTGCACCTATTAAACAACAATTCCCTGGTAATCTCTGTTCTACTTCCTGCCCCTTTGAGTTTGCCTATTCTAGGTGCCTCACTTAAGTGTAATTATATAGTATCTGTCTTCTGTTTCTGGCTCATTTCACTTAGCACAATGTTTTCAAGGTTCATCCATGTTTTAGCATGTACCAGAATTTAATTTCCTTTTAAGGCTGAATAATATTCAATTGTATGTACATACCACACTATCCATTGATGGACATTTGGGTTGTTCTACCTCCTGGCTATTCACTATGAATACTGATGTACAAATATCTGCTTGAGTTCTTGCTTTCAATTTTTTTGGGTATATACCTAGGAATAAAATTTCTGGATCTTATGGTAAATCTGTGTTTAACATTTTGACAAAATATCAAACTGTTTTATACAGTGGCTGCACCATCCTCAACAATACTTATTATTTTCCATTTTTTTTGCACACACACACACACACACACACACACACATTCTAACACTTAATGGTGGTAATCTTGTACTTTTGATTTGTATTTCCCTAATGACTAGTGATGTTTAAATTCTTTTCATGTGTTTATTAGCCATTTATAAATCCTCTTTGGAGATTTAAGTCCTTTATATTCAACTATTTTATATTGATTTTCTTTAACTCACCTGCTTTTAGCAGAAGCATCCATCTAAAGTTATTCAAAACACACAGGGACTTCAAGATTTATCAACATTGGCCAGGCAGTGTGGCTCAGTGGTTGAGCATTGACCCAAGCACCAAGAGGTCACCGGTTCAATTCCCGGTCAGGTCACATGTCCAGGTTGTGGGCCAAATCCCCAGTGGGGGACATGCAGGAGGTGGCCAATTGATGTTTTCTCTCATCAATGTATCTCTCTCTCTCCCTTTCCCTCTCTGTCTCTCAAAAAAAGAATCAATAAAGAAAAAATAATTTAAAAAAAAGATTTATCAACCATGATAAGCCAGGATTCTTCAATGTCCTAAATTTTACTTTTTTTCTTTATTGATTTTAGAGACAGAGGAAGGGAGAGGGAGAGAGAGAGAGCTAGAAACATTGATGAGAGAGAACATCAACTGGCCGCCTCTTGCATGCCCTCCACTGGGGATTGGGCCCACAACCTGGGCATGTGTCCTGACTGGTAATCAAACCGGCGACCTCTTGGTGCATGGGTCGATGCTCAACCACTGAGCCACAACCTGGCTGGGCCAGTGTCCCAAACTTTAAAGTAGGGGTTCTCAAACATAAGTGGGGATAGAAATCTTAACTAGATCTTGTAAAATTACATTTCCAGGTGCCACCTCCAGACAGACATTCTGGTTCGGTCAGTTTGGGATGTGAGTTTAAGGAATCTGTACTTGTAATAAGCTTCCCAGGTGATTCTTTTGGAGGTGATCTGCACTGCCGGGGAGAAATAGTACTTGAGGGATATAAATAATGACTCCATTGTACAGTCACAACTTCTGCCCTTTTATGAAAGAGAGGGCATGCATCCTTAGTCATATATTTTATGAACTATAACCTTAGGCAATAATCTCTAAGGACAAACTTTCTACCTGGGAAATTCCCCCAGGTTTTACGGGTACTTTAAAATTTTCCTTTATTGATGACCTAAAAGAGGAGGCTCAGGACACAGCCTCTGTGCTCAACAGGCCCACCTTTCTTTTCTTTTTTTTATCCTCACTCGAGGACATTTTTGCATTTATCTTCAGATATAGTGGGAGGGAGAGAGGGA
Organism: Tadarida brasiliensis; assembly: GCA_030848825.1. NCBI lineage: Eukaryota > Metazoa > Chordata > Mammalia > Chiroptera > Molossidae > Tadarida > Tadarida brasiliensis. Next base: position 47,649,546 of record CM061262.1, on the reverse strand, counting down.
GGAAGAGAGAGAGAGCAACATAGACACATTGACTGGTTGCCACCCACACAACCCCAACTGGGGCCGGGGACAAACCGCAACTGAGGTATGTGCCCTTAGCGGGAACTGAACCCGGGTCTCTCTGGTCCATGGGCTGACGCTCTAACTGCTGAGCCAAACTGGCCAGGGCTGGCCCACCTTTCTTCCTCTTTAGCACCAGTTTGTGTTACTGAAGTCCCAGCACATATTCCAGCAAGGTTCACCCATTAAGATCTAGGGATTACACATTACAGGATAACAAAAGGACCTTTCTTCAAAGCTTACTTTATTTGAATTATAATACCTATTTAAAAATTCTAGTGTTTGTTTTTTAATTTCTATTCATGTAGGTAAAACTGAACTTTCCAGAATAGATTAAATCTCCAATTAAAGCACTGTGGCCCCTTTAGCACTTAGCACTTCTAATTTGATCACCATCACATCCATAATACATCAGCGCTAGGAACACAGCAGTTGTTCCAAAACACTAGTTGAATGATTGAAGGAATGAGGAGTGCTTATGGAGTCCAGGGCTTTTATGTCTTTGCTTTCTTTGGTGATGCAAAATTTTTAAAGCAAACTTGGTTTCTTCTTTCTCATTATTCCTGTGATTAGTTGTTCTGCTTTATTTATTTATTTTTTAAAATTCTCACTGAGGATATTTTTTTCTATTTATCTTCAGATAGAGTGGGAGGGAGGGAGAGAGGGAGAGAGAGAGAGGGGGGGGGGTGGGGAGAGAGAGACATCCATGTGAGAGGTACATTGACTGATTGTCTCCCGCACAACTCCGACCAGGGCCGGGCACGAATTGCAACCGAGGTATGTGCCCTTGACCGGGATTGAACCCAGTACTCATTGGTCCATGGGCTGATGCTCTAACCTGTGAACCAAACTGGTCAGGGCGGTTGTTCTGCTTTAATTGTTTTTCTTTGTTTTAGTACTTTTGTTTTGTTGTGTTTGGTGTCTATAAGAATATTGAGCCAATATCACTGCTTCTTCCCAGAAATCAAATCCATCTTTATAAAAGGCACCCTGAAACTCCTTTTAAACCTTGAAAGGATATAAATTAAGATAACAACATACAGTAAAACGGTTCACTTTGAAACTGTTAAAAATAACTTACATTGTCCATTGCATCATTCATTTCTTCCTCAGCACTCTGAAGTTTAGTTATAACAGCTGCTTTTCTTAGGTTCAGAAATTTAAGTCGATCTATAACCGTCTAAATTTAGAGAACAAATCTTTAATTACACTAGCATTTGAACATTTCTAATATTCTGAAAAAGCGATGAGCTCATGAGTAATATATTTCCTTGCTTATTCCTAGCTTCTGGTTGTTTGCTGGCAATCTATAGTGTTTTTGGCTTATAGATAGATGCCTCACTCCAATCCCTGCCTTTGTTGTCATATAGCCACCTTCTCCCTGGTGTCTGAGTCTCTCCTCTTCTAAGGACACCAGTCACATTGCAATAGAGCACTGCAATTCAGTATGACCTCATCTTAACTTGATTATATCCAAAAAGATCCTATTTCCAAATAAAGTCACATTCATAGGTATTGGAGGTTAAGACTTCAATATATCTTTTAGGGGGACACAATTCAACCCATAACAATTCAACCCGTCTTCCTTCTGGTCCCCAAATATTCATGTCCTTAGAGGTCTAGCTCTACAGGACCTCTTCAGGTGAAAGAACAGCCATGTGAAGGCAGAGGCAGATATTGGAGTTATGCTACCACAAGCCAAGCGATGCCTGGGGCTACCAGCCAGAAGAGGCAAGGATGGATCCTCTCCTATGGGCTTTGGACGGAGCATGAACCTGCCAACATGCTGATTTTGCACTTCTAGCCTCCAGAACTATGAGAAAATAAATTTCTCTCATTTTAAACAACCTAGTTTATGATACTTTGTTATGACAACTCTAAAAAAACTAATACAGATACTTTGTGGAAGAATTTGAAACACAGAGTCTGAGATAAGAGATGGTGAGAGAGACAAAGTCCTGATGGTACATGGTAACCTGTGGTAGATTGTATCATTATTATTATTATTATTATTATTATTATTTCTTTTTCTTTATTGTTTAGAGAGAGGAAGGGAGAAGGAGAGAGAGATGGAAACATTGATGAGAGAGAACATCGACTGGCCACCTCCTGCATGCCCCCCACTGGGGATCAGGCCCACGACGTCGGCATGTGCCCTGACCGGGAATCAAATGGCGACCTCTTGATGCATGGGTTGACGCTCAACCACTGAGCCACACCAGCTGGGCTAGATTGTATTATTAATTCACAATTCACCCTCTCCTCCCTTCCCTTGTTAATTCCCTAGCTCATGTTGGGTAAAGTACACGCACGCCCTATCCCCTTGGTGCTGAGCTTCTCCATGAACTTGTTTCAGCCAGTGGAATGTGGGGGGTCTTGGTAAGTTTCAACCAGGCCTATTGGAGTTTCTGCTCTCTATCTTGTGTTGCAAAAAGTGCTCATATTTTAAATACATTTGGAAGGTGAAGCCTACTGTGTATGCTTGATGGATTGAATGTGGGGTTGAGAAAAATAAAAGAGCGGCTTGGAATTGCAGCCCATCTCTTATCCTCCAAAGAAGGGAGAGGGGCTAGAAACAGAGTTAATAATTAATCATGCCTATGTAAGGAAGCCTCCATAAAATCCCAATAGTATGGAGTTTGGAGAGCTTCCAGTTGGAGAACACATCGACACCAAGAGGGTGACACACCCCAACTCCATGGGGATAGAAGCTTCTGAGCTTGGGACCTTCTCAGACCTCACCCTATGTATCCCTTCATCTGGCTGTTGATCTGTATCTTTTATCATGTCTTGTAATAAACTTGTCTTTCTGGTGCCCAACTACTGTCCAGGAGCCATCCAGGATCCTACTCAGATTCATCTCAAGAGAACAAAAGATGCTTCTAGTGCTCTTATCACTTAGGCAATTATAGGGTTTGGGGGGCTCTGTGTCAGGAATCAGGGACAGAGACCAATATATATTTTCTTTGATCTCACAGAGGTCTAATAGTCATGTCAGATTTAAACACTCAAGATAAAACTCATAATCCACCATCACCACCACCCCAACTCAAATACACTTCTCCCACGTTCTTCCCCTCTCAGTGATGTCAAATCTAGTCTTCCAGCTGCTCATCCTTAGACTTTCAATTTTAAAATAATTTCAGATTACTTTTCACCAGACTACATTCTGCCCTTCTGCCACACCATTTTACAACCCCACCAGCAATGTATGAGTGTTCCAATTTTCTCACATCCTTGAGAACACTTGGTAGTGCCTGTTTTGTGTGTGTGTGTGCGTGTGTGTGTGTGTGTGTATAATTTCAGCCATGTTAGTGGGTATGCAGTGGTATTTCATTATGGTTTTGTTTTGCATTTCTCTAATGACTCATATTAAGCATCATCATGAACTTATTGGCTGCTATTTGCTTTTACTTTTCTTTGAGGCCCTTTTTGTCATACAGGGATTTTAGATTCAAATGTAGTTTTGATCTAAATATAAACAAATGAATAAATACAACATCAAATTTTTAAGTGTCAAGATGAATTTTTCACACAATAAATGGTTAAAAATGTAAATATATTTCTGATGTTTGTTAAAATAGGTACAATCCAGTCAACAACTTTTTGATTTTCCAAACTGTGTGATATTCTTACTGAAAATTGCACTTACCGTGAAAAGCTCCTCTGGGGGCTTATTTCCATCTAGCTCAATGAAATACCGGGGGTTGTGTTCAGCCATTACTTCCTACAGATAATAGACAAGAAACCTTATTATCTAGGATCATTGGGAAAACTTCAAGATCAGAATTTTAATATACTTGAAGAAATCTTGAAAGCTAAATTGCTTTATACATGAAATAATGTATGCTATTTTCAGTGCTCAAGCTATTCAAAAGGACCATTCTGGTATCTGTTCCTTTCAGCAGGGTATGAGTGTTTGCTTTACCATATTCTTGCTAGCATTAGGAAGTCTTATTCCTTGCTCATCTTTTCAAATTTGATCATGGAAATAAATACTTCATTATTTAGATTAGCATTTCTTCATAACCAGTGAAGCTGAACATTTTTCCAGAGGTCTGTTAATCTTTTGTCTTTCATTTTTGTGAACTGTCTGCTCATATTTGTAGTCTATTTATCTCAGAAGGGTGAGGACTCATAGGTTTAAAAAATAATTTCTATGACTTTTACATAATTAATGTGGATATATTTCCAGTTTATCTTTTGAGTAAGGGTTTTTAATTCTTTTATTTCTAGAAGTCTTACAAGTAATGAAACTGAATTTATAATTTTTTTCCTTTGTGAGCTTGTCACTTGTTCAGCTAAACATCTGTTAAGCATTTACCACTTGCCATATTTTGTGCACTGCACTGGGCATCGGCAATGCTAGTATGTAAGACCTTGTCCCTAACCTTGAAGAGATTATATCTGCTTATTTTCCCCTGTGAATATAGTTTTCTAATTTTCTGAATCTGATTTTAATTATGCTTTATTTCATGCCCAGTGCCAGCCACTTAAGGACTATGCAGGATATTTTTGTTGAAGGAAGAATGTTATATGTAGACACGTAAATTACTGTTAAGAAGCTATGTTTAAAGGCCAGGGATAGAAGAGAAGGAAGGGAGGAATAAAAGTCATACATAAGAAAATAATTAAATTTGGTTCTCATTTTGGGGGGTAGATGACAAGAATTAAAATGATCCACTTATTTGTCTTTAAATATGTAAATAAACATAAAACAAATTATTTTAGTTTATCAGATGGGAAGAGGCAATTTGAAAACTGTTTTTATTTGTCTTTGTTGTTCTATTGCTTAGCATAATGTCTGGCTAAATACCCAAGTTCAGTAGATGTTTGTTGAATAAATTTCCAACACAAATTTGGCAGTCTTCCCTAAAATTTTGGCCATATAAAGTATGTTTTTCACATAATTGTAATTTTAGTAATCATATTTTAAATGCTAATTATTTAAATTAAAAGTTTCTTATTACAATATATAGTGACTTTATCATGTTTATATATAATCAACTTTGAATGGGATATACCCACAGAAACTAATCTGGGAATAATTCTTCTTTAGATTACAATTGAAATAAACTTTTAGAACAAAAGATACACCTTAGTGTACATTTGTTTTAATAAACCCATAAATTACAGATTGAAAATGATTTTATAAAATAGTCTGTTAACATGGGTTTTCCAATCTCCAACCATAAATGAATTCCCCTAGTGACTTTTTAAAAATGCAGTTCATTTATCACTTTTCCGTAACATTGACGCTTTGTATGAGTAAAACAACATTGTTTTGTGAAACAGGCTTTGGGACAGAAGCCTTATTGTAACAGCATTCTACCAAATTCACGTGGAGGAGAATCAGGCAGATGATATTATATAGGGGTGAATAAATGTGAAAGCCATTTAACCTAGTGATAGAACACAAATATCAATATTCCCATTTTCAGCAATATATCTTGTTCTTACTTCTAAGGCTTGAAGAATCATCTCCTTATAAAGTTTAACAGTGTGCTCAATATTTTCCAAATAATCCTCAGGCCTTTGAACTAAATGTTGAAGAATTTCAGCCATCAGCTGCATTTCAGCAATAAATGTCTAAATGGAAAAGAAGAGATTTTAAATATCTTTATGTTAATGATTACTCAATTTACAAGCCACACCCCTACCTCCTTACACCTAGATGCCATTTTAGGGTGAGAAGCAGGCAGAAGGGAAATTAGAGACTGAGCATTTTTATTTAAGAGCGATTAAATGCCTCAGGGGGCCTTTATCAGATGGAATAAAACTTGAAATTGACTTTGATACTTACTAATTTCTTTGTGCTCCTCAATGAGTAGGGAGAAGCAGGGAAAGAACATCAGATTTTTAGAGAAAAAATAAAGAAATTAGATTTTCTCTGAATACCTGAGCTACTAGTTTGTTCATTCACTCATTCAGTAAAGATTGATTGAGTGAACAAAACTAAGACACTGGGGATCACAGACCATACATACCAGTTGGGGCATAGAGTATAAACAAGAAGACAAATAAATATGTAACAGGTTAGGTGGTGGTAAGTATGAGGAAGCAAGATAATGCAGGATAGAGGGGATGAAGAGTAACAGGAGAAGGTGGTATTTTAATCAGGTGGTCATGGACGGGTTCTCTGAAGAAGAAACATTTGAGTAGAACTCAGAAGTAAATGAGGGAGAGAGTGACACCGATTTCTGAAGAATGAACATTTCAAGGCAGAGGGAACAGTGCGTGTAAAATTTCTCAGTCCAAGGCTGGAAAGTGTTCAATATCATACTTATTATCCTATTATTATCATCATATTTATTATCTAATTATTAATTCTAATTTTTGTCAGTGCATAAAAATCTGTTTTATACCATTTGAAAAATATTACCTATTATATAAGCCAATTTAAACTTATTTGAAATGCTTTAAATACTATTTTATTGGTCAAATAATAAATTAATATCCTTAAATATATGATTATTTAATCATCATTCTATAGTTGAACAACAAGACTGTTTCACAATTTTCACAATTATAAATAACATTTCACTGAATAGCTTTGTAGATAAATCTTTATATTGCTAATATTTTCCTTTAGAATAATTCCTAAAAGTAAAATTACTGGGCCAAAGACTATATATTTCAAAGTAGCTTAATACACACTGTTTTTTCCCCAAAAGATATCATTCTTCTCTCTGTAGCAGAGGGCTTTGCTAGAATGCGTGTGCATTCAGTCATTATACAACTTCTCATTAAGCACCGATGTATACAGAGGACTGTTACAGGTTCGGGGGATATGGTCCCTGCTGCATAAAACTTACATTCAGTAGGATAGACAGATAATAAGCAAGTAAACAGCCCTGGCCGGTTTGGCACAGCAGCTAGAGCGTTGGCCCGAGGACCAGAGAGGCCCGGGTTTGGTTCCCGCTAAGGGCACGTACCTCGGTTGCAGTTTGTCCCTGGCCCCGGATGGGGTTGTGTGGGCAACTACTTGATGTGTCTCTCTCACATAGATGTTTCTCTCTCTCTCTTCCTCCCTCTCTCCCTCCCGCTCTATCTGAAGATAAATGCAAAAAAAGAAAAAACAAGCAAGTAAACAAATAACATAATTTCAGATAGGGGTAAGTGCTATGAGGAAAATAAAGAAGGGTAAGGGGTTAGGCCTGTGTTGTCCAGCATAGTTGCCACTAGCCACACATACCAATTGAGCACATGAAATGTGGCAAGTGCACACTGGAATGTGCTGTAAATGTAAACTACACACCAGATTTAAAAACTCTAGCATAAAAGAGAATGCACAATTCTTAGAATTTTTATGTTGATTACATGTTGAAAAAATATTTTGGATATATTGACTTAAATAAAATGTACTATTAAAATTACTTTTGCCTGTTTCTTTTTACTTTTTAAAAAAGTGGCTACTAGCATATTTAAAATCACATATGGCAGGGTATAGTTCTAGGTAGTCTCCAGTGACGTCATCTCTGGGGTAAGACCGAGGCGACAGGAAGGAGCAAGCACATAAAGAAGATCTGGAGGAGGGGGATGTAGGCCGAGGGAAGAGGAAATAGCTGGTGCAAAGGCTGGAAGTGAGATTGAGTTCAGCACAGTAGAAGACAAGCTGGAAGGCCAACGAGGCTGGAATAACTGAGCAGGCTGGGAGAGACGGCAGGGATGAGCTCCGAGAGTCTGGGTCCTTGGCGTTGTAAGCCATGTGAGGGTGTCTGAATTTGCATCTACAGGTAATAGAAAGTCACTGAGGGTCATATTAAAAAAAAAAATGGCTCTGGCTTCTGGAAAGAATGGAATGGGATGGGGCAGGTCGAGGAAGAAAGTGGAAGCTGAGAGGACTTGAACAAAACTATTGCAGAAGTTCAGGGAGATTGTTCACATTTGCTTGTGTATAGAGGCGAACACTTTCACACCATCCACCCAAGTGGGCAGCAGGTCTGCCTCTGAACATGGCTGTACCATTAGGCTGAGATCACAAAAAAACAGGGCCCTGGGGCTGAACCATAATTTAATTATCTTCCACAGCATTTAATGATCTTTAATTATCTTTCTATCTTCTTTTTCTATTTTCTTTCCCCTTCCTCTTCTCCTTTTCCTTCCTATCTTCCATAATTTAATCCAGCCCATCACCTGTTAACAGATTTCTTAATATCAGATTTTCTATAGCCTAAATGGTGTTTTAAAATTTTCAGATTAGTTGCCAAGAACTTTGTTTTAGAACGCTGATTTCAGTTTCTCTAGAGAAACCAGACTACCTGGTACAAATAGGCCATTTTCCCACATGGCAATAGTTGGCTGGGTTGGAGCTGAAAGGGAGGTGTCCTCTGAAGAAGCATGCATTCTCTAACTGTCCAGAGGAACTTTCTGCAGTAATGGGAATGTTCTGAATCTGTGCTGTCCGATTTGGAAGATAGCCATGTTTGGTCACTGAGCACTTCAAATGTAGCTAGTGCTACTGAGGAACTACATTTCTAACTTTATATAAATTTAATTAACTTAAATTTAAATAGCCACATGGGGCTAGTGGCTACCATATTGAACAGTGCAGTCCTAGACTACCCCAGTCCTCACTCTTCCCAATTATATCCCTGGCCAACATCACAAATGGACATAACCATGGCCCCTGTAACTGAGATGTGACCTCTGTATATCACCATTTTTGACTTAAAATGGTGTGTTTTATTCATGCTAAAATAGCACACTTTAAAAATTCTTATTTGCTATAAGGTTTTCCTTTTAAAAAAAAAGATCTGTAATAGATGCTATTATCTAATGCCTTATTTACATAGGGAAGATTATTTTATGTTTTTATATGGGCTTTCTCATATTAACAGGTTTTTAATTGAGATATAATTGACATATAACATTATATTAGTTTCAGGTGTACAATATAATGACTCAATGTTTGTATACATTACAAAATGACAGCATGGTAAGTCTAGTTAATATTCATTGTCATACATCGTTACAATATTTTTTTGGTCTTGTGATGAGAACTTTTAAGATATACTCTAAAATGAAAGAACAAATGTCAAAGATTAATTTAACTCATTAGTGAGGGGATCAGCGGTATGACAAAGCTGAAGTATATATAACCACTGAAATGAGATTGCAATGTTAGATACAAGGCTGCTTAATATCCTACAGGGCAATGAAACTGTAACCTTTGGAGGTTATCTTTTGTACTGGGCAAATGCTTTGCAATGTGTCCATCTATAAATTAAAAGAGTCTAGGCTCTAATGGAAATAGTATTTACTTGTAGTAATGTATAATTATAAATTATAGAAATTATAAAAAATTATAGAAATTATAAATAAATTAATTTATAATAGAAATCACATGTATATTTCAGTAGAGCAGGAATTGACACACTACAGCCTGCCTCACCCCAGTGGGCCAAATCCAGTCCATCACCTGTTAACAGATTTCTTTAAAAGAAATTTTATTTTCTTTATTGATTTTAGAGAGAGAGGAAGGGAGAGGGAGAGAGAGAGAGAGAGAGAGAGAGAGAGATAGAAACATCAATGAGAGAGAACATCGACTGGCCGCCTCCTGTACATGCCCCACTGGGGATTTGGCCCACAACATAGGCATGTGCCCTGACCGGGAATCGAACCGGCCGGGCAACAGATTTCTTTTTTTTTTTTAATTATTATTTTTTTTAATCCTTACCTGAGGACATTTTTGCATTTATCTTCAGATAGAGCAGGAGGGAGAGGGGGAGAAAGAGAGAGAGAGATAGAGAGAAGGAAACATCGATGTGAGAGAGACACATCGAGTGGTTGCCACCTACACGACCCCAACTGGGGCTGGGGACAAACTGCAACCAAGGTCCGTGCCCTTAGTGGGAACCGAACCTGGACTGTCTGGTCCATGGGCCGATGCTCTAACCGCTGAGCCAAACTGGCCAGGGCCAGATTTCTTAATATCAAATTTTCCTCATTAAGTCATGGTAGAAGATTCTTCTGATGCCCTATAGCATTATGCTTACTAGTATTGACTTTAGGATTGTGGTAACAATGTATATATATGAAATTGGGCTATATATTTCCTTTCATGTGCTCCCTTTGTCAGAGTTTGGAATCCAGGTTATGTTAACCTCACAAATTGGATTATGCCTGGGCTATCTTGCTCTCCATACTATACTTTGTCCTTTATTGCTCTAACTCCTCACTGTAACCTTGCATAGTGCTTGACACATAGTAGGTGATCAGTAATTCTGTTGCTATGAATAAAGCAGATTAGCTGACAGGATGTAGAAGGACTTCCATACTAACAAGAAGGTTAAACTTGATGACTTCCAGATTATGATCCAACAGTTCTTAAAAACAAGAAATATTTTTGCTATTTCCTCCAGACTAAATAAAAATGTAAAGAAAATGTAATTTTCTGTAGTACCTGCTATTTTCTATTATCCATGCTATCATTCAATGTAATTGTCATGAATTTTAAAAGTACAGTATATGGGCCCAGCCAGTGGGGCTCAGTGTATTGAGCACTGTCCCCTGAACCAAGAGGTTGCTGGTTCAATTCCTGGTCAGAGCACATACCCGGGTTGCAGGGGCATGCGGGAGGCAGCCAATTGTTTTTATCTTTCTCTCCCTCTAAAAACTCAATGAAAATATTTTATTTTAAAAAGTACAGTATATGATACTGGGATATTACCTCTTCTTCTTCTTGTTCTTCTTCCTCTTCCCCTTCCTCTTCTCCTCTTACTTCTTTTTGAGTTTCTTTCTTTTTTTTCCTTCGATTCGCAATGACTTCTGGATCCCACTGATCTCTTGAATATATGTACCCTGTAATATTGTGCTGCCTTTGCCCAGAAACTTTTTGGCATAAATCATAGTCAGGGCACTAAAAAACATTAGTAATCATTTAAAACATGTTGAATATGCTTTCACTTCCTATTCATATATTATGCAATGCATAAACCAAAAAGTTCCTTAAAACCCTGAGCGAATACAGTATTTTAAATGTTATCTTGTATCAGGTTTATGAGAGACACAAGACACTACTTTTATGTTATGGTAACACTTTTCTTTAACAAAAATTAATATGTATGAGAAAATATCAGAAGTTTTAAGGTGAAAAAAAAAAGGGTTCGAAGAAAGGTAAAAAGAGTTACAGAAATATAGTAGAAAATCAGTTTAGCCTACAAAGGTACACAGGAGGATTCTGTCAGGTTAATTTCAAAAGGATAAGAAGATGTGGTTAACGTATACAATGGAATAATACTTGGCCTTAAAAAAAAAGTGAAATCTTACCATTTGCAACAACATGGATGAACCTAGAGGGTATTATGCTAAGTGAAATAAGTCACAGAAAAAGACAAATACCATATGATTTCACTTATGTGTGGAATCTAAAGAGCAAAACAAACAAAACAGAAACAAACTCATAGACACAGAGAACAAACTGATGGTTGCCAGATGGGAGAGGGGTTGGGGGGCTGGGTAAAAAAGATGAAGGGATTAATAAGTACAAATTGGTAGTTAAAGATAGTCACAGAGATGTAAATTACAGCATAGGGAATATAGTCAATAATCTTGTAATAACTATGAATGGTGCCAGGTGGGTACTAGACTTATTGGGGGATCACTTTATAAATTATATAAATGTCTAACCACTATACTATACACCTGAAACTAATATAAAATAATATAAAATGTCAACTGTAGTTGAAAAACAGAAAATTTAAAAATAGAAAAGGATGAGAATGAAGAAAAATGGGGGAATATCCACATATTTTCAACAACAAAAAATATATTGTGTATTGACAATATTTACAGTTTTATGGGTGAAGTATTTTATAAAATGTCAATCATGAATGGTACCTGAAAGGTCATCTATTCTAATCTAACCTTTTCATTTTGTAAATGAGAAAACTGAGTCTGATATATCACCTAGGGCAAGAGAAACAAAGGAAAAAATTGATAAATTGGACTACATCAACCTTAAAAGCTTCTGCACGGCAGAAGAAACCAGCATCAAAAGAAAAGGGAACCCACTCTCTGGGAGAACATATTTGCCAGTGATACATTGGATAAGGGGTTAATAGCCAAAATATATAGAGTGCTCATACAACTCAACAAAAGAAAGACAAACAATCCAATTAAAAAATGGGCAGAGGACCTGAATAGACACCTCTCCAAACAGGACATACAAATGGCCAGGAGTCATATGAAAAAATGCTCAACATCACTAATCATCAGAGAGATGCAAATTAAAATGATTATGAGATATCACCTCACACCTGTCAAATGGCGGCCATCAACAAATCCTCAAACAACAAGTGCTGGCAAGGATGTGCAGAAAAGGGTACTCTAGTACACTGCTGGTGGGAATGCAGATTGGTGCAGCCACTGTGGAAAACAATATGGTAGTGGTCCTCAAACTTCAGTGGGCATCAGAGTCACCTAAAGGGCTTTTCAACACAGATAGCTGGACGCCACTCCCAGAGTTTTTGACTCATAGTTCTAAGATGGGGCTGAAAAATTTGCATTTCATTCTTTTTTGAAAATGTTCCATTACAGTTGACATTCAATATTATTTTATATTAGTCTCAGGTGTGCAGCAAGAATGTGCACTTCTAACAAGCTTCTGAGTGCTGCTGATGTAGTTGGTTCTGAAACCATACTGAGAGAACCACTGCTGTAGTAGATCACTGGCCCTTAACCAATTTTTTTTTTGGTAGTGCAAACTCCCTTTAGAATATAATGAAAACCATAGGCTTTTGTTTCAGAAAAATGCACATACATACAAAATTTTTCACGTAATTTTAGAAGATTCATGGATCCTGAAGGATTCATGGATCCCAGGCTAAGAACTTCTGCTCTAGAAATTCCAGATTTTATTCCCAAATAAGGCTAAACCATCAGAGAAGTGTGTGTTGTACTGAGTTCTGTCTCACATTAGGCCCTCTGATTACATGCTGGCTATGCTACAGAAACTGCTGTGGACACTCACTATCACACTTATAATATAAATGGGTTTCAGGACTTAATTCTCTACATTAACAATCTCTTACATTAACCCCCATGTAAGATATTTCTCTAATTTTTAATGAGAGTTCTTTTTCCTGAGGAATTGCTTGTCTTTTCATGGGCAATGTGAATTTTATATAACTGGTCACATTTCCCCTTCTACTCTGGCTCCTCAAACTTAGAACCAAATTGATGTCCCAACTTCAGTAAGCATTTTGGGCCCCATAGCCTGTGTGCTTTTGTTCCACCAAGTCTTAAAATTCCTATAAAATCTATTATTTTCCATGGCTTAGACTTTATATTTGGTTTCAGTTAATTGTTTGAGATCTTTTCTTCTCTCCATTATACACATGTTCACATATGTGACAGTCTCAAGATTACAGGGATTTTGATAGTCCTCTGACCACATGACCTGTGGCTGGGGCTGCATACGCAGCACTGCAATGCCACCTCTCTCTCACAGCTGACCTCAAACACGACGGGTCCTAGCACCTGGGCGGAGAACCATCTAATTTATTTTGAGCTGCCCAGCCTTTTGGGAAATCAAGCAGGCAATGAATATAAAAGCTTATCATTCATTTTCATATAAACAAGTAGTCCTCACCTTACTGAATTCTTATCAACAACCCATGAGGCAGTTATTATCATCTTTGTAAAGATGAAATTGAGGCACCTAAAATGTGATTTACCAAATTCTAATAGCTGAGAAAGGAGAAAGTTGGGAACAGGATTCAGCCTTGATTCTTAATCAATCTAGTAGTGTTCTTCAACATTCATATGTCCAAATCATGTGTTTGTTCTTGCATGTTATTTAATTGGCAAACTTATTAGGTGTCAAGGAGGTGCAAATATTGTGCTACTTTATGTTTATATGAGTAAGACATAGTTCCTGCCTTCAAGTAAGGCCGAGTCCAGAAGGAAAATGTTCAATGATCATATAGTGAAGTAATATGACAGAAAGAAGAGAGTAATATGAACAGTCATCAGAGAAGTATTTAACTTTTCCTGTGGTAAGGGATGTGTTGGGGAATGGGTAGGGGTAGAGAATGAATTAGGTAATGGGTGTGTTGGTGTGCAGGGGATGGCCCTGGGGAAGAGTTCTGAAGAGATGATGTCTGAACCGACTTTCAAAGGATGACTGTGATTAAATCTGGTGAAGAGGCAAGGAGGTATCTGCTGTGGATGGAGCTGTGAGTGCAAAAGCACAGAGGTAGAAGAAAGTATAGCTCAGTCCCTATGATTGATGCATAAATTAGTATTTCCCCGACTACTTAAATTTTTTTGTAAAATTCCTTTAATTTTACTACCATCAAAAGGAACAGTTAACTATACTAGAAAAATAACTATTCTTACCTTAATATTGATTATAATATCAGGTTTCAAATCTAAATTTTTAATTATGTCTATTTGCTGTGAAGTAGTCATAGTCTCCTGTGAAAGTGATGGTATTTCAGTGATAATATAACCTGTAGAGTAAAATATAATTTTTGATGTTTTATATTATCCATGTGAAAGCATGGATTTATTATTATTACTTTTTAAAATATCATCTAGTTACTGATGAACACTAATACAGGTCTTAAAATCATCTGTCAAAAATTTTAAATAAATAGTAAAGGAAGTATTAACTATGAATAATCTTTTTCTGATAATAAATAAAATCATTAGGCTAGGAGGAGACAAGCTGTCAGCACTGCGAGAAAGACCACAACAGATTTTTGATGCTTTTGCTGGAAAACATAATGCTAAAAGAAGATTGGATCATATAAATGTAATTCTTTTTTTTACAAAAGTAGAGTATGAAAAATAAAAAGTAAACAAGCAAAACTATCTGAGCTGCTCAATTGAATTCAGACTCTGGGACCTGTGCCAGGGCAAAAGAAAGAGCACTTCCAGAAATTACCTGTGCCTCGGACAAAGCACACGTTTTAAGGCTGCTTTGATAGACACTGATGTAAAAAAACATAAACATACCAAAGTGAGAGACTTCTGTGGAGTTGAGCTTCTCCAACATTAGCTTTGTGACAAGTTCATCTGGAATGCTTTGACCACTGATCAGCATTGATTGCACCTAAGAAAAGCACAGATATTTTACATTACTGTATAATACACTTGTGATACAAAGCTTTTAAAAAAATAATAGTAACTTTGAAATTTAGATTTGTTTACCATAATTCCTAATTCGGTTTCACTGGCAATCTGTTCTTCTAAAATTGTTAAAGCTGAAATATGAATTCAAAATATTAGCACAAACTGGTATTAGAATTGTCAAATTAAGAAACACATTCGTGTGTTTTGTAACTGGTAACAAAGATTAACATATGTATATCACTTTAGAGTTTACAAAGCACATTTATACACATTATGTCATTTAAACCTAACCAAAGTGCCGAGGCAGCAGAACGTATTCCACAGAGAACACGTCTCTGCTATCTTGGGGAAGCTAATTTCCTAAACACCTCTGTGCCCTGCATATTTATGCCCTGTATAATATGCAAGAGAATATGAGGAGGAAATGAAGTTGTGTACATGACAATGACTTGGAAATTGTGAAGTACTATAACCATACAATTATACCCAGAGCCCATTAATTTTGTACACTGGTTGTATAAAAGGAAAATATGCATCAAGCAATAATGAAATAGATAAAAACTGATCAGAAAAAGGGCCCTAAAGCTGAAATATGAATAATGTGTTTCCTTTTTAAGAAGAAATATTCCACAGCAGATTTGGAATATTCTGGATGGAAGACATTCTGGAATAGAAATGACCGGGGAGGACCCAGGAGCTATATTATGCCCCTAGCTGCTAATAATCTATGGCACATTTGGTATTCTTTAAGATTTCCTACAAATGAATTTTTTGACCAAAGAAAGAGGAAAATTTAAAAGCTTTTTGTGTGTATGTGTTATTGAATTGTTTTTCCCCACACAGTGTATCCAATTGCAATTTCACTAATAGCCCGTGGAATGTTCATTTCATAACATTTTTGCAAATAATGACTGTAGAAAGTTAAAAAATTTAGTCAACTTGATAGGCAAATATGGATCAGTGTTATTTTAATTAGCATGCCTTTGAATAACAATGAGGTTAAACTCTTTTTTCTTATATTTGCCTATTTTTGTTTCTACTTTTTGAATTGTTTTCCTATGAGGGCATAAGTAGTTGTATTGATCAACAGAATATTTATATATAAAGGTATCAATTCTTGTCTTAAATATTGGGAAGAATGCAAGTCAATTTATAAATAATAAAAAAATAAATTTTTCACTGAAGATAATTAAGTCCTAGAATATATTTCCAAGAGCAGCTGTAAGAGTTTTTCTCTTTTCATTTTTCACAGGGGGACACCCCAAAGACATGTATTCTCAACAGTTCTAAATGATAAAATCAGAGAACTGAAAGCAACAGAATGTAGTCAAAGACCCTTCATAAACCCTCCTAAATTCTATGAACAAAACTAGGACTAACCGAAGGGCAAAACATGTTTGATGCTATTATAAAGATAATTCACTGGGTTGATAGTAATAAAGCAAATATAGCAAAATGTTAATCAGACTATAGATGGTGAGTAGATAGGTTATATGAGTGTTCATTATACAAATCTTTCTTTTTATGCATATTTGAAATTTATTATACTAAAATACTGGGGGGGGGGCACAACCAATTGACACGGACGCTAGGCTGGGGAAGGCAGGAGGGGGTGGGAGTGGGAAGGAGGGGTCAATGGAGAAAAAAGGGGGACAACTGTAATACTTTCAACAACAACAAAATGCTGGTCTTGACTCAACTAATGGGTGTTCACTGCAGCCTGAAGGTGCGGCTCAGCATGTGGGTGCGGAGCTTCCAGAGCCGGGGAACCCGGTGTAGCAGTTTCCAGAGCACAGGATGGCCTGCAGCTCGGTACCACTCGCCCCCAGGTCCATTCCTCTTGGAGGAGCCCAGCTCCCTGCAGGGGTGAGAAGGGCATGGGGCCTGCCTGGCATTATTGTAGCTCTGGTGTTACAAGGATTTGGGATCAAATCTTGCCTCCATCATGTGTGACATTGGCTAGGTGACCCCAACCTCTTTAACTCTCAGTGACCTCATCTATAAAATGGGCATGATAATTACCCAACTCTTAGATTTATGTGAACATGAAATAATGAGGTCAGCAACACATATGGCCCATGTATGTGCTCAAAAATATTGTAACAGTTGTGATTATAGCTACTTTCGAGGAGTCATCTCCTGCCGTTGGTACCAACAGGCAGACTCCGTGTTTCTCAGGCCGATGCTGAATCCGTGTTTCTCAGGGTTGCCTGGTCTGGACAGAGACTGGCCACCAGCTTCTGCTTTGCAGGTTGTGAACTAACCAGACCAAGGATCAGCTTCGATGTGCCACGGGGCACTTGAGAACAGGTGAGGCCCATGGAGCTGCTGGACATAGATGGACAGTGCCTTCCTCTTTACCTCAAATCCAGACCAGAAAGTCCAAATACTCTGCACTGTTTTTTTCTGCAGTTAGCTTTTATGAAGGAGAGACGCCTACAGATACAGCAGCTGAGAGCAGGGATTTGTACGAAAGCACTTTCCCGGGCAGATCTTAGAGTGAGTGCAGACTCGGACCCGGATTTCAGTCCTTTGGCACCTACGGTCACGATCAAGGCCACGCTGCCTTCCCCCCTCGTCACGGCACAGCACTGGTGGAATCTCATCACCAACACCACCCTTAAGAGAGGACAGTGTCACCCCTTCTTGAAGCTTTGCCTGGCCCAGTTTGGTGTTTCAGTTCGAGCACCCTTTGTACCCCCCACGTTAGCCCCTTCAAAGGTAGTCCCCCCCCCCCAAAAAATAAATAAATTACTGGGGGAAAAGGTAAAATTTACCTTCTACACAAATACATTTCCATTCCTGTGCTATGTGACGGGCTAATGTTGTCTTCCCAACGCCCTTAAAAAGAAAGACATTATTTAAAACCCAGTAAAATAGCTATTTGCCAGTGGAACAGATATTCTCACTTTAAAAGATTCTATTGATAGTTACTATATTATCAAGTAAATTATTTTGCAAAATAAACGAAGAATAACCCTAAAAACCAGGAAGCTGTAGCAAAGTGGTATTCCAGGTAATATATACTTTTGAATGTCAAATTTTATAATTTTCAATATAAATTATTGTGATTATATTGAGATTCATTTTATTTCCTTCTTATTAAAGTTTATAATCATGAACGTTCTGAGACTTTTATTTAGTAACTTCCAAGAGCAAAAAAGTCCTTCTTAATGGACATCTTTGAAAAGGATATTTTAAAGATGAAAGATCACTTTAATGAAGTAACAGTTGCATTTTATTGCTTTCACTGTAGACTTTTAAAACTCTATTATGTTTTTTAGAAACACAATAAACTTATTGGAACTATTTCTTGGTATCTGTCACAGGGTCTATATAAAATTAGTCAAAAATAGGGTCCAGCCTTTGGTCTCCCCTGTTCTGGAGAGGCTTTTTTTCCCCCAAAGATGTTTTTATTGATTTTTTTAAGAGAGAGATTAAGGGAGAGAGATAGAAACATCAATGAGAGAGAGATACATTGATTGAATGCCTCCTGCACACCCCCACTGGGGATCGAGCCCACAACTCAAGCATGTGCCCTGACAGGTAATCAAACCAGGGCTTCTCGGTCCATGGGAGGACACTCAATCCACTGAGCCACATGGGCCAGGCTGGAAAGGCTCTGTAATGAACCAGCTCAGGCCCTGTAATGGTAACTACCAACTAGCTCTGTGGCTGTAAATAGGTTTTATCTAGAGGTCCTTACTAGAACTGCCTAGAAAGGCAAGTTATCTTACGACAGCAATTTTTGGTTTCTTCCTATTTTATGGAAAGACAATGCGTAGGTCCACTAACACACTGTGGGTAAAGGTGAAGCACCTTGCCTCTCAGTAGCTTCAGATGTTAATGGGAGAACCTCCCATTTGTCCTTATGTTGTCTCCCCTTCACATATCTAGAGAACCTCACTTTTCCACAGAAAGTTTTTTTTTATTACCCTCACCCGAGGACATTTTTTTTTGCATTTATCTTCAGATACAGCGGGAGGGAGAGATGGAGGAAGAGAGAGAAACATCGATGTGAGAGAGACACATCGACTGGCTGCCATCCACATGACCCCAACTAGGGCTGGGACAAACTACAACCAAGGTATGTGCCCTTAGTGGGAACCGAACCCAGGTCTCTCTGGTCCGCGGGCTGACGCCTAATCGCTGAGCCAAACTGGCCAGGGCATCCACAGAAAGTTTTTAAATGCAAATTGAGTCTGATATAACTTTGGATCACATACTACTAACAATTGTCATTGTACAGTGCTTTGATGAGTCAACTTCTTCATAATATAAAACCAAAGTAAATCTAGGTTCCTTTTTAATTATAATGCACAAGAAGAGAGAAAGTTATAAATTTACTGTATCAGTAAATAATCTGTATCAGATTTTAATCATTCAATGCAAGTTTAACAAACGCTCAAAAAAAAATGAGCACACTATGTGGTTTTCATTCTTTTTGTTGTTGTTGATCCTCACTGGAGGATATTTTTTTCCACTGACTTTTAGAGTGAGTGAAAGGGAGGGAGGGGGAGAGAAACAGAGACAGAGAGAAACATCGATATGAGAGAGACA
This sequence comes from Tadarida brasiliensis, assembly GCA_030848825.1. Lineage (NCBI taxonomy): Eukaryota > Metazoa > Chordata > Mammalia > Chiroptera > Molossidae > Tadarida > Tadarida brasiliensis. The sequence continues at coordinate 47,629,845 of CM061262.1, read as the reverse complement.
CATTGATTGGTTGCTTCCCACAAGCTCCCCAACCTGGGCCTGGGATCAGACCTGTAACCTAGGTATGTGTCCTTGACTGGGAATCAGACCTGCGACCTTTGGTGCGTGGGCTGACGCTCTAACCACTGAACCACATAGGCCAGGGTGGTTTTCATTCTTATATGCTAACATAAGATTATGACTTTAAAAATAAAAAAAATATATACTAAATAACTCCTTCTCAGCCATAAAAAAGAAGGAAATCTTAGCTTTTGCGATAGCATGGATGGACCTGGAGAGTATTATGTTAAATGAAGTAAGCCAGTCAGAGAAAGACAAATACCATACAATTTTACGTATATGTTGAATATAATGAACAAAATAAACTAACTAACAAAATAGAAACAGACTCATGGCTCTCAGAGGGGAGGGGGTAAGGAAGTTGGGTGAAAAAGGTGAAGGGATTAAGCAAAAAACAAAAACAAAAAAACAATACAACCTCATAGACAGACAACAGTATGGTCTTTACCAGAGGGAAATGGGAGTGGAGCAGGCAGAAGAAGGTAAAGGGGGGATAAATGGTGATATAATGAGACATGGCTTGGAGTGGTGAACACACAATACAATATACAGATGATGTATTATAGAATTGAACATCTTACACCTATATAATTTTATTAACCAATGTAACCCCAATAAATTCAATAAAAAAAAAGAAGTACAAATTGGTTGTTACAGAATAGTCATGGGGATATAAAGTACAGCATAGGGAATATAATCAATAATATACTAATAACTGTATATGCTGTCAGATGGGTACTAGATTTATTGGGATGATCACTTAGTAAGTTATGTGATGTCTAATCACTGGGGTGTACACCTAAAACTAATATAATAATGTATGTCAACTGTAATTAAAAATAAAAATGATTTAAAAATGGAAAACAAAATAAAGAACAAAAACTGGCCAAATTAAGTTGTTAGATACTCTAGGGAGGTGTTTAGGAAGAGAGTACAAGGGTCTGGGGTGCTGTCATGTTCAGTGTCTGCATCTGAGTGTGGCAAACCATGACTATCCACCCAGAGGTACATCTACGAGTCATTTTCTGTGTGTTTATAAAATAAAATGTTTTTTCAAAATTTAACTAAATAAGCTAGAAGAGATAACTTACCGGTTTCCCAAATACAACAAAGCAAACAGGTTTAGACAACATAAAGTGTTTTTCAGCTTCATCTTCATTAAATATATCCACAAAAGGATACTCTTCTGTCTTCTCTTGAGAAGTCATAATACAAAATACTACCAGAAAGAGTAAGATTGTTAAAGTGCCTAATTTAGTTGGAACAAAAAATTAAAAAATATATTTTAAAAATTAATAAAATAAAATACAAACATTATATAAAGAGGGTCAACAAAGCTAGATAGTGGTATTATGAAACAACTTATAAATAAAAAACTTCTGTCAAAACTGATCAAGAAAGGAAGATAGAAGGTACAATTAAACAATATTAAACAGTTATTTAGAAGTGTGTTTTCTCTGTTTTGTTGTTTATTTCTAACTCATTATATCAGAGAATGTTCTACATTTTAGATTAATTCTTTGAAATTTGTGAGGCTTGCCTTGTGTTCTATCATAGGATAATTTCCAAAAGAACTGAATGGAAGTAGATTCTTCTGTAGTTGGACCTTCAGATAAAAATACAGCTCAGCCAACACCTTAATTGCAGTCTTGTGAGACCCTAAGCAGAGGACCTTGCTAGGTTAGGTCTCCTGGACATGGAAACTGTGAGATAATGTGTGTTGTTTTAAAATGCTAAATTTGTGGTAATATGTTATGCCACATAGAAAACTAATATAAATGAACACAAAGTATGTGGAGCTTTGTATCTCACAAAGCATCCATCTCAGAAGAGGAACTCACCAACCAGGTGGACAGGATGATTATACAGTAAATGCCAACTGGTCTTTGTCCTTGGTCACCTCAGTGCTTGCCTAATGGGCTCAAAAATGGACTAAGCGTGGTGGCAGGGATGGAGGCAATGCATGGGCTCAACAACAAGGCTCCCTCTCATTAGGCTGACCTAGTTACTACTTCTGTAGGATGTCTTACCTGTCTGTGGCAGAGAATGAGGCTGAGCCCTCAATGATACCTCCATTCAGTGACAAATTGACTACACAGGACCCCTTTACCTTGGACAGGGTAGCAGGTGACATGTGTTTCTAGTATGGGTTTGCCTTTCCTACCTGCAGTGCCTTAGCCAGCACCACTTTCTGAGGGTTGGAGTTGTTGCACTTATCACCATGGTATCCCATGTAATATTGCTTTGGATCAAAGGACCCCCTTTATAGTAATGAAAATATAATGAGGATCCACTGATCCTACCACATACCACCTCACCTAGAAGCTGCTGGTCTAACAGACTGTTAAAATGGCCTCTTAAAGGAACAGCTAAAGCACCAGTTTGGGATTGTGTGGAATTGAGACACTGTACTGTACTCCAGGATGAGGAATTTGCTTTGAACCAAGGGTTGGGTAAGAGTGGCTCCTCCCACTATCACTCTGTGATTGACAGGAGGAATTTGTATTAACCTTCTTCACAGCTTGAGGCTCTGCTGGACTTGGAAGTCCTGGTTTTGATTGAGGAGAGAGATGCTTCTTTCAGGGGACCCACTTAGTTAAATTTCATTAAACCTAAAATTGCTGCTGCCACCTGGTCATATTTGGCTCCACATAGCTGTTAAGGAGTTATTACACTGGTGGAGGTAGAGCTGCTGCTACATAATTAGGGCAGGGAGATACATGTCTTGAATGCAGGGGATTCTCTGAGATTCCTCTTGATGCTTTCATAACCAGTGAATGGATGACTGTAGCAACCACAACCTGATAAGGACACGATAACTAGGGGTTTACACCCTTCAGGGATAAAGACTGATTACTCTACCGGTAAAACAATTCAGACCAGCAGAAATGCTGGCCAAGGGTAAGGGAAATTTAGAATGGGCAGTGGAAGAGGGAAGTGATGAATTATCACTTACAGATTTAGGATTAATTGCAGTAGTGGATTTTGTAGCTTGTTCTGCTACAGTCTTTGTGTGGGTCCATTTCTTTTAGAAATTGGGACCGGATGCCACGTTGAAGAACCAATCACAGATGATGTGAACTTAATATGAGAGAGGAGTGGCTATGAGGTGGTGCCAAGGATGGAACACAGCAGATGTATTAGGGACCTGCTCACATTTACTTGACATACACCTTTTCCATGCATGGCCAGTCCAACTTCCAACTGCTGGGTGGCATGTGTGACTCTGCCTAAGGGCTCTTTACGGCTGCCTAAACCTATTTTGCCTGAGCACAGGGCAGACTGGAAGTTCTAGAGGATTAACATTCAGCCAATAACTGGTGGGGGTTGATGAACAAATACCCCAGATCCTTTGCCCCGTAAGAGTAAATAATTGAGACATACATACATCCAAGTGAATTCAGTCTACAGAGAAATTTGCTTGATAAGATTCCTTTTATTAGGTTCTTTCACTTCCCTGCTGTGGTTTTCAGGATTATTTCCTATACAAACTATCTGTACTCAAATTTTTGTCTGAGGATCTGTTTCTGGCTGTACCAAACTAAGACAAAGCTCAAAGGGAAGTGTTTAATTATAGTATAATATAATAATTGAAAACTAAATATTGGAAAGCCAGAATTCAATAGATATTTTAAGAGTTGCTATCCTAAATAAAAACATTGTGAAACTATTTAACTAATTTTCAGAAGAGTTGGTTTCCATTATAAATGGAACAGAACTAAATATTTTTTCCCAGTTAAAAGATCCAAGTCAATGCAAAATGCCAGAACTGGCATGGTCACCTATCTAGTTCTTAATAAAAGGGGTTACCAAACTGTGAAAGAAAATTTAAAATTATTAAATATTTATTTTAAAAGTTTGGTAATTTCTCAATTTTGAATTTACAATATTATCTCAAATATTACATTTTGTTATATAATATAAACTCTAATATCACACTGTGTGTCTATACTATAATTTAATACAATTTTTAAGTTTCCTTACAATTTTAGCAGTTGAAAAACCTTCTAGCAGTGGGTCCTGGGGTTTGCAGGGGGCCTAACTCCTGGAAAATCTAGCACTCTGCCTAGGCTAGGTTAGCTGGCACTCCAGTACATCTCATGTTCTCACAGTAGGTGCTCAGTAAATATTTGTGGAATGAAAACATTAGTCCTTAAAAGGGGAAGTGATTTTTCAAAGGAATTTATGGAGATTTCGAAGTTTAGTTTTGCAAGAAAAGGAACTGGTCTGGGGTCTCCGCAGGAGGTGGGATTCTATTCAATCTGTACCAAAATGATTTGGGTCAATGGACTACCACCCCTACTTACCCGGCCGCAGCGGACGCCAGCGGACCCCACTGGTGGGCTACAGCCGCCTACGGGGACTCTGGGATCTGTTGATCGGTTGCCTAGGGAACCACTGGCCATGCTGCGCGCGGGGACGCTCCTGGGTGGGGGGGTCTTGGGGGCGGGGCATCGGGCGGTGGGCCTGTAATTTATTTTTTATTTTAAATATTCAGTTGTACCTAATTTTGATTTCATACTTATAATACACTGCTTTGCACAAATATGGAAGGCGATAATCAGGGGGTACACGCACTGCCCATTATGTCCACACACACCAAGTGGAAGAAACCTTACTTGAACGCAGAACTGCCTGACTCCAAAGCCAGGGCTACACTGCACTGCTCTACCTCGACAGTCCATTTGTAGAATTTACAAATGGTTAGCTTCCGGCACAAATACGTGACAAAGTTCAAAATTTCCAATTTAGGCGATTAAAAAAAACAACCTCCATGGACCAAAATAGACAAGAGAGAGACGTGAGGGGGTAAAAACACCGATACTCAGTGAAACACCACCACAAAGCAGGTTTCCAGGAAAATAAGAGGCAGAAGTAGACAGGGAAAAAACAGACCAACTTGGGAATGGATCTGTCTGCAACTCGGAGAAGCGCTTCAAAAGAAGCAATCCAGTCCCAAACCTTTCTTTTTTTTCCAAAGAGAAGGACCAGATAAACGAGAGACTCAACTACTTTGTCTACCTGCTCCGCCCACTTTGTTTCCTGCCCGCACCAAAAATGGCGCCCTCCGCTTCCTCTCTCGGCAGCACGCAGGTTCTGGGAGCCTCTCTACCCGACCTCTCTATGGTACATCCTCCAGCCCCGCCTCTCTAGTCCGGGGGCGGGGCTTGCCTGGAGGTGGAGCGTCAGGATCCGGAAGCACCTGAGCAGCAGCCAGTCGTCTATGTATTTATTTTGAGTGCCCAGGAGGTGTTTTTCCTGGCTGGACCTGGTGTCTAGGGACCGAGGTGTCTTCCTTCTGGGTCTCCAGGGGCAGTCCGGAGGCTGCCGCAACCTGGACTGCGGCCTGGTGCCCTGTCGTGGGGGTTCCCATTCGCTCGGACCATGCCTGTGGCCGCCGCCCCCATCATCAGCTCGGTCCAGAAGCTGGTTCTGTATGAGACCAGAGCTGTGAGTACCCGGCGCGGCGGGGCGCGGGCTGAAGGATGGCGGGCGAGTGATGTGGGCCGGTGGGGCCGAGGCAGCATCCCCCCTGCACCCCAGTTTCCTAATCCCAGCCTTGGGGAATGTGCCTGAGGGGGCTTTGCCCAGTCTTCCCAGGACACTGGTGCTTTTCCTTGTATGTATTTTCACTTAAAAGCCATGGTTGGAACACATTGGAAACAGGTGCTTGTAGTAGCTCAGAAACTGTTCATGAGGTTCTGTAGGAGTTACTGGATTCTTGTAAACTTTCAGAAAGTTTGTTAGAGTTCTGTGGTTCACTAGTTACAGTACAGGCATGGGTATGAGAAAATATTTGACCTATGAATTAGTAACTTGTCTGTTTTATTACTTCAGATGGCCACGTTATTAGTTACTAGCCAGGTAAGCATGTCAGTTTTTATGTGTAGGTTACTAGCTCCCTAAAATTTAGGGAATGGTGTTTATAGAACTATAGTACATACTTTGTTATTTGTGTGGTTGGAAAATAAAGTATAGCTTTTCTAAATTGGGTTTTAGGGTGTGTGTTTAAAATTACACTTCATGATAACAAGATCGCATATAACAAGATTTCTTATACTATGGAATGTCTTACAAGGAACATTGAGTGGAACTTGGGTTGTCTTCATTAGACAGAGTACAAGAAGGTAGTTATCTTAACAGTTTCTCAGTTTTAACATAGTCTTAATAGCATATCTGCCTCAGGTCATCATTAGTGTAGAAACACTGTTGACCCCAAATTAATTTTGCGTAGATCCAGACCAGAAGATAAAATTATCTAATATAGTGCATTTGCAAATATTTCCATTCTTTGAGGGGAGTCATACACAAGTATCATTTGACATTGAAGCAAAACCTGCTTTTTGTACAATGGGCTGGTAAATAGTTAGAAACATAGATTAGTTAGAAACATAAATACTATACTGAAAACACAGAAATCTCAGCCCATTAATAACCTGAGCATTCACGAGGACTGGCTGAGATTTTAGTGTTCTTTCTAAAGCACAATTCATTTTATAGGGCTCTTCTGTTCAGAAACCTTCAGTAGCCACCATTCTGAGGAGTGTTAACACTGAATTTATTAGTTTGTCACTCAAAGCCATCTATGATTGGTCCTCAACTTGTCTTTTTCTTTTTTTGTAATCCTCACCTGAGGATATTTTTCCATTGATTTTTAGATAGAGTGGAAGGGAGGGAGGGGGAAAGAGAGTGAGAGAAAAACATTGAGAGGGAGAGAGAGAAACATTGATGTGAGAGAGACACATCAATTGATTGCCTCCCACATGACCCCAACTGGGGCCGGGGATCAAACGTGCAACCCAGGCATGTTCCCTTGACTAGGAATCAAACCCTTAGCCCTTTGGTTCGTGGGCCAACTCTCTAACCTCTGAGCCAAACCATCCTGGGCAATCTATCTGGTCTTGTATCTAATTTAACATTAATTTAGCAAACATTTATTGACGATTAACTATGTGTTTTACTGTGCCTTAGTCTGCAGTAAAATTGTATTTCTTTTAGTTCCCTATATGTCTGTGTTTTTCTGCTGTTCTCTCACCTTGTGATGTCCCATCTCTTCTTCTTTTGTCAAAACTTGGCTGGTCCTCACAACACAGATCTGGTACAGTGCCTTGTAAAGAGTAGGCTCTCAATAAATGCTGGTTGAAGGGGTTTAAGACAAAGAGATGTGAGTTCTAGAACTCTGCTGTGATACCTGTCTGTCAGTCATCTTAGTAATAGAAACTAACTCTGGCCAACTTAGAGATCAAAGGTGAGTTTATCATAAAGACATGAGAGAATCCATTGCATAGAAGAATTATTGGAGGAGCCTCACTCTCCAACCTGGGGAAAGGCAGAAACAAGACAGCAGGGTTTGAGAACCCTCCCAGAGTGCTGCCAAGGACATAGCATAATGCTGGGAGAAGGAATCTGATGGACTCAGCTGTGATTGGGAATCTGCCTCTGTGGGAACAAACCATAGTGGCCAGGAAGGGTCTGGCAGGAATGACTTGTCTGGGAAACATCCCTTTGTTTCAGGGAATGGTTGGGCCAGGGCAAACCTGAGAAATGTCTCTTGCACTTAATCTTTGAACCTTGCTCAGTTTCTTCATCAGTACAGTAGGTGATTCTTCCTTTTTATATTTTTGACTTAAGCAAAGATATAAGCAGAAAGGTTTTTTTGAGTAATAAGCTCAAAGTTTGAGTGATGTCAATAATTTAGAAAAAGGCATAAAATTACTGGAAACTAATTAGATTCTAGGAATTAAAAAGCAAACTATAGCAGGTTGTATTAATGAGAATAATTGCTTGTGCTTACGGAGCACATCTATTCAAAGCACTCTACATATATTTTATTATTTAATACTCATAAAACATCTAAGAGGTAAATGTTGTTATATTGCTACTATTATTATTATTTAGTGAAGAAAAAAATGAGGCCTATTCCCAGATCACAAATATATTTTCCTATGTTTCCTCTAAAAGAGTTAAACTTTTAAGTGTTATGTTTAGGGGTGTTTCATATTAAATTAATTTTGTGTGTGGTGTGATATAGGGATTGTATTACTTATCTATAGTGTTTTAACAAATCTCTCCAACCTTGGGGCCTTTGAACAAAAATATTTCTCAAAGTTTCAGTAGGTCAGGAATCTGAGAGTGACAGCTGAGTAGTTCTGGCTCAGGATCGCATAAAGTTGCGATGTCAACTGGGCTACAGTCATCTGAAGTCTTGACTGGGCTGGTTTATTTCCAAGATGGCTCACTCACATGCTTTGTACATTGAGCTGGTTGTTGACAACAGACTTCAGTTCCTCAGCTCATGGACTTCCCCATAAGACTTTTGAGTGTCCTTGTGATGTGCACCTGGATTTGTCTAGAGAAAGTGACCCAAGAGAAACAAGGACAAAGCTATAATGTCTTTGTGACCTAGCCTCAGAAGTCATATTCCATCATTTCTGCAATATCCTATTGGTTATGCAGGTCAGCCCAGTTCAGTGGGAGGGGTAATGCCAGGAGACCAGGGTTCTTAGAGGCTGGCAACATAGGGATTGAGGTTCACTTTTTAAAAAATTAATACATCAATTTACACAGTTTCATTTTTTGAAAAGATTATTCCTAAGTGATTTTTTTGGGCACTGTTGTGAAAAATTACTTGAATAAATGTGAGTTGATATCTAAACTCTTTATTTTGTTCCATTAATCAGTTTGTTTTTCTGTATGCCATTACCAACTTGTCTTGATTAATTAGTTTTATAACAAGCCTTGAAATCAGGAAGTGTAAGTTTTCTAACTTTATTCTTTTCCAAAGTTGTTTTGGCTATTCTAGATCCTATGCATTTTCATATGAATTTTACAATCAGCTTGTCAATTTCTATGAAAAAGCCTGTTGGGATTGTGATTTGGATTTCATTGAATATATAGATCATTTTGAAGAGAATTGAATTTTAAAAATATTAAATCTTTCAATCTGTGTTATATTTCTCCATTTATTTAGTTATATCTCTCAGCAATACATTATAGTTTTCATGTAGAAATTTTATGTACCTTTAAAAAAAATCTATTCTTAAGTATTTTTTGAGTTTTGATACTATTTTAAATGGAATTTTAAATTTGATTTTCCAATTGCTTGATGTCTGTAGGATTTGTAGTAAAACTCCCTGTCTCATTTCTGACATTGTTATTTTGTGTTCTCATTTTTTTCTTGATCAGTCTTGTTAGGTGTTTATCAATTTTATTACTCTTTTGAAAGAATCAAGTTTTGACTTGGTTAATTTTTTCTATTGTTTGTTTTCTGTTTACTCAATATCTGCCCTTATGCTTATTTCTTTCTCTTATGGATTTTGGATTAATTGGTTCATTTTTTTCTAGCTTCATAAGGTAGACATTTATATCATTGACTTAATGTTTTTTCTTTTCTAATAAAAAAATTTTAAATTATACATGTAAATAGAAAAATAATCAAAAGACTATGGAAAATGTATTAATAGCCTGAACAACAGATAAAGTACTATATACTTATATGCAAAAAAACTTTTGTAAATTAGTCTGAAAAAGTAAAAACACTTGACCAAAAAGGACAAAGACATGAATAGGTAATTTGCCAAAAAGAAGTATGATTATGAAAAGATATTCAAGTTGTTATTAAGGCAATAAAATGAAAAAAGATCTCCATTTTTCACATGTCAGAATGGCAAAAATTTGAAAGATTGACCAAAGTTGTTGTCAGCAAGTATGTGAAAGAAATGGACATTCTTGTTTTGGTTGGTGGGAGTGTATTAATTGGCTATGAAGGCATTAAGATACACATTAAGAAACAAAAAAGACAATGGACAAGGTGGGCTGTCTCTTGTCCTGAGCCTTCACTTAGAAGGATAATCGGGTGAAGTTCAGGCTGTGTTATCTGTGTTTAAAGGTGAGGACTGTTTGGAGAGGAAAGGGAAGTGGGTTCATAGATAGCATGCAGAAGGTGTAGTTAGTTATCACCTTGTGAAGGGTTTGCTCCCTCCCAGACTTACCTGTTAGGTCTTCCTCTTAAGATCTGCATGCTGCCCTTTGGCTCCTGTGACCCTTCTCTGGCCTTTATCTGTCCTGTGACCCAAGCCTACAGATAAACTAAGGCCAGATCCAGGCCTAATGCTCATACAGCTCAGTGCAACTAGGAGTTGTCCACAGGAGATTTAGCAACCTGAAGTTGTCATGGGTGAAATGGTAGTTTACTTGAGATTTTTTCCAATTTATAGTCCTTGCTTAATATACGATGCCCTAGGGCATCTTACCATTGCACTAAGTGACCATTTCATGACAAAGAAATATAGTGATTGACTTTAAAATTGGTAGCTGAACAGAATTGTGGCAGATTTTTGTGTCTGCATGTGTATTTTATAGAGATGAGGTTATTAGGATAATCTTTATTCTTGCTAGCTCAAAATTGTTTGCGGGTAGGTATGCATTTATTTATTTAATTCCTGCCTTGTTCCCAAAGAATTTAAGAAAGCTTCTTCTTCCTCCCCACTTTATCATACAAAATAAAGTAAGAACCACATCATGAGTAATGCAGCTTACCTAACCAGCCTCAATATTAGCCTTGATTTGTGTAATTAGGGAATGGAATAGAACAATATAGGAGTACTTGAAGGGCTTGGAGCAGGGAAGTAAATGATCTAAGTGGAAGAGAGAAGCATAGTTGTCTGGAAGATGTGGTTGGAGTTGCCAAAGTTTCACACTTGTTTCTGGAGGAGATTGGAAGCTCCCCATCAGTAAAGCTCTGCTCAATCTATAAAGAGTGAACTTGCAGACATTACTTTTGACTATCAGGGGCCCATTTCCCTTTCGGGCTGCATTACTGATTGTGGGATTGCTGGGTTAAGTGAGGAGGCAGGCCTGAAATACTTTTAGATTGTGAGAAATAACTTCATGATGCTCTTTAAAAACAATATCTTTATTCTGAAAGTTCAAATGAAGGTTAACATTAATTGAAGCTGTCAGACAACCTAAAATTTCTTCTTTTTCAAGAAGGCTGATTTTCTTCCCTCAGATAAAAAGCGGGTGATTGATTAGCCTATCATTACAAAAGGAGATGATGTTAGTAGATACTGAGTTTCCTGTTAAATGGGTTACCTATTGTATTCCATTTGGAGTTCATGTATATATTTTTGAAACACATTCATCTTATACTAAGTCACTTTTAAAGTTACATATTGAAATTTTAAGCATTTTCGTGAACACTGATGCTCACCTTTCAGATGCTCAGATCATTTTCTGTCTTAAAGGGCATTTTAATATAGCTTATTTTTGGGTATACTAATTCTCCACCCCAACTCCTGCCACCCTCACCTGCAAACACACACTCAAAAATGTCCCCCAGAGGCGATTCATCTGTGCCTTCATGTAATTAATGCATTCAGGCAGTCCAGCTGATGCAAGCCTGATTTATGAAAATCCTGTACACTCCAGTTACCACTCTCTTTCCTTCTCTGTTGCTCTTGGGCATTTGTTTACCTCCTTTTCCACCTTCATTCTTTGAACTTCAGACTGCTAGTACTTGAGATGACCTTTCCTTCTATCTATAATCCCTAGTTCTTACTAAGAACTTATAATGAATTCAACCTCAGCTTTCCCAGATATGTAAACCTTCTGTCAGCACATTCACACACATTAGGTATTCTTATCCATTTCATCTTCTTGAAGCAATGGCTCACATCTGGACTGGTTGCTCCCAAGGTCTGCAGCAAAGCTGGTATCCTGCTCCCTTCACTACCATCCTCTAGTCTCTCGTGGTGTCTTTCTTTTCTCAGATCCAGTGTCTTTCTCTTTCTTGATTTTTGCCCTCATTTTGGTGGAACACCTCTTCCAATTGCTTCATGAGAAAGGATTCATGGACAGTAATCTTTTTTGAGCCCATGCATGTGTGAAATGTCCTCAACCCATCCTCATGTTTGATTGATAGATGTAATGCTACATTAAAGATCAAAATTAATTGTCCCTTAAAAATTTGAAGGTATTGTGTCCCTGTCTTCCACCTTCCAGTGTTGCTGTTGAGAATTTCTAATGTTATCTTGATCTTTAGTTTGAAGCCTGTTTTTTCCTCTTTACAAGCTTGTGCTATCTTCTTTTTATCTTTAGTTTTCTGAAATTTGATATTTCTACCTCCAGCAATAAGAGATGCCACAAATTGCCACATCTTTTGGAGGTTCTGTGGTGTCAATTGGATTGCGTCTTGGCTTCCCCACTGCCAGCTTAGGTCTGTTTTTCAGTGTTTTTTTTTTTTTTTTGAAAAAAGATTTTTAAATTGATTTTTAGAGAGAGGAAGAGAGAAGTAGAGAGAAAGAAACATTGATGTGAGAGCAAAACACCGGTTGGCTTCTTCCTGTACACTCCTACAGTGGATGGAGCCTGTAACTCAGGCATGTGCCTTTTGATGCATGGGACAACACCCAGCCAACTGAGCCACGCCGGCCAGGGCTGTTTTTCCATTTTAAATGATTTTTTTTTTTTTTTTTTTTTTTTGCCACTATCTTCTTCACTCTTCCTTGTGTCCTTTGGGCTTGTGTTTAAAAAACAAACAAACAAACAAACAAAAAACATAAAAAACTTTACTATAGTGTTTGTGAGGTGTTTAGGAGGAACAGAGGTGTTCACTGTTCTGTCTTTACCCAGAAGACTAACCCATTTGCTCTTCAACCAGCTCTGTCATGGATTTTGCCTCCGCTTTGTCATTGTGATTGCCCACAGACAGACCACTCACATGTTCCTATTGTCAGATCCTTTGGGCACTTCTCTCTTCTCATCTACTGAGACCTCTCACCCTCATTTGATGTGCACATGACAGCTCCTTCCTTTTCCAAATGATCTCCTCCCTTTGTTTTGATGATTGTACACTGTCCTGGGTTTTTCCTCATCACTGGCCCTTCCTTTCAGTGTTCTCAGCTGGTTCCTTCCCATATCCAGCCTCTAATAATGCAGTGTCTCAGACTAGTTTGGGGGCTCTGTCTCTACCTTCAACTCTCCGTAGTAGGCTTAAGCCAGTCCCATGACTTTAAATGCCATACATGTGCTGATAACACTTACTGATAGCTGTCCTTTGAGTTCCAGATTTATACAAAGTTCCCATTTGATCTCTTTGGGCATGCTGTAAACAGAACTCTTGGTTCACCCTCAAACCTGTTTCTTCTGCAATCATCCCTATGTCAGTAAGTGGTACGGCTATTTAGCTAGTTGCTCAAACAAAGGTAATTGGATCAGTCAGTCCCTTTTTTGACCTCATCCATCAGCAAGTTACATTTTTTAAATCTATCTTCAATTTATTTTTTTCCCTCAGGTGTCTAGCCCAGTGCCTGACACATATGAGACATTCACCAGTCAATAGTCAAATAAATGATGTTAATAGAAAACCAGGAACATTGATGTAAAAAAATGTGGACTCTTTAAACAGGTCAAGGTCATGAAAGGCAAAGACAAGGGGACTATTCTAGATGAAAAGATTTTTAAAAAGACGTGGTAACCAAATGCAATGCACGATCTGTGATTGGATTCTGGTTTTTAAAAAACCAGGTTTGTGTACGACCAGTTTGTATTAGTGTCTTCAGGGTTTGTCAGTACTTGTCAAAGCCAGGTTCAGTTGAAAAAAATCTGTCTTTTCACTAAAAACAAACAAACACAGATATAAAGGATATTATAGGGACACTTGGGGAAATTTGAATATAGATTGTATGTACATAATATTATATCAATAGTTCATGATTATGTGGGAGGATGTCCTTGTTTTTAGGAAATACAGGTTGAGGTTTTCAGGGGTGATGTGTTATCATACCTGCAACTCATTTTCAAATGGTTCAGAAGAAAAAAAACTTATCTCAAAAGGGAGGGAGGGAGAGAAAACATGTAGCAAAATGTTAATAATTGGTGAATCTAGGTGAAGGGTATATGGGTTTTCATTGTATATTCTGTTCATCTTACTGTAGGTTTGCAAAATTTTCAAAATAAAAAATTAGAAAAAATCAGCAGTGGGGAAGAATTTAAGGAAAATATACTTCAGGACAATTTTTAGGCCCCCAAATGCTGAAATGCATTTTGAAGCAAAATGTTAAATGCAACAAAGTGTAAGGATATACATAGTTCTAGAGTTGATATAGTTAACAGGAAGGAAATAAATCAGAATAGAAATAAGGCCTTTCTGGAAAAGATACCTCTTTTTAAAAAATTGAGTGTGAAAGTCCATGGCCAGCTGCCCACGAGAGGGCAGTGCTCGAGAGTGATTCTGTCCACAGCAGGCCAGCTGAGGACTGTGGTTTTCTTTCCCACATAACTGGCTCCACATGAGGTCGCTCTTCTCTGCACAAAACATTTTTAGGATTTTTAGAAGAGAGAAAATGTAGATAGACTGCTTCCTGTTTCTTTCTCTCCACTCAGATCTGCTTCTAAATTCTGTGGATTTTAGCTTGGGCTCCTCTGCTTCCTGGAGGCTTTGGAGGGGTCTGGATATGGGAAGTGTAGATGTGCCCTCCTTTGTGTCTGCTCCAAAAGCCAGTCATGCATTTTCCCATTAGGATCTCAGGAATTCTACCTGTCTTTTTATTACAAACTGGCAAATCGTAGTCCTACTGCAATTGATCTTTAGGTTTCCTAGGATCTATTAAAATTCTAGGAGTTCCATTCAGGGATTTTACTTCCCTTAAAACTGTGATGTGCCTTACTTACTGAGTGGTTGACTAAAAAGGGCCATCTTTCTGTGTGCTTACTCAGAAAGGATGGGTTAGTGTAAATGTTGTAGCAAATTACCCAGCAAATTAAATGGTTAGTCTGTGATATGTGGTGGTTCTTTCACCTAACATTTACCCAATGCCTGTGGAACTAGATTGTGTGACTAGGGTAGAATGAAAAACCACAGAGGTGTAGGGTGTTAGCCCCACGCTCCTGAGCTGCTTATAATTAGGTGAAGGGGGCAGATATGCCCCAAGCAAATTTAGACAACAAATTCAGAAGTAAGTACTACATTTAGATATAAATAAAAGTGCTTTGATAGGGTAGGTGATGAGAGGATTGTTGCAGTTGGAGATGGTGGGTAATCATTGTCCTGTTTTGGCTCAGTATAGCAAGTCCTGTTTAGTGGTCCTTCAAGGCCAAACACAACATCAGTACCACACCAACCTTTCTGGATCACTTGCTCTGACCTTCCTGGAATGAATTAAGTTCCCCTCCTGTGTTGTCCAGTTCTTACCTCTATTATAGCCCGATACTCATGGTTGTTTTGCGTGTTCTCTCCTGAGGACAAAGACTGATTACTAATAGATTTGTACATTCTTCCACTTCCTGGTTCCATTCTGGTTCTGCACATGCCTTTCTTCCTTTGGGGTACTCTTCTTTCCTGGGTTTTGGGTTTTTGTTTGTTTGTTTTTGGTCCTTTTCTCCAATACAATGGCATAGACTTGCTGATGTCTTATAAATAAGGAGAGAAAAGGAACTAACACTCTGAGTGCTTTCTTTGTGTTGAACACTATTCACCATTCAGTGTTTTATGAGCATTTTGTCACTTAATCTTGTTCTTCTAACAAACTCACCAAGCTTCTTCCCCTTTTATGTCTTTTCACTTGCTGTTTCCTCTCCCAGGAACTGTTTTTCCTGAGGTCTTCAAGAAGGTGGCTCCCTTTTCTGCCATTTAGGAAAGCACACTCACTTTAATCTTTTGCAGGACTTTGGGGTAGATTTTTATAGTTGTTATATTAAAGTCACTTTCAGTCTTCTATAGAAAATATGTAAAGATTTATATGATAAAATATCAATATTTTAATAGTGATAATTGTCTCAGCATTCCTAATTATAGGTTAAGCTTTCTAATTCTTACCAGAGCTGTTCCTTCCTGGCAAAGTTTAAATACCAGTCTCCCATCAGTTAGGTTAATCTTTATATAATATAATTAAATTCATCTGATCTGGTTATTGGGTATATTTCATATATCAGACTGATGCTTATACCACTAAGAATATTTTATTGTTAAAACTGACCTTTTGAATCAGACTTTCTTTAATCTTCCAGTTATACTTAGCAGAAATATTTCTTTTAAAAAGTAACCTCACTTTATTAATGTATTTAACTTAAAACACTGAAGCGGTTATTAAGTGTGTATAAAGCAGAATGCCTTTAAAAACTAATGACATTCCTTTTTATTTATTTATAGAGATACTTTCTAGTTGGGAGCAATCATGCAGAAACAAAATATCGTGTTTTGAAAATTGATAGAACAGAGCCAAAGGATTTGGTCATAATTGATGATAGGGTAAGTATCTTGCAAACCTGAATACAAACAGAAACTTTGTACTTGTTTAAAGGATATAAAATATCTCTACACCTTCTAGTGATATATAATTTTTTAAGTTATGCATCTAAAAATTATAATTATTTTTCATGGTTGGCTAGAACTTGAATCTCTAATGTGGTTTCTAGAAATTACTGATGTCAAGTAGTATACCAGAATTGCACCTTGTTTCTCATTTTGTTTTGTTTTACAAAACAAACTCTTTGGATAAGATAAGAATATATTTTCTTAAAGGGATGACATTTTAATAATTTAATTAACTCTTAATATTTCATCTACCAAAGAGTTAATTTATTACTGTGCTTTAATATGAAGGTACTTGAAGTCAGAGAGGACTTCTATACTGCAGACTTTATGATGCAGCTAAAAATCACTTGTAGGGCCTCTTCTGATGACTTGCTGTGCACTAGAGAAATGTTAAACCGTTCTTATCCAGATGTTAGAGAAATGTTAAGCTGTTCTTATCCAGATCTTATATTATCCAGAGTCAGGAATACAAGACTTAATTCAGGTGGCACAAAAACATGAGGCTGTTAGTCAAAAGAGAAATACAGTATGGTGGTGTTGAAAGTTAATTTTAACTCTTTCAAATGAGAGAACCTAGCATACCTTTTGTATTAAACTTCCTGTCTGTGAATATTTCTGAATCCATGTAGTTTCTTGGTTTTTCAAAGATATTAGTAGCTACAGTTTGGAACTCATTTTCACTAAGCTTTTGCAAAACTATTTTCTGTGTTATAATAATTTTAGATAAATTCTATTTTGTGATTTTTTGCACTCCTAGGTGTTATGGTCTCGTCCACTCCCCAAATCTGGGAGTTTTTATTAATATAATGTAATAATTCTTGGCTTTATTTGAGGGTGGGAGTGGTTGATTGGGATCTTTTTGAGAATCTACAAAAAGCTATGGGCCTTCTTATAAAAATGCACATATGCACATATAACCAAAACTGTGCATATAATTTTAAGGGGTTTACGGAATTTTTGAATTTGTCTGTGGACCTCTTAAATCTCTGGTTCAGAAGATACGGTATTGATAGTTTTTTAGTATAGCAACATGATCCAGTAACTACTCTTATTTATTAGTATTAAATAATTTGTCTACTTTTTAAAATTGTAGCTTAGTCCTGCGATTATTATATACTTCTCTGTGAAATAGCTAATGATTCTTGTAGGACACTTTACATTTTCATGGTTAAAGAAGAAATAATCTAAAAAGTAAGCACAGTCTTACAGATTAAATTTGCTTATTTTTAGCATGTATATACTCCACAAGAAGTGAGAGAGCTTCTTGGCCGCTTGGACCTAGGAAACAGAACAAAGATGGGACAGAAAGGGTCCTCTGGGTTATTTCGAGCTGTTTCTGCTTTCGGTGTTGTAGGTAAGAAATGTACCTCTCTCTTACTGCCTATTTTTTAAAAGTCTACATAGATTACTTATAGTTTTCAAGCATATATATCTTTATAATTATAACTCATCATCTGTGGTGGTGGTTGTTTAAGACATCATTATCCATCAATCAGACATCAAACAGCCTTTATATAGCATCTGCTATGTGCTCAGTACTGTACTCAGTATCATATAGGATATGAGCAAATAATATAGAAATGGTTTGAGCCTTTAAGGAGTCTGCTGTCTGGCTTATTGAGGACTGAAAAGTAAAAATGAGCTTGAACTGTGAACATCTGCCCTGTCATTTATCTGCTGGAAAAACAGATACAGGTAAAACCAGCTTTAAAATGAACAGGAATTTCTCCCCAGGACCTGCTGCAGCATAAAGTGTCATAACCCTGTCTTTGAATGACTGTTACTTTCTTACACACTGGGAAACTTTGTCCTCTAGAATCACAGACTCTCTGAAACTTTGCTGTTTGAAATTTTGTCAGAGAGAGAAAACATTCCCCTCTTGCCTGGATGATGTAGGGCACTTTGACACCGAGAAGCAGCCTTGATTTGCAGCTCAGATGCAGAGCTTCAGATAAGGGGTTTCTGGGGACAATAGTCCACAGCTGTGCTGTTCTTTTTTTCAAGGAAATAGGACGCTGAGTCGGCTTAATGTCGATCTCTACATACAGTCCTACTTTGGCCCGAGCCTCTTCATTTAAATGTTACCTAAACTCTTCCCTTAAATCCTATAACTCCTTTACTTTATTTACTCATGAACAGACAGATATGGGTTTGGCCTTTAAGGAGTCTGCTGTCTGGCTTGTGGGGCATTTGTGAGTGCCCCACAGTTCCTCTGGTGTGCATTGTCCCTCATTTCAGTGGGTCAATAAATCTGTCTTTGCTGTACTGTGGATTTATCCCTGTGGAGAGGGGAAGGGAGGTTTTAGGATTACTGGACTAGGATGAGGGACAAAAGTCAATGCTCATTAAACAACTCCAAGAATGTAATTAAGAGCCAAGCTGTGTAGTAAAAGTTAAATGGTGTTGGAGATTATTACATGGGAGGTATGTTACTTGGCCAGGAAAGATTTCCCGGAAAGGATGAGACTTGGGCTGGACCCTAACGGAAGAACAAGATTTGGATGGATGTGGGGAAGAGAGGAGAGAACTCTAGTAGGGATGACAGCAGAGGCGTAGGCGTGAAGATTCCCCCTGGGCCCTGGAATGTTGGTGAGTTGTTGGGTGAGGCCAGATTGCTTGGGGCCTTGGAAGCCAAGAAGAAGGCAATTGTATCTCAGCTTCTCTGTTGGCAGAGCCTTATTTTGAGTCTAGTTTTTTTTTAACACTTAAAAATGATCTCTGTACTTCTTTATTTGTGTGTATTTGTTGATTTCAAAGAGAGAGGAAGGGCGCGCGCGAGAGAGAAACATTGATGTGAGAGAGAAACATCAGTTGGTTGTCTCCCGTATACTGGCATGAACCAGGACTGGGAATTGAACCGGTTACCTTTTGGTGCATGGGACGATGCTCAACCAACTGAGCCACACCAGCCAGGGTAGCTCCGTGCTTCTCAAATTGACTAGACTCTATGCAATATTGACTGAGTGATTGCTATCTATAGATGTTAACAAAACTAATGGACTGAGCTATGCTGTATATAGGGTGGGGCAAAAGGAGGTTTACAGTTGTGAGTACACAAAACATAGAGTTTATTCTTGTATTATTATTTATTAATTATTGTATTATTTTCCATATGAACAACTGTAAACCTCCTTTTGCCCCACTCTGTATTTTCAAATTGTTAGTTTTTCTGATTAGCACTTTCTATTTTGTGACTTGATATTTATTGATACTTTGGTTATATTCTGCCATATTTGAGGTTTGTTTTTCTCAGTGTGCTCTTGGAGCTCTTCAGATGTTATTCCTTTAGGTCCATTTACTGTCTTAAGTGGCTGCCAGGGAAGATCACGAGTGGTAGGTACGGTTCACCTCCTTCAGACTGGCCCCTTTTCTATGCCTTCTGCTAGGTCTTGGCAAGTTCCTTGAGGTTACTTACATATTTAATAGCTAAGTGTTTGTGGGAGTGTACATGTCTGTGTATGTCAAATGACTTCATGTGCTTACATTCCATAGATTCTACATGTTAAAATTCACTTTGTGTTGCTTATATTTTAAAGAAAAAATTGGAAATAAAATGTGTCTGAAATACAGTAGGCTTAAGTAGTGGCTTAATAGGTTAAACTTAATCCTTTAAATGCTGATACTTTATTATAATTTTTAAAAATGGTCTATGTAATATTGAATGTTTCATTAGCCAGAGTTTATTATTCAAAATTTAACTTCCTTTGATGATAAAGTATCATGAAGTAAAGATCAGTTATTGACTGTGTTTAAAAATAGCTGCCCTTGGATATTCTGGAATTGTATTGGGCAGTTTGTCTTTGCATTAAATGGCCCCTGGACTGCTTTACTGTTTTGTTTTGTTTTTTTATGGTACTTTGGTCATTCCTAATTGTTCTTGGAATGTTTGCTTTTAACACTATTACTTGCGTCATTTTAAACCTATTGATAACTAAGCTTGTATAACCAGAAGCTTTATTTTAATCAAATTGATAACCAAGTTTATAACCAGATATTTATTTAATACACAAGTATTAGTTAATAAACTCTGGGTGAGGGCTGAAGGTGTCTCCATGTTTCCTTTGAAGGTGACATTCTTAGATGTTGTGGTAGTTACTTCTTTTGCAATTAGAGGCCTTTGAGATTTGAGACTGTTTCTGGATGATGAAGTCACTGAAAAACTGACCTACCAGTAACAGTATTCTACTAAGTAAGCATTTATTATTTTTTAGAAATGCGTTTTATGTATTGTAGTTCAACCATGCAAATAAAGCTTAGAATCAGTGAAGAATAAATAGGGAGTTAATAAAAGTCTATGATTCATCTAGTACTGTCTTAGAAATAATGAGGGATGTTGAAATAGCAAAACAAAATGCTCATCTTTGAAAACTATATAGTCTGATTGTCAAAATAATACATGTGTGAAATAATTAGAATGGTTGTCTTCTATTCTGGGGGCTAAAATATTTTCTCTATTAACTTTTTTCAGTATTCTTTATTTGTGAATAGTATTTTCACTGGAATGTTTTGGATTGTTATCATGGTTAATTTAGTTCACAATCTGTAAGAATCTAGAGCAGTGTTTCTCAACTATTTGTAGTAAAGGACCAGATTTTTCCCCACCAATATGTCACAGACCAACACATGATTCTACCGTGCAGAACTTGTCCGCACCTTGGACCACATGTGACTCATCATACAAGTTTAGTAATTTGTACCCAACTAGGCTGTGCCCGGTTGGAGGCAAGTTCATTGATCATGTACTCGGATTTTCTGGCAATCTTCTTGTAAAGTTACTAAACCCTTACTTTCAGTTTGTTTACTTGTCTTTTTATGAGCTGGTACCAAAAGTTCATGACCATCACTGGTCCTAGACATGGATTAATCAGTCCTATAGCTACAGCTACCATGCCCATTTCTTACTTTCTCCGTTGTTATTTGATGGTCATCAAGAGGTTTGGGAGACTATTGGATGGCATCATGAACATCCCTTACAGAATTGTTTTATCTGGTCCTGGGGCATATCAATAGACTTGGTGGCTGGTGGTCTGTAGTACTTACTACTCTTAGCTCTGTGATCCACCCAGCCTTGTTTGATACAAAACCTCAAATCTATGTCCTTTTTCTTCCTGTATCATCTGTCAGAGTATACTCTTTTAAGGTGCTAGTATGTTGGAGGGGAGTGGTATAATAAGAAGTGTTATTGTAGCAGACTAAATGATGGATTCAGTTATTATTTTAAAAAATACCCTTAGAAATTGATTATAAATCCAAGATAGCAATGAAAATAACAACCAGGTCTGAACTAGGGAGTAGATGATTTGGTGTTAGAGAATCACTTTGGTTCCAGAGGGCTCTGTTGTGCAAAGGCCCGAAGTCCCTTGTGGAAGTTTTTCATACTTCTCTGCCAGAGTGCTGCTCTTCCTATAGGCTTTCAAGATGATGACTAGCTGGCCTGATGACCTTCCTAAATGAGATATTGCATTCTTCTCTGTTGTTGGGCTTGGGGGCACTGTCCTCTCTAGCCACAAGAACTCCATACTACTCCATCCTCTCATACTGTCCTTTTTATATATACTTTGCTTGGAGTTATTTCAAATGCCACAGTCTTCCCTACTTGGAGAGATGGAAATCACCTTTGCATGATGACTTTCATCTAGGCTTCTGGGAAGTTCTCAATGAAATTGATCTGAGATTAGAAGTACAGAGAATGAAGATGAAAAAACTTATTCTGGTTTTCAGTGTGCTAAAGTGATGAATAGACTGACTCTTGGCAAATGTCTGTGCCAAACTGAAGCCTTTTAATTGTTGGCTGTACATATTTGATAAGAACCTTTTAAAAAGAGAGTGACATTTCCAATTGGTAGTAAAAGGAAGAAGAAAATTATCTCATCTATAATATGTGAAGGCATTTGTGCTGGTAGAAAAGTATCTCCTTTTTGCAGTATATTTACTTTCCTTTATTTAAATTATAAAGGGAAAGGTAGAGTGATAAGTCTAGAGCTAAAAACATAAAATTAAAATTCAATTGAAATGCCGGTTGAAAGAAATTATTATAGAGAACATTTTTTGTATAAAAAATAAATATATAGCAAGAATAAAAGGGAAACTCATTTATCTTAGAACTATTTATTACTTAAACCCAATTAGTTTCATTTTATGATGCTTCCGAGAGTCTTACTTTTGTAAGTTTTAGCCATTGAAAAGGATAACTACTTCCGAGCTTGCTTTAAATGAGATTGTCATCAGCTTTTTTTCCTTCCCATTTCTATGTCCTTTAGCTATAGTCAGGGAATTTTTGGCTTGTCTCTACGGCAAGGAAAGGACTGTAAATGAACATTTTTTTTTAAAAAGCACTTTGTGCTTTGCGGATCTCTAAAATATAAGTATTTTTTCCTTGTTTTAATAACATTTTCTCAATAACATGGTTCATAAACTCCTTAAGGCATCTTTCCAATATATTTCAGCTCATTTATGTTAATATATTCAGTTAGTAGTTTCCTTTTTTGTCAGCTGAGAATAACAAGACATAGACAATAGGTATTTGTCACTTTTAGAGCAAAAACTCATAGCACTAAAATTCTAGCTCAGACTTTATAGATATAATACTCTGAGAGGAAGACAGAGAAACAGAGGGAGAGGGAGAGGAAGAGAGAGAGAATGAGAAAATGAGAGAGAATGAATATGCACATGTGTGCACAAGAAGGTTTTGAAAGATATTTCTGTTAGATATAAGATTCTTGGTTTACAGTTTTTTCTTTCAGTGCTTTGGATTATGTTATCCCACAGCCCTCTAGCCTCCATTGTTTCTAATGGGAAGTCAGCTGTGTATGACTGTATCTGACTAGCCCTATGAGTGAGCTGAGGTGAGGAGGATTGGGACCCAATATTCTTGACCAGTCATGCTGGGATAGAGCCTTCTACTCTATGAGTAGGAGCTGGGTAGAAGAAAGGAGTCCAGATCTCAGCCATGCTTACCTGGAATCAAGCTTCTGTAACACAGAGCTGGAGGGGATGAGAAATTCTGGTGGCCTCTACCTCCTGAGCAGAAACCATGGCCCTAGACTGAGAGCTAGGAAGAGAGAGGGGAGCACTATGCCTGGAGTAGATATTTTGTCACATTGAACTGGGAGAGGAGTGTGGGAGAAAAGCAGGTTATGATTCAGATGCCACAGACCTTCTGTTCTTACCAAGATTTAGTTGATTTTCTTGAATAAATGTTTCTCCATTTGTTGAACATCATTTCCAGAAACTGACACTTAAAAACTTCTTTTTCATCAGTTTTGGTTGTTTCTATGTTGAGCTTCTCATGTTTCTATTTTGGGAATGAGTCCTGACCACCACCACCAGCCAGAGACTTAGTTTTAACTCCCAAAGCAAAATGTCTAGGGGACAAAAAAATTTTGACCAAGACTATATAGTAACTTAGTCCTACTGAACATTAGTACATATTGTCTTTCTTTTTTGAAAATAAATGTTTTTATTGATTTTTTTTTTAGAGAGAGGGAGGAAGGGAGAGAGAACTAGAAACATCAATATGAGTGAGAAACATCGATCAGCTGCCTCCTGCATGCCTCCTACCGGGGATCAAGCCCACAACCTGGGCATGTGCCCTGACCGGGAATCAAACTGGGACCTCTCAGTCCATGGGATGACACTCAATCCACTGAGCCACACTGGCCGGGCTATGTAGTCTTTCTTTAATCACCAATATAGAACATGTATTCCAATGATTTGATGTACAATATAACTTTATAATGCTCTAACATTCATAAAAATCTTAACTATCAGAAGTGGTATTTGTGGAAGATTGCATGAAGGCTATGTAATTACCTGATATATTGTTTTATTTGCTCAATGCCTTCACTTTTCTGGGACCTTTTCCTACCCCATCTAAGTCACCTAGTTATTGTATAAATAAATGGCTTCCAATGAAACATGACTTTATTCCTTGGCCACAGTTCATTGGTCAAGGGTTGGACACCCAACCCATATTGGGCCAATCCAAGTTCTTCCCTAGGAATTCTGGAATTGAACTTGATGAAAAATTTGTTTCTCCCAGTGAAGTTTTTTAGATGTAAAGCCTGGAGTTATTTGTAGCTGTGTTTCCCACTGTGTGATCCAGACAAGTGGAGGAGCCTGGTCTATGGAGAGAGATAAGAATAGAGCACATGTTCAGAAATGCATCTTGACTAAGTTTTTTTCTGAGGCTCAGTCATATTGGTTGCCAATAGGTGTCATGGATCACCTCAATATTCTTGATCTTAGTTCCTTTATTAAAAGCTGGCTCAAGTTGGATTTTGCCTGTAGTAATCAAGAGTCAGTGAAAGTTTGTTTGTACTTTTGAGCAACATATTTTAAAGTATGTTTCTCAGAACATTTATCCATTGGCTAAATTCTTTTTTAGAAAAAGGGGAATACATTCCATGATTAAACAAATCTAGGGAGGTGCTTAATCTTTATCCTCCATTGAGATTCATAGTGCATGTTAGCACAGTACCATAAGTTTCTAAGAACTTACATGGTTTTTGTTTTTAAATATTTTTACTAATAATATTGATTTATTTTATATCTATATGTAGAAAATATAATATAAAAGTTAGAATCATAGCCATTTTTAAGTGTACAGTACAGTGGTATTAACTGTATGTACCTTGTGCAATAGATCTCTAGAACTTTTCATCTTGCAAAGCTGAAACTCTATACCCATTGAACAAAACTCCTCTTAATCTTGTATATATTTTTGCTTGTAGCACCTCAGTCCTATTTGGAACGAGATTATATATAAAAGGGTAAATGAATGAAATAAAATTGTCCAGAATAAGATTTTTAAGTGAGATAAATGTCGTTATAGATATTTCTAGAGAATACTTCTAAGATGACTGAAAATTTGTATGGCTATGAATCAAAGAGTGAAATAAAGTAGGAAATGTGTGAAAATTATTTTGCCTTTTAAATGTGTATCTAAAAGCATTGCTATGTTTAGGAAACATATTTCTCTCTTTTGTTTGTAGGTTTTGTCAGGTTCCTAGAAGGCTATTATATTGTGTTAATAACTAAGAGGAGGAAGATGGCAGATATTGGAGGTCATGCAATATATAAGATTGAAGATACAAATATGATCTATATACCCAATGATTCTGTACGAATTACTCATCCTGATGAAGCTAGGTATGTGCTGGTGGTAACTATTATATTTTTTAATGTGGTAGATCGATTAGAAAACAAAATGTGATCAAAAGATTATAAATGTTATGTTAAAAATGTAAAATACTGTCTCAGAATTCTCTAACTTTTGTTAAAGTACTGTGAGAAACCTCCATTATAACAATTGATTAGGTGAGGATAGACAATGGCTGCTGAAACCATTAGGTGAGAGTTTATTATTGAGAAAAAGAATATTCACTCAGTCTCAACATATACTATATGAATCTCTTTATTATTTATAAAGAGGAATAAAATGGCAAACATACTTAATCAAATGATCAAACTTAGCATTACCAATAATGAAACAAAACTGACATTATTTGCCTCTTAATGTGAATCAATGAGAAGGACACAGGTTACCTGTATAGTTTTCTTGCTTAAAATATTTCACTTGATTCTCAGCATGAGGAAATAATCAAACAAATCCATATTGTGGGACATTTTATAAGACAACTGGTTTGGCTCTTCAAAAATGTCCATGTCATCAAAGACAGAAAAAGCCAGAGGACTGTTTAGGATTTAGAATAGACATGACAACCAAATACAACACTAGAATTTCTGTTGAATTCTGGATTAAAATGTGTGCATGAATGCATGTGCATGTACACACACAGAGCTGTAAGGACTTTACTGGGATACTTTGTATATGGATTATAGACTGGGTAAAATTTAAATCAATATTAAATTTTGGGTGTAATAATGATATTGTGGTTATTTAGGAGATTGTTTTTGTTATAATAGATATATCCTAAAATATTTAGGAGTGAGGTGTCATCATGTCTGCCACTTAGTAAGAGTGGTTTAGAAAAATAAAATGTACTGTGTATTTAAAGAGTGAATGTATATATGTTTGTTTAAGGAGAGAGATTTAACAGTTAATCCAGATGAAGGTCTGAAGGTCATACTGGTGTTCATTGTGCTATTTCCCCCTCCCCAGTTTTTTTGAAATCTTGAAAAAAATTTTTTTGGAAATTATTGGAGCCTTGGTAATTTGGGAAAAGGCTATTAATAATTTGATAGAGAAAAGAATTGCTTTATTTAATAAGTAAGTTCATTTATTATAAATATAATGTAAAGGTTAAATGGAAGAAAGTTAGCCATGCTTAAACATTTTTAGAGACGGTAACAGTAGATTTTCATTACACTCTGTACTTTTATAGTGTTGTCCTAGATACATGAACCACACTGTAAAGATGGTGCGGCTCTCTAAAAGACCTTTTATATAATAGCTTTCTGGACTCTTGTGACATTGTCTTTGATGATATTTGTAAGTGGGGTTGTTAAAAATAATTTGTTTCAGATGAAGGTAAGTAGAATTTACCAGGTAGAGTAAATTAGTATCCCACATAGCTTACAAAGGCCGGCATAGGATATTGATTAAAAGTGAATCAGATAGACTAGTGCATATGAATCCAAGGGATGGGAAAAGTTGAAGAGGTTTAAATTATTTATAAACCCACCTTTATGATTCTTTAGCTAAGAATAGTAACACAAACTATGTTGTTCAATATAGTGATTTGACTATCTTTAAAGAGTGAAATACTCTGTTGCAAATAGACATTATCCAGAATAAGATACAATTAATTATATTAGTAACATGTTATAGGTAGGCTGAAGTACTATTACTAGCTAGGTAAGACTTTTAAAAGACTTATAAAATGATATAATCCAGTAATGTATTTAAGTTAAAATATTTGGTAAAATATTAGAAAGTAAAATACAGTGCTATTTCATACATACAATTCATACAAACATTTCATACATAATGACAAGTAGAGGTACAGGGATGGGGAACGTTTGGCCTGAGGGACATATAAGGCCCTCAAAATCAATACCAGCTAACATCACACGCCTCACCAAATTAGCCTGATCAAATATAGCAGGCTAATTTTTAAGTTGATAATTTTGTATGACCCGTGAATGATATTATAAATGTCCAAATGGCCCTTGGCAGATAAAAGGTTCCCCACCCCTGCGTGTAATACATAGTTGTATCAACATTAGAAAATTTGCTAGAACAATTTACCACATTAAAATATTGTTTGAAAAAAATATGATTATCTTAATATTTGTAGAAACTGTATTTGAGTGTTTCAATACCCATTTGTGATCAAAAGTCTTTAAAAGGTTGAAATGAATATGAAAAAATATTAACATTTCTTAATGCTGAATAGTAGATACGTGGATATTTTTTTCTGTAAATTTTTTTTTTCAATTTAAAACGCTTTGCAATTTAAAATTGCACAAAAATTTTGATTATTATATTTTAGTTACTCTTCCTGTCTCCAACCTCAAAGCATTTACGAAGCACGCTGTGAAAACAAGAACAGTATTTACTTCTGCCTTGCCCCAAGTCTAAGTGCCCCCCTGCAAGTGCATGACTTTCCTTCTGTGGCACAATCAGTGATGAGGAAATGGTCAAACTGTAAGGTTAGGAGTCTCTGAAGGGATGATCAACAGGCTTAGAAATTGCTTCAGATGAAATCCTTAATCCAGTTTTAATGAGCGAATTTACAAACATAAATGTATATTTGAGTATATGTTAAGCCATGAAAAAATGATAGTAATATGCTTTGATTTTTTTTTTTTTTTTTAGGTATCTACGAATATTTCAAAATGTGGACCTATCTAGCAATTTTTACTTCAGGTAAGCTTGAGCTTAGTTTTTCTCCCATCAGCCACTTAAATGTTTATATTATTTTCCAGGAAGTAAAGAACAGAATCAGAGGACACATTAGTACTTCCTCTATTCTTTTTTTCTAAATAGCCAAATTATTTCATCTAAGACCACAATAATGCAGGTATTTCCTTCTTTTAAAAAATATGGTATTTGAATGGACAAATTAAAGGTTAATTATTCTCACTATAAAAATCAATTTTGTTTTAGATGGGATTTTAATGAAATATTTTTATTTTGTAATTTTGAATTAAAAATGAATTTACATTCAATCTCTAATACAGAGTTGTAACAATTACACAGTTCAAGTTTTAGTTACCAATTTAGTAAAATTAGGTAAAAATAAATTCAAAAACAGGAGTAAATTCAAAACAGTGATACCAATGTACTGCTAATGGCATTGTAAATGAATAGTTTTTCTGGAGAGGAATATAGCGTTTAAGTATATATGAAAATGTATTCTAGGGAAATAAATCAGGAGAGAAAATATTAATCTCTATTTGTAGAGACATTTGTAGTTTCTATTTAGCATAGCCCAAACAGGCAAACCTGCCAACACAGGGACAACCCAAATATTGATAATTGAATAACAGGCAAGTAAATTATAGTAGAGCAACATGACAGAGTATTATACCACCACCGATGTGACCAATATGTAGGCCTAATAGATACAGAGTTGTGCGAAATGGAAAATTCTATCAGCTATAATGTCAAAACTAAAAAGTAGAGCCCAAAATAGCGTTCACCAATAAGGACTTGATTACAGGGACTAAAAGAGGACCTAGAGTGTTGTAGCTATTGGTGTTATATACCGGTGGGATAATTTGCATTATTTTAAACTTATTTTTAAATTATTAATATAATTAACCATTTACCTCTGAAAAAAATAAAAACATATCTACTATGCAGAGTGGACTATGTCTTCATTGATGTAAAACTCTGAAGGAAGTTAATTATTTTAACAGTAACACTATGTAGTGAAGGACTCCTAAAGAAGTATTTTTCACTTTCACAAATGTTTATTGAATGTGTATTTCCATTGTATTTGTCTCAATCATCTGCTTTCAGTCTTTATTGCTTAATTTTATGTTTGTAGCATCTGTGAGTTAATTCTGAAATTTGGTGGTACTGTTAGTAATAGTCTTATCTTGCTTCATGTTCTTCAACTTTGTTTGCATGCCCATTTTGACTTCTGATCAAGTCATTCCATAAGTAAAAATATATAGGCTAAAGTTTTTGTCTCATAAGTAAGCTTTAAAAATCACTATACTACATTCTTATGATTAAGCTAGAATAAAGCAATTGTTTTAAATAGGAAGAATTGATAGTTACAAGTAAAAAAACTTCTGCCAGCTTCATTGGGATTTTACTGACATATAACATGTAAGTTTAAAATGTTCAACGTGATGTACATACATGTATATACTGCAGAATTATTACCACAATAAGGTTAGTTAACACCTATTACCCCTCACATAATTTTGATTTTGTGTGTGTGTGGTAACATTTAAATTACTCTCTTAACAAATTTCAAGTATATAGTTCAGTATTGTTAATTATAGTTACCATGCTGTACATTAGATCCCCAGATTTTATCGTATAGCTGGGAGTTTTCACACTTGGACAAACATCTCCCATTTCCACCCCCAAACCCCAATCCCCACTCCTGGCAACTATAATCCTACTGTCTGTAGTTTGCTTTTTTAGATTCTGAATATAAATGAGAACATACAGTATTTGTCTTTCTCTGTCTGACTATTTCACTTAACATAATGCTGTCAAGATCCATTCATGATGCTACAAAAGGCAAGATTTTCTTTTTATAGCTGAATAATCTTTCATTATGCATACATGCATGTGTGTGTGTTCACATCTTTATATATTAATTTGGTGATGGACTCTTAGGTTGTTTCCACATCTTGGCTATTGCAAATACTCTTGCAATGAATATGGAGGTGCAGATATCTCTGAGAAAGTAATTTCATTTCCTTTGTATATATGCCCAGAAATGGGATTGCTGGATCATATAGTAGTTCTACATTTAATTTTTTAAAGAATCTCCATACTGTTTTCTATAGTGGTCATACCAATTTACATTCCCACCAACAGTGAAAAGGGTTCCTTTAACATTCTTGCCAACACTTGTTTCTTGTATTTTTAATAGTAGCCGTTCTAACAGGTGTGAGGTGATATCTCATTATAGTTTTAATTTGTTCTTCCCTAATGTGATGTTGAAATGTTTTCATGAATTTGTTAGCCATTTGTATGTTTTGTCTATTCAAGTCTATTCAGATCTTTTGACCATTTGGCCCATTTTTTAATTGGATTGCTTATGTTTTGCTATTGAATTATTTGAGTTCCTTGTATATTTTGGATATTAATCCCTTATCAAATAGATGGTTTGCAGATACTTTCTCCTATTTCAAGGTTGCCTTTTTATTTTGCTGACTGTTTCTTCTGTGTAGAGTTTTTTAGTTTAATGTAGTCCCAATTATTTTTGCTTTTGTTGCTTATGTTTTTGGTGTTATTTCCAAAAAATCTTTGCCAACGTGAATATCAAGGAGCTTTTCACCTATGTTTTCTTCTAGTAGTTTTATAGTTTGAGGTCTTACATTTAAGTCTTAAATCCATTTTGAGTTAATTTTTGTGAGTGGTATAAGCAGGGGTCCACTTTTATTCTTCTGCAGGGGGTTATCCAGTTTTCCCATCACCAAAAGACTCTCCTTTCCCCTTTGCATATTTTTGGTTCCCTTGTCAGATAGTAGTTGAATGTATATGAGTAGGTTTATTTCTGGGCTCTCAAGTCTGTTTCATTGGTCTGTGGGTCTTTTTATGCTAGTATCATACTGTTTTGAATACTGTAGCTTTTTTTTTTTTTTTTTAACTTTGTAATAAAGTTTAAATCGGGAAGTGTGATGTCTCCAGCTTTGTTCTTTCTTAAGATTGCATTGGCTATTACAGGTCTTTTGTGACTCCATATGAATTTTGGAATTTTTAAAAAAATTTCTGTGAAAAATATCATTGAATTTTGATAGGGATTGCACTGAATCTATAGATGTCTTTGAGTAATATGGGCATTTAAACAATATCAATTCTTCTGTTCTATGAACACAGGATATCTTTCCTTTTGTTTATGTCTTTATTTCATCAATGTCATAATTTTTAGCATAGAGAGCTTTTACCTCCTTGGTTAAATTTTTTCCAAAGTATTTTAGTTTTTTCTGATGTTCTTGTAAATGAGATTGAGAAACCAACAGTTTTTATCTATGTGAGATTTTAAAAATTTATTTATTTATTTATCCTTACCTGAGGACATTTTTGCATTTATCTTGAGATAGAGCAGGAGGGAGAGAGAGAGGAAGAGAGAGAGAGACATCGATGTGAGAGAGACACATCGAGTGGTTGCCACCCACACGACCCCAACCAGGGCCAGGGACAAACTGCAACCGAGGTACGTGCCCTTAGCAGGAACCGAACCCGGGACTCTCTGGTCCACAGGCCGACGCTCTAACCGCTGAGCCAAACCGGCCAGGGCTCTATGTGAGATTAGATGCTAGTAAAATTAATTGCTCTATCATCAAGCAATTATGGTAAAATTGAATTTCACAGATGAAACAAATAAATTTCAACCAAATTACATGGATAAATTTTAATTGAAATAATGTGTATCTCCAGACAGAATTGTAACTATCTTAAAGTATGACTAAAATATTTTATGAATTTGTACAAATGTAAAGAAGTCTAGATGACTTATGAAATTCTGTGCTAAAATATATATAGCTAGAGATACTCATAAAAATTGTTAATTATGTGAAATCAGAATTTAAAAGATTTCTTTTGGCTCAAAGGCCGAATTTTATTTACACAGACTGTTTAGATTGTTATAATTTCTTGGGTGGCTGTTACTTCCTAAAACATGTTTCACTGTAATGGTTTAAGTTATATTCTTATTCCTGTTTTATTAAAAAGTCAGTTATGGTACTTCCATTAATAATTCATACAATTATTTTTGTTCATAGTTAAACTGGAATACAGACCATGCACTGTTGCAGTGAATATTGTAACATCTATAGAACTCCATTCAGATACACGTGAGAAGTGTGACACCTTTGTATAAGGCCGTGAAGTTAGATTGATTTCAGTGTGAAGCAAAGAATGCACATCGCAAATCAATGAGTTTAGGTTACTCACATTGTATTGTATATTTCTAGTCATGCAAATACCAAAGTCATGCAGTGATTTTTATTTTTTAAAATTTATTAATTTGTTTTTGTTACAGATGTTTCTCCTTTTCCCCCCATTGACACCCTCCTCCCCATCCCTGCCGCCCTGTCCCCAGCTTTGTTGTCTATGTCCATTGGTTATGCATACATGCATATAAGTTCTGTGGTTTATCTCCCCCCCCCCCCCAAACACCCTGTCTTCTGAGGTTTGTCAGTCTGTACCCTACCTCTATGTCTCTGGGTCAATTTTGTTCATCAGTTTGTTTAGTTCATTATATGCCACAAATAAGTGAGATCATGTGATATTTGTCTTTTTCTCTGCTTGGCTTGTTTCGCTTAGGATAATACTCTCCAGGTCCCTCCATGTCATCTCAAAGGATAAGAGATCTTTCTTTCTTACAGCTGCATAGTATTCCATTGTGTACATGTACCACAGCTTTTTTATCACTCATCTACTGATGGACACTTGGGTTGTTTCCAAATCTTAGCTATTGTAAATAGTGCTGGTATGAACATGGGGGTACATATATTCTTTCTGATTGGTGTTTCAGGCTTCTTAGGGTATATTCCTAGACATGGGATCACTGGGTCAAATGGCAGTTCAATTTTTAACTTTTTGAGGTAACACCATAGTGTTTTCCATAGTGGCTGCACCAGTCTGCATTCCCACCAGCAGTGTACTAGAGTCCCCTTTTCTCCACACCCTCGCTAGCAATTGTTGTTTGATCATGCAGTGATTTTAAAATTTCCAGTTGTATTTATGGATTACTATGTTTTTACAGTGCTCATTTGAACAGCATTGCTTTTAGGTAAAGTAACAGGTACTAAGTAATTTAGTTCGCACTTTTTAATTCCATATGGGAGCCAAGACTGTGAAATATGTTTTGCTTTTGTAATTCTTATTCACTTTCAGTTCTGTTCTCAGTTACAGCTATGATTTATCCCACTCACTTCAGTATAATCTCACTGTTTTGCGAATGCCCCTGGAGATGTTAAAGTCAGAAACGACCCAGACTCGCCCGGAGAGTTTTGACATCTTTGAAGATGAAGGATTAATTACACAGGGTGGAAGTGGTAGGTGATTTTTAGCACATTTAATGTATCTTAATGTGGCATCCATGAAATGGCATCTCATTAAATCCACTCACATTTTCCTCATATATCTCCAATCCCTTGTTGCTGTTTGTCCTTACATGAGGTTCTTTCAGATATATGAACTTGGCCAATTCATTTTTACAGAGTTCATTAATCACCAGGTGATTTTGTGGGCCAGCCAGAAAATTATATGGTGACATTTCATAGCAAATTTTTATGTACTTTTTATGAAATCCATTCAGGTCTACGTTTTGGTGAAGTTAAAATAAGGAATTTTGTTTTTAAATACTGGAAATACACACTACCACCTTATTTATTTATGTTTTTCATGGTGACCAGTTCAATGTGGGCTGAATTTTAGAAAAAAGATTACCGTGGGTGTCTGTTGTGTCCTAGACATTTACATACAAATTCCCTAATCCTCATAAAAACTGTTTAGTTGGTATACTATACTTAAAAACATTTTTTTTTCTCTTTTAATTTTAGAGAGAGAGGAAGAGAGAAGGAGAGAGAGATGGAAACATCGATGAGAGAGAACATCGATTGGCCGCCTCCTGCATGCCCCCCACTGGGGATCTGGCCCACAACCTGGGCATGTGCCCTGACCGGGAATTGAACCGGCGACCTCTTAGTGCATGGGTCGATGCTCAACCACTGAGCCACACCAGCTGGGCGGTATAATATACTTTTAGAGAAATAAAGACTGGTAGGAACCTGAGGGCTGAAATTAAGATCACATGACCAGTGTCCAGAGGAACCAGTGCAGCATGTCAGAGGCTATTTGTACTTTTGTCCCCCTTTGACCCACTGGTCCCTCCTAGGCCTTGCTTCTGTCAGGATCACTGTAGGATCACTGCAGGACCGTTGTGTGACCAGTCTAGGGTAACCCTGGAGATTTGGGACTAACCAGTCACACAACAGAATCAGTAGCTTTATCCCTAGATTTTTGAGTTGGTCTAGAACTCTAAAACCAGAGGCATTGCTAAAGTGAATGTTGTGAAGGAATCATTTCAACCTCAAAGTTAAGGCAGTTTAGCTGAATTGGACTTACTATGGAAATGTAGTAAGTCATTAGTGTCTTGGGTGCCTTGCTCCATGCGGCTTAAGTGATAATGATGAAGATGTGGATGTAGGAGGTAGAATGTAATGTAAAATTCCAGAAAGTTCATCCTTGCAGGATCCTCAAGAAGAGGCTGTGTTCAGTTAGCATTTTGCCAACGGTTCTGGTCTATTTTAAGAAGACTTAGGCTGTTACTAACACTGAATGCCATTTCTGTCATTGCCCTTAACTCCTGTTAGTTTATTAGATCAACTATCACTTGAACTAAGATCAAACCCAGTGCACCCTCCTTACTCCAGAACATCCAGATCACATAAATTTGCCCTGACTCAGATATGTGAATTGTAACCTGTACTAGTAGAGACAGGTGGAGAGTAAGATAATGTGTGCCTGAATATTTGCTTGCATCATTTCTTCTAAATATCATCGTTAGTAATAGAAAAGCTAGAAGTAGTATTAAATTTGCATTATGTATTATCCTAAATAAAAATTTGAATATCTATTTTGGGATCTGAATTAAATCTCTGCAGCCACTTAATCTTTACTGTCTCTAGAGCAATTCTAGTTGATAGATACGAATAACAGTGTGTATTAGGTGTGTATAGCTGCTATAACACATTACTGAAAACTTAATGCCTTAGAACTATACAAATTTATTATCTTATGGAAGTCAGAAGTCCAAAATAGTTCTCAGTGGATTAAAATTTGGGTGTCGGCAGGGCTGCATTTCTTTCTTGTAAACTCAAGGGGAAATTGGTTTTCTTGCTTTTCCATCTTCTAGAGGCTACTTGCATTTCCTGACTCACGGCCCCTTCCATCATCAAAGCCATAGTGGGCAGCCAAGGTTTTTTTCATGTTACATTGTTATGACACTCCTGTTTTTCTCTTTTATGTATAAAGACTCTGATTACATTGGACCTACCTGGATAATCCAGAATAATCTCCTCATCTCAGGGTCATCTGATTAGCAACCCAATTCCATCTGCAGTTGAATTCCTTTTGCTGTGTAATGTAACATATTCACAGGTTCTGGTGATTAGGACATAGACATGGGGGAACATTATTTTCCTACCACACGAGGAAACTGACGGGAAGCAGAGAGTGAGGGTAGAAGCTATGGGGATAGGTAGAAAAGGAAAATGATACATTTTTAAAAATCTCTGCAGTCTCAAGTAATGTATTAGTCAGCATATTATTTTATTTAATCTGAACAGTATCTCTGAGGTGAGTAGTTGTATCATCATTTTACAGTTTGGCAAATTGAGGTTCAGAGATGTTAAGTGACTTGCCAAAGTTCACAGAGTTGGTAAGTGGCAAAGACAGGACTCCAATCCATGTCAATACTATACATGTTCTGTGTAATGCATTGAAAGATCAGAGAAGATTTAGTTTTTATGAATTAAAACAAGTGTATTTGTCATAGTATACAAACACTCTTGGTATATCATGTTTTGAGAAGAAAAATAGTGTTGATTGCCTGCTATCCAGAACTGTTACAATCTTTTAAAGCTTTATCTTATAAATATACTTATTTATTATTTTACACTTTATATAACTTATGTAAAATTCATTGATGTTCAATAAATGTATCTAGATATGCTGAAATCATGTTTGATGAAATTAATTTTTTTTTTTATTCTTGATAGAGTGGGGGCGGGGGAGAGAGGAAGGAAGAGAGAGAGAAACATCGATGTGAGAGAGACACATCGACTGGCTGCCACCCACACAACCCCAACCAGGGCTGGGGACAAACTCCAACCGAGGTATGTGCCCTTAGCGAGAACCGAACCCGGGACTCTCTGGTCCGCGGGCCAACGCTCTAACCGCTGAGCCAAACCAGCCAGGGCGAAATTAATTTCTTCACATAGAAAAAGCCTGATATAATAACTACCACTACGGAAGTATCGCTGAGGCACCAGGCTTGTGTTAAGCACTTCATGTGCATTATCAACTTAGGTCATCTTTACAGCAGCCACATGATACAGGTACGGGTGAGAAAGTGGGCACTGAGGTAGCAAGTAACACTCTTGGTCACACCTGTCACCCTGATGATGAGAGGCAGAGTCAGGACTTGGACCCAGGCACTCGAACTCGAGCGGTGCTCCCAGACGCTGCCCAGTGCTGCCTGTCAGCCTTATTCATGTATTTGTACGTGTCCTTGTTTTCCCTGTTATTTTCTTTTCTCTTAGGTTAACAACTCTCACAAATCAGAAATTATGTTTTTTTCTTTGACTTTGTGTAGTATGAACACATTGACGGTAATATGTATTATATCCCCTGAAATGACAATGCTATTAATCAGGCATCTTATTTTGCAGTTAAAAACAGAAGCTTAAGGTCTTAAAAATGAGTTGAATGTCAACCAATTTCTTTATCTTTCTGATACCAACTTTTGTTTTTCAGGTGTATTTGGGATCTGTGGTGAGCCTTATATGAAGTATGTGTGGAATGGTGAACTTCTGGATATAATTAAGAATACTGTGCATCGTGACTGGCTGTTGTATATTATTCATGGGTTCTGTGGGCAGTCAAGTATCCTTTTAAAAAAAAATTAAGATAACGTATTATTAAACTTACGCTGCACCAATTTTTGTAGCAAGCTATCTATAAATTATAAGATTATAATTATCACGCTATGTGCCCAACAGGCAAACTTACCCATGATGCCATGTAGTAAAAATACAAAGGATTGCAAATCACTTGAACTGATCTATTATGTACACAGAAAGATAACAAAACCAAGGAAGCAAATGCTATGTGCATCATAAATTATATAGGTGATCAATACCATTCTTACCTGAGAAAGGGAACAGAAGCACTGATAGGTGGGGAGGGTGGGGCAGGCTCATAGGAAAAGTCAAACTTGGCCTGGACCCTAAACAAAAGTCAGGCCTTAGCAGAGAGCAGGCAGGAGATCTGGGGGGGAAGCACCATGAGTGTAGAGGTGAAGGAGTTCTTGAGAGTGTTCTTGTGGCTTGTTTTTAAAACCCTGGGAGGTGCAGTGTAGTGGGACGGAGCCGGGTGGGGGGGAATCAGATTGCCAGTCACCAGATTGCTTTGGTGGTCAGACTGAGCACTTTGAGCTTCGTGCTAGAACTTTTGGGGGAAAAAATTTTTTTTTCGAGAATGTGATGTACAAAGTAGTACTTAGGAAGCATGAGTTGACAGTCATTTTCAAGCTCAATTAAGTGAAATGAGACTACAACAAGGGACATGAATTAGGGAAAAAATCACAGTGGTTGAAGTATAAGGTAATGAGTAATGAAGGCCTGATTGGAAAGAGGTATGATAGAGTAAATAGAAGTAGACTTGGGTTAAACTGGTGAATTCAATTTTATAACTACTTTTTTTCTTTCATTTGATTTCTAGCTATGTTGAAATCTTTCTTCAGTTCAGTTTTTGCAGTTAGGTGACAGCTTTGGATTGCTTTCATACTCACGCCATTCCCTCAGTATTATATATTGCTTCATAGTTTAAATACCCTGTCAAGTGGCATGTGCTCTCTTTGAGAAGTGGCTGATCGCTAAAGACGAAGGAAGGATTAGTTGTACCTGTTTACGTGCTTTAGCTGGCTAAAAGGACAAACCAGGTCTTCCCTTGGCCACTATCCCTACAACCTGGTTACCATTTCCTCCAAAATTCTTAGAAACCACACCTTAAGGAGGTCTGTTTTTGCCTTAAATACCTGCACAATTAGGAAGAACAGTTGAACCCAATGCTCTTTATTCTTGGGTGGAGCTTTTTGGTATTGTTAACCCAGTCAGCAAGATGTATTTAAATGTGCATTTAAGGTATAATGATTCTCTTGGTTTGGTGTGACAGTCATGAATACTAAACAGCTTTAACTTGATTTCTAAGAGCTGTTGATCTATGGACGACCAGTGTATGTCACTCTCATAGCTAGACGATCCAGTAAGTTTGCGGGGACCCGTTTTCTGAAGAGAGGTGCAAACTGTGAGGTAAGATGGGGAACCGCGGCGCTGCTGGCACTTGGACCTTTCACAGCAGCCTTGCTGACAGATGCGCCATGTCGAATTTTAGAAAGTGGAATGTCTTAGTTTGGGACATTATCAAGAGAATACTTCTCCAGAGTATCTGAAATGTGTGAGAATATGACTAATATGCAGATGTTCTGAAGAATCAACTGTCTTAGAGCAAGTTACGCAATGCCTTAGGGAGTTATGAAATGTCTAATGTTTTGGAAGATGAACCATTTCTGTAATATATGAAAAAAAAATGTAGTACATATTTTGTGTAGAGACTAAAATAGCAAAGCACCTCCATCCAAGGAGTAAGTGGAGGGGAGCACTTGGAAATGCATCCTTGATGAGAACAATAAGGAGAGGAAGACATGGGAAACTATCTTCCCTCTGCTTTAGTTTGGCTCAAGGCAGAACCTATGCTGTTCACCACTAGAATAACAACAACAAAGATTCATCTACCCTGCCAGCAGTCTTGGAATCGCCACTGAGTCCTGGGTCTATGTTTTCAATAGACAAGTTGAGCCTTAAACAGATGTGTGATTGAGTAGACAGATTGAGAGAAACATTGTTTTCTTTTTGTTGTTGTTAATCCTTACCCGAGGATATTTTTTCATTGATTTTTAGATAGCGTGGAAGGGAGGGAGGGAGATAAAGTGAAACATGGAATGTGAGAGAGACACATTGATTGTTTGCCTCTCCAACCCTGACTGGGGCTGGGGGTTGAACCTACAACCCAGGTACCTGACCTTGATCAGGAATCAAACCCTAGACCCTTTAGTCTCTGGTCCGATGCTCTAACCACTGACCCAAACTGACCAGGGCAGTGAGATACTGGGTTTTGATCCTGGCTTAAAATAGTAACATTGTTCTTAAAATTATATCAACAATGAAAATATTTGTAACTGATGCTTTAAAAAATCAGAATGTTGTAGCTATATTATTTACTTTAGAATATTCAAAGGGTAACCCAACAGACATGTTATTAACGTATCTAAAACTATTTGTTGTCATATCCTTATATACTTTTATAGATAAAGCCACCTCAGGACCCCCTTTTTTCCCCTTCTGTCCATCAGACATGTGAATCTCACTCTTGTCCTTTCTTTTCTTCTTCAGAATTAAATTTTTATATTCCACAGATCTTCCTAACCTCCTATATAATTCCATGTAGTTATTTTTCTTTTCTCTCCCTTTCTGCTATTTGTATCACTCAAGATGTTCTCTACCATATATGTATATATGCGTAGCCCATGGACACAGACAGCAGTGTAGTGAAGGACTGGGGTGGGGTGGGGGCTGGGTGGGGGGAAGTGGGGGACATCTGTCACACTGTTAACAATAAAAAAAAAGATGTTCTCTACTATTTGTTTTATGGCTATTTCATTTAATGTTTTCTAGTCTATTCTCTGCTATTTGTTTTTATTAATTTATTTTTGTTACAGATGTTTCTCCTTTTTCCCCCATTGACACCCTCCTCCCCCTCCCTCCCCGCCCTGTCCCCAGTTTTGTTGTCCATGTCCATTGGTTATGAGTACATGCTGCTATTTTTTTAAAAAATATTTTTTTCTTTATTGATTTTAGAGAGAGAGGAAGGGAGAGAGAGACAGAGAGATAGAAACATCGATGAGAGAGAACATCAATTGGCCGCCTCCTGCATGCCCCCCACTGGGAATTGGGCCCACAACCTGGGCATGTGCTCTGACCAGAAATCGAACTGGCGACCTCTTGGTGCATGGGTCGATGCTCAACCACTGAGCCACACCAGCCGGGGCATATTCTTTGCTATTTTTAATTACCTTCCTTTATTGTACTTTAATGGTTTTCCTTTTCTAATGTACACAGTGAATATTGATAAACATTTATCTCTTTCAAAATATTCTAAGAATAGGAATTATAATTTAATTGTATACTTGAAATTTTTTTTCATTAAAAATTCTAAGAACATAAAATATCTTTAAATGTACCTTTCTTTTCAGGGTGATGTTGCAAATGAAGTGGAGACCGAACAAATACTCTGTGATGCTTCTGTGATGTCTTTTACTGCAGGAAGTTATTCTTCTTATGTGCAAGTCAGAGGATCAGTTCCTTTGTACTGGTCTCAGGACATTTCAACTATGATGCCTAAACCACCTATTACATGTACGTGCAACAATCTTTTTAATAGTAACTCTTCTTTACTCACATTTAGAGATAATTGACTATTGTCACAAAAATCTCATAAATGCTTATGTTTTGACAAAGTTTTAGTACTGGAAAGAAGGCAGTTTAGAAGATAATTCTGTAATTTTTATGCAATAGCTTTATATTTTTTCTTAAGTATTGGCTGCTAGTAAATTATTTATATTTTACTTCAGAAATGTAAAAATCATTCAACTTCAATAAATACACGAAGAGTGAGTGTCTTGATAGGCTGAACAGGAATTTGGGAAGTGAGACTACTGGATTAATTGAATTGCATATCTATAAACATTAAGTAACAACACAAAACTCTATGCTTTTATTCCTGCTTTATAGTTTCCATTCTGGTATTTATTCATGTTTCCTCCCTAGTGGATCAGGCAGATCCGTTTGCACACGTGGCTGCCCTTCACTTTGACCAGATGCTTCAGAGATTCGGCTCCCCCATCATCATCTTGAATTTAGTGAAGGTACGATGTGCTCGCCTTTCCGGTTATGAAATTCAACCACACTGGACAGCCTTCTCCTCAGCACAAAGGGTGTAACAGGCTGGCTTTACCGTTCCCCAGAGGACAGACTGGTAGGCTTAGCAGGCTGTGATGCTCACTGTGTAGCTATAACAGGAGCTGTCTGAGCCTCTGTTCCCTGACTTCAGATTCCATGTGGCCTCCTGTGGGTACCTAGGAAAATCAGTGATATGTTTCCAAGGGAAGAGTGTGATGCAGTGTGTCAGACTCCTGATTTCTTTGGGTGGAGTAGATATGGGTGAAATTCTGCCTTAGTTTCCAGGACAGCTTGGAGAAGGAAGCATGGAGATCAAACAGTCACAGCCCAGCCTTGATCCAGCCAGTTCCCTTGACAATCCAGAAGATCTCCTGGGCAAGTTACATAGTAATAGGACCTAAAGGCTAGATCGAGAAATTGGG
The DNA here is from genome assembly GCA_030848825.1 of Tadarida brasiliensis. Lineage (NCBI taxonomy): Eukaryota > Metazoa > Chordata > Mammalia > Chiroptera > Molossidae > Tadarida > Tadarida brasiliensis. The sequence goes on along the minus strand of CM061262.1, from coordinate 47,588,142 downwards.
GTGCTGTTGTGGCTCAAGACTCAGGTGGACAAAGTGTTGACGTGGCCTCATAGTTCTGTGCTTCCTTGTCAGTCTACACCGTGGTCACTGTATCTTGTGTATGAGTAGGCACACAGGTCAAAGGCCTAGGATGGAGGACAGGGAGACCAGATAATAAATTGTATGTGTATTTGTTGCAACCAAGTGAATTGAAAGAATCTCAGCCTGCAGCCAGGAGAGTATGGAAAACAACATTGTGTTATTGTGGCAGTGGCCAACAGCCTACTAGTGTCTGAGATTATTTTGAGAGGTTGATTAATAAATGTAACTCAATTTAATGAAAACTCAAGGAATTCTGTGTTCATTTAGTCCATTGTTTAACAAGTATTTTTGGAGGTTTCCTTTGTGCCAAGGCAATCATAGAAACCATTCCTGCCTTCACAGAGCTAACAGTCTAATGGAGGAGATGGTGAAGTAACACGGAGGTACCAAGACGGGGTAAAGGGGCGGGGGGAGATTGTGAGTATGGTTTGGATATGCTGAGGTTTATGTGTATCTGAGCCTCTAAAAGGAGATGCAAATAGGTGTTCAGTTTGCAAGTTGGAAGCTCAGAGGAAAGGTCTGGGCTGTGATTTTTGTGATTCATCTGTGTACAGGTGCTGTTTGAAGGCATGGATATGGATGGGCTGCCCATATGGAGGTTATAGAGAGAGAAGAGGAAAGAGCCTTTGGTCTAGTCTTGAGGACCTCCAGCTCTTAATGTCCAGTTACAGGGGTCTGAGTCTGTAAAGAAATCAGAGAAAAAAACAGACAAAAGTAGGAGGAAAACCAAATGAGTGCTATGTCATGAAAAACAAGAGAAACATGTTTCATGATGAAGGAAGGAAGTGGTCAACAGTGGAGAATGTTGACGGGTCAAGTGAGATGAAAAGGGCAGAAGTTCTGATTGGTGCTGGCAGCACCCAGGGCACTGGCTGAGCAGACGGAGGTGTGGGATGGAAGCCAGCAGCGGTGGCAGTGAGATGAGCACCCCCCGCCTTGGGCAGGGGGAGTATGTAGTGAAAAATGAAGAAGAGTTGGTGTTTTCATCAGTGTTTAAAAAGAGATCATAATGATGTGTTTAAAAGACTGTGGGAAGGATCCATTTGAGGCCTTTGAGGAGAGTTATAAAGCACAGGAGAGGAAAGGATGATCAGTGGCATCCTGTACTTAAGAAAGAAGGGAAGGAGGAAATCTGAAACACTGAGGGAGGAGTTATGTTAATGGGACTTCAGAGAATAGCAAGGGTGCAGGGGTGTGTGTGTGTGTGTGTGTGTGTGTGTGTGTGTGTGTGTGTGTTTTAAACCAAGGGTTCTGAGGAACATGACTAGAAAGTCTGAAAGTGGCCAGGCCACAGGTGTGTGTGTGTGTGTGTGTGTGTGTGTGTGTGTGTGTTTTAAGCCAAAGGTTCTGAGGAACACGACCTGAAAGTCTGAAAGTGGCCAGGCCACAGGGAGGGAGGGTCGTGAGGAGGGAAGCCTTACACAGTGAGGCAGGCATCTTCGTTTCTTCCTTTGTTGCTCTTTGGTTTATATAACTATTGCATCCTACCAGGGATTGACTTTGACAAAGAAATCATTCAAATAGTAAATACATAATTTTCTAGACTTTTGTTCACATTAATTCAGAAATTTCATTTTCACATCTCTCCCTCTGTCAGCTCAGAATAATATAAGACAATAGCTGGATGATCTGTAACCTCAGCCTATTATTGAATAGTAGCTATAACATACATAATTGAAAAATTAAAGTAGGATAGCTCTAATAGCAAAGACCATCGTGAACACTTTTCTAGTAAATGTATAGAAAATAAAATGTTGCCCGGCCGGTGTGGCTCACTGGTTGAGCATCAACCCATGCACCAAGAGATTGCTGGTTTGATTCCCAGTCAGGGCACATGCCCAGGTTGTGGGCCCGATCCCCAGTTGGGGGCATGCAGGAGGTGGGCAGTTGATGTTGTCTCTCATCAATGTTTCTATTTCTCTCTCCCTTTCCATTCATCTCTCTCTAAAAATAAATAAAGAAAAACAAACAAAAATAAAATGTTGATTGTATAGAAATAAATTATTACTAAAGCACTAAATTATAATGTATTATTAGAATGTAAACATTGACCTAAATTGTGGATATTCTTCATGTTTTGCAGAGTCCTGATAGTTGGTTAGAAGCTATAGTTAAATGGAGATTCAGTGTATGATATTTGAAATAATTCTCTATTAAATATATAGATTCAAAAAATAATGTCTGATACATGTGATTTTGTATAGTATTCTCTTGCCCAGATTTCTCAAAAGTACATTTGATGTTTGTTTATTTATTTATTTAATATTTAAAGGCCAGTCTATTGTTCCATTGTCATAAAAATCCTGGCAATAACTAGAGATCAAGTCAAAATAGTTTGGAGCTTAAGTGGCTATTTTGTGGAATAGAAAGAAAAAGTTTGTTGTTTTTGTCATCAGTTATTTTATTCATTGGGTAGAAGAAGGTGTTTATTCAGTTTACCTAGAAGACATCCTTACTAACTTATGACTAAAGAGTCAAAGAATGTGTGTGTAGAATGATACCAAGGCTATTCACTCTTTATTCTGCCTCCATATGAAGTTACTACAGTGAAATACTTTTCTTGATTTCTTTTTCTGTTTTGCCTGTGTTGTGTGTTCCCTACTCCTAACCCCCACACCTTGACCGTGGAAGTGCAAGGGCACTGGTTGACAGACATTTTGGAGCAATCCTGCTACCGGGGATCCGTAGAAAGTCAGCCCGAGATCAGGCGTAACTGTTCATCAGAGGTTTTTAATGTGAGGGCCATGGATGGCCATTAAGGGGTTCTCTGGACCCTTTGAAGTGATACGCAAAATCACTTGTGTGTGTGAAGTTCTCATTTGGTTGTTAAAGGGGTCTATGACCCTAAGGAGGTTGACTAACCAATCCACTAACACTAACCCACTGTGGAAAGACAGTACATAAAGCGGATTCTTTGCCTAGAAATGATCAAAGGTTGATTACATAATCTTTTCTCTCCATCTCATAACATGTCAGATTTCATACAAGAATTTCAAAAAGGTTTTGTTTCCCTAGTTGATTTAAAGTGCTTTTGAGAAAAATTCCAGATACATAATTTAATTTTCTCAGATGTAAAAATAAACTAAATATATGTTTATCCTAAACTGATATAACACTGTTTTTAGTCAGCTCTGTTCTAATTTCTCCATTTGACTTATTTAGCTGCACAAAGTAGATACCCTTTTTGTTTGCACAGTGGTTATCTGGTCAACTTCGTGACAGCTGAAAACAGCAGAGACCTACTTCGGTGCTGTGGTGGTGCCGCAGTGACCATGCCAGTGTCACTGCTGGGGAATTAACTTCTTGTTTCTGAGTGAAGACCTATCAGGATGACAATAAAATAGTTAATTTTTATTAATACTTACCATATGCTAGATGTTAATGATCATATTTTACCTAATGTAAACCTCACATTAATGCCATAAAGGAGATGCTATTGTTACCCCATTTTATAGATGAAGACATGGAGGCCGAGGAAAGCTGAGAACCTTGCCCAAGGCCACATGGCTAGTGAGTGGCAGAGCCAGCACTCCAACCACAGGCTGTACAGTATGTACTAGCCCCTCCTGGATGAGAGCCAGTGTACTATCTGAGGGGTAAGCAGGCAAGGAGACGGAAAGTAAGGGTTAGTCCCATGAATGCCTCTCAAGTTCAGATCATTCAACCACAGGTTGAAAAGGAAAGGTATCTGTGTGGCTTCCTCACAGGGTATTTTGTGAGAGTCAAATTTAAAAACAGTATGGTGCCCTGGCGGGTTTGGCTCAGAGGTTAGAGTATTGGCCTGTAGACTGAAGGGTCATGGGTTCAATTCCCAGTCAAGGGCAGGTACCTGGGTTGCAGGTTCAATCCCAGCCCTGGTTGGGGTCATGCGGGAGGCAACGTCGATGTGTCTCTCTCACATCAATGTTTCTCTCTCTCTCTTCCCCTCCCTTCCACTCTATATAAAAAAAAAAATCAATGAAAAAATGTACTGAGGTGAATATTAACCAAAACAAACAAACAAACAAACACACAAAGAACAGTATGGTGATTGCCAGAGGGAAGGGGGGTGGGGAGGTAGAAGAAGGTAAAGGGGGTGATGAATGGTGTTGGACGGAGACTTGACTTGAGGTGGTAAACACACAATACAGTATATACATATCATGTATTGTAGAATTGTACACCTGAAGCCTGTATAGTTTTATTAACCAATGTCACCCCAATAAATTCAATTTTTAAAAAAGTCATGAATAAAATAAAAGCATGTAAAGGCTGCGAAAGCGCTCTCTGCCTTGCCAGTTTGGGATTATCTACCCAGACCCAGTTGCTCTGTCTGCTCCTTAGCTGGCTGGAGTTTGGGGTTCCCTTCTTTTGATCCTTGGGGATTCTCCTCTGCCAAAGTGGGGTATGGAGTATATAGGCCAAGCCTATGGAGCATGAGCTGGGCTTCTTGGGGCTGCAGGAAGTTACTAGGAAGAAATCTGATCTCCTTGAGTCTTTAGAGATAATTATCTGTTGACTTTTATTCAATGAAGTATTTCTTTCTTTATTTATTTATTGTTGACAGTATTACAGAGTCCCCCATTTCCCCCCCTTTGCCCCTTCCACCCAGCCCCCGCCCCTCCCTAGGCCTTCCCCACATGTTGTCAGTGTCCATGGGTTATGCATATATGCATGTATGTGAAAGACTTTGGGAAAAGCTCTTGCAAGGATGTAATGTGCTAATAGTAGGGCCTGCCAATAGTTGCTGTTAAGTTACATGAAGGGTCCTTCATGTCCCTTTGCACCAAATCTTGTTAGTTATTGAATATGCATTATATTCTAGAGATCGCTACAATGTCCCTATTGAGTACACACCCTGAATATCATGGCTATAGACTTTTATTTTCTTTAGATGTAAAGATAAATATGTATTAAAATCTCTTTCCATCCCCTTCACTCCCCCCCCTGCCCCCCCCCCCCCCCCCCCGCCAAGATCTATCATTCTGTTCCCAGCATCCATGCCTCTGGACCTGTTTTGTTCATCAGTTTATTTTGTTCATTAGAGTCCACATGTAAGTGAGATCAGGTGATACTTGTCTTTCTCTAAGTGGCTTATTTCGCTTAGCACAGTAATCACCAGGTCCATCCATGCTGTCGCAAAGGGGAAGAGCTCCTTTTTTATTTTTATTTTTTTACGGCTGCATAATATTCCATTGTGTAAATGTACCACAGCTTTCTAATTTTAATAAGTATGTTTCATTTCAGTATATTTAAGACAGGCTTTTTGTCTTATCTTGTCTGAAAAGTAAAAATGTCAAAAGTCTGTTTCTCTGATTTAAGGTAATTAGAACACTGAAAATGTTTAATTTTTGACAAAGGAACGAGAGAAAAGAAAGCACGAGAGAATTCTCAGTGAAGAACTTGTAGCCGCTGTGACTTATCTCAACCAGTTTCTGCCTCCTGAGCACACTATTATTTACATTCCTTGGGATATGGCCAAGTACACCAAAAGGTGAGTAGATATTAATATGTCTGGTTGTGATATTTTCCTTTTCTTGTGATATAAAATAGCAGAAAGCTATGATAAAGTAAAGTAAATGTGACTCTTTTAAATATCTTTTATGAACCTGCAAAGGGGCTGTTGAGAGCTTAAAATAATAGACCAACTTTTTTTTTGCCCACTTTTTATACCATTTGCAAATTCTCTTTGAAGTAGCTAGTCATTTCATAATATCACTCCTCCACTCCCTTTCCTTAAAGGCATTCATTTCACTTTTTTCTATTTTATTCTCTCTCCCTGTTTAGTCACTTTCTCCGATTCAGATGATCTCACTCATGGATGAACTTGCAGTGTTTATAGTAAATCCAAACTCCTAGATGTAATGTTGAAGTCCCATCACCTGGTTGGTTCCAGAATGTAATCACTTTTTTATTCCCAGGGCTGTTCTGTTCCTGAGAAACTGAACTTCATGCTCTGCCCCCAGTGTGGCAGCCCAAGTCCCATTTCTGAGTCTTTGTTCTTGTTACTGGTCCCCCACCTTCCTTCCACTTCTCCCCAGGTGCTTTCCCACCTCTTTTACTTGTCATGATCTGATTCAGAATATCTCCAAGGAGCTTTCTTTCATTAACCTTGTGTTGTCTTTTTACTCATTTACTAGGACCATACAAAAAGTAGGTTTATTTTGAGGTCTTTTTAAAAAAATAATGTTACTGTATTGTTTTACACTTAACTCATTATACCGTTTTCTGAATCATTTTATGTAGTTAGATACACACACACACACACACACACACACACACACACACACACTTTCCCGGAGTATAATAAGCCTGATTATAGGTTGGTGCCATTCATATTAATTTTCCAGTGTTTCCTTCACCTGCCACCTGCACTGTGCATTGTGCTCTCGTCACAGTCAATTTATGAATGTGTATTGACGTGACTGACTTGATTCTTGAGAAGTGAAAGTCTTTGGGAAAAGCTCTTGCCAAGAGTAAGGCTTGGCAATAGTTGATATTAAGTTCCAGGCCCTTCATGTCTCTTTGCACCAAATCTTGTTAGTTATTGAGTATACATTATATTCTAGAAATTGCTGCAATGTTCCTATTGAGTACAAACCAGAGATTTTAAAAATTAAATCCCTGAATATCATGACTATAGAACTTAGTTGCTTTAGATGCAAGGATAAATGTGTGTTAAAACTGGGGTTCTTCTCACTTTTCTCCTCTTCTTCCTCTCCTCAGCAAGCTGTGTAATGTTCTTGATCGACTGAATGTGATTGCAGAGAGTGTGGTGAAGAAAACAGGTTTCTTTGTAAACCGTCCCGATTCTTACTGTAACATATTGCGGCCAGATGAAAAGTATGTATGATGTTTAAAAACTTAAAATAAATCAACGAATTTTGCTCTATGGATAAAAATATTCTAAATATGAACAGTTTGTACTACTCGAGAGATGGATGAACTTATTCCTTTGGGGAGACGAGACAAGCTGCTCGTGTGACTGTGTGATGAATGTTCACTGTGGACGTCAGATTTCCCCGAGTGGTTCTGTGCCCTGAGGTGGAAGCCAGGCGGTCTTTGTGTCTTGCTTCATGCAATAAACATTACATAACATATCCTTGTAAAGTAAAATTTTCTGCAGTGAATTCGATTTTTTAGTATTAAATAGGAGCAGGAGAGTTTCTTTCTTATAGATGAAATGCTAACATTTTTATGAAAATAGTATTTCTCATTGTACTATAGTTAGTTTTTTTGTTCACAAATCTTTCTTCATTACCATTATGTACGAAAATGCTTGTGAGCGTCTTCAGATCAAGAATCCATGTTTTATTTACCTTTTAAGGAACCAATATTATATATTTTCAGTTAACGAAGTTGATTATAATGGTACAACCCCCCCCCCCCCCAAAAAAACAACCACCAACTAGTAGTGTGTATGTCTTTAGAGGTAATCCTTTTTTATAGTTTGAATTTTATGGCACCTGTAATGGGGGTTTCCAAGACCACTCCCAGGCGCAGTGACTCACTAGGAGAACTCTAAGGACTCAGCCTAGTATACTCATGGCTGTGATTTATTACAGTTAAAGGATACAAAGCAAAATCAGCAAAGGGAAAAGGCGCCTGGGCAAAGTCCAGAGGAATCAGACGCAAGCTCCCAGAGTCCTCTCCAGTGGAGTCACACAGAACATGCTTAATTCCCCAAACAACTTGTTGTGACAGCATGTGTGAAATGTTGCCAAAGAGGACAGATTATTAAGAGACTCAGTGCCAGGTTTTTGTTTGTTTTTTTATTGGAAGCTGGTTCCATAGGCAGTCTGGTTGGCATATACCAAAGTTCCAGACTCCCAGAAGGAAAGGGGATATTCAGCAAAACCATATTGTTTCTACAAACAGTTTAGACCCAGTGAGCCACTCTTGTCTGTTCTGGGATGGTGAGAACTCAAGTTCTCAGATGCCAGCCGGTGGCCAGCCTTGTAAGCAGACCTTTCTGAGGATAGCAGTCAGGCCTCCTATGTTAACTATTTTCTGCACTGTTAACTATTTTCTCCTTTTCAATAATTACAATAAAATATTAATATTATAGTGTGCTTAGAACATATCCCCATGCAGTCATTAGCAAATGTAGAAGAACATACGTAGGAAGAAACATAATAAGGAAGTCTGCAAAAACAACCAAAGGAACATAACAAAGCTCCATGAAGAAAAACTGGAGGAGGTAGAGAATCCTAATAATGAGGGGAGAAGGATAAGGCTTGGAAGATTTTATTTTATTAGGAAGATGCCCTGCAATTATTATTCATCTCTGTAGAAACCAAGCAAGAAATTAGCTTAAATTAAAGCAAGAGAAGTTTTGGCTGAACATGGGTGACAGAATGCCAGAGTGTGGGGCCCTGGGACAAGCTCAGATGCTTCTTTCCTGGGCTCTCTTTGAGGAAAGCATGGATAGCCTCCCATCTCGGTTATCTGCATATTAACTTGCTCATAAGAATGAAAGTAAGCAGAATCAGCTGATTGTGTTGGCACATTTAACTCTATTCACTTGATTCTTAATAAAGATCTAGTACCAAAAATGAATACAGAGTATATTATTAAACATTTTTTTAAAGCATATATTTTTAAACAGGTGGAATGAACTAGGAGGATTTGTGATTCCCACTGGTCGCCTACAGGTATAGACAACCTTATACTAACAATAGAATCTGTATCATAGTATGTTTTCTGAAAGCAACCATTGAGAGACATACTTCTTACTTAATGCAAAATTATTCATCATTTGGTAGTAATTTTAAAAAGCTTACTGCTGGTGTTTAACTCCTACAAAGTATGCACAGCTAAAATAATAATGGCCCATAGATTTTTTTTGTCTATATTATAAATTTTATTATTAGAAATAGAAACATAAATAGAAATGTGAAAAGAATAAGTTAGAATGACTTTGGAAAATGAGCCAGGTATGATCACTATATATATTTGTTATGCTTTAAGAGAGATATGGCCTCAACCAATGAATATTTGGTTTATATAGTAAAGGAGACATATCAGGAAAAAAAAAAGCATATATTTTACTAATTGGTACATGTGGAAAAAGTTATGTGTTTTATCTTGTTAAACTAAAGAAAATTCAGATCTAGACTAGAAGGTGTAATGAAGCTGCTGCAGCAATAAGTGAGCAGCAACTGTGACCTTTCATAATTTAAGAAGTGTTCATTATTTGTTCAGGAACAGTGCCCTGCCTACAGCTTTTCTTCTACTTCTTAAAGAAAAATCTAAGTAGGATGGAAGTTATTTTGGTGACTGAATAATGATGAAAAGTCTTAAGGTATTTCTCTTTTAGACTGGCGTTCTTCGAACCAACTGTGTGGACTGTTTAGATCGCACCAACACTGCGCAGTTTATGGTGGGAAAATGTGCTCTGGCTTACCAGCTGTATTCCTTGGGATTGATTGACAAGCCTAATCTGCAGTTTGATACAGATGCAGTCAGGTAAGCCTTAGTTTCTGTCTTTTAGTTGCTGGTAATGACAGAACGCTGGTAATGACAGAAAGCAAACCTGATTGACAATAAGGACTTTTATGTACTGTTTAGACTTTTAGCTTCTCAAAAATTACATTGCTATTATTCAAGTTAATCCTGTAATAAATATTTTTATTAAATACTTGTATATTATTGCTATGTTTTTTTGTGTTAATTATCAATAAGCACAGTGTTCTTTAGACAAATCCGAAATACTTTAAATAAGTCCAAACTAGTAAGTTTTTAAAAAATGAATCCAGACAAAATAAAATATGGTTTCATACATTTTGAATTTAAAATAGAAGACATATAAACGATTGATTCTTCATTAAAGAATGGTTCATTCACTTTCCATTGGATCCATGGCATTGCATGAAGTACTGTTTCTTGAAAATACAGTGAGAGCTATTATTGGTCATCTGAGGTAGTCAGAAAGGCTGTCAAGGGAAGTGATCAGCTCACAAGTAGGCGGATCCACAGATAACAATGCACTGAAAGTCTTTAACAGGTGCTTGAAGAACCACAAGTTTCAAACATGTATTTTCAGGAAAGAATATGGTTTATCTGTCTGTGATCAGAGCATGTCCTTCTTTTAAAAAGGCAATTCCAAGAAAACAGAAAATTCTGCCATGGGAGATAAACTGATCTGGCAGGCGGCAGAAAGTTAGTCATCTTTTAATAAGGTTAGAACCAACTTGATCTGGCTTTGGTGGGTTATGTTTTTGGTGCCCCTGCTTCCTTTTTAGTGTTTTCTGTGACTTTGTTGCTCATTAGACTATTGCTGTAAAATATAAAGTATTTTGCATTTGTATTTATGTTCAAGATATTGAAGAGTCTACATGAAAGGAATGGTTCAGAGAATTTATAAAGTAAAAGACTTGTTTCGAGTCTGTGACTAAGTGCATAGCATGTAATACTTTCTCTAAAATTCTTTAATGTTTGTATTTCTTTTGCTTAGGTTATTTGAGGAACTCTATGAAGATCATGGGGACACTCTGTCCCTTCAGTATGGTGGTTCTCAACTTGTTCATCGTGTAAAAACCTACAGAAAGATAGCGCCGTGGACCCAGCACTCCAAAGATATCATGCAGACCCTGTCTAGATATTACAGCAATGCTTTTTCAGGTAATTTTGTAGTATTAGGCATTACTAAGCTTATCCCAATGTGCATTGTCCTTCTAATACATATACTTTTTTTTTTAGCTATCTGACTAAGTAAACTTCAAAATCAAATGTTTATAAAGTTTAAATAAAATAGAATCTGTCACTTAGACAGTGCTCAATAATCATTTGTTCAATAAATGCATGAATAACCTTTATATTTTAAATAGGACATGTTTGCATTTTGCCACCCATAATTGAAACTTTTATATAATGCAACAGTTATTTAGAAAATACTTTGATTCCCAGGCTTCTGTCTCTGTATTTCTGCTTGTGATATATAGATTAAAAATGTTTGAGGGTATTGAATCATTATTTTTTAAATAGGGTTCATGGTCTTGACAATTGTCTAAGAATGTAAATATCACTGATTTTTAAAAATACCAGCTATAAATGAATGGTAACATTAACACTAAGTTATTTTCTTATTTTATGACTTGTGAATACTAAAAGTAACAGATTATTAAAATGGCACTTTTCCTGCCTCCATTCTGATGGAATTTCCAATGTGATAGATATCACAGACCAAAGTGATTGTGAGGCAAATCCCCATGCACAAAATTTACACGAACGTGTGCAGTGACTGATTCTGTGAGTCTTAGGTTCTTGAACTAGGTCAAGGATAAAAAAGTTTACAGAATGTGGAGAAGAAAGATTGGTAAAGAGATTCTTTGAAATGAACTGTTGCCAGGCAGTGAGTGTTACCACCCCACTCCTTTACCTCAAGCCTAGAGAGAGCGGGCTTCAACAGGATTCTGGGCGAACTTGATGTGGTGTCCTACTGTTGGAAGGACCGCATGGAGCTATTGGCTTTGGACTGCCGTGTAGCAAAGCTGAAGCAGACGGACAGGCTGAGGAGAGGGCTGCCGTGTTGGAAATTGCCTGTCCTCCTAGAGTTGGTTGGGCCAAAGGGTCCTTGAGTATTTACTGGTGACCAGATATAGGCTCATGAGGAAGGGTGCTGATATGGGGTTGGCCTAAGTCCTGGTCAGAGGGAGCCCAGCAGCAAGAACCAGGAGGTGACCACTGGATTCATAAGGAAGAAGTTGCAGGGAGTGGAATGATACAAAAAGATGCATGTGCCCAGAGAAAATGCAAAGCCAGTTTGCTATACAACTGTGTATTAGTTTTCTATGCCATATAACAAATTACTAAAAACAACATGCATTTATTATCTCATGATTTCTATGGGTCAGAAGTCCATTCACAACTTAGCTGGAGTCTCTGTATAGAGTCTCACAAAGCTGCAGACAAGATGTCAGCCAGGTTCTGGTCTCATTTGGAGGTCTGACTAGGGAAGGAGGTGCTTTCCACTCATGTGTTCATTGATGGAATTCAGTTTCTTGCAGTTCCTTGGACTGTAGGACTCAGAACAGCTTGCTTCTTCACAGCCAACAAAGGAACGAGTCTCTAGAATGAGTCTACTAGCATACAGTCTTATAGAACATAATGTAATTATTGGAGTGGTGTCTGATCCCCTTGCCATATCCCATTGCTCAGAAATAAATCATGGATCTCACCCATGCACAAGGGAAATCTGTACTAGTGTAACATAAACCGCAGAGTCTACTATGGACATGAAGAGTATTTAGGTATTCCTTTTTATGCATGATTCCTTGAACTGGGTTTAGGAACTTAAAGATCAGTCTAGCCCTGGCTGGTTTGGCTCAGCCGTTAGAACATTGACCCTCAGACCAAAGGATCGAGGGTTTGATTCTGGTCAAGGGCATGTACCTGGTTTGCAGGTTTGATCCCTGGCCCCGGGCAGGGTCGTGTGGGAGGCATCCAATCGAGGTGTCTCTCTCACATTGGTGTTTCTCTCTCTCTCCCTCCCTCCCTTCCTTCCACTCTTTCTAAAAATCAATGGAAAAATATCCTCGGGTAAAGATTAACAACAACAAAAATCAAATTCTGTTATTTTGAGCAAAAATTAAGAGTTAGGAATATAGAATTTAGAAATTCTGGCCAGTGGCATGAGTTTGTTTGTTTGTTTGTTTATTTATTTATTTATTTATTTAATCCTCTCCCGAGGATATTTTTCCATTTTTTGTTCGGATAGAGTGGGAGGGAGAGAGAGAAACATCGACGTGAAAGGGACACATCCAGTGGCCGCCTCCCGCACGACCCAACCAGGGCCGGGGACAAACTGCAACTGAGGTACGTGCCCTTAGTGGGAACCAAACCCGGGTCTCTCTGGTCTGCGGGCCGATGCTCTAACCGCTGAGCCAAACCGGCCAGGGCCAGTGGCATGAGTTTAAATTCTAGATTTCTAAAGTGAAAATATTAAAGTATTCCCATCATCCTTTATTATACCAACTTCTCTGGTTCCCAGTAAAGATGTTAATATTACTGATGTATTCCAACTGGCTACAGTGCATGTTGGAAGTAACTGATTATTATCAATAGCTAAAAACAAACTTAAAATGGTTTGTTTGTTTTTATAAATAAGAACAGTTTTAACATTATCTCTCTAAAGTCATTCTCACTGGCTATGCTGTATTGTTTTACTAGTTTCCTAGAGCTTCTGTAACAAAGTGCCACAAGCTGGTGGCTTAAAACAACAGAAATGTGTTGTCTCAGTTCTGGAGGCTGGAAGTCAGAAATTCAGGTGTCAGCAGGGCTGTGCTCCTTCTGAAGGCTCCAGGGGAAGGTCAGTCTTTGCCTTTTAGCTCCTGATGGTTTCTGATGGTCCTTGTTTACAACTGCAGCACATTAATTTCTACCTCTGGAAACACAAGGCATTCTCCCCTTGTGTCTGCTTCTTCATGGCGTTTTCCTGTGTGTCTCTTTCTTCTTATAAGGACACCAGTCATACTGGATTATGAGCCTAGCCTGCTCTAGTGTGACTGCATCCTAACTTGATTATATCTACTAAGACCCAATTTTCAAATAAGGTCATATTCACAGGTATCGGGCTTAAGACTTCAACATGTCTTTTTAGGGGACGCAATTCAAATTTTGACAGTTGTGTATGTCATGTGCCAACAGATGCATATTCCTCTAGGTGTGTGTTACTATGAAAAAAATTAAAAATTTTCCTGATAGAACCAACATTTAATCTTCTGCCCTTCTGTCATTGTTGTACCAGTAATGGGAGGTGTTATTAATACTTAAGGACCATGTAGTTTGTTTTGTAATAAGACTAGAGGTCAGGGAAAATGAGTGTGTATCTGTACATGATTAAAAAAACAAGGAGTAGGCCAGCTGTTGTGCACCAGGAGGTTGCCAGTTTGATCCCCAGTAGGGGATATGCAGGAGGCACCTGATAAATGTTTCTCTCTTATCCATGTTTCTCTCTCTCCCTCTCCCTTCCCCTCTCTCTCTCTCTTCCTCTCCCCCCTCCTCCCCCCTCCTCCTCCCTCCCTCCCTCCCTCCCTCTCTTTATCCCTCGCTTCCTTTCTCTAAGCGTGTCCTTGGTTGAGGATTAAAAAAAAAATTAAAGTGGTTTTTCGAGTTGGCAGCAGACTAGGTAGATCTTTCTTGCACCTCCTTCCAAAACCAAACTGGAAATAAAACTAACTTGGGGAACATTCACTCTGAATTACCAACTGAAGACTAGCTGAAGAGGAGACTTTTTAAACAAGGAAGGGCAGAAAACACCTCGACACTGCACCTATACAACAGCTCACATGATGTGGTTGGGGTTGAGCCTCACAGTCAGCCAGCCCGAGAGGATATCCCACCCATGAACGGGACAACAACAATCAAGACCAGTTATAATAGGAGAGGCCAAATAATGCACCTAAGAGACATTCCTGAAGCACCCAGCTCAGGATATCAAAGAAACTGCACCACTGGGTCCCACAGGACACTTACTACATAAGGTCACCCCACAAAGACCGGGAGTCATAGCAGTTCTATCTGATACATAGAAACAAACACAAAGAGAGAGCTAAAATGGAGAGACAAAGAAACAACCCCCAAATGAAAGGAAAGGAAGAACCTCTGGAAAAAGAGCTAAATGAAACAGAGGCAAGCAATTTATCAGATGTAGAGTTCGGAGTGATGATTATAAGGATGTTCAGGGAACTTAGTGAGAACTACACAGAATTTAATGGGAACTACATCAGTATGAAAAAATACATAGAAACCACATCTGACATCAAGAATACACTGGAAGGAGTTAAAAGTAGGCTGGATGAAGCAGTGATTTGGAAGACAAAGTAAAAAAAAAAAACCAACAAAAACACACCCAATTAGAACAACAAAAAGAAAAAGAATTTTTTAAAAAAACACAAAAAACAAGGATAGTTTAAGGGAACTTTGGGAAAAGATGAAACATAACAATATCCACATTCAAGGGGTACTAGGAGAAGAAAGTGACCAAAGGATAGAAAACCTCTCTGAAGAAACAATGACAGAAAACTTCCCTAACTAGTGAAGGAAAAAGTCACAAAACTTCAGGAAGCACAGAGAATCCTATTAAAGATGAATCCAAAGAGACCCACACCAAGACATAATTAAAATGGCAAAGGCTAAAGACAAAGAGAGAATCTTAAAGGCAGCAAGAGATAATAGAACATACCTCAACATAATAAAGGTCATATATGAAAAACCTACAGCCAATGACATACGCAGTGGGCAAAAACAGTGTTTCACCCTGGCTGGTTTGGCTCAGCAATCAGAGCGTTGGCCCATGGACCAGAGAGTCCCAGGTTTGGTTCCCACTAAGGGCACGTACCTCAGTTGCAATTTGTCCCCGGCCCCAGTTGGGGTCGTGTGGGTGGCAACCACTCGACGTGTCTCTCTCATCGATGTTTCTCTCTCTCTCTTCCTCCCTCCCTCCCACTCTATCTGAAGATAAATGCAAAAATGTCCTCGGTTGAGGATAAAAAAAAAAAAAACACAAAAAAACTGAAAGTGTTTCTCTTAAGATCAGGAACAAGACAGGGGTGTTCACTTTCACCACTCTTACTCAACATAGTGCTGGAAGTCCTAGCCACAGTGATCAGACAAGAAGAAATAAAAGGCATCCAAATTGAAAAGGAGGAAGTAAAACTGTCATTACTCACAGATGATATGATATTGTACATAGAAAACCCTAAAGACCATCAAAAAAACTACTAGATCTAGTAAATGAATTCAGCAAAGTAGTAGGATACAAAGTTAATATCCAGAAATTGGTGTCATTTTTATACACCAATAACAAACTCTCAGAAAGAGAAACTAAGGAAACAATCTCATTTACTATTGCAACAACAACAACAAAAAAGATACCTTGGAATAAACTTAACTAAGGAGGTAAAAGACCTATGCTTAGAAAACTATTGGACATTGAAGAAAGAAATAGAGGAAGATGGAAATAAGTGGAAGCATATACCATGTTCATGGATTGGAAGAATTAAAATGGCCATACTACCCAATGCAATTCCTATTAAAATACCAATGGCACATTTCACAGATGTAGAACAAATACTCCAAAAATTTATATGGAACCCAGAAAGACCCTGAATAGCTTCAGCAATCTTGAGAAAGAAGAACAAAATTGGAGGGATCACAATACCAGATATCAAACTATACCACAAAGTCATTGTAATCAAAACAGCCTGGTACTCACATAAGAACAGGCATATTGATCAGTGGAATGGAACAGAGAGCCTAGAAATCAACCCACACCTTTATGGTCAAGAGAAACACAGGGAAAAAAACAAAAACAAATGGGACTACATCAAACTAAAGTTTCTGCACAGCTAAAGAAACCATCAACAGAATGAAAAGGAAACCCACCACATGGGAGAGTATATTTGCTAATGATTCATCTGATAAGGAGTCAATCTCCAAAATATATAAAGAACTAATACAACTCAACACCAGGAAGACAAACAATCCAATTAAAAAATGGGCAAAAAACCTGAATAGACACTTCTCCAAACAGGACATACAGATGGCCAATTGACATATGAAAAAATGCTTAAGGTCACTAATCATTAGGGAGATGCAAATCAAAACTATAATGAGGTATCACCTCACACCTGCTAGAATGGCTACTATCAAATCAACAAACAACAAGTGCTGGTGAGGATGTGGAGAAAAGGGAACCCTAGTGCACTGTTGGTGGGAATTTCAAATGGTGCAGCCACTGTGGAAAATAGGGAATTTCCTCAAACAATTAATGGAACTGCCTTTTGACCCAGTGATCCCACTTCTGGGTATATATTCTAAGAATCTCAAAACACCAATCAGAAAGAATATATACACCCCTATGTTCATAGCAGCATTATTTACAATAGCGAAGATCTGCAAACAGCCCAAGTGCCCATCAGTAGATGAGTGGATAAAAAAGCTGTGGTATGCCCTGGCCGGTTTGGCTCAGTGGTTAGAACGTTGATCCTTGGACCAAAGAGTCCCGGGTTTGATTCTGGCCAAGGGCACGTACCTCAGTTGCAGTTTGTCCCCAGCCCCGGTCAAGGTCGTGCAGGAGGCAACCAATCGATATGTCTCTTTTACTTCAGTGTTTCTCTCTCTTTCCTTCTCTCTGTCTCTCCCTCCCTCACAGTCTATCGGAAGATAAATGGAAAAATATCTTCAGGTGAGGATAAAAAAAAAGAAAAGCTGTGGTGCATTTACACCATGGAATGCTACATGGCTGTAAAAAAGAAGGAACTCTTACCCTTTGTGACAGCATGGATGAACCTGGAGAGCATTATGCTAAGCGAAATAAGCCAGTCAGAGAAAGACAAATACTATATGATCTCACTAATATGTGGGATCTAATGAACAAACTAAACTGATTAACAAAATACGTTCAGAGGCATGGATGCATGGAACAGACTGACAAATATCAGAGGGAAGGGAGGTGGGGGGGACTGGATAATTGAAGGTGAAGGGATTAGCTAAAGAACATATATGCATAGCCCATGGACACAGACAATAGTGTGGGGATAGCTAAGGGTTAGGGTCAGGGGCTGGATGGAGGTGGGCAAAGGTGGGGGAATGGGGGACATCTGCAATAGTGTCAACAATAAAAAATTTAAATTAAAAAATTTATTTTTAATTTAAAAAAAGAATAGTGAGTTAGCCTTCTAAGGGCATCCTTAAGCAGGTTTAGGGTGAATAAGCTGTGTGGCTATAGCAGAAAGAAAACAATTTAAAAAATGTTGCTTTAATAACATTTTAAATAGCATTAATAACATTAAAACTGAACTGTCCATCTCTACTGCAATTAAACTTGGCAAGAGAAAAAGTTGTAACTTATTACCCTCAGTTTAAACTGCACTTCTTTCTCCAAAGGACACTCAATACAGCCTGATGGACACACATTTCCCTAGTATGTCCATTCTCCCACCCTCCAAAATGACCATTTCATGCCTGTCCTCTCTACCTAAACTCACAGCACCCCATTTTCAGCTGATGACCTTGCTTCCTACATGGCTGAGAAAATAAGTCATTGTGAACTCCATCTCCATCTTATCACCACATACAGAGCCTGTCTTTATCTGCACCCACAGTGTCTACGTTGTATTGTATTACAGTGTTGGAGGGTCCCTGTCCCATCTTAGGCCAACCCGTCCACTGTGCTCTGAATCCCATCCCTTCCTGCAGTCCCTGTAATTATATGCTTGTTACTGTACATCATCAGTTTCTCCCTCTTTAGTGCCTGTTTTCTATTAGCATAAAAGCACACCTTAGTGTTTACCATCTAACCTTTCCTGCTATCCTTAATCCCACATCATATTTCTCACATAAGCACAACCTCTTGAAAGAATCATCTGCATGCCTGTTTCCTCTCATATCCTGTTTTACTCCAACTGCTTCACTGGGCATGTGCCCTATCCTGCCACTGAACCCGTGCGTATCAAAATCACCAACAATCTCCACAGTGCCTAATCCCAGTGGTCACTTTTTTGTCTTTATTTTACTCAGCCTTTCAACAGCTTTTATTACAGTCGAATAATGTTCCTTTCTATTACTGATTTCAGAGACCACTTTATCACAAACTTTAATATTAAAATCATATATTAATAACAGATATTTTAGTTCCAAAATAAAGTTTTTGGCCAATTAAAAAGAATTGTTATATTCACACCTGGTCTATTTAAATGTAGTATATAACAAAACGGGTTAATGTTTAGCTGTTTGAACGGAGATTAAGTGGTACATATTCTCTTTTCCTTTAAAGCACAATTGAGTACAAAAATAGATAATCATTTTTTTTCCTACAGAGAACCTCTTGTCCATATCCAAAGTACTACTGTCTTTCTGAGAGTGACTGTCTTATTTTCAGTCAAAAGTAGCCAGGAAAAGATCCTCAGGTTCATGAGGGCTGGCATGATAGTCCAAGCTTAGTAAGTAACCATAAACTCCGTAGATATATTTTAAGTTAAAAAAAAACACAGCAAAAAAAAACAGCAGTGCATTCAAGAAGTCTTCATTATGAGCCTTTGAAAAAATATCCTTTATTTGGTTATTTTTCTCACATCCTACGCTTTATCATATTTGCTTAAAATTAAAGGAAGCTACTATTAGGTTTAAAGGATGAAATAAACTCCTTGAAAACACAACTGTAAAAATGGAAAGCTTCTCTAGATACAATTGAGGTATTTTGAGGTACCACATAGATGAATTAATAAGGGTGATTAAAGCTATTCCAGAAGCATAAAGAATGTAATTACTGTGAAAACAGTATGTTTACTTTTGTATTGTGTAAGGAGGGTGTAATAATGCCTGCATCATTTAATATTTGATGTTTTCTCCCAACAAATGACATAAAGCCCCCAAATATATTCATCATATAAACACATGCCTTTATATGTTAATGTTAGCCTGAAAGGTAAGTGCTGTTTTAATGGAATGCTTCCTGTGAAAATACATGTTTGATGTACCATATTTCATTTATTGCTTTTACTGAAATGACCAAATAACCCAATGAAAACAGTGTTGCTAATTTCAGATATATCTGTGTTCACAATTGCTGTTGGAAGAAAATTGATTTTATGATAACGTTATCTTATTTCAAAAGCAGTCATTACTACTGTGCTTTCTTTTGAGTTCTGTACTCATTTTTAGAAAGAGGTTATTTACACTGTGGATGTCTGCCCCAAACTTGAATACACAGGGCTCTGAGACAAGAATGGAAAGAAGGAAATGAAAGGAAAGAATGAAGGATGCTAGGGAGAAGACAGTGCAGAATGAGAAGGGTGGTTCATGAGGCCACTTCAGTGCTTATCATCATTTTTACCAAGATTTAATTATAAAAGTAAGAGGAAATACAATGTATACATATATATGTAGTCAGTGATTTTGGAGTGGTTGAATAGTTAGAACGAGGTGGTTGTCTATGTGCCCGCTCTGTCTTCATTATCTAACACAAAAGGAATGGGCCAGGTCTGGAGCTGGGGCGGGGGTAGAGGAGGGGGGAGAACAGAAAATGTTGTAAATATATTCTCTGCTAAAGAAATGGAGAAGACATTTCCAAAGATTAAAAGTGGAAACTATGTAAAACCAACTTGTTCAAGTTGTGCAACAGAATATGGGTAGTAATTGGGTTATTTTATTTATCTCTAATGTCTGATTATCTTTGCAATAAAGTGGAGATGTATTTGTTTCAAGAAAACCAACAAATGGTGAGAATATGTTTTATTCTGAAAAGTTAAATCACTATGATATTATGGCAGTGCTTAAGATTTTTAAGAGTCTCAAAATTCAAGAACCATGTCATATGCACTACCCTCTATATTATGAAAGGTATGGAGTAAAAAGGAAACATTTTGAAGCAGATTTTGAATTCATTTCCAAATCTTGGTGACTTGTTAGATTTTGTTTGTGTATATGACTTTTGAAGTATATATACTATTATTTTCAAAGGTATATTTTGTGAAATCACAGTTGTTCCCATGAGAAAACATTCTCTGAGTTGTATATGTCAGCAATGGAATTTCTGAAATACATATTTTTGCTTTTTAGATGCTGATAGACAGGATTCCATTAATCTCTTCCTGGGAGTTTTCCATCCCACTGAAGGAAAACCTCATCTCTGGGAACTCCCAACAGATTTTTATTTGCATCATAAAAACACCATGCGGCTTTTACCGACAAGAAGAAGGTATTTTTCCTTTCTACTGTGTAAGCTCAGATTTCATGTTATTTTGAAAATGAGATACTTCTTTTTTTATTTTTTTAGAAATAATCAAATAGGCTAAAGTAGTCAGTAGATAACTTACTTCTGTTACTCAAAATCCCACATTTACTGATCTGCCCAAAACCTCTAATTGAAGCTTTGTTCTCAATTAGATTAATATGTCATATATCATCTAAGATGCTATTTATTGAACCAGTGTTTATAATGTCACCAAAGAGTTCTTAGATATATATGAAGCATTAATTATTTTAATTGGCTCTGTTGAGAGGTTTTCTGGCTCCGTTCTCTCACTGATATGTGAGTTCCCTCTGTATCTTCCCAGGAAGAGGTCACTGGGTTTGTGCTCGCTTGGCCCAGGTTCGTCAACCAGGATGAGTCTGGTTGAGGAGGAAGTTTTTTTTGGACAGTTGACCTACACAATTCTTTCTCATATCATGCTGAGATCTGCTTCTCTGTAACTTGACCTACTAATCTTTTTTTTTTTTTTTTTTTTTTAATCCTCACCCGAGGACATTTTTTCATTTTTTGTTCAGATAGAGTGGGAGGGAGAGAGAGGAAGAGAGAGAGAGAGAAACATCAACATGAAAGGGACACAACGAGTGGCTGCCACCCGCACAACCAACCAGGGCCGGGGACAAACTGCAACCAAAGTACATGCCCTTAGCGGGAACCGAACCCGGGGCTCTCTGGACCGCAGATCGACGCTCTAACCGCTGAGCCAAACTGGCCAGGGCTTGACCTACTAATCTTAGTTCAACCCACTGAGACCTTAAGAACATGATTTCCTCACCCAGTTGATAGTCTTTTAAATATTTGAAGACAAGTTCACACATTCTCAAAATCTCATCTCCAAGTTAAATAGCCCCACCCTTTTCAGCTGTTCCTTCTCTATATTGGGGTTCCAAGCCTCTTTAGCGTTCAGAATGCTCTCTTTTGTGTATATTCTAGTCAGTGTCAATGTTCTTTTTAAACTGTAGTACCCAGACCTGGGTCCCATAGTGGAGTTTGGTCTGATTTGTGCCAACTATTGTGGGGCCACTAGGACCACTACTCCCTTTGTCCTGGATAGTCGATTGTTATCATTAAGTATTAGAGTACATTAGCTGTTTTCAGCAATGCCATCGTGTCGTTAACTCTCTGAGCTTCCTGTCTATTAGGACTCCTAAGTCTTTTTAACATGTCCTGTTGCTATGCCTTATCTGTACCATTCTTGTCATGCTCATATAATGCTCTGCTTGCTTCCAAAAAAGTATTTAAATGTGTATCCTTTTTATTAATTATTCACCTCCAGCTTTTTTAGCTTCTTCAGATTTAATCAGCTGGGCCATCATGATCCTAATACAAGCCCTTGATGAAAAATGTTCAGTAGAATAGGGTAGCTGGCAGAGCCTTGTGGGATACCACCAGACCACTTCTCCCACCTTAAAGTTGTTTCATAATTTTTCGTTGGAATTATTTAACTTACCATATTGTCATCACTTAATTATACTGTCATTCTGCCCACATTTCTCTATCTTGTTCACAAATATCGATTGCTTTGCCCAAGTCCATGTATGTTATTTCAGAGGACTCTCAAGTTAGTTAGGGGAATTAAAGAATCTTTTTAATATCCCTAACCTTCCTATGTGTGCCAGTGGAATTGAGCACTTTTAATACTAAGGAATGAAAAAGAGAAAAGATGTTTACTTATTAGGTACTGTATGCAAAGGAAGGGGCCGCACCAACTTGCATCTCCGTCCTCTGATCCCTGGTCCCAAAGCAGATTTCTGTCCTGGCGCAGGTGCTCTTCCTTTGAATAAATGTACCTGGTGGTGGAGGTAATGGTTCCCCTGTCCTGGGTTTAGTCCTCTCAGACGTTCTCATCCTCCACCCATCTCAGCTCATCTTCCCCAGGGCAGATATTTCTCCTGGGCCTCTTTGCTGCTGAGAACCACTCTGAGTAGTTGGACTTTTAAAAAAGTATTAAGTTGCTTTGTTTTGCTTAGGGACACAGTTTAGTAATATTTTAAAAAAACTTATGGCCTGGTCTCAAATCATTAATACAATTCTCATAATTCTTTTTCTCCACATGGTTCCTTCATAGTTAAAACACATTTTTAATAATGTTTACTTTTTTCTAAGTAAGATAATTGTGAGCAAAATTCTTTATATACTAGCTGATACTTTCTCTACTTTCCTCCTCTGCCAAGGTTAGCTCATCACAAAATAGAACTTATCTCTTTCTCTCTCTTACACACACACACACACACACACACACACACGCACCCCTGTTAAACAGTTAGCCCATGTCTTTTTCATTCCCCTGATCTGATAGCCTGATTCTCCTACCAGAAAAGAAAGTGAGATTAGCCTGGTGTGTCTTGTTTCAGTGAATATATGTGGGTTCATAGAAATCACTGGTCATCTTTAGGTTACTCACCACATCTCTAGTGAATACCTGAGTCTATTATCTTGCTGGGATTGACATCACACTCAGTGATGTATAGCTTTTGGAATGGATCACTCTCTTGCCTCTGAGCATCAAGACTACTTTTGCCCATTTCCAGTGTAAGTTCCACTCTTTACTGTTCCTTAAAAGAATATTGAGCTCAACTATACCAAGACACTTGAATGCTTTTAGAGATGCTCTGTTGCTTCCTTCTGTCCCTTGGGCTGTGTACAGTCCCCCCTTATCTTATGTTTTTCTTTTATCAGCATGAAACTTACCATGGCTGGTAAAGATAAAAACAGTATTGGAATTAAGTAGCTCTACTCTCTGCCGTTATTTTCAACATGGCATTTCTAACACACAGAGCAGTGCTTGACACACAGCAGATGCTGAATAAATGTTGAAAGGCTAATAAGTCTGAAAGCAGGAGACTTATCCCTTTTCTATTCTTTTCATGCTATAAAACCTTGCTATTCAAAAAGCAGTGTGAGGAGCAGCCCCTTTGACACCACCCAAGGAGCCTGTCATAAATACAGAATCTCAGGCCCCACAAAAGTCAGAATCTGCCTTTTGACAGAATCTCAAAATGATTCATGTGTGTGTTGAATTTTGAGAAGTACTGCTCTAAAGTACGACTTCAGTCTCAAGCAGAATCTTAGGAGTCTTTCCTGTTATTATAGCCCCCCCATCCGGTGACCCCCCTTCCCCCACACACAGTTCATTAGGCTTTATGTTCCTTTTTTCATCATCATTGGTTATGTATTCCGCTTGCCATCTCTAGGGGAGTTCTTTATGTTGCCTGTTTCATTTAAATACTCCCCCATTCTTCATTATTGGGATTATTCAGGATTTTAGTGTCAGCATTTTATTTTTAGAAATCCTTTCATTTATTTAAAATTATATTTTTTAGCATTTTTGGCAATAGAGTCTTTTTTCTCACCTTTTGAAAAGATGTTTTCAAAAAATTTTGATATACCATTTCACATCATTCCCCTTCCTAGCTCTCATAAACTTTGATATAGCATTTCCCCCCTAAATATCTATTTCATCAGAATTTGATTTAGAATTAAATTCATTGGTCTGAGAGAAGGCAGTTCAGGGTTTTTTCAGATTCTCTGTTCATAGCGGATGAGTGTTCTAGCAAAAATCCAGATGATTGAAATTGCCTTCGTTACTCTGACTGGCCCCTATGATCAAGTAGTGAATACTTGCAACTAGAGATTAACATGGTTTATACTAGTTTCTGAGGGAACTTGTTGTTTAGGGCTATCCATTCACTTAATGACTTTGCTCCACTCTTTCAGTTAACTATACACACAGAGCCAAACACATAGAGCAGAGTAGAAAAAATAATCTAGTTCTCAGATAACTACGTGCAAGAGAATCCTGGTTGTGGGACTTGGGTCAAGGCCCCGCTTCTCACTGGGTGGCAGAATAATGCAGGCACAGTCCCCCGGGAGAGCAAACAGCAGCTCACAGAGCCTGGCGGAGTATACCCAGACCTTTTTTTATGTAAAAGTGAGTACATCAGCCCTGGTTGGTTTGGCTCAGCAGTTAGAGCATTGGCCCACAGGTCATGGGTTTGATTCCTGGTCAAGGGCACATACCTGGGTTGCAGGTTCAATTCCCTGCCCCGGTCAGGGTTTCAGGAGGTAGCCAATCACTGTGTTCCTCTCATCTCTCTCTCTCTCTCTCTCTCTCTCTCTCTCTCTCTCTCTCTCTCTCTCTCTCTCTCTCTCTCTTCTCCTCTCCTCTCCTCTCCTCTCCCTCCCCCACCCTCCCTTCTTTCCACTCTATCTAAAAATCAATGAAAAAATATCCTCAGGTGAGGATTAACAAAAATAAAATAAAATAAAAGTAAGTACATCAGAGCATCTTGACTCTCAGATATGTTTGTGGCATTTTTGTAGATCTGTGACATAGTTGAAACAAGAAAGGGGTTGGGACAAGAATTAACATGTTGAAGACTTACTGTACCCAAAGCTTCCCAAACATGTTTTAAAAGAAAAAGAAATTAACTGCCCTATGAGGTAGTATCTTACTATAGACCATACAATCCTTTTGATCTAGTAAATTATAGAAAACCAACATTTACATTTGGTCCATTTTATCTTTTTTTTTTTTTTTTTAATTTTATAGTTATACTTACTGGTGGACACCAGAGATAATAAAACATTTACCATTGCCTTATGATGAAGGTAAGTACACTGTTTCTCTTTTAGTTTGTATACCAACATATTCTGGAATTGTTCCTAAATGAGCTCAAAGCATTAAATTCTTTGCATGTAATTTTTTTTTTAGAAAGAAATGAATGGGCACTCAGTACTATGTTGCTATTAGAATAGATAAGCTAAGATATTGTGACATCTTAGCTTTTTAAAGGTCAGGGATTGTGTTATACTTCTTTTTTGTTAAGTTGGCCAATGTATTGTGTCTTACAATTTTTAGGTATGTCCCTCAAACACTTAGAAGATATATTACTTTGTCATTTTAAATTAGTACTGATTATATTTCTAGATATTTGGGGAGAATAGGGAGGAAGTGAAGACCATTCATAAGGAGAAATAAAAACTTTTCCTGTGTCTAAGCAGTGAAAAAAGGTATAAATGTGTGTATAAAAGTATATTTTAGTCACTAAAGTTTAAATTGTATTAATTTGTCACAAAGGCAGGAAAATTTTTGTATTAAAAGAATACCCTCAAATGTATAGTACATTAGGATGATGTTTCCAAATGTAAATAATTGCCCAGTTTTAACTAGAGTTTAATCCGGGCTCTTCTCGATTTCCCTGACTTTGGGTGAGCCCATGTGAGAGAGTACTAGGAAGGATGTGTTGCCAAGTGGGAACACTGTAGTTGAGAACTCATCTAGTCATGGTCAACCATCCAACTTTGGGTGATGAAGGCCATGAAGTAAGAAGATCGAAAATGATTTTTAGTTCTTAATCCATCATTCATTGATTTTTAAAATTATTTGTAACCTCGAAATTCTGGGTAAAATCATAACTCATATTGCTGTGACGACTTGGTTGTTCTGGAACAAAGGAAAGGATTTTAGCAGTCTAACATTGACCATAAACAGGATTTGAAATATAAAGGAAATTTTAGTGAAATAACTACATGAGTTTTACATAGAAGGCAGAGGGTATTTATTTAAGAGCAAAAAATAATTTAAAAAGCTGAGTAATGTAACTTCTAAAACAACTCCCTGCTCCCACCCTGACTCCCAAAGACCCTCCTGCCTCCTCGTCACACTCAGCGTTGCATTGTATGGGCTGTGCCCGCATCTCGTCTCTTCACAGTGTGTCAGTGCCAGAGGCGGGAGCGGGACTTTGCTCAGTGCCCTCTGTGAACGCAGTTTATTACAGGGATGTTTGCTAGATGTCATCTAAAGACTTCAAGAGTAACAGGCAGTATCTCTCTTAGTTATCTGTGCTGAGAACTTAAAGAAGTTGATAGTGAAGAAATTTCACAAACACGAAGAAGAGATTGACATCCACAATGAGTTCTTCCGACCGTATGAACTGAGTAGTTTTGATGATACCTTTTGCTTGGCTATGACAAGTTCAGCACGGTATGTTGTGAGTACAATGATGCTGTAAGGATTTGGGAACTATAGTTTTTCTAGATTATATAGATGTGTCTTATTTTACCAGAAATCTATTTTACAAGCGTGCCAGCAGGTGGTTGTTCAGCCACTGAATACCCCCTGTGATTGGGAGCCTGCTGCTTCAGGAGGCAGTCCCTTCTATTGTTAGAAAACTGGATTTAGTTTCTTCCCTTTGCTAAGCTGAAATTTTCCTCCCATTGGTCCTAGTTTGTCATTTGAAATAAACTCAATTTTTAAAAGTGAACATCAAAATTGAGAGCTAACATAATTAGTGGAAAAAGAATAGTCTTTGGCACTAGAAAGGTTGGGATACGAATCTTAGACCAGCCATTGCCTACCTGTGTTACTTTAAGAAGATTATTCAACTTTTCTAAGTCTCAGTTTCTTCATTTCATATATATATAGGACACCACACATATATATTCACACATATATCAAGTGCCTAATATAGTACCAGACACAGATGGATGACTGATAAATGGTGGCTATCATTATATTACAATTTTTCTTTTTTTTTTTTGTTAATCCTCACCCAAGGATATTTTTTTCATTTATTTATTCCATTGAGAGAGAGGAAGAGGGGGTGGAGAGAGAGAGAGAAACATTGATGTGAGACAGACATATTGATTGGTTGCCTCCCACACGCACCCTGGCTGAGACTGGGGATCAGACTTGCAAACTGGGTACATGCCCTTGACCAGAAATCGAACCTGCAACCCTTTAGTTGAGCAGGCCGACACTCTAGCCACTGAGCCACACTGGTCAGGGATATATTACAGTTTTTATTAGGCATAGGACAAATCTAGTTCCTCTTCTGTATGACAGCTCTCCAGATATTTGAGGAAGCATAATTCATTTTTTTCAAGGTAAATAGCCTTCATTCTTTCTTTCATAACTCATGTGACATTGTTTTCAGATTTTCCATGCTAGTCTGCCACCTTTGAACATACTTTATTTTTCTGTGCCTCTTTTAAATTTTAGTGGGGCCTATGAGAAAAAGGATGAGATTACAGTAAGAAAATCAGGCAAAGAAAATCACTTCTTCTTGATTATTATGTTTAATACTAAAGTTTGCATTTTTGTATTTTAAATTTTCTTGAAACGTGATATAGGTATGCCTGAGCTTAACGTCATGTAGAAATATATTTTATGGTTTTGTTTCCAAGAAATTACTCTATACTTAGCTTCAGTTTTAGATGGAAATTTTGGAATTTTTACATGCTTGATTTTCAGTTAAACTTGTTAAAGTTGAGCCATTTTAACCCTAAGGTCATTGTCATTATCAGAAGTTTTCAATTGAACAAAGTGTGAATGATGTTACATGTATGTATACAGACAGATACACAATTGATTTTATTTTTATTTGCAGAAGTTATGTTCTATAAAGTTCCTGCAGATACTAAATTAGAGAACACTGAATCTTTGCTCCTAGAAGAAATATAGGGTTAGGTTCCTGTAAGCCTCTGGTCACATTTCTTCAACCATTCAATACATAACCTTGTTTTGTGTGTTTCTGTTTAAAGATAGCTTATTTAATATATATTGTCAATTCATTAGCATTGAACACACAGTCAATAGCATTATAACTCATGCCTGGATGGAGCTACTGTAGCACACTTATTTTCTCTCTGACATACAACTTTCTTATGCTTAGAAATACAAGACAGTTTCAGCACCGTGTTTGGAGTCCATTTTAGCCAGAGAGATCACAAAAAAAAAGCACAAAAATGTGAAAAACATGGTACTAAATAGACTATGAAAAGGATACTTGTTAACAGTATAAAGGCAGGATGTGATCTTGTTCTGCTTCAGCTGGGAACATGAGTGTTAGGTTACTCTAAGGTTTCATTTTCTGCACATGGGTATGATCCTGAAAGTTATGAGTGTTAATTTGGGAATTACAAATACATTTTAGTGAGTAAGCAAATTCTCAGATATGGAGTCTACGAATAATGATGATCAACTGTATATGTTCAAAAGAAAGAGAAATTAAACCACTTAAATTTTTAAAAAAACATTTCAAACTGTTTAAAAAGAGGTATTTTGAATCAGATTCAATATTTCTTTTCCTTCAAAAAGATGTAATATTGAATCACACGTGGAGCAGTATCCTTGCCGGTAACTGTTGCCTTTTTAGTATCTAGTGAGGAGTTGGGTCAGTCTTCAGCAGTAATAGGTAGGTAGGCCTTGCAGAGTGAGGAAGTAGCTTCAGCGTCTTAGTAGGTGGTAAATTAAAAGTTTCTGTTTAAAGTGTTCCAACAGTGTTTTCATGAATTAACCTTAGCCTAATGAGGTAGATGTTGACAATTAATTCCACTGTGTTTTTGATCATTATGTCAGCCTCCTTAGGTGGTATAGTGTAATAAAAACATTGTCTGTAAAACTGGGTGGCTTAGTGTTTTGTCATTAGTATTTATGAGTTTAATTTTACCTGAAAACTAATCATAATGTATAACCAGAAGGTACACATAGCAGTAATTCAGATATCAACTCTGTTTCAGTAAACACAATCTTAAATTCATAACCATTGGGCCTCATAATCATAAAGGAAATTCACAGTGAAGACTGATAAAATTGAAGTTACCCAGTGTTGTTAATTCATGGGGTTTTATGGCCCTGATCACCTACGCTCCCTTGAACATTTGACTCAGAATATACAGGGTTGGGCAAAAGTAAGTTTACAGTTATAATAACAAATACATAATATAATAATTAATAAATAATAATACAAGAATTAACTGTTTTGTGTACTCACAACTGTAAACCTACTTTTCCCCCATCCCTATATGTAGCTCCAAGGGCTAAGAAGGAATAGTAGAAAAATGTGAGTTGAAATGAAGCTAATATTATCTGGATGTACAATGATTCATATGGAATTTCCCCCCCCCCCCTTTTCAGTGACTTTATGCCTAAGACCATTGGCATTGATCCAAGTCCATTTACTGTGCGTAAACCAGATGAAACTGGAAAATCAGTATTGGGGTAAGATTTGCATATAGAATGAAATTTTAAAGATTCATGTAAAATAATACAGCACTTGCAATATGATTTCCACACAAAACTAATAACTTCAAGTCACATAGTTTGGGGCACTGTCCATTTATTGCATCTATACAGGTAGTTTATTTATAGCACTGGGATCACTAAAGTATTCAACATGGAAAGTAGAATTTATGGGAATTTAAGCAACATGGTGCATTTTATTATTTTAAATTAGGAATATCACAGATGGCATAAAGACAGGTAGCAGTTGTTATGTGCCGTGTCCTATAAATAACTCAGCATCCTCTGTTTCTCTGAACATAAAATACTTAAGTAAAAATTGATAGTTGTAGTATTTATTTTTGTTTTATTCATAGTATTTGGTTTTGTTTGCATCCTGAGGAAACATTAAAGTAAACATGTTCAGAGAGATTAACAGATTTTCTGTGTATTATTGTAACACTGTTTTGGGGAAGACTGTTATTTTATTATATCCAATAATACAGGGAAGAAGACAAATCTTGTTTACATCTTCACGCTTAGAGACTGGAGCAAAATGTGTTGTGTTCTAGCATAAGAATCTCTGTTACTGCCTGTGAAAACTGAATAATCCCAGTGATAAGGCTTCTTCTAGACCCTGACCAGAAACCCTGGCCAGACTGTAGATACTGAGTCCTAATTGTATTTAGGACTGTGTATGGGGTCCTAATTGGATTTTAGCTACATGTGATTCATACACTGGGATATATATTGCTATTTTCCAGACACACCATTTCTGTGGCTTAAATAAGTGACTTTAAATACCTACATGCTAAGCCCTGGACCAGATGCTAAGGAATTTAAAAGAAAGAATTTCCTCAGGAGTTTAGAATTCAAGGACTTCCTGGGACAAATACATAAACGACCAGCTGAATTAGTGTATGGCACAGAAATGCTATCAACTTTAATTTTCAGTTGCAGAAAGTCAGAAACTAATTTATTTTGTATAATATCTAACCCATGGTCACATGGTATGGCATTTTCCTTTACTAGAACATTTCAGAATATTATGGTATTTTAAGTCCCTTGTAGATAATTTTTTTCAAAGAGTGAAATATTAAACATTTTTCATAAAAGCCAAAATATTATTATAAAATATTTTCTGAGTTAAAAAACAATATTCATACTACCCTTAAATTTAGAATTAAAATAAAAGTAAATACTTTTATGTATCATTTTTTTTCTGCCCCCCAATCTAGTCCCTACTGTTAGAAGAGATGTTCAGCAAATATAATTATTTACTAATAACACAATACATTTTAAAATTTAGTTCATGTTCATCAGTTGCTCATTATTCTGGTCCAAATAATCAGCTGATACTGTGATTGAGAAAAATCATAGGAGAGAAGAAAATATACATGGATTTGGCTTTTGACCTTCTCTTGAAGTTTTTACAAGTTATAGGTAATTTTGCTAATATCTCAAAACATATAGTCTATTACTGTACCATACATTTTGAAAGTATTGATTTCAGTTACCAAAGGAAGACACAGTGGTCAGAAGACTTTTCTGACACTCACATACTGGTTTACTTCCAGAATTTATAACATGGTTGAAATTCATATAAGGCCTGTGCTTGTACATGGTAAAATATTAAGGTTTTCCATTTAGTACAACTTGAACTCAGAAACTGGTGTCTCACGGTCATTTTCTTAGATGTCACTAGGACTAAGGCTTTGGGACAGAGTGATGCACAGTGAGTGCTGAGTGTTAAAGAGGCTTCACCTTCATATTTATCTTTTCAAAGAAACAAAAGCAATAGAGAAGAAGCTGTATTACAGCGGAAAACGGCAGCCAGTGCCCCGCCGCCCCCCAGCGAGGAGGCCGTG
Organism: Tadarida brasiliensis; assembly: GCA_030848825.1. Lineage (NCBI taxonomy): Eukaryota > Metazoa > Chordata > Mammalia > Chiroptera > Molossidae > Tadarida > Tadarida brasiliensis. The sequence goes on along the minus strand of CM061262.1, from coordinate 47,556,458 downwards.
TCCAGCAGCTCTGAGGATGACTCCGGGACCGACCGGGAGGATGAGGGCTCTGTGTCTCAGCGCTCCACTCCAGTGAAGATGACTGATGCGGGAGACAGTGCCAAAGTGACCGAGGTGCGGGGGAGAGCAGCCTGTGTGGTCCAGCAGGAAGCTCTGGAGAATGATCTCGAGAAGTCCTCTTTCAGTTAAAAGGCTGAGGGCAAGACAAGGTCACACCATGCTAATGTGTAGTGTTTGAGGCACTGTGGAGATAAATAGATTTAGCATAGACAGACAAAATAAAAATGACTTCATTTTGAAATAAAATGGGTGTATTTGCTCCCATGTATAACAGTGAAATTCTTCTTACTTCGGAATTCTTAAGGGAGTCCTGCCTGTCTTGAGCAGCTCGCCCACTGGCGGTTCCTTCATTCCCTTGCTCAGCACGCTGTTGGAACGCAGGGTTTGGACCGGGGCCTTACAGTCTCTGCACAGCCCCATGGGAGGTTCATCCTGTTCAAGTTGGTATTACCAGTATAGTAAGGGAAAATAAAAGGAAGTAAACAACCAAAGAAGCAAATCTAGCTTTGGAGGAAACTTGATTTCTAGAAATAGCCAGAAGTCATTAGAGGTCAACATGACAAATAAAATGTGATAATACAAACCTGAATCCATTATCCCAGGAGCTGGCAAACTACAGACGATTGGCCTCATCCCGCCACTGTCTGTTTTATTGGCACACAGCCATGTCTGCTTGCTTGCACGTGTCTGTGGCTGCTTTTGCATGGTGACAGCAGTTGAGTAGTAGCTGTAGAAAAGGTATGACCCAAAGAACCTAAAATATTTACTCTATGGCCCTTTGCAGAAATGCTTGCTAACTCCTGTATTATACAAAAGCAACTAACAATTATTTAACAGTTTTTTTTACCCTAAAGCAAACTATTTTTAGTGGAAATAAAATCAGATTTTTTAAAAAACCATTAACTGAGAAGTTTAATGAATAGATTGAAGAAACATTATGATTTATTTTGTGGAAAAATAGGTTCATTTTCTTCATCTTTGGAAATAATTAGTATGCTAGATGTCTAAAAACTCTTCCTGATTTCCTTTTTTTTTTTAAAACCCCAGAATGTGGTCCAGCCCATGAAAGAGGTGTATGGAATTAACCTCTTCGATGGCCTCTCAGAGGAAGATCTCTCCATTTATTCAAGGTAAACTATTTCCATGTAGAGATTGAGAAAAAAATGCAAATGTATTATTACAATAACATATCTAGTATAACTTAAAAAAATTAAAGTAGTCAGTACAGAAGGAAATGAATTCTATCTGGAATACAGTGGTAGCATTTAGAAAGTCAAATTCAGAAACACTGATTTATATTTGGAGGTAAAGGGCTGTCAGTGCCTCTCAATGATAAAAATTTGTGGTGTGTACGTGTATTTTCACTGCCCGCGTTACAAGCTGCAAGCCGAAGTACTAACAGAGTTCTGCAGTAACATCCTCAAGATCAGGTACAAAACAAACCCGGGATATTGCCCACTGAGGACCTTGCCGTCACTTTGGCCCCAGGCTGCTGGTGGGAGTGGCGTCTGAGGAGGAAAAAGAAAGCAATGATGTAAGGATGCCAACTCAGAATGTTACAGATCTCTGTTAGGCAGATCTAGCTGAAAGGAGAGATCCACCAAAAGGCATTCCCTGAAATCACATACATAATTTTGTGTATATGTGTGTTTTTTAAGAAGATTATGAGATTCTCAAAAAAAATCCCTCACCTAAAAATCCTCAAGAAACCGATGGATCCACTGTAAACACCCCCCTCAACCTAATACATGCATTGAGAAGATTTAATTTTTTTCACTGTTTCAGTATAATTTTATTAGCAGTTATTATGTCAAAATTCACATTTACAGGACCTAAAGGACTGTCTTGGAAAATCCTAAAGCATATGTAATTAGATTTTAACAGTAAGATAGAACATATTTTCATTATAGTACAGCTCTTAAAAAGTCAAGGATAATAGAAAATTGAGTACAATTCTATCAAACTAGAAATGAACTCTGTGTGCACAGTGCCCCTTCAAGCAAAGTTCCATGAAACTATGACATATTTCTATTCATGTGAATTTCTGTGGCAAACATTATTAGCTTCTAAACAACTGACACTAAAGGAATTTCCAATCAAAACCCAAGTGCAGTGGCTTTTATTAAATATAAAGTTATGATAATTCCATAAAGAGACCCCCATTCATATAAGTTTGGCATATGTAAACTCTATAACATATGTGAGCACTGATCTTCCATTCTTTTTTAAGGAGAGCATTTCATTTCTAGAATCCGTCGTACTGGATATTGTCAGCTTTTTACTTCAAACGCGTAAGATCTGCTATATAATGTGTAACATAAAAATGCACAGCATTTCTTGACTGCAAAAGCACTGGTATGACTGCATCACTGTCTTACCAGAAGTCAGCTTAGTCATCCAGAGCTCAGCCACTCCCTCCTCATCCCTGGACACAAAGACTTGTGGTTGCTTATTCATCACATTGTCACAGTGTAGCTAAACTCTTTATCAGTTAAAGTGGGCCTTTGTAAGGAACACGGGCTGGAAGAATGTATTATCGGGGGTTAGTGACTGAATAATACGACTTTGCATGAGTGTACATGTCAAGGACTGAAATGTTGGCTCACATAAATTAAGCAAAAAATGTCTCTTGCTTCAGGCATGACTTTCACCTGCAGCCTTTTGGGTTCAGATTGCCCCTGAGTCCCACTTCTAGTTCTCCCTTCTTGGGGAGTGAGATACAGCCTTGTTCAGCCACAACACCCCTGGGAACCCGTCTAAGAAGGGCTCAAAGGGAAGGCCTGTAGGGAAGTGATCACTGCAGGAGGAAGGAACCCATGTCCTGGAATAAAATTCTGTGTTTGGTATTCTGAAGATCAACACCTCCTCCTTTGAGGGATATAACACTTCAGAGTGTTTTATTTGTTCTTTAGACAACTCTGTAGTGGACCAAAAAGATGTTATTATCCCTCTTTATAGGCTGAGAGCACAGAAAGAGCCATTCAGTGACTTATCCAGGAGACCTGTCTTGTGCTTCTTGGGTATCTCTGATCTTAGACTGTGCCATTCTCTTTATTCTCTTGATAATATCAGCTGCCTCTGTTATGATGCAGACCTGGGGGGGGGAGGGGCGCGAAGGGGAGAAACAGAGGGCCTGACCATCTCTTCCCCTTCCTAGGGGCATCTCTCCTCTCCATCTGTCATGGGCATTGTTATAGGGAGAGGAAGCCTCCCTCCATCCGTATCTGGGGGGTGGATAGCTGTGCCATGGGCTGGCCAAGGATGTTCAGGGACTGATCGGAACCCCTCTTGTCCCAGCTGGGTCCTGGGGCTCTCTTCGTGCCTCTTCTGATCCAGAGAGCAGAGCTTGAAGGGCAGGGTGAGAGCCCATGTAGTTCTGCCCTATATTGTGTGGTGCCCTCTCCCATTGCCGTTCTGCGCCCAGTTGGCGACTCACCAAAGTTTGCGCATGTAAAGATGGTGCGCTCGCCTGGCTCACGTGTCGCAGCTGCCACCTGAGCCACCACAACGCTGTGGGAAGGGAGCCACTGCAGCCAGAACTGGCTTCTGCAGCCTGTCTTCCCACTTCCTGTTCTCCTGCCTGTTTTCCTGTGTTGACCCTCAACCATCTTCAGACTCCTGAAGATTTCTGGGTTTTATAGTTTTGTTCTAACTGCTGAGCTCTATTCTCTGCACCTTCCTTTGCCCTCATCTTTTCTGATATCTTTGGTTTGCTATTTTGACCAGACCCAGAAGTTTACTTCTTCAAAGCCTCAGACCCCTGCTAAACCTTTTCTTTTTCATTCTAACCATGATTGTGTACATGATTTGGTAAGTTTAAAGTTCTGTACAAATGTTAGATGTTATGTGACACACTTTTCCAAAAAAAAAAAAATGCATCAAAAATGTTCACTTAGTGAAGATAAAACATTGGATAAAAGTAAGCTATGTAAAATTTTGCAGTAGCACCTTAATGTAATTGGTAGTTTCTGCAGCACTTGACCTCTAAAAAAGCTAATTAAAAAAATAAATTATAAAAGTGTCTATAGTCATCAAAAGAAAAATTTTAAATAGTAGAACACTGGAAAGGGGATCAGCCCTTTAATCCTGTCCTGTAACCTCCTCGGGGCACATTATAGCAAAACTGCAAGCCAGCTACACTTCAGACAGGTCTGCTCTTGAGAACCAGCTGCCGGCCCACTTACCCTGCTGGGACGGCCCAGGGTGATTCTTTCTGGCTCTTAGCTTTAAGGCTGACTTAGTGTTGTCCCAGCCTTCTCTAAGGAGGGGTGGTATACAGTGGTGCTCAGTAGGTGGTCTCCTCAGTCCTCCCTATCTCTCTTGAAAGTACTCTTTGGAGTGACTGGAGCATGCTTGGCAAGTCCTGTGGTCCTGAGGAAACAGTCCCGATCCTGGGTTCTCAGCAGTGTCCCTGCTTCAGGAGGTGGGTCCCTAGCCTGATCCTGCCCTGTCCTCGTCATTTGTCTCACCGCAGACCCCTCTCCTCGTGTTGCCCCACATTTCCTGCCACAGTCACTTGCAGATATCGAGGCCCTGAAAGATCATCTGTTTGGATTCAGAACATTGGTTCAGTTTTTTTTAAATCACATTTAAGTACATAGAAATGCATAATAGTACACATTTCTTGTCATTCTTATATCTATGGTTCAAATGTACATTTTAAGCAAAATCCGTCCTCATTTACTTCTTACAAAAACCCACTCTAAAATCAGGCAGCCACTGATGAGTCAAGTCTTGTGTTACATAGGGTGCTCTTGTGTGCTTTTCTGCAGTGAGCACACTGTTTCATTTGAACGCTCATTCCATTTTGTGTGGTCTATTGAGTTTATTGCAAGTAGTTTCTTCTCTAGCTTACTTCTTACCCGTTGTAATTTGTAGATTCGTTCAGCTGGGTCAGAGTCAACATCAACAAGACAAGAGCAGCCAGCAGCTCTGCTCCAGGTGCCCAGATGGGGTTATAAAATTGTGAGTACTTGATTAGACCTTTAAAAACAAATACTTGTATGCATGCCATTCATAGTGCTTTAATTTAAGATTTTGTAAGATAAATATTGTCTTATCACCATATTACGATAAACACTAAAGCATCTGCTTTTGGTACCTTATCCAAGGAAAGCTGGGTAGCTGTGGGGGTGGAGAAGAGATTGGCAGTGTTGACTATCCTTAAAATGCACCCTTTGGAGGTGGGATTGGAGTTGAAGGAGGCTTCTCTCTATGAACTCTGCTCTCCACTGGGTAGAGGTGGGATGACAAAACTGCTCTGATCCTGCAGACAGGCTCTTCAAGTTCAATGCAAGACCCTGAAGACAGGGATGGGCCTGTCTCTTCCAACTCTATATCCTCACCAGTTCTAATAACTTACTATAAGTTAAACAGGTGTTTAGTAAATTCTTAAACAGAACTAGTTTCATATCCTGGAATCACAGCATCACAGCTGTACCATTTCGTGGTGTGTTGTTTTTTTTTGTTTGTTTTGCCTTGAGCAACTAACTTAAGTCTCGTGTAGCTTAGTTTCCTCATCTGCAAAATGGGATAATAATCACACCTGCTTTGTAGAAGGGCAGTAGGCTTAAATGAAAGAATACAAAGTACTTAGACCAGTGTCTGGAAAAAGTCCTCAAAAAGTTGTAGTCATCACCATCATCATCATTTCTTCATATTCATTATCATTCTCCCTTATTGGGACCAAACAAAGCACAAGCTATGACCAGGAGAGGCTCCCTGATGCCATATGCTCAGTGGACTTTCTTCTAGAAAATGAGTCAGTGTGGAGACTGAATGAGGCAGTTAACATATGCGAGGTGTTTAGATCAGTGCCTGGCATATAGTTGACATTTAGTAAAGATTATCCTCCCTTTTCTTGACCAACCTCATCAGTTCAGTAAATTATTTGATAGATACTAAGTGCCTAACTTCACTGTGTACTACATCTGCTTGTTTCTGATTGATAGTTAAGAGGCTGTTATAGTAATCCAGAAAAGACTGGTGTCATAGAGAGTAGTGGCTAGGAGGAGTTTGGGAGTGGGATGGACTTGGGGAATATTTAGGAGGTGAAATGGACAGGACTTGGAAACTGACTCATCATGGAGGAAGAGGGCCACAGCAAGGATGACCCTTAGGTGTTTTGGTTTATGTAACAGGTTTCATTGGTTGATTGATTAATTTATTCATTTAGCAGGTAGGTATTGAGTATATCTGTGTTAGGACCATTCAAAACTGCCATTTACCAAGGTTAGGAGCACTTCAGAAGGATCAGTTTGCCTTTAAAGTAGCATCAAAGTGGCCTGTTTAGGAAGCAGCTGAGTCAGCTGATCTGGAACTCAGAAATGAGCCTTCTGGGAATGTAAGTCATGTGGGTGATAATTAAAGCCACTGGCTAAGTATGAGACCATCTAAGGCAGCGGTTCTCAACCTTCCTAATGCTGTGACCATTTAATACAGTTCCTCATGTAGTGGTGACCCCCAACCATAAAATTATTTTCGTTGCTACTTCATAACTGTAATTTTGCTACTGTTATGTCTTAGGTGACCCCTGTGAAAGGGTCATTCGACCCCCCAAAGTGGTCACGACCCACAGGTTGAGAACCGCTGCTTGGGAAAGAGAGTAGAGTGAGACGAGAACTACAACTGAGTCTGGAGGGGTCTGAGTCCAACAGCTGAGATAGGGAGAAACGTGCAGGGAAGGCAGAGATGGCTGATACAAAAGGGGAAGGAAAACAGGCTGTTTTAACACAGCCCTCAAAGTGACATTCATCCCTTCTTACTCTCTGTCACTATTTTTTTTTTCTTTTTTCCCTCTTCTATAAAAACATACAAACTCTTATTAATTTAGAGACAGTTTTTCTTTCTTATGTCTAATTAGCATGTGGAAGTTGGGCTCCCAAATAAATTGAAATATATGTGGCCATAGAAGAAAAATATTTAAATGTGTTAGTAAAATAAGAGACACTGTTAACTAATTGTATTATATAAATTGATCGTTCCATTAAAATAATGTGGCACAACTTAGGAGGAGAAGGTGATGAAATGAATATAGCATACAAAATCAAAGAAAAACTTTTCCCCTGTTTTATTTTTTTAGTCCTCACCTGAGGATATTTTTCCATTGATTTTTTTTCAAATAGAGTGGGAGAGAGGGAAGGAGGTGGGGGGGAGAGAGAGAGAGAGAGAGAGAGAGAGAGAGAGAGAGAGAGAGAGAGAGAGAGAGAGAAACATTGATGTGAAAGAGACACATTGATTTGTTGCCTCCCGCATGACCCTGACCAGGGCAAGGGATTGAACCGCAACTGAGGTATGTTCCCTTGACCAGAATTGAACCTGAAACTCTTTGGTCCTCGGGCCAACGCTCTAAACGCTGAGCCAAATTGGCCAGGGCTCCCCTGTTTTCTTTAGCATAGGGACTACTTTGATCCATAATTGATCTTGCAGTTACTACTTTAAATTATTTTCTTAAAGTATTTAGTACTTGCTTTTCTGAGTTCTAACACATATGAAAACCATGTAGATCTAGATTTTTAAAACCTTTTCTAATTAATTAGTAAAGAATCTAACATGAGTGTGTTATCAGTAGGATAACAAAGAGCCTGGTAGGCTCCGCATTATGTTGTCATGGCAACTGCCCAAGAGTGTTATTGTTGTTTTGTGTGTGTGTGTTTGTGCATGGGTGTGCACTTTAAATTGAAATTGTAAGTTCTTAAAATGTCAACTATTTTTATTTTATTTTAAATTTGTCTTTATTGTTGAAAGCATTACAGATGCCAAAACCAAGATAATTTAGATTTATATGAGATTATCGAAATCCTCATCTTATTATGTTTTAGGTTCTAGTAGATTTTAAAATGGTAATATGTTTATTTTAAGTTTATATACATATTTATCTATTCATCTCTGTATAATTCATAATGTAACCAATTTTTCTTGAAATCATAAGGCAACCAATATTTCTTTTCTAAATATGAGATAAATACAAAAACAGAGCTGCAGAAACCTGGATGGGGGAGCGGGACACTTTCACCCAAGGTCTTACAGGACATGTTTTAGAAGTGGATGTTAAACCCAAACCTGTCACTGTCTTCACTGTCAGCCCACTCAGAGCTGTGTTTTGTTTGAGTGTGACCCCTCCCTTTGTCTCATACCGATTCCTAAGTGTATGGGTGGTGACTGGGGAGAAATGACATCAGCCAACATTTACTGGGTACTCGGTGTGTAATGCTTCTATGTGCCTTAACCCCTTAACCTGTATTAACTTCATTCTCACAATTGCCCTATGAAGTAGAACTCACTATCACCTTCATTTTGCAGACGGGAAACTGAAGCACAGGGATGTATGTAACTTGCCCAAGGTCAGACATCTAGCAAGTGAAGGAACCAGGATTCAAACTCAGACAGGCTGGCTCTCCATCGCTAAGCTATAAATGCCTGGGGTTACCGTTACTTTTAAAACCACTGTGATAGAAGTACTTTATCATTAGTGTGAACATTCCTCCCTTTGATTCTCTGACATGATCTGTAGGCAGACATAATATTTCTGCTCTGTTGATCTTGAATCTTTAAAAATAATTTGAGGTAATATACCTTTATTTTTTTCCCAGTACCCAGCATATTGTGCCTAATGCAGACATGCTTCCTGGGCAAGCATACTTTGCTTGACTCATGACATAGTGTAGAGGTTGTTCAGCCATCATCAGAACAGTGCTGCTGCTGTTTAGGGTTATTGTTATACTACTAGGTTATAGGTTATACATGCCTAGAGGATGGCCCTGCTGCCCCCAGAATAGTACCTGAAATTAAGGGCTCAGTAAATACTTACTGAAATGGACTGAATCTCGTTCCCCCAATCCCTTCCATTACTGTCAGTCTGTATGAGGCCCCTTGAGCATCCCTAGAAGCCCGCCTCACCCAGTGCCTCCCTGTTTTTAGCTATCCTCCCAGTGGCTCCTTCCCCCCCACCCTTGAACATTTTTTAGTTCTTCTCCCATTCTGTTTTCTGCTTGTAAGCTCTCTATGCCGCCTCCTGTTTTTTTTTTTGGTTCCCCTACTGCCTTCTGATAAAAGAAAAAAAGTGTACACCAAATTTTTAGCTTTTTTTTTTTTCTTTCTTTCTCTGTTTCCACTTGCACCTGTGAGCAAATGCAGAGAGGGCCGGAGTAGAAGGACTTGCTGGGCAGGGCCGGCGGGACCAACCTGTTCTCATTCTACACTCCTACCAATTCTCTGGGAGTCTTTAACTAAGCAGCAAATGCCAATCAGTATGGAACATGAGCACATATATTATTAGTGCCTGCTATTCTGTGGCTCACCTATTCCAGGAATATGTCTTACTCATTTAGAAATTAACCTCCAAGAAATGGTTCAAAATATAACACATAGAGTTTGTATAAATACTGTCTAACTTAGGATTTTTCCAATACAGCATGAGCTGAAATGTAATATAAGGTAAATAAGTATGTTTTAGGACCTTAAGATTGAATTTACTCCCTGAGCACATCTTATAATAAGAAGCATTTATTGACCTCAGAGTGAATGCGCCTGAGCATGGACTCTGTCAGGGGAAGTGTTTCACAAATCAGAGGGTGCTCGTATACAGTCAGAATTAGCACACCTTTGCACACGGATGAGACAAGTGTGACACAATGGCCATGATTAGCTCAACTTTGTTTACTTTTCATGATAGCATTTTCAATACGGTGCCCCCTATATACAAGTCACTATGGGGGTCCTGCCCCCCACCCCACCCCATTGATTTTATCTAGTCCTCTGTAGATAATGCTCTGGTCTCTGTGCTGCAGGCTAAATCATTTCTACCTTAATGGGCGACTCTTGTTATCTTTCCCAAACACCGGGGAGTCTAGTCTTTAAAGATTTAAGGATTAGAGCAGTTGGGAGGCCATGATCAATGATTAATCAGCTAATTCCCTCCACAGGCAGGAGATGATAGGTGACAACTCCTCAGCCCTCTTTTCATTCTGGCCTTTACTTTTCTCTTTCTCTCTTTTTCTTAACCCTCTCTGGCTTTTTCTATATATCTTTTCTATTTCTATTTTAGCTTGTTCTGCCTCATCCCCAATTTCCACCCCCATTTCTTTTACATTTACTTCTCTTTCCTTCTTTCTCCCTCACCATCCTCTCTCCATTCCCTCCAGGGTATTAAAAAAAATTTTTTCTTTTCTTTATTGATTTTAGAGAGAGAGGGAGGGAGAGGGAGAGAGTGATAGAAACATCAATGAGAGAGAACATCGATTGGCCGCCTCCTGCATGCCCCCCACTGGGGATTGGGCCCATAACCTGGACATGTGCCCTGACCAGGAATAGAACCAGCGACCTCTTGGTGCATGGGTCAACACTCAACCACTGAGCCACACCGGCCGGGCCAGGGTATTTTTTTTTTAATACAGTAATCTCTCCAAAACACAGGTTTCCTTCATATATTCTAGGATATTGCTTTTCAGGCTGTACTTCTTAACTAATTAGTGTGTCATGAAATTAATTTAGTAGGCCTCCACACAGTGAAATGAAATAAAACTGGCTGAATCCAACAGAAAGTTCCAGTGCATGGCATATAGTATGGTTTAGACTTATTTCATGAAATTTTGTTTCTGTGCATAAATGTAGCTTCGTCAATACATACAAATAAATATGTGTGTACCGATTTGCCATGCAAAGTGCATTTCCAACAGTCACAGGTTGGATTTCTATGCATGCACCTTTTCTGGAACCACACGAATTAAAAAATTTTGCTCTGTTCCTGGCATCTAGGTACTTAATAAATGTTTGTTGATTGGATGAAAGTATGTGTGAATAATTCCTGTTGGGAATAATTAGAAAAGGAGAAGATAAGTCAGGAAAGAGGACAGGAAGAGACAAGAGAGGTTTCTGTGGTATATCCATAGTGGGTTTAATAAATGTAGGCCTTCGAAAATACACTTTCATTACTTAGAACGAACTGAGAGCTGAGATGGGCATGCGCAGGAAGCTACAGCTGAATGTCAAAATGAAAAGGCCATTAGATAAAGTGAATGCCTCTTTGTTTGAATATTATCTACAGTAGCATCTGTACACTATGTGAAACAAGATAAGTTCAATGAAAAGGTGAATTTGTTGAAACTTTCAGGGAGGACTATCTTGAAAGGTTTCTAGCATATAAGGAATAATACATGTAAATTTAATTATAGGTACTTGTGTTATTAATTTAAGGTATTTAAAATGACTTTCATATTTTTTCTTAATTTAGCGTATTGCCTGTTTTATTTTGGAAGCTTTCACAGGTTCTCAGGAGGTCTTGGGTACCCACTCAGCTTAACATGGTTTTTTGTTGTGGTGGTGGTTTTTTCAGGAACATAGGTCTCTGTAAGGTAAGGTATACTTACCTTACTGGTAAGACCTTGAAGGCATTAAATGGCAGGTAGTTACTGAGTGCTCCTCACCATGTGCCAGGTTAAGTGCTCACAATACGTAGTTGAATGAGATGAGGCCCCTGCCTCTGAGGGTATACATTGTGGGGTTTACATTGTCATTATTCTGGGTGGTGGGGAGGTGTGAAGGTGTTAGTAGAGCAGGCTGTGGGACTATAGGAAAGAATACAAATCAGATAGAGATTCCTGGGCAGGGGTAAATTCTAAGGGAAAGATGAAGTTATCTGGTTGAATAAGGCTGGGGGGGGGGGGGGGGGCAAAGGGCAGGAGCTCCAGATAGCACTTTGGAGACCCATGCATAATTCTGTGTCTAATACCAGGGGATAATCAAGGAGGAGTCGAGAGACGCAGAGAGGTAGGAACAAGATCAGGAGGAGATGCTAAGTGAAAGAGAGTGACCCTTATTTTATTAAAAGCCTGTTTTAATCAGGGGGTGATAGGCTTATATTTGCATTTTAGAAAGGTCACTCTGGAAATAGCATGGAGAATGGATTGCAGGCAGGGAGATAAACAACGTATCCGTAGGAAACAGGACAAAGTGACTGGCAGTTGAAATAAAGAAGGGGATTATTTTGTAAATGTAGAATCTGTAGGACTTGGTGAAACTTGGTTATGGATTGGTGTGAAGAACACGTGAGAGGCAGGAGTTTTCTAGCTTGGTTGGCTCGATACAGTGGTGGGTCACCAGGATTGGAAATACACGTCAAACCAAATTTGGGGGCTCAGGTGGTTTTTTGTGACAATTTAGGGCATCCAAGATGATTTTCTAGAGCTAAAGAGGTTTTAGTTTAAACAGATTCAATAATTTAGTTTTATTCCGCTTTTGACTTAAAAAGCAAGTAAGTGAAATTTCTTAACTTTCTCTGAGGGGGCTCAAAGGTAAATAGATTATTATATGTGCTTTGAAATTTCCTGGAAATTCATGATCAGGTGAAAGGGAAAAATAGTCCTTTAATTACTGACAGAGAGGAAGAATTTATTATGGTTTTAAGTGTATTTTTAGCCCATAAAACACTGTCTTATTTTTTACACGAGCACGCAGGTTAATCCTGTGGGAACGGATTTGGATAGCTGCTATGGCCATGTGAGGGGTTTACTCACTGGTTTTCTTAGCTTCCTATATAATAGAATCACATTTTGTAACTGTTTAACCTTTTGATATTTTGTTATTTTACCGCGTGATCATCCATTTGTGTATGGAAGGTGAGTGGGAAGATTTGGGGCAAATAGAATGATTATTGAGCCTGTGCTATGTCACCATGGCTTCCTGACAACCATTTCTTTTGCACAATGAAGATGTGTGCCCAGGTATGATGTATTCATTGCCCTTGTTTTCTTTGACCATATACAAGAAGTCTTTTCAGTTAAGGTAAATTTTTGGTTGAAATAAAGAAAAAAACATTTCAGGTTTTTTTTTTTTTAGTTTTATAATATGTTTTTATTATTTTTTTTTTATTAATTTGTTTTTGTTACAGGTGTTTCTCCTTTTTCCCCCACTGACACCCTCCTCCCCATCCCCCCTGCCCCATCCCCAGCATTGTTGTCCATGTAAATCAGTTATGCGTACATGCATATAAGTTCTGTGGTTTATCTCTTCCTTCCCCCCACCCCCTCTTCTGAGAGTTGTCAGTCTGTACCCTACATTCATGTCTCTGGGTCTACCCTGTTCCTCAGACTGTTATGTTCTATTTAAATGGAGCTTTACCATCCTATGTGTGACTCAGAGCCCCTTGGGGCTTGTACACGTGGTTTTGAAAATAAAGTACAAATCTCATTAAGTCCTAATTGTGTTTAAAATTCACCAATAGTCTTTTAATGTTATGTAAGTAATTTTTATGTTTAATATGGTAATATTGCTATTTATTTTCCTTATGATCTTATGAAAAAATTTGAGAAATACTACCACGGAAATTAATTGCATTGTCTTCATAATTAAAGGACTGTTCATATTCTATAAACATCCTTCTGCCATCCCTCCCAATTTTATGGGAATGGAAATTCCATGGTAAATAGAACCCACTAGGTGGTATTTTTAATCTAAAACAAATTATAAAAGACTGTAAGTTACTTAAGGCCAGGGCTTTGTATCCTTAGGATGTAGTGTAATACCTGGTATACAGTAAGCATTAAATAAATTATAAATGCTATTCAATATTTTTACCTCTTTTAGGAATATTGTGCAAAATTAAGTGTGAGGGAGAAAGAGAGAAATTCCAGGGTTAACAAATTTAAGCAAATGGCAAAGCAAATGATAAATGTTTGTAAGTTTTTATTTCACTATAGTTTATTTTCAGTTTTAGATGTAACAACTCAGAGCTCTTGGCAGGTATCTCAGCATTTTTTCAATTAACAAACTATTGCTGTCCTTATTGTTAATTTATCCATTATGTTGGTAGGACAGGCTAATATAAGATCATGATTTTTAAAGTTAAATTTAATTTTTCCTGCTCTTTTGAGATATAATTGACATAACATGTAAGTTTAAGGTGTACAATGTAATGATTTGATATATGTACATACTGCAAAATGATTACCACAAGAAAATTAGTTAACACCTCCATCTCCTCACATAGTGGGAGTGTGTGTGTGTGTGTGTGTGTGTGTGTGTGTGATGAGAACTTTAAAAATCTACTTGCTTAGCGACTTTCACATGTACAGTACAGTATTATTAGTATTTACTATAGTCACCAGGCTGAACATTATATCTTCAGAACTTATTTATTATAACCAGAAGTTTGTATCTTTGATCACCTTCACCTTCACATGTTTCCTATCTCCCACGCCTGCCTCTGGCAATCAACAGTCTATTCCCTGATTCCATTAGTTTTGGACTTTGTTTTGTTTTTATTTCCACCTATTAGTGAGATCAAACAGTATTTGTCTTTCTTTGATCTGTTTCACTTAGCATAGTGCTCTCTAGGTCTATCCATGTTGTTGCAAATGGCAGGATTTCCTTCTCTTTTTATGGCTGAATAATATGCACATCTTCTTTATCCATTCATTCATCTGTAGACACTTAGGTTGCTTCCATGTCTTGACTGTTACAAATAATGCCACAGTAACCATGGGGTGCATATATCTTTTCAGGTTAGTGATTTTGTTTTCTTTAGGTAAATGCCCAGAATTGGGATTGCTGAATCATATGATAGTTCTATTTTTAATTTCTTGAGGAAACTTTATACTGTTTTCCATAGTGGCTATACCAATTTACATTCCTACTGAGAGTGTACCGGGTTCCCTTTTCTCCACATCCTGACCAGCACTTGTTATCTCTTATTTTTTTGCTAATAATTATTCTGATAATTGTTAGATGATACCTTATTTGCATTTCCCTGATGATTAGCGATGTTGAGCACCTTTTCCTGTTCCTGTTAGCCATTTATATGCCTTATTTGGAAAAAATGTCTATTCAAGTCCTTTGCCAATTTTAATTGGATTATTTGTTTTTTTGTTATTGAGTCGTATGAGTTCCTTATATATTGGATATTAACCCCTTATCAGATATGGAGTTTACAGATATTTTCTCCCATTCTCTAGGTTGCCTTTTCATTTTGTTGATCATTTCTTTTGCTACACAGAAGCTTTTTAGTTTGATGTAGTCTCATTTATTTTTGCTTTTGTTGCTTGTGCTTTTGGTATTACATCCATAAATTCATTGCCAAGACCAGTTTCCAGAAGCTTTTTCCTATGTTTTCTTTAAGGAGTTTTATGGTTTCATGTCTTACACTTAAGTCTTTGATCTGTTTTGGGTTAATTTTTGTGTGTGGTTTAAGTTAGGGGTCCATTTTCATTCTTTTTTTTTAATCCTCACCTGAGGACATTTTTCTATTTATCTTCAAATAGAGTGGGAGGGAGAGAGAGAGAGAGAGAGAGAGAAACATTGATGTGAGAGAGACACATTGACTGGTTGCCTCCCGCACGACCTCGACCAGGGCCAGGGATGAACCACAACCGAGGTACGTGCCCTTGACGGGAATCAAACCCGTGACTCTTCGATCCGTGGACCTACGCTCTTAACTGCTGAGCCAAACCGGCCAGGGCCATTCTCATTCTTTTACATGTGAATATCTAGTTTCTCCAGCACCATTTATTAAAGAGATTACCTTTTCTTGTAGACAGCATATCATTGGATCTTGTTTTTTACTCTATTCATTCACTTTGTCTTTTAATTGGAGAATCTAATCCATTTGTGTTTAAAGAAGTTATTGATAGGTAAGGACTTACTATTGCCACTTTATTCATTGTTTCCTGTTTGTAGATCCTTTATTCCTTGATTCTTCTCATGCTGTCTTCTTCTGTAGTTTGATGACTTTTCATAGCATTCTAGTTTGTATGTACTACAGGTTATTTGTGGTTATCATTTTAGTATGTACTACAGGTTATTTGTGATTATCACAAGGCTTATATAAAATGTATTTATAACATCCAATTTTAAACTGATAATAACTTTAATAGCATACAGAAACTTTATATTTTTACATTTCCCCCTTACATTTTAGGTTACTGATATTACTGTTTACATCTTTTTTATATATCCAATAAAATTATTTTAGTTACGGTTATTTTTACTGTTTGTTTTTTAACGTTTAAACTAGAGTTGCAGGTGAATTATACACCACCATTACAATATTAGAGAATCTGACTTTGACTATATACTTAAACATTCATATATTTTTGCAATATTAATTAGCATCCTTTTATTTCCACTTTCTACCTAGGTTCCTGGCCAGACAGGGCCACCAGTTTAGCTCTGCAGCTGGAAAGAGCCTCTGGCTAGGATCTCTTTTCAGCTGTAGCTGCAAGGAGGAATGTAGTCTTCCAAAATCTGAGTGCTGGTTACTATACATTCCACCTCCTTTGATTCTGATCCTCTGTGGTCAAGCCCCTCAGATTTCCCCAGTGATCCCTGTGAGGCAAGACCTAAGTGGGACTCCTGGGAAATACCCTGCTGGGGGAAATGGATAGTCACCATGGGCTCTTTTTACCCCGCACTATAGAAACTGTAGGCCCAGGGGACCCTCTCAGTTCAATGCTGTGACTGTCCAGGGGAGGAGCAATGAGGTCAGAGTTTTGCCACTCCTCTTATATCTCATGTTGTCCTTCATCTCTGCGGGTAAAGGGGGCTCTGAGATTTTCTCAATGATCTCTTGTCTATGGATAGTTGCTAGACAGTCTTCTTGTGAGGGGGGTTGCAGTGGGGAATGACCTATATTGCCATCTTGATCCATGGTTTTCTGATTTTTAATCCCTGTTGCTACCAAATTGCTGAAGCTCTTCAAAAGAATTCTCCCCCATATATAACTATGTCTTGAAATCCCTTGATCAACATACCTAAAATTAAACCATGATTTCCTGATTTTTTTTTTTTTTTATCCTCACCCGAGGACATTTTTTCATTTTTTGTTCAGATAGAGTGGGAGGGAGAGAGAGGAAGAGAGAGAGAGAGAAACATCGACATGAAAGGGACACATCGAGTGGCTGCCACCCGCACGACCAACCAGGGCCGGGGACAGACTGCAACCGAGGTACATGCCCTTAGCGGGAACCGAACCCGGGTCTCTCTGGACCACAGGCCGACGCTCTAACCGCTGAGCCAAACCGGCCAGGGCCGTGATTTCCTGATTTTTACTTGCCTGTTGTTTCCAAATATAGGAAGCTCTAAAAGTTTTGCTTCATTTTTATATATACTTTACTCTTGGAATTTTATATTTTAAAAAAGTTATGGCAGTTTGATCTCAGTTGCAAAGAATGAAAATTCTTACATTAAAAAAAAAAAATCTTCCCTCTCAAGCCACTTCCCGTTAGCTTGCAAAACACTCTTTGTAAGGTGGTTCATGTCCATTAATGATGGGTCACAGTGTCTATTCTGTGTGTATAATGTCACCAAAACACAATTAAGCCCCAGAATATCTGAATAAAATGTATCCTGTTCTTATCTAAAAGAAAAGAGGGATTGAGACTATCCTGACTTTTTAAACCATTTTGTTTTGCCGCTTATAATTATTAGAAGTTTATTACTAAATGTCAAAATAAAAGTCAATTAGTGCTTTTTAAGCATTGTGCATCAAACTAATACTTCTTTGAAAATAAAACTCTTTTAGACTTGTTTCAAAAGATGAATGGCTAAATTGGTAGTTCCTTTATCATGTAGTTAGGAAACAAGAAAGTAAATTGACTAAATCCAGTTAGTGCGTTCAGATACATTTAATTTTAATAATAGAATAGAGTTAGGAAAAACATTCTAATAATCTCAGAAGCATCAGTAAATATTTAGCAGATAGAAAAGAACTAAAATGTTATTTTAGGTATTTGAGGGGGAACGCTAAATAGAATTATATTTGAAGTTTTTCAGACCGGTAACTTTATCTCACACACTGTTTCCTACTCATTATTATTTTTATTGGTCCAAATATTTTGTTTTTACGTATTTTGAACAGTTTTAACACAGTAGGTAATACTTTTCTTGGATTTTCTCGTGCTGTAACAAAACCAGTTATTGGTTTGTTTATAGATCATGTAGATGATATAATTAAATTAAATTTATTGTTTACCAGTTTAAATTTATTTTAGCCTTTAATTTTTTTTTACATCTGAAATCTTTGGTGTTTTTCAACAGTCTCATAAGGAGAAAATCAGTTGGTATCATCTGAATTTTTCATATACATCTTTCTTCCCAAAGCCTGCCTATAATGGCTTCTAGAGATAGAAAGATACAATCAGACCTGTGTGGAGAGGGGCCAGATGCTGCTCTCAGAATGTCCCATTAGTATACGTTTAGCGCCTATCATAACCATGAAATCCGAGACCTGGAAAATGCCTAGAGATCCCTGGATTCAGTCGACTGATTTTTCTAAGAAAATAAGGCCTGGAGAAGGGCTGCAACTCAATCAGAGTTACAAAACCTTTAAATGATAAAGCTAGAACTCAAATTTATTTCTTTGGGACTTAAACCCTAGGTCCAATAACACGCTATCCTGAGCCCGGCAACGGGAATTTCCCCAACCCATACCACTATTGGGGGCAGATAGAAGTGGAGGAGCCTCCCCAGGAGCGTGGATAGTAACAAACAGTGACATCCAGCAGGTTGTCACCAAAGAAAAGGAAAAAGATAAACATAAAGCAGTGAGTTTCAAAACATGGTCTGCAAACTCCTGGGAGTTGTGAGACTTTCAGTGAGTGGTCATTTTCTTCACTGCCACACACTGAGAGAGACAGAGAGAGAGAGAGGCCAGCCACTTATACTTAAGTCCTTGATGAAGCAGTAAGAATTAAGTATCAACCCTCAAATGCATGTCCTTTTAGTATTGATTGTGACAAAACAGGAAACATACATAAAACACTTTCACTGAATATCAAAATATGATGGTTGTCTCAAGGAAAAGCACTTGTAAGATTATCTGAGTTGTGAGCTGAACTCGCCATGTTTTCATGGAACACCAGCTGAAATGATGACAGACAAACTGTGAATCTTCAGACTTGGGTATTTGGCAGGGACTTGCTCAAAAATGAACAAAGTAAGCCCTTTCCTTTAAGAAAATCAATTGAGAAGTTTTTGTTTTTTTTTAACAATGATAAAAGCCCAAATCAGAATTTTAGAAAACTTGTTTCCACCGTCATGAACAATACTTGAAGGTTTTTCTGATACGATTGGTAGCAATCTTAATATGATTTTTAAAATATTGTATAATGAAATGTGTTACCATTTGGAAGATCTTCATAACTCCATGAACCAGTATTGTCCAAATGACCAATGCATGGCATTTAAAAACCGGCCATGGGTAAGAAAACCCATTCCAAGTACAAGGTAGACCAGTGGATCTTAAGATAAAAGCATATGAAAGTTTACTGGTATGGTATCAGATTCCACATTGCATCTAACCTTTAAGAAACATATCAAGTTTGGTGTAGTATCAAAGAAAAATATCCAAAATTATTTGGAAGGCCTATTAAAATACTTCTTCTTTTTCCAACTACATATCTCTGTGAGGTCAGATTTAGCTCATCTACTTCAACCAAAACAACATGGCATGACAGTTTCAGAGCACATTTGAGAATTCAGTTGTTTTCTATTAAATCAGACATTGAAGAAATTTGTAAACATGTAAAACATTGCTACCCTTTTCACTAATTATCTTTTGTTTGAGAAAATATGGTTATTTTTTATTAAAATATTTATGTTCATATTGGGTTTATTGTTATTTTTAAATAAGTTAATAAATATTTTTAAATTTCTAATACACTAAATGCCAGTAGATACAACCCTATATAAACCAAAGCTTACTGGGGTCCTCAGTAATGTTTTTATGAGTGTAAGGTGTTGCCCGGCCGGTGTGGCTCAGTGGTTGAGCGTCGACCCATGCACCAAGAACCAAGAGGTCACCAGTTCGGTTCCTGGTCAGGGCACACGCCCAGGTTGTTGGCCAAATCCCCAGTGGGGGCATGCAGGAGGCGGCCAGTCGATGTTCTCTCATCGTTGTTTCTCTCTCTCTCTCTCCCCCCTCTCCATTTCTCTTTCTCTAAAATCAATAAAGAAAAAATATTAAAAAAAGAAAAGAGTATAAAGTGTTCTGACAGTAAATGGCACAGAATATTTGACCATTTATGTCAGTAAGCCCCACTGAGGCAACCAAGGCATTACTACACTGTAGCCTTTCTCGGTCCTTGCCAGCAGAATATTCTTGACTGGTTGAATAAATATTTGTTTATTTTTTATGTGTTTCTTTAAAAAAGAATTAAGGAATCAGATATTATTTTGAAAGGATTCTATCAAAAAATCGTTTGGACCTCTAAAGATGTTTTCTGCTCCAAACAACAGAACATCTAACTCAGCTGGTTTAAACTATAAGATAATGTACAGTTCCGACTTCGCTGAAGGATTGCACACAGGGCAGGTTCCAGAGTTGGTTGATTCAGGGGCTTCATAGGACCATGAAGTGCCCAGTTTCTGCCCATCTGTTTGCTCTTCCATCTTCAGACTGCTAGCAGGATGGCTGCAGTGGGTCCAGGTACCACAGTCAGACACAGTAGTGCCTAAGGGAGAAAAGGATCATTTTCCCTGTGTCTCCTCCTTCGGAGCAAGGAGTCCCAGACCCTGCCCAGCAGACTTCTCATGCCTCAGTGGCCAGGGTTGGGTCACATGCCAGTCCCTGAACTTGTCACTGCCAACGGCCATGGGCTGTGATTGGCTTAAAGTTATTGTTCTGGGGGACATGGATGTGAAGAAGTCATTCACAATGACTTAGTTATTCAAAAACAAAATGAAAAAAAAAATCCTTTATACTTATCCACTTAGCTGGCAATTCATTTGCACAGGTGCCCAATAAGAGAGGTGGCACAAACCTGTGGAAAGAACCCTAAGCCTGAGAATCGGGAGCCCTTGGTCTGGTCCCACATCTGATATTGTTGAGCTGTGGTCCTTCCCACGCTCCCTCTTGTGTAAAATGAGGGCTTGGACTAGAGCACTAGTTCTGATGTCTTCTGGTTCATTGGTTCCTTTATTCACCCACTAACTCCTTCATTCCATGATATTTATAGTGCTTGCTCTGTTGTGGAAGTCACAGGGAATGATCCAAATCTGCACTAGAATGCCACCTGTTTGACCACAACACATGTTGTTCCTCCTGTACTGTGCACACATTGAAAGCCCAAAGGGAAGTAAGATCTAAATTTTCTTTGCTTGTAGAATAAACTGTTTAATGCTCTCAGCAAAGAGCCCTTGCCACAAAGCTCATTAGCAAACAGTTACATCGTTGAGAGTTCTCTCTCATCTTTTTAAAATTTAAAATGTATTCAGAAGTGAGAACGTAGACCCACAAATATATTCTGAAAAAGATGTCTTTGTCCTCAGGAAAAACACTTGGGGGCCTGGCTGTCTATGATTGTTACAGTTCTCTCAGTATCAGAAAGAGTGTGACGTAGAGAAGCAGGCCGTCAAGAACAGAAAGACAGACAAGGGAAATGGGACCATGTTCTCCGAATACTCAAGAGTACTCTTAAACTTTATCTTTAAGATAAAATGCTTAGAAAGGTTTTGTTTTTTAAAACTAAGCCACTAAAATTTTGGAGCCCTTTCTCATGAGCATTGTTGGTTAATTTTTCATGTCACGTGAAGTATTGAGATATCAGGGAGTATTTATCTTGGGAAAAAGAATTAGATGTGATCAGTCCCCCAAGTAATAGGTGAAACAGGGCCTTTTTAAGTTACTTTGGGGACCAATAAGTGGAACATACAGGGAGGAAGATTTAGGGCCACTGAAGAGAAAATCTTTCCAATAAGTAGAACTATCAACAATGATGTGTAAATAGTCTCAGCAATGAGATCTCCATTGCTGAGCATACTAAAGCAGAGGCTGGATAACCTTTCAGCAATGTTGTGGAGAGTTTCTTCATTTGATCTGAGATTGGACAAGATGATTCAGAAAGAAGGTCATCTCTAAGATTCTGTAATTATTATCAAAGCCATGGGACATCTGGTGGTTGGGATCATTAGTTTGAAACAAAAAGGTGATTCATTTATTCATTGAATATTTATCAAGTACCTACTGTGTGTCAGGCACCCTTTGAGACACCGGAGATACAGTAAAGAACAAGCCTGACAAGATGCCTCAGGGGATTTATGTCCTAGGGTAGGCAGACAAACATTGAACTAATAAGACAATTGCATGTTAGGATAAATACCCTGAAGAACACAAGCCAGGGTGATGGGAGAGAGTGATCTGTTTTAGATTAGGTTTTGAGTGAAAGTCTTTGAGGAGTTAACATTCAAGCTGAGACCTGAACGAAAAGGAGGTGTCTGGCCAGAGATGACTGGGAAGAGTGTTGAAGCAGAGAGAACGTGCATGAAAGACCAGGGCAAGAACCAGGTTGGCATGTTTGAGAAGGCTGAATGGCAGGTCCAGAGGAATGTGTTATGGATGGAGTAAGGCATAGGTAGAGGCCAGCTCCCACAGGGACTTAGCCATTATTCTGTCCAGGATTTTCAGTAAAGAGTGGGGTTCTCTGATTCACATCTGTAAAAGATGCCTGACAGGGGACAAGGAAGTAAACAAAGAGGGAAATAAGAAACTCAAGAGAAGTGCAGGTTTACAGAAGCCAAGTAAAGAAAAGAGTAAGAAGTGGGCCCTGGCCACTTCAGTTGGTTGGAGCGTCGTCCTGTACACCAAAAAGGTTGGGGGTTCAATTCCCGGCCAGGGCACATACCCAGGTTTCAGGTTCGATCTCAGTCGAGGCGCACACAGGAGGCATCCAATTGATGTTTCTCACATTGATGTTTCTCTCTCCCTTTGTCTCTTTAAAATCAATTAAAACAAAACAAAACCATATCCTCAGGTGAGGATCAAAAAAAGAAAAGAAGGAGTGGACAGCAGTGTTGAATACGGAAAAATTAACAGGAAGATTATTGATGGCCTTGATTAGAAAATGTTTATGGGCAATAACTTACAAGCCCACTTGGAGTGAATTTAGGAAAAAATGGGAAGTGATTAAGAAAACATGGGGAGTAGAAACCATTCTTACAAAAAATGCTGTAAAGGGGTGCAAAGAAATTGGATTGTATCTGAAGGTCAATGTGACATTAAGCTGTTTCTAAGATAAGAGTTACTACAGCAGCTACTCTGTGCTGATGGAAGGGGGCTGTGGAAATGTAGATGCTGGTGATTCTGGACAAAAAATTGTTTTGCATTTTTATTGAAACCCATAATTTTGTTATCTTTGATGGTGATTAGTTTGTTGGGATTTTCTATATTAAGTTGAACCATATGAAATTACCAATATACACACATTTTTGACCTATAAAAACAACAGTTACATAATTCTACCTAATAGAACTAAGATTTTTCTACTTTAATTTAGATAATTTTAAACTTCTCTCATAGGTCTTTATAATTTATATACATTTTTAATTTGGAAACAATCTCAAACTTATCTAAAAGTTGTAGTTACAGAACAAAGACCATTCCTCCCCACCAAACCATTTGAGAGTAAGTTGCAGACCTCATATCCTCTCCCTCCCTAACATTTGAGTAGGTATTACCTGTAAATAAGAACATTTTCCTAACAAAATCACAATACAATCTAGTAAAATCAGAAAATTAATATAAATACATTGCTACTAGCTAATCCTCTGATGAAGCTATTGAAACTCCATTCAAGTTTTTGCCAATTGTTTCAATAATATCTTTTTTTTTTTTTTATCCTCACCGAAGGACATTTTTCCGTTTTTGTTCAGATACAGTGGGAGGGAGAGAGAGGAAGAGAGAGAGAGAGAAACATCGACGTGGAAAGGACACATCGAGTGGCTGCCTCCCGCACGACCCCAACCGGGGCCGGGGACAAACTGCAACCGAGATACATGCCCTTAGTGGGAACCAAACCTGGGTCTCTCTGGACTGTAGGCCGATGCTCTAACCACTGAGCAAAACCGGCCAGGGCCAATAATATCTTTAATCCCCAAAAACTCTAGTCTAACATCTCACGTTGCATTTATCTATTTTTTATTTTTTAATTCTTTTTTCTTTATTGATTTTTAGAGAGAGAAGGGAGAGAGAGAGAGAGAGAGATAGAAACATCAATGAGAGAGAATATCGACTGGCCGCCTCTTGAATGCCCCTCACTGGGGATTTGGCCCACAAGGTGGGCATGTGCCCTGACTGGGAATCGAACCGGCGACCTCTTGGTGCATGGGTTGATACTTAACCACTGAGCCACCCCAGCCAGGCTCACGTTGCATTTAAATGACATGTCCCTGTAGTCTCCTTCATTCTGGAACAGTGCCCCAGTCTTCCTTGATTTTCATGACCATGACACTTTTAAAAATTAAATGTATTAGGATGACATTGGCTAACAGGGTCATATAGGTTTCAAGCGTACATTACTATGATACACGATCTGTTCATTTCATTTGTGTACCCACCACCCAAAGTCAAATCATCTTCCGTAATCATATATTTGGCCCCCTTTACCCTCTACCACCTTCCACCCCCTTCCCTCTGGTTACCACCACACTGTTATCTAGCTCTGTCTCTGAGTTTCAGTTTTACATCCCACATATGAGTGAAATCATTTTGTTCTTAGCTTTTCTGACTTATTTTGCTTAGCATAATATTCTCAAGGTCTATCCGTGTTGTTGCAAGTGGCAGTATTTCATCTTTTCTTATGGCTGAGTAGTATTCCATAGTATATATGTACCATATTTTCTTCGTCCAGTCATCTATCAAAGGACACTTTGGTTGTCTCCATGTCTTGGCCATGGCGAATAATGCTGCAATGAACATGGGAATGCCTGTATCTTTGGGAATAAATGTTTTTGAGTTTTTTTGGGTAGATACCCAGAAGAGGGATTGCTGGGTCATATGGTAACTCTATTTTTAGTTTTTTGAGGAACTGACATACTGCTTTCCATAGTGGCTGTATCAGTTTACATTCCCATCAGCAGTGAATGAGGGTTCCTTTTTCTCCACAACCTCTTCAACACTTGTTATTACCTGTCTTGTTGATAATAGCCATCCTAACAGGTGTGAGGTTGTATCTCCTTGTAGTTTTTGATTTGCATTTCCCTAATAGCTAGTGAAGTTGAGCATCTTTTCATATAACTGATGGCTGTTTGTATGTCTTCTTGGGAGAGGTATCTGTTCAGGTCCTCTGCCCATTTTGTAATTGGATTGTTTGTTTGGTGTTGAGTTATATGTTTTGGATATTAACCCCTTGTCTGAGCTATTGTTTGCAAACAACACCTCCCATTCTGTTGATTGCCGTTTTATCTTATTGTCAGTTTCTTCACTGTGCAGAAGCTTTTCAGTTTGATATAGTCCCATTCATTTATTTTTGCCTTTACTTCCCTTGCCTTTGGGGCCAAATTCATAAAATGTTCTCTGTGACCAAAGTCCATAAGTTTAGTACCTATGTTTTTTTCTATGTACTTTATTGTTTCAGATATTATATTTAGGTCTTTGATCCACTTTGAATTAATTTTTGTACATGGGGACAAACTGTAATCTAGTTTTATTCCTTTACATGTGGCTTTCCAGTTCTCTTAGCACCATTTATTGAAGAGGATTTCTTTTCTCCATTGTGTGTCTTTAGCTCCTTTGTCAAAAATTATTTTCCCATATGCCTGTGGTTTTATTTCTAGGCTCTCAATTCTGTTCCATTGGTCTGTGTGTCTGTTCTTCTGCCAGTACCATGCTGTTTTGATTATTGTAGCTTTGTAGTATAATTTCACGTCAGCTAGTGTGATACCTCTGACTTTGTTCTTTTTTTCTTAGGATTGTTTGGCTATTCAGTGTTTTTTGTGGTTCCATACGAATCTGGTGATTTTTTGTTCTATTTCTTTAAAAAATGACATTGGGATTTTGATGGAGATTATATTAAATCTGTATATTGCTTTGGATAATATGGCCATTTTAACTATGTTGATTCTTCCAATCCATGAACATGGAATATCTTTCCATTTCATGTATCTTTTAAAATCTCTTTTAATAATGCTTTGTAATTTTCATTATATAGGTCCTTCACATTCATTGTTAAGTTTATTCCTAGGTATTTTATTTTTTTCATTTCTTTTTCTGAAGTTACATTGTTAGTATATAGGAAAGCAATGGATTTTTGTACATTGATTTTATATCCTGCAACTTTGTTTATTTTTTCTAAGAGTTTTTTGGTGGAGTTCTTAGGGTTTTCTATATACAGAATCATGTCATCTGCAAGAAGTGATACTTTTACTTCTTCTTTCCCAATTTGGATTCCTTTTATTCCTTTCTCTTGCCTGATTGCTCGGGCTAGGACTTCTAGAACTATGTTGAATAAGAGTCGTGAGAGTGGGCATCCTTGCCTTGTTCCTGATTTTAGAATAAAAAATTTCAGTTTTTCATCATTCAGTATGATATTGGCTGAGGGTTTGTTATATATGGCCTTTATTATGTTGAGGTACTTTCCTTCTATACCCATTTTATTGAGTGTTTTGATCATAAATGGATATTGTATCTTATCAGATGCTTCTTCTGCATCTATTGGTAAAATCATATGATTTTTATCCTTTATTTTATTAATGTTGTGTATTGCATTGATCGATTTGCACATGTTGAACCATCCTTGTGCCCTTGGAATGAACCCCCTCTTGATCATTATGTATTATTTTTAAAATATATTGTTGTTTTCAATTTGCTAGTATTTTGTTTAGGATTTTTACATCTATATCCATCAGAGATATTGGTCTGTAGTTTTCTTTTTTAGTGTTATCCTTGCCAGGTTTTGGTGTCAGGGTTATGTTGGCCTCATAAAATGTGTTAGAAAGTATTGCCGCTTCTTCAATTTTTTGGAGGAGTTTTAGGACAGGTATCAGATCTTCTTTAAATGTTTGGTGGAATTCACTAGTGAAGCCAACTGGTCTGACCATGACACTTTGAAAAATACAGGCCAATTATGTTGTAGAATGGCCCTCGATTTGGTTTTGGCATGATTATCTTCAGATTATGAACCTTTGACAGTATGGTAGCCCTCCTTCAGATTGGCTTGACCTCCTGCTGTTCACACCCTTATGCAGTCTTCTCCCACATTGTACCAGAGTTGATTTTTGTGACCAAGAGCATATATCAGAAGTGATCAGGTTATAAAAGTGACCTCTTGGATTTCTTGCTCTTGGGGAAGCAAGCTTCATCTTGTGAGCAGTCCTATGGATAGGCCCAATGGCAAGGAACTGAAGTGGCTCTCCAACAGCCAGTGAGAAACTGAGGCCTGCCAACCATGTTGAATGAGCTTGGAAGTGGATTCTTCAGCCCCAGTTAAAACTCAAGTTGACTATCGTCCTGGCAGACAGTTTAATTTTGACCTTGTGAGAGACCTTGAACCAGAACCACCCAACTAAGCCACTCTCAGATTCCTGACCTCCAGAAACTGTGACATAATAAGTGTTTGTTGGTTTAAGATACATAATGAATACATACAGGCAGGAATAGCACAGAAGTGATGGTGGGTTCTTTTCATTATGTCCTATCAGGTGACACACTATTTCAGTTCATCCCGTTACTAATGGTCTGTATGTCAATCCTTTGATTAAAGTGGTATCTTCTGGATCTTCTGGACTTTTCCACTGTGCAGTTACTCTTTTTTGGTCTCTTTTAATTAGTGAATATTTTGTGGGAGAGACTTTGAAACTATACAAATATCCCTTCATCAATCTTTTAATTTATTTACTTATTTATTTTCAGTATGAGATATTAGTTTCCTGTTTTATTCAGTGGCGAATAATTTGTTACTATCATTATTTATTTTGATGTTCAAATTGTCCCAAATTTTACAAGAGTACCTTTAGCTTGGCTCCTATGTTCTTAGGACAAGGTCTCATCATTTTCTGAGCACATCTTTGATTTCTGGCACAAGATGTTCTAATTTCATCATGTTCTTTGCTTGCCCTAGCCATGGAATCAGTCATTTTTCTAAGGATCCCTAGTTCCTTTTAGTGGAAAATGGTATTAAAGCCAAGATCTGGGCACTAGGTGTGCCTTTTGCTATTGGGGTGCTGCTGCACCCAGGCCCATTCATAGAACATACATATATTTACATATATATATGCAAACCTATATAGGTAAATGTATACATATATGTATATACAAGTATATACTACATATGTATTTTGCATTTCATGTTATATAAATGTTTTTATAAATATATAAATAAATATAGGTAAATACATATATTTAAATTCTTAAGTTCATACTGACACCTCAGTGTTTATTCTATCTTTCTCCCTTTCCATATTAGTACTTTCTTCTCCAGTGAGAAACTGGGCTCCTTTTACCCTTATTATATTTATTTACTTATTTGATTAATTCCTCCATCCATAACCAGTCTCCCATCTCCACTGCATCACCCTTTCCCAAACATGGATGCCCTCCATTCAGGCTCTGACTCCATTGCAAAACACCCACTCTCATGAACACCCACTTCATCCCCTTGGGCCGCACGCCACCTCTCCACATGGATACCCACACCCACCTCTGCTTGCTCAGGCTCTAACATACCTCCTCAGGCTACCCCCACACATGGACGCCCTCCTCAGCCCACAGCCTGCAACTCCCCACCTGGATCTGTTCTCTGTTGGGACACCCCCTGCACCCTGCTTGGGCTCTGATTCCCCACATGCTGTCACAGGCTGTCTCTCCTTGCTCTGCCCCATTTAATGGCTTTAGGGCTGACTTGTTCAGGGGAGGAAGGGGAGGAGCAGGGCTTTATAATTTTATAATGGGCGTCAGCAGTGAAAGGGATATCCGCTCCTCCACAACTGACTTGTGAATTTCTTCTGTAGTAGTGGGTTCCAAATTTCTTGTTATACCAGAGTATCATACGAAGCTTATTGAAATACAAATCCCAATGCAAACAAAAGACAACAATAAAAACAGGGAGCAATGAGTGTCCCTAAAAAATAGATTATGGAGAGGCATTCAGTTTTCATTTTGGACTTTTGGTTACTCTTTAAATTGTCTACATTTATACTTATTATATTAATAATACTGACAGTATGGACCATGTTTTCTTTAGAATTTTTTATATTAAAAGTAAAATAAGCATTATTATTTTCTTTTTAAAGGGATACAAATTACAGAATTTTAACCTGCCTGTTGCTAGAGGTTCTGATTCAGTGCACCTGGGCTGAGGCCCAGGAGTCTGTGCTGTATGAAATTCTCCACCAGGGAACCCCTACTCCCCCAGTTCTCCACAAGAGTCCCTCAGTTGCTGTCCAAATATCCACTGGGCAGCATACCCAACATGCCATCACAGACGAACGTGGAGATGAAGCCACAGTCTTTCTGAAAACTGAGGATGGTTAGGTTTTGTTTTGAAGACTCGTGATCCTACTGATACCTGCTTCCGGAAGACAGTTTTCTCTGATTCTTATTGTTAGTAAAAAAATGATTAATTAAATTAAATTTTAAAAAAGCCAACTCTGAGAAGATGCAGGTTACATACTCTTCAAAACTACCAGGGTCATTGAAAGCAAGGAACATCTACTGTCACTGCCAACAGGAGCCAAAGGGGACATGCTGACTAAATGTACTGTGCCCTGGATGGGATCCTGGAACAGAACAAGGATAGTAGGTCAAAACTAAGCATGGACTTCAGTTCATAATAATGTGTCAGTATCAGTTGGTTAATTGCAACAAATATATCATGCTAGTGGAAGATGTTAATAATAGGGGAAACTGGGTATGGGATATGTGGGAACTGTCTGTACTTTGCACAGTAATTATATTAATCTAAAGTGGTTTTAAAATAAAAGGTTTATTAGAAGAAAGATGAAGGTTGCAAGAGATGTGATGACGTGGCATGGCGCACTCAGTGGGCAGCCCTTTGTGAGTTATCAGGAAGAGGTAGAAATATTGAGGGGGCATGGAGAATGTAAGAGGATGTCACCACTGCCAAGTAGCACATAAGACATATGACCATTGCCGTCACCCCTTGGTCTGAGTTTCCAGGAATGAAAGGCCATTGCTGCTGCTGTTGCAGGAAATTCAAGGACAGAAGGGACAGATTGCTGTCAAAGGTCACTGTGTAAATGTCTGTTAGGTGACCATTTACCCCAAGGGAGAATCGGGGTCTGCACACAGGCAGGGAAAAAGGATGCTTCTCATTCTTTGCCCTTTGAGAACAGCTGTTATGCCCTCAACGTGCAACCTGTCCTTTCTTGGCAGAGTAGACCCAGATAACCAGTCTCTGCGGCCAGTGGCTCAGAGTCACTTAGGTGTTCTCTTATTAAACAACAGCTGAAATGTTCAAGTTATAACCTACAAACAATGCACCCAAATACTGTTGGCCACTCCTCTGGTGTTTGTAATAAAACACAGCTGGAACAGAGGAAAACTGCATTTCATTTTATAACAATATGCTCTGCAGATGGGAGGGAAACCATGCAGTTTATGCACTGCACCCTAAATTGGCAGTGTTTTACCTATTTCAAGTCCAAAATTCATTCTGCTTTATTTCTCTAAAACCAAAACTTCTTTTAGAAACACAAATAACATTTTTATTTTACAATTCTCAGAGAGAATGTAAAACCACTGTCATTCTTTTGTACCTGGACCAATAAAAATATTAATGGCTATGGCCAAAACATGAAATATTAAAGTACTACCATTGCTCCTCATATATGTATTGTGGGAGACTATCCCTTTGTGCCCAGTTCCTGGAAGTAGCCCCTTCCCACTAGAACCATCTAGGAACAGGGGTCACCTGGGAGCTGGGCTGCCTGCTCCTGGGTAAAGCAAGAGAGAGTTGGAGCAGGGTGTGCTTTGCTTATTGGCTGGCTATGGTGATCAGAATTCAGTTGTAGAAAAAAAAAAATCTACTCTAAGTAGATTAAACGGAAAGTGATTTATGATAGGATTTTAGGTGGTTTTCAGAATCACTGGAGGGCCAAAGAAACAGACTGTAGACCAAGCTTCCAGGAACAACTCCCAAAACCATATGGCAAACTGTCAGAGTGGCTGCTGCATCTGCCTTGATCAGGAAGTTATCACAGCAGCTGCTGGCTGCAAAACCAGCCACCTCAGCCATAATCAGGAAGCTGCCACTGCGGTGGCCCTCAGGACCATGTCACCTTTGCCACAGTCTGCAAAATAGATACCATACATCTTGCTTCTTTACATATGACTCAGTTCCAAACCTGAGCCTTCTGTAGTACAAGTGGTGGGTAGAACCTAAATCACATTTGGAACCCGAATTGCAAGAGAGTCTGGGTTGTTATTTTTTGCTTTTGAGCCTCTGCACGCTAGGAGAGGAGCTCAAGTGGCTATTAAGAAATCTAACCTGTTATCTGTCAGCCTGTCCCTGTAGCTGTCCAATTATCCATACATGCTCCTCTTGTTATAAGTAGAACCCACTCCCTGCCCCCCACCACTAAGTTATTGCATCCCACTCAGAGTCCAGGATCTCTGGGTTTTGTGCAGCTATCTTTATCAGGTCCAGATGAGGCTTCTTCTAATCTAGTCACCTATAAACAAAAAGACTGCCTGTCTGCTCCCAACATACAATGGCAAAGGGAAAGAAAAACTCATTCAGAAAGGGAGGGAATGGGAAACACAACTGCCATTGCTATTAGCAGTGATCACATTCCACTAGGCAAGAGTGCGGAAAGCACCCTGTTTGGATAGTGGAGTAAGGTCCTTGGTGTACTAGCCATCTCCCATTAGCTGCATTGAAAGTACAGCTGATAAAAAGCCATTTTTTTATGTCCCTAAGGCTAGCTGTGTTTCTGCTGCCCTGTAGGCACCGCCTGAGTAGCCAGATGCAGATGAACTCCGTGACTAAGGGCTCTTCCGCCTTCTCTCCACTTCCCCCCGACAAGCTTGTAATAGGCTCCAAGGTGCTTATGTGTATTGAACTATATATATAAAGATATAAAGTTACCTTTTAAGAGCATGATGTTCCAACTCTATCTAAGAGATAGTAAATGTTACAATATGTTATCTAGATTTGTTGGCTCCCTTACCCCAAGATGCTCATCAACTATACTTTTGTTTCAGTATCTGCACATCAGAATGGACATTGTAAAACTGGGTTCACATGGACTCATTTGAAGTATATCACTTTGTGGGGAGGGTTTAAATACATATATATTGCCCTTTCCACAGCATTCTGTTTAAAGAATATATACATGGCCCTGGCCGGTTTGGCTCAGCGGTAGAGCATCGGCCGCGGACCAGTCACGGGTTCGATTCCGGTCAAGGACACGTACCTCGGTTGCGGTTCGTCCCCGGCCCTGGTCGGGGTTGTGCGGGAGGCAACCAGTCAATGTGTCCCTCTCACGTCGATGTTTCTCTCTGTCCCTTTCTCTCCCTCTCTCTCCCTCCCACTCTATCTGAAGATAAATAAAAATATCCTCGGGTGAGGATTAAAAAAAAAAGAATATATACATGTATAAAATATATTAGTGTATATAGACGTAAATATATATTATATATAAATATATCAATTACATGTGTGTTTGCACATAATGCTAATTTTTCATTTAGTGGATCTGATGGCAAATGAGTCTTCAAAAGATAGAGTTTAGCAGCCTTATAGTCATTACAAAAGCATCAATTTCTTGAGCGATATTAAGGTCATTTGTACTTTCATCTGTAAATAATTGTTCTGTGATGTTGATGACACTTAGGCTTAGGCATAAAATCCTCAACTTTTACAAGACTGTTTGCCTTCCATTGATGTGGCTCCCTCACAGGCTAGAGGCAGATAAGTGTCAGAAACACACCCAGTAAGGGTCTTGCTGTCCTCATGCTCTCTCCATGACCAAAATGCCACCTCTTCTATGCCTATCAAAATCTTTAAAGACTTGCTCCGCTCTAAGGAGTTGAGATTCCTTGTTGCTGAGCCTTTGAAGGGCCTTATATACATTCCTGGTCTGCAAGGTTGTACATTTTCTGGTCTAGCATCACAGATTTTTTTTCTTTCCTTCCTTCTTATCACCCCTTTTGCTCCTTTTAATGGTAGTTTATTTAGGGATTGGCATTATTGTCATCTTTGCTTTAATGAATTTTGACCTGCCTGTGAAATTTCTAACCTCCCTTTCAGTATCTCTGCTGGAGGACCGTCCAGCCGTCCCATTACAGTGGCAGCTGTTAAAAGGATATGGAAATGTTTGCACTTGAAGGAGTCAGATCTGTTTACTGTGTTGTGTCATATTCGTTCTCTCTCAATGGATTAATAAGACTGAAACAATTGGACTTTGTTGGGGATCATGTATTAGATTCACAGCGTCTTGTGTGTATGTAAATTTGTGTGTATAGACTTGTGTCTTTTAGCAGGAGTAAAAAGGGAAATAATTATTCTTTACTTTAGGATATTTAGAATGTCATCAGCGGCTAATAACATGGGTTTTTAATGGCCCGATCATGTTTAAGTGCTTGTCCCTCAAGCCTGCCACCTTTACTCTGTGGGGTCATATATCTACCCAAAGATAAAAGTGCCCTAGGCGGGCAAGGCAGCAAAAACATTGAGTGATTACCCAATTTCCAACTCTGAGATGGGTGTGACAGGGTATATGAAAGCAAATGGAGGCAAAGCCTGCTGTCTAGGATCCTAGCATATAGGGGTATATTTTGCCTTTTGCTTTGTTTTATTAGATGTGGTTTGAAGATTGACACTTTCCTCTTGATTTCAGCCCATTTAGTAAATTTATTAATCTCTCTGAGTCACTATTCTCTCACCTCTAAAGGGGGATAACAACTCACCTCTCCTGCCTCACCCTTGTTTCTGAGTCCCTTTGATAGCTTTGCCCTGTGGAAAGATAGACCTGCAGGTTATCTGAGGACAGGAGCCTGAGGGCAAGGCTTCTGATGGGAAATCCTGGTGTCCCTATGGCTAGCTAGAGTGACCAAGATCACACTGAACTCAGGGTCTGCATTTCAAAACCCGAAGTAAATCGTCCTTCTTAACCACACCTTGTTCATTCATTCAGTAAATACTTACTGAGCATTTACTGTGTGTCAGGTGCTCCTCTGAGCATTGGGGATGAAGGGGTGATAGAGGTGACATTCACATCCAAGTAAGTACATACATAAATAAAAGTTTGGATACTGGTAAGTGCTATGCAGGAGCATGTTATATTAGGGTAATGGGCTTAGAAGGACATAAAAGTACCCACAGTTTCTGAGGAAAAAATAAGAGTAACGTGGTTCTAAAACAGTCTATCCAGTAGAAGTTTCTATGACAATAGAAGTGTCCCGTATCTGCACTATCTAGGACAGTGACCATTAGCTGCGTGTGGCTCTCAGGCACTTAAACTATAGCTAGTGCTGCTGAGGAAGTCATTTTAAATTTTATTTAATTTTAACTAATTTAAGCATAAATTTAAATAGCCACGTGTGGCTAATGGCTACCACATTGGACAGGTGCAGTTTGAGAGCTACTTAGGTGTGTATACTTGTGCAAGAAATGTGACTAATATGCAGCATTAGCTTGATTTCTTAATAGGAAGAAGCAAACACGTTCTCACTGGATCACCTTGGTAGAAGAGATTCACAATCAGACTTCACTATATGAGTAATTTGTTGGGAAGAGATGAGCAACCTAACAAGGGGACTAAAGAGAAGCAATGGATGGTCACACACACAGCTGTTCGAATGGCATCCACAAACAAGGGCAAAGGGCCTGAGAAATATTAAAGGCTAGAGAGAAAAATCATTTCATGACAATGTATACATCATAGGCCCCTCTGGCAGTTAGAGGATAAGGGTTATTTCCTAATAGAAGTTTCAAAGCTGGCAGAAAGACAAATAGACTAACAGTCAAGGGCTAGTACTATTTGAGCATTTGCTGAGGTTTTGCTCCACTGAGCCCAGAGTATCTGTTCAATGTGAACGTGCCCTAATGATAGTTTTCTCCTAGAAAGTAGAGAAATGAGGGAAACAAGCTAATGATGACTGTCATCTGCAAATATAGGAGTTGGTCAAGATCTTCTGTAAAGTCTTCTTCAGCTATGCTATTCTTTTGATTCTGTGACTCAGTCATGACCAACAAAGAATGATTTGGTGAGATGAAAACAGCTATGTTGGGAGAAAACTTGGAGTTTGTGGTAGCAGTAGAAGGGACCATGGGAAGGGAAATATATGGTGTCTGGAACCATTACTAAGTTTTCTGGAAATGCCAGATGGGGTTTGATGTATGCCCAAATGCTAATGATAGGAAAAGTGTAAGATTTTAACATATGGAAAGCTATCATATATATAACATTATTGAAATTATCAAATATTGTCTAGTTTTTCTATCACCAACTACAAATCATCATGACATCACTAAATTCGGAAGACATTTCAATCTGACCAATTAAACAATTGCTTGTGAAACCAACATATGTGTATTGGGTGTAAGTCAGAAAAAAACTTCAACAGGAATTGAACTTTAAAAGGGATTCAAACATTAGTTCTGCATCCAAGTGTGAGATCCGGTTATTATCCGACAAGGTCAGATTTTAACCAAGCGAGTAATACCACATTTAAGAAAGAGCATAAAAGGGCACCAGTAAGATTTTCTTTATAAAAATATGTGGTGTATCTAATGGATTTCTGCCTGAAGTGCTGCTCTTCTGTGAATGGGAGCTGCATTCAAGGCTAAGTGTCATCTGTCCTCGGTGCCTGAGTGCACCCAGCAATATGGGTTAAGTAGCCCATAAATGAGCTGGAAATACATTGTTCCAAACAAGACTGTAACATTCTTTGAGGGGAACTACAAAATTCTCCTTAAAGATAGAACTAGGTATTATAGATAAAAAGAAATGAGCCTGCAAATTTGTAACTAATATTTTATCTCCAGAAATACAGCTAGCATTTGAATTAGGGGCAAGAGTTCTTATGCCTTTGGGGGCCGTGAGGAGAAGCTGGAAAAGTCTTCCCTCTGTTTATGGTTAGCAGAGAAAGGTGGATCCATTTTTCCCCCACCGTGAAAGTGCAGTAGTAAGCCAACTCT
Organism: Tadarida brasiliensis; assembly: GCA_030848825.1. Lineage (NCBI taxonomy): Eukaryota > Metazoa > Chordata > Mammalia > Chiroptera > Molossidae > Tadarida > Tadarida brasiliensis. The sequence continues at coordinate 47,520,534 of CM061262.1, read as the reverse complement.
TTTTACTAGAATGAATAAAAAATATAGTCTTACAATTTTCACATCATTTAGTGTTTAAATACTGTGGGTTTTTTTCTTTTCATCCAGAAACAGTTGCCATATAAGCTAATAAAAAGACAATTCCATGTAGCATTGGGAATGTTAGTGGGTTTACCTCCATTTCCACCCAGTGCCTTCAGAAACAAAATGCCAGCCAGCGCCCCCGCGAGAGTCTTTGATGGTTTGTGTTTCTTCCTCACCTTGGATATGTGTAAGCCAACAGCGTAATCATTAGGAAATGTGTGGTGAATCTAACATTGCTGCTTATCTTTAGTTAAATGTTAAATGATGATTTCTCAATGTAGGGTTAGTGATAGTATCAAAAAGAAAGCTCTTGCTTTGAAATAGTCAATTTTGCTCATTGTCCACAAACAAGATTTTGGGTAGCATTTTAGATCATTTTAGTCTCCTTAGACCAAAGATTCTTAAACTTTACCAGGTATCAAAATCACCTGGAGGACTTGTTACGCCTTTGCTGCTCCCCACCCTCAGGGTTTCCAACTCAGTAGATCGGGAGTGGGCCTGAGAATTCATATTTCTAACAAGTTTCTAGGTGATGCTAATGCTGCTGGTCTGGGGACCACACTTGAAGAACAGGCCTTAAGACTGAGGAGCTCATTCTGATTATGGGTATGCCTTAGGCTTCTTCTTTCTGGCTCAAATCCATTAATAAACATTTTAACATTACAATTTTGTTGCTTAATATAGACTTTGGATCTAGAAGAATAAAAAGGACAAAGGGGCAGTTGATGCATTTGCTGACTCCCTACATTGTTTTGAAACTCTAGTGAGATGGTGTTGGAGCCCTGAACCCACCTGCCACTCAGTCTGGTACCATTTAAGGCCAGTGTTTGGCATTTCGCATTGAGAGTGTTTGTAATGGTTTCCCTGTACTAACGTAGCAGCGAAGCTGTTCACTGAGAACTAGAATGAGGACTCCTGGTTGATTTACTGAAACCCGAAGCAATGGGTGGAAGTGGCTGGTCCGTGTCCCTGTTTGTGGTTGTCCTGGCCCTGCATCCTCAGACAGTCACTGGGCCCTGGGCCTGTTACCCCCGCAGCCTGCATGCCTGTGTTTTCAGCTGAGACCCTTGAAGGACAAAGCAGTGACTTGGTGACTTGGCATTTTCCCTTCTCAGCTACATTAAGGTTTAGTTCCCAGACTGTGTCTTGCTCCATTTGTGGGATGTCTGGTGTGATTTCAGCCAGAGAGGTCTTCATTAATGCACAAAGGGTTCCGGGCAAAGGTCTGGCTTCAAAGGCAGGACAGAAACCATTAGTCCTATTTAAAAATTGACTTTAAATGTCTCATCTGTAAAAAAAAAAAAAGAATATAATTCCTGTGCTTCCTGCCTCTAAGATGGGTGCAAAAATTAAATAAGAATATATGTGAAAGGAACGTGCGAAGGAGGAGATAGTGGACAGGTGAAGAGGGTGTGGCTCAGGAGGCTTTGCTGTGGCTGGTGCTTTGATGACAACCTCAGAAAGCACTAATGGAGCCTGCTTTTTAAAGATCAAGTTAAAATGAGTTGACTGAATATTATCAACCTTTAAAGGGTTCTAGCATCTCACTTTGGATTATGCAAATGACTGCAGAGTTGCTGTGTTTGTGAGGGAAAATTGAGAAGAGTCCATATATTAATCATCCTAATTATTCACCATTATAATGTGTCAACCACAGACATATAACTGTAACATTTGTATTTTGAAGAAAATCACTATTGCCAGGCTGGTATACAAAGTGAGGTTCAGAATCTCAGGATTCTTTCACCTTAGCCCTTAATTTTTTTTTTTTTAACTTTGAATAAACCATTTTATCCTTTGATTGTTGTTTACTTAAATGAGGATCCAGTCTAAGGTTTTTTGGAAATTATCAGAGTGCTTTGAGAAAATGAGAGTATTTCATAAACTATATACCAAATTTGAGTTGAAATGTATTACTGAGGTAAAAACAGTTGAGGTTAGCTCCAGGGGTCCCAGCTAACCTAACAGCCAAGCATCCAGGATGTCTTCCTGGGTCCCCTGGTAAAGGTGCACATGCGCAAAGCTCGGGCCCAGCCCAGCAGAGGCGGTTCTGCGGGCTTTCTCTCGTGTCATCTTGGTGCTCTGCTGTGGAGAGCTGCCTCACTGGCAGGGCCAGCCCTGGGCCAAGTGGCCGAGGGTGTTGTCATTGTACACCCGATCCCTCACCACATCGCTTTAGATTACCACCCTCCTCTGTGGGTGGCCTCTTCTTGACCTTCCACCCACACTGTGCACTTACTCACTCTGCAGCACACCTACTTAGTTGACTCATCCCTGGAGGACTTGCCTCCAGCTAAGAATGTAATAACTAGTAGGTGCTCACAGACACCGCTGCATTATGGCAGGGCCTTTCTGGAAACAGCCTTCCCTGAGGGATGGATGGCAATGTCAAGCATGGCAGCAGGCTAGGTGGGGTGGGAATGGAGGGGTATTTTTGAATAGAGATTCTTTTTTTTTTTTTTTTTTTAATAAGAAGTTACAAACCTGCTTTTTTATTTATTTATTTTGGTACGTGCCCCTAGCGGGAACCGAACCCGGGACTCTCAGGTCTGCAGGCCGATGCTCCAACCGCTGAGCCAAACCAGCCAGGGCTGAATAGAGAGATTCTTGAGTGCTTTTCCAGATCACGTCAGAAAGGAAGGAAGCTGCCTTGACAGATTCCTGGTCCTCATCCTGAAGCCTGAGGGCCGGTGTGTTTCAGAATTCAGAGCTCTGGGGAGGTACATGTGCCTTGTAGTGATATCCGCAGGGTGGTGTGAGGCCGGTCTGATCATGGAACACATTAATGATCACACGAAGCGGGAAGCGTGTTGTCAGCTCACGTTGGGATGTGCCGCCCATGAGTTCCCGTTGGGTCAGGTTTCCCCAGCAGAGTCACACTAGGTTATTAAAGCTTTTAGGATTTCAGAATTGCAGATAAGGAATTATGCACCTATAATTATTAACAATGGTTCACGTTTACTGAGCACTTACAGTGTGCCAGGCACTAGGTATGCTAAGCGAGTACACATAAACTCATTTACTCCTCTCATCGGCCTGAGAGGTAGGAATTATTAGTATTTTCTACTTCACTGATTCCTACTAAATCTGCCTTTAGAACATTGATAACTATTAGAACTGAAAAATGAATTCAGTCAAGTTGCAGGATACAAAATCAATATTTCAAAAGATGATCGAGTGCCTGTCTGCCATGTGGCCAAGGAACATGTAGACAGCCCCCACCTGCAGTTTCTCCAGTCAGGCGAGGGGGGCAAGTGAGCGCAGGTATGGGTGTGCCCATGGCTATGGGAACAGGGGAGGTGCCTGCCCAGCCTGTGCTTCAGGGAAGGCTCCCTGGGCCGGTGCTGGCCCAGCTCTGTCCTCTAGGCGAAGGTGGAAGCCAGCCCAGAGGGGACAGAGGTCACTATAGCCCCTTGTTGCTACTAAGTCCGCGTGTTCAAGGTCAGCAGCTCTCAGACGCTTTGAGGCCCCAGCTCCCTTTAACGTAGCCCTCTCTTCTCTTTTGCAGAACACCTATCTCAGCTTTCTCACAAGATAATATCTACGAAGTTCAGCCTCCAAGAGTAGACAGAAAATCTACAGAGATCTTCCAGGCCCACATCCAGGCCAGTCAAGGTATCATGCAGTCCCTGAGGAAAGAAGACACCTCTGTGTACCGGGAATACATCAGAAACCGCTACCTGTGAGGGAGAGCAGTCCTCGTGCGGCCCTGAGGGGGACCAACAGAGTCAATTTGCTTATGCGGTAATCTGCTTTGTCTCATTTGAAGAGGGTGATTTCTGTCAGTCCTTTACATCTGAAGGGTTTTCCTCCTTTTGAAACTGGTGAATTATAAATTACAGGTAATAAAGAAATGACTGAATATTTTGCTGTCATTGCCTTTGCTTTATTTTTAAAATATTTTGTTTAGAACTGTGGTCAATATAGTATCACACCATCCCATTAAGAAATTAATTTACTAGATATCCATTGAGCACCTGCTGTATGCCAGGCGCTGTGGGAGGGTCTGGGAGTATCACAGTAAACAAAACAGACCAGTGAATTCCTCTCTTGTGCAAAATGAAGTCAGATTATTTTTCTTTGTAGTTAACATATTTTTAAAATTTATTCTGATGGTTTTTATGTTAACTTTGTGTCTTGATCAAAAATGTATTACTTTGAAAACCCTGAAATATTTATGGATAAAGGGACAAGATGTCAGCCAAACACTAGTCATTGTAAATCTGAGAAAAAGTAAACAGTTCTTTGAACTATTCCTACCCTTTTTCTATAGATATGAAATTATATAAAATCAGACATTAAAATTGGTTGATGGATTGTGTCACGTGATGTGACATCTGGTGTCGTCAGGGTCGACTCATCGCGTGCACATGCGGTCTGACTGTTCTCTGTTCAGTGCAACATGATACGGACAACCCTGCATTTTCTAACAGTTAAACACAAATGACTTCATCTCATTATGTCTGTGCTTTTTTCCCCCCAAGTTGTCTCAGTTCTCCCGCCTCATAAATAAAATTGAGAAGAAAACCAAGCATCTAATGGGAGAAGAAAAACTGATCAGCCAAAGTGACCTTGACGGTATCTCCAACCCTGAGACTGGGATTCTGTGGAAGATTCTACATTGCAGATAAAAGTTAAGCCCCTCCCCCTGCCCTGGCCAGTGTGGCTCAGTTGGTTGAGCCTCCTCTCATGCATTGAAAGGTCACGGGTCCGATTCCTGGTCAGGGCACATACCTAGGTTATGGGTTCACGGGTACAGGAGGCAACCAATTGATGTTTCTCTCTCCCGCTCCTTTCCCCTCTCTTTCTAAAACCAATAAAAACACACTTAAAAAAAAAAAGTGAAGCCCCTAATAATAGACATTTGATTGATGCCATCATAAAACCAGGATGAAAAAAAAAACAATAACCAAGAGGAATTTGGTGTCGTCGGTCAGAATAAAATGCTTAGAGTGGTCAGAGAAGGCGAAGCCGGCCCAATGCTTCACACATGCTTTTCTTGAAGTCACGTTTTGCTCTTTTAAAATGCATTCAAGTTTTAAAATATATTCTTTTTTTCTGGTTTGCCCTCTGGCATTTTTTATTTGTTTTCTCAATCTCTCCTGCCTAACAAACAATAGAGCTAACTGATGATTGGTATGGTTAAATGAACCCTTTATGAAGGAAAAATGATCTGTTTTGCTTCCTTATTGAGACTGAGTTTGCTCCCTTTGGAAGAGGCGATGGATGATTCTGGAAACCGCACGTGTTCTGATGTGCTCCTAGCGTGGGTCAGGTTTCTCCGCACGTGAGCAGCTTCCTTCAATAGACTCTTGAGACCCCTTTTCTTTTGCAGAAGCTGGAGGGCCATTTACTAATAAAGAACAGAAAGCTATCATTAGCTGTAGTACCCACACACAAAGTATTTTTATGAGTTCATTTCTTTGGTGCATTCATCTGAGTGGACTCCGATGTAATTGCCATGCAGTTGGTAAATAAGAACGGCAGTCTGAAACTGATCCCTGGTAGCTGAAGAAGACTTTTTCATAAAGAAAATCACAGAACTAAACCACTTGCATTAGTTTATTTTTTTATTTTATTTTTAATCATCACTCGAGGACATTTTTGCATTCATCTTCAGATAGAGCAGAGGGAGAGAGGGAGGAAGAGAGAGAGAGAAACATCGATGTGAGAGAGACACATCGAGTGGTTGCCACCCACACGACCCCAACCGGGGCCGGGGACAAACTGCAACTGAGATACCTGCCCTTAGGGGGAACCGAACTCGGGACTCTCTGGTCCACAGGCCGACGCTCTAACCGCTGAGCCAAACCAGCCAGGGCTACTTGCATTAGTTTATAGAGCAAGAGGAGGACTGAGAAATAGGATTTGCTGAAACAGGCAGCAGCTAGGATGCTGTTGAAAAGTGAGAGAAACATGGCCTGGAAGAAGGGGGAGGGTCACAAGCACTGTGGGCTCAAGGTTAGGTGCAGAAACAAGAAAAGTGCCTCCATCTGCATTTTTTGTTTCTTCTAAAAAGCAAATTATTCCAGTACTCACCTACCATCTACCATCATTTTTCCTTTAAATATGGGAATTATAATTTAAATACAAAGTTTTCTTTTCCCTTGCCCTCCCCCCCCCCCCCAATGATTGTACTTTAGAGGGGGTTGGACTGGTGATAAAATTTGTCACCTGGTCCCAAGGTGGCAGAATAGCTAAGACACGTGTATTCCAGATACTGCAGTCAGGGAGCAGTGGCATCATGGTGCTTCTCTGGCTGCAACAGCTGGATTGGGTTCTGAGTGGTTCCCTGTGTGCAGGGAGAGGGACTGCATGCTTACATTTGTGTGTGGGGATCTCTGGCTACGTTTGAAGACATTTCTGGAAGTGTTTGGGGGAAAGAAGGTTTGTGTGTCTGCTGGGCAGCTAGGGTTTGAGTGTGCACCTGCTGTTTTGTCTAGTACATCTCGTCCTCTGAGGAGTGCCTCCCCTGCACACTACCCACCACGATCCTTCCTTCTGACCCAGAGTCACTAGGTCAGGGCAGGAGAGTGAGATGAAATCCTCTCTGCTGCTCCTTTTCCTGAATTTGTTGAACACGAGCGGTGTGCTGGGAACCATGCCAGCCGCTGGGGCTTAATGAGTTAAGGGTGAGGAAGACTGTTCCTTGCCCTGAGACTCTGCAGCGTAGAGGGAAAGACAGCTTCGTGAATAATCTCATGCAAAATAAATTCTCAAGGTCACTGCTCTGCACAAAGCCCCTGAGGCCCCAAGGAGGGTGTAACTAACTTTCTAGGAAAATGAGGGAAATTTTTACTGAACTTTTTTTAAGAGAATGACGAGAAACCTCACACATAAGGGTAGCAGGGAGGGCATGCAAAAGAACAACAGAAACAAGGAACACAGACTATGTGGGGGCCAGAAAGTCCTTAGTCATTGCTGGACATGGGGTTAGAGGTAGAAAGAGGGGAGGTAGACAGATGAGAAGGGAAAGGTTGGGAAATAAAGTTGGAAAAGTAAGTCAGGTGAGATTAGGCTAACGCGGTGCTCTCAGAACCCCATGACAATCTTAAAAAAATTATTGAAGATCCCAAAGAGCTCTTATTTATATGGGTCCTGTCTATCAATATTGATCACACTTACAAACTGAAAGTGGTAACTTTTAAATATGTATAAATGTATTAAAAAGAAACCCATCCCATTTTAATATAAACAGCATATTTTTATGAAAAATAACTTCTCCAAAACAAAACATAATTAATAAACCCCTCACATGTCAAATTGCATTTTTTTTTTTTTTTGGTGAAAAGTAACTTTTTCAAAACAAAAAAATAATAATAAAGATTGGCATTCTTTTATATTCCAAATCTTTTTAACATCTGGCTTAATGGAAGACAGCGGGATTCTTGTATCTTCTACATTGAGTCTGTTTTTATATGTTGTTTTGGTTAAAACATATAAAGAAAATCCATCATTACACAGATACGTTGGAAGAAGAGTATTTTAATAGTCTTTTTAGATGGTTATGGATATTCTTTCTTACTACACAAACACTCAATAAGTGGTTGTTTCTTAAAGGTTAGTTGCATTTCTGAGACTGTGTCAATGAACTTTTCACAGTGTGATATTAAAATCCGTTGGTCTTTTTTGTTCTTAAAATGGATCTGTTACCCATGCCTGATTTTGTAGCAGCATGCTTTGGCCATTTGGAAAGTATCGATTCACTAAGTTAAGAAGATCTTCCAAAGGTTGACAAGTTCATTTACAGCCACCTTTAAGCTTTGGGAAGCTGCCAAGCTCATAGTGGTGGATACAGGTTTTCCAAAATTCTAATGTTTGCTTGAAAGCCCAGATTTTATCTTTGGCAACAAAATACTGCCAATTTTTCATGTAATGACAGGCAGCCTCACTTTATTCCTTTTCAAGAATAAAGGCTGCCAAATAACCAAGCCTGAGAACTGACGTTTGTCTGACAGTCCTTCTTTCAGGTAAAAATGGTCTTTCTTGAAAAGAGTGGCAAGTTTAGCTCACAACTCAATTACAATTATTCCTCAAGGTAACTGCTATACTTGGTACGCAGCTCAAATGCCCTAGGTGCACTTCCCATATCGTCACACAGAATATTTCAGAAGACTGGACTCAAGGGTGGAGATTTAATAAGATTAACCACCTTTACTGTTTTCTCAGGGACATTCTTAAGTGAAGCTGGTGGCTAATCTGAGTGCATGGTGGTGAAGCGCACTGTGCTACCAGCAGAGTGGGGGTCCCTGCCTTGACTGATGCTCAGGCTCCAACACTTTTGCCCTCCGTGGCTTTTGCACAATCAGTGCCAATGTGGACACAGTGAGAAAGGCAAATAATGCCCTAGTATTACTATGAAAATGGTGTGACCTGGCCAACTCCCTGAACGCGTCTGGGGAACTCCCATGGGCTCGTGAGCCACATTTTGAGACCTACTATGCTAAGAGATTATAGGCTTTGACTGTTAACTTGTGGACAGGTGGGACCATTGAGGGTCTTGAAGAGAGTGCCTCATTTGGACACAATTTCTTCCTAGTGCTTCCAGCATCCTGGCTTCTTACAACACTTAGCACACTGCTCTGTAGAGTGTGTTAGGGGTCCGTCTCCCCAAGAAGACCGAGGTTGTGGGAGCAGAGCCATGCCATGCTCCCCTGCATCTCCCATGCCCCGAGGCCTCAGTAAATGCTGCTGAGCGAATGCCCAGAGGGCGGTTCTGGCAGCACTGTGACCCTGGAGGCTCAGGACCAGCAGGAGACTTGAAGCATCCTGTTGCCTTTGAGTGTCTGACCCATTTAGAATAATGTTGACTTGTGCCTGTTTTATTTATTTATATATATATTTTCTTTACTGATTTTAGATAGAGAGGACCGGAGAGGGAGAGGGAGAGAGAGTTAGAAACATTGATGAGAGAGAACATCAATTGGCCTCCTCCTGCATGCCCCCTGCTGGGGATCGGGCCTACAACCTGGGCATCTGTCCTGACCAGGAATCGAACCAGCGACCTCTTGGTGCGTGGGTCGACGCTCAACCACTGAGCCACACCCGCCGGGCAACTCGTGCCTGTTTTAAAAGACATCTGAGGGAGATTTAACTGCACTGTCCTTCAACCCCTCACTCCCAAACCTGTTGCATGATTCTACTACCAGCAGGGATGTTCTGAGTACAGTCCCATGTGCCTTGTCTTTCTGGAGGAAAAAGGTTTATGTGAATATATATTTTGCTTTTATGTGTTACATCCAAAAGAATCAGCTAGTGCAGAACCTTGATTTAGTTGGATTTGGAATATACTAAAAATTATATTGACAATGTTGAAAATTCTTAACTATGTACTTTTTTTTTATTCCTATTTATTTACTTTTGATGGGGAAAGTACACTAGAGATTATATTAATGTACTGTTTTTTATTATTCACTTAACTCTGGAGAATTATAGTGTAACTTTCTACTTCCAGAAGAACTAGCTATACAGGTCTGGTTTTTTCCCAAGAGATATGGATACCAATTCTGTTAAGTTTGGCTTGCGTCAATAAAATCTAAGGCCTCTGAAAAATCAATTTGAGAAAAAATACCACATGTTGGCAAATCACATGGGATAAAAAGCCTTTATGAATCTCTTCCCTGATTATGAAGTCATCTTTAATTCAGTTCAATAAAACATTTAATTTTGTATCTTCAGAGAGAGAAATTCACAGGTCAGCTTGTCCACAGAAAACATTTAGTAAATGGAAGTATATGACCTTTCAAATCATCATTTCAGACCAATTAAGCTTGTGTAAAAAATCTATTTTATATTTTCCCCATGAAATCTTTAGGGCAAAGATTGAAATCTTTGGGATAATAAAATTAAATGTCTCTTATAAACCTACTGAGAGGCTTCTACATTAAAAAAATTGTTCAAGAAATTCAATTTACTACCTGCATTAAGGACTCCTATTTTACATACTTACTAGGGTGAATTTATTACTATTTTTAAACAAAATTAACTTGGGGGGTTGGCAGCCACAGTGAGGGGCTCCTCTGGATCTGAGTCGGCACCTGCTGCTCGTGGAGATGCCCCCACCTGCAGTAACCCGGGGCCCTACTGTGCTCTGAGGGCTCGGACCCATCCAGGGCTATAGGAAAGTATTCTTTTCTCTAACAGTGGTGCTAGTCTCCATCTTATGCCACGGGGTGTGGTATTTTATGATGCACCATCTTGACCCATGAGGAGGGAGCCCTTCCTAAGGCTTCCATTTGGCCAGCCCACTCTGAGAACTCTTAACCTATAGTCCAAGGATCCAATGTAGACATCACTCCAACTGCCAAGTATAACAGTTCCAATTACACATTCAGGCCCTGGGGAGAAGACCACCACAGACCCAGCGGGTCCACGGTGAGCTGGATGTAGCCTGGTCTCCATTTCTCACCTGGCCCCTGTGAGCCCTCACTCTAACGGGACCATGATGACACTTTGCATCTCCAGGTGTCAGTGCCATCTCAGACCTGTGATTGAAATGTCTGGGTAGTTCTCGTTCCCCGTTGTCCAGCCACTCCAGTAAGTGGCCATAGGTCACCTAGGGACAGGCAGGAGGCGCTGCCATGGAATATACTCGCCGCGCGTGGTCGCATCCTTCCTCCTCCAGGTGCAGCCGCTTCTGCGGTCAGTAGAGCGATAGATCGGAGAACGGCTCAGGTCTGGGAACTGAGCAAGGCACTGGCTTTTTCCTGGGGCGTCCTCAGCCTCCTGCTCCTTCACTCTTTCCCTGGTGAAGCAGCACCCTCGCTGGTTGCCCATCTGTTTTCCCCTGGGACATCATGCTTTCTCATCGTCAGCCGGTGGGTCAGGCCCCAGCTGCCTGTCCCATTTCCTGGTCACTGCAGCAGTTGCAGCCTCCTGGCTCTGGCACGTGAGTGCTGCCACGTGACCTTCATGGTTTCGGGACCCCACAATCCCCATGGCTATCATTTTGTTTTCACTTTTAAAAGCCATTCTGTTAAGGTTGCTGGTAAGTTCATCTGACGCCCAGAAAAATACGATATGTAAAAATCCTTAGGTCATTTTAAATGTCTATTTTAGGCTTCCCTTTTAGCAGCTGGAATCTGATTGAACGGCGGGTGTAACTCCAGTGTTATATCCTTGAGTACTTAGGGGTGCCAGGCACACCGAGCTGCAGAACTTGAAACAGTTTGAGGCCGGGCTCCGCACCAGAAGAAGCAGGGCAATAGCTCTGGCGTGTCCGCTGCTGCTCGTGTTAGAGGGGGGCCAGGGCAGCCCCAGCTGCTGGACACATTCCTCGGGGCCTTTGAACAGAGTGGGGTCAGGGCTCTTGATTGCCCTTTTTGGTGTCTGTTCCATTTCACAGAGGTCAGCTTCACGAAACCTGGTTATGAGGCAGTTACTTTGTATGTGATAATGCACAGAGGTCAGTTTCAAATTGGGAAATATGTTCATGAAATAACATGTTGAAAATTGTAATGGGGAAACATTTCCCTTGAAGGAATCCACAGCAGGGCTTCCGTCCTCTGTGGGAAAGCAGCACTCTTGAGCCCGTGTAGAAGGTGGAGTCCACCCAGTCTTTACAGGTGGGGATCGCAGGGTCCAGATCTCGAAGGAAGGACCTTTGCAGGACCCCTGCCGGAAGGTGGAGCCCTAGCACTTGTATCTTGCCAATTGGAGCCCCAGAACATGAGAGGTAGACCAACTAGACAAATTTGGACTGAAGAAGTCCTCAGTCTTAGGAGTGAGCCACAAATCTTCACCCTTCAGAGTGAGTGTCCCTGGGGGCTTTCGGAACCAAAGGCGCTCTGCCTGGATCTCCTTTCCCCCAGCACTCTGACTCATCCCACAAGCACATCTGGGCATTGACCCTTCCCATCCCCCACCACACAACCACCAGCCATCCATGTCACTCTTCCTATCTTAAGAGGTCCCCAACCTCCTCCGACTGAGGTCCCGCAGAGATAATAAGATGGCTACTAACTAACATGAATGTACCCATTCACTCCTTGGCTTCAGCACACCTCCAGATAACTCATTCAACAAAGTGTTGTTGTTGCATCAGCTATGAGTAGACGGGGTAGACACACAGAGAAGCTGTAGCATTAGGGACCAGGTCTCCCTAAGTGTGTCTGCCAGTTACAAAAAGGAAAAAGGAGCTGTTGCCATGTGACAAAGTTGGACCATGACAGGGTTAGACCTGAACCCCGACTGTGTGCTAGGCTCTTTGCTAGAGACTGAGAATACAATGGCGAGCAAAAGAGTTCCTTTCTTCAGGGAGTTGAAAAGGGCACTTTGGATCCATAATGGTAAGCGTGGTGATATGTGCTAAGTACGGGGCATCGGGTGGGCACACAGGAGAGTACCCAAGCCAGCAGGACTTAGCTGGTTAGGTAGAGATAACTGAAAACAAAGCCTTATGTGGACACATTTCCAGAGGTTCTCCATTGGTGCAGGAACCCCTTCACAAATGTGCTATCAACCTTTGATCGGTGTACGTAACACATTCAACGACCAATGAGTGTCCATACAACTGGGTGTGTTGTGAGACAGAGGTGGGCTGGGCTGCTGGGCAGCGTGGTGTGGAGCAGGCAAGAGGGAAGATGTGGAGCACAGCCAAGTGTCCTCCAACGAGAGGACTTCCACACATGGGAATGTAAGAGAACGCGGCCCAGAGCACTTCAGAGGTGTCCAGGCAGCAACAGTACTGTTCACACCACTGAACTGCGCCGAAGGCAATGCTAGGAATCGAACAATCACCATGCTATATTGCAGTCAAGACTGTGTTGCCGATGCCCGGCAGGTGTGGCTCAGTGGTTGAGTGTCGACCCATGCACCAAGAGGTCACCGGTCAGGGCACATGCCCAGGTTGTGAGCCAAATCCTCAGTGGGGGGCATGCAGGAGGCGGCCAGTCGATGTTCTCTTTCATCGGTGCTTCTATCTCTCTCTCCCTCTCCCTTCCTCTCTCTCTGAAGTCAATAAAGAAAAAAAATTTAAAAAGAAAAAGATTGTGTTGCTGAGATGGTTGGCGGGTTCTTCTTTGTTCTCATCTTTCAACATCTTCACATACATCACCAAGCCTTTCAGTATTAGAAAGAATGCTGTGATCACACAAAAAAGTCGAGAATTGCTGCATAATAGTCCAAAGCAGAGAGAAGCAAAGGTGGCGCATTTTCTGCTGCCAAGTGGGTAACGACAAACAGCCCCGCCAGCCCATTAGCTGCCTCTTCCCGGCTCCGAGCGGGCAAGCTCACCCAGTGAGCGGGTTAGGTAAGCTTTCCTTTTGCTGTGAGTGACAAAGCAATTTCTCTACACATTTTTTGAAAGATTGTTTTCATTATGAGAATTTGACTTTAGTCCCACTTTCTGAAGAAAGGGCAGGGAGATGTTAACAGTTTCTTTGGTACTGAAGGCAACAAATTATCCACAAAAACTTTCAAGACAGGAGCCGTGCGAACATGACCACCGGCCACAGCCTTTCCGTGGGTTGGCCACCTGAGGCGGAGGAAGGTGACTCCTTGCCAGCAGGGGTTGCCTATATTCCTGCACTTACTGTTCCCGGGTGTGGTATTTAGCTGTAATTTCACAGATCAGAGTGCTTTGAAGACTCCACTCTTCGGGGACCCAGACACAACTTGAAAAATCACCACTCACTCTGCCCAGCCAAGTGCCCCCCAAATCTGCCTTCCCCGTCAGCTCACACATGGTCTGGTCTGAAATGAGGAGCTGCCAGGGTGACTCTCGGGCGCTGGGAAGCCGGTGAGTGGAATGGACCCTCTAACAGACTGAGAGGCGGTTTAGAGCCATAAAGGGCCTGTGGAAATAGCATTTCTCTCTCCAGATGCTCTTAAAGGACTACTTATGTATCCCCACCATGCAATCCAAGTTTAGATTAATTCACTCTCCTCAAGTCAACCCTGCTCAGCTACAGCAACTCTGTGCTGGGCTGTGCCCCGCATGAGGTTGTCCCCGCAGGGAAGGGGCAGACAAGTTCAAGTACAAGTTTGATGTTCAGGGCTTTGCATACGTCTTCACTTTAATTCTCCCAAGTCTGTGAGATACTTGTTATTTTCCTGTGGTGGGAGAATCTATGGGGAGCGCGACCTTTCCCCTGACAGCTCACTCTTTTACTCCTTCGGCTCCCTCAGCCAGGCCGTGTAGGGACCACAGCCATCGCGAAGGAAACAAAGGGAGAATTTCTGTGTTGGTTTCTGTGAGCCCGTGACGTGGGTGGTCTATTGGAATTGCTGAATTATTGGAGGATTTAAAAAAAGAGAGAGAAAGAGCGATTCTCTTTTGCCTCTCCTTCCCCCATCCCCACTACACACACACACACACACACACACACACACACACACACACACACACACGGAAAAGATGATGGGGAAACAAGAATACACCTGGGAGGGTCCTGGAGAGATGGGCTGTGGTCACAACGATGTCCCTCATTCCACATGCTCTCCTTGCAAAGTGACTGTGATGGTCTTCTCAAAGGGAGGTGGGGTCTCCGTTCCCTCCCCTGGAGTCTGGGCAGTCCTGGAGGCCATGTAGCAGCAGCACGATGTGGGTTCTGAGAGTAGTCCTTAAGGGCCAGGCAGCTCTGCTTGGGAGCTGGGACACTTGCCTGTGAGCCCTGAGCAGACATGCTGTGAGGAAGCCAGGTCACATGGAGGGGTCGCGGGCCGTGTTCTGGCTGGCAGCCCAGCTGAGGTCCTCACCGACAGCCTTGGGAGGGAAGAAGCCTTCATCAGAGCAGAGAGAGGGAAGGTGTCCCCATGTGCTCTTTGCAAATTCCTGACCCATAGATTCCATGAACATAAAAAAAAAAAAAAAAGATTGTTTTAAGGAACCAAATTTTGGGCTAATTTGTTTTGCAGAAATAACTAGAATAGGGCCCAGCCTTCTTTTTCCAGGGCTGGGAGAAGTGGTAAATCCTAGTGGTGGGTTTGAGGATTTCAGAACAGGGGGTCTCTGTTTCCTGAGAGCTCTGGGGTAAGATCTTAAAAACAGAATGGCGTCCGGCTGGTGTGGCTCAGTGACTGAGTGTCAGCCCATGTACCAAGAGGTCATCGGGTTGATTCCTGGTCAGGACACATGCCCAGGCTGTGGGCCCGATCCCCAGTGGGAGGCATGCAGGAGGTGGCCAGTCGATGTTCTTTCTCATCGATGTTTCTATCTCTCTCTCCCTCTCCCTTCCTCTCTCTCCAAAATCAATAAAGGGAAAAAACAAAAACAAAAAACCCCACAGAATGGCTACAAGGTGGTAGGCAGGGCCTTGGGCAGCCTCTCGGGTCCCAGAAACCTAGCATGCTCCAGCATGAGCAGGGCAATTCCTCTACCCACAGGCATGGCATAGATGGGAAGAGATGGGAAAGGAGTAGTCACCTGTGAGGGCAGATGACCAAGGTCAGACAGGTGGTTCAAAACAAGCCCACGTGGGCAGCCAGCAGAGGAACAAATCCTGCAGCCCAGCCAGTGCTGGGCCATAGGTGAGCCCCAAGCTGAGTCATAGACAGAATCTGCGGACTGTGCAGCCCACGGACCACAGGACCCTCTGGATTCCCAGGATGACGGACCAGGAACAAAAGCTTGATCCCAGGAGAGAACCAGGGTGCCCAGAGGAGGTAAAAACACTCTATGTTTATATATTTTAGGCATGTCTGCCACGTGGTAGGTCCTAGCTGGGGACAGTGGGAGCATGCTCCCTGGCTCTGCTGGTCAGAAAACCAAGAATCTCGGACTTCAGAGGAATGGCAGCGTGAGGGGGCCTCTTGATCTCTCGCCTTGAAGTTTCCACAGTTGAACAGCTACAATTCAACACAGGATTCCCTACCCAACACACATCCGAGAGAGCCGTGCACTGAAACATCTGGTGATCATAAGGTTTTTTTCTTTTACTATTTAATGTGATAAACGAAATGATTTTCTAATGTAATGTAAAATCTTCCTTATATCCCTGAAATAAAGTCTAGTTGGTTGTTGGGAGGAAAAAAAGAAAAGAAAGAAAACCAAGAATCTCATGGTAAACCGTACCTGTGAAGAGCCCACAGTTAGTATGGAAGGCCAAGGTGAGCTTGGGTGGAGTTACCTCGGACACCAGAAGGAACAGAGGTGGGACTGCTGAGTCCTACCGTACGGGCTCAGCCCAGCACTCGCCTCCTTTCCTGCATCAAGCTGCCAGGACCTGGACAGAAAAAGCTAATGGGACTCGAACAGTGTCTCTTTGACTGAGGCCTCAGTGGCCCAACACAGAAGGGGAATGGCTGCATGATCTGCTCAGGCAGATCGGCTTTTGAACTTCCCCAACGGGAACCTGAACTCTGTTCCAGAAAGTCCCAGGGAACAGAGGCTTCTTAGTGGTGACCTGTGCCAAGCAAAGGCTGACTGCAGAGAGGGTGACGGATGTTCTAGTAGATTGAGAGTCATGTAGGACCTTCCGTTGCCCCACATGGTCCCCAGTGACATGTGGGCAAGGACACAATCCTGGGAAACATGGATAAACAAGGGCTCTGGAAGGGTTCAGAACATGCCATCCCCAAATATTCCACTTTGGAATATTGATTATTTTGAAATGAAGACGATTGAGAAATATCAGATGCAGGAAGGGCTCTCTGACCTCCTCCTTTCTACCTAAAAAGCAGGGCATTAATTTCCTGTGAAAAGTGCCTCCTCCGTACCTGGAAGAGAACATTCTTTTCCCTGGAAATGGAGAGTCGACGCACGGATGACTGTATACAAACAAACCTACCAAAATAACATTTGTCTTCCATTAATTTCCC
This sequence comes from Tadarida brasiliensis, assembly GCA_030848825.1. NCBI lineage: Eukaryota > Metazoa > Chordata > Mammalia > Chiroptera > Molossidae > Tadarida > Tadarida brasiliensis. The sequence goes on along the minus strand of CM061262.1, from coordinate 47,503,713 downwards.
TCACATATTTCCTAGTCACTTTCCCACAGTTCATTGCCCCTGCCCAAACCTCTTTTCCTTTGTTTTGTCATCTCCACAATTTATCATTTTTTGTTAAAATGGCATAGAAGCTCTAAGGTCCATTCACTTCTTTAGGTATCTATTTGTTTCTTTTTAAATATTTTTTTCTTTATTTATTTTAGAGAGAGAAGAAGGGAGAGGGAGAGAGAGATAGAAACATAGATGAGAGAGAACATTAATTGGCCGCCTTCTGCATGCCCCCCACTGGGGATCGGGCCCACAACCTGGGCATGTGCCCTGACCAGGAAACGAACCGGCGACCTCTTGGTGCATGGGTCGATGCTCAACCACTGAGCCAAACAGGCCGGGCTAGGTATCCATTTCTTATCTATGAAGGCCTCTGTGTATACATAAAAATATCACATCAAATACAACTTATATGCTTTTCTCCTGTAAATCTGTCTTTCATTATTTTAATTCTCAGCAGCAGTCACAGAACCTAGGAAGGCAGAGGAAAAGTCTTCCCTCCCTGACAACACAACCGTGACGGGAAGTGCGTCTCCATCGCCTTTCAGGGATGTGGGACCAAATATAGAAACTGGGTTACAGGGAAACAAATAGATCTATTTTATATACCCTTGAGTTTGGGGTCTGAGATTTGTACTGTGCATGTTGGCACCCCAAATACCACCGACAGGATCTGTTGATAAGACAAAGCTGAATTTATTCCTTAATGCAGTCGGAGAGAACACCAGCTCATCTCGGCAGTGTCTCAGAGCAGGGAAGGGTAAGGTCAGAATTGACTGAGAATTAGAAGTTTGGTTTAAGGCGGGTTTTACAACATGGGACCTGATGAGGATTGGGTAAGAATGATCGTATGTCAGTCAGGCCTGGTGGAAACAGCAAGGTGAGGATCTGGAAAGGGAGGATTCAAAGAATCTTGTCTGTTGATGCTCTCCACTAAAGAGTTGTTGAGTCTCACAGGACGTTCCTTTAATGAACAATCAAATTTTTGCCTGGGCAAGAGGGTCCTAGAAAAGTAAAGCCCTGCTAATAAAGACATACACAGGATTTACTAATGAAGATAGCACAGTCAAGTCAGCTAGACAGTAAGGGTGGTTTCAGTTAGGTGTCCAGGCTGATTGTGGGAGTGGGGTTCTGTCCTTACCAGCATTGTCCCCATTTTACAATGAGGAAAACGGAACTTACTTACCCAAAGTCACAAAGCTAGTAAGACGGTGGTTAAGAGCATAAACTCTGAAATTAAACTGTTTGGGATTATATGTAAGATTAGAAAGTTACTTAATTTCTCAGTTTATCGTCTATAAAATAAGGTTTTCCTGGCCACAGAGTTGTGATGAGGATTAAATGCAGTAAGGCCTGGAACGCACTCAGCACGGCGCCTGGCCCTGTGTTCGGTGCATGATAGCTGGCAGTGGTAATGGCTGCACAATGGTAAAAGTGGTAGTAGTAGCAGTAATAATAAGTGTAGCCTGGCCGGTGTGGCTCAGTGGATGGAGCGTCGTCCCCTGGACTGAGAGGTCGCCGGTTTGATTCCCGGTCAGGGCACATGCCCGGGTTGTGGGCTTGATCCCTGGTGGGGGGCATGCAGGAGGCAGCCAATTGATGTATCTCTCTCACATCGATGTTCCTATCTCTCTGCCTTCCTCTCTCTCTAAGAAATCAATAAAAACATATTTAGAAATAATAAATGTAGATCAGAGTTCAAACCAGTTCGGATTCCAGAGCAGAAGCGGCTATGTAATTTGCCCAGTGCAAAATAAAAATGCAGAGCCCCTTGCCCCAAAATTAAGAATTCCCAGACCGTGACAGTAGTGCATGGGGCCCTCCTAAGCGCCAGGCCCTGTGTGCCTGCACAGGTCACACAGCCGCGAAGCTGGCTCTGCTCACAGCTTCTTTAAGGAAAATCTCTTGTGCCTTTAACTAGCACTGCATTGTACCAACTGCTTTCTCCCACATCACAGCTACCATCAGAGAAGTTTGGAACCCACGGCAAGGCTGCCTTCCTGCAAAATATTTAGTTGTCTTATGAATGCAGATGCTGCAAGACCTGGCGTTCCTGCACCAGAGTAAGTGGCGCCAAGCAGCAAGCACCCATGGCCTTGTCGCCAGCCTCTTCCGTGGAAAGGAAAGGGAAAGAGAGACGAGGAATACTCAGCACCTACCACATGTCCCAAGGCACACCATGCTTAGGCAAGTCTGATTCTCTCTTTAAAAAAAACTTTTTTTCTTTATTGGTTTTAGAGAGAGAAGTAGGAGATAGAAATACTGATGAGAGAGAACATCGATTGGCCGCCTCCTGCATGCCCCCCACTGGGGATCTGGCCCACAACCTGGGCATGTGCCCTGACCAGGAATCGAACCGGTGACCTCTTGGTGCATGGGTCGACGCTCAACCACCGAGCCACACCTGCCAGGCAGGTCTGATTTTCTTAATCTTTCATTTGAACATCATAGTATGCCTGCCTCTGGTCAGAGGAATTGTGGGTGAATTAGTTTTGAGATGAACTTGTGAGCTTTTCTAGTTCTGTTTAGGACAAAGCCGGGGGGAATGTTTTATTTGATTCAAGCCATTAACAAGAGAAAAACAAAGCAAAACAACCAGAGTAGAAGGTTACACAAGAAGTTAGTGTTTGATTCTGACATCAAACTGCTCCCCGGGCGTTCAAATCATTATGCAAGGACTCTCCAACTCTGGCTTCCCTGGGAAAGAACATTTCAGATGTCGTTTTATAGCACTGGATCCAATGAGGTAAGCCTCCCTTAGGACCTCTGTTACTGTGGAGCTAAAATGTCATTGCCTTTCCTGATTCTTGTCATTAAAGTCTGTAGCCTTGTTCTGGGGCAGATGATGAGTGTTTTACAGGGAATGATGCAGTGTGTGAATCAGCGAATCTGCATATGATTGCAGCTGCCTGCTTCGCGGAGAGTCCCAGCCACCCACAGCTTCTCCCCATGGAGCGCCCCTTGTTTCCCAGATCTAGGGCAGTAGTTCCAGGATGGTGATCCAGCCGCTGACCTCCCAGCAGGGCAGGTGGGGAAAGAAAAGGTATAAAATTACAGCTGGTAGTTGTGGTGGAAGAAAAGGCAAGGGAGGAGAGAAAAAGGAGAGGGGCAGGGATCTTGTGGAGAGGGGCCAGTGCTGATATTCTCAGGAGCACGACCTGTCACTCAGACCACTTAGCACCACCTGTCACTCGGACCGCTTAGCTGTGGACATGACAGTGGACACATTTCTGGGCGGGAACAGAAGCGGCCTGTGCAGTGCAGTTCTGCTACATCTGCAAGTGGGATCTGAAAACTTCAATTGTCCAAATGCTGGGTCAGTAGAAAACTTTTTTCAGTCTATATTGCCACATAAAGCACAGAAATAGAGAGGAACTCACACACAACTGACAACACAAGAAACTCAAAGTCCCAAATGATTGAGGGCAACTCTTCCCAAGGACCCCGTGACCAAGCCAGGCCCTCCTTCCTGCCCCTCTTCCCCTCCCCAGGAAGGGCCTGATTCCACCGGTTGAGAAGAGGGCAGCCTGGAGGACGGGAGCCAATCAGAGTGCAGCCGAATTCGTGTTTTCTCCAAGTTGGCATTTTGTTGGTGCATTACTGGGGGAGCATACTGTACGGGGGGCAGGAGGAACTGAGCAGAGTTCTCTTCCTGTGTCCCCTCCTCTCCTCTCCCAGGACCCGCTAATGCCTTTGGGCCTCCTGGAGGTGGTACTACAGTTGTTTTCCTGGTTGAAAAACAGCCTTCCTCCAGCCAGCCTCTGGGCTCATGTTTGTTTTACTTATTTATTCATTAATTCACTTGTTCGCCAAATGAGCACCTATTCTGTGCCAGGCGGATGCTAGGAACTAGAGATACAGACACAAGGAAACATTTTGTGGAGATACACACACTCTGCTGTAGTCTTTGAGAATGAACCTCCTTTCAAAGTGCAAATACAAGTGGACAGTGAGCACTTATTATGTGCCAAATGCTGTTCCGAACATGTGACGTGGTAACTCAATGAATTGTCACAACAATCCTTTGAAATAAGCAATGTTCGCATTCGCATCTGATGCCAGAGGAACTGAAGCCCAGAGACAGTAACAAGCTTGTAAGTAGAGGGACCAGGATTCAAATCAGACATTCCAGCCCTGGACCCTCAGCCCTTACCCACTAGGCCCACAGCCGAGGGCAAGGCAGGGCTGCTTTGGGACCAGTGTGACAGAGTGTGGCAACAAGTTGAAGGGGAAGGACTCCCCCCTGAAGTCTATTGAAACAGCTCAGGAATGTTGATCCAGAACAACTTAAGGGGCGGACAGCAAGGGGCAGAGGCAGCCACAGCCCCCAAAGGGAGCTGTAGGAACCACACAAAGGCCCAGCCTGTTCTAAAGGGAGAGAGGCTCTGGGGCACCCCCAGGAGCAGTGGCAATTGTACTCTTGGCAGAAGAGACAGTGACATCTAAGGGGCCTCTGAACTTAGTGCCTCCGTAGTGGAGGTGGAGGAGATGGGGCGACACCAGGCAGGAAGGGCGAGGCTGCGCCCCCTTGTGGCTGGGTGAGAGTAGGGACTGGGTTCATGAGCTCAAGGGAGACCCACCTGGGGACCCTAGATATACCTGAGGGGCTCCTCTGAAGACAGCCAAGGGTCCCTCAAGCAAGGAGATGGAGAGCAGCAAGAGAGTCACGGTTTCTAATAGTCCATTTGGCCCCCAAGCCTAGTGAGACCTATGGAAATAGAGTTTGTGTCTAGAATTTCAGGTTCCACGCTGTGGAACTGTTCTGCTTGCTGCAGAGACCTGGGCACAGGTGCTTATACAAAACTGAGTTTCACAAACAGTGACGGGGAAAAGGCTTGGCATGAATATAAAAAGGCAGAGTGGAAGCAACCTCGCTTCTTCACCCTGAGACCTCAGTGCATCCATAGGGAAACTGAGACCTGGAGACACTGCGGGACTTTAGGATCACATGTTAGGGGGTTTGGGAGCCGAGTCAGGACCTCGCATGTGTTCTGTGTCCTTTGTGTGCTGTTATATATCACCGGACTATGAACAGCAGGGGGATTATTCCTTATCTTTTTCTGTAGCTCCCTCAGCATCTAACACGTACCTGGTATATGATAGGCCCTCGAGGGGCATGTGCAGAATGAGTGCACGACTGGTGGTGGTTCTAGATGAAGTGCAGCTGGAGAAACAGGTGCCTGTGGCTACTTGCCGTGGCCCGAGCTCCTGCCTGTCCTGTGTGTGTGTGTGTGTGTGTGTGTGTGTGTGTGTGTGCACGTGTGCGTGTGGCAGGCAGGCACAGAGCAGTGGCTGACCCACTGGGTGGTCTTCCAGCCACTGAAACCATCCTACCTCCTAGACAGTTCTGATTTAGCAATTCACTCTTCAGTTGCAGGAAAACTTTTCATAAAAAGACGGCTTTAGCCTCTGAGGCTGGCTGGATTTACAGATGGAGAGTCTATTCTTCAATGCCAGTGCTCCCTTCAAGTCCTTCTTTTCCAAAACTGGCCTGTATTTAAGCAGCGGGTTTCCCCCTCAGTCCTGTTGCTACAATGCATGTCTCTGTAACCTTAAAAACCCTCTGTCTCAACTACTGATCTGGGCCGTGCTCCCTCTGTGGGAGCCACATTTATTTATGTCACAGAGGTGCTTTTCCATCTTTCTCTGTTTAGCGGTTTGTTTTCTGCCAGTAGGTGCAGTTTTGTGATTTGGGGTTTAAAATTTTTTATTTATCCAATAGCAGTCAGTACTGGGAGGAGGAGGAGGAGCTCACGAAGACACCCTAGGCACCAGCCGGATAGCCAACCCGAGATTCATGCAAATCCCCTGGCTGACGGCAGAGAAGGTGGCACGCCCTGCCAACTGCTGACAGGACGCTTCTGTACCTGAGCTGGTCCTGTGGGATAGTCACCTGGCCAGGCCACTGTCCTCCTTGGCACAATGACAGAGTATTTGCTCTCCTGACCCCTGGCAGCTGGGTGGGCATATGAGAGCCACCTGGGAGCTCTGCTAAAACGCGGCCACCTGGCCCAGCCCCAGGACTCTGATTTCATTGGTCAGGGTCTGGGCCTGGGCACCAGCATTTCTGAGCTCCGCATGGGATCCTTAAGCGTGGCCTGGCCTGAGATCTGAAGAACCAGATTAAAGACAGGACTGAGTAAGGTGTTGCCTCTTCTTGTCTATAGCATCAAAACTTCTACAAAGGTTCTGAGTAGGACAGAAGGTTGGATGAGGTGACTTCCAACCTGGAGAGTCTCTGACTCTGAATGAAGCTGGTCTGAGCCCAGGAAATTGAGTGTGTGTGGACGGATTGGGGGTGGGGCAGGCTTTCTCCATGCAACTACTAACAGGCTCTCAGCCAGTTGCTTCCTAAAAAGAAGTTAGAATCCAGTAATTTAAATAAATGATGTCTCTGTGGGGAGATTTAAAAAAAACAACACAAAAATAAAGAAAAGGACAGTCATGTTTTAAGACATTGGCAGTAATAAATGATATTTAAGTACAGAAAGTAGAGTAGAAATTAGAGGCCTTGACTAGTCTTTCTTTTCTTACTTGTAATGTGGTTTTCTAAGAAATTGTTCCATATCTTTGTCACATAGCCTCACATCTGGTCTCTCAATTTGCTCTGAAAATCACCCAGTGAGAGCCAGGAGACATGGTAGGCTAGGTTGTACCCCCTTACACCAGAGAAGAGAGGCCCACCCAGGCTCTGAGCTTCAGAGGGTCCAGCTCTGGCTCAAGCCCACCATCCTTCTCCCTATGGGCCAGGAATCCACAGGGTCAAGAAGATGTGCCCACTCAGAGCTAATGAGCCCTGGCCTTCTGGGCCAGGAACCGCGTAACCAGGACCCGGTATTCCCTACGTGCCATGGAATGAATGTTTGTGTCCCCCGAATTCATGTGTTGAAACCCTACTCCTCATTGTGATAGTATTAGGAAGTGGGCCCTTTGGGAGGTAATTAATTCGTTGTGATGGGGAGCTCTCCTGATGAGATTAGTGCTCTTATGGGAAGAGACCTGAGGAATAAGATACCTGTCTCCACTGTGTGAGGATATAGCAAGAAGACGGCCATCTGTAAACCAGGAAGAGAGCCATCACCAGGCATCGAACAGGCTGGCACCTTGATCTTGGACAGAAGTGTAAGAAATCAATGTTTGTTGTTTAAGCCACCCAGTCTGTGGTATTCTGTTGTAGCTACCCAAGATCACTGCTGGGCCCTGAGTGGGCCTCTTCCCCGGGCCATTGTCCCACAGCTGACAGCTATGCTGGTGCTTGTGTCCCTGGGCTCGAGGGGTGGCAGAGGGCAGCTTTTGCAGGAACGTGGACATGTAGGCTGGGGCGTCCACATGTGTGGGAGATGGAGTCAAGGGTAGGACAAGGATGGAGGTGCCACAGGCTGGCCCTCGCTGTCCCACCACACTTAGGCACAGCACCGAGATCCTAAATTTCTTTCCAAGTCATTATGAAGATATATTTGTCAAAATAGGAGGATAAAACACACTTTACTTGGTGGCTTATTAGCTTGATTTATAAATTCTAGAGAGTTAGACCTATGGGGTATGGGCCTTCCTCTGTACTCCCGAGTGGAGGTTCAGAGTGCAATGCCTACATATGTACAGTGCTACACGTACAATACACAACCCAGCTGTCTCCATACATCAAGAGCCTTTCTGCATTCTTATGGTATATTATGAAGAACATGTATATAGAGATCATTTCTATTTGTTGAGTGTTTCTCTTGATCCCCATCAGATTTTTCACTGCTTGACTTGGAAATGCTTTGTGCTCTTACTGTCCTATGAAAGGCAGTCACTTTATGAGCAGAGTGTTGATGATTAAACTACAGCAGTCTTCTGAACAGTCAGGGGAATACTAACAAGTAAATAATTTCTTCTTTAGTGGAAAAACAATTCTAAAAGCACCTGCTTCCTAGCTCACAATTAGTCACTCTTCCTTTGAGTTTCAGTAAGTGGATATTTCACAGTACTTGGCAAAAGTTGTTTTATCCCTATCTTCTCCTCTAGGTTCAGAGCCCCTCAAAAGTAAATTCTGCACCTTTTCCCTCTGTAGATTTATAGCACCCAGCCCCTGATCAACATATAATGGGTATTATGTTGTGGTATAATAAAAAATCTATATTTGGTCTTTGTCCTTGGTTACAGGCACACTGCTCCTAAAATCTCCTAAAACCCTTGGAATTTCCTGAGTGACAGGTGTGTCTTTTGTTTGCTAATAAGCTGACTCAAGTGGGGATGGAAGGTTGGATAGTTTCAGGATGAGGGTCTGTGGCCAGAAAAACTAACCACATAATTAGAGGGTTGGAACTTTCAGCCCCACTTTCCAACATCTGTGAAGGAGAGGGGGGCTCCATAGAGAGTGAGTTCAATGATTATATCAATCATATCTAGGTAATGAAGTCTTGATTAAAGCTCTGAAACAATGAGGCTAGGGGTGCTTCTGTGCTGGTGAACACGTTGATGTACTGGGAAGTTGGTGCTCCCAGAGAAGGCATGGAGCTCTGTGCTTCCCCACCACTGATTTCTTGATCCCTTCCCTTTAGCTGTTCCTGAATTGTATCCTTAATAACAAACCAGAAATTGTAGATAAAGTGCTTTCCTGAGTTCTCGGAGTTATTCTAGCACACTATCAAACCTGAAAGGGGGTAAAAAGAATCACCAAATTTGTAGCCAAGTTGGACAGAAGTGTGGGTAGCCCTGGGACCCTGGTGTTGCAACTGGCATCTGAAGTGAGTGGCAGTCTTGTGAGATTGAGCCTTTAACTTGGGTCAGTGCTAACTCTGGGTGCTCAGTGTCAGAACTGAATTGAATATTGGACATCCATTTGGTGTCAGATAAATGGACAATTTGTTGGTGATGGAATTCCATATTTGTTGTTCGAGTGGAAATACCACATATGTATAAAGCACGAGTTGAACTTAAGGGCAGACTTTACTCCAATTTATTAAATATTAAGAATTTTGTCTATGGAATTTTAACACTCTTGATGGAGTCCATTTCCCCAGCCTTGAATATGGGCAGGTTTATCACTTCTTCAACCAATAGAGTATGGTGGAAGTGGCACGATTTGCCTCCAATGCTAGATTATAAAAAGGTCATGCAGCTTCCATCTGGTTCTCTCTTAGAAATTTCACTCTGGGGATTCTCCCTTTTAGAACCCAGCTGCCATACAGGGAGGAGCCCAGCTCCTAGGTAGGCCCATTCGTAGATGATCTAGTTGACTGTCCCAGATGAGCCCAGCTGTCAAGTCATCCTGTAACCGAAACCCAGGTTCGGCTACCTGGCACCATGAAAGCCAAACTCATGAGACAGATGCTGGTGAAAAAGGAAATGGGTTTATTCAAGTGTTGTGCACCTGAGAAGATGGAGAACTCTTGCCCAAAGCCCATCTCTCCATCTCAGCACAGGCAGAGATTTTTACAAGGAAGGAGAGGGAAAGCAGAACAACGAAATGAAGGGGAGGGGGTTGAAAAGTTCTCTATGTGTGGGCCAGCACAGTCCATTCCGATAAGGACCTGGAAGCTGGTCAAGTGATGGTCTGATGTGCATCATCCTGGTCTTTGTCATCTTGGTTTTACCATTGAAGGTCAGCAAATCTCCCAGAACTTGGATCACTGAAGGTCAGAGTCTGTATCTTCTGAAGTTAGTTCCTAGGATTCTTGTACAAACATACTGTTTATCTACAAGCTACATATTAGTCAGAGTCAGCATTTATGGAAACAATGTCAAAAAAATGGTTGGGTGGGTTACAATTTCCCACTGTTATAATCCCTACCAGGTGCCAGCCATGTGAATGAAGAAGACTCCAGATGTTTTCAGCTCCCAGGTGTTTGAGACACCTCAGCCATCAACTTTTCAGTTAAAGCCCCAGAATCCTGGAGCAGAGACATGCTATCCTGTATTTAAATTCCTGACCCACAAAATCCAGGAGCATAATCAAAGTTCTGTTGTTTGTGCCACTGTATTGGAGGTAGTACCTGGACACGGTGTCTGCAACACTGTGTCATGGCCAGCTTTCTAAAACTCTTTTTCTTTATTCTGTGTGAGTCTATTTATTATAAGGCTGTGGCATTGCAACTATATGTAAAAATTACAACATCAGAATTCTGTTAACTGTTAGTTATTGAAAGAACAGGTGATTTTTTAACATGAAAATTATGGCTTTTTAAGATAGGGGAAATACTTTTCTGTATGACAATTTGCTTATTACATAAACCTTTCTACATATCTCTGATTATTCCTTTAGATAAATTCCTAGAGATGGATATGCTGGGTCAAGTGACATGCATTTTTAAAAAAATTTTTTCCCTTTATTGATTTTAGAGAGAGAGGAAGGGAGAGGGAGAGAGAGATAGAAACATCGAAGAGAAAGAACATTGATAGGCTGCCTCCTGCATACCCCCCACTGGGGATCAGGCCCACAACCTGAGCATGTGCCCTGACCGGGAATCGAACTGGCGACCTGTTGGTGCATGGGTCGATGCTCAACCACTGAGCCACACCAGCCGGACAAGTGACATACATGTTTTAAAGGTTATTATTGATTCACATGACCAAGTTGTTATATTTCACATCTAACTCAATGCCTCCCCTCCCTCCAGAATGGGGGAGCTACTTGAGGAGAGGGCATGGCTGCTCATTCATGCTTCCTCCTCCCCCTCACTCTGCTGCTTCCAGGCCCCCTAGATCAGAGTGTTGGGAGGGGAGGAAGAGATAGAAAAGGGCAGATGTCTTTGTCCCTGGTGTGGTCCTGTCTTGGCCTGCATGTCCTCTGGGTCTTGGGCAATTAGATGCTCACTGTTTTGTGGAGCACATGGTAAGATCTTCGGGAGTTCTGTGGGATGCCTCCCCTCAATATAATTACCTCACATGGGAGATGTGCTTCTGTTGGATGTGAGTCTCCCCTCAATTCCAACCCACACTAGAAAAACGCGCAGTACCTTGCTGCTGGTCTGTCTGGACAGGTGTCAGCCAGGCAGCGCAAGCCTGGCATCCTTTGATGGCATCTACTTGGACACAGCATCTCATGCCTCATTATCACACCAGATGACATGGTTGGACCAAGGGCTTGAGGCTCCTTCTCTTTGCAGTGTCCTCTCTAATCAGCTCATTTTTTCCTCAGTCAGTACAAAACACAGACCAGCAACCACACTCTGAGCAAAGGTTCACAGGGTGAGATGCCTGTCTCTCCTTGCAGACACTCTCAAGCCCTATAATCCGTCTGGATGTGGAGCTAGGGGAGCATTCTCCCCTAGGTCAGGAACTCCCTATCCAAAGTCTCCCCCAATTTCCACCTCTTGGGCTTATAGAACTGGTGGGGGGTCGAGGGTGAGGAGAGGCCTGTGGGAATTGGTCTGAGAGTCTGTAGGATGAAGAGATAAGCAGGGCCTCTGCTTCCCAGCTCTGGCTTTTGTCCCAATAATCAGACAAGGAAAAATTCCATTTGAAATTCTCCCACAGTAATCGGTTAAATAATTACAGCATATTCTCTATGAAGGAATAAAATGTAGTCATTCAAAATTTGAAGACTACTCGATGAGAAATATTTTTGACATATATTTAATGAGATATTGCTAAATGAAGAACTCATTTTTTGAAACCACTGAAGTGCATGTTTGTAAGATACATAGTGTATACTTACAGATGTATGAGAACATTCACCACACCATGGTGTTCCCAGAGGGATGGAATTATAGGTAATTTTTTTTCTTCTCGGTGCTTTTTGTGGGTTTTCAGATTTCTTTAAGCACATGCAACTTTGATAAGGACAATTTTTTTTTTTGAAAAATAAAATTAAATGTTAATCTCCCTCTTATCTTTTCCTTTATTAAATTCTGAGCTTTCAGCACTGATGAAACTGTTCTTCTTCAAAGCCAATGACGGAGCAGAAATAAAAGCCCCGGGTGCTGGTGCTCAGTTCTCAGCAGTCCGCAAGAGCACACCCGTGTGGGACCTGCTTCAGCAGAGACGAGCAGAGGCAGTGGAGGCAGCCTCATCAGCAAGTGTGTCAGGAAGAGGGCCTGGCGCAGAGGTGTGCCTCCGGCCTGCCCGTTGGAACCACCTGGGATGCTTTACTGATGCTGGGACAGCAGGAGTTAAAATCTGGATGTTTCAACATGCAACCAAGGTTAAGAACCCTGCCCCAGGGTGCGAGCCTCACCTGCAAGCCTGTCTTCCTCATCATCCCGGCACCTTCTCTGGGAATTTACTGTCTTCTCCTGTATCAACTGTCTGAAAGTATTTGTTTACATATGTAGTCTCTAAAATTATGACTAAAATAGGAGGCAGGAAGATAAAGGCTTTTAGGCCATGTATGGAATTGAATAGTGTCCCTAAAAGATTCACGTCAACCCAGAACCTTAGAATGTGACCCTATTCGGACATAGGGTCTTTGCAGATATAATCAAATTAAGATGAGGTCATACTGGATTAGGATGGGCCCTAAGCCAGTGACTAGTTTCCTTAAAACAAGAGGAGGTTTATGCCCGGCTGGTGTGGCTCAGTGGATTGAGCGTCGTCCCATGGATTGAGAGGTCCCGGTTGATTCCCAGTCAGGGCAGGTGCCTGGGTTTCGGGCTTGATCCCCAGTGAGGGGCTTGCAGAAGGCAGCTGATCAATGTATCTCTTTTACATCGATGTTTCTGTCTCTCTCTCCCTTTCTCTCTCTCTAAAATAAAAAAAATAAATAAAAACATTTTTTAAAAAAGAAGAGGGAGGTTTAGAGACACAGTGGGAAGAAGTCGACGTGAGGATGGAGGCAGAAATTGGACTGATGCAGCTACAAAGAATGTCAGGGGCTGCCAGCCACCCCCAGAAGCGAGGAGAGAGGCACGGAATGGATTCTCCTCACAGCCTCCGGAAAGAGCCAACCCTGCCGACACCTTAATGTTCTGGCCTCCAGAACTGTGAGGCTAAGACTAAGCCTGTTGTTTTAAGCCAGCCAGATCGTGGCCACCTGTTTCAACAACCGTGGGGAACGAATACAGGCTGTTTCAGAAGTTTCCCCATTACGTCTCTCCTCACACAGCTGGACTTCAGAGCTCTCTCCACCTACCTGCCCCGTTTTCTCTGTGCACATGGGTAAAAAAAATGCTTCCTTGATAATACACGTCAATTTTCTTTCAATTATGTGTAGCACAGGAGCTATTTGGTTTGCAAGGTGGAAAAAATCCCCACTCCATATTTTGTTCTGTTGTTTTTCCCAGCTCAATCAGGAGACTTTTCTTAATAGATTCACTCACCTGGTAACTAATGAGAATTGCCAGGCTTTGAAAAGCAATTACTTCTAAGTAAAATAAGCACTTCTCTGAAAGAGTCAGAAAAGGGCTGTACATACTGTAAACAAGGTGCTGTAGAGAGCGATTCAGGACCATCCGTAGGAGAGAACAGGTGAAGCGTGAGGCCTTACGTGGTCATTTACTTTATTCCCCAGCTGTCCAATGGGTAGCACCAATTATGTAAAGTGAGTCCCACTCGGTTGAATAAATGATCATTGCATGCCTTCTATGCTAGGGGCTGGAGATGCAGAGACCTCTGCCCTCAGGGAAACTGCAGTCCACAGAGAAGGTGGAGAAGTAACAATGGATTAGAGCTGAAGTGCGATGCAGAGGCGTCTACCAGCCAAAGTGGTGGCCTGAGATGACTTTTCAATTAAACACGGTGTATGGGACATGAATGTTTCTCTCTGTTCCCTCCTAAAAATGCACTAAAATGAAAGTAGTAGGGAACTAGGCATAAACTGAAAAATGCAAAGAGACTGTAATAAATGAGAAACATAATTGGGTTTGGTAGGATGTAAAACAGAGAAAGAAAAGGATCAGAAATCTGACTACCAAGTGCCTACAGGAGAACTGGAGACCCCTGACCTGTGGGAGGTGGTGGGGGGTATGAGGTGAAAAACAAGAGGTTCGGTTGAAATTCTGTGTAAGAAGAAATTAGATCCCAGGTCCCTTGTGGACCTGGAGCAGCCGAGGGCCATCCCTCCCCACCAAAGTAGGAGATTCATTGTTGAAGAACAGGACCAAGAGGGATGCAGTCAAAGCAGAGAGGGGACAAGAGCTGTTCTGAGGGTGAACATTGACCTCTAAACCAGGAGACTCTGAGCCCTCTGCCTCTAGCCCCCACTCCTAAGAGGCTGACACCAGGTGTACAGCCCTCAGATAGAAGAGTAGTGAATCTCTCTGGATAAAATAAGTGGCCCCAAAGAAAGGATATACAGATAATGACAGAGTTTCTGAAAAAAAAAAAAAGGGGGGGGGGGCGCGAGAATCCAAGTCCTCGACGAATTATCCTGCAGATCCCACCCTAAACCTTAGTCATACAAGGACAAGACTCTCCTCCACGGACACACAGAGCTTCAAGCAAACTTTTAGAATTTAATGAACAGCCCAAGCATCCTCAGACATTTGAGGAAAGTTTTTAACATGGAAAATAGAAATCAAAATAAGTGAACAGCAGAAAGAGAAAACTGAAAACAAAACAAAAACCCTCTAGTTAATAGCCTTGGGGAGAGAACTCATTTCCAAACTAAGAAGAGCCTGCTGTTAAACAGGAGCTTCGCTTACAATAGCCAAGAAGTGGGAACAAATTAAATTTCCACAGACAAATACATGGACAAAGGAAACGCAATATATATACTACATAAAACGGAATATCAACCAGCCTTAAAAAAGAAGGAAATCCTGTCACATGTGAAACATGGATGAACCTTGAGGACATTACGCCAAGTGAAATAAACCAGTCACAGAAAGACAAATACCGCATGATTCCACTTTTAAGAAGTATCTAAAACAGTCAAACTCATAGAGGCAGAGAGCAGAATGGTGGTTGTCAGAGCCTGGGAGAAATGGGAGAAGTTTTTGTTCAATGAATATAGTTTGTCATACAAGATGAACAAATGTATAGAGATTTGCTATACAATGTGCATAAAGCTAACAATAGTGTATGGGACGCTTACACATTTTTTTAAGAGGGTAGATTTCACGTATGTGTTCTTTACCACAATTAAAAAAACAAAAACAAAAAAACCCCACAAAACTCAGCTCTGGCCCATACCGGCTGTATGATCTTAAATTACATACTTTGCCCTTCTGAACCTTTGTTTTCTTATCATTATAAAGTGGGGATAAATAACTACCTTTCGAAGGTGTTGGGAGGATTTAAGTACATAATACACACAAAGCACTGAAGCCAGCAGGAGAGAACAACAACAACAACGAAAGGAATGTTGGGAGAATGACAGAAGATTCGTGGGCATTAACACTAGGACCGCAGAGCCCTCACTCATTGCTGACAGCCTGCCTCACCGCTTGTGGGCCTGGCTGCTGGCCCGCAGCAAAGCTTCGATTACACGACGTCTTTCACCAGATTAGGCTGGTGTCCAGGGCACTGGCTCCTCATCTCACTTGGGCTTATGCCAAAGACGTGAAATTTGGTGCAGATGCCTGAGCCTTAATGCTTCAATCTTTAGACCTTTTAACCAATGCTGTCATTGTTACTATGGGGCCAAAGGCAAGAACGGTGATGATTATAAATAGAGTTGGGGAAATTCCAAAGTAACAAAAAGACTATTGCAAAGCCCGTTGACTTAAAGGATAAAAATATTGACACTAAACTTGTTCAAGATGTTGCCAATAATACAAATGAAGAGACTGGGGGTCGCACCATTACCGCTACTGCATTGGCACTCTTTATGGTCAGGGAAGGCTTTGAGAAGATTAGCAAAGGTCTCATCCAGTGGAACTCAGGAGAGGTGCAATGTTAGCTACTGATGCTGTAATTGCTGAATGTAAGAAGCAGTCTAAACCTGTGACAACCTCTGAAGAAATTGCTCAGATTGCTATAATTTCTGCAAATGGAGACAAAGAAATTGTCAACATTATTTCTGACGCAATGAAAAAGGTTGGAAGAAAGGGCATCGTCACAGTAAAGGATGGAAAAACACTGAATGATGAATTAGAAATTATCGAAGGCATGAAGTTTAATCAAGGTTATATTTCTCCATACTGTATTAATACAGCAAAAGATCAGACATGTGAATTCCAAGATGCCTATGTTCTATTGAGTGCAAAGAAAATTTCTACAGTCCAGTCCATTGTACCTGCTCTTGAAATTATCGATGCTCACCATAAGCCCTTGGTCATAATTGCTAAAGGTGTTGATGGAGAAGTTCTAGGTACATTCTTTTTTTTTTTTTTTTTTTAAATTTTCACCCAAGTATATGTTTTAGTTGATTTTTAGAGAGAAAGGAAGGAAGAGAGAGAGAGAGAGAGAGAGAGAGAGAGAGAGAGAGAGAGACATCAATGTGAGACAAACATCGATCAGTTGCCTCTTGTACGTGCCCCGACTGACCAGGAATCAAACCCTCAACCTTTTAGTGTACAGGATGATGCTCCAACCAACTGAGCAACCTGGCCAGGACAAGTACACTCATTTTCAATAGGCTAAAAGTTGGTCTTCAGATTGTTGCTTTTTCCTGGGGAACTGGACTCACACTAGGGATTGAGGGAGAGCCATATTATAAGCTCTGCATATCTTCTGACTTTTCAAATTATATAAATGTCTGACTTTGGTAAAAATAAATTAAAAAGAAAGCTTAATAAAAGGAGGTAGTACTGCCCTGGCCAGTTTGGCTCAGCGGTTAGAGCATCAGCCCTCGGACCAAAGAGTCTCGGGTTCGATTCCGGTCAAAGGCCTGTACCTCAGTTGTGGTTCGGTCCCTAGGCCTGGTCGGGGTTGTGTAGCAACCCATCAATGTGTCTCTCTCACATCGATGTTTCTCTCTCTCTCTCTCTCCCTCCCCCTCCCACTCTATCTGAAAATAAATGGAAAAATATCCTCGATTGAGGATTTGAAAAAAAAAAGGAAGTACCGAGAAAGACATGATTAACTTTATTTGGAATGTGCTCAGTGTATTAGCTCAGGCTGCATAACAAAATACTATGGACTCGGTGGCTTGACCGACTAAAATGTATTTTCTCAGTTCTGCAGGCTGGAAGTTGGAGATCAGGCTGCCAGCATGGCTGGTGTCTGGTGAGGCTTCTGTTCTGGCTCATAGATGTTGCCTTCTCATTCTGTCCTCACATGACCTTCTTTGTGCATGCTCAGGGAGAGAAAGAGCAGACAGCAAGCTCTCTGGTGTCTCCCGTTGTGAGGACATTAATACCACCATGAGGGTCCCACCCTCATGACCTCATATAAGGACCTTCCAAAGGCTCATCTCCAAATACCATCATTTCAGCATTAGGGCTTAAACATGAATACCGTGTGTGGGGTGGGGAGTGGGGGTGGGCACAGTTCAGTCCGTAGCACTCAGTAAAGACTTCTTAGAGGAGGTGACATTTTCAACTGATACTGAGAGTGGGCAAACAGAAAAGGGAGCTTTTCAAAAAGGGAAGGAGGAGAAAAGGTATAGGGGCATGTGATCGCCCGGGGTGTGCCTCTTCCCACTCACGCTTTCATCTATGCGAGGGATTTCCTTAAGAAGAAACCTAGATATTCTTTTCCTCTTTTCCTCACAGTGTCTGGGGAGGTGGGGTGCCCCTCTCCATCTTGCCTTGGACGGGCGCCATGCTTCCTGTAAGCTGCGCTGTGCAGGTGGAGAGAGCTCGCCCTGCCCTGAGCTACCCCAGCCTGCTGGCCCACACACCTGAGCCGCACCCTCCAGCTCGGCCTCGCTGAGCAATAGCTATTCGTACCTTGATCTGCCACTTTTTTTTATTTCTTCATTCCTTTGTAGAGTTGTAACATGTCTCGGTCATTAGAGAGACAAAGGCTCCTCTAGACGGTACCCAGCACATCACTGAAAGGACATCCAGTGATCTTTTATGCCCATTTACAAATCTTTGACAATTTTTCCTAACAGTGCTTACTAATCCGTTGTCCCCAGAATTCTGCACAGGAGAATAAACTCCTGTTAGAGATTACACATTCTGGATTACAATATTAGCTCAATAATTAGCAAAGATGGGGAATTGAATAAGGCAAGAAACAGACTTAATTTTTTAAAAATTTTATTGAATTTATTGAGTTGCTACTGGTTAATAAAATTACACGTTTCAGGTGTACAATTCAATAATACCTCATCTGTATATTACATTGTGTGTTCACCACCCCAAGTCAAGTCTCCTTCCGGCACCATTTATCCCCACTTTACCTTCTTCTACCTCCTCCCACCTCCCTCACCTACAGCAATCACCATACTGTTGTCTGTGTTTATTAGCCTCTTTTTTCCCTTTGCTTATTCCCTTCACCCTCTCACCCAGGCCCCAGCCCCCTCCCCTCTGACAGCTGTCAGTCTGTTCTCTGTATCCATGAGTCTCTCTCCACTTTGTGAATTTATTTTGTTCATTAAATTTCACACATAAGTGAAATCATATGGTACTTGTCTTTCTCTGACTGGCTTACTTCACTTCACAAACAGTAGTTGTGCTGCCTCCAGTTTCTCCTCTGGTATTTACTTAAATGTCTCCAAATTTGGTAAGATCCTAATAAGATAGTTGCTTTTAATCATGTGGAAATTTCAATTCATTTTCTAATAGCAACTTTAGTTTATTTATTTATTTATTTATTTTAGAGAGAGAGGAAGGGAGAGATAGAAACATTGATGTAAGAGAGAAACATGGATCAGCTGCCTCCTGCACGCCCCCCACTGGGGATTGAGCCTGTAACCCCAGGCATGTGCCCTGACCAGGAATCCAACTGGGACCTCTCAGTCCATGGGATGACACTCAATCCACTGAGCCACCGGCCAGACTAATAGCAACTTTTTAAAAATATCAGAAATGATCACTTAACAAAGAAGAAACAATTACCTTGGGAGGAACTACCTGTAATTCTATGTACTTAGAAGAGCTTTTTTTGTCTGAGCTTAAAAACAGAAACAAAATAAAACAAACAAAACAAAAAACAGCTAATAGACAAACACCTTGGGGAAACATTTTTAAATCAAAGTGTTTACTCGACCAGAAAAGGAGGTAGTTAAACTGACTGACATGGCAGATTGCCATAGACATGTTTTGTGAAGAATCCCCAAGTTAAACTTTTTGCAATAAAGGAACCACATGTTGAAAAAAGTGTGAAAGTATACAATCTAGTCTTTTTCCCATCAGCGGGTCACCCTGAGTTGACTGTCTGCTGGTCTCACAGAGCAATGAGCAAGACAATATTTTTTAGGTATTTTATATAATATAATATTTTATATAATATATAATAAAGTAATTTTTAGTTACTGTATATAATAACTGAGTCGTCAGTATTGTGATCCTCAATGTAATGGTGAGAATAAAAGTGGTAAAATATATGTAACATAAAACTTACCATTTTAACCATTTTTAAGTGTACAATCCAGTGGCATTAAGTACATTCTCAATGTTGTGTAGTCATCACTGCTGTCCATTTCCGGAACTTTGTCATCATCTCAAACTGAAACTCAGCATCTATTCGACAATGGCTTCTCATTCTCCTACCCTGGCCCTGGTCATTTCTGTTCTATTCTCTATCTCCGTAAATGTGTCTGTTCTAGGTACCTCATAAAAGTGGAAGCATACATTTTATCCTTTTGTGTCTGACTTACTTTACTTGGCTAGACGTCTTCACTATTCATCCATGTTGCAGCATGCAGAGTTACACTTTATAAAAACAAGCCAAAGTTCCAAAGATGACTAGGCAAGAAAAAGAAATCCTTCCCACCTGATTGAGTTGGTTCCCCCCTCTACCTGCGCTCAATCTTACTGAAGTTACTATTCACCTGTAAAGCGCAGGGGACACCTTGATTTCTTTGCGTCTCTTTCATTCCCCACTTCACCAAACAGTTCAGAGAGGCCCTTCCTTTCGCCATGTGTTAAGCTCCCATATATTCCCATATACTTTGGGGTCAGGGAAAGAGTCTTGGACCTGATGTGACCTTGGGCAATCGTTAGCTTCTATGACCTTAAGTTATCAGTGAAATGGAGATAAGAAAAGTCATGACCTGACAGAGTTATTGAGAGAATTGAAAGATATACCAAAGTGCTTTGCAAACTGCAAAATATTATACAAATATCAATACAGGCTGATCAGAGCAGACCTTTGTGGGACAGTGAATAAACGGCTGTCCTTTCATACAAAGTTGCCCAAACCGTCTTCAAACATGATCCTTACCCTGTAGGTAAGAATAGTACCTAACAGAACCTGAGAGAACCTAACTGAACAGTGAGACAACTGGGTAGTTGTGGTGTCTGTTAAACACGAGATATTTTTCCTCCTGCAGTCTCACTGTTACACTAGGATCACTGTGCTGGCCACTCAGTTATTATATAAAGTAACTAATACCTAAAAAAATATTGTCTTACTCATTGATCTGTGAGACCAGCAGACAGTCAACTCTGGATGACCCGCGGATGGTGAAAAGACTAGAATGGATAACTGTGCCCCCAGAGAAGCAGACTCTCATTTTGCCAATTGGTTCAGCCTGCCCACAACTATCTGTCCAGAGTTGCTAATGAGTGGCGAAATTGACTGCTCTCACCTCTTCTCCCAGCAAGGGCTGGCTTCTAGGGGAAGTGCTAATGAGCCCTGACACTGTTCCCAGCAGGAGGTCGAGGAGAAGTAAGAGTCCTGAATAATCCACTCACTGTGGCAGAATATTCCAGAACCAGCTATCAAATGGGAACAACCATCCTCTCCCCAGCTTCTCCTGCTTGGTCAGAAGCCTCCAGACTCTGCTTTTTGCACCGGGGCCTTGTGTAAACCTTCACACCGTCCATAAGCTTAAACCAGAGAGAGACTCAGTGACTCGATTTATTTGACCACCGGCCTCTCAGAAAGCAGAGAGAGAGCTCATCCCCTGGTCTATGTCTCCTCCACCATTCTTCATCCTCTTTCCCCAGCAGATTAGGGAATGGCTTCTCTGGGAACACAGCACAATGGAAATGCATAGGATGAAAGAAGTGTTAAAACCCCAATTGTAAATTGGAAAGGTCAGAGCTCGGGCTTTCCTGCAGCGGTGCGTGTGTGCTGGAATGTGTGGGCCGCTGCCAGAGAGGCGTGAAAGCATGCAGGCCAGGCCGGGACAGACCTGACCCTGACCGCATGGCGATGGGAGGTGGAGACTGGAGGTGCAACTGTCAAATGTCAGCCTCCTCCCTGTCTGATCTGTAATAACAAGCATGGGTAACTTTTGTATTAAAAAAAAAAATTCAATAACGTGAAAGAGAATAAACAGTCTAGGGTTTTCTTGTTCATCAACAGTATTTCATATCCTGTAAAACTCTTCATTTTATAGCGGAGACGAATCTCTCCCAGTCTCCTGAGAGCCTAGACCATGAGCGTGGCTGGGTTCGTCTCTTTCTAGTAAAAGAAAGAATGAATTTCAAAATAAAGTTGGCTGTTTTATGACACCCCAATGCCCCAGTTAGAATCTAAGCAGAGGGCGCTGGAGAGTGGACGCCCGCATGGCGTAGGAAGGGAGGAGTCGTGTGGTCACCGTCTCTGGCTGTCCTGGCCTGTCAGCCCCCCGGCACTGTAAGGACTGAGCACATCGACGCAATACGCCAGGCAGCTGTCGGTGCAGTTAAGTTGCTGTGGCCTTTTGCAGCAGCTTTACAGCTGGAAGGCACCTTGGGAGCCAGCAATGATGTAAACCTGAGGTAGCAGAGGGCCCGTTATGAAGTTCCTCCTGCCCAGGGTTTCCTCTCCCTGGAAGACACAGCCCCAGAGCTCGCTACCAGTGTAGCTATAAACCAAGCATGGGCGCGTACCCGTTGCCTCGGAGCCCATCTTCTGCTGGCATCTCATGGCTCATCTTACAATCCTTTCTACCATACGAGCTTTATGCAATTCTGCAGGGAGAAGTAATAGAAAAGTAATATTCATAATAGAAATTTTTATAATTTAGGGAAGGAACTCATGGATATTATTGGATGACGCATCCTTCCCACCAAAGGTGACGGCAAACAGATGAAAACAAAGCCTGAGCTGATCTTCTGTCGCATGGCTCTGGGGACAGTGCTGGGTCCAATCACGCCCCTAGGAGCAGGATGGCGACAGAGGTTATGTGATACGACAGTCAGTCCAGGCTTCCAACAGCAGCTCTAAAGGAGTCCTGCCGTAGACGTTAGTCCAAGAACATAAAGGATGAGAAAAGAAAAAGTAGGAACTCCAAGGACTGGGCAGGTGTTTACAATGTATGTAACAAGGGATTAAGTTGAAAACAGAAGACCCTTTCTGATGGCAAATATTAAACTGTAAACTTGACCACCAAGAACCATTAGAGACCCTCCGTTTTGGGACAGTGAGAGACTTTCTCTTTTCTCTGTGTTGCTGTAGATCACTCCTTGCCTTCAGGGACTGGAAGCACTGGGGCTTTAAGGACTCTTCTTGTTTTGGTCCCTAAGACTTTCTCCCTTTCTGGCTTCCCAGCATTCATTCTATTTGTTGTCAGTGATTCATATATGGCCTTGGCTTCCTACACAGGGCAATGCATGCTCTGTCCTGCTGTGAAGAATTAGAAAGGATGCAGATGCCTCAGGGTTCCAAGGAGGTCCCTTATGATTTCTTTTATCTCCATCCACAGGGATGAGTTACCAAGATGTGGTATTTTCAAATTTATCATCCCTTTTCCAACTTTCCCCCAAAATACATTTTTGCCCCTTATAATCTGCTTGGCCTGACATCACATGTCGAATGAGTCAGAGCTGTCTCACTTAAATGCAGCTAACACTAAAATTGTGTTATCGATTTCTGATGCTCTCTTTGCTTTTCCTTGCTGTTGGTTTGTAAAAGTTGGTTCAACTAATATTACTCTAAATATGTAATGCTGGCATTGGCTCTGTCTCTTCTCCCACTTGCCTTGCTTACTGTCGTTTACTGGAGTCACTTACGTCAAAAATTTTTTTTTAAGATTTCAAATAATGGATTTTTTCATTCTAAAATAGTTCTCAATGTTATCCAGTCTCCTGTCTACCGTAGGGCACATCCATGCTGATACGATCTATTCCTTCTGAAATGCATAGGGTATTAGTAAGCGTGCATTGATAGTACACAGGTATGAGCACTGGAAGGCCCGGGAGAAGTCCTGGCTCCATTACTACTGCCTTCGTGATTTTAGGCAAGTTATTCATTTTCTTTGGACCTCAGTTTCCTCATTCATAAATTGAGCTCTTTGCATTTACCTCACAGGGTTTTTGTGAGGCTCAGATGAGATTATGTAGGTAGGGACGATTTGTTAATATTATTACTAGTATTCTCTGACTCTGCTATTCAACTCTCTCTTAAACTGGAAACACAAACAGATGAGGTCAAAATGGTCTTACAGAGACCATGAGAAGGCCCTGGGCATGAAAAGGGCTATGATGTCTCCTTCTTAGTCTCCTGGTTAATGTCATCTCATCTTTCAAGACCCTGTCTAAAAAACACCTCTTTGAGAAGACACCCTTGAATTTCCCAGGTCAATATAGGCTTGCTTTTCTTTGTTTTCCAGTAGTATCTACCATAAATTTCTCTTCAACTATGTAATACAGGAACCAAAAAAACCCCTAGAAAATTCAATAGTTAGGAGTTTAACGCCTTAAATGAAAATATAGATTGGGAAGTAGAGGTTATAAGTGACTCTATTACACTAGTTATTATATTCATTAAAATAAAATAATAAAGATAGCATCTTAGATAAAGAGAATATGAATACCATTTGCACATTCTGCATTAATAGTAAATATATTGTATGATTTTCCATATGTTAAGACAAAAATCCTTAGGCTTTCCCATCCTTGGCTGTTTCAAGGAAACTCTTAAAAGTGAAAACTTTGCATTCTTATAGACAATATGCCCAATAAAAAAAAGTTCACTTTCCCATCTACTTTGCCACTCAAATGTTCAGTACTTTTCTGATGTTACACCTTGGAGTTGTTGGCTCCCGATTTCCAGCTCTCACTAATTTACAATCACTTGGAAAACTGAAAAGCGTAGCTGCATGGAAGGTCTCAACTCCCTCCTCTCTTGCACAAGGCTATTTAGCTGTGGCTCTGTCCACAACAACTTTATACACATCCTTACCTTAGCCTTTCTGATAAACATTTTCACTTCTCTCCCTCCTGAGGGAGCTCCCGATTCCCTGCTGTTTCCCCCAACATGGCAATGAAAATGTGTTCGTTTCGACTTTGCCATTCACAATATCTTCTTGTTCATTCTCTGCCCCAAGTTCTATCCCCTCTCACTTCCCCAATTTAATGACCTCAAATGGGAACAATTCAATGCATAGATACTGGAACTGGGCTCCCTAAGATACATGTTAGAATTTCATGTAAGGGGAACTGAGGTCTGGAGAACTATCATGGCAACCGCCTCTTTTGTGCCTGTGTCACCCACAAACTGGGAGCTTCTTGGAGATGGGCACATTTTTCTGATGCAACATTTTATCTTTAGCACCAAAAGTCTTACACACCCCAACACATGGGAGGCCCTTGGTCCATACTGGTTGAGAGGACACATGCTTGCCAAGAGACCACTTTCACCCTGGTCTATTTAACAATTTCAGTCAATAAAATGAACTTTCTTGGATGTCCTCTTCCCAATGATAATTTCAACTACTAAATTAGAAAGCCATAAACAGAGATACAGAAGGGCAGGGGGAGAGAAAGTGAAGAAGCTAAATGCAGATAAGGTCCTGACAGTGGTAGGGGCAGGAGGAGAACCAGGCTGGCCTGAGAGTCTTGGGAGTACAGTCCAGGATGTGGGGAAAGGCTTGATGCACCGCAGGGAAAAACTTCAGAAACGTGCCACGTGTCTCTTGCTGTCTGCTGTCACAGTGAGTGCTGCAGGAATTTGGACCGTCCTGTGAGCTAACCAAGCCATACTGGATGCCTGGGTGTGGCCCATGGATGGGGTTGGAAGCCCAGGGCCAATGTGTCTGCATAGATTGTACGGCCACATCCCTCTCCAGTTCCTCCCCAAGGTCCAGTCTGGCAGCTTCCTGCGAAGCCATTAATACAAACGTTCACCCTGAGTTCGGATTTACCTCAGCTTGGCACTCTCCCAGGCTACCCAGTGCCAAGGCATTCACAATTACAACCTCTCTGCCCAGCGTGAATGCACCCCGGGGGCAGGAGCAGACTGTTTTATGGGCAGTAAGCAATACTGTACTGCTTTCTCTTGCACATGAAAAAGAGGAGAAAGCTCAAAGAAGCCAAGTAGCAGGACAAGGCAAGAAGCCAATGCCGTTCTGTTAGTAGGAGCAGGCTGTGCCAGGCTGGGGGTGGTTGCAGGGAGAGGGACAGAGACAGCGAGACTCCTGGCCCCGGGACAGTGGGAATCAGACATTCATAGAGAAACTACCTGCCTTCTCTATTGCAGGTCTTGAAAGCTTCCCAGTTAACCATAGCACATTTGTGGATATTTTCACAACAGAATCAATGCATGGAGTCATGTTAGTCAAAGGTCCTAGAGAAGAAACAACGCCCCGCAGATTCTAGTCACTCCAAGACCACGTCAAAATACCAGACCTGCTTTTTTCAGGTGTCAACTCAGGGGAACCATTGACTTGACTCATTAAAAATGTAGTAGACTTTGTTTTTTAGAAAAGTTTTAGGTTTACAGAAAAATTGAGAAGAAAATAGAGTTTTCATATACCCCATCCCTCACTACCCGCCCCCACAGTTTCCTTTATTAACATCTGCTTAGTGCAGTGCACTTGTTACACTTGCTGAGCCAACATTGATATTATATACTACATATATTTATGTTTATTTATGGACTTATAGAAATCTTGTTTATTATATATTGTATATTTTAATTATTACATTAAGGCCCACAGTGTACATTAAGATTCACTCTTTGATTTAATTTGGGGATGAAAGGCCTGACAGTGTGGGGGTGGAGAGGCAGTGGAGGAAGGAAAACAAAGATGGTTTCTGCTTATGCCCCACAGAATCCGTGTGTGTGTTTCCTTAGGCTGCCATAATGTAGACATCCAAAATCAAGGTGTTGGCAGGCCCATGCTCGCTCCATATCTCTGGGGGAGGATCCTTCCTTGCCTCTTCCACCTTCTGGTGGTCCCAGGTGCTCCCTGGTTTGTGGGAGCATAGCTTCATTCTCTGTCTCCAACTTCACATGGAGTCTTTCCTCTGTGTCTGTATGTTTCTGTGTCTTCATATGGTGTTCTCCCTGTGTGTCTGTCCAATGTCCCTCTTGTTATAAGGAGGGGGGAGGGAAGAGATAAACCACAGAACTCATATGCATGTATGCATAACCATGGACATAGACAGCAATGCTGGGGGCGGGATCGGGAGGAGGGTGTCAATGGGGGAAAAAGGAGAAACATCTGTAACAAAAATAAATTAATAAAAAGAAAGAAAGAAAGAACACCAATTATATTGGATTAAAGCCCATCCTAATCATCTCATCTTAATTGCAAAGATGCTATTTCCAAATAAGGTCACATTCACAGGTACTGATGTTTAGGATCTCAGTGTTCCGGTGAGGACACAAGCGAACCTACAACAGTCCACCTTGTCTATATGCTGGTTCCGGGTTTACTGACTTCTGAGCTTATCTCCATTCATGGCCTACTCATGAATGGGCTCAGTGTTTCATTCTCCTTTCCTTTTGTCCTTTCTCTTGTCCCCTCAGGCTATCCTCTGCTTCACTGTCCTTTTAGAGAGCAGACAGGGCAGAGACCACTGAGCAACGTTCAGTATCAAGCTGGTTGCAGTATTCCATGTATTAATACATAGCTCTACTAAGTGCATTTTGGTTGTGATACAGTGTATTTTATAAATATTTCCATAAAACACTGTCGTTAATCCGGTAAGTGAGAATGGAAATGTCAGCTCAGAGGTGGGATTGAACACAATGAAAAAGTCTGACAAGACCACATATTAAGAAGATTTTGAAGCAATAGGATCTTTATACATTGCTTGTGGGAATGTAAATTGGTACAGCCACTGTGGAAACAGTTTTGGTATGTCACAAAGTTCCACACACATACGGGTATGTTTCTGGACTCCAATGAATTCTGTTTCTGTGTTGGTGTGTAGGAATGCAATGGACTCTCATCTGTATTTTGTAGATGAGGAAACCAAGGCTGCAAGAGCTTGGTCATACGTCCACGTTGCTACACCCGAGAGTTTGGGACAGTAGCAGCACGGGTGTTAGGGGAGAAGCTCTGGGCTCGGTGTCTGAGACAAAATGATGCGTAGTAGCTGCAACCTTGCACTCCCCCGGAGACGCATTCGCTGCCAGGCTCTGGACGGGCACTGAGCAGATGTGGGCACTAGTGCTCAACCTTCGGGTATAATAATGTTGGACATGGTTGGGCCTGTCTGGCTCAGGCAGTGTCGTTGGAGCAAAGGTGGTCTTGGGGCAGCCTTCCATCCCCATCCCCTGACCCCCATCATGGCCCTATTCTCCTGGCTAGAAACTGAGTGCCCCCCCCCCCCACAATGGCTCCTGGTAACTGAGTTTCCAGAAGCTCCACAGATCTGCCTGGTGGAAAGATTTTCCTCCTGCATACCCCACTGCTGACAAGTGGGGGAGCCATCAGTTGGAGCAGATGACGGTGGGCGTGTATGTGGGGGGCACCTTCTGCCAGGACACCCCTCTGCTGCCCCATGGAGAGGTTAACACAATAGACTGAGGCCAGGCCCTTGAGGGAAACTGCTCTGTTTTCCTCCCTCCACGCAGATTTGCTTTTATCTCTGGTTTTCTCTTGGGATCAAATAAAACGTGGGTGAGAAGAGGCTCCCGCGGCCCTCTGTGGGCTGGCTGTCCCTCCCCCCACACCATTGCCTGAAGTCCAGCTGCCGCAGGGAGAGGGCAAAGCTGTTCGGTGCAAGAAAAGGCGGAAGCAGCAGGCGTTTTGTGGACAGAGGGTCTTTTATTCGGAGTCACCAAGACACTTCAGGAATTGGAGAGCGCACCTAACCAACCCTGAGGACGCGTGCCAGGTTGTGGGAGTGCTGGAGGATTCCCAGAGGAAAGGTCACCGTTTCACATGTGAACAACACTCCAATATTCATTAGGTAAACATCAACCATCCTTTCCCTTGAATGGAATAATTTTCAGAAGCCCTGCTCCATTTTCAGTAAAACCCTATGGGTTTGGATGCTCACTGTTCCCACGACAGTGTCTGACAGGGGCCACAGCAGGCTGGCCCCCGCCGGCCATTCTCACTCACACCCAGCTTCCTGCAGGGCGGAGAGCCAGGAAGTGACAGCAAACAGGGATCCGACTCTCACTGGGGAAAACGGTCTGAGGGGATTGCTTTGTCCTATAAGTCCTTGTGAAAACTGTCGTATAAGAAACATCGGGGAGTTTTAAAATCAGAAAATAAATTAAATTGGAATCTGCTGAAATCCCTCCACTCTGAGAATAACCACTGGAGGTATATCCTTCCAAAAATGTCCCCAGTGTCTTAGTTTAGTAGGACTGCCTAACAAAGTACCACACACTGGGGGCTTACATGACAGAAATGCACTTTCTCACGGTCCTGGAGGCTAGACGTCCAAAGTCAAGGCGTTGGCAGGTTTAGTTTCTTCTGAGGCAATTCAGTTTATCTTGTGGATGGATGCATTCTCTGTGTCCTCATACGGTCTTTCCTCTGGGTGTGTGTGTGTGTCTATGTCTGAATTTCCTCTCTTATAAGGACACCAGTCACATTGGACTAGGGCCCACCCTAAAGACCTAATTTTAAATTAATCACTTCTTTAAAGCCCTTACCTCCAAATACAGTTACAGTCTGTGTTAGGACTTCAGCATAAGAATTTGGGGAGTATACAATCCAGCCCATAACATCTACTAATCTTTATGTAAAAATACACATTTTCTCCAAAATGGGGATCACAATATAATTATTATCTTGTAACCTGCTTTGGAATGTTTTACTGTGGATTTCTGTACGAGTAGACGCAGAACAGGTTTCGGTGTTAAGACTGATGAACTGAGTAGGTGAATGCACCGCCCTCTCCCTCCTAAGTCTGAATTAACGGCAGCTGATGTGTACTGGGTGCTGATTATGTGCCCGACACTGTTCTGCTGCTATACATGGATTCAGTGATGCAATGCTCACCCCTCTGTGAGCTGGGCATTATCTCCATTTTTCAGAGACTGAGGGGTGAAGACAGAGTCAATGCTATCTCACGTGAGGGACCAGGAGAAATTTTCTTTCCCACAGGGAAAGACTGAAGAGTGTTTATAGTTGTGGGGAAGGACTGGGGGAGGGGGAGGCTCTGTGGCTCCTCCATGGTCAGGGCCGCCCCTGTAGCGGGGCCTGTCCTCTGCAGGCAGCCGCATGTCTGGACTCCGCCCCGATCCCCGCGTGCCCGTATTCCCAGCACCCTGCAGTGAGCCTCATGCATAATAAGCCTGTACACATCTGTTGAAATACATATACATTAATATGAGCACCCTGAAAGGCTCTCTTATAGAATCTTTCTTATATTTTAAAAGGTTTTTTCAAAGCATTTTAAAACTTCTCTGGGGTGAGGGGTAAGCTCTCTCAGTTCAATGAGTTCCATTTCTGGACACAGTTGAATATAATACATTTTTTTGTTGTTGTTAAGTGAAAGTAAGAAACTAAAAAAATGCAGAAAATCCCCCTGTGCTTCTTCTGAAAAAACAAACAACAAACAAACAAACAAAAACACTTGGCTTAAGGCAGCAGCATTAATGAAATTTCACTTTACCGTTTGCAAAATATTTCAAGTGGTAGAGGTTCTGGGCCTAAAATGGAGATAATTACTCACCTAGTATGAATATCAATGCTCTCACCATCCCCCATCCCCATCCAGCTCCACTGAAGATGCCTTGTTTCCCCAAGATCACTGTCAGCCCGGGTCACACTCCAGTCCAACCAGTCTTGCATATTCCTCCCCTCCTCAAGTGATGCACGCCCAGCCTGAGCATAAGCCCTCTTCGTCTTTTCTATACCACCTCTCTGTCTTCTTCACACAGCCTCTCTCCACTAAAACCTTACAGAAAAGCTACTTCTACCATGAAGCCCTCCAAGACACACTCTCCCAGACTCTCTTGCTCAGCCCTTTCTTTACCTCCTGAGTCCACAGTCTCCTGGATCCCTGGGTGAAGAAGCTGGCCATTAATTCTCCTGCTCCCCCTAGCACAGACACACAGAAGTCCCACGCCAGTATCAGTGGCCCTGATGAGTCCATGTCACTAGAAACGCCATGCCCACCGCTCCTGAGGGGCAGGCCCAGGGCTACGTTTACGAGCTGGAGGGATGCTTCAGCATGAGGACTGGTGAGCGTGGTCAAGGCTGGCCAGTCATTGTCCCTGTCCTTGCTGTCTGAGTTCTGAATCACGGCAGTGCCTTTTTGAAGGGAACATTACAAACATTCACCACCCTCGTCTTGGTGATCAACATATTTTGATGCTTAGTTAATGTTTAAAAGCCATTATGCTGCTTCCTTTTGTGTCTGTCTGCTTACTGCATGGAATAAGAAGAAATTGAGATGTGCAGAAGAAACAAACCACTGTGCCCTCCTGCAGCCCCTCCCTCCCGCTTCCCTATAGCTGCTCAGGCTGAATAAATTCATCTCTGTCATAATTGTGAAAAGACAATCCTAATCACGCCACCAGCAATTTCCCGTCTCTCTTACCAAAAAGAAAATTCCCAGATTCAGAGTAATTTGTCCTCTCTCACACACACAAAATCTGCGAAGAGAACAACAACATGTGTACGGTCTTTATTAGCATGGCTTCTCGGTGTCCCCTGAAGAGGATGGACTGTACAGGAAACACAAAGTACTACATTGACGGGAGTATAAACAAGCAGTTCTGAAGAGATTATTTTAAATAAATAACGGCTAAAATAACAGAGCTGGAAAGTTCCCGTGCGTGTCCTTCAAGGAGGAAACAAGCCTCACACTTCCCTTCCATTGCCACCCGGCGTGTGACATGGCCACGAGCTGCTGTCCTCTCTCTGCTGCTCATCCTTCCTCCCAGCACCACACAGGTGCTCCCAGGGAGAGCACACTCGGGGCATCCACAGCCTGTAAGACACTGTGATGCTGGACAAGGGTTTTTCTATCCACGTGTGAACTGTGGTCTGAACCAGTCATGAGCCATGTGTGGGGCCAGGCAGCTCCCCTCGCATTTAGGGGGAAGATGATTCCTTGTTCCTTCAAAGTTGGGGGTGGAGGGGTGGGGGGTGGGGTGGAGAGAGAGCAGTGAGCAATGGGCAAGAGGAGGGCAGTGGGGTTCACGGAACCCCTGTTCAGGAATCCTGGCCAACCACAGCCCTAGAGGCACGTGAGAGAGGGAGCCAGCTGAGAGGGCGATGTGCCAGGGCCAAGAGCTGCCAGTTCAGCAGCATCGAAGAACTTCTCATCCCGGTCAGGAGATGCACGGCTCAGCTGGGGCTCTCGGGGAAGTCAGTCCACCTCCTGGAGTCTTGGTTTGCTGTACTGTGAAATCCGAGATGCACCCAGTGACACTAGTGCTTTACTCTAAAGATAAAACTAGACAATGTGTATTAACGACATTGAACAAAAGGCACGCGTATCACATGGCCCAGCAATCACACTCCTTGTCGTTTACACAAAGGAGTTGAAAACAAGTCCACCCCAAAACCCGCACCTGGATGTTTATAGCACCTTTATTCACAACTGCCAAAACTCAGAAGCTACCAAGATGTCCTTCAGCAGGGAGATGAGTCAACGGTGATACATCCAGACAATGTTGAAATAAATATACATTAATATATTTATGTTATGGCCACCACTTCTCATGTTCAAGAAAGCCTGAGGCTTTCCCTTGTTCCTGTCTGCCTCACGCCACACTCTTGTCCCTCACTCCGCCTGCAGCTGAGGCCTGCCCGCCCAGCTCCTGTCTGCTTGAGGCCACGTCTCAGTGTGTTCCACGACATTGTTCAGAGCTAAAAAAAAAAAAAGAACTATCAAATCATGAAAAGACATGGCGGAATCTTAAATGCATATTACTAAGTGAAAGAAGCAAATCTTAAAAGGCTACATTTGGTATGATTCTGAGTATATGACATTCTGGAAAAGGCAAAGCTGTAGAGAAAGTAAAAAGATCAATGGTTGCCGGGGGTTTGGAGAAAGGGAGGGGTGAAGAGCTGAAGCTCGGGAGTTTAGGGCAGCAAGATTATGCCATATGATGCCACAGTAGTGGGTACACGTCATTATACATTTGTCCGAACCCACAGATATGAAACACCAAGAGTGAGCCCTAATGTAAACTATGGACTTTGGATGAGTATGATGTGTCCACGTAGGTTCCTCAGTTGAAACAAATGTGCTACTCTGGCGGGAGATGTTGATAATGGGGTGACTGTGGGGGTGGGGTATGTGGGAACACTGTACTTGCCACTCAATTTTGCTGTGAACCTAAAACTGCTCTAAAAAAATAAAGTCTAAACTTTAAAGTCTAAAAATATTCCTGGTAGTGTTATCTTTTTTCTTTTCTTTTTAAAAATATGTTTTTATTGATTTTTTAGAGAGAGAGGAAGAGATAGAAACATCAATGTGAGAGAGAGAAACATTGATCGGCTGTCTCCTGCACGCTCCCTGCTGGGGATCGAGCCGCAACCCGGGCCTGTGCCCTGACTGGGAATGGAAACTGCAACCTTTTGGTGCATGGGACAACGCCCAACCCACTGAGCCGCACCAGCCAGGGTCTGGGAGTGATTTTTTAAAAATTATTATTACTCCTGTTGGTGACCTCAGTTGTACATTAGGGCTGGTATTGTTTGACTGAATCTTTAAACACAGTCATATTGTCAACTAATTTTCCCTGTACTGGAAACTTCATAATTAATAGTAACACCGGACTAATGACTTGCTCACAACATGTCCCAGATTGAACTGAAGATAGCACCATTTGGAAGCTGCTTTAAAAGTGAGCTCCCCATCGCAGCTCTGGAATCTCACATCCAAGCAGGACTGCCACGGCTGGCGGAGGGGGTGCGCAGGTTCCCTCAGGAGGCCCCAGGGTTCGAGGGAGCGCACGCGCAGGAGGCCAAAGGCCGGCGTAGGACACAACATCTGCAGCCACCCCGCTTGAGCTCAGATGAGGCCCTCCGCCTGGCGCACCTGGGAAAATGCCAGGGGGTCACCCCATGGCTGGGAAAGACCAGTGGAAAGCTTGAAGTCAGGTTTTGATGGGGGAGAGGGGTTGGCAAAGGCCTGAGGCAGGTTTCTCGAACCCCAGGCAGGGGAAATGCTTGCTGGAGCCAGTTGTTGGGGTTGAGGCAGAAAGGAGAGAAGTGGGGGATTCTGTGGAACTGGAGCAGGGCCTGGGCGGGTGGAGGGAGACAGCTTCAGCTCTAAATGTAAAACTGTTCCTCATTGACCTCCCAGGACTGCCCTTCCCCATGCGCATCTCAATCTGCGAATAAACTTGAGCTTTTCCCAGCATGCGAATAGAGTCACTGGCCACCACTTCTCATGTTCGAGAAAGCTTGAGGCGTTTTCTTGTTCATGGCTGCCTCACGCCACACTCTTGTCCCTCAGATCTGCCTACAGCTGAGGCCTGCATACCGCAGCCCCCCTCTGTTTAAGGCCACATCTCAATCCCAGGGTGTGGCTTAGATGATTCTGTTTGTAAAGGACAGAAGCACAGCTCAAATCCACTTATGCCATGAGGAAATGATGGAAAGGGGCAGAAGTGTCACTGGGGCCTCAGGACCCCTGGATGGAGGGACCCAGAAGACAGGGAGACCCTTCCCACCTGCTGTTTCTATTTCTCCTGCCTCAGGCTTCTGTTTTGCTGCAGACGGGCTTATCTTCACGTCAAAACAATGACTTCAATAAAACCGAGGAAAAAAGCGTGATTTCAACTTTTAAAATTCTAAGTTTTACAATCTATAGTTTCAGCTTCCAAAGACTTTCTTGTTCCTAAGTCCAAGGATCCCCATGAAAGCCCCTGATGGACAGCTGGGGTTAAATGCCCACCCTAGACCAAGCAATGATGGCCCCAGGGCACGGTTATGTCACATACTTCCTGAGGCCAAGATTTAGTAACCTGTTAGTTATTCTGAGTTTTTGTGTCTTTCCACTTGCCCACTAAGGAGAATGTTGCCTTTATCCACTCAATTAAATTAGAAAGGAAGAGATAATATATGTTAAGGCACTATATACATGTCCAGTGACATTGTTTTTATTCATTAGGGAACCCCCCGGCTGCTAAGGAGAATGTCTTCTTTGCCAACCAGCTCTGGTCTGCATCTTTTATGAAGGAGAATAGGGTTCAGAGGCTGCATGAGAGAGGAGGCAGAGGTTGAAAAAAAGGCAGCGGTTGGGGAAAGAAAAGGAAGGACTAATAAATGTGGGAGAGAGTTGGGTCAGTGAGTTGCTTGGAAGAGGTTCTGTTGAAGCTGGGGCGGTAGGAAACACAGGGAGGACAGAAAATTGGGTTTTCAAAGGACTGGGGTGGGACATGGGCTGGATCTCAGTAATGTTCTTCAGGAAATGTGACTAAATATTGGAATGCCTTCATAGTTCATGTAGCTCCTGGACAGTATGCAACTTCATGAAGAGACTACACCATGTGGGTTTTATTACTGTCAGATACGAAAATGTAGAGCATTCTGGGGGTAATCAAATGATGGTGGTGGTGGTGATGATGATACAAGACATTTATTGAACATTTGCCATGTGCCAGGCTCTGGGCCAAGTGCATGAGATGCACTTGATGCCCCAAATAATACTACAGGGAAGGTACACTCATTATTCTTTAAAAAACAGTGGCAAACTGATGAGGCAGCTGAGCCCTAGAGAGGTTAAGTGGCAAGTCCCAAGACATACCTGGAAGTGGCAGAACTGGGATTAGAATCTGGGAAGTGTGATTTCGGCTGTGCAATGGATGGGTGTGTGAAGTCCTGATGGGTGGGTGTGTGAGGTTGTTGCATGGTGAGAGATTAGGCCATTCCTAGAAAATGGGTGCTGGGCAGACAACCTTGCTAAGTCAGGTGAACTTGAACCCCAGCAGGGTTACAGCTTTTGCTGGGCTTCACTCAGCAGAGGGTTGCTCCTTGCTGTTTGGGTCAGATTAAGAAGTCCTCATGTTGTTCCAAAGTCCTTCATCAGTCCCCATTGACCTCTCTCCCTGAAACCCAAGCCCTGAGCTGACCTCACCGATCAACACTGGCCAATGTGGCCCAGTGGCTCCTGGATCTAGCCATCCGGTCATCTTACCTGCATGCCTTTCTACAAGCAATAACCAGGCAGCAACACCTGACCTATCCCTTGTCAATTTAAAACAATGTGACATCGGACCATCAGGCAGCATCAGAGTCAGGACCCAGGGAAAGCAGGGGAGCAACTTTGGGGAGGCTTTGTATTGACATTCGAATCACCCCCTCTGGCTGGGCATCAGAGGCCTCTCAGCAGACACTGTGGTCAGAACCCAGAGACAGAGGAGGTTAATGGTGGTCACCACTCCAGAGAGGGCTGGGATTGTGAGAATGTGTATGACATGGCCTGCGAAACCCAGGAATGAGGCAGCAGTGGGTCACAGGGACCTGAAATTCCTGCAGTTTCAGGTTGAGGTAAAGACAATGGAATGTTTCACTTCAAGGCTGATGTGGCCCCAGATTCATAGGT
Organism: Tadarida brasiliensis; assembly: GCA_030848825.1. Classification (NCBI taxonomy): domain Eukaryota; kingdom Metazoa; phylum Chordata; class Mammalia; order Chiroptera; family Molossidae; genus Tadarida; species Tadarida brasiliensis. Next base: position 47,468,137 of record CM061262.1, on the reverse strand, counting down.
CTTGTCGCTAACTTGTTTGCCTTAGGATGCTGCATTTTACCATTGTTACAAAGTCCTCATGCAGGTCACATTTCTGAATTCACACTCATTGTTTGGAGCACCCCAAGCCCTAAGTGACCACTCATAGGGCAACTCGCTGAGTACCTGTTACCTGGAGACTTGTGCTGTGCAGCCATGGTCAAGGGAAGAATTTGAAACACATAGAAACCTCCTCTCTAGCAAAACTGGCAGACTTCCTGGGGTGCTAGTTAGTTCAAGCTCTTCTCTGAGAACGTCTAAGTGTATTAGTAAAGGACTTGTGTCTCTCTCCCCGATTACTACTGGCTGCACTGAGGACCAGACTTCCCTTGGAGCAGCAGGATGAGGCTGGAGGGAGGACTCCATGGGGCCATCGATTACCTCATCATTATGGGTCAAGGCAGTTGTTAACTATGAGAGCCAAAGACCCATTAGCGATAATGCAGTCAAAATGGAAACTCAAAATGGCTCTAGCCTAAGACAAGAGCAGAATCTGTGAATTAAGAGATTGAGTCATCCTTTCTACGCCTAGGAAAAATATATCAATTTATAGATTGTCACCTCTGTACCTGAGAGGTAGTTCAGAGAAACCGAAAAAGGAAGAACTTGCAGAAGTTGAAGTTGGCTTGTATTTTACTAGGTCATTTATAATAGTAATAATAACAATAATAATGCATATATAATATTGCCATGAACCAGGCACTATTCTAAACTTTTTACATATATGAATTCACTTAATCTGACCACTATCTGACCACCTCACTGATATGACCAGTGTGGGGCTGCCCATTTCTTTAAGTCTTTCCTTGATTTCTGCCTTTTATAGGTGACCTGGGATCATGTAATATAAGGAATAACTTAGTCATTAGCCTGTAGCAAATGCTTGAAAGTCTATCATGACACTAGATAAAAATATTGATATTGGTTAAGTGAAAATTCACCTGTGAGGGATAAAAACCCTTTACATTAAAAAATAAATATGTTAAATATCAATTATATGTTAGGTACTATCATAAGCACTATTTTATTTAATTCTCACAGTCCTAAAAGACAGGTGGTATATGTAAAATGAAGTTAAGAGAGCCTAAAAAACTTACTCAAGCTCTTCCAGTTAAAAAGTGAGGGACCAGGATTTGAGCCCAAACACTGGCTCTAACAGCTCTATGTTAATGTTTTTTATTTATTTCAACTTTATTATGTATTTTTAATAAATAATGACTTTAACATAACCACAGCACAATCATCAGACTCAACAAGGTTAACAATAATTCACAATAAAGCCCATGTTCCATTTTCCCCGGTTGTCTCATATACCTCTTTTCAACTTTGTTCAAATCAGCATCCAAATAAGAACCACACAGAACATTTGGCTCAGATGTCTTTTTCTCCCTTTGATTGATAAATAAAAATTGAAAAATAATTTAAACCTACAGAAAAGTTGAAAGAAGAGTATAATTAACATCTGTATGTCGTTCAATAAGAGCACTAAATTTGGTATGGTCTTAAGTCTCATTTCATCTATAATTGTTCCACTTCTCTTTTTAAAAGAGTCATTTAAAGAGCCATTTATTTCTGGATTAAACTGGATCATTTGATCTTAAGGTTTCTGGTTAAATTACTTGTGATGTCATCTAACGTGTTCCTCTATGTCCTGAGAACTGTGAGTTAGAGTTTGATTACGCTCAGGTTCTTTGTTTGTTGAGGGAGGGGTAGAACATACTTCGTAAGTGAGGCTGTGTACTTCCAGCTGTAGCTCATCAGGATGCCCATAACACCTTGTTCATTTAGCCTTGATCTTTGGGTTCAGGTGGTGTCAAACTGATCTGTACCTTATAGAATTCAGATGGTGTCATTCTGATCTATTCCTCATAGAATTCCCCATCAACCTTTAACCTGACGGCTTTAGGAGCCTTTGGTGGCTGTTGCCTCAAACCATGATTTTGTTAAGGTTTGCAAACTGGAGAGTTCCCAATTTTATCATCCCTACTGGGCTTAGTAGTTTTGTTTCTTCAATAAAGAACTTCCCCATAGCAACTATTTGGTTGCCATGGGGTATAGTTTATTTAGGAAAAAGGTAGAATAACTACTTGATTCTTTTACTCTATTTGTCAATTTTCAGAATAATGAGTTGGTGCTCTGGCAACTTCCAAAGGTGACTAAGGTGGTTTTCCCTATTGTGTAGAGGGTATGGAGTATCATTATGGACCCACAGACTTTTACAGATTTGACGTATTTCAACCCATTACACTGTGTTTTTCTTCTGGTGATCAAACTGTCTCATTCTTGGGAGATGGGGGCCCCTTCATTTTGATGTGATCACAGTAATCTTTGATAGCTTCCTTGTTTCAGGCATGACAAGATGTTCTAGCTTTCAGTGGTAAATGGCATCTAGAGGCTATGACCTGGGAGCTAGGGTGTTTGCTGTTATTGGGTTATCATTACTGCTAAATCTTTTCAGCAGATGTCACTAGGAAATATCATATTTTTAGAAAAAGAAAAATAAATCATGAGTTAATACTGATATCTTCAATTTGAAGGAAGAATAATGGGATTTTATTTAAATTTCTTGATTTTATTTATTTATATATCTATGTTTTATCTCCTTAACACTGAAAATCATGGTTCCTTCCAAATGAGATTAGAACAAATATATTTGTTTTATTCTATTTTCTGTTTTAAAAATAATAATATTAACCACCTACAAGACCACTGAATGCAGAGCAAAGTTTTAAAAATATCTTTGTGGTTCTTTTTATCCTTGGGATAGAGCTCACTAGAATGTATAGTGAAAATACTGTGGTTTGTGTTATTTGAAATAAGCTTCCTGTGAGTGGTATGCCACCAACTAGATATATGAATGGGTTTTTTTCTTTCTATTTTGCTGTCCATTTTTAGGGGGTTCTTTTTATTTAGTTATCATTTTTAAATTGTATAAAACATTTACTGGTTCCAAAATCAAACTATAAAACAAGGTGCATTCAGAGAGGTCTACTTCCTATTCAACTCAACATCCTTCTGTTCTCCCTCTTCCCCCACAGTAATATTTTTTAAATGAGTGTGTGTAAGCATACACATCTATGTATACATAGATATACACATCTACATACATGTATATATATTATGTATGTGTGTGTGTGTGCATCCTGGAGATCACTCCATAGCAGTGATCTAATACTGGAGATCGTTCTCATTCTCATTAACAGCTGCATAGCATTCAATTGTAAGTATGTTCCATAGTTTATTCAACCAATTTCTTATTTTAGGACATTTGGGTTGTTTCCAGTCTTTGGCTCTTGCACATTGCGCTGAGTGACTAGTTCTCTGCATATGTACGTCATCCAGTCTTTTTTCCAGTGTGTCTTTGAGGTAGAACCCTAGAAGTGGGGTGACTGGGTCAAAGGGTAAATGAATCTGTAGTTATGGTAGATGTGGCCAAATTTCTGTTCCCAGTAGTGCCATTCGGAACGGCTCAGAGCCAGCGTGTCTGAATACCTGCTGTGTGTTCCTCGTGTGCTGGGCTGTTTGTGAATATTAGCATCCGGGAGATTGTTCTACACCTGATCCTTGGAAACCTTGACTGATTGCTAATCAGCAAGGTTTTCAGCTAGCTTGGGCCTCTTGCTTTCCTTCTCCTCTCTGAAACTGTAGTTCAGTTTGGTGTTATAAGCACACATCAGGGGCTGTGGGTATGAGCAGAAATGTTCCCCTCAGAGTGGCTCAGAGACCTTGTGAAGTTGCATGAGCTGCTATGAGATTTTGTTCTGCAGCCAGAAATAATATTGATATTGTGTAGAGCCTGGTGGGCTGATGCTTCTAAGTATAAAATCCATCACAGATGTCGGACTTATTCATAGCAACTGAGAATGAAGGAAAACCCCAGCAAGTCAGTATTTCTGTGTGCTGATCCTGACAAAGCTTCTACTAGAGATTTGTAGTTGGGAGGAGATTAGAGGTGTAAAGGTCTTACAACCCAAGCCCATGGCTACCAGTTCCTTCCTGCATTTGCTTTCCAAGTTCCTCTTCTATCATTATGAACTGCCCTAGGCGGGGGCTCCCATCCTACATTTTCAGACCACCTTACCTTATGTAAAGTTGTGGGAGTGGGGATCTCCCTCCATACCTTATGTATCTTATTTAATCCTCACAACAATAATTCTATGACACAGGTCTTATTATCTGCAATTTAGATGGAAAACACAAGGTTCCGAGAGGGAAAGTGACAGGCCCATTTCAAACATTATATAAGTAGTGAAGTCAACCTGTGCTCTTAACCGCAGCACTGAGGCCCAAAGCCTGTGGGGGATGGAGCACAAGCAGGCTAGCTGCAGGAGCCTGCTGCTCACACCCCTCAATGGCCATATATTTCTTATTCTGAGGAAGGGGCCCTTGGAAAGGTGTTGAGCTGGATAATTAGTTTGCACTGTGGGTTTTTTTTCTCATTGAGGTCCCAGAGGTCATCGTTTGACCCCACTCAGCTTGCCCTGCCCAGCTACAGATACTAATGCCCAGCTCTCTACAATCTCTCTGCTGACAAACCGGGGGGAGACAGGCCACGTCAGCCAATGCTCTCAGTGAGCGGAGGCTACAGTGCAGCTTCACGGCTCATGGCAGCCACATGGCACTTGTGTGAGCACCAAGCGGCACCTTTTCTCCCTTACTTCTTGTCCCTCTCCCCATGCACCTGTTTCTGACTGGATTTTTGATCTTCACATCATTCTCAGCTAGAACTAACCAGCCCCACCCCCACTCCCTATGCAACACCCCAGGGCATCTGATTTGAAGCCTGCACTAATCGAGACAGCCAGTGTGAGGACTAGAATGTATCCACCCACCTAGCAGTAAAGAAGCTGACCACAGAGTCCAAGTGCTGGGTATCTCTATATACTGGGCCAATATTCAACGAATGTTCATTATTACTATTATTGGCAGCAGTATCCAGATTCTTGGGTTTGGTATATGATTTCCAAATGATAACCAGGACCTCCCAACTTAGCCGTAGGATTCCAAAATCTATGGGAATGGTGGGGAGGGGGTGGGTGATCCAGTAAAATCTGGATACACCACTGCCTCATGGCTTTTGATAGTCATGAAGTTCTTACTCACTGGCCAGGAGATTCCTTTCACCATGATAATTATGGGTGACTCTTCTGGGCTAAAGGTCACACCTGGCTCACATTCTCTTTGTTTACGGTGCCTTCCAAGGTAGTGGAGTCTAACAGGGTCTGTCGTTACTATTTGCTGTTTCTAGTAGTATGACTTTACCAGAAGCCACAAGTGTGTGGGGAAATGGTTGGGTAGACCCTGATTTCATAGCTCAACCCTCTGGAGAGAGAGCTCAGCCGTTTTCTCTATCCGTGGGACAGTAGGGCCATAAAAGAATCATTGGGCCCTGGCTGGTGTGGCTCAGCTGGTTGGAGCCCCATCCTGTGCACCAGAAGTTCATGGGTTTGATTCCTGGTCGGGGCACCTATCCAGGTTCCAGGTTTGATTCCCGGTCAGGGCACGTGCAGGAGGCAACAAATTGATGTCTCTCTCCCTCCCTCTCTCTCTCTCTCCCCTTCTCACTTCCTCTCTCTCAAAAAATCAATAAAAACATATCCTCAGATGAGGATTAAAAAAATAATAAAAAGACTCATTAAAGCCCTGGCCGGTTTGGCTCAGCGGTTAGAGCGTCAGCCTGCGGTCCAGAGAGGCCCGGGTTCGGTCCCCGCTAAGGGCACGTACCTCGGTTGCAGTTTGTCCCCGGCCCCTGGTTGGGTCGTGCGGGTGGCAGCCACTCGATGTGTCCCTTTCACGTCGATGTTTCTCTCTCTCTCTTCCTCTCCCTCCCTCCTGCTCTATCTGAACAAAAAATGGAAGAATGTCCTCGGGTGAGGATTAAAAAAAAAAAAAAAAAAAGACTCATTAAAAATGATTCTAGTTGTGGTTCTGGGCCCAGGCTGTGGCTGGGAAACATTGTAGAAGAGGAACTTGGAAGCTAGAACCTGTGGACTGAACCTTTTACTGGGGATAACACTAAGGTCTTTGGGAAATTGACAGGGAAAAAATGTTAAATAATCTGTCACCCAAACCTGTCCACCATCCAGAATCCAGGTTAATGATGAAATTATCCATAGAGCCACCCAAGCCAAAGACCAGAGTCATTCTAAATCCATTCCTCTTTCTCTTTTTCTCCATTCATCTAAGCCACTAAATTCTCAGTTTTACCACATTCACATTTTCCCACCTCACTGCCATGATCTGAGTTCGTTACTCAGCTGCTTCAATCATCTCCTAACTGGTCTCCGCCTCAGTCACACCCTTCTGTCCAGCTGCAAACCTGATCATTCCACTCCCACGTGTAAAGCACCCTTCACATGTCTCCATGGCCCAGAGTGTCCAAATTGCTTAGCACAGAGAGAAACTGCTCCCAAATCCCCTGCCTGTGGCTCTGTCCTCTCAGGACAGAGGAAGAGGAGAGACTAGAGACTCTCAGGAGGCTTCCACTACTTCAGCATGGAGGTGGCATACATCACTTTCACTTACATTTTATTGGCCAGAGCTAATCTGTGGCTCAACAGCCCCACAAAGGAAGTGGGGAGAGTAGTCTCTCACAAGGTCAGGAAAGAAAGAAGAATCAGATACTGTTGAACACTAGTCATGTCTGCCTTGTGCCCCTTATGCTCCAGGTATTCCAAAACCCTGCGGCCTCCTTAGCATACCTTACCATGTGATGCCTCTGTGCCTTTGCACATGTTGTTCCCAGTCTCTGGAATGCCTTTCTCCTCCCTCCTTTCCCATCTCTCCTAGCCTTCCTTTCTCTGCTGACACAAGTCCTGGGAAACTCTCCTGCTTGGTTTTCAGAACCCAGATTTACATTTATCTTCAGATAAAGGGGAGGGAGAGAGAGAAAAAGAGAGAGAAACATCGATGTGAGAAAGACACATCGAGTGGTTGCCACCCACACAACCCCAACCGGGGCCGGGGACAAACTGCAACTGAGGTACGTGCCCTTAGCGGGAACCGAATCCGGGTCTCTCTGGTCTGGGGGCCGACACTCTAACCGCTGAGCCAGACCGGCCAGAGCCAGGACCCAGCTTTAGTGTCTCCTCTATGAACCATCTCTGATAGCCCTCAGGCCCCAACAATGAATGGTGTGAATCCTCCTCAGTGCCATGACACCCTTAGGATATAAACAAGTTATTGAGATCACCTTACCGTGTTGACATGGTTTGTTGATGTATCTGTTCTTCCTGCTTCCTTATGTCCCAAGATTTTGAAACAGACCCTGTGTTGCCCAATAAATGTGTATAAAATTACACTGAGTGAGTGAATGTGGCTCTTTACTGGGGAGAGTTCAGGCCTTTTTCATGGGTCCAAAGAGGTTGAATGCAGTGGTCCACATCAGAGCGGGTGTCCTCATCTCTCCCAACCCTCTGCCTGTACGTCAGATGGGCCTGTTATCTCCTTGGACCTAACAGACACTGATAGGATTTGACAAGAGATTAATTCTTTGTGTTCCTATGAATGTTCTTCACACTCATTCTTGAGCTCAAGCCCAGGGCTGACGGAAAAGGAGAATAATACTAACGGGGGCAGCAGCTTTAGAAAAAGGAGGAAAAGGTGAAAGTGGCTGACATCACCAAGTGGCTGACATTTCTGCCCTTTCCCTCTTGGGCATAATCACCATATATTAATGTCAACCTCTGCCCAACAAGACTCCCATTGACCAGTTATCTCCAGGACCCTGAGGGAAAGAGGTCCTACATCAGTTTTCCTTTTTCTTTGCTCCTTGGTTTCTCCCACTGAGGCAGGCTACTTCAACTGGCCTCTATTTTTTCTAGTAGGATCCTGCCAACTAGACTCCAAACACTCTCATTCTGTAAACATGGTCTCAAACCACCTGCCTTCCTCTTTCCTGTCCTTGAAAACTAATTTTCCAACTAATATTCCAGTCTTCTCCGGAAGAGGTCCAATCTGTGGGCAGGGCCATGCTAACTCAGTGTTCTTGGTGAACTATCATAGTGATAATTGGTATTACCTTCTTCCTATGATCCTTCCAATAATCTGTGCATTTAGGATATTTTTTTCTCTCATTTTTCATTCTCTATTGCCAAAACTCATTTTGTTGTTCTCATTCCACATACTTAAAAGCTCAGAATGAGTTAGTGAGGCATCTGTGCCTCCCTCTGGCTAGCTGTGCCTTCTAGATTATTATCCACAGTAGATTTAATTACCACAATATTTACCTCTGTTTTTTGCTCATTAATAAAGATATCACTGCAGAGCAGGCTCTCGTGACAGCCCTCCTGAGCCATATCCAGGTGTATGAGTGTAGAAGGAGGTCATTTGATTATTTGTGTGATAATTGACACAATAATGTGTTCATAATCATTTCCCCAGAGGCTCAGCAGACTCCTCAGAAGCAATTGTCATACAATTATTAGTTACTTTCAAAATTATATTTTTAAATCAATAAAGCATTTCTGAGATCTTTAAAAAATATTCCCTTCACTATTCTACCCTGTCTAGATCTTCTCATTTATCCAGAGACTCTAAATGGAAGAATATGACAAAGTCAAAGGTCACAGAGCTGGAGGAAGAGAAGAATAATGAGCAAGCCTTCTGCCAGGTCACTAGTGGCTGCATGCCCTGTGTGGGAACATACCTGTTTGCCGTGCCTTCAAAGGTGACTATTGGGGCATTTTTTGTTGCCTACCAATTTTTCCTCTAAACTAACTGGAACTCATGTTTGAGGAGGGGGAATTTCGTAAACCAATTCAGAGACCTCTCTCTGCAGCACTTACTGTGAACTCTTCAGTTGTTAGTTCCAGAGCTCCAAGGGCATTTGAACAATGCAAAGAACTCTTTTATGGAAAATATGACAGTGGGGTTGCTGAATGTTAGATATTATCAGTGTGTCTGCTGATAAGAACATAAACTATCTGCCCATAGCAATATTCATAAGACATCTGTGAAAAGGATGAACGTGACACAGAAGAAACTTGGGAGTGGGGCATGGAGATAATAGTAACAATAACTTATAACTGGATAACATAGTGGCACTTAATTAAGATTGCACAGGAGGCTTTACAAACACCCCAAAGATATGGATTCTGCTGATCAGGGGATGAAGTCCAGGTATGTGTATTTGAAAAAAGCTCTCCCTGGGTACCTCTTATGTACAGATGCTCCTTTTGAGAATTAATGACAGCACTATGTGGTTTTTAAAGTACATTTTCATTCCACACAACTGCTTGATGAGACTGTCTCTGTATTGTCAAATTCGGGGTCACTTTTCTTAACGTATTACTTGGCCTCTTAGTTGGCTATTCACTCTTCCTGGTCGGCCATTCTCTTCTTTTCTTGCCTTCTGCTTTTCTTCTGACTAAGGTGACTGCTGTTTCTCATCTCTTTTGCTGGATCTTCTTCCTCAACATCATCTAAATGTTGGCAAGTTCCAGGGCTCAGTCTCTGCATATCCTCTCTCTCCTTAGGTGACTTCATTCAGTTCCATGACTTCAAACACCTCCTCTGTACTAATTTCCTCATGTCTATCTTCAGCTCTGGCCTGCCTCCTGAACTTTAGACTCCTATATCCAACTGCCTAGATAACATCTCTCCTTGGATGTTTGAGACACTGCAAACTTAACATGCCTAAAATAAAATAGAATTCTTTTTTTTTTTTTTCGGTACGTGCCCCTAGCGGGAACCGAACCCGGAACTCTCTGGTCTGTAGGCCGACCCTCCAACCGCTGAGCCAAACCAGCCAGGGCTGAAATAGAATTCTTAATTCCTCTAAACCTCTTCCTTCCCTAGGCTTCCCATTTCACGTAGCCACCTACTCAATCAAAAAATACGACCTGTCCTCATAATCCATCCATCATCAAGACTCGACACTATCTACAGCATGTAGTCTAGAAGCATCCATTTCTTCCCATCTTTCTCTTGTCACCCTGGACCAATCCACCATCATCTTTGGCTTGGACTAGTGCCATAGCCTTCGAAATAGTTTTCTTGTTTTGAGTCCACTTTCTTTAGAATGACTAAAGAAATCTTTTTTACTTTTATTTTTAAATCTTTTTAAAACAAAAATCAAATCATAACTTCTCATTTCTTCTCAAAACATTCCCAAATCTTCTTATCTCTCTTAAAATAAAAGCCCAATTCACCATCTAGGTTTACAAAGGGCTACAGGATCTGGTCCCTGACTCCTTCTCCCTTCACCAACCATGCTTCAGCCATATGACTTGTTTTTGATTCCTTGAACAAAGTTTGCTGCTATAGCAGGGCCTTGGCACTACATGTGTCTTCTACTGATTGACCTTCCCTTGTATCTTTGCATGGCCGGTTCCTTCTTGTCATTCAGATCTCAGCTTAAATGTCACTTCTTCATATATACCTGCTCTGACCGCACCCCCATTCTAAACCAATTGTCAGGCTCCTCTCTTTCATACCCTCCTGCTTATTTATCAGCATACGATTTACTTCCTATTTATTATTTTTGCTACTTATCTATGCACATTAGAATGAGAGCAAGGACTTTGCCTCATGCTTATTTGAAATATCCCCAGCCCTAGATAACTATTGAATGAATCAATCAATTTACTTAACTGAATCAAGTTGGCTGTGAAGAAGGCTTGATCGTCCTTTTTTATAGATGAGGAAAATGTCATCCATTTGGGCCAAATGACTTCCTCAAGTTCCCACAGCTAGATCAGTGGCAGGGCAAATATTCTAAGTCTTACTCCAGCCCCCTTTCCATTTATGTTGAGGCTGCCTCCACACACACAAAAAAAATTCCACCTTTTAAAAAGTGTCCTTGTCTTCCTTTAAAACATTAAATGTCCTGCACACCAATTCAAGATAAGAATGGTGTACAGATTGGGTCTCAATGCAGAGAGAATAACCTTTGCCTGAGTCCTAAGTTTCTGTGAATTTCTACTGATCTCCAGGAAGGGAATGTGTTGGAGCACAACAACAATTACATAGGGGCTGTGCGTGTGCGTGTGCGTGTGTGTGTGTGTGTGTGTGTGTGTGAGTATGTACACACACCACTCTTCATCTGCAGCTCCTTTGTGCTTCTACTGAACCAAGGCCTCTAGGATGAGTCATAGTCACCAGCATGCATTCCTTGAACTAAGTCACCAGCACCTCCTTCACCAATCACTGTTCACCTAGGAAACAAGCCCAAGTGGAAAGTTCGAATGCCCCTTAGGACAGAGTTTTCAGGCATCCCTATGAGTAAAAATGGGATTGTCAGTTAGTTTTCAAGTTGGGAAGGAGGTCTTTAGTTTCTGTCTTTGGTAGGTGACCATCTGACCTTTTTTTTTTTTTTTCCCTAATTGAACCAGTGGAAGTACATGCATTAATAATAGCAACATTTACCCAGGCCTGAGTGTTTCAGAAAATGTGTAGGAAATTGTTCCTATAGCAACAAGGAGATGACAGTTCAGGTCTGCTGCTCCAGCTGGATCACTGAATGCAGCGGGCAAATTCTTCCTCTCCTTGAAAAGGAAAATGATCATGTTCTTAAACGTACCTTAACCTCCACTTAGCTTTCAGATCTGCCAGTTCAGAAAACATAGCCAGGTTCTTCAAGGCTGCATTTTCAAACTCTCCCAAGGACATCCAAGGAATGGAAGAGGCTTGAAACCTGCTCACCTCTTGCTGGTTTGTCTTAAGCCTCTGGCTCATTCTGGGCTCTCTGGTCAATTTTGTTTTGTTTGCCAGCTAATTGCAAGTCTTAGCACCTGGGCTTGAAGCTCTGGCTGCCACCCGCCATTTCCCTTGGTTTCCATGCTTGAGCCACAGAGATCATCATGGATAGTGAGGATTAGCAAGCCTCTGTTGTTCTGGGGACTCTACCCTGAGTGGAAAGAACTGGCTGAGGAACAGAGGAAGTCAGCTGGGAGTTTTTACCAGCTGTATGACAGTGAACAAATCCCTTAATATTTATGTTTTAGCTTCCACACTTCTAAAGCAAGATTTATGTCTTATAGGACTATTGTAAGGATTTAGTGCAAAAAGTAGAGAAAGTGCCTAGTGCGGTGCCTGGCCAGTGGTGGCTCTCCATCAATGTTGGTTTTCTGCTCAATTCTCCATTTCTCAGACCATGCCTTCTTCAGGAAAACAGACTTTCTAGATAGAGGCAAAGAACATTGGGAGGCGAGAGCTTCCTTGATGGGCTGGGAGGGAGAAAAGTGGTAGACACCAAAGCATGTTGTTCTTTGAGGTGGGGTGATGGGGTATGTGTTAGGTGGAATCCAGCCCTCTCCCCCCAAAAGCATGAACATATTTTGGAATATTTGATAGAAATCTTCCAATTGTTTTTTAAAAGGCTGATGAACAGCACTTTCTTGTTAATTGGCATTTTCTTTAGTCTTGTGTTGCTTATGAGTTTCACCAGAGCTGTGCAAACATGGTTTGAAATCCAGAGGGACAGGAGGGCACTGAGTAAAGCAGACTGAAGAGCAAGGAGGCAGTGCTGGGCAATCCTTGCAGGCCCTTCTGGTGGAATTGTCCGTACCTCCTTTTCTTGAAGAGTGAAAAGACTGGTGTAGGGGTGAATGTGGGTTATTTAATATTTTACTTCTTAATTCTGCAACCTGTTCATCTTTGACCACAGAACTGAGAAAGCTTTGTTTATTTAATCAATTGTTACCCTTGGGGAGAGGTCCTCATCCCCACCTGTTGCTCGTGGGAATGGAATTCTTGCGATATCCCGAGAAAAAGAATTTTCTGAGATTCTCACAGGAGAATGAGTGATTTTTATTTCTGTGGAATTACATCCAAGAGTTTCCAAGGTCCCATTTCCCCTTGTCCTGCCAAGGAAGAAGTGTAGCTGTGGCTTTAATGAGGCTAGAATCAGAGATAGTTTCTGTTTCTGTTCCATACTGTAGCAGTGTCCAATCCAGCATCAGGCTAGCTTAGCTTGTGCTCCCCACTGCAGTCTATCAGTCCATTGCATATGGGGTCCACAGAGCCACATGGCTATGGAGGAAACACAGGCAAATACAAGGAAGTAGAAATGAGAGAGCACCTGAACCAAAAGCCAAGATCCAAGAGAGAGAATTCCTTTATTTAGGCCCTAAATTTTAGGGAATTATGTATTCCCAAATTTTTGTGGGCTTGCAGTGGCCATGCCCATTCTGGCCAATGATCTCTGTTTCAAGATGTGACTGACAGGCACCTTCCCTAGTCAGCCCAACTTCAATGAGCATGTGTCTATCTCCCCTTTGCTGGACCCCTTCCCCCAGTGGTCTGTGGGGAATGCACCAGTGGTTTCCTGGGGAGTGTGAAATTGCAGCTTCCTGGTGAAGCTGTCCAAATGACATGCTGCATGTTTGTCAATTACTTTCTCAAAATCTTGCTAGAAATTACTTGAAGAAGAAAACAACATTTTAAAAAGCAAAAACAAAAGCTATCCTACTGACACAGTTTTCCAGCAAGGTTAAGTGGGAAAGTGGGTAGCAGCCCAGCTTCACCTCCATTAACAAAGCTTCCTTCTTAGTCATTCATGCTCTGTGGACAAGGGGAAGAGATGAGTACTGGGTGCTAGGGTTACTTCTCCTCCACTCATACACATCTGGGCCAAGGAGCCACTCCCCCCAGGAAGTATTACGAAGCTTTTTTGTGATTAGTTGTGTCTTGTGAACTCTCCTTCTGAGAAAAAGAGGAGGCAGAGAACAATAAAACTCTTGAGTAGAATATCAGCTTTGTCGAAAAACAAAAAAGAGAAATCTCTTCTTCTTGTGAGGATGCTAGCCTAGGGACCCAGCTGTTGGCTTTTTGGAAGGTTGCAAAACCAAAAAAAAACCCTCTGCCATCACATTCCTCTCCTTCCCTGGTGCATTCAAGCTTCTCAAGATGCCCTTCACCCTCATTCCTGTCTGCCTGAGAAGAGGACAATATAACATCCTTCACTGGTGTGAGGAGTTGCTGTGTACCACATGTCAATGAGTTTTTGTTGTGTGACTACTATGTGCCCAGCATGTGCCAGGTGCTAGGCACTAAGTAAAGCATTACCCCAGTCCATAGGTGTGACAACCAGAAACCAGAGACCTGCCATGCCCTGTGCATGTTCACCACCTGTGGAGGAAGAAAGGCCTACGTGTGCCTGGGAGAAGCCTGAACACGTTTTAGAGGGAAGATGAGGTTGCCAGGCTGACAAGGAGGGGAAAAGCATTTGTGGTAGAAGGAACAACATGGGCAGAAGCTCAGAGGCACTGAAATAACATGATTTTTTAAAACTACAAATAGGTGTGTATTACCGGAGTGGTAAAGACTGAGGGAGAGAAAGTCAAACTCATAGACACAGAGAGTAGAATAGTAGTTGCCAAGGGCTGGAGAGGGTGGGGAATGGGGAATTTGATAAAAAGGTACAAACTTTCAGTTATAAGATAAATAAAGTCTGAGGATATCATGTATAACATGTTGACTATAGTTGATAATATTGTGTTGTATAATTGAAATTTGATAACAGAGTAAAACTTAAGTGTTCTCACCCCCCAAAAAATATTTAAAAAAGGTAAATATGTGAGGTGATGAATGTGTTCATTAACTCAATTGTGGGAATCTTTTCACAATGCATACATATATCAAATCATCACGCTGTACACTTAAAATATATTACACCTTTGTTTGTCAATTATACTTCATTAAAGCTGAACAAAAGAATGAGAAGCAGGAAGAAAGTGGGAGAAAGAAAGCGCTGGGGAAAACTCTACGTAGGGAGGTGGACACCAGATCGGAACAGACCTGAGGTGCTGTCATTAAAGGATTTTGAGCAGGAAAAAAAAAAAAAGATTTTGTATGATCAGATTTGCAATTTAGAAATATCTCTGTGATTAAATAGGAAGGCAGGGAAATCTATAGGAAGATCATTTTAAACATCTAGGCAAAGGTTGAAGAGAGTCTAAACCAAGATTGTGGGTACAGGAAATGAGGAGAAAGGGAACAGACATGCTGGTTTTTCAGTCTGTAAGTAACAACCTAGGGAAAACTGAAGTCATGGGTTGTGGTTAAGAATGTGGACCTTGGAGTCAGCTCACATGAGCTCAAGTCCCAACTCAGCTACTTATAAACTGTGTAGTGTTAGGTAAGTTGCTTAATCTCTTAATACCTCAGTTTCTACATCTGTGAAATGGAGATAAAAATACTAATTTCTTCACAGGATTGCTAGGATGATAAATCAAATCAACAAAATAAAACATTCAGAACAGCCTACCTGGCACACAGTAAGTACCCCATAAATGTTGGCTGTTATTAGTAATATTGAATGCAGAGAACTAGGGAGAAGAAGAGTCTAGAACAACTGAGTTTGGGAAGTAGATATGTCTATTCCAGGTTTGTACTGTGTCTTAGGGTAGAGTCGGTACCCCTGGGTATAGTCCTTTCTCTTAAAATGTAGCCTTTCTTAGGTCTCATTTGAATGTTTGTGGTTATCAGCAAGTTTTCTCTGTTTCAACTAGGCCCAAACCCTTAGGTCTCCTAGCACTGTGCAATCTTTGATAGCACCCTGAGCCCTCAGCCGGCAAGCATCTGCGTCTTCAAGCCTCACGATGTCTCAGCCTGCACCCTGTGCCCTTTACCTTCAACACTCTGTGGCCATGACCTGAGGGGAAGTCCCCTCGTGTGACTCTTCCCACATATTAGGTCCCCCTCAGCAGTCCTCAACTCTGATCTCTGCCTCCCCCACCCAGTAAAATTGTAGCTTTCCACAGACACTTCACACGCACAAAAAAAATTATGAAAGGCTCGATAAGCACATGAAAAGACGCTGAACATCATTAGTCATTAGAGAAATGCAAATTAAAGCCACAATGGATATCACTTCACATTCATCAGAATGACTGAAATAAATGAGAATGAAAATGCTAAGCCTTAACGAGGATGTGGAGAAACTGAAGCTCTCATACGTGGGTCTGACAACTTTTTACGAAGGTAAACATGCACTGACCATGTGACCCCGTCATTCTATTCCTAAGCACTTACCAAGGAAACTGATAACACGTCTGCAAAAACTTATACATGAGTAATAGTAGTTCTATCCATAATTGCCCCCAAATGCGAACAACCCAAATATCTATCAAGAGGTAAATAAATAAATTGTAATATATCTAGTCAATTACTCAGCAATAAAAAGATACAAATTACTGAATCAAGCAATGGTATGAATGAATTTCAAAAACATGATGCCAAGTGAAAGAAGCCAGATACAACCAAGTGTCTATATGGTTCTATTTACATAAAGCTTGAAGAGGCAAAAGTTATCTCTGATGGTAGAAATCAGGGAGTGGGTGTGTTTGAAAGCAGGGATGGCCTATAAAAGAGGGAACTTTTTTGAGGGTGATGGAAATCTTCAATGTCTGATTAGAATTTTGATTACATGTTGTATTAATTTGTCCAAAGTCAGTGAATCATACATAGTATTTGTGCATTTCCCTTTATGCAAATTTCACTTCAGTTTTTGAAAGAGTAAGAAAATACATTGTCAAAACAAAGCAAACCATCAAGCAATGTTCTCTGACTTAAATTAAAAAAAAAAAAATTTACCCAAAGGAGCTGAAGACTATGTCCACACAAAAACCTGCAAACAGATGCTTATTGTAGCTTTATTCATAATTGTCAAAACTTGGAAGCATCCAGGATGTCCTTCAGAGATGAATGGATAAACAAACTGTGGTATATCCAGACAATGGAATATTATTCGTTGCTTAAAAAAAAAAAATCTACAGGCCACAAATCTACAGACATGGATGAACCTTAATGGCATATTGCTAAGTGAAAAAAGCCAATCTGAAAAGGCTACGTTGTGCATGATTTCAACTATATCACATTCTGGAAAAAGCAAAATTATAGAGACAGTAAAAATAGCAGTGGTTGCCAGAGGTTTGGAGAGAGGAAGGAGTAAATAGATGGAGCACAGGAGATTTTTGGGGCAGAGAGACTATTGCAGATGATAATATAAGGGAAAATACACGTCATCATATATTTGTTTAAACCCATAGAATGTACAACACCAAGAGTGAACCCTAATATAAACTATAGACCCTGAGTGATAATGATGTGTCCATGTAGGTTCATCAATTGTAACGAATGTACCATTCTAGTGGGGTAGGCTGTGCCTGGGGGGGGGGGGGGGCTAGGGGGCACATGAGAAATCTCTATACCTTCCCCTCAGTTTTGCTGTGAACCTAAAACTGCTCTAAAGTGATGAAGTCTTTAAAAATGAGGAAAGTAAAGGTGGAACAATATAATGTAAAACCTAGGAACTCATCTTTCTGCCTGCTGTGTTAGGTGTAGGAGATAATAATGAACAATACAGCACAGGCTCTGCCCTCGGGGAGCGTACAGTCTGGTGGAGAAAGAGCAAAACTGATTATGTAAGTAAAGGTGGGCAAGTCAGACAGGTGTTATAAAGGAGAAGCTCGAAAGGCTGTGGGATTAGAAGTGGAGCACTTCATCCAGTTTGAGGACCATGGTAAAAATTCCCTTTTTTTTGAGGGGACACTTAAGCTGAGCCCCAGCAGATGTGGAGCTGGAGCAGAGGGCTCCAGCCAGAGATGGGCATCTGAGCAGACCCCGGGTGGGAAGGGATGTAACCACCATGCCCTGAACACAGACAAGAAAGAAGGGAGTGCCTAGAGGTGAGGCCGGTCAACAGGGCCCAGTACCCAGAGCCTGATGTTAAAGATGCGGTGTTTTACCTTGAAAGCAGTGCGAAGTTAATGCAGGTGACCTTGGGTGGAGAGTGAAAAACAGTCTATCCCAGTACTATCCATTAGAAATATGATGCAAGCCATAAATGCAAGTCATATATGTAATTTAAAAATTTCTAGTAACCACATTTAAAAAGTGTAATTAAAAACCCAGGTATAATTAATCTTAATAATATATTCTAGTTGACTCAAAAATCCTAAAATGTTATCATTGCATCATGAATCAATATAAAAAGTAATTAATGAGAGATTTTTACCTTCCTCCTTTTTCTAAGCCTTCACAATCCAGTATGGACTTTGCAGCACCGGTCAGTTCAGACCGGCCGCATTTCTAAGCGCTCACTAGCTACACGTGACGACGGCTACTGGACAGAAAGCGCAGGTCTGGACCGAGGCAGAGCTGATTGAGGGGCTGCAGCAATTTCAGGGCAAGAGAAGATGGTGTCTTGAAACAACGGGGTGGGCAGCAGGGGTTGATTTGAGAGATAATTTGAAGACTCACCAGCACTTGGTGGCTGGTTGTCAACGCCTCAAATGCAGTCCTTTCTCCTGGCATTCAGTTCTCAGTCCTTGTCTTACTGAACACATTGGATGTTCAGTAGTCGACCGTTTCCTCCTTGAAACATTTCCTCGCTTGACCTCATGCACATGGCACTCTCTCACTGTCTGCCTGTCCTGCTGCCTCTTCCTTCTCAGTCTCCTTTGCTCTTTTCTTTCTCATGTCTCTGCTCTTGAAATGCCACCTACAAGCTGGCGACTCCCAAACCTGTATCTCCAGCCCAGATCCCTTCCCTGAACTCCAGACTCATAAATCTCTCGTAACCTGTATTCCATTTTGTTGGCACTTCCATCCTTCAAATTATATCTCTAGGGTCCCCTGGCCCACTGCTGTCAGCCTAGTTGATGCGCTCATCTTTTGCTGAGTTATTTCAATAGGCTACTAACTCTTCTTCCTGCTTCTATTCCTTCCTCCTCAATACGGAAGCCAGAGTGACTCTGGTAGAATACAGGTCCATCCCTTCTCTTTCAAAACCTTCCAAAGGCTCCCCACCTCACTGATAGTCTTTACAATGGCCTACAAGTCCATTGCAATCTGCCCCTTAAATCTCTGAACTTTTCCACTTACCTCCCTATATTCTCTGGCCACACTGGCTTCTTTGCTGTTTTCTTCAACATACCAGGAATTGCCCTGACTCCGGGCCTTTGCAATTTCTATTTTCTGGAATGTTCCTCTCTAAGATAGTTGCTCCCTCCCTCACCTCTTAAGTTTTTTTCTCAAATATCACCTTTTCAATGAGGCCACTTGATCACCCCAGCTTAAAATTGTAATCTTAAAGGTCCCTCTTCCTGTTAGTTTTTTCTTCATAGAATTTTTACTTTCTAATATACTGTGGAATTTAGCTATTGATTTTGTTTATTGTCTATCTTCCCTTACTAGAATATAAATTCCAGAAAGGGAGGGATTTTTGCTATTTTTACATATCCACAGCATTAGAATTCCACCTGGCACACAGTAGACACTCAAAATTGAATGAACAAACAAACGAACGAACGAAAGAAAAGAAAGAAAGAAAGAAAGAAAGAAAGAAAGAAAGAAAGAAAGAAAGAAAGAAAGAAAAAAAGGAAGAGAAAGAAAGAAAGAAAGAAAGAAACAAACAAACAAAGATAGGGTAAGATGAGACGAGACAAGTTGAAATGAGATGAGGGGAAGGCAGAATCAAGGTTAATGACCAGATTGTTAGCCTCCAACGCAATGCAAAACTTCTGTAGCTTGAGAATATCTTCAAATACTTTGGAAAGTCCTTCAGGGTCATACGATGGTGCCAGCTTCAGCAGCCACACTTATGTGAGCCCTGTGCTCACTTCCACTTCCCTCAGAACAGAATAAACCTTGGCCCTCAGATACTCTCAGGAAACATGTCGTTCTGGGGTACTGAGTTTCTCAGTAGCTTTCAACCCTAAGATACTTTTATACTGACCATATTTAATGGAGAGTTCTAAAACACATAGCACGGCCCAGGACAGTGTGGCTCAGTTGGTTGGAGCGTCCTCTCCTACACCAAAAGGCGGTGGGTTTGATTCCCAGTCAGGACACATAGCCGGGTTGTGGGTTTGATCCCTGGTCGGGGCATGGGTGGGAGGCAGCTGATGGATGTGTCTCTCCCCCCCCCCTCCTTTGCTATCTCTAAAATCAATAAATTTAAATAAATAAAACACATAACACACTTTCCAGCCTCCTTATGAAGCGAACGTTTTATTTAAGTTAACCTTTTCTATGAGTTTGGGTCATCATCGGAAGCAAGAGTGACCGTGCTGTGCTGAGGACAGGAAACCCTCCAGGGATCCTGGGAGCAGAGGGGTATTTGCTCCTACACCGAAGTCCCAGCCTGTGCTACTCTTGGAGTTGGAGTTAATGTTTCTGATAGTTTATTCATCCTTGTTGTCAGGAGGCCAGCTGTCCTCTCTGAACATGGCCACAGTCCCTTTCTTTGCTTTCTAAAATGCAGCTTCAAAATCAGATCTCAGCTTAGCCTTGTTGTAATGAAATTAAAAGTAGGTCCTAGTAAAGGACTTGCCTGTGCTTAAGTGTGCCAGAATTGTTATGCACAAAGTGTGGGGCATCAGTGGGCTGGATTCCTGATAGATGGTTTTGCCAGAGAGCTGGTGTGATATTGTACAACCCGTAATTGAAATCAACTTTTGAGAAAGTCGGTGCTGCCTTCTGAAATTAGGGTGGGGGAAAGATGCTTAGAATTCTTGTGGCCTCATTTTCCCAAAGTTCTGAAAAGAGAGGAATGGGGTTTCCAGGACTCCCCAGAGAGCTTTCCATTTCTCAGCAGACTCTGTGCTTCACAGAGACCATCTCAATGATTACTAATGCTTTCCACTGGTTCCTACATCCACACAGGGATTGCTAGCCACAACCCTGCCCCTCCTTCTTGCCCCTTCTGCATCCATGTTCCTGAACTCCGTTATTCAGCATCTGCTCTGACCCAATGCAGCAAATCAACTATTTTATGTTTCTGAGCCACTTGGGCATTTGGAGGACAAATTCCCTCCTCAGATCTTCCACAGGTTTCTCCAGACCTGTCTCTGGAGTGATCCATTAAAACATCACCCACCTTACTAGTCAGATACTTTTCAGTCCCTTTTTTCTGTGTCTGTTCAGCACAGCAGTGCACAAACTGAGGTAGATTTTGCTTTTCCCTCATTTAGACTTGCCCGTTATTAGGTGGGCCCCCTGCAACACACTCATTCCGGACAGCAGGTCCTGGGTGACTGGACACCAGGCCTCAGACCCCCTGCTGTTTCTAATTGATATAATGTCTTCCCCTGCCATCTGGGCCTCTCACCTTTGTATTTGAAGAGAACTCTTTGTGAACCCAGCAACACCAACTTGAGGACAGATGTCATGTTCCCCTCAGTAGAAGATGCCAGAATTGTCAGAATAGGAGGGTTCTCTACAAAATCAATTAGCAATGTCTTCTAAAAACCTATCAAGGGGTAACAAAAAAGGCTAAATTTGGAGAAAAAGAGAGTTGAAATTGGGGGATATAGCTTTCCATGCACATAGAGATAATTTTACAACCAACAGACAGTCTCGATCTTCATGGTTGTGGTAGGCAAAATAAAAGCCCCCAAAGATACCCATGTCACAGTTCCTGCAACCTGGAAATATGATACCTGACATGACAAAGGGGACTTTGAAGATGTACTTTAGGTTAAGTGCTTTGAGATAGGGAAAGTATTCTGGGTTATCTAGGTGGGTCCCTTCTAATCATGTGCATTTTTAAAAGCAGAGAACTTTCCTGACGATAGTCAATGGGAGAGGTGACCACAGAAGGAAAGTCAGAGGGATGAGTCATTGCTGGTCTTGAAGCTGAAGGGAGGGTTCAGGAGTCGAATACGGGAAAGGCTTCAGAAGCTGGAAAAAGCAAAGTAACAGACTTCTCTAGAACCTTTAGAAAGAAATGCAGCCTTGCCGACACTTTGACTCTAGCCCAGGGTGACCCATGTGGGACTTCTAGCCTACAGAACTGCAAGGGAATAAATGTGTGTTGTTTTAAGCCAAAAAATAAAACAAAATCTACAGGCAACATCATGGAAATGGAGCCCTCTTCTACTCCTATTACCTGATAGCCGAACCTGTGTCAACATATGAAGCAGGCAGCTAGGAAAAGGTGAAGTTGAATGGGCTACCAAGATGTTTGGTCTGATATCTAGAGATGGTCTGGAGTTAGGGACATTTTTAAGTGGTGGAATCTATGGATGCTGAAGAAATTGGCTCACTTTCCCTTCATCCCTCAAGCTGTTGAAAGGCTACTGAACTAGAGATGATTTACTCAATGATCTCTTGGGATCAGAGAGGTGATATGCTTTCCCAACCTTGCCTCCTGGCCTTACATGTCTCTCTCAGCAGGTCCAAACACCCTCAGCAGACCGATAGGTTTGCATGTGTGCATTTCAGCTTTAGTCATTTCCTAGGTAGCACTTGGTTGCTGAGCCCCAGAATAGCTCCAAAGTCGGGAGGCAGAAAGGGAGCTGTTATGGAAAAACAGGGAGCAAAGCTCATGGCAGTGATCAGGCTTCCCTTATTTATAGGCAGATAAATTCCATAACAACTGACCTTTATGAGACACTTAAAATGTGCCAAGCACTGTGCTGTTTTTTACATATATTCCCTTGTTTAAGGCACCCTGCACAGGTAAGACAAAATGACATTTGCCAACAGTGTCCTGTTTTTAGTACATTTATTTCAAAAAGTGTCCACATGTAGTGTGAGGCTGTGGATTAAGCCCTTCACTTTTGCACAGATGCGGTGATGGTTCAGCCAAACCCTGGCCTCCTTGTGCAGAGACACAGGGCCTCCCACTGGAGCCCAGGAAGCTTTGCCGGCCCTCCGCTCACCGGCCCTGGACCACCGCTCATCTGGACCTTGCCAGGCTTCCCGAGATCTGCACAGAGGAAGATGTTTGCACTCTGCAGATTCCCTTCCCACTCACTCAATGGATATTCACTGAGCAGGTTGCACATCTCAAGCCCTGTCCTAGGTGCTTGGAATGCATTAGTGAACAGTCCCAAGAACTTAATTCCTGTGTGGGGGTAGACAATAAACAATAACACAATAAAGAACTAAATTATATAGTATGTGAAAAGCTGGTAAGGACCCCTGGGAAAAGATAGAGAAGGAAAGGGTAGAAAAGGAGAAAGCAAGGGGCTGGGGTGCAAGTTGCAATTTTAAATAGAGTCAAACACAGTGGGTCTCAATGAGGAAGTGATTTTGAGCAAAGACTTGAAGAGAGTGAGGGAGATAGTCATGATATCTACTGGAAGAGTAGAGGGAGTGGCCAAAGCAAAGGCCCTGGGTTGGAAGTATGTCTGGTGTGTTGGAGGAAGAACAAGACCAGTGGAACTGGAGTGGAGTTAGGGAAAAGGAAAGCAGTAGCTGTGTTCAGAGAGGGCAGAGGGGGAGGCAAGCCAGGTAGGCCCCCCAGGATGACAGAGTCACTGAGATTTGGGGGCAGAATCTAGCTTTCATTCTATAAAAGCTTCATTCTGCCCGCAATAGAATTGCATTCTATTCTGTCTGAGAACAGAATGAGAGTGGTCAAGGGCTAAACTTGGAAAAGATGAACCAGTTTCTGGTTCTCCTTTGAAAGTAGAGCCCAGAGGATGTCCTGATGGATTCTTTCATTACCTATGAGGGTTGAGAGACATTCTCTCCAGAGGGTCATGTTTCTCCCTACACTACCAGTCAACATTTTAAATACTTTCTAAAAAGAGAGAGCATTTTCTTCACTTCACGAGATTGTTTCTATTAAGATTGTTTCTATCACACCAAGATGCTGGGCTGTTGGCCAAGCTCAGTCATGAGCTAAGCCTCTCAGAACAGGTGTCAAGTCTGTGTCGCAATCAAACCCCCCACCACCACCTGGCTCCTGCATAATTTGTGTTGCAAGTGTTCAGGAGGGAGTCATAGTTAAGAGCAGAGTTCTGAACCAAACTGCCTGAGTTCAAATCCCAACACTTACACTTGGACAAGGGACTTTCAACCTCGGTTTAAAATATGGGTGATAGCCCTGGCTGGTTTCCTCAGTGGTTAGAGCATCGGCCCTTGGGCCCTTGGACCAATGAGTCACAGGTTCTATTCCAGTCAAGGGCACGTAACCTTGGTTGCAGTTTGTCCCTGGCCCTGGTCGGGGTCATGCGGGAAGCAACTAGTTGATGTGTTCCTCTCACATCAATGTTTTTCTCTCTCTCTCCCTCTCTCTCCCTCCCTCCCTCTCTATCTGAAGATAAATAGAAAAATATCCTCAGGTGAGGATTAAAAAATATATATATATATATTCCTCATAGGTTATGTGCGTAAGGGCCATACTAATGATCCCATGTTTACAGTTTACAGTCTGGGCACATTTTTAGATATGGCTAATAGCAGTCAAAAGGGAATAAGGCTTAGAAACTCTCCAAATGCCTACCTGCCTGTCTCTGCTTCCTCCTCATCCCCCAGTGTAGCAAGTGCACCTCCTAGCCAGTGCTCAACAGCACCACCTAGGGGCAGTCTGTTTCTTCCCCAACAGCATCGAAACGGCCATTTTCTCCACAGAGAATGCCAAGGCCATGGGCACCTTCCTTTCTGAGAAAAACTTCACAAGGGCATTATGATCCTGTGAAGTCAGGAGTCTCTACTTGTGTAAAAATGTAATCTGTAAATACTTCCATGGGGATGAGCTTTTTCCCTTTTAGAGGGTCCCCATGAACCCAGTCCTGCTCAGGAATGCTGGCCATGGTAGTAAGTGAACCGAAAAGCAAAAGATGATGGATTCTATATGGATACATAGTGGTGATGTGTGGGACGCTGAAGAATAGTTTTCACACTACATGTGTGAGAAGAGCTGAAATGTCAACATTATGTTTCATTGACATCAGTATTTCTTCTCCTGCTAGCTCCCTTTTATTTTGTTATTTTAAGTATTCCTTATGTTTCAGGATAATTTTCCCTTCACAGTGTAAGCAAATGCCTGGGGGGAAAATAACTTTAAAAAACGACTTTTAGTCATTTGGAGCAGCAAAAGCAGAAAGTACCAGCTGAACTGAAGCCAACTTAAAATTAAATTGCCTGCAGTTTAGATAACCAAACGTAATGTAAACATTACACAGTTATTAGGAATAAATGGGGATGCCTGTGATCTAGAAATACATGAGGAGAAGCGGCAGGGGTGGGGTTCTTCCACCCGATAATCCTGGCACGGCTTCTAAATCAACTGCAACCTTCTTTAGGACCCGGTAACACGAGGCATCTCCTCTGTCACTGTTACATAACACTGCTACACACGTGTGTGTACAAGCACGTGCTCACACACCCAGATACTGCAAACACACACCGATACAATATGCATGTACACACACCGCACCATTGTGGCATAGGAGCACAATACACACCTCCCCACACACACCCCTATACAACATATAGGGTGGCCCACAAAATACACATGAATGCACAAACACCTCACAAATACGTGTGTACCTCCCACATACCAACACCACACAGCACATGAGCACCACACACCTACATAAAGCTTGTGTAACACACACACACACACACGCACACACACTGACTTCTCAGTCCTCACAGGCCCCAATCTCAACATGCTGATGGAAGCAGCTCACTTGGGCAGGAAAAGGGCTGCCTAGACCAGCTCACTTTGGGTTCTGCCTCAAACTTACAGGACTCCGATAACCTAAAGTGCAACTACAAATATCCCAAAGGCTTTACAGTGGAGTCACAGCAATACCTTATTCCCAGGAGAGTTGTGAAGCCTTTTTTTTTTTTTTTTTATCCTCACCCGAGGACATTTTTTCATTTTTTGTTCAGATAGAGTGGGAGGGAGAGAGAGGAAGAGAGAGAGAGAGAAAGAAACATCGACGTGAAAGGGACACATCGAGTGGCTGCCACCTGCACGACCAACCAGGGCCGGGGACAGACTGCAACCGAAGTACATGCCCCTAGTGGGAACCGAACCCGGGTCTCTCTGGACCGCAGGCCGATGCTCTAACCGCTGAACCAAACCAGCCAGGGCGTGAAGCCTTTTGAATTAAAATCAAGACAGTCCATGGACTAGGGATAGGACAATGTGTCCTTGATATAAAATCTGAAAAGTGTGAAGTGCTGGTTTGATGCCGTTTTTTGAACAGAGTATGAGCAGACATGAGTGAGACTTGAGACAAGTGGTTTCAATGAAAACTTTTGCAGCTAGAAACATTGTCCCATGTATAGGACTTGGACTTGAATTCTCAATATATCCCTATCTATTTCATGTCTTAAAAAAATATACAAATGTATGATCTAGGATTTGGTTCAGCTGTCAAGTGACAGAAAACTCAAAATAGTAGTGACTTCAATAAAACAGAATAGGAAAAATAATTCCCATGTGGATGCAGGGTGTCTAGGACTGGTCTGGTGGTCCACGATCATCAGGGGCCTAGCAGTCTCCTCCCTTGTTGTTCCAACATCTTCGGCCTGTGGCTTCCACTTCAGGGTCCAAGGTGGCTGCTTCTGCTCCAGCCAGCATGCTCACATTCCAGCCAGCGAGGAGCAAAAGGAAGCAGGACATGTCCCTTCCTTTCAAGAACACTTTTTGGAAAGTGCCGTTTAACACATCCACTTACATCTCACTGGTCAGAACATTTACATGACCACAAGTAACTGCAAGGGAGGCCTGGGAGTTCCGTTACTATAGAATAAAGGGAGAATGGATATTGGAAGATAGCTATTGGCTCCTGTCACATATATTTTTAAAAAAAAGATAAGAATAGCCTCCATTCAGAGGTAATCGCTGTTAACACTTTAATGTGTTGCATATAACTCCTTTTTCAAAACTGAATTCATCCAGTGATTTTGGTTTTCATTTTGTGAATATCTTTTTATGACTATATATAGATAGATATATCTTTTTTTAAGCTCAAAAAAAAAAATCAAATCCACCTCCACCTAATAAAATATGTATGTTATACAAGCCACTCAAATCAATTATTCTTCCTTGAAGCATCATTCAGTGTGGGGTGCAGGGTAGCGATGTAAATCTACATCAAGTAACAGGCTGGGAGGGTTTGAGAGGGTAGGGTCCCCGGCTGAAGGAACACATGGGGCTGCGGACACTCATGGTGGGGACTCGCTTCTGTGCACGCAGGAAGGAAGTGTGGAGGGAGGAGGAGAGGGCACATCCACGCTGGCTTCCTCCTCATCTCCAGCCAAACCCTCAAATGCTGCTGGATGCATAATGGAGCTCATGATATTTTGGGAAAATTATTTTATGGATTCTGCTGTTTATGATACTTAGGGCTTTATTGCCTTAGCAACCTCTTCTAGGTTTTAGAATCCTTCTCAAAAGATCAAGGGATTACATTTCAGATAAGCATCCAGAGTGGTGACTTATCTTAGCAGCAACTCCAAAATATCAGTTCTGGCTGGCTCTCATTTAATAGGCCTGCTGTATTTACTTGGTGCCCACAAGTGTGTCACAGAAAAATAGCCTGCTTTCTGCTCTCCACTCCCTGCTGTCTTCCTAAAGCATCCGTTCAAATCAACCGTCTGCTCAGAATCCTCCCCCGGGTTCCTGTTTCCTCCTGCACCAAATCCGAGCTCCTCCACTTGACTTGTGGCACCCTCCAAATCTGCTCGTAGCCCCTGTGGCTCCCCTGGTCCCCAGGTCACATATTGCATTGAAGCCAATGACACCTCAGGTCCCCTGTCCAGAGCTGAGACCTTTTATAAGGAAGTTAGACTCTGAGAACCAAATGGGTTCTGTCTCTTACAAGCTGTGTAACAATGAATGTTATTTTAACCCCTTTGAGGCTCTATTTCCTCCTGTGTTAAATGGGAATCGTAAAAAACGATCCCACAGGGGCAAGTGTGAGTAAGATGAGATCATGCGTATAAAGTGTCTTCTGGCCCATGGCAAGGGACTAAATGAATATGACTTTCCTCACCCCATCCCTTTCCCTTGTAATTATTTCCCTCTGTTTAGGGCTTCATTCCTGGTCAGACTTTTCTGTGGGTTGTGTTCCAACTGGATACTTCTTGTTCAGGGCTGGTCTGTACTACCTTGCTCCTGCTGAGCTAAGCTGTTCCATTGCCCAGAACCTGTTGGCCTCCCTTGCAGCTGAGGTCCTAATGTCTGACCTCCCTGAGGATGTCTGTGCCAGAACTTGAGAGCCACGGTCTCCCAGCCCTGCCCGAAGGCCCTGCTGTCTTCATATGCCAACACCCTCCTCGGGTAAAGGGCACAGGTCTAGGCCAGACAGTTGGACTTTTGACACTCAGAGGAGACTGCAGCCTGCCTCAGGGCCCAGCCTCCCTCCCAGAACCTTTTGTCTCCCTTGACCTCTGTCCTCTCTCTTCGCTAACAAATGATAGAAAAACTCTAAAGCCACGCATGTGCCTTTCTCAGGCTAGAAGCTGCAGTATATATTATCCTTAAAAAACAACTGTATACAAATGCAATACTTCTGAAAACACAAAACTAAAGTTAAAAAAGAAAAGATGGGGAAATATTCCCTCAGGCTTGACATGTAAAGGATGAAGATCTACACTAGACGTCACCAGCTATATAAAAATATCATTAAGTCCTAACAGATAAGAGAAAATACAGTGTTTTAAAAAAGACAAATGGTCAACCTTAGTGGTAATCAAATAAATATGATTTAAATCATTAATGAGGTACCACTTATACTCATTGAATTGAAAGAACATTTTAAAATGATAAAACCCAGTGCTATAAAAGCTGCAGAGAAACTGGTACGCACACAGAGTGCTGCTGGCATTGTGAATTATGACAGTCATTTTGAAAGCAATTTAGCAGTGCATTTCAAGAGCCATGAAAATGTTTTTGCCCTTTGGCTGACAATTTTCATGTCAAGATAATTATATGAAATAAAAATAATCATGTGCATGAAAGTAATCTTTGTGAAGTTATCTATAATAGCAAACATATAAACAACCTAAATGTCGAACAGTAAGAGAATGGTAAATTAAATGTTACTCTGTGTTCTCAATGTAATACGGTGCAGTCATCAAAATGATAACTGTAGAGACGCTACCATTTGCCATCTGACTATTAGCTGATTTCCTCTTCCCCAAATTTTACAAAGAATTAGAAGGCAATCCATTGATTTCCTGGTTCCCACTTAAAATTTACATATATAGTCCCATGTGCAATCCTCATCCTCCGGACCCCTGTCCCCTTCTCAGGTTAATCTCCTACCTATCTTCCAGACCCTCTCAATCTGTGCTCCTTACCATCTCACCTCTCAAATAGCTATGGTCTCTGAAATCAACCTTGGCCTCTCAGCCCTCTCTTTCCCCTTCAAACCTCTGTTATTTTCCAGAAAGAGCTCTCCCTTGAACCTACATCTCTATCTAGGTACTGCCCTACTGTCCTCTTCCCCTTCAAGCCAACTTCTTGATAGAGATGTCTGCACTCTCCTCATCCCTCATTTAAAGCCCATTCACTTCAGCCGGGCTGCTGCCATTCCTGCACTTTCAGCAAAGTCACCAATAAGTTGATGAACCTAGCTAAGTTCAGCTAATACTTTTTTTCCTTTACCTAACCTTATCTGACCTTTCAGGGTATAATTTGACTCTCCTCCTCCTGAAACTCACCCTTCTTTGATTTCCACACCCCACTCTCTCCTCGCTGACTGAGGCTGGGTTTCCATATGTCCTGCCTCTCTGAGTGCTCTTCTAACTTCCTCTGTGGCTGCCTCTTCCTTCAGCCATCCTGTAAAGACTGTAAACCCCAAGGGACTGTCCCCAGTCCTCTTCACTTAGCTTCATCAACTCCCTTCAACTGCAGTCAGATGAATGGGATTCAAATTCTGACTCTCACTTTCCAACCATGTGGCAAAATTACTTCGCCCCCTAATCTTTATTTTATCTTCTGTAAAATGAGGATAATGATAGGTTCCACCCCATAGGGTACCTTAGTAAATGGTACACATACGATGAATAGTAGCTTTATTAAGAGGAGGAGGAGGAGGAGGAGGAGGAGGAGGAGGAGGAGGAGGAGGAGGAGGAGGAATTTTTGATTTTTTAATCTACTTTTTCAGTCTAGACTCTCTGCTGAGTTCAGAACAACCCCTTTATTCAATATCCCAGTGGAGATCTACACACGGATGTCCTACCTCAAACTCAAATGTACACAATCTCATTAACCATTCTGCCCCCTCCAGTAAAAAATATTACTCCTGTTCACACCTGAAAACAGGAAGTCATCCTTGACAGCTTTTCTCCTTTTATCTGTGTCTATCTATTGCCCCACTTCCAGGCATTACCCATAAAATACTCCAATGGAATTCCCTAAGCATTTCCCAATCACCAAAGTGGTAAAATGCTGAAATGGTGAATGCTGAAAATTCTGAGGTCCTAAAGGAGCATAGAACTACAAGATGGAAGGAGTTGAATCCCTGGATTATCATGTGAAAGGCTGTTTGCCATCAGAAAACCTGTTTTTAATTCCATGTGAGCAAGGAACAATTCTCTAGTATGTTATGCCAACAAGATTCAAAGAACTATCTTTTACAGCAACTAGGGTGCTTTAACTAATATAATGTCCAAAATATCTGAAGGATCCATAAACTTCTCCAATGCCTGCCATCACTACCCCTGTTAAGCCTTCAGAATCCCCTGTGTAGATCACTGTAACAGCTTCCTAAGAGGTGTGCCT
Organism: Tadarida brasiliensis; assembly: GCA_030848825.1. NCBI lineage: Eukaryota > Metazoa > Chordata > Mammalia > Chiroptera > Molossidae > Tadarida > Tadarida brasiliensis. The sequence continues at coordinate 47,437,692 of CM061262.1, read as the reverse complement.
AACTTCACTCTTGCCCATCTCTAATCCATTCATATAGTTGCTCATGCAGCTTCCACAAATTGTTGGAGGGACACAAGCCTGATCATGTCAACCACTCCTGCTTAAAAAAATCTGTTACTGGTGCCTCGTTACCCTTGGGATAAGATCCAACTCCTGCCACAGTGTAGGAGATCCTTCATGATTGGCCCCACCTACCTGGTATATCTCTGCTCCTGCCCTTTGTCTGACATGTCAGCCACAATTACCTACCCACAGTCCCATTGACTTGGGCCAGGCTCCCTTGACTTCACGCCTTTTTTCATGCTTCCTCTGCCTAGAACACTTTCATGTCTTCCTTACCTAGGTGACTGTTACTCATTCTTCGAGATTCTGGTTGGGCATCACTCCTTTCGAGAGGCCTTCCTTGACTCCTCCAGGATGGGTGAGAGTCTTCTCCTGAGTGTACTCATTATCCCATGATCATCTCTTTTATAACATGTGCTATACCATTCTCATAGTATCTGTTTACTCATTCCCGAGGACAGGCACGTATTTTGGCATCTTTATTTTTTAGCACAGTGTCTAGCATGTAGTAGGTGCTCAATAAATGCTTATTGAATAAATGAGTGATTAGGCAAAAGTATAAAAAATAATTACAATGCAACATATAAAAACATTGACAGCATATCCTTTATTATGAGGTAAAAACTTAAATTGTACATTGTATATATAGTACATGTGTATATTTTACCCATGTAAAATATATATGCATGTAGATAAATTCTGGAAATAGTCATTCAATAAACATTTATTGAGAACCTACTCTGTGCCAGATCATGGAAAGATTAATTAGAACTGACTCATCCCCTCAATAGGTTTACAATCTTTTTTAAAAAACAATTATGGTCAGCTGATGAGAATATGGGTGAGGGTTTTTCTTTCAAAATTCTCTTTAATATATTTCCAATACATTTAAAAAGCAGCTTACAAAACAGAAAAGGGCCTCTATAAACTGCTGCTCCACAGTAATATCAAAGTTATAAAATCCAACTTCCAACATTTTGGACACATCTATCCAAAGCCTCTTTGTGTTTTGAAATCTGCACAGTTTTGCACACACTGAGTCGATGCTGGTTTTGCTTTCCCATTAGATTGCCCATAACTTGTACACAGTGTACGTGCTGGTGTCCTGTGTGCCCTTGGACTACTCGCTTCACCTCGCTAAACTTCAGTTACCCCATCTGCAAAGAAAATAACCGTAAACTCCATGTACTTGTTTCAGGGAATAAAATGAGACAATGAGTATGAACCTGCTGTGTGAGATTCAAAGCACTCTGAAATGTAGGGCATGACAGATTAAAAGACTGCCTCTGTGTTTCAAATATGGCAATAGAACCAGTGTTATTATTCTCCTATTCAATGTCAGTAATCTAAGTTGTAAGATAATACATTTCTCCATGAAACTCAATAAAGTTATTTTCATGTATGTCTTTAAATGATATTATTTTTCCCGATTTGTTTCTCATACACACACAAAAAAATGTTGCTCATCAACAATTCAGTTAAATAAAACATGTCAACTGCCCAGCACAGTGTTCTGCATCTTGCGGACACGTAACGGTCATAATGGTAGTATGCTGCTTCTCTAAATTTGGTGGAAACATCAGGTGATACTGACCTTCCAGGATAACAGCCCTTTGGAGTTAAAACAGCTCACCTGGCATGAAGCAGGAACACTGCTGATGTGTTTGGACATGCTGAGGAATCAGGTGCCTTGGATATTGTGACACACCATCAATGCCTGAGGGTGAGAAGAGACCCTGGGGACAAGCAGTAGCAGGAAAAAAAGAGATATTTTGGATATAATTCATCTGTCTCAGCAGGTGTCCCAAAAATATTACACTGCATCCAGCACCCCAGACCTGGACGAACAATGTAGAGCACTCAATGGCCCTTTGTGATTCCTGCCTCTTTCAAAAACAATCTTTCTTAATAACAGCTTTATACATTGCACTAAGCACCTGCCTTCTTCCTGAGCTGTCAGCACAAGTATCTGTGTACCACCAAATAGACTTATACTTCCCAGTGGGAAACTGAGCTGCTTGTCTCTAAGAACCAAGTTGAGGAAGTGTGTGTGTGTGTGTGTGTGTGTGTGTGTGTGTGTGTGTGTGTGTGCAGCTCCTCAGAGAGACCAGAATTGCTAGTATGGGTCTTTCCGACCTAGTTTTACAAGGTCTAGACAGCTTGGCTGAATGCAGCTTTAATTTTGTAAAACAGAATTGATTTGCAAAGGTCTGGGCTAGGAGAGGGCAAACCTGGGAAGTGGCTGTGAACTCAAAACAAGAAAGGGAGCAGATGCTGAGGTGTCCTAAGATGTACAGTGAAATAGAGGGTTGAGGGCAACCGGATATTAGAACTCCTGATGGGGCCACTGAGTTAGTTAATCAGGGCCAAGAGGGAACCAAGTGTCAGCTCCGCATATAGGTGGTTCTGTGTGAGTGCGAAAAATAAAAAGTCTGCAGAGGAGGTCTAGTTAGTGCCTTAAATCTGAAACTATACTAAGTGACTCAAAATTGGATTGTTGCTAAAATGCCTTTGTTGCAACTGTTCCAAACTCCAACCCACTATTTCGGGGGTTTCGCTGCACGTTAAACTGATAAGGAGATTGGATGATTGCTTAGATAAGGGTTCTCAACCTGGCTTTTCACTAGAGCCTTTAGAAAATTTGATGCTTGGGCCTCACACCAGACCAAATGAATCGGAATCTCTGGGTGAATGATCCAGGAGTGGGTAGTTTTTCAAAGCTTTCTAGGTAATACTAATGTGAGGCAGGGTTGGGAACCACTGGCTTAGGCTGAGATGGGCAAGAGATACACACAGAAACCCGAGAAAAACTTGTGGTTGAGAGGTTGTTATTCCTGGGCACAACCTCAGACAAGGAAAGTTTCCTTATGTTCATGCTTCGATAGTGCTGGAATATAAAAGTACCAGGTGATATGTTAGTATGTTACAGAATTGGCAATAGTGAGTTTAACCTGTGATTACAAGCCAGAAACCAAACTCTGTACACCTCAAAACATAACCAGGACCAGACAAGCTAGTGGGTGAATAATATATTTACTTGTGTGTTTGAGTCAAGTATTTATAGAATAGAAGTGCACTCAAGGTGGCTCAGGACTATAAAGGTTTGTGGTAGAGACACAAATAGCAATTTCAAGACGTTCAGGGATCTGGACTTCCAGAACCAGGAACCAGACACTCAAGTACTGAGGTTACTCCCTCCACCTCTCAGTCATTTGATCTCCTTCATCTCTGTTCCTCTCCCTGCATCTGCTCCATTCTTTTATCACAACTGGCTTCCTGTGATCACTCATTTCACACAAGGCTCAACATAAGTGTTCCAGCCCTAATTTATCATAATCTTGCAGGTCCAGAACCCAACACTGACTATTGTCACAATGGCTCTTAGTTCAAATTTTCAAGAAAGGGAATTTGGTCATCAGTAAAGGATGGCTGGTCTTGTCTAGCCTTGGGTTAAGTGTCAATCTCCTCCAAATTTCTAGAGTTGGGGTAGAAAATGTCATATGATTCATAGGCTGAACCATAGAAAATATTCCAGGAGACCACTGGAAGCCTAGGTACTTGTGAGGAGCTGTGGGCAGAGCAGGCAATGAAGTTCATCTAATATCCATCCATAACCAATGAACCACACACCTTTCTTCTTTCCCAACTTCTGCCTCCCTGGGATGGATGTGCGTGAGGGAGATGAGGAGTTTGAAAGCATGTGCCCTATCTGTTCTCATGATCCTGTCTAGCATCTGAGAGAAGTAATCACAGACTGGCATGATGCAAAGACAGTCTAAAAACCCTCAAGCGACATGATTCCACATGTGTTGTCCTCTTCCAGAAACCACTGAAAAGTCCATTCTTGGCAATGCTGAAAACCTAAGGACGTACAAAACACAGGGTCTTTGTTCAGTTTTCATTCCACATTTTCTGTTCCATTGTGGCATGTAAAAATATAACACATTTAGACATGAAGGAGGATTCTCCTCCCTTTAGATCTTTATTTAATAGTTTGGAAAATTTGAGATTAACATGTTATTATAGTGGTTTGACAGTTCACTTGAGAGCTCTGAAATAACATTCTTGGCTTTTAAATGACAATCTTTTACTGAAATACAGTGGCTCTTTTCAGAAACTTAGGACTTCAGCAAATTTGGAGGCTCATGAAAATGGTGGTGTGAGAATTTTATAAACTTTCCAAATGGAGACATTGTGTGTAAATTTCATTTATGATCCAACACTGGCTATTGCAGCAAAGAATTGCATAGTTCTTCAGCTTTCCTTCTTTTCCCTAGTTAAGTTCAGCTGCATTGAGGCAGGAGGGTAGGAATAGTTTGGACTTGGAGACCATGTTTAGAGGGAACAGACCAGGGAAAAAATCCACCCCCCACTTGAGCTTGTGAAGACAGTCTGAGTATATGGTTTTTCCTTTTTGGATCCCTGGACCTAGAGGCAAAGTGAAGCCAGGATGGGGGAGAGGAGATTCAGGGAGACGTGGAGGAAACACCAGTAACAAATTGGTGTCTATTTTCACTTTGCCCAGAGCACGTGGCCCCTGAAAATCATGGCTGTGGCCTCAGTGTAATGCCACCATGCCAATGTGCAGTCATTTATTTTAGAGCCTTAGACGGAGCCAACTATTTTAGCTTTTGCCCAAGTACAGTTATCAAAGATTCTGGATGATTAAAAAAGAAGAAGAAGTCTGATACTTTTATTTTACTAACAAAACACCTTTAAACCAAAAAGGATAATTTATCTGGGCTGAAAATAAAACTCCTGCCTACTGAAGTCTGGTGCAGCTGAGTTGTCACTATTTTGGTTCTGCAATTTGTTTTATAGAGTACTAATTAACAGGGCAAAGTCTGTTGCCAGGAAAGTAAATCACATTTAGCTGTTTTCTTATTTTCTAACAAGATACAGATCTGGTCTTTAATTAAAGAGCAAGTTCCAAGGGCATTATCAACCACCGAAATTGGGAAACACTGGGCTGGGAAGATCATGGTGAAACCTGCTGTGTAGAGTTCAAGAGATTGTGGGAGAGAGAGAAAGGAATGGAAGGAGAAAAAGAGGAATTGCACAGGTAACCTTAAAAAAAAAGAGATTGTTTTCCTCAGATGCTCCATCTTCTCTGTTCCCCACAACTCTATATCTCGTCTGACACTACTCAACACACTATTCTGCTAACATCCTTTTAAAAAAAGTTCACCCCTCCACTCCACCCGCCCCCCCCCCCAAAATTCATTCCTGTCCCCAAAACTGTACTATTATTTTCAAGGTAGCAACTCTGCCTTCAGACCTCCCTGCCCCAACGTCCCCCTTCTCCAGGGCTTCTTATCGACTAGCCCCCTTGGTGACCTTTGACCCTAGGCTTTGCTGCCTGGCCAGTGCAATTCATCCTTCACCTCTTCCCTTCCAGCTCTCTTGTTTCTCTCTCTCCTCTTTCTCCCATCCCATACCTGGAGGCTCTGGACTAGAAGTAGTTGCTCCGCTTCTCCTCCCTCCTTGAGCCCTCTGAGACCTCGTTTTCGGTGGGGAGACAAGGAAGGGGGTGGTGATGGGCGGGTGAGTAGAACGAATGCGGAGCGAGGAGCCTGACGTCACCGCACCCTGCCTGTCAATCTCCAGCGGGCGCGCTGCTCGGAACCGCCTTTTCTGCCACTCACTGTGTCCCTCGCTCTCTGTGGCTTCCGCACCACCACTGGAGCCCGGCGCTCCTCTCCGCTGTGGCCCCGGCCGCTTCGCAGGCATCCTCACCGGGGACGCAGCCTGGCGCCCCACCACAGCGCTCATGATTGTAGACTTTCTGAAGCCCTGACTCCCCAGGTGAGCAGCCGGGCTCCCTAGAGGAAATTTGAGGGTGTGGAGAGGGGAAGGGGTGAAGGATGGCCAGGGGATGAGTCCTTTCCAAAGCTGGAGAAATGGAGTCAAGCTTGACCCCACACCCTTCCCCTACATATGCATCCCAACTTCTCTTCCCCCAAGCTTCCTTTCGAGGGGTCTCTGGGCTTTCAGGACCCGCTGGGCTCTGCACGCAGAAACTTAGCTTTCAGCACCGCGGACAGCGACCCCCCGCTTCCTAGTTTTGGTGAACACCCTGACCCCTCCGACCTGAGCCCGAGCGGGGCTCGCCCAGGCCAGCACCCTTAGCTAGGTGCATACGGATACGTGTGCACATGCAGTCACCCTTACCAGATTAATTTGTGTGCATGTGAGTGCATGTTATTCGTGTGTGTATCTATGCAAAAACTCAGATATCCGTGAGAGCACCCGTATACATTTCACTCACTCATTCAACAGGTATTTATTTTTGGCTCTCTTAAACCCTGCTTCCTCGCTGTGCAATGAGGTCCCGGGTGGGATGGGCAATAGGAACTGGACACCTGCACTTGGGGAAAGTTCCTTGGCAGCTTGAACCGCAGACCTGATTCTTGCTGTCCCTCTCCACACAGGGTGCAGTGTCCGGCCCCGATGAACGCGATGAACGTGAGCGCCTCTTCACTCAACGAGTCCCAAGTGGTGGCAGTGACCGCCGAGGGAGCGGCAGTAGCGGCCACAGCGGCGGGGGCGCGAGAAACTAGTGAATGGGGGCATCCTGCAGCGGCGGCGCTGGGAGGCGGGGGCGTGGCTAACGGGTCGCTGGAGCTGTCTTCGCAGATGTCCGCGGGGCCGCCTGGGCTGCTACTGTCGGCGGTGAATCCATGGGATGTGTTGCTGTGCGTGTCGGGGACGGTGATTGCAGGAGAAAACGCGCTGGTAGTGGCGCTCATCGCGTCCACCCCGGCGCTGCGCACGCCCATGTTTGTGCTGGTGGGCAGCTTGGCCACCGCCGACCTGCTGGCGGGCTGCGGACTCATCCTGCACTTCGTGTTCCAGTACATGGTGCCCTCGGAGACTGTGAGCCTGCTCACGGTGGGCTTCCTCGTGTCCTCCTTTGCTGCCTCGGTCAGCAGTCTGCTGGCCATAACGGTGGACCGCTACCTTTCCCTCTACAACGCGCTCACTTACTACTCGCGGCGGACCCTGTTGGGCGTGCACCTTCTGCTCGCAGTCACCTGGACCGTCTCCCTAGGCCTTGGGTTGCTGCCGGTGCTCGGCTGGAACTGCCTAGCAGAGCGTGCCGCCTGTAGCGTGGTGAGCCCTCTGACGCGCAGCCATGTGGCGCTGCTCTCCGCGGCCTTCTTTGCGGTCTTCGGCATCATGTTGCACCTGTACGTGCGCATCTGCCAGGTGGTCTGGCGCCATGCGCACCAGATCGCTCTGCAGCAGCACTGCCTGGCGCCACCCCACCTTGCCGCCACCAGAAAGGGCGTGGGTACGCTGGCCGTGGTGCTGGGTACTTTCGGTGTTAGCTGGCTGCCCTTCGCCATATACTGCGTGGTGGGCAGCCGTGAAGACCCGGCTGTCTATACCTATGCCACCTTGCTGCCTGCCACCTACAACTCCATGATCAATCCTATCATCTATGCCTTCCGCAACCAGGAGATCCAGCGTGCCCTGTGGCTCCTGTTCTGTGGCTGTTTCCAGTCCAAAGTGTCCTTCTGCTCCAGGTCTCCCAGTGAGGTCTGAAGGCTCCCTCTTTCCTCTCACCAACACCACACCCCCAACAAGCCAGCCTATGGTGAGCTTCTCGGTGCCTGCTGATGAACTCTGAGATCCCAATAGTGTGACAGACTTTGGAAAGAAAGAAAGGAAGAAAGAGAGAGAGAGAATAAACATACAACAAACTCACAAGGACAAAGGAATTTGGTGGCACTTTACATATACAGTGTATACATGTGTACATATATATACAAATTATTTGTATCTTCTGGAGGTGTTCAGAAAGTGGAACTTTCTGGTCTGTGAAAAAAACTAACAAAGATGTGGTTGCATACTCAAATTGTACATCACATTTGTCAAGTGAACACATTCCAGTACTGCTGAATTATAGCATTTCATTTTTAGCTGCTGAACTGCCAAAACAGTGTTGCCATTTTCAAGGGCAGGGGAAGAGGAGTAAAAGGTGTATTTTTGTTGTATGTGATAGAATATTTTGCTGCATATGCATCAGTAAATTACAACATATTTTGTACACAAATAAACACATTATAAAAACATGATTTTGGCCGTGTGACTGACTATAGAACTACTATTTGAGAGTTGAAGTATTAATACATTTACTTTCAAAGTTTATTAAACCTCCCTCCTGTGAAAATCTTAGTGTAAAAAAATTGCATGCATTTGCACATTGTTCATAAATCATCACTGAAATTCAGATAATGGTGGGAGGAAGGGAGTAATATATTCATGTAACAGTATTCACAGGACACTAAAAGTTTGCTGTTATTAGTGCAGATTAATGTACTCTCTTAGTTACTGCGTTTGGAAGACGCGCTCCAGAGGCTGTCTGAAACCATTCCTTTTTCTTACTCATGTGCACTTGTGAATCCTGAAACTACAACATCTAGTTGTAGTTTCTCCACTCTGGAAATAATTTTAAGTGTGGAAAATTTATATTGACTGAGTATATTGTTGTTGGCCAAGTCTTGTAGCAAAATGCACAGCCTTAAAAAATGAATTTTTCCAAGACAGGATTCCAAAGTATATTGTGTTCATGAGGCAAATGACGGTATACCCAGCAGCCCCTCTTGAGGCACTCTTATCTTCAAAACACAGGACATTAAGATCCTCGAGGACTAAACATTCCATTCCACCAGTGGAAGTGAGTCATAGTTGAATGGTTCCCCTCCTCTCCTTCTTACAGGATGGAGATAAATAAGATATGTGTGCTATGAGCACCCATAGAGAAATATTCACACAAGCACAAGTAGCTACTGGTCTTAGGCCTTACAAAATACATACAGAAAATTCTTCATACAGCCCACAAATATTTATTGAGTGCCTACTATCTGCTAGACATAATTCCAGGGCCGGGAATACTCTGTGCTCATAGTGTTACATTCTAGTGGGAGAGATGGCCTACAAGCAAATAAACAAATATATATAAAGAGATTTATTATAAATAATTGGCTCATGCATTTATGGAGGCTGAGAAGTTCCAAAATCTGTAGTCAGCAAGTTGGAGATGGAGGAGAGCTTATGGTTGGCTCCAGTCTGAGTTCAAAGGCCTGAGAGCCAGGAGAGTCAAAGGGCTCCAGACCCAAGAAGAACTGATGTTTCCATTTAAGACCAAAGGCAGGAAAAGACCAATGTTGCAGCTCCAGACATGAGACAGCAGGAGTTCTGTCTTACTCAGCCCTTTTGTTCTTTTAGGGTCTTTAATGGATTGGATAAGTCCCACCTATGTTAGGTAGGGTAATCTGCTTTATTCAGTCTGCTGAGTCAAATGTTAATCTCATCCAGAAGCACCCTCACAGACACAGCCAGAATAAGATTTGACCAAATGTCTGGACAAATGTGTAGTCCAGTCAAGTTGACATATAAAATTAACCATCATGCCCTAGCCAGTGTGACTCAGTTGGTTGGGCATCATCCCGTGCACTGAAAGTTTGCTGGGTTGGATTCACAGTCAGGGCACGTGCCCAGGTTTCAGACTCAATCTCCAGTGGGAGGCATGCAGGAGGCAGCTGATCAATGTTTCGCTCTCACATCGATGTTCCTTTTTCTCATTCCTTCTCCCTAAAAATCAATTAATTTTTTAAAAAACATTAACCATCACACCAAGAAAGTACAGTGAACCTTGGTCGGGTGGTTCAGTTGGTTGGAGCATCGTCTCATGCACCAAAGTAGTTGCAGGTTTGATTCCCAGTCAGGGCACATACCTAGGTTGCAAGTTCCGTCCCTCGTTGGGTGCATATTGAGAGGCAATCGATCGATTGATGTTCTCTCCCATTAATGTTTCTGTCTCTCAAAATCAATAAACATATCCTCGGGTGAGTATTAAAAAAAAAGTGTACAGCGATCCAAATAAAGGAGAAGTGTTTAAGGAGGGATTAGTTAACTGAATCAAATGCTGCTGAGAGAATAAGTAAAATGAGAATTGAAAGCAATGACTACAGATTTTCTTTTTTTTTTAGTTTAATTTTTTTCCATCACCTCTGTGCCTCTTCCAACTCCACCCACACCTCCCCCCATAATCACCACACTGTTGTCCGTGTCCATGAGCTCTCTCTCTTTTTTTTCTCTTTTTTGCTCAATCCCTCCACCCCCTCCAAACTCTCCCCTCCACCAGAGCCGTTTGCCTGCTCCCTATCTGTGAGCCTGTCTTTATTTTGCTTGGTTGTTCAGTTTGTTCATTTGATTCCACATATGAGTGAAAACATATGGTACTTGTCTTTCTCTGACTGGCATAATGTTCTCCAGGTCCATCCATGCTGTCGCAAAGGGTAAAGTTTTCTTCCTTTTTACAGCAGAGTAGTATTCCATTGTGTAAATGTACCACAGCTTTTCTATCCTCTCATCTACTGATGGACATTTGGGCTGCTTCCAAATCTTGACTATTGTAAATAACACTGCAATGAACATAGGGGTACATATATTCTTTTGAATTAGTGTTTTGAATTTCTCTGGATAAATTCCCAGAAGAGGAATCACTGGGTCATAAGGCAGTTTCATTTTTAATTTTTTGAGGTAACTCCATACTGCTTTCTACAGTGGCTGCACCAATCTGCATTCCCACCAACAGTGCACAAGGGCTCCCTTTTCTCCACATCCTCGCCAACATTTGTTGCTTGTCGATTTATTGGTGATAGCCATTCTGACAGGTGTGAGGTGATATCTCATTGTGGTTTAAATTTGCATTTCTCTGATGATTAATGATGTTGAGCGTCTTTTCATGTCTATTGGCTGTGTAATTTCAATAGGCTTGATATTAACCAACCTGATGATGTAAGGATATAAAACTGTGCATAGATCTTAAAACATGTATATGGAGGAATGTCACATATTCATTTGACCCATCAAATATTAAGAATCTCTTATTTCAAGACCCTATTCTAGTTGCTGGAAGTATACAGTCTTTGAGAAATACAAGATTCATTCCAACATCCAACTGCCTACCCATTTTGCTATCTAATGGGCATCCAAAATATAACATATTTAAAATTAGGCCACTCATCTTTACCCAAAAACCTGTCTTTTCTCCCTTCATTACCATCTAAGTTAATGGCAATGCCATTGTTCTGGCTGTTCAGGCCAGAACCTTACAATCATACTAACCCTGCTCTTTCTCACCTACCTCCCATCAAAATGGTCAGCAAAACTCATTGCCTTTACTTTCAAAACATACCCAGAGTCCAGCCACTTCTCACCATCTCCATCACTATCATCACTTCTTGCCTGAATTACTGTAGCAGTCTTCACTCTGGTCTCCTGCCTTCAGTTCTTGTGCCCGCCGGTCTATTGTCCATGCAGCGGCTCACCCCCACGGATAGTTGCTCCTTTCACTACCCTTCAGATCCAGGTAAAAGCAGTGCAGTCAGTCTCAAAAGGACAGACTTAGGCCCTACAGCTCTTATATTATTGTATGATTGTGCCGAAGCTAAAAGCAAATTTTGCTACAGATAAACCATAATGGAAGTAATTTATTAACACACAATGGAGCAATCAATGACATTCAATACAATTTTAGTACCTGTGCACCCTGCCTAACACATATTTTGCATCTAAAACACAGTAGGAAATTTAGACATAGTAAAGGTAAAAAGATTTGGGGGAAAAAATAAAGGCAGACTTAGGGAAGAGGTATTTAGGCTCTGAAAATAGGCCCTGGGTAAGAACTTTTTGAGTGAGGGTTTCCAGCGTCCTGGGCACCTGGTGCCTGGTCCAGAAGCGTAGACACGATTCTTCACCCAAGAGAAGGGGCACAGCCGGGGGAGGCCCAGGGTATTAGTTTCCTATTGCATCCAGGGAGACCCTTGCAAAGCCAAGAGGAAACATTTTAAGAAGGAAGTGATCAAGTGTGTAAAGGCTGTCCGGAGGTCAAGTAAAAGAGGCTTTGGAACGTGTTAGATTTAAGAACGGTGGTTGGCAGTGACCTAAGTGGGAGCTGCCTGAATGAAGAGTAGGATGAAAACTATATTGCAGAGGATTAGGGAGAAAAATGAAAATTTTCCAAATTTTTACCCCCAATAAATTTAACTTTAAATGGAAGGAGAGATAGAGAGTGGTAGCTTGAGGGAAATATAGGGTCACAAAATAGTCATTGTTTTATTTATTTATTTTTTTAAGACAGGCAAGAATTGAATATATTATTAGACTGAGGCATAATTACCATATCCTTGGAAAAGCGAAAGATAGGAAAAGATGCCGACAGAGTGAGGCTTCACAGGTGAGAACCGGGTCCAGGTCACAGTACTAGGGGGAGGGAGGGACTTAGGAGGAGGTGGAGACAGCTCCCCTGCGCTGAAAGGAGGCAAGGTGGGAATGATTGTCGCTGATAGCGCTCCGTGTATAGGTGGTGGGAGGAGGTTCACGGAGTTCCTACCTGACAAGCTCAACTTATCTGAAGGAGGGCTGCCAGTTAAGGAACTATTGCAAGAAGCATCAAGAACCTAAGTTGACAACAACCTAAGTTGGGAACAAAGCTGTGAACTTGGGATAGTGTAATTATTTAATCAAAATTAAAGGTCAGACCATACCAAGCATTGCAGTAGAAAGTCTCATAAATTGATGGTAGGAATACAAAATGTACAAACACTTTAGAAAATACTTTGGTGGTTTCTTAAGCAGGTAAACATACTCCTACCACATTCCACTCCTAAATATTTACCCAAGAGAAATGAAAGCATTTGTCCCTATAAAGACTTGCACATGGATATTCATAGCAGCTTGACTTGTAATAGCCCCAAACTGGAAACAACTGAAATGTTCATCAACAAGTAAATGAGTAAATAAATGGTGATACGTCCATACAATAGAATGCTACTCAGAAATGAAAAGGTATGAACTATTGATACATGCAACAACACAGATGAATTTCCAAATAATTATGCTGAGTGAAAGAAGCCAGGCAAAAAAGAACATATAAGATTCGATTTATATAAAATTCTTGAAAATGTATAGTGACAGAAAGCACACCAATGGTCGGAACTGGGAGAGTAGGAACGGGAAAGAGAGGCAAGGACTACCAAGGGGCACAAGGAAACTTTTTGGGGTGATGATTAAGTTATCTTAATTGTGATGATGATTTCATGGGCATATAAATATGCCAAAACTCATCAAATTATACACTTTAAATATGTACAATTTATTATATGTCGATTATACCTCAATAAAGTTGTAATAAATAAGTTAAGGGTCAGAGAAAGAATCACAGTAAAATAACAGCTAATTACAAATAATACTATGTGGAATTAAAATGCAAAGTTCCAATATGATATGGCTTATTAGTCGAAATAGGCTAAGTTATGTTGCAGTAACAAACAACCCCCCAAAATCACAGTGTCTTCACACAACAAAGGTTTCTCACTTGCACAATTTCCCAAGGCAACTGCTCTCTGCAGCAATCTAGACATCCGTCTTCTCTATACCACTGAAGGAGGGGACGGAGCCCTGGAGGGTCTACCACCAGCAATGAAATGCTTTGGCCCACAAAGGACACTTCCACTTCTAGCCCATCGGGCAGCACTAGTCACAGAGCCCCACCTAACAAGGGGGTAGGGAATGTCATATTCCTGAGTGCTCAGAAAGAAAGCAAATCAGAAATGGATGGATTCGAGGAGATTTTTTACCACTCATGGCTTCAGGGACAAATACGTTGTCTTTGCCATCTCATACTGAACATCCAGTTACAGACAGAGAAGCGATTCACAAGATTCGAACTCAAAATTTCAATTATTTAAGAGTAGACAGAGGTTTGTGGTCCTTTAATAAAACATGTTATGGGCTGTTGCATTGGTTCGTTTGGCAGAACACAGAGTGAAACAGTCGAGCCCCGAGGTGAGCGGGAAGGAAGTGCAGCTCCAGAAAGGGGCCTGGTTTTCCAGCCTCAGTCGGACTCGCCTCCAGTCGCACGGGAGGGAGAACCGTGGAGGTTTCGCACACACCCCTCTCACAGACAAGCAATCCCAAGTCCGTGTTGTTGGATATGTTGTTGAAATTGTGTGGGAAACACTGAGGGAAGGCATGCTAAGTGATCGTAGTCAGAGCATCCAGAAATATCTGAATTCTGCCCATAACCGTACTAAGTCCCTTAAGGAAACAGTGAGGGGCAACATCCAGTCACATTAATAGTTGTGGGAGGGAGGGAAGGAGAGTGGAGGATTGCTGTGGCTTTGGCACATAACCGAAATGCAGAGCATCCATGAAAGCTGGGCTCTGCCATATAAACTGTCATATTCCCAGCCCAGCTGGTGTGGCTCAGTGGATTGAGCATCGTTCCGTGGACTGAGAGGTCCCGGTTCCATTCCCAGTCAGGGCACATGCCCGGGTTGCGAGCTTGATCCCCAGTAGGGGGCGTGCAGGAGGCGGCCGATCAGTTTGTCTCTCACATGGATGATCTCTCTCTCCCTTCCTCGCTCAAAAAAATCAATAAAAACATATTTTTAAAAAATAAAATAAAGTTTAAACTGTCCTTTTCCCCGAAGCGAGGCAGATATGAAGAGCCTCGGTCTAAAGTTGACTTGCTTTGCCCATTTTAAGCCCTCAGTACTCAAACCCAGGTCTCAGATCTTGCCATTGATGGTTATAAAACAAGCCAAACCAACATCACACTTTCAGACCTGGGGAGAAGAGAATCAGAATGCCAGAAGAGAGAGAGTCCCAGTGGCCAGTTAGCCTGGACCTGGTTGCCTCAGAGGATAAGCAGAAGTAGCTGGCCAGGCCTCCAGACAAGGAGCCCCGCTGTCCCCTCCACTTCAGCCAGGAGGAAGGGGGTATGTAATCTGCCACTTAATAGATGGACCAATTGGATCAGTGCTCCTGCATTTGAAGGTGGAGTGAAAAGGAAGATGGAGAGAGAGAATAGTACCTTACAGTATACTGTAACTTACAGTGTCTTCTGACTTTTAACTTGCTGTGAGACCCGGGGCAAATTCTCACCTGTACAGTGGGGAATCATAGCAGTAACTACCTTCTGGGCTTTTGTAAGGATTAAATGAGTTAACATATAAAGTTCAAATAGTGCCTGGCACATGATAGCAGTACAAATGCCTTAGCTGTTATTAAGCAGCTTTATAAATGTTGAATTTTACATAGTCAAGATTTTATAGCCTTAGTGCATTTTGCTTTTCAAGTTTCCCTCTATTGCACCCCTATAATATTTTACATATCTTATCTGTTTTCAGTACTCTGAAATCTTAAAAAGTGCCATTTCAATAGCGTTAACTGCCACTGTGAAAATAATATGAATATAACATGTCATTTTTAACATTTTTGATACATAGTTAAGATTTATCTCCAAAACAGCAATCCAAATCAGTGTTGTACTCATTTTCTTCCAATGGGCTGAAATTGAGATGCACATATTTTCTATACAAATATAAATTTTTAATTTTCAAATAGAACCTTGAAATCTAGGAATACCTGAGCAGAATAATATTAACATTTATCATATCATCTCTGCTTCCCTCAAACCAGAATCCTTATACAGAAAGACAAACAAAAACTAACCAGCAAACACACACACATATTCTCTGTCTCTCTCTTTATCTATGTCTCTCTCTTTCTAACACACACACACACACACACACACACACACACACACACACACATGCGCACACCGGTACCTGGGAGTCCCTGTGACTTGCCAGGGTTCACTCGCTAAGAGAATATATTATATGCCCAGTAGTAGTTTGTGTTCAAAGTTCCTCTGCAGAACTGGTTTATTTTCTGGAGACTTTCAGCAATAAGAAAGGAATTTGTTAGGATCAACTCCAGAGGTGTACATAACCAGCCGAGCTAACATTCCCAACCAGAGTGTTGGTTGGATGAACACATCTGAATACAGACATGCAGGTGGAAGGAAGGGAGGAGAAGGACCTACAGTCACTAAGAGAAGGCTCTGAGTACAGTTACTTATCAGTTGGGTGCATGTCTTGCTGGGGGAAAAGGGTCTATGTACTACAGGCGGTTTGAGAGTGTAAGTGACAACTGTGTTCTAGAAGCCTGTGTGTGACAGGTTAAGTCATAGTGTAATCAAATCCAAAAATGACTACAGTGTCCTGTAGTGGAGTGTTACTGTAATATTCAAGTGAGCCTTGTATTAAAAGAATAATTGCCCCTGAGCTGTTTTTATTACTATTATTAATGGGAACACACAGCAAATAATCATGAGACAGCATTCTTTCTTTCACTGAAAGTGTGTTAAATTTGTGTTTTGCAAATAGTTTACACAAAGGTGCTTCTGAAAACCATGGCAGAAGGTAAAGACGGCTAAATAATTATGTTTCATAACACGTTGATAAATCACATTTCCACCACTGTGAATGCACATCCACCTTATTACTGAAACGGCTGACAACAGATACCATTATCTTTTGTTGCTGAGTCATTTAATCAGTGTGTGACAGGTGTCACTGAACTAGCTGGTACCAAAACAACAGAACTGTCCACACCATGCAGTGTGCACGTGAAAACCAGCCGCCTGGGCTTTGCAAATTGCACTTACCTCCAGGAGCCTGTGACCATTTGTGATTCTCTCTGCACCTAGGGGCCACCTCCTCTGGCCAGGGAGCCCACCGGGTCTGCTGGTTGGTTGTAACATCAGAGACAGTCAGGACTGGAAGGGACCTTAGAGGCCATCTTGTCCAACCCACTTTGGTTTCAGACAATGATATTGGGCCTCAGAGAAAGCAGGTCACTTACCCAAGATTGCACAGCTTGCAAATGGGGAAGACAGATCTGGAGCTCCGGTGATCCAGGCCTCCTGGCTTTTCTTCCCTGTCACATGAGGTGTTTATTGTACTGTCAGCCTTACAGACTCAGGTGTGCTCTTGTCTGTCTTCACAGCCTCTCTCTGCCTCTCCCTCGATTCTCAGAGATGTCCCTTCCTTATATCCTAGCTGGGCCAGGACTCCACACCAACCCTAGTGCCTGGATTGAGCTCGGGGCCTTATTAGGGGTGGTGACTCAGGCTTGACTTTTGGCAAGGGGGGTGGGTGCTGATGCAGCTGTTTGCAAAGCCTGACACTCTCTCGTCTGACTGAAACCCAAGGCTCAGCGGGGATGGTCCCACCACTCCAGAGTCCTAACCCTTCGCAGTGGTGGGAGAAGGGAGTTTAGATCCCAGACACTGCTTATCATTCTCTCAAAGCTCAAAGTTTGGCTGCCTCCCCCCGCCCCATCAGAGCCCACAGGACAGAATGATGCCACCCAGGAAGTAGAGTCTGCTTGCAGCTTCCAGTTCCACTGTTGTGGATGACAACCTCGGGCCAAGCATTCAGTGAGTTGACAGACAAGCTGAGTCATCAGTCCTAACACCAGAGCCACATTCTCTCGTGCCCTGTAAGTCAGTCCAGGACCTGCTCTTGCCTTGTTTAGCGCTTGAAATCTTCGACAACTAAATCATGCAATTGGTCATCTTAAGGACTATAGGTAAAGCTTTTAGCCTAATGAATCCAAAGAGTTTTCTACCTCCCCCAATTAAGTTTCATATAGATTAATGAGTTAGAAGTTAAATTTTTATTTTATTAAAAGTTAGAAGAAGCCCTGGCCGGTTTGGCTCAGCGGTTAGAGCGTCGGCCTGCGGTCCAGAGAGACCCGGGTTCGGTTCCCGCTAGGGGCATGTACCTCGGTTGCAGTTTGTCCCCGGCCCTGGCTGGTCGTGCAGGTGGCAGCCACTCGATGTGTCCCTTTCACGTCGATGTTTCTCTCTCTCTCTCTCTCTCTTCCTCTCTCTCCTCCCACTCTATCTGAACAAAAAATGAAAAAATGTCCTCGGGTGAGGATAAAAAAAAAAAAAAAGTTAGAAGAAAATACAGGTGAGTACCTATCTATGATGCTAATGAACTGAATAGGAAAATTGACAAAAATATAGCAGGCATTTCACAAAGGAAGGTAAACAACTGTTTAACTCTGTTTCCCAAGGAATGTGAAGTAAGTAAGATAACAACATGCCATTTTTTTCATCTAGCAGGTCAGGTAACTTTTTAAATCAAAGTATAAAATACTGGCAAAACAATAATCACAACATCTTGTTGGGTTCAACATATATGCAGAACTAAAATGTAAGCAATAACATTATGTTGTCTAAGGGTGGAAATTTATGAACCAGAAAAACTGTCTGATGAAGAAAATTAACAAAAACGTTGCATTGTTTAGGAAATGGTAATGGTACTACTGTATTGGTTTTCCAAGGCTCCCCTAACAAACTAGGCTAAAAGTCTGGAATGAAGTGTTCTGCAGAACCAGAAAGCTTTCTCCCTTTGAAATCTTTAGGGAGGATCCTTCCTTGCGTCTACTAGCCTCTGGTGGCCCCAAGCATTCTTTGGCTTGTGGCAGCATAACTGCAGACTCTGCTTTGACCTTCACATGGCCTTCTCCTCGCCTGTATCTTATGAGGACTTTTGTCATTGGATTTAGGGCACACCCAGATGATCCAGGATGATCTCATCTACTGAGGTCCTTAATGACATCCATAAAGATACTTTTTCTAAATAAAGTCCCATTTAAACACATATTTCATTCAGAATTTATGTTTGTTCTTGGTGGAAAGATTGCTTTATTACAAGCCAGTCCATCCTAGTCAGGAGTCCCTAATATGTTTTCAGTGGCTATCATTTTGTTTGGATGCATTTCCGCAGAATATGTTTTCTAGGCATACATTTTAGGTTTACATTAAGGGTGCATGTTTTGTGAGCTAACACTGTGTTTCTTATCTTTTCTCCCAGCACAATGCCGTTTAGCTCTCTGTGTGGCTATGTGGATTCTAAATCATGCTTCTCGCCTCTGAATTTCACAGTGTGCTGCCACCACAGTCCAGTCTCCCAGTCATGACACCCAGATTGCCTCCAATTTCCTAACACCGCAGGTAGTATCGAAATGAGCATTCCCAGGTATGTTCCCTTATTGACCAGTCTGAGAATTTTCTTGAACTATATATACCCAGGAGCAGAATTACCGTCATTTAACACAGAATTTTTTTGTCAAGCAATTGCTAAGTCTGACAAGGTAGTCCCATATTGCTCTCCAAAATGGCTTTATCTCTGTATTAATTGCCCAGTATCATAGAAGTGTGAGTATTTAGAATTTTCCATATAGCAAAATGGATACAGTAATGATACCAATCATTGCGGTCTTACCCCCTACACCCACTTCCTGCTCTGGCCTCCTTAGTTTTGTCACCAGCCACAGCTGATTGAACAAGGGTGAACACCTATGTCATATTGAGCCAATTAAAAACTTTCTACCAAAAATTTGCAATAAGGACACTGAAAGACCCAGTTAGAGAATGGTGGATGCTCGAACTAAAGCTTTATGTAAAGTCAGAACTGGCCTGTTCCAACCACCTCCAGCAACTTTTTGCATTGATAACGAAGCAGGGAGAACCCACAGAGAGGGAGGGAGAGGGAGGGAGAGGGAGGGAGAAGGGAGGGGAGAGCGAGGGAGAGAGGAGGGAGAGGGGAGGGAGAGGGGAGGGAGAGGAAGGGAGAGGGGAGGGAGAGGGAGAGAGAATGGAGCTGACATGCAGCTCCACCTGAAATGGAAGAAGCAGATTGTTTATTTCCTTGACTTTCTGGACTTGGTCCTGAATTCTGTTGCCCATTTTGGAAGTCTAAAAGGCTAGTTGATTGTTGAATCCTTCAAAGCAAAACACAAAACAAGAAATCTGACTTTACTTCTACTAGCTTAAATAGGTTAAATTTCTAGCAACCAAACAGCTCCTGATAGAATACATAGCTTATTTTCCTGCCTTAGTCGACAGAGCACATTGTTTTTATAAGTCAGGTTTTCCTGGAATGCAGCCCGCTCACTTGTTTATGTATCGTCTGTGGTGGCTTTTGTGCTACACAGCAGAGTTGTACTGTGTGGCCCACAGAGTATAAAATATCATCAGACCTGCGCAGAAAATGCTTGTCGATCCCAGCTTAACCTTTAGATAACTCAGTGGCATCGTTATGAAAATCGTCGTTGCCACCTGCTCTGGCCCAGTGCTGCACCCAGGGCCCCTGCACCCAGGGCCCCTGCACCCAGGGCCCCTGCACCCAGAGCCTCTGCACCCTCGGGCCGCCCCAGAGCGCTGTGCTGCTCTGGCAGCTGGCTTTCTCTCTCCCACTCAGGGCCTTTCTGCCACCTCCCTCTGCTCTTTGGGCAGGATGGCAGCACCGGGTCATGTCTGCTGGGCCCTCCCCCTTGCTCCTCCTTTCTTCCTTCTTCCTTTCTTGCAGCTTCTCATTTTACATTTTGGTCTTTGAACCTTGACGTTTAGGCCCAGCACCAGTCAGCTCGTGCTCTGCTGAGGACCTATCTACACACATTTCATCTCCTTTGGTCTTCTTATCTGAGGTTCTTATTGATTATTTTCATCATAACTTAGTTTTCCGTTGTGTTCAGACTCCTGACACCTGCACATTGTGGAAAGTGCTGGAAACAGAGCAGTGGAAACTTACAAAGAGGATTTCAACAGTTCTCCAGGTCACGTTAGATACTGGCATTGGAACGAGGGTGGGGATGGGCCACCTCTCCTCTGCATCTTCCCCCTCCCACACC
Organism: Tadarida brasiliensis; assembly: GCA_030848825.1. Lineage (NCBI taxonomy): Eukaryota > Metazoa > Chordata > Mammalia > Chiroptera > Molossidae > Tadarida > Tadarida brasiliensis. The sequence continues at coordinate 47,417,061 of CM061262.1, read as the reverse complement.
CCAGCCTCCTGCCCCTCCCCCTTCCACTCGGGGAAGGGCTGGGCCAGGGTTCCAGGTAGGCCCCTCTGCAGACTGTCTTGGCACACAGAGACCCTACCCTAAACTAGCCCCTCTCTTCAGCATTATCACTCTGGCCATCTTTGGGGTGAGAGATGTGAGGGTAGACAGAGGCCCTAGACACCTGAAGGGCCTAAAGTCTAAAGTCTTCAGGAAGCAGGTTTATACAGCAAGTCCTTGCACATCAGGAGGGCATGATTTCTGCTTATTGGGGACTAAGCACCCAGGAGTCAGACTTGGGCCTTGGCCCTGGCTCTTCCCTGGAGCAGCTGTGTGACCCCAGATGAGACCTTCCACTGCTCTGGGCCTCAACTTGTTCATCTGCAAAATAAGGGCTTTGGACTGAGATAAGTTCTGAGTTCTCTTTTCACCCTGCCATGGCCAAGACCCTTTGTGAGGAGCAGAGAGATGCTATGTTGGCTGAGATCGTCAAAATGTCCATTAGGCAGTATTTATATAGAGACACACTGCAACCAAGATCCTTACATTTTTCAGAGGCACCTACTTCACCTGAAGAAAAATTACTTTTCCTATGAGAGTGGTTAGAAGACTCTGTATCTATAAAAAATGACATAAAAACATCATTTGGGTTCAACCTGCTTATGCTAAAACAAGACAAGGCAAAATACTTATATCGAATAGTTGTGATTTAAAATATTCTTTTAACCAAAGAGCACTCCCCACTACCTGAGGTCATTCTCTGCCACGCAGCCTCTAAGACCGACTGAACTGGCTTTGGTGAACACTGAGGTATGAGATTTCCCTGACCCCTTATCCTGAGCATCTTCTGATCTGCCCATTTTTTGCACAGCCATCTAGCTTCCATTCCCTCCTCTCATGGCTCCTTGATTTCTCCTGCCCTCTCTTGCCCAGAAGTTGGGCACAGGACCCAAACTGAGCCAACCAGATTCCCTACCCCAAGATCTGAATCTTGAGTATGTTGCCTCACGGTTGGAAAAAGACTACATCCATTCCAGAGACAGTGTCCAAGAAAGAAAAGCTGAGTGTTTTCTGCTGCCTTGATGCCCAGAGCTGCCTTGATTCCTGTTCTTAGACCTCTCCTGGTTCTCGATCTTCCTGTCCATTCTGTGAGCTCCTTCTTATCCTTTCCATACATTACCTATGTGCTGAAGGTGGCTAACCTTAGTCTCTGTTGCTTACAACCAAAGAATCATGGTGCATCTTCAGATCCTTATTTGAAGATATTTTAAAGTTCAAAGCTATCACTATTTCAGGTTTATGACACAGTATTAAGTTTAAAAAGAAAGATGCAAATCACAGGTACATTGGTACATAGGTGCCTTTGGGTTAAAACGAAACAAAACTGTGTTTTCAGAGGGTACAAGACTGCAAGAAAATACACCAAATTCTGAGTAGTTAAGTTAGGGGTATGTTTAATTTTTCTTTATTTTCTCTGTATTCCACATTATTTATGATGTGGCACATTAACAATAGAAATACTGGTTTATAGTGAAGAAAGTATAAAACTGGGGGGTATATTATCCAGTATTAAAGATAATACAATACTATGACCTTCTTACAAAAGTTATAAATGTGGTACTTGGCCTCTTGCTCCAAATTTCTAGTTTAATTTCCTGCCAGGATTCTCAATACACAGTAAGTAGCAAGGTCAACTCTTAATCAAATCATCGTAGCGAGAGCTGGCATGGCATGGGCTCACAGTAATCATCTCTCTGTAAGAACCACCCCGCATTTTAAGACTAGGGATGAGTCACTCAAAAATATCCTTGCTGGTGGAGTTTTACAGAAAGTCATACAAGTAAATAGTGGAAATCATGGCACATGGAAACCCACCAAACAGAAAGGCCAGACTTTTTCCATGGACATTCTAAAAGGCTTATGAAGAACATTTCCTTCTTTTAGATTAATTAATTCTAAATTAAGAATTCATTTGGAAATTTTTAAAAGACTGTTATGTTAAGAATAAATAGGGTGAGGAAGGTAAAACCTGAGCTGACTACATTATTTTCACATATAACTGATCTGTTTATTTTTAATCAGGAGGACTTTATAGTACTTTTTAAGTTTATTTTCTGTGTATTGGTTTTCTATTGTTGCTGTAACAAATCATCACAAACTAGTGGCATTAAACAATTCAAATTTGTTGTCTTACAGTTCTGGAGGTCAGACGTCCACGATCAATTTCACCGAGCTCAAGTCCGCAGGGCTGGATTCTTCTGCAGGCTCTCGGGGAGAATCCATTCCTTGCTCTTTTCCTTCTCCTAGAGGCTGTCCTCCTCCACTGTTCCCGTCACAGCACCTTTTCTCTCTCTGCTTCCATCTTACATGGTTTCTCTGGCTGACTCTGACCCTCTTGCCTCCTTGAAAGAGCCCTTGTGATTACATTGTGTCCACGAGATAACACATAATAATCTCCCCATCTCAAGGTCCTTAACTTAATCACATCTGTAAAGTCCGTTTTGCCAAGTAAAGTAACACTCACAGGTTCCAGGCACTAGGATATGCTCAGCTTTGGGAGGTGGCGGGCATTATTCTATCTACCACACTGTGTGTACCAACATTTTCTATTTAGTTAAAATTAACACAATTTTTTAAAATGTAGAGAACAAACATTTTTTTAGTTAAGGAAATATTTTAGTATCTGTTATATGTGATCATTATACTATGTAGCATAAAAGTGCCCAAATTAGAAGCTTCATCTGTCTCGGTGGTTTTTAATAGCTTCATCAATTTTGCTGACAGAGATGAAAATTTAAAATAAAATCAGCATTTGTCTCGTAGCTCTGAAGGCCAATAATTTTTTTAAGTGATAAAATATATGTTTTAAAATTAAAATAAGGAGTAGGTTGGGCCTTCTTGACTTGATTAGTGATGAATCTGTTCTGTTCCAAGGACTCAGAATTTACCATCACTGCATCTTCCGTACATGTTTTCTAACTTGTGGGATAAATGAAAGATTCTAATCAGCACCCTTTCTGTTAGTCTAAAGAGGAACTGCAGGGTGGCAAACACAAAGATACCACTCTGGCCGGGAACACGGCTGCCTCAGCCCTGACCTACCTGGGACCCAGTTATGAACTAGCAAGGACACAGGAGATGCTATGAGTATCCAAAACAGGAGGCACTAGAGACTCTCATTTAGCACCCGGCAGTCCATTCACAGGAGAGCCCATCAGGCCCTAACGAGTCGCACTGCTGTACTTGCCTTTCTAATAATGGGATCTAACTCCCCAAGGAGACAGGAGGAGATGGTAAGAGAAATGTCAAGTTAGAAGTGGGGCATGTGGAGTGAAGTCATTTATAGGTGGACCAGTGACTGCAGCTCTAGGCGAGGCCTGGAGTGGAGAAGCGTGCAGGAGTCTCAGGAGCAGACACACTCACCTACAGACACATCTTCTGGGAACTGATTTGAGCAGATAAAAAACACCCTAGGACCTCTCACAGTCCTCTGAACAACCATAAAATAACTGTTGTTCAAGAAGCTAGCTTTGAATCACTTAGAAAGGGGCAAATGATGTTTGGTGGGCTCTGCTTAATAAAATAGGGACTATTGGTATTGGGTTATTTTAGAAAAGTTTCATAACAATTTTAAAAAGCTTCTCCCTCATAATTTGCTCAAAAGGATAAAGCCTCAACCACTCAGCAAGCATGGCTCCTTTACATGATTTACTTTCTGGTATCTAGGTAGCTACAATATTTTTGTTAATTAAATTTCAATTAATTTGTATTCTACTCATTCAGAATTTTTGATAATTCTATCCCAGCTGGAATGATTAAAATTTTGCCTTTGTATAATCTACAAAGGAAAGGTTTCTAAGCAAACTAATAATATAAATAAGACTTCAGAGAGAGATATATTTAGTCTGCTTATCAAAAAAATGTAAATAAAGTCCTTTGAAATGCTTCTATGCAAAGAGAAGGTATTCAAATATGTATTTTCTGTTCATTACTCTTAATGTGGAAATATCTCAATATTAGTTCCATTTCATGTACCTAAAAAAGTTTTTTTAAATGCATTTTTAAAACATTTCAAATTCAGACTGACCACCTCTGTTTTTCCAAATTCATGAGAATTTTCTCTCTGTGCAGTATATTACAATGGAATGAATGATGACTAAATAGTTTGAAAACTATTTCAATAAAACAAAAAGATTTTAAAGACACAATCACCATTTATGATAATTCAAGATATGAATTATATTTAGAAGCCTCTCTTTGTTAAACTGAGAAGATCAAACACCATTTTAAATTCAGAAATACTCTCCAATATATTCAACGCCCAGCAAAATGTACAAAAGCTTCATGAATATTTGCCAATTATTCCAATTTTTCTTTTATAGTCATATTTTATCTTTGTTGTTGTTGTTGGGTGAATATCTCTTTTTTAAATACTTAATTTATTAATATTTTTTATTACAGATGTCCTTCCTTTTTCCCCTTTTGACAGCCCCTCCCCCCTCCCGGCCTTCACTATACTGATGTCTGTGTCCATTGGTCATGCATAAATGCATATAACTTCTTTGGTTTATCTCTTACTGCCCCTGCTTCTGATTTTAAAACACTGGGAAAACAATTTTTATGTTCTGTGAATCACAAACCAACTGATGAAAAACTGAACTTGCAGACATAGGAGAAGTTTTCATCTGTTTCATTAACCAAAGACCTGGAGTTGTCCACATAGATGCAGACAGATACACATCTCCCAGGAGATGTATCCGGAAGGTGAGGGCTAGTATTTAACATTTTCTAATTTAAATCTGGTTTAGCATCTTGCTACTTTATGTTCAGAAGAGTTTATAAACAGCAGTCGTATCTGACTACACAAACTATTTAGGAAAAAGATGTTAAATTCAGCCAAATAATCACTTTGTTCCCTCCAACAACTGGGTTCAGTCAGTCTAATCGTTTGTGACTAGATAGTAATCAGTTAATAATTTTGATTTCTAAATAATTGGTTATCTAAATGTTGGTTAAAAAAAAAAGCAAAAAGCTTAGAATAATAATATATCTGGGATTTTTTTTTGAATCAATCTGGGAATGGAGGTGAATTGTTATGGACGAAAAAGTTGGGCCATGTGTTGATAACTGCTGACACTGGGTGATGAGGACATGGATACTCGTGAGTACATGACTACATTATACTCTTCTCTCCACCTTTGGCATGTTTGACATTTTCTGCAATAAAAAGGGAAAAGGAAAAACGATGTTGAAGACAGTTGAAAGAAAACAAGATTGAAACAGAATTGTGGCTAGTTAGTCTTGTTTTTTAAATGATATCTCCAGTGTCTACATTGTAGACATCTACTGAGAGTCTATACAGTTCAGTCCAGTACTGAGTCTTCAGGCCTGCTGGACTCACCATACAAGTGTGGGTGAGTGTCCTCAGAATGCTGATAGCTTGGGGTCCCCTTTCCACAGCTTCTGGGTGGTCCCTGGGTAACCCCAGTCTTCCTGCCATCTGGTGAACATTATGAGATTTCCATATAACAATGGTTCTGTGATTTTTCCAAGCTATCAGGCCCCTAACTGGGTGAGAATTGGTCATAATTCAACACCTGATTCTCACTAAAAACAGGCACATATGTACAAGCACACCTTCACCGGCACATTTAAGAATGTATAACTTATACCCCTACCTTGTTCCCCCGAAAATGTAAGATATTTGTGCACATGTGAATTAAACTTAAATTAGTTTTGCCATTTAAAATGTCTCTTCCTAAAATAAAGCTCCCTGAATATTTATCTTATATTTGCATGAAAAGGCGAACATCTTCTCCGGAGACCCTTTGTTCAGTTGGCTCACGACATTCAAGCTCATGATGAGAAACTTTCCTACTTATACACAGAACATCCGATTTCTTTTTTTGATCGAAATATGGTTAATACCAGAAAAACTGCCCCACTGAGAATTTTGCTCTGCTTAGTGACATCCGCTTCAAATTCTCATTTCATGACTCTTCAGATCGTGCTTCATATGGAAATAGGGGTCCATACCTTGTAAGTGTACACATGGAAGTACAGTTGTTCTAATACCTCTGGCATAGAAAGACACTCTCTGCTGGAGAGTAGTCTGCATTTTCCCTTCATCACCACCCATCATCAGTAAAAGTCTCAGAATCAAAAAGTAGGAAGTGATTTCCTTGCTAAACTAGAGTACAAGGAACCGAATCTCCAAAGATGACTTTGACCACTCAGAGCCCGAAAAGTTGGAGAAAAAGTGTTATACTTGAACACCACAATCAGAGATATTACCCCATTAGTACACCCAATCAGTGTATAAATTGCCCCAAATTCTCCTGTGAGTTTGCAGGCAGTTGGAGCTCGACTTGTCTGGGTAAAAGCAATGCTCGGCATGACCGTTCCAACCCGAGGGACTCAGGGACCAGGGAAAGAGTGGAAATTCTTTTCAAACCAAGTTAACCCACAAAAAAGGAATTGCAATCACTTTTTTTTTTTTTTTTCCATTTAACATTATCTAACAGCTATCAGTGCAAGACACTAATTGTGTGTTGAGAAGTCAAGGATGCTAAGTCCTGGTCCCCACCCTCTTTGTGCCTCTGAGACCTGCAATTTCTCCTATGACTACACTAATTGTCATTACAGAATCTTTGGAACATTTAATAGATTAATCAATGGGAGCAATAAAAAGTTAGTAAATGTGGTCACTGATGAAAAAAGTTCCCTCAAGAGCCATACAGAATAGCCTAGAAAATGAGTTTGAAACATGCAGACCAGAGGTATTGTTTGTAATACTTCAAATTATTTGTGAGTCATTGACCATGAGTCTTCCCCCCAAGCCCCTCCAAAGCCCAGTCAAACCCCAGACTAATGAACTCAGAATCTCTAGGGGTGAAATCCAGGCATCAGTATTTTTTATTTTTTTTTTTATCCTCATCTGAGGACATCTTTTTGCATTTATCTTCAGATAGAGCGGGAAGGAGAGAGGAAGGGAGAGAGAGAGAAACATCGATGTGAGAGAGACACATCGAGTAGTTGCCACCCACACGACCCCAACCGGGGCGGGGACAAACTGCAACCGAGGTACGTGCCCTTAGCAGGAACCAAACCCAGGACTCTCTTGTCCGCGGGCCGACGCTCCAACCGTTGAGCCAAACCGGCCAGGGCCAGGCATCAGTTTTTTTTTTTTTTTTAAAACTCTCCAGATGATTTCATGCACCCAAGTTGAAAAGCCGGTGCTTTAGATTGTGTAATCTCATTTACTCTTTAAAACAACTTCCTGAGAGGGGTGTTTTCCATGCCTATACTGGACAGGAAGAAATAGGCTCAGAGAGGTTTCGAAATTTACACGTAGTTTGTCTGGTTCTAAAAGTAAGGTTTGAACAAGAGATTTTGTTGCATTGTTATCTAAGAAAAACAGCTATTCAGATGCTGATCCCAATGTATCAGAATTCAGTGACACATTAATGGACTGGTTTACCAACCTCAGAAGCAAAATGCAGCACTCCTAGCCAGTAGAGCCTGGAAGGCAATTTTTCTAAGGGGAGGAGGTTGGGGTGGTCTGGACTTTGGAAACAATGATACCTTGGTCCCATGTCATGGAATGTGTCTCTTGTCTGAATGTTGGCTTGATGAGTTGTAATGAAACCTAATTATGGCCTGGAAGAATTTCTTATGTCCCTTGAAGAAATTGCCGTTAGCAACGAACAGGATGTCAGCGAAAAAAGAAACTCTTTTCTCTCTTGAGTTAGGTGCTCTAGGAGTCCAAAGCATTCCAAGAATGGTCTGAGTAGCAGAGGAAAACTGGCATATGCCTTAGTGAGGCAGGCTGGGGGCCAAGCAGCAAGGCACTTTGTATTCTTAAACCTACATATTCTGGTCCTGGGCCAGAGCTTTTTGAATATGTAAATTCCCAGGCCCCACCCCAGTCCTACAAACCGAGTTCTAAGGGTGGGATGGAAATATGTCTTTTTATAACGTTTTCCTAGGTGAAAGTCCCTTAGATAGCCCCCCCCCCTCCTTTCCTCTCCTGTTAATCTCTCCTCAATTCCCTGCTGGCTTCCTTTACAGTATGATACCTGTCATCATTTATCATTTTAAAAACGTATTTGTCTGTTAACTGGGATTTTGTTTTCTCCCTCACAAGAATGTGAAGCCCACTACGATATCCTCATTTTCTATCACTGTGTTTGGAACATGGTCTGTGCCCAATAAATACCCTTAAATAAATGAATGAGTAACAAGTAATAACAAAGCAAGAGGGAAGATTCAGAATTATAGAAATTAAAGAGATAGGAGTTCAGAGGAGAAGGAGAGAGCCCCCTGGTACAAAGGGGAGATGGTTGGGGTCCCTTTTCTGAATGGCAACAGGTCAGCAGTCTCACCAGACGGGGGGACGGGCGTGGGCCCATCCCTAGTGGCAGGCAGCCACAGGGGTGTCATCCAAGAAGCCACTGCATGTTTGGTGGTGTATCAATAAGATGCCAGAGAACAGTACAGCATTTGCAGGTCACCTAGATCCCACTCTGTCAACATGAACTTGACTCTGAGGGGCCCAGGCTGAGCAATCCTACAGACCCAGCCCTTAGATCATGACCAAGACCTCCTTGGTGTGCCTAGAGCGTCCCTGCTCTCACATTGAACACTAGTAATTCACTTCTGTTGGGCACCTACCTATGTATTAGGCACTAGCTTTACTGTTTAGTGCCTATATGAACCCTACAAAAGAAGCTGTTAGTCAGAAATGGAGGCAGGAAGTAAAAGTGATTTACCAAGGTCACTCAGGCTAGGGAGTGGTCACATTGGGGTTCCTTCCCAGGCACTGGTCTCTGAAACCCGGCATGACGCCCCCTTCCAAAGCTGTTCATACACTAGCCCAAATGGAGTTTGCTAAATATTTAAAATCAGTTCTTTAGTTTGACAGCCTATTTTGGGGAAACTCTAATTAACCTTCTCTTTGGAGAGTGTGGGAGCTCAATTAATTAATCTATGACAGTGGTGTGGTTTTCATATACACCAGGATGTTTTTGACAACCTGATTATTCAGCATCTTCCCAGCACAGCAAAAGACGCCATCATGGTCTTGCCTAGCTTTGGGACCACATGGTTGACACACTGACTTGTTGAAAGCCTTCAAAGATGTCCTTCCACCACTTGACAAATCCTCCTCCTCCTCCTCCTCTTTCTCCACAAGCTGCCTTTGGATTTTTTTCCCCACCTTGGCTGGTATATAGTCTCAAAATAAAACTCCAGCTGGAAGACTGGAACACAGCCACGTGCCAAAAGCTCACATGGAAGTTCTAAGTGCTGCTGTTGCTGAGAAATTGCTGGTAGCCTGCAACAGCACCATAGCACAAATGCTCAATCTCGCTCATTCAAAATAATGCCAGGCAAAAAGCATAACTTCCCTGAAAACTCACAAGTGGTATTGGATTTTTTGTTTGTTTGATGTTGCCATATAGTTGTTGGAACTGTCCATACCGTTGGAGCTGTGTGTACACACACAGGCAGAATGAATCTGTTTGGCTTCCTGCACAGCACTGCAGTGTAAGCTCAGCCTCACCTGTGTCAGCATCAGGGTCTGCTACGGAAGGGTGTGGGGGAGACAAGAGCCCCATCGTGTCTTTTCCCCCACGTAAGTGACAGCTCTCACAGGAACTAGGTATGTCCAAGGTGCTCCTGTTTCTTATCTCAAAAACTTTGTTCTAAAAAAAAATAATAAAGTGAACAAAACAAAACAAAACAAAAACTTTGTTCTGATAAAACGTACATAAAGGTTTAAAACAGGTCCAGTGTAGTGTTCCGCACAGTGTTACAGAATACCATGTTGTCAGAAATGTGTGTTTTTTCTACCCTAGATGTGTTGCAACTCAAAACAGGATTTAAAAAAAATCAGCCTGTAGCCTGGCCATGTGGCTCAGCTGGTTGGAGCATCATCCCATACCCCAAAGGCTGCAGGTTCCATCCCCAGTCAGGGCATGTACAGGAGGCAACTGATCGATGTTTCTCTCTGCATTCTTGTCTCTCTAAAAACAAAATCAGTAAAAACATCCTCAGATGAGGACTAAAAAAAAAAAAATCAGCCTATAGAAAAATATACATTTGCTTATGACCAAATTCTATAAAGTCATTGAAAGACATTTTTAATCCTAGGTGAAACATCAAATTATATCTTTTTATGTGTTTGCTTATTGTAACAACCCATTCCAGTAAGTTCTTTTGGAAACATTTCTAAAAGCCTGTAATTGGAAGCAGACAGAGCTGAGTATTCTTACTAAGCAAGTATGTTCATATACAGCTTGAGATACGTTATCGGTGACCACCTGGTGGTGGTGATCTTAAAATGGCATGGCTAGGGATGAAAAATATCAGATCCTGAATACAGCTATCTCATTGGGTGATTGGTTGTTACAATTTCTTTGGAAAATATTTTTGTATCATCTACTAAAGTTGGACAAATGCATACCCTGGACTTCACCCACTTTCATTGCCAGAGAATTGTAATTTTCTAAGGTGGAACCCAGGCCTTGTAATTCTATCAAATGCTTCAAATGTGCAGACATGTGCGAGAATGCTCCTAGCAGCACTATTTGTGATAGTCAAGAAGTGGAAACAATCATAATGTCTATCAATAATAGAAAGGATAAACTGAGGTCTGGTCACAAAATAGAATTCTGTAACTTCTACACAACACTGAAAATGAAAAACTATTGCTCCATGCAGCAACCTGGATGAATCTCGAAAATACAGTGTTAAATGAGAGGGCAAACACAAAAGAATGCATAATATTTGAGTCCACCTGTATTACAAAGTTCCAAAGTCTTTACCAACAGTGGACGCACCGGTGTTCACATTGCAGTCGCTACCTGGGCCATATATTTCATGTCTGGTGTACTTTTGCACACATGTTATACTTCACAATAAAAAATATTTTTTAAGAAAATAAATAGGAAGGAACTAAAGTTAATGGATAGGGTCCATATTCTCAAACAATTTGGGGGGAGGGGGATCTGGCTTTATTTTCATCCTTTTCCCCATTCAAACCTGGTTACATGAGTCCAGAAGCCAAAGGCAAAAAGGGTTTTTTTTTTGAAACATTTAGGATTGCTTTAAATCAAATCAGCTTCTGAGCTCCCAGTTTGACTTGGGAAAGAGGCCTAGTTTTGAATCTGGAGTTCCAAATTCCATGTGACCAGCTTCCTAAAGTTTTTTTTACTTGATGAACAAATTATACTGCCAAGAAAGCGTCAAAATTCTATCAAACTTAATTATGCAATTTCTGTCTGTAAATGACATACCTCCTATACCCGGTGGGACCCACCCATGCACTAACAGGATGTGACAGCTACATCACCAACAAAGCCTCCCCCGACTTCAGCTCTCTTCAGAGGTGAATGCCTCCTGCTGACAGGCCCTTTGAGAAATGGGAACCCAGGGAAGTCTCAAATCAGAGACAGTGTGACTGCCCAGGCTCACCCGAGGGCCACCCCGTGCCCCCAAAGGGGTGCACATGGAGGGACGGAGGGGGAGTCACCACATTTTCACCTCTTCAGACCAAAATATATTCCTGTCGGAAGTTGCGGCATTCTTTTCATGAAGTTTTTGTTTTTGTTTTTGTTTTTTTAAATCAAGATTCCGTGCAGAGTATTCCTGGCCAGAAGCCATGGGACCAATAGGCACCCCCTCCGTGAGCCCTGGACTCATCTGTCACCTCACACTGTTACCACCCCTGCGGCAGAAGGGAAAATAGCTTTTCTGCATGTTTTCCTTGTCTCTGTCCTTTTTGAATGAATGCACACATGACTCTGAGTCTTAACAGAAATGAAAGTTCTTTTAATTCTGGCCACAAATACATCATTTCCCAATATATTTGGGTTAGGAGAAAGGAAACATCCAATGAACTGGAAAGAAAGAAAAAAAAAAAAAAAGAATGATCGCCTCCCAACTCCCCTGAGCCGCACACCCACCCCCTCCCTCAATTCCCACTTGCTCTGAGTTCAAAGGAAGAAGCCAGGGAAGAGTCAGAGTGGAGGTCGGTCCGCATGTGCAGCCCCTGCTCTGGGGACACGTCCGTGGAAGTGAGGAAGGTCTGAGCAAGTGTGAGAAGGAACTACCTGAGGTAACAGGGCTGAGACGTTTATTTATACTTACTAGCCTTATCCAAACAAGCTCCATATCCGAAGGTACAGATTCTTGTAAAGGCTGCAGCATTCTTCCATTGGTGCTGATCCTACTGCAGACGTTTCGGTCATACTTCTTTTGAAATTATTTTTGCATGCAATGCAGCCCTTCTGAAAGATCAGTACTAGGGGAGGTGTGTGGATGATTTCATGGAGCCAGGTGAAAGAAAGAGGCGGGTTCTTTGCTTTTCCTAGCATAGTTTTATTGGGAAAGAAAGGAAGAAGGGTCAGGAAATTTCTGAAAGGGCTGGAGAGTTCTCTAAACCAGTGGTTCTTAAAGTGCGGCCCCTGACCGGCCACCTGGGAACTTTGAGAGATGCAACTTCTCCACCCCACTTCCGACCCAATTCATCAGAATTTCGAAATGTTCCCATGGTTTTAAAAAGTCGGATTTTATTCTCACTTTCTTTCTTCGTGTAAAAATAACTACTAACACCTTTGGATTTCTTTTTAGTCATCATTTGGGGGTACTTGTGACTGGATCCTGTCCTCTTCGTTCTAAACCGTATGATTTCACATTAATTCAGAATAACCTGGTCCTGCCTTCCTGTGTGTCATTAGGCTGCTCAGTGTGAACTGGGTCACCTCTGTGGCTCACTGATCTGGTTTTCCCATAGAAGAAAAGGGAAAATTACCTGATGCAATTTCCCCTCAAGAAACAGCTTGTTTCTCATCTTTAATTAATTGTTCCTCTCAGAAACTCTATTCGAGTTAAGCCAGAATTCCTGCCTGCCTCTGGGAGAGAAAAGGAGCTATTTTCCTATCCTAGAACATCTGCGATGTCCTGGGGGTGGGGGTAGGCTTGTTGGAGCAGCGGGTGAGGGGACCAGGCTGGGCATGAGGGGGAGGGAAGGTGGGAGTGAAGTCCAGAGCAGATCAGGGGACAGGGACCATGGGCGGTGCCCTTGGAGGAAACAGCTATGGAAGCCACAGTAAGAGAAGACCTGTCTGACTCTATTCAAGAGGTACCTGGTCTTCATAACACCATTTTAGTGCCTTTTTAAAGTAAATTCAAATCAATGAAGAAGCATTACATGACAATAGACGCTCTCCTTCCATTTCACCACAGAGCTATTAGTTACTGGGCAGAAGTTTGTGGGTTCAAGATGGAGGGTGACAACATCAAGAAACAATATACAAAGATTCTAACTTCTTCAACCATTCCAATGACTGTTGAAAGGTGGAAAAACTCAAGGCGTTTCATGAAACCAAGAACTGTTTGGGGAAACAACGAATAGTCTTTCCAGTTTCTTGAACAGATTTGCTTCCACAGAAAGGGGATGTGCACTAACGGGGTCAGATGGCGGGGTCCATTTCCAGCTCTGCCAGGGAATAACAGGGCTGAGCTTCGCTAACGTCTTGTCTTCTCAGAGCCCTTGGCTCCTCATCTATAAAATAAAAAGTTAGGATTCTCAATCTCGAAAACCCACTTCAGTTCCAGCTTCCTAATAGGTGGAAACAAACCAAATGCCCATCAGCCGATGAACACATTTTTAAAAGTGGTATATCCATTCAATGGAATATTATTCAGTCATAAAAGGAATAAAGTACTGACACATGTTACAACATGAATAAACCTAAACAACATTGTGCTAAGTGAGAGAAGCCTGTCACAAAAGACCACTTATATGATTTCACTTCCAGAACAGGGACATCTATAGGGACAGCAGGTCTGTGATTGCTCAGGGCTGGGAGGATGGGTAGATGGGGATAAGGAGATGACAGCTAAGGGTATGGAGTTTATTTCTGAGGTGGTGAAAATGTTTTAAAATTGACTGTGGTCAGTGTTCTACAAGTCCGTGAATACACTAAAATCCATTGAATTGCATACTTTAATTGGGTGAACTGTATGGTATGTGAATTATATCTCAATAAAGCTATTAGAAAGAAAGTCTACAAAAACTACACTTTCTTAAGTTGCTGAGCAACTTTTGATAAGCAACAAACCCATGGAGTTAGACCAAGAACACCTTCATGAGATGGATAAGAATTATTATTTCATGTGAAGCAGATTTCACAGGGATTGACATCACTCCCCATATAATATAATCTGGAGGAAACATGGACCCCCCTGGCCTGTGGGCATGGAAAGCAAATGATCCAGACCGAGTGAGTAGAACAGTAGGGAAATGAGGTGAGGAAAAGTTACATGAGAGTCAGCACAAGGAGCTGACTCTGCTTACGGGTAGGTCAGCGATGTGATGAGAACAGCAGCTGCGCAGTGACCCTGGAGGGGGTGGGGCGGCCAGGCTGGCTACAGTGAGGACAGGATGGTGAGAAAGCAAGCACTGGCAGGTAACTTGGCAACACGAGTGTTGAGGGGCCAAGGGAAGACTGGGGGTGGGGCCCGGAAGCAATTAATTACTAGGTCACCCAGCTGTAACCACCACCGCACAGGAGCCCATCTGTCAGCTGAAGGGCTTTTTCCGGTCACAGGACCACAGCAGGTACTCAGCAAAATGCCCTCAGCCCACAAAAGCAAGACCCGAAAACTGACCAAGCCAAAAAGCTGAGTCAGACCTTGACTGACGTTCCAAATGGAAAATGGACTCATCCATCTACTTTATCCTTTGAGAAAAAGTACACGATGTGGTGCCAATGTACTGCACTAGCATAATTCCTAGCGGGCCAGTGGGTGATTGTGGACTGAACCAGCAAGACCCTCAGCCATCCTCACATACAGCACAGCGGACAGCCAGGCCCCACTGACCCATTAGCTCTAGCAGATATGTAGAGTCTGGGATTTTCAGAGAAGGGGCTATGGAAGGGGACCCAAGACCAGCCGACAGCTTGCATTTTAAACCCTCAAGTGAGGTCTCCCTGACTCTCCAATCTGGTCAGCCCAAGGCAGTGGAAAGCATGTTCTGGGACCAAGAGAATCAGTATGGCCTGGGAGCTTGTTAGAAATGCGAATGTCACTTGAATCAGAAATTCTGGTCTGGGGTGGGCCCAACAATCTGTTAGCAGGATGCCCTGAAGTTGCAGAACCATTAACTAAGTCACTCCCTACTCCTGACCCTAGTCTTGAGCACCTGGGAGCTGAATCCTGCACTGTTGAGTTGGAGGGTCAGCAGGGCATGTGCCTGACGAAGAGAAAACCCAAGTGATATGCACCGAGGACAGAAAACCTCCAAGCCTCATCTGAACTCCGCTCACCTATGCCAGCCCAGGGTCTCTCACTCTTGGGAGCACCACCCAAACGGTGAGCCAAGGTCTCCTGCAAACACATGGGTTGTCCCCCCTCTGCTCTGCCCTTCACGCATTTCCACAGGGTGACGATTCCTTGTAGCAGTCCAACCCTCCAATAGTGTTTTTTGACTAATGAAGTCCTTACAGATGTGTGTGCTTGATATATTTCACACAAGAACCTGCGGGGAAGGGCCCTCCCTCCAGAGCTGAAGATCACCCAGCTGGAAAGAGGGGTACCAGGACTCCAGCCCATTTCTCTCTGTCAGGTCAGAGTGCCCCACCTTGGTGCACTGCCCACCTTCCTGGGAAAGAGCTCCTAACAGGTTACTCAATTGACTCAGAAAACTGCAAAGACTTGGTGGCCTGCAAAATGAGAAAAGATGTGGTGGACTCTTCACTCTTTCTCTGAGGGTTCTTAATTCCTTCCAGAATCTATCACCAGTCTGGGCCATGGGGCACTTCTGCTCGTTAACCACGGGGCTGGGTGTGTGTGGCTGAGTCCGTGTGCACTTGCCCAGGAGCACCCACCACGTGTGCACCCTCGTTTCAAGGCTGCTGGCCTCAAGACAGCCCTTGCTCCCCGCTTTGGACCATGGGGCTGGTCTGCATGGGGACTTTATCTCATGTTCTTCACCACTACCCAGGCACTCTCTAGTCTGGATTCCAGTAAAGCCTCCTCCATGTTTTTATTTGATAGAAGTGGAGTCAGGTAGCGTGTCACTTAGTAACTAGTTATTGGAGGAATTGTTCCATAAGATTCTAGCATTCCACAGCGGTGGGAGAGAGAGAGAGAATTGTTACATGACAGAGGAAACACCCCCATGTTCTGTGCCCCCTTGACAATGCACATTAACTTGTTAAAGGCTCTGAGAATTTCTGCAATCAAGAAACCTACTAAACTTCATCTGCCCATTTCCCCAAAAGGTATTTGATTACAGAACTATTTTTCATGGGAGAAGTATTTATTTCCCACAGGACGTGAGTCTTCCATGGAACGCATTTAGAGAGATGGGATCCTACATTCTCCTCCTTCCTGTCCTTCTGTGTGGTGTCTGAAGTATGCTGCCTGCAGCCTTCAGAGGACCACAGCTCTGATTCCTGGCTTCTCCCCAGCCCAGTTTTCTGGTGTGGAGTCACCCTCTCCCTGGAGCCTGGCTGCTGCTCATTAGCTCCTCCCAATGGTGAGGAAGGACAGAATAGTCTCTCCTCTTATTTGGAAACCCAAACCTCTCCCAGACTCCCCACCGAGTTCCTGGTTTCCTGTCTGAGGGGTGTTTCTGGTGTTTCCTTAATTCTAGGGCTGTCTGGAGGTTGGTGAATGGCCAGACCTTTCCTGGGGCAGGACCCCAGCCCCACCTCTCTACCCCAGGGTGTCTTTGGTGAAGATAGCTCAGACACAGTTTCCTGCTTGTTCAGGATTTACCATCACAGAAATGCTTCCATTCCAGGGACACTAAAATGGAAACTTGTAGGAAATGACTAGAATGCAGACCTGGGCTTGAGAGGGAGGCCAGGGCCAGGGCTACAGCACAGAGCTCAGGAGGGAGACAGTGAGGGACAACTGGCTTCTTAAAGGTCAGAAGAGGGAAGATTCACACTCATAGGAAATAAAGAGATAGGAGTTTAGAGGAGAATATGAGAGGCTTGATTTACGAGGATCAAACTCTGAAGAGAATCGAAGAGTTCTCTTGACATCCACAACCTGAAAAATCCCTCATTCTTGTGCGGCTGGTGTGGCTCAGTGGACTGAGTGTAGTCCCATGGACTGAGAGGTCTCGGTTCGAGTCCTGGTCAGGGCACATGCCCTGGTTGTGGGCTCCATCCCCATTAGGGAGTGTGCAGGAGGCAGCCAGTATATGTTTCTCTCTCACATCAATGTTTCTATCTCTCTCTCCTTTCCTCTCTCTCTAAAAAAATAAATAAAAACATATTTTTAAATCCTTCATACTATTCTCATTAAACCCATTACATTGAGTACAATTTGTGAAGGGCTTGAGTTGGCACTACAAATACTGAGAAAAGAGAGGAGACAAACATCAAAGTAACCATTTTAAATTTTGAGCAAAGACACAAAGGAAAGAAATGATGGAACAGATAAAACTTCTCAAAAAGTAACACTTCAGGGAATGTTTCGCTGTATACTTTTGGGAAGCAGAAAAAGGAAAACACACGTGAGGTAACTTCTATATATTAACTAGAATGAAAATTTTGGCTATCTTTTAGAACTTCTTATAAATGATAACTGATTTTACGCTTAGGATGACCTTCAGCTCACCCTTTACAGCTACCATCTAAACCCTGCAAACTATCCCCAATCCACACACTACTCAATTCCAAGCACTGTGGGTTTTTGAGCTCTTTATCCTCAAGAAAATATTTCTTATTCCAGTAGAATTGTTCTATAGGAGCAAACAAAACATATTAGAGAGAACAGATGCAATTAGTTATTAAAATTACATTTTAAGTCCGGCTGGAGTGGCTCAGTTTGTTGAGCGTTGTCCTGTGCACCGAAGGGTTGTCGGTTTGATTCCTGGTCAGGGCACATACCAGGATTGTGGGTTCGATCCCCAGTCGGGGCACGTACAGAGGGCAACCTGTTGATATTTCTCTTTCACACTATCTCTTTCTCTCTCTCTCTCAGCATGTCCTCAAGTGAGGATTTAAAAAAAAGAAAAAGAAAAAATTAGATTTTAAAAACAAAAATATAGATTAAAATTGTATTCACTCAATATCAGCTCAAAATGATTTGAAAGATGGAGTAGAGGGAAGAAGAGAGGAGAAATCATAATCTTAGTGATCTTAAACAATCTACCACCCAGAATAGAATAGCTGTTTTTTCCCTGCATTTAACAAAAAGCCCTAATCTCCCTCTTTGAGGCTTTGGTAAAAGCTTACTTCTGAGACAATAGCACCAAGCCTAATGTACTTATTGTGACAAAAGCCTGAACTACCTTATATTAATATTTCTCCTAAATTGGTCGCCTAATGAGATTGGCTCCAGGTAAAAATATCAGTGTGTCCTCCTGTTATCTTTAGCTCTTGTTAAGAAAGTGTTTGTCGCCCTGGCCAGTTTGGCTCAGCGGTTAGAGCGTCGGTCTGCGGTCCAGAGAGACCCGGGTTCGGTTCCCGCTAAGGGCATGTACTTCGGTTGCAGTTTGTCCCCGGCCCTGGTTGGTCGTGTGGGTGGCAGCCACTCGATGTGTCCCTTTCATGTCGATGTTTCTCTCTCTCTCTCCCTCTCTCTCCCTCCCACTCTATCTGGACAAAAAATGAAAAAATGTCCTCAGGTGAGGATAAAAAACAACAACAACAAACAAACAAAAAAAAAGAAAGTGTTTGTCTCTTGTCTTTCAGCTGCTTACAGAATTGTACGCAGCTGTTCTCTAGCACTTTCTCAAAGTCAGCACTTGTATTATATCATCAACAAAGACAACAAGGGGTCTGGCTGGGTGGAGTGCAGCACGCTCCGTGGGGAGCCCGCATTTGTGTCCGTGGCCCTCGGAGATAACTGCTCTTGGAGCCAGCCCGAGTCTGGCTGTCTTCGTTGGTAAGGTTCTCTCATCCACAGAGCTTGTGAAGACAGAAATCAAAATCAAGTGTTAGCAATGGGAGCCCGCATTTGTGTCCGTGGCCCTCGGAGATAACTGCTCTTGGAGCCAGCCCGAGTCTGGCTGTCTTCGTTGGTAAGGTTCTCTCATCCACAGAGCTTGTGAAGACAGAAATCAAAATCAAGTGTTAGCAATGAAACACTCAGTCCTTTCCCTGTTCTCCTATAGGCACCTTGTTTCAAAATGTATCTGGGATTTGTTATAACCAGGTGTGGTAAGACATGCCACGTGGAAATGACTGTTCTGAAGGAAGGAGTTTTTACTCACAGGTCCCTAGGATCGGGAGGCATGGCACACTGCACAGCCACACAGGTAGGCACAGGGTTGCTCAGGGCGCAGAGGGAATACGGGGAAAGCATAGCCAACGCCTTTACTATGGTTTTTGCAAAAAAGGAATGCACAGGCAAGGTAAACAGGTTAGGAATGGCTAGTTTACATCATTTCAGCAGGCTCTGGGCTATCGTCCAGTTCCTGGCCACGGAGTGATTTAGGGCGGAGGGAGTATAGTTTTGCGGTGTGAGAGTTAGATAAAGGAGGTGGTTGGGGGTAGGGATTTTGGATTGGTTGGTTTACATATAAAAGGCATGCTCACAGGCAAGTTGTTTACTCTAGGAACTAGCTAGCTCTGGAAGGGGAAGTCTCTCTAGGATTAGCGAAGCCCCAAGATATTAAAGCATCACAAAATACAGAAAATTAAAACATGATTAACACACACTTGATGTTTCTTCCTGACATTCTCATTTCCTCCTCCTTCCTCTCTGACAAGGGACCAGCGTAGTCAGTGTGTGCTCACCAGCTCCCAGAAGTGCAGCACCACCCCTCCCCCTCCCCCGTGCGGGAACCCTTCCCACAGCACTGCCTTTCACATGGCTTAAGCATCCCGGTTGCGAACCAGAGGTAAAGACACCTGCATGTCAGAATCACTTGAGGAATTTATTAAAAATATAGTTCCTCGGTCCCATTCCAGACCCCTAGAATCAGCAGTTTCCAAGGTGAAGCCAAGCATGGTGAATCCATCCATAAGTATGGTATATATCTCCATTTATTTAAGTCTCCTTACTTTCTCTTTAATTTGTGATGGTTAATTTCATGTATCAAATTGATTGGGCCCCAGGGTGCCCAGATATCTAGTTAAACATTATTTTGGCCCTGGCCAGTGTGGCTCAGTTGGTTGAGCATCATCCCAGACACAGAGAGGTCATAGGTTCAATTCCTGGTCAGGGCACATGCCCGGGTTGTGGGCTGGATCCCCAGTAGGGGGTGTGCAGGAGGCAGCCAATTATGTTTCTCTCCTATCGATGTTTCTCTTCCTCTCTCCCTCTCCCTTCCTCTCTCTCTAAACTCAATAAAAACATAAAAAAAATTTTAACAAACAAACATTATTTTGGGTGTGTCTGTGGGAGTGTCTATAGATGAGATTGCCATTTGAATCAGTAGACTGAGTGAAGATTACCCTCCCCAGTATGAGTGGGCCTCATTCGATCCTTTGACGTGTTGAATAGAACACAAAAGGTAAAGACAGAACTGTCTTTGAGCTGTCTTCTGTCTTCGGACTTGGATTTGAATTTACACCATCAGCTCTCCTGGGTCTCAAGCCTTCAGACTCAGACTGGAACTGTACCATCAGCTCTCCTGGGTCTCAAGCCTTCAGACTCAGACTGGAACTGTACCATCAGCTCTCCTGGGTCTCAAGCCTTCAGACTCAGACTGGAACTATACCATCAGCTCTCCTGGGTCTCAGCCTTCAGACTCAGACTGGGACTGTACCATCAGCTCTCCTGGGTCTCAAGCCTTCAGACTCAGACTGGGACTGTACCATCAGCTCTCCTGGGTCTCAAGCCTTCAGACTCAGACTGGAACTGTACCATCAGCTCTCCTGGGTCTCAAGCCTTCAGACTCAGACTGGAACTGTACCATCAGCTCTCCTGGGTCTCAAGCCTTCAGACTCAGACTGGAACTATACCATCAGCTCTCCTGGGTCTCCGGCTTGCAGACTAATACACCTGGCATTTAGACCTTCCAAACTCGAGACTTAGATGCTCGCATGTATCTGACAGGTCAACTGTGAAGAACCTAAGATTTGATTCCAACTTTTTCCATGTTTGCCTTGGGTGAATAAATGATCTTTTAGAGACTAGCTTTAGGTGGCTTAGACTCTGATAAAACTCAGCTATTTTCTTGACGCTCATCTCAATACCGTTGTTTTATCTTTGGCCATATTTAAATCTAGGATTTAATGGAGTTCAGTGAGAAAATTAGTGGGAAGCATGAATATAAAAAGAAAAATTTAAGGGAAAAGGAAAAGCTGAAATAAAACTATTTAGAACATAGTTTTATTATATTTCTAACATTGCAGAATTTATTAGTTGCTTACAAATGTGTTTGACTGTAGTTTATAAATGTCTATGTACTACATTAATTAGAAGCCCATAGAACATGACAACAGGTTGGCTAATATTATTGGGGTTTTTACTGCAGTTGCTATTGTGGAAGTAATTATCTGTTAGATTAATTTTTAAAATGTTGGCAAAACATAGCTTTATACCCCAGTATTAAGATGTGCAAGACAAATATGCTTTCAGAATATAAATGCGTTATTTACTTATGGCACTAACATTAACTACAGCAGCTTATCAGCCCTTACCACTATCAAATACAACAGGATCCCAACAATGATTCTTATTTTGACTGTTTTTTAAAAATATATGTTTTATTGATTTTTTTTTTTTAAGAGAGAGGAAGGGAGAGGGAGAGCGAGATAGAAACATTGTTGTGAGAGAGAAACATCAATTGGCTGCCTCCTGCACTCCCCCTACTGGGGATCGAGCCTGAAACCCAGACATGTGCCCTGACGGAGAATAGAACCAGCAACTCCTGGTACATGAGACAATGCTCAACCAACTGAGCCACACCAGCTGGGCTTATTTTGACTATTTTTAGTTTGAGACTTTGATTGTTGGCATTTTATCATTGTCATAATTTTAAGTAATTCAGATTTTAAAAATAGCCTACAGAATATTTAAGCATGATTTGATATTTAATATTAAAGCTTTTTTAAAAAATCCTTTGGGAGAAATGTGAAGAATTATAAATTTGGGGGACCACCTCTCTAACATTGTGAAATAAACTTTTATTAAGCTCACGTGGAAAAAAAATACACCTTGTAATTCTATCAAGGGCTTCAGATTTAAACCCGGGGTGTATATCTTATAGTTCCCTGTCCCTTCTGAGCTATGAAGACTTCTCTGCCTCAGCCCAACAGTTTTCCTTTCTCTTGAATGCTTGGTTCACTAATGGTCAGAAGTACACATCTTTCTTTATATCTCTGTTTGCATTTTCCAATTGGTGCAGCTTTATATTAAATCATAAAATCATGTAGTGTAAATAAAGAACTACAAATAGTTCTTTTTAATCAAAATCATTTTTTTAAATTTAAAATTGTGTTGGCTGTTCTAGGTCTTTTGCATTTCCCTATAAATTTCAGAATCAGCTTGTAAATTTCTACAAAACTCCTTTTGGGATTTTGATTGGAAATGCATTGAATCTGTAGATCAGTTTGAGGAGATTTGACATTTTAATAACATTGAGACTTTCCATCCATCAGCATGATATATATCTCCATTATGTAGGTCTCCTTTCGTTTCTGTAAGCAATGTTTTACATTTTTTCATTGTAAAGGTCTTGTACATATTTTGCTAAATTTATCCCTAAATATTTCATAATTTTGATGCCACTATAAATAGTATTATTAAGTTTCAGTTACTAATTATTCATTGATTGCATATAATAATGCGATGATTTTTGTATACTGGCCTTGTGTCCGGCCACCTTGCTAAATTCATTTATTAGTTCTAGATTTCTTAGAATTTCCTTACATAAACAATCATGTCATCAGTAAATAAATACAGTTTTATTTCTTCCTTTCTGGTCTACATGTCTTTTGCTTCTTATTAAACTGGCTAGGATCAGTACAATGTTGAATAGAAGTGATGAGAGTAGACATCCTTACTTTGTTCCCAATCTTAGAGAATGCATTCAGTCTTTCTCCATTTACTATGATGTTAGCTGTAGGTTATTTTTGTTGACAATCTTTATCTAGGTGGGATTATTTTCTTCTATTCCTAGTTTGTTACGAAGTATTGTTGTTGTAACAGATCAGTATTGACTATTATCTAATGCTTTTGTTGAGATGCTCATGCCATTTTCCATTTTTAGTCTGTCTAGTGTGGTGGATTATATTGACAGATGTTTGTACATCAAGCAAACTTGGGATTCCTGGGGTAAACTGCACTTGGTAGTGATGGTCCTCTTTGTGTATTGCTGGATTAATTTTGATAATATTTTAAAAGAATTTTTGTCTCTGTTCAAGAGAGAGATTGTTCTTGAGCAATTCTGACGTGCCTAACATCTGCATTATTTTGATTTTCACAAAAACCTTATAAAGATAATATGTCAGTGCACCTTAAAGTGAACATAGACCTTTAAAATCCCTGTCAGTCAGACACTTATGCTGAATTTCCCCCCCTTCTTACCTGTATTGATAATTTTTAGATGAGACAACTGAGGCTCAAGAAATGAATAACTTGTCCAGGTGTTAGATCTGGGGTTCAAACCCGGTGTGTCTCCATGTTCATCCTGCCTTTCGAGGGAAGTGATTTCTGTTTATCCTGTGTAAGGATTCTGTGTCAATTAGAAATGCATTTGGCTGAACAGGACAGAAAACCCAACGTACAATGGCTTATTCAAATGGATATTTCATTTTTCTTTTATTTTAGAAAGTCCAGATTTATGAAGTTCAGAGTTGGCATGATGGCTCCTTAATACCACCAGGGACCCAGGCTCCTTGTCTTTCCACTCAGCCCTCTTTAGTGTTTGGCTGTCACTTCAGGGGCCCGAATTGGCTGGTCTACCTCCAGCATTGTGACAAATTCTAAGCAGGAAAAAGAGGATGGGCAAAAAGCAGAAGGAGAATGGATTGGTGTCCAAGTCTGCCCCCTTTTAAAGAATGTCCCAGAAACAACAACTAATTACTTCCGCTTTTACCACATTGGCCAGAACTGTGTCACATGGCCATCCCTAGCTGCAGAAAAGACTGAGAAATGTGGTGTTTTCCCCTAGGCACACTGTCCATCCCCTCAGGACACATGGCTGCCCTGTGCAAACCTAGGTATGAACAGTTAGAAAAGGAGGGAAGCCCTGACCAGTTTGGCTCAGCAGTTAAAGTGTCGGCCCGCGGACCAGAGAGACCCGGGTTCGGTTCCCGCTAAGGGCACGTACCTCGGTTGCAGTTTGTCCCCGGCCCCGGTTGGGGTTGTGTGGGTGGCAACCACTCGATGTGTCTCTCGTACATTGATGTTTCTCTCTCTCTTCCTCCCTCTCTCCTTTCTGCTCTATCTGAAGATAAATGCAAAAAAATAAAAATAAAAATAAAAATAAAATGTCCTTCGGTGAGGATAAAAAAAAAAAGAAGGGAAAATAATATTACATGGATACCTAGCAACATCGGCCACAATGTCTGATGGGGGAGAACTGATCATTCAACATCAACAGCCATAGCACATTGATTAGAAATGAGAGTGGAGTTCTGCTTGGACTATTTCCCACAGTCCACCAGATGACAGTATAATCCTAGGGTTATATATGAGTTTTAGTCAAGCCGGCTCTCGTTAGAGGTGTGACTGTCTCTCTGGCGGAAACATGCCATAACTGAGGCTTCTGTGAGACCATTTGCAGTGTAGGGAGGCCGAGCTAGAGGCTGCAAGAAGATTTGAGTCAGAAGTTCACCAAGTCTTTAAAGCAGGGGTTGGCCTGCTGCCAGTTCTTAGAAATAAAATTTTATTGGAAAACAGTCATGCCCATTTGTTTAAACATTGTCTATGGCTGTTTTCAGTCAACAGCAGTATTAAATATGTGAAACTGAGACTTATGGCCCACAAAACTGAAAATATTGCTATTTGGCTCTTTGCAGAAGGAGTCTGCGAATCTCTGCTCTTAAATGATACTGCTCAGTAGAATTTTCTTTGATGGTAGAGATGTTCTGTATCTATTCGATGGTAGCGACTAGCCACCTGTGGCTGTTGAGTGTGCAAAATGTGGCTAATGGAACTGTAACATTTAGATTTTATTTAATTTTAATGAATTTAAATAGCTTCATGTATCTGGTGGCAAATGTATTGGACAGTGCAGATATAAAGTTGTCAGCATCTCCTATTTGCAAATGATATATCCAATAAAGGGCTACTGTTTAAAACATATAAAAAACTCATACAGCTTAATATCCAAAAACAATCCAATTAAAAAATGGACAGAGGACCTGAGTAGACAGGGAAGACACAGAGATGGCCCACAGACACATGAAAAGATGTTCCACATCACCAATTAAATCAAGGAAATGCAACTCAAAACCACAATGAGACATCACCTCACACCTGTCAGAATGACTATTATCATAAAGAAAACAAATAACAAGTGTTGGTGAGGACAGAGAAAAGGGAACCCTACTGCACTGTTTGGGAATATAAATTGATGCAGCCAGTATAGACTGTCCTCAAAAAATTAAAAATAGAACTAACATATGACCCAGCAATTCCACTTTTGGGTATTTATCCAAAGAAAATAAAAACACTAACTCGAAAAGATATATGCGCCCCGATGTTCATTATAGCATTATTTACAATAGCTAAGATCTGGAAGCAACCTAAGTGTCCATTTACAGACAAATGGATAAAGAAGATGTGGTACATATATATAATGGAGTACTAGTCATAAAAAAGAATGATATCTTGCCATTTTCTATAACATGGATGGACCTAGTTGGTATTATGCTCAGTAAAATAAGTCAGACAGAAAAAGGCAAACACTATGATTTCACTCATAAGTAGAAGCTAAAAAACAAAAAACAGAACTAGACTCATAGATACAGAAAATAAAGTAATGCTGGTCAGAGGGGAGAGTGCTGGGGGTGAGCGGAAAAGGTGAAGGAGATTAAGAGGTACATACTTCCAGTTATAAAATATGTTAAGGGAATGTAATGTACAGCATAGGGAATATAGTCAGTAATATTGTTAATAACTATGTACAATGACAGGTAGTTACTAGGATTACTGTGATGATCACTCGGTAAGTCATAGTAATGTTGAATCCCTACACCTGAAACTAATATCATAGTGTATGTCCCTATACTTTAATTTAAACGAATGAATGAATGAATAGATAAAATGTCAGTGCATCTTAAAGTGCATATAAGCCTTCAAATTCCCTGTCAGTCAGGCACTTAGGATGATTTTTGTTGTTATCACGTCTTATATTAATAAATTCCTCATGGCTTTGCAACTGAAGAAATAAAGACTCATCCAAATTAACCAACTTCCCACAGTTACAGTGTTAGTTAATGGTAGCGCCCAGGGTTGAACAGGGAGGGTCTCCACACAGCCAGTGTGTGATGCTTGGCAAGAGGTGTGGTCAGTCCATGTTCTCGTTCCGTTGGAGCTCTGGGGTGATGCGGCCCAGTTAGCCCCAGGTAGTGCTGACCTAGGTGAAGGGCGTGTGATCAATGTCCTACGCATCCTCAGCTCCCTGTTCTCATGCTTGTATAAGATGATAGTAGGATCCTGCTATAAAAGATACAAAGTATTTGATCGTGAATAGTCTTTTTGGGAAGTGTTCGAAGAGCTGTTTATGCTCTAGACTGTTCATTAAGATTTATTCTGTCTCTGGAGAGAGAAAACAAAGGGTCTCTAATGACTTCCACTCCTTTAGTGAGGGGGGGACAGAGGAAGCAGTACATACACTTATGTTGTGACCCCAAGAGCTACCAGAATAGGGGCTCCATAAGTGTGACTGACTGAATGACTCTTCCAGCCAAACGTAAGTGCTTGTACCCTGAATGCTAGCAAGGAGTTAGCCCAGTGCACAAACAAAATGCAGTGTTCCTTCTCTGTGGTGTGGGTCCATGGA
The DNA here is from genome assembly GCA_030848825.1 of Tadarida brasiliensis. Lineage (NCBI taxonomy): Eukaryota > Metazoa > Chordata > Mammalia > Chiroptera > Molossidae > Tadarida > Tadarida brasiliensis. The sequence goes on along the minus strand of CM061262.1, from coordinate 47,390,132 downwards.
CCCACTCTGCTTTCCCTTAGTTAAGCGGGAGGTGCCCTTGGCCATTTTTAGATTGGTTGTAAAATACCATTCCTCTTCCTCTGTCTCCTCCGCCTTCCCAGTTCTCTGATCACACTGGCCCAGAAACCCACTTTTTCCACGAGGTCGTGGGAAAGAAACATAATGTGTGTGCATACTCACATCGGCAGGAAGGAAAGGGTGCCCGGCTGTGGCCTGAGTCAGGCAGGAGCAGGTTCTAGCCCTGGCATGGGCCTGCAGTTTGTGGAAATTAAAACAGATTTTAGTGTGCTAGGGGTGGTCATTAGCAAAGGCATCCTGTGATGTAGCCTCAGCAGGAAGGGCACAATTAACAACAGCAGCAAAAACATGAAATGTACTTAGAAATAAGCCTCGCGTTCCGTGTGTGAGACCTACGTAAAGACAACAAAAAGGCTTTATGAGAGACATAAATGCAGAAAGGGCACATGACCCCGAGTACGGAGATGGGGCCTGTCTCTCTCTCTCTCTCTCTCTCTCTCTCTCTCTCTCTCTCTCTCTCTCTCTCTCTCTCTCTCTCTCTGTCTCTTCACTTCCTTCATGTACCAAGGAAAGGGGCCAGGTCAGGACACAGAGAGAAGGCAGCCATCTGCAACCCAAGGAGAGAACTCTTCAGACACCAGCCATGCCAGCACCTTGATGTTGGGCCTTCCAAGTCTCTAGAACTTTGAGAAATAAATACCTGTTATTTAAAAAATAAAAACAACTTTATGCATCACTTGTTTTTTTCTATAAGAAAGTTTATTTATAAAGTCACAGAGGTGGAAGAAGTGAGCTGTAGAAGGAATGGGCTTAGGAAACAAGTTACAGAGGCAAAAGAGGGCCCTTGGAGCTGAGGAGAAAGAGAAAGGTCAAGGTAATGAGCCTCGGGGGAAGAAGGGAGTGATGGGAAAGACTTGGGCATGCTCCTGAGAGGGAGAGTGCCTATGCATCACTTTTAGATATTAACCTATAAGTTTTGATAAATACATGCACCTGAGGATCGATCACCCCAGTCAAGACATAACAATTTTTCATCACTTAAAATTTTTCCTTGTGCTACTTTGCAGTCTGTCCCTCCCCACCAAGTCCTATCTCCGCTCTCTATCACTTTGAATTAGCTTTCCTGTAGAGTTTCACACAAATAGAATCACACAGTATGTAGTATATGCCTGGTATCTTTCATTCACATTAATGTTTTTGAGATTCATCTATGTTATATGTATCAGAAGCTTGATTATTGTTATTGATGAGTAGTATTCCATTGTATGGATCCTTCATATTTGATTTATTCAATTACCTGTTGATGGACATTTGGGATGTTTCCAGTTTGGAGCTCTTAAGAACAAAGCTGCTATGAACATTTGCATAAAAATCTTTTCATGGATATATATTTTTAGTTCTCTTGAGTAAACACCCAGGACTGGAATTGCCAGGTCACATGTTAAGTGTATGTTTAGCTTCATAAGAAACTGCCAAACTTTTCCAAGGTGATTATGCCATTTTACACTCCCTCCAGCAATGTGTAAGAGTTCCCGTAGTTTCAAATCCTTGTTAACACTGGATATTGTCAGTCTTTACATTTCTGCCATTTTAGAGAGTGTATCATGGTATTTCATTGTGAATTTAATTTGCATTTCTCTGATGACTTAATAATTTTGAGCATTTTTCATGTGCTTATTGGATTTTTGCATATCTTGTTTTATAAAATGCTTGTTCAAATCTTTTGCCTATTTTTTTCATGGAACCACTTGTTTTCCTATTGAGTTCCAAATATCTTCTGAATACAAGCCTTTTATGATTGAAAGACAGATAGATAGATGATAGATAGATAGAAATAGCCACAAAATTTTCACATATAAGTTTGTATTTAATAGTGGATATATTTGTGAATATAAATAAAAATATTTTCTATATGTAGATATAATATATAATAAATATATAAAGTAAATATATTTCTATATAATTTATAGTATAAAATACATAAATTTATGAATATTTTATTTCAATTTGTGGTTTGCCTTTTCATTTTCATAAGAGCAGAGCTTTTTGTTTTGATTCAGTCCAACATGTCAATTTTTTTAATGGTGTGTAATTTTTGTGTCCCAAGAACTCATTGTCTACTCCAAAGTCACAAAGATTTTTCTCCTGTGTTTATTTCCAAAAGCTTTATAATTTTAGCTTTTCTATTTAGGTTTGTGATCCATTTTGAGTTATTTTTGGCATGTGCTGTGACATAAGATTGTAGGTTTGGTTTTTTCCAAATGAATACCAGCATCATCAGTTGAAAAAACTATCTTTCCTGCGTTGAATTACATTAGCACATTTATTGAAAATCCAATGACCATATGTATATGGATCTATTTGGGGGCATTTATTCTGTTTCAATGATAGATATAACTATCTTTACACCATACCACAGTGTCTTGATAACTGTAACTGTACGATAAGTCTTGTAGTCAGTGAGTCTTGCAGTCAAATCTTTTTTTTTTTTTTCAAAATAGTTTTGGCTATTCAAGGTTATTTTGTTTTTTATATAAATTTTAGAATTAGCTTGTTAATTTCTATTTTTAAAAAATGCCTTCTGGGCCCTAGCCGGTTTTGCTCAGTGGTTAGAGCATTGGCCTGTGGACCAGAGAGTCCCCGGTTCAGTTTCCGCTAAGGGCACGTACCTTGGTTGCAGTTAGTTCCCGGCCCTGGTTGGGGTCCTGTGGGTGGCAGCCAGTCGATGTGTCTCTCTCACATCGATGCTTCTCTCTCTCTCTCTTACTCCCTCTCTATCTGAAGATAAATGCAAAAAAAAAAAAAAATGCCTGCTGGAATTTTTATTTGATTTGTATTGACTCTATTGGTCAGTTTGGGGGAAATGCACATCTTAATATTGAAGCATCTAATCCATGAACATGGTATAGTTCTCCTTTATGTAAGTGTTCTTCAGTTTTATAAATTTCTGTATAGAGTGTTTGAATGTTTTTTAAAATTTATACCAAAGTATTTTATCTTTTTGACACTATTGTAAATAAATGGTGTCATTTTTGTTGACTGTTTAGACTAGCCTACATACATAATCATGTCATTTGCAAATAAAGACAGTTTCACTTCTTGACTCTTCAATTTGTATGGCTTTTATTTCTTTTTCTTGCCTTATTGCATTACATAGGATCTCCAGTAAAATAATGAATCAGTTGTGAAAATAGAAACCCTTGATTTCTTCTTGATATTAGGGGGACGATGTTGATGTTCACTGTTAGGTATGTTGTGAGTTGTAAGATTTTTATAGGTGTCCTTTGTATAAGGATAAGTTTAATTTGCAGCTAGTCTATTATAGCTCTGTGCTTATTTCTGAGGACAAATAGAGCCATGAAACTGACCCCTTGGCCAAGATAGGAATGAGATGTTTTATCTAGTGATTTATATAAGGTGCTATTCAAAGTCCAAAACTTCCCTAGAGGCACCCTGTATCAATTAATCTACATTGTTTATTGAAAGTGTATGGATTGATGGCCTGAACCTGGTTAGCTGTATGCACAGCCTGGTTTTGGCTATTTAAGAGCAGAGAGAGGAGACCGGCTTGGGGTTTTTATGGTGGTTAGTGGGCCAGAGTGGGGGTTCCTGTGCAGGGAGGAAAGGGGCTTGCATAATTTGAAGCTCCCACCAGCAACAAAAGAGGGAGCATCTGGGTTTTCCATGGGCTTGTCCAGATGTGAAACACGAAGAGAAGAGGGAGTAAAGCTTAAAAGCTGCAGCAGTCAAACACCAAAAAGTGGAGTCAGCCCTGGCTGGTGTGTCTCAGTTGGTTGGGCATCATCTTCTGGTTCAATTCCTGGTCAGGGCACATGCCTGGGTTTCAGGCTCAATCCCTGGTCAGGGACATGCAGGAGGTAGCAGATTGATGTTTTGCTCTTAGCTCTCACATCGATGTTTCCCTCTGTCTCACTCCCTTCCTCTTCTTTTCTCTCTAAAAATCAATAAAAATAAAAAGAAATGGAGTCAGACTCCTGAATCCCTGTCCAGTCTTGATCCTGCCAAGTACTCAGCCCACTGAGCATGGAGCCCTGCCTTGTTCCTGCTACCTCTTCTGCCCTGGACAGAAGCCCATGCCCAAAACCTGCTCTATCCTGACATGCCCAGTCCCACTGCCCACCTCACCGTGTGACCCTGGCTGCATCTGTTTTATCAAAAGCTGTGAACTCTATGCTGTACCAGTGTGATTCCCATTTTTGCCTCCTGGCCTTGGCTTCCCACAGGACTTTCCGATCAATAAATGGGTCCCTTTCCAGGTCTCAGCCTCATACTGTCAGCCTCACACCTCTGTGGTTCACCAGACCCTGGGATCTGACAGAATTTATATTTCCCACCCTTTCTCTGGGGTTCCATGTAGCTTACAATCCTGAGGCTTATGGGGACTCCACTTGCCCTTCACATCCTGAACATCATCTTCAGCAGTGGATATCCATGTATCAGAAACCTCACTGGTAAAATATGTTTGCACCTATACTCCCAATATATGTACACTTATATATAAACTATAGACATGCGCTACTATGCCAATATACTATACACTTCACAAAGCACAAAATATATGGAAAGTCTTAAAGAATGAGACTGAATAAAACACTCTAAAATATATACATTTTAATATTTGACATATAATACACATGCTATTTTTTTTTTATCCTCACCCGAGGACATTTTGCATTTATCTTCAGATAGAGCAGGAGGGAGAGAGGGAGGAAGAGAGAGAGAGAGAAACATCGATGTGAGAGAGACACATCGAGTGGTTGCCACCCACAGGACCCCAACCAGGGCCGGAGACAAACTGCAACTGAGGTACGTGCCCTTAGTGGGAACCGAACCCGGGACTTTCTGGTCTGCGGGCCAATGCTCTAACTGCTGAGCCAAACTGGCCAGGGCAATACACACATTATTATATATAATATATAATATACACACTAATTTTTTCTACCTTACGAATTCTACTTTAAGAATTCATGTGTGCGTATGAGAGAAAATGTTTTATTTTATCTCATTCTTTGACACTTCCCACAGCATCGCTTCATTCAACACTGTTCTATTATAACATTGATGAGATGCTGTAGGAACTTAACACATGTTTACATTAATTAGTCTATGGTAAAATTGGTTTTGTTACACATCTTTGCTTATCAACAACAGTGAGGACTTACTGTATTTTCCTGTGCTTTATGAAGGATTATAATACACTGGTATATGTCTAATATGCACACACACTAATATTTTCTATCCCAAGAATGTCTGTGTGGTTCACGCGCAGTGTATGCCCCTCCTCTGGAGAGCTCCGACCACAGGATCCAGGCCAAGCGCCGCAGGGGCGGTCCTGTTTCTCCCCGTCATCTTCTCCACCTCAGCCCAGACCCCATTCTCTGTCAGGCAGCTCATCCACCATACCCCCGCCCATCCCAACGCATGCTTTGGAGTGAAAACAACCTAGAATTAACTAGACTGCCATTTACCAGCTGTGTGACTACATACAATATACAACCTCTCTGGGCCTCAGTTCCCACCCATAAAATTGGGACAATAGCACCAACTAACTGTTCAGGAGAGCTGGTCAGTGAATGGTGACTATTGCCATCATTTTGCCAGGGGCTCACTCTTGCCTCCAGCCCCAGTTCATGCTGATCCATCTGCCTGCTGAGGAACCTTTACCTCCTAGTTCAAGGACTCCTTTCCTGACCACCTCAGCTCACGTGAGCTCCCCCTACACTCTCCCTCCTCTGGGACCCTCCGACCTCCTGCACTTAGGCCTGGGCAGCCCCAGATTGCCAAGTAATAATTTCTGTCCGCTCTCACTTTCCCAACCAGCTTACATGCTCCTGGGAGACAGGGGCCACCCAGAGTCCTGCTCATTTGGTGCCCACCAGGTGACACTCAGGCAATGTGGACATGTGGACATGTGCCCTCAAACACACGAACCTGAAGTCTTCCCAAACATCCGCTTCCTGGCATTTTACCACCTTGGCCCCTTTGCTGAAGTCACAGGTGTGTTGGCCTGTGAAACCCTACAGCCTGCTACAGAAGAGGCCACTCCAACCTGACACTCCAGCAAGTTCTGCCAAGCTGGGATCAGCATCTAATCACGTTTCCATCACAACACCGTGAGAACCGTGCCACTGGCCCTTAGCAACCGTCTCTCAAAAAAGCTACCCCTATCGAGAGTTCATTAAGCTAGCTGCACACACGTGAGGCAAAATCTAAAAACAGACCTGTGTTGTCTGAAGCCTCACTCTGCACGTGGCAGGAGCTGGAGGGGGCAAGGATGAGCCTGCTCTCGGGAACGGCAGGGAAGGACAGAAGATGCTGTGCAGGCAGCCCTGAAGCACTCCAGATCTCTGAGCCTGAGGCGAGGCCAGCTCACCCCCCTCCTTGTACAGACTATTGCTCCCAGGTATCAGGGAGCTCTCCTCCACTCCCTAAACCCCTGCATCGTTTGGAACCCAGGACAGGGCACCACCAGGAACTGGCTGTGAAAAGCGTTTGAAATAGTGAGAATTTAAAATTTATTTCAATTCAGCAAACCTCAGGCACCTACCATCCTGCAAACCTCTGCCCTGGGCGGCACAGTCCTTACACTTAAGGGGTTTTCAAATACTCACAACTCAGGATGACACAGTAAATGCTCTAATGGAGAAATAGGCAAAGCATACTGGAAGCAGAGGAGAAAGGAGAAATAACATCAAAAAGGGAATGGGCAATCAGGGAGGGCTGCATGGAAGAGATAGCGCCTGCCTTGGACATGGGCTCCTGACGCCTGGCACCTGCTAGTTGTCTTCCTTAGCGCTCAATTGAATTCAGCAAGTGCTGGTTAAGTGGCTAAATAAGAAGGTGTTCCAGGAACTTGGTTATTGTCTGTTCCCTGGTTGCTGAGGAGAGCCTTGAAGTGCTGCAGCTTCTTTTGTCTTTGGGGAACCAACTGGAAGGGGCTAGAGCAGTGGTTCTCAACCTTTCTAATGCCGTGACCCTTTAACACAGTTCCTCATGTTATATGTGGACATATCTGCATGTGGGCGGACCTGCCTGGAGAGGATAGAGGAGCGGTGTCTCGGTTCCTAAGACCATCGGAAATATGTGTTTTCTGATGGTCTTAGGCGACCCCTGTGAAAGGGTCGTTCGACCCCCAAAGGGGTCGTGAGAACCGCTAGGCTAGAGAGACTCAGATCTCAACAGACACCAAGGACCCTGCGGCTTTGCATCCTTGCTGGTTTTCCGCTTTTACCCTTTCTTTGTGGAGACCATGGGGGTAAAATGAGCTCTTTGGCTCACTTTGATGTAAAAAAAGAAAGGAAACCAGGGCAGCCCACGCAGTGAGTTATTGCTTTTCAAATGGTTTTGAAATGCAAAACAGTCTCATCCACTTTCACTGAATGCTTGCCTTCAAGCAAAACCAGCACAAAAAGGGTTAATATTATGCCTGTGCAATTTTCTGCATTAAAGGGGCGGCAAACCTTGAAAAGGAAGTGAAAGGGGATATGTATTGTGCCCCTGACAGTTTGTACATTTGAAAAGAACACAGGATGCCCGGCCAGTGTGGCTCAGTGGTTGAGCGTCGACCCATGCACCAAGAGGTCGCTGGTTCGATTCCCAGTCAGGGCACCTGCCCAGGTTGTGGGCCAAATCCCCAGTGGGAGGTGTGCAGGAGGCGGCTGATCGATGTTCTCTCTCATCTATATTTCTATCTCTCTCTCCCTCTCCCTTCCTCTCTCTAAAAAGCAATAAAGAAAAAAAAATTTTTTTAAAAGAGCACAAGAGAAGAGGAGAAGGAGCCTGCAACTTTAACCTGAAGGTCAAAGCAGGCCATCAGGGCAATAGAAAGCAGGTCAGAAAAATAGCAAACTACACACACACACACACACACACACACACACACTCCTTCCTACACCTGCGTGAACAGAGAGGGAACTTTCAAGAGCATCCAGTGTTTAAAACATAGGACATCAGAAATCCGGGCTCCTGGAGCTTGGGTCAGAAGTCAGATCCACAGAGCGGTGAAGGTGTAGACGGGACAGGGAAGCGTGGGAGCTGCTGTGTGGTGGGAGCTGTGGGAGTTCAGCTCTCATCTCCCAAGTCTCCAGGAGGCTCCATCCCCAAGAGGAAACACTCGAGGAAGGGAGAGCTCATACCTGCTTCAGAGAGAGCCACGCTCAAAGCTGGAACAGATTGGGTCATCTGCCAGGTCGTGGGCCAGGTTAAAAGTTGGGGACACAGGGGTCTGAGACCTGGCGAGGGTGGCAGAGAAAGTGCTGTGTACACTCTGAAGCACTCTACAAATGTTAGGTTTTTGTTTTTGAGGAAATTACTATTAACATTAACTTCAGTTGGAACAAATGTCTGTGATTCCAGCCTCTTAGCTGTTCGCCTCACTCCTGCCCTCCCCACTGAACATTAATCAGTTTCTTCATTCCTTTCCTCAGTTCATTCTGTACATGCTACTGCGCACCCATCATGTGCCAGGTCCACCAAAATGGATAAGACGTGGCCGATGCCCTCAAGAAATCCACAGCCCAAGTCTTCTAAAGGCACTCGACAGCCAAACGCATAGGAAAGGAAACAGGCCAGAGTGGCTTCCCCTGGGGTGGGGAGAAGGACGAGGTGTTACTGAATTCTTTAGCAGTGAAAGACTCAATGATAGCACCCGAGCGTACCTCTGCGCTTTTAAAAAACGACTCCATTGTGAGCTGGCTTCTCACAGCAACCAAATGAAAATGATTTGGGTTTTTTGTTGTTGTTGTTGTTTTTTTTTAAATAAGCTGCCCTTTAAATTAGTCAAGGATTTTATGAAACGGACATGACTGCTTCCAGCAGCTGGCCCCAGCTGGCCCCTGAGTGAACTCGCGGCCCTGCAGGGTGCACGGCACCAAGGACATGTCGTGTTCCTTGTCCACCCTGTCCGCGCAGAGGCCGAGTGAGCTCCGCTTCACGTTGAGTGAAGCTCCTCCGGCTCATTTTACTTCCATTTTCAACTTCTCATTGACCCAAATCCCTCTCTGGGGCTTAAGACACTGTGTTCCAGTTACATAAATTCTAGGCCGCAGAATAGTCATGTATGCTGACAGCCGTTTACCCTGCCCCCGGCCCCCAGGTTCTGCTGTCCTGCCAGTCGGTGACCACAGCTCCTGTCGAGGCTCCCTGGTGGTCAGCACCAGGAGGTGGGGAAGGTCCCCACAGCAGGGCTGAGACCACCCAGCCCTGCGTCCTGACTCCAGGCGCCCACTCCCCATTAGAGGACACGGGGGAACAGCCTTCCCAAGTGTCCTCCTAGAAGTTTTAAAGAAGCAGAAGCCACTTAAAAAAAATGAATGATAGAATTAAAAGATAATTCACTCGTTCTCAAAATATAGTCCCCAAGACAAGCAGAATCAGCAACACCGGGGAACTTAGAAATGCAATTTCTCGGGCCCCAACCCAGACCTGCTGAATCAGAAACTCTGGGGCCGTGGCTCAACTATGTCAGATTTATCAAACGCTGCAGGGGGTTCTGATGAGACTACAGTTTGAGCAATACCAGTGTAATCCCGTGAAGCCAGGATGAGAACTGATTGGTTCCCAGGGCATGAAACTTGTGGAAACTGCTTGGCCTGACGGCCTGCCTCAAGAGTGCGAGTGGTCATCTCCTCGGGCATTTAATTCCACAGGTAAGCTAAGTATTTTGAGGACTGAGAGTAAGAGTCATGTTAGTTGCTGGGGTTGCCATTACAAAATACCACAGACGTTTATTTTCTCTCAGTTCTAGAGGCTGGGCGTCCAGAATCGCAGTGTGCGCAGTTCCGTTTCTCCTGAGGCCCCTCTCCTTGGCTTGCAGATGACTGTACTCTTGCTGCCTCTTGGGAATGGTTGCCTCTCTGTACATATGTGGGGGTTCAGAATGAGCCACCCCAAGGTGTGCCTGATTACTTTGAGCTAAAGGCAATTTTAGCTTCAGGCTCAAGAGAATCTCCTGTCCCTCCCTTTAACCACCTAGAAGAACTTGAATTCGGGGCCTTGCTCAGAAGAGACTCAGAGAAAACCCCTTTTGACCTATCTATAGGACAGGGCAAACTTGTATTTACTAAATGTCTGTTCTTCTTATCATCCCAAGATGACCCTTGAAGCCCCCAAGGTGCCTTCCTCATCCCCAGCCCAGGATGTCCCTCATACCTAGACGCCTCGTTCTATCTCAGAACCTCTCCTGCGTGTGGGGTCTCCGTGTCTCCCATGTGTGTGGGGTTCCCACACATATGTACATATTAAGTTTGGCTATTTTCTTTTGCTAATCTACCTCATGTCTACTTGATTATTAGACCAGCCAGCAGAACCTTGAGGGTAGAGGAAAGGTTGTCCCCCCCATGCATGCCCCTGTGGGTCCCCTGCATGTCCTGACCTCCTCTTCTCAAAGGACTCCAGTCACACTGACTTAGGCTCACCCTAACAGATTCATTTTAAACTAATCACCTCTTCACAGGTCTTGTTCTCTATTGTTATAACTATGCATGGTGTCAGATGAGTACCAGATTTCGCAGGCTGACCACTTTGTAAGTTATACACATCTAATCACTGTGTTGTACCCCTGAGACTAATATAATATTGTATGTTAACTGTAATTGAAAACTTCAAAAAAATTATTTTAAGAGTTTATTTTCAAATACAACCACATTTGGAGGTACTGGAGCTTAGGACTTCAACATATGAATTTTTGGGGAACACATTTCAGCCCATAAGGAGAGTCTTCTCAAAATGGACTGTTTTGCCGCTATTTCCCAGTTCTGTCTGAAACCCTTTCCCTGGGTGGGTGGGACCAAGGTGAGGACAGCTGATTCTCCTCCCTTCTCCTTAGCTCCCTCCTCACCCGACACCACTCTCCAGGGGCGACTGATTCCATAGGCCCAAAGGCCACTGGGAAGGGCGGCGTGCCTTCACGACAGGAAAAGGAAATGGGGGGCGGGGCAGAGGGAGTAGGGGAAAAGAAGGGGGAAAGAGAAATTTAAAAAAAGAAAGAAAAGGAGATGAACAAACAAAGGATAAAAACATTGGTGAGCTCAGCAGGGAAAGGCCTTCCTGCCTCTGTTTCCAGAATCAGAGGAGCAATAACCCCCTAACCTACTTGGAAGGCCAGGTGGAGCACGGTTTGGAGCCAAACCAAGGCTGTATCACTTATGAGCTATGTGGTCTGAGGTCAGCCACTTAAATCCTCGGTGCCTCTGGTCATTTACTTGTTTGCTAGTTATTTCATTCATTCATTCTATAAAATAGTACAGGCTTTCAGACACTGTCCTAGGTAGTATGTCCTTGTCGGTAAAATAGAAATAATAAACCCAACTTGCAGAGTTATTAGGCAAATTCAAGATAAACACCTGGTATAGTGTCTAACCTCTTAGGTGGTGGTTGATTTGTGAATCTCACCTCACCAGAATGTAAGCTCTTGAGAATAGGAACTTGTTCTGTGTTTACTCACTGCTGTCTCCCAGCCCCCAGAGAGTGACCGGACTCATGGACATTTGAGGAAGGAAAGAAAGATGGGAGGTGTGGGAGGGGAGGGAGAGAAGAAAAAGACGCAAGTACGGCACCCTGAGTGGCCGTTGTGTTACTGCTACCACCTGGGACAGCCCAAACCTGGGGGCGTCCCGATAACAGGGTCACATTGGCACCAGATCTTGGTGCCACCACTTCCTTTCTTCCTCAGGAGGCTCCTGGGAACAGAAGACTGCATGTTACTCTGGAGCAGTGTTCTCAACCTTCCTCATGCCGCGACCCTTTAACACGGTTCCCACGTTGTGTGTGGGCGGATCTGCATGTGGGCGGACCCGCCTGGAGAGGATAGAGGAGCGTGTCTCGGTTCCTAAGACCTTCAGAAATATGTGTTTTCCGATGGTCTTAGGCGACCCCTGTGAAAGGGTCGTTGGACCCCCAAAGGGGTCGCGACCCACAGGTTGAGAACCGCTGCTCCAGAGGTTCCAAGTCAGCTCTTAGACCAGTCCACGAAGCAACTGAACTTTCTCTTGGACACTCTTCCACCCCCACCACCCCCCAACCCCCTTCGGTTCACTTCTCATTCCTGATGCCAGGGGCTTAGGGCCCCTCACGCTGAAGAAAAAGGGGAGAGAAGGGGCCAGAGCTCTGAACTCTCCACATACCCCCCAACACTTCCCAAGGCTGATCTCCTTAAAATCCCAGACATCAAGTCTGTGGAATTATCTGATGAACAAAGTCTCACTGTGCCGAATCAACACAGTAGCACGGTGTGCTGCGCCTTCCAAGGGTATCTGTCCCACTGCAGGGCTTGCGCTTTAAGCCAAAGACAATAATTATAGAAAATTACCACTAGAGTGGCGAGCCTTGACCCTTCATCGCCAATGGCAAACTTGCAGCTCCCAAAAACCTTAAAAACCCAAACTGAAGTCTAAGCACAGTGTCTCCTTGTGACTGCCTGAACACTCATCTCGCCATCAACCAGGCTGTTTGCACTGACCTACATTTTCGGCTTGGCAGAGACAAGGGACGAAATTCTCTCTTCTGCCTCACTGCTTTCTCAGGATCCTTAAACATTGCCAGGTATTGTCCTATTATCACCTCAAGGTTGACAAGAAGTAATTTCCGAACACATGGAGCTCTCCCAAGAAGCCACTCGTCTGGAACACCGTAACACCACCCACACAGGACATGAGACCCCAGTTCCCCTCCTCCCACACGCTCTTACTTTGAACATAAAAGAAACAAAATTTGCCTTTCTTCTCCTTGGAGCAAAACTCACTAGAATGGAGAGACAACCACTTCCAAGGCTGTTTTTATAATTAGAAAATTGAGGGCATGCATTTCGTGTATCTTGGCAAAGGGGGCAGGAAGTTAAAGGCAGACCAGCCTTCTCTGTGCCAGGCCCTGAGGCTGAACGGAGGGAGAGCTGTCCCAGTGCCGAGGGAGCCACGCGGGGACCTGTCTCTGCCGCGTCCCCAGCACTGTTGCCAACCACGGAGCCACGTCAGGAAGAAGTCTCTGCTTCAGCAGAGGTGGGTGAACACTGAGGTTAATGAGTCGCAGGTGCCAAGCCGCCTCACTTCGAGGTTCTGGGTAGGAACATGCACACATCTGTGTTTTTGTAAACTGTGCAGATATAAGATATTTTAACCGCAGTCATTGAAGATTCTCTCCCTTCTGACACCCCCTCCATTACCACACTCTAGGAGAGTGCTGGAAACATTCTGGGCCCTGGTTAAGGAGGACGTGAGTAAGAGACATTTAATTTGGGTTTCATGGGACATTTTACTTCCCTTCCATGCGTTGTTATGTGATTGCTAGCTGCCCCGAGGAAGGCTTCCAGGAAGTCTCCCCCTCCCACTGGGCACTGTCCTCCACCCTGCTTGCACGATGGTGCAAGGCCAGGGGCTGTGTGGCGACGTGAGCGCCTCCTGGCGGTGTGGGCTGGTAAGGGAGGATCCAGATTTGGAATATATGAAGCCAGAAGCAAGTCTGTGGAACACTCATCCCGTTCTTACAGCTCAGGTACCAACACGCCTGAACATTTACAGGACATTGCCCGTGAAGAGTGGTGAAGCTGGAAGAAACTTTACTGAAACAGAATAATGAAAAACAAATTGTGATCATCCGGGTTTGAGGAAAAATAAAGTATCTTTCTCTTCTTTCCATGAAAAATAGTATAAAGTCATTATCATATGAAGAGGGGCTCAAACTGTATGCAGACAAAAAGAAGGGACTACAGTGTGATAAGGATGTTTCAGAGATAACTAATAAAAAATACGCCTTTTGAATTTTATAATATTTGTGGTATTTCTGGTTTGTGACTTCTTTTCTCATTCTAAATAAATATTCCCTTTTATACCTAATTTTGTAATATATGTTTTTGCTTTTAAGAGGGCCTCCAAAATTGTGTAAGCTTCAGGCTCCAAAAAACTTGGATGGAGCCTGGCATAGAGTCACTAAGGACACAATTTAAACCCAACAGAAAGATGTCAACCCGGTAATGACAGCAATGATGTTCTCCCTGCTGCAATTTCCAACCACTATTACACATAAGAAAAGGCAACTGAGCACAGAGAAGCTTTGGATTCATAAGTAACAGAGTGTTACACAGTTAAAAGAAACATTCACACTTGTCGATGGATAATACACATTAATTACTTTATAGCAGTTGGTAGTTGGAACCTCAAAAGGAAGGCTAGATCCTGGGCTGCGGTGTCCCCCAGGAACGGGGCATTATGTCCCCTGCAAGGATGCAGGAGAGCACAGGGGCTTTCCCTGACCTCCCTCAGAGGAGGGGAAGACTCGCATCTCTGGAACATCACCCCACCCACTAGTCTGAGCCTTATACGGGGTATGGATGTTTTTAATCTCCAGGGTCTACTTTAACAGCTCATTTGTTCTTGGCTTTCGTTTTCTTCCTTTCTTTTCAAGTTATTTTATGTTTGAGGAAATGAAACATCAACAAAAAATCAAGTCAACAGCAACATGCTTCTGCATTTGGGGGGGGGGGGAGAAACTTTCCTATACCCTCAAGGTGTTTGGGGCTGGTCTAATCATCAAATAGGCATGAGGCAGAGTAACAAGAGAAAATGACCAAATTCAATTACATACATATGTATGGGAACCCCACATACACGAGAGAGTCAGTTGAATGCATTAGAGGTTCAGAGATAGAAAGGGAATGTGGATATATAAAACATCCTAGCTAGGGATGGGTCATGCACTTTGGGGCATCTGAAGGTCACTGCAGGAAGAACACATGTTCAGTAATTACTGGTTTGCTCTGCCATACTAATACATAAAAAGTCATTTCTGGTGATTACTTTTATCATGGGCCAGGCTCCTAATTAAAATTCCTCTATATAGTTAAGAGATTAGGGGGCAGAAGTTTCTCTTGAGCCTGCAGGGTCTCAGTTGCTTTTAGCTCAAAATAATCTGCATATCACGGGGGCACATTTTAGGGTGGCTTGATCTGAACCCCTGCACGCAGGTTGGGAGGGCGGCCAGAGCCCACACTGGTGCTGGGTGGGGACTGGAATTTTAACATGGCCCCAAGGAAAGCGCAGCGTGACATACGGCTTGCCCTCTGTCGATATTTTAAATGTTTGCTAGTTTTTTTAGTACCTGGTTTTTAAAATTATTATAAAAGAAAAAAAACGAATGTGTGTGTTTTTTTTAATCCCCTGTAGCTGGGCCAGGAGGTCATGAAAAGGCAAAACGTGGGGCCACCAGGCCACCTTCCCCAAAATAATCTGGAGGCTTCTTAAAATGCACTTTGAGGGTTCACCTCAGAACATCTGAATCAGGGTTTCTGAGAGTGTTGGGGGCCCTGAAACTGCATTTTGAACACGGCGCCCAGGTGCCTCTCTTACCCAGAAGCCCTGAGGTCCAACCCCAACTCCCCTGCGCTCAGGTGAGCTGGAGTCGACCAGCGCCAGAGCGTGGAATCGGACTCCCTGGGTTTCCGGTTCGAATTCTGCTTCATTACTGATCATACGGTCCAGTTTCTCTCTCTGAAACCGTTTCCTCATCTGTCAAATGGATATAATAACAGTATCTACCTCACAGGTGGCTGTGAGAAGTAAATGAAACCGTTTATCTGAGAAGCTTACCACAATGCCTGGCACATAATGGGGCCACAGCAACTGTTTGCTGTTATTATTGCTATTTTTATATTTTGGCCGGAGCTCACAAGCAGGACACAGTGGTCTGTGCGTTTCGGTGCGGTGCGGTGTGCCCTCCTCCCCGCATCTGTGCCTGACTGGTCCTGTCTCTCCAGCCCACTGACCCTGTCGGTTCCATCATGGTCCCCAGACAGTGGCCCACACTGGACCGGCTGCCCTGGGCCCACCCCCCATAACTCACCTCCTACCTCATGCATGCTTCGTGTGCTTTTAAATTAAAAGCATATGGAAAAGAAATATTTCAAAACATTTTATATATTAAACTTGAAGGAACAAGCCAGGTAAGCCCAGGCAAGTCAGCATTGCTTCTCTGTTTTCTTAGTTCTTTCCCCTCAGAGAACATGGGGGCAGATCATTCTGGAGGAGGGTACTTTGCCAGGTGACACTTCTACTGGGGTGCTGGCAGGTAGGTGCGGGGGGCTCCAGGGAACAGTAGCCCATCCACTCACCCTGACAGAGTTTCTAAAGAAGTCCTTTGATCAGTGTTTGACCTGGAAGCCCAGGAGTGATATTGCTCCCCTTCGCAGGCCAGCAGGATGCTCTAAGGCAGACAAATACTGCCCCCTGGTGATCATTCAGAATGCTTGTCTGAGCACAAATTTCCACATCTTTGTACAAATTAATCTAGCCTTTTACTAGTGCTGAATACTTAGAAAATTTAATGTCTTATATTTGTACCCAATATACCATTTTTACACAAATAACTAGTAAATAGACTTAAAAATCACCTTTCAATCCCAGTTCCATATTCTCAAAGTCACCTCTGAAAAACCAGGTGCTGAATAAACATTTCATGTGCTTAGATGAAAGTTACACAGGATCAGTGGAGTAACGGAGTCTTGAACTTCAAGTCTGGAGTTCTGGGCTCTGTCCTTGCACGGCCACTAAATAGCTCTGGGACAGGGCGAGTCCCTCCATATCACAAGCCCCCTGGTGGTTTGGAAGGTGAGGACTTCCAGCTCCAAAATACTAGTTGGTTCTGGGTACCTGATAACATGTAATGGCAAAGCATTACAAGTGAACTTTCTGAACTATGTGTAACATCAGGAATTACATCGCAAAGGTCCCACTTAGAGAAAATGAATAGAAAGAGCCTTCTCTGAGGCCTTCCCAGCGTCATCACCACACCGCTACAATTCATCGCGCTTTTGGAAAAAGAGATGCCTCAGAGCACGAGAGTGGCTGGGAAAATGGCTTTGGGTCCATCCTCCCCACGTTTTCAGAATGGCTCACCTCTCATCCTTTCAAACAGAGGGTGGGGTGTGCCTATCACCCTTGGCTGCTGCCGCCTCTAGGAGCCCAGATCCCACCCTCAGAATGCAGAAAATGGGGCTTCCCCACATAAGGAACCCCTGCGGCATCAGCCAGAGACCCCAGGAGCTTGCAACCACTGACTGGCAGCAAGCAGGATCCCTTCTTACTGCTCAAGACACCTGTGTACCTGGCCCTGGAGCTTTGAGTGTTTGTGGTGCCAGTTAGGACTTTTTCTCACAGCTGGTAAAACAGAGCCTCGAAAGCTGGACAGTCAGCCACAGAAATGGAAGAACTGAGGGGGGTCAGAGGTACAGGTACAGTCCTGATTTGTTGCATCTTAAAGTAAAAATGTAAGTTACACATTTGCTAAAATAAGGAAGTCAATTGTAAATTACAATAATAAAAAAGAACCTTATATTGTAAATTGTTCAAAATACTACTACTCTTTGTAAACATATCAGTTATATTTTTTAATGTGCTTAGTTAATTCACACAGCACATTCTCAGATGTTCTCTCTCAGAATGGGACTCAGTTTTTCTACACCTCAGACTCCAGTGTTCATAACTGGTTAGAATGACTTGTCAGCCACCAATAGCAAATCTCTTTTCTCAGTTAAGGCCAAATCAGTTTCTTGAGAAATTTAAGGCATATTCTCCCGGAAGGAGAGTCTCTTTTTCATAGTTTCTGTCTTGTCGCTCCAAGTCCCTGTTAAGCTCTCCTGCAGCCCCCAAACAGTGGCTGGTAAATATCTGACAGCCCTGTCTGGGGACAGGAAGCCCTGCTGTGTCATGTCTGCCCATTTCTGTGGTGTAAATACTCCTACCAAGGCCAATTTCAAGCTATCTTCATGCGACTGAGCATGGAGTTGGGTGTGGCTAATTGGCAAGTGCCAGCCCCAGCACATGTCTGTAAAGTGAACTCACATTCAAAACTGGTCAATTCTAAGACACACAGACTTTTCCTACCCATTTATGCAGAGCATACAATACTATTCGTAATATAAAACTTATTTTAATCATCTGCAAAAAAGGTTGTTTTTTTCACCCACACACTCCTGAGGAAGCGTGGGGAGCATCTCCACTGTTCTTCTGATGCAGTTAACGACAGCGCAGGAAACAGGGGAGTCACATGTTTTCTAAAGTGAGAGAGAAGTCTGGGAAGGAGGACCAGACACAAGTCAATATGATAGTGCAGATAAGGCTGGAAAGGGAGCTGGAGAGCAAACTGAAATTGGATCTCCAGCAAAGTTCTCATTGGGGCCAAGCCCTTACAATGTGTGAATAACAACACAGGCTCTCAGCACCCCAAAAACCTCTGGGAAATAGAAAGGAGCTGAAGGAGAGTCCCAGGGAATCTGAAAGATTAACATCACCTTCATTCATACCCGACCAAGAGGCAACCGCAGCCCACTGGGTATTGGCTCCAGTCTCTCACATGCCTCCGAAGCTTAGTGGGAGACGGTGGAAATTGTGAAGAAATTGTGAGGAGGCAGAGGTGTGTTTTCACTGGCCTGGTCAGTTAGTTTCCTTCTTCCATCGAATCCTCCCTCTTCTTCTCCCCGTTTGTCCTGCTGCTGGCTGCCTTCCAACTAACCTGCA
This sequence comes from Tadarida brasiliensis, assembly GCA_030848825.1. Classification (NCBI taxonomy): domain Eukaryota; kingdom Metazoa; phylum Chordata; class Mammalia; order Chiroptera; family Molossidae; genus Tadarida; species Tadarida brasiliensis. Next base: position 47,371,593 of record CM061262.1, on the reverse strand, counting down.
CATCCAGAGGAAGGCCAGTCTGCTTCCACTAAGAAATCCCTTCACAAAGCAATTTGCATTTTATTAATGGATTGGGAGAGACAGAAAAGCCTTCAAGAAATCAGCAGTCAGTGCAGGCTGGTGCGGCCCCAAACTCCAGTCTTCAGAAAGAGTGGGGTGACCACAGCCAGGAGTCAAACACATTCGTGTTCATATAGAGGGTGAGCACTTTCTCCAGAGGACAAAACAAGAGTAAATGAGTTTATATTTCAGCATAAAATATTTAATGGATGTAAGTAAAAAGCCTACAGATGACAATGATTATTTTAAATGCTTTACAATACTGAGATGAGCCAGCCTATCGTGGTTTGTCTGACTCAGCGTGTTTCCTGTCCACTAGTGATGTGGCATTGGGTAGGATTGCTTTATTTTTCTCTATGTAGTGAACCAAATTTCCCGACATATTTTTTACTAGATAATGTGTACTCTCCCTGCTCTGTGGTGTCACCTGGGTCCTTTGTTTCCACATACACTTGGATTTGTCTCTGAGCTCTCCGTTCTGTCCACTGATCTATTTGCTCTTACCCCAAAATTACACTTTAAACTATTAATAATAGTCCTGTAGTATGTCAATATCTAGTATGATTAGGCCTCTCCCTTATCTTTAATCTTTTTTTTAAGGTTAGCTAGTCATGAATCTTTAATCCTTTGTATAAATGTGAGAGTAAGTTAACCAAATTTCTCAGAAAAATTGAGCTGAAATGTTGAACTTGCATTTGATCTATAGCTCAATTTGAGAAATAATTGACATCCTTATGATATCACGTCACGCCATTTAAGAACATGGACTCTCTCTCCATTTAATGACATAGTCTGTGGTGTTTATAACAGTTTTTAATTTTCCTCCATAGAGGTATCATATTAGTAAAGTGAATTCCTGGATACTTGATAGTTTGTTTCTATAATGAATGGAATCTTAATTTTGATTTTATAAGATAGGTTGATCTTTATTCAGCAATATTGCTGAATTTTTATTTCATTAGTACTAATAATTTGTTTTTCTGCTTACTTTTCTAGGAAGATTATTACCCCTACTGAAAATAATGAAAGTTTCAACTCTTCCCTTTCAAGCTTTATACTTTTATTTTTATTTTTCAGTATTGTCCAGGACCCCTAAGACTCTGTAAGGAGTATTAGTAATAGTATTAGGACTAGTGTTATTAGTATGTAAGGGGTATTATTGTTCTGATCTCTGTATTGAAGGAAATGTATCTGAAGTTTCTCCATGATGTGTAAGTATATATCTGCTGTAAGATTTTGGTATATAAGCTTTATCAGTCTAAGGAAGTTCCCTTTTATTCCTAGTTTGGTAAGAGCTTTTTATCATAAATCGATAATGATCCTTTCAAAAGCATTTTCTACAAAAATTGAGATAATTATATAATTCTTCTTTATATGTGTGGAATGTGGGAAATTACACAATTTTCTGATGTTGAACTATCCTTTTCTTCCTGGAATAAACCTCACTTGATTTTGATGTATTATGTTTTAAATAAGTTGATGTTTTCAGTGAATAGTTGACTCTCTGCTTATGTATCTATGTTCGTAAGTGAAATGAGTCTATAATTTTCTTTATCTTCTATCTTTGGAATCAAGATTGTATTAAATCATAAAATGAACTAGGGAGCTTTCACTTTTCCTGTTTTCTGGTAAACTTGTATGAGAGGAATATCTGTGCCTTCCACGCTTGGTGAAATTCACATGAGACTGTCGGAGCCTGGGATTTTTTTGGAAAGTACATCTTTGATATCTTTTTCAAGTTGTTTAATACTTATTAATCGAGGCCCAGCTATTTCTTTCCTTACTAATTTTAGTATTTCATATTTTTCTATGAATTCATTTCTTTCATCTAGGCTTTCTAATTCTGTGGCAGACTGTCCCTTGTGTGCTTCCATTCTCTTTTGATCTTTCTGTGGTAGCTATTTTCCTCTTTTTTCCTGTATTTTAAAATTTACGTCCTCTCTCTTTTAATGAAATCTTGCCAAATAGCTGTCTTAATACTTGAGAAAAAAATATGTTAATCCTGTAAATAGTTTTCTGTGTTCACTATTTTACTGATTTTTGCCCTTATACTTATTTCCTTTTTTTTCTTTTTCAAATTCTCTGTATTGATTGCTCACTGCATTTATTATTGACATTCCTGGCTTCTTGATAAATGTACCTGAAGCTATAAATTTCAGTTCGATCCCACAATTTTGATGTGTCATATTCTTTATAGTTCTGGCTTTCCTTAAATTCCTTTATGATTTTCTCTGTAACTCAAAAGTTATTTAGTAGTATGTTATTTTGTTTTCCAGCATAAGAAAATGTTTAGTTCTATTTCTCTTATTATTTCCTTAATGTATTCATTATTAATTTGTTGCCTACAACATTATCTATTTTTGTGTTTCATGTATACCTGAAAAGAAATCTTTGTTTAATTTTATTATTAGATCTTTGATATCTCAGCTTTTTTTTTTTTTTTTTTTTTTGGTCTACTTGGTCAGTTGCTTCCCCAGCTACAACTGTAGGATTATATATTTCTCTCTGCAATTCTTTCATTTGTTTGGAATATTTTGAAGCTTTCTTATTAGGTATATTGCTTATAATGGGTATATATTTCCTGTGATTGCTTTTCCGCCCCCCGTTATCCTTTTTATGCACATATAATGTCTATCATATTGAAGCCGTATATGTCTGAGAATATTTTATTATGTCCTTACATTTAATCAACAGATTGCCTGGATATAATAGTTTAATACCAGAAACTTTACTTTTTCTTCAAATATTGACATTTCTTGTTTTTATTTTTTTTCTCTTTCTAGGATTCTAATTATGTGGATATAGACATTTCTCTATCTTCCATTTCTCTTAGTTTTATTTTTTAAAACATCTGTTTTGTTTCTTGTCTCACCCTGTGCATTCTGTGAAAGCTTCTCAATTTGATCTTCCAACTCACTAATTGTTCTTTAGCTGTTTAACTCCTACTAGTTAACCCACCTATGGTGCTCTTTATTTTATTGCTTACCTTTTCCACACCTAACATTTCTACTTGTTTCTTTTTGGTGATTTTTTTTATTCTTGTTAATATCTTCCCTATTTCTTTAGGTGTATTTATAGCACTTATTTTAAACTCTTGGCTCATCTGTTCGAATACTCCTGCCCAGTGGCGTATGTTGTGCAGTCTGTTTGTTTGTAGTTCTATTTCTCCAGTCATTTTAACTTAGGAGCTTCTCTTCCTGTCCTCTCCTTGTATCACCTGTTACTCTTCCCTCTGCTCTGTTTTGTGATATGTGCTGGGAAAGGGCCAAAGACACTAACTGAGTCAGTTCCAGTGAGTTTAGGGAGGAGGGAGGGGATGGCGCCCTGGGATGGAGAGTCCCCGGCACCAAGGAATCACTACTGACTCCTCTGGGCCTTTGGCTTTCCATCAGGCAGCTCCTCTGCTCAAGATTTCATCTTTAAATCTTCAGGCAGGATTGGAAGGAGGTAGTCCCCTGGCATGCAACCCTCCATCCCTGAAGATGTGGAATCAGAGGGAGTAGGGATGGCTCAGAGGTTAGCTGTTTAGTCTACATCTGCTTGCCTCTCTTCCTCTGAGCAGGGCTTTTTGCTGCGTGACTCTCCCTGCAGACACCTGCACCGACAGTCCAGGCTACTGCCTCCGAGCTCCGCACTGAAGATGCTGGCAACTCCACACAGGCCACCCCAGGAGCTCAAGGACAGCCTTTCAGGGACGTATCTCCTCCTGGTCTCTTCACTGCGGCCTCTGGGTCCCTCCATCTCAAGCTGCAGTCACCCCTTCCACGTACAAGAGTTCAAGGCAACCTTCCCAGCACCTACTGGGGCAGGATTGTTTATTTCTTTTGTTTTTATTTGTTTGTTTCCCCAAATGCACACTGTCCTCTTGCTTCTCTGTGTCTTCAGTATTGATTAGCAAACAGCCTGATTTAGTTTGCCGTCTTCGGAGGAACCTAACATAGTATATACTTAATAAATGTTTGTGATTGATTAGAGAATCTGACACAGAAGCAAATCTTTCTCTCCAGTTTTGTTTTTTGCTTTTGCTTTTATTCTTTAACAGGAAAGGGTTTTCAACTGGTTAAGGTTTATGTATATCCCTGACAGAAAGGGATAGGAGAGAAAATAATGGATTTCTCATTGTGAGTTGACTCGGTGCTGGGCACTTGCTTGGTGCTAAATTTTGAGGTGGGGATGAAATTTACTCCACAAAATGTTTCATTTCTCTACATCAGATAACCACTCTATGCCCCAAATCAATCTCAGTGATGGAGGGAGCTTTCTCTCCCTCAGGTCGTGCAGAAATCCCAGGAGAATGAGCGTTATGTAGCCTAGAATGTTGTGGAAAGACCATCTACTTTTCAGTTCCTACTTGCATCTCGGGGGACTTGTGCAGTCTTTGGACAGAGGCAGTTCTGCGGCTTCTCTGCCAGGCACCGGCCCAGGGGGTTTCCTCTGAGATTTTCAAAGCAACAACGGAAAGTGTACAATCTCCCTCCCTTCCAATGCACACCCCATCTTCTGGGTAGGGGGCACAGAGAAGTGGTATGAGACTAACCCTCACAAATCAGACTCCATGTCCACTTATCTCCGTTGTAGGGACTTTCTCTCCCCTTCCCTTATTCAGACCATTTCCGTCTCCTTATCTCCAGATGTGTCTCCATTCCCTCTGGGCTGCGACCATCCATCCTGCTCCCCCAAATGAGTCTGAAACACAAAAGCTCTTTCTCTCCCCTGTGGGATGCCACATTTAAGGATGACAGCTCAGAACCTGAATAGCACAATGCCACTTTTTTCAAGAATGAGGCTGGGAAAAGATGAACTGGTTAGGTTGTATTCATTTATTTTTAATTCTTACCTTATTATATAGATGTTTTGTCATTTAATCTCCTTCAACACCTTGTAGTAGTTGCTGCAGTCTGATGCCCAGGTCCTCAGCTGATGGAGAGGAGGAGGAGGAAGTGTTTGAGTCACTTTCCTTACTCAAGGCGACCTCACCCAGGGACAGCCAGGGTCCAGCAGCTGGCTCATTCCGGATCGTGGGTGAGGCACAGAGGTCCGGCCCCCTTCACTCAAGGTTGTACAGAGCTCCCTGTGAAACTGGCTGAGGCCTGTGACTGATTGTCCCCCGTTTGGCTGAGGACACTCTCCAAGGAACTTCCTGCACGCAAAGTCTCTGCCTCAAAGTCTGTTTCCTAAGGAAAGCCCCAGAGATAGATACCACATAGCCACACTTTATAGGTCTGAAAACTGAGGTTCTGGAAGCTGAAGTAACTTGATCAATGGGGAATGATATTCAATTACAAAAACTGCCTGACTGCCAAACCTTTGGATGCCTTCTTGTTCTGAGGGATTCTGGCCCTCAGTGGGGCAGGAATATGGAGTAATTCACTTCCCTGTTTGCTTCCATGCCCCAAACCTATAGTTACATCACACACACTCACACACACGCTCCTGTGCATCAGGGTTACCATCTCTTTCATGTTAAAAATTCCCACACAGGAGGGGAACCACAGGCTGGGCATCCCCGGGCTGAGGCTGTGCTCGCCCTGCAGAGTTCTGAGGAGGGCAGGCTGCCAACCAGGCTCCAGGAATGGCTGCCCCCGTGAGGGCCTCCTTAACACGCCCTGCCTTCCACCTCTCTCCTCCACCCCCGTTCCCCGAAAAGCTCAGAGCTGGGGGGGGTGCCGGTTCTCAGCTTCCACAGCAGAATCAGGAGTCCGTCCTTCTTTAAGAACCAGTGCGCTCTGTTCTGGGGCCTTGGTTATAACTCACTCTCTCCTCTTCATGCCGCGTTAACACGCTGCGCGCTGTAAACCTGCTTGGTCTTTGCCTGGGGCCGTTCAAAGAGGTGATCCTGTTTGTGTTGTAGCAGAAACACGGGAGCCCACCTGCTGTCAGAAAGGCGCCCTGAGCTCTGAGCTCCACCCCACCTCTCACAGGGGCCTGCTGCTCTGCCACAGAGACCGGCTGGGAAGCGGCATACAGGAGGAAATACAAAGAGCCTCCTGCTAGAAGTCTAACAATGTGCCCTCAGGTGCACGCACCGTGTGGCTCATTTCATCAAAATTACTGTGTGGCTTTGCAGTCCCCTGAGACCTGGCCTGGCTCTTTCCTGGTGCTTCTCTCTCCCCAGGAAAATGAGGAGAGGGCGGGGACCTGGGGTGGTTGTCCTGTCCAGTCCCAGCCAGAGACTCTCTGGGGCTGTTCGGGACACTGGGGAGGGGCTCAGGGTCAGGCTCTCAGCACTCACAACCCTAGGTCTTGCCTCACATGCCCGTCAAGTGCCCGCGGCTCCGAGGAGCAGGCGCCTCTGCTGGTCATTGACGTGATCACGCCAGGTTGTCTTGCTTGGCTTTTTTTTCCTCTAAAAGTTGCATTAAAATATTGGAAGAACAAGAAAGGTGAGTGGATCACTTTAAAAGCTTAGAGGAGTCCTGTCACTTGGGTAGCAGAGAGGAATTATCAATGTCAGAAGCACAGCGGTTTGTGGGTACCCCAGCAGCAGTGGTCCCTGCACCCCTCATGTGTGCACCCACCCCGCAGGGTCCCTCCAAGGCTGTGGGCTGGGCCACTCCTGTTGCTTCCTGGACACCCAGCATCAGAGCTGGGAACATGACGGTGAGGGGAGAGATCGATTTAAACCCATCAGAGAACTTACCAAGTCCAGAGAGAAACACTAATACTAATCACAGAATTATATGGATAGAAGTAAAGCTATAATTGTACCAGGTGCCAAGAAAAGGAGGCACATGGGCCATGAGAGCGTGTCACAGGGACCTGACCCGTCGGCCTTCCCTAGGAGGCGGTGACCGGCCTGACTGGGAAGGGGGACTGGCAGAGCAGGCGATGGCCATTCTGGGCAGAGGGGATGCAGCGGCCAGAGGAGTGTGGGCCTGTGAGGACTGCAAGGCCAGTGAGGGTGGGAGGGGAGACTGACAGGGGTGCTGCGACAGAGGCCAGAGAGGGGCCGAGCAGGCAGAACAATGGAAAGTCTTTAAAGTATTTGAATGGTTACATGAAATATCAGATGTGCACTTGTAAAAAATCACCATTGGCTGCAGCAGAGAATGCAACAGGAAGAGATGATGGAGACCAGTGAGGAGTGAGCACTTGGACCAGAGTGACGGCAGCACAGATGGAGAGGAGGGAACATATTAGAGATCTTTTTGAAGCATCAGCAAGACTTGGCAGTGGGTTCGAGGTGGGAGTGAGGGAGAGGGAGAGGGAGGTGTCAAGGAAGATACGTGGGTTTTGGCTTCATAACTGGTTATATAGTAACAAGAAGATCAAAGCTGAGGGCAGATAATGAGTAGAGTCCAGACATTTGGTTTGAGGTGCTTGGAGACATTCGAGAGTGCGGGCAGAGGGGCAGCTGGCTCCCTGTGCCGGGCGCTCTGGGCAGGAACCTCGGGTGTGGTAGGTGGTGCCCAGAGCCCTGGGCTCGGGCCAGTCCACCCCGGGAGCAGGTCTAGAGCAGGAAGAGAGGAGGCTGTGGTGACGGAGGACCCCAGCGGGAACAGCCTGCAAGAGCTCGGAGGAGCTGCTGGAGCAGGAGGCATGGCAGGGAGTGTGTGGTTGTGGAATCCAGTAGAGGACACGTTTCACCACGAAGAGGACTTTGCTTCTGGCCACAGTGGGACCAGATTGACCCCCTGCTTTAAACACCTACTAAAACTGACGAGGTTCTTCAGACATTTTCTAGAAAGGCAGCACGGAATGGCTACCCCTGAGAGAAATGAATGGGGTGAGTCCCACACATGACACAGTCTACTGCCAGGGGAGCGTCCGGGCTGCAGGGCTGGGAGGAGAACCAAGCAGAGCCTGCTGGCCCTCCTCGGCCCAGGAGACAGAGTGGGAGTTTGGGGAGACCGAGTCAGTCTTTTCCTTCTGTTCTTCCAGAGAGCCTGGAACGCTTTGAAATCTGGGTCTCACGTGGCACCTTCCTAGGGGGCAGGGGCCCATGGCAGACAGTTTGGAAATAGCTGCAAGTAGCCTAGTGAGCAGGTAAAAATAGGGCCTGCAGCCCAGATGGGAGAGTGATGGAGGGCCCAGGTCTGCTTGGATCATGCAAGTCCCGAGGGAGAGGGCCTGCTTCCCTGGCAGTGAGGGACTGGTGAAGGGGGTAACATACGCTGTGTGGACTTATACAGCCCCTAGGGACTTTCAGGTGCTAGCCAATGCAGGCACCCCCCACCCCCAACCCCTACCCGCTTCCTCCCACCCCACACCCTGCTGGGGTTGCTCTTACTTGGGCAATCTGTGTTCGTGAACTTCCCAGTAAGGAACAGCTGCCAGAAGCCCTCCCACCAGGCCGGATACCCACCCCTGTAGAAGAGACAGACCCAGCTGCTTTTTTTTTTTTTTTCCCTCCAAATCACTTCAGCATGTGGTAGTTTACGAAGTCCCCAGGCTGACCCTCCCCGTGGGCAGCCCAGTCTGGCATACCTTAGAGCCAGTGACAAGGAAAAACTTCCTTTCTTTGGCTTCAGCCAGCTTTGGGGACTAACACCATACAGGGGAAGTGGTCCCCAAATCAATCTGCCGGAAGGCTTGAGTGATAGGGGTCAAAGAGCCAGGGCTGCCACCAACAGCCCAAGGCAGCAATGCAGCCCAGAGAGAAATGCAAAGCAGAGACTCCAGCCAGAAAGTCAGCTCAGAGAGGGGCCAGCGGCCTGTTCACTCCCCGCAAGGCCTGCGGGGGCCAGGTGAGAGAGCCTGGGAAGGACAGGGAGGGAGCTGGGGCTAGGAGCCCGTGGGAAGGGAGATCTGGGCGTGCAGACTCTGCCACCATGCCTGCGTGACCCTGAACTAACGGCAACTCTGGTCTGTGGTTTCTGAGTGTGTTTTCCTTGAGAGCTGGGTGAAGAGAAAGGCTGTATAATATTCGCCAGTCATTACATTCGTTTTTTAAAATTTCTACTTAGAACATTGTGCCTGTCAGATACGAGAGGAGCTCAATTAGGCTCCAAATGTCACAATTCCTAGTAATTACCGTTATGCACAAACAATGCAAAATGCTCCGCAATGGGTCTGATTTGAAACATTAACTTTTTAAAATGCTCACAAATGAATCGTTTCATCTACAATCAACCTTTTTTTTTTCTCCTAGAGATATGCAATAGATAATTACTGAGAAAAGAGTTGGGGAAATTTCCATGTGTATAATGTGTTCAGAAACATAGAAGAAAGCATTTCTCTGACCTGTACAAAGCAATCCTGCATGCAATCTGTTACTGCAGAAACCTAAAACCGATTTAGTGCAAGAATCTTCGTTGAAAAACACCTGTGATTTAAGGCTTGTCAAACTTAAAATATGCATGCACGGCGTGTGGGTGTATGTGTGTGTGCCCCATAATAGAGTCCCTGTGCTTCTCTGTGTAGCCCACGCAGAAGTGGGCATGGAATGATTAATACCAGAACCCCAAGCTGCCGCACCCAAGGAGAGCGTCTGACAGAGTAACACAAAAAAGAGCAGAGAGTCAGTGACTGCCATGGTGGGAAGACTTGGTAACTATAGCAACTTGCTTTGGACGTTGTTCTTTCTGTGCCCCAAGTCAGGTAGACCCTGTCAGCCCTCCCACTGTCACACTGCAGGGAGAGAAGCCGGTCAGGAGGGTCTGCAGGCCAGCCATGCAAAGGGCATGAGAAGGAAAGTGAACATCCTTCAGTTCCCCATGGGACTAAGAAGCAGCAGGTTAGGAGCAAGAATGAGCGGGGCAATTGAGGAAGCATGGGTTTGGAACTCTTGCAAACAGAATGAGAATTCCTGTAATGGATACATCCGTCCAGTTGTGTCCATTCTGATGTAAGCTGGCATGGGACACAGAAAGCGATCAGCACCCTCTCGAGAACCAAGACAACGAAGAGGGCGCAGGCAGGCTCAGGGTATTTCCCTCAGGCTCCCGGATAAGGAGGGCTTCACCCATTCCACAGGGAGGAGGGACTGGACTGAACAACCACACACGCCCCCACCCCATCTTAGGTAGGTTTTTGTAGGTACAGCAATTAAAAAAAATATTTAACTGTTATTAAAATGCAGATAGTTGAAACCACTGGGTGAGCTCATTTCTTCTTCTCATCAAATTCTTTATAGTTGTCGTTAAAAAACCTTAAAGCAAAATGAGCTCCTCAAATATGGTTAGACAGAGGTTTCCCATGCCACCACTTTCCAGTTTTGGGGTGTCTCTGCAGAGATGGTTTATGCACATACAAGCAAATATTGTGTTTATGAATGATCAGCAACTTGCTTTTTTGCCCTTTGGCTCTTCTTCTTCCGGGTATTTTTTAAGGGGAATGAAAGGGGCTCACATAGAGGGTCCAGAACCCTAAAAGTTGTCATGATCGTATTTCTGAGTTTGTGGCTCAGTCATACCTACAGCATCCCGCTCTCTTCCTTTCTCTTCTGTACCTGAGGGTGGAGCTCTTCAAATCCGAGTGTCCTTCCCCTCCTGAGTCCCTGACCCCATAAAGCCTCTCCAATCCTGACCTCATTCAGCCTCTGGAGTCTCTGACCCCATTCAGGATTTTTTCTTTCTTTCTTTTTTTCTTTTTGTCCTTTCTCTGTGAAAGGGCCTCTCAGTAGGAAGTGGTCCTGAGTTTGCAGTTAAGGTGAAACAACGCTTTGGGACAGCAGACCATTGAGACTGCTAACCCCATTTGGGAATTATACCTCTCAGAGGAATTTATGACCCGCGTTCACCCCGAGCAACCTTTCACTCAGCAATCTGGGCAAACGACAAGAGTCTAGGCTATGATGTAAAAGCTGGAATCCAAAGGAAGGGGTAAACAGAAGAAACAGTGCAGAGAAACGGGATGCGACTGATAACGGACTAGGTTCAGGGAATGGAGAGAAAGGAGTGAACGACCTCTCCGTCTTTGAATCTAAGATTTTAAGCTCAAGCAACCAGAAGAATGGGGGGATCACTGTTAAACAAGATCTTCTTTGTAAAGGGCTTTCAAAAACCTTGTTTCTTTTTCTAGGTTGAATACTCTACTCATCAAATTTTGGAGCCGGACCAGGCATGGGAAAATCTGTGAGGTGATGGAGTTTGTCTCCGACCCTTCTCTGCACATTTTCCCCTTCACTCCTCTGCCTGGTTCCAAGGGCTATTCTTCCACTCGGCTGCCTGTCACCTAACCCCTGCTCAAGTGATGAACAGTATCAGGTGTGGGCTGATAGAGGCAAAAGCTGTGCCCTCTCCCAGGGGCGGCTACACTTTAAAAGGAGACTCATGAAGAAATAAAGCCTTAAGACAAAAAAGAATGCACCTACATGAGTGGTACTAATGGGTCCCAGGGTTAATTTTTCAGATGAGCTGGTAGTCCTCAAATCATACCACTGGTTAATCACAATGTTAATTCTATTTTATTGGGACCACTTAATTTCAAAGCTCTTCTTGTCTGAACATTTTGGACAGACTGTGGCCTGCTGAGGGAGCTGTAGGCCGATTATTCTGTGAGGTACAAAGTTACTTCCTAGCCATCCATTTATTTCTTTTAGAAGATAACAATAGAGGTTAAGTTTTTTTCCATATTTCCTGATAGTCTGTTTTGGTGGGATTTTCATCACTACATCCAAAGCCATCCAAAGAGGCACACGGCTCTTCTAAAGAAACAATTCCCCGCCTCCCCAGTAAAGTTGCATGCCACCGAAACAGCTGACCTGTTGTTGTGAGCAAGCACACTCAGACCAGAGCCAGGAACTCAATAACGCACGCACACAACAGCCACCAATTCTAACCCAGCTGGGTTTACCAGAGGTCCAGCTAAAGGAGACACGTGCTGCTTCACCTCCTCCAGGCATCTGACACTGGAAATGTCCCCATCGTATAAGAAGTAGAATGGTATAGTGGAGAGGGCACGGGCTCTGGAGCCAGGATATTTGGGTTCAATACTAGTTCAGCCTCAAGTGACCTGAAGACATTTGTTTAACCTGCTATGCCTTGGACTCCGGGACCATATTGACAGCCGCCCTGCAGGGTGGTTTTGAAGACGAGCTGACACAATGCATGTAAAGCACTCAGAACCGTGCATGGCATGGAGTTAAAGCCACCAGTGCAGCTGTTGGTGTTCTCACTCACTAATGGAAACATTTCATATTCAGATTTTGCAGGCATTCAATTTTGCAATTAATTTCAGCTTGTTAAAATGCAACCAAAGCAGTATCTAGCTTCTTTTATTAAACCATTTTGAGTTTCCCACTGATGTCCCAGGGCCTAGTAATGGCGTCTACATGTAGCAAGGGACTAGAGCCGTTAGGCCACACACTCAGTGGCAGAGATGTCGGGGGACCCTCCAGAGTTACCTTTAACTTGTCATTGCCCATCGGGGCAACATAAACCCTTTTTGTACCCCTTCATTGTCACACTGTCCTTTGGCAGGAGATCCAATTTCAACTGAACTCAGCCAACAACTTCTCACTTCTGCTTCAAGCAAGCATCCCTGACAGTGGAGATAAGGCAGTTAAAAGACACCACACAGAAATATTTTCCACATCCATGTCTTTTTTTAAAAAAAAAATAATGTATATTTCAAAATAAGATTTTTGAAGAGGTGGCATGCAAATATTAGTTTCTTCAGCTAAAGGAGAAACAAGGTCCATCTGAATATATCATCTCAATGAAAGGCATCTGTGATATGTCAGGGTTTGGAGGAAACTGATACCATTGAGGACTTGAGAACATCTGAAAAGACACTGAATGAATGGGTCTTTCTCATCATGATGTTTTATTATTATTGCACCATGAAGCTATACAAATATTTGTTGACTATTCTTGCTGAGTGCTTTCTCTGTATATAAAATACCTGTCATGTAAATGTTTATTGATCTATTAAAAAGTAACAGTAATTTTAAGCATTTAAATTGGGTAGTTGAAAAAATTTTATTTAGAAGTATTATCATTTAGATACTACATCCTCTCCATTTGGGCATTTAACTAGGGTAACTTTTCTAAAATACCACAGGAAAAAAAAATTCTACACCATATTGTTTTGAATAATGTCTATTTTTTTGTGGATTTCAGCTGGATCCTAATAAAGAAACATAGTGAGTTTAGTACTTTTACGTGTTAGCTTAGCTAACAAACACAAAATTAAAGCCACATATAACCTCAAGACAGTTTGTACTGCTATTGATACAATTTTCACTTTAATAGCATTATTTTTAAGTATGGAAATGGAGCAAATTTGAAAGAACTCCAGAGATAACACTTTTTTTTTTTTTTGAGAAGACAAATCATTTCCTGCTGAAAATATAAGGCTGAATAAAATACCAATGTTAGAGGTCTAATAAATCTTGTTGATGAATTACAGAAGCACACAAAATCTCTGAAAGGTAACTCACGCTAGGAGAATATATTAAACTTACATGCATAATATGCGTTTTCTTCTTCAGTCAACTTTATGAGAAACCGAATAAAGTATTTTAACATTAAGCCAGCCCAGAGACAGCTCTGTTTCATATCCTATTATGTTACCAAACCTTTAATTCTTTTATCCTATTTCTAGACAGACTAGATCTCATACTGGATAATGGAATACCTGGCACAAATTAATTTATACCAATCTCAAAAGGCCACATCAAGGATAATGTGAGTTTTACCAAAGAAAAATAGGGTTCTTCAGGGTCACATAACTTGCAACATTGGGGCTGGCAGAGCTGAGCTGGCCACAGCTGCGTGCAGCACGACAGTCCTTCATCTACCACTGTGTTTGAGATGTCACTTACAGGCTGTCTCTTGGTATTACAATCACAAAATAATCAAGACAATGCAGAAAGTGGAGAGAATCAAGAGAGAGAGGAGAGAATTCAGAAAACTAAGAGAATCAGTAGAGAGAGGAGAGAACACAGAAAACGAAGAAAATCAGGAAATAAAGGAGAGAACGCAGAAAACAGGGAAAATCAGAAAATAGAGGATAGAATGCAGAACGGAGAGAATTAGGAGAGAGAGGAAAGAACGCATAAGACGGAGAGATTCAGGAAAGAGAGGAGAGGATGCAGAAAACTAAGAGAATCGGGAGAGAGAGGAGAGAAAGCAAGAAATGGAAAAACTCAGGAGAGAGACAAGAGAACACAAGAAACGGAGAGAATCAGTAGAGAAAGGAGAGAACACAGAAAACGGAGAGAATCAGGAAAGAGAGGAGAGAATGCAGAAAACGGAGAGAATCAGAAGAGACAGGAGAAAATGCGGAAAACGGAGAGATTCAGGAGAGAGAGGAGAGAACACAGAAAATGGAGAGAAATAGAAAGAGAGGAGAGAACACAGAAAATGGAGAGAAACAGGAAAGAGAGGAGGTAACGCAGAATACGGAGAGAATCAGGGGAGAGTAAAGAAGCAAAAAAGGAGAGAATCAGGAGAGAAGGAGGAGAGAATGCAGAAAACAGAGAGAATGAGGAGAGAGAGGGAAGAACGCAGAAAACAGAGAAAATCAGGAGAGAGACTAGAGAACCAGAAAATGGAGAAAAGCAGGATAGAGAGGAGAGAACACAGAAAACAAAGAGAATCAGGAGAAGGAGTGGATAACGCATAAGACGGAGAGATTCAGGAAAGAGAGGAGAGAATGCAGAATAGGGAGAGAATCAGGAGACAGAGGAGAGAATGCAGAAAACGGAATGAATCAGGAGAGAGGAGAGAACACAGAAAATGGAGAGAAACAGGAAAGAGAGGAGGTAACGCAGAATAAGGAGAGAATCAGGGGAGAGTAAAGAATGCAAAAAAGGAGAGAGTCAGGAGAGAGAGGAGAGAATGCAGAAAACAAAGAGAATCAGGAGAGAGAGGAGAGAATGAAGAATAGGGAGAGAATCAGGAGAGAAAGGAGAGGACGCAGGAAATGGAAAATATCAGGAGAGATACAAGAGAACACAGGAAATGGAGAGAATCAAAAGAGAGAGGAGAAAATGCAGAAAACAGAGATTCAGGAGAGAACGCAGAAAACGGAAAGAATCAGCAGAGAGAGGAGAGAATGGGGGTCAATAGAGAGAATCAAAAGAGAGAGAAGAGAACGCAGAAAACAGAGAGAATCATGAGAGAGAGGAGAGAATGCAGAAAAAGGAGAAAATCAGGACAGACAGGAGAGAATGCAGTAAACGGAGAGAATTAGGAATGAGAGGAGAGAACACAGAAAACGGAGAGAATCAGGAGAGACAGGAGAAACTGCAGAAAATGGAGAGATTCAGGAGAGAGAGGAGAGAATGGGGTAAACGGAGAGAATCAAGAGAGAGAAGAGAATGCAGAAAACGTAGAGTCCGGAGAGAGAGGAGAGAACACAGAAAACAAAGAGAATCAGAAGATAGACTAGAGAACAAAGAAAATGGAGGGAATCAGGAGAGAGAGGAGAGAACGTAGAAAACAGAGAGATTCAGGAGAGAGAGAAGGAAGAATGCAGAAAGCAGAGAGAATCAGGAGAGAGGAGAGAGAATGAAGAAAACGGAGAGAATCAGGAGAGAGAGGAGAGAAAGTAGAAAAATGGGAGAATCAGGATAGAGAGGAGAGAATGCAGAAAATGGAGAGTATCAGGAGAGAGAGGTGGGAAAGCAGAAAACAAAGAGAATCAGGGGAGAGAGTATAAAATGCAGAAAATGGAGAGAATCAGGAGAGAGAAGAGAACTCAGAAAACAGACAGAATCAGGAGACTGTGTAGGGAATGCAGAGAATCAGGAGATTGTGTAGAGAAGTCAGATAACAAAGAGAATCAGGAAAGAGTGAAGAGAATAATGTAACAAAGAGATCTCATAAATTGGAGGTAACCAGGAGAGGGTGAAGAGATTATAGAAAACGGAGAGGGTTAGGAGAGGTTTAAGAGAACTATGAAACCAGAAAGAATCAGGAGAGTGTAGAGAATGTAGAAAATGTGAAAACCAGGTAGAATGGAGAGAATGCAGAGAACAGAGAGACCTTGTGCGAATTAAGAAAACTCAGAAAATGGAGAGAATCAGGAAGGTGGCGGCAGGTAGGACAGGAGTGAGGGGTAGTGTGTGAGAGAGAGTGCACAAGTGTGATAGAGAGTGTGTGTAAATGCGTGTGTGGACGACAAACCTTGAGCAATGCAGAGACTCAGGGCAGAAGATTCTTGTGCTGTGGATGGGGAATAGCTGGCTACTGTGGTGATCAAGCTTGAGCAGTGCAGAGATGCCAGGCAGAATGTTTCTGTGCAGTGAATGAGGAGCATCTGGCTACTGTGGTAAGCAGTGCGTCAGAGAGCTTCTCCTTGTGTGGCTGGGAAGGCCCGCCATTTTGGAAGATCTCTGGTATTCCCTGGGAGGGGGGAGTGGTGAGGGGCTAGGGCTAGCGACCTGAGTCCACCAGAGCACCTTGCACCATCTGTCCAGTGGAACAGCACACAGTAGCGACGCCATCAAGGTGCCTGCTGCCGTAGCTGAAAGCAGCTGGAAGCCGAGCACCATCTTTCACAGTAGAAGCTTGAACTGAGCCCAGCAATTTCCCCTATAGCAGCAGTGACTGGGCAGGAGTGGAGTTCCACCCCCAACACCATTGGAGGCTTGGGGAGTCTCGGGAAGTGTGACACACCCCCAGGAGCACTAGTGTCAGTTTGGGAGCCCGGCACCTACCTCCACAACAGTGACTGGGTGGGACTGGAGCCCCACCACCAACAGGCAGTAGCAGCTCAGATAAGCAGCTAAGACCCATCCCCAGCGGCACCAGCAGAAGCTGATCAGGAGCAGAGCCCTATTCCTAGAAGCAGGGCTTGGGCACCTGAGACCTTCCTCTCACAACTACAGCAGCGGATTTGGAGTGGAGTGCCTCCCCCTGGCAGCAGCAAAGTCCCAGGAGTGGAGCATCCTCAGCCCCAACAGCAGCAAAGGATTGGGACCTGAGAGCACCCCCTGGCAACAGCAGCAGCAGTAGCAGTGTGACCTGAAAGCTGACACTTGCCCCCAGTAGCGACTGATCAAGAGCTGAGCCCCACCAGGCAGCAGCTTATCCCAGAAGCACATCAGCGGGACCCACGCATCCCAGCAGCGTACCAGTGGGGACCATGAACCCAGAAGTATACCAGTGGGACTCACTAACCCCAGAAGCGCACCAGTGAAACCCATACACCCCAGCAGAATTCCAGCAGGACCCCACGCACGCCGGAAGTACACCAGCCAGACCCATGCACCCCAGCAGGACACCAGCTGGACCCACTCACCCCAACAGTGTACTAGCAGAACCCACAAACCCCAGAAGCATGTCAGTGGAATCCACACACTCCAGCAGCGTACCAGCAGTTTCCCACAAAATCTAGGCAGCAGCAGCAGCAGCAGCAGCAGCAGCACAGATCGGCAGCTAAGACCCATCCACAGCAGCATCAGCAGAGGCTGATCAGGAGCGGTGCCCCAGCCCAAGCAGCAGCAAATCTCGGGGAGCCAAGACCTGCACGACAGACCAATACCAGCTGCCAGTTGTCAATCTTCCAGGACCCACAGCAGGCAAGAGGCGCCATACACCAAAACAGTCTGGGAGGCACAGCAGCCTTATTTGATATACACCGACCTGCCAACACACTCCAACATCCCTCACCGGGCCTAGAACTACCAGATTGCTAAAATGGTGAGACAAAGAAACAACACCCAAAGAGAAGAAAAAGAGAAATCACCAGAAAATGAACTACAGGAAATGGAAGAAAGCAACTTGTCAGATAAGGAATTCAAAGCATTGATTTTAAGGGTGCTCAAACAATTTGGTGAGAACTACAAGCAACTTAATATGAATTATGAAGAGCTCACTGGGAACTACTTCAGCTTAAAAAAAGGTGGAAGCTATGCATAAAAATCAAGAGGAAATAAAGAATGACATAGCTGTTATGAAAAATACCTTAGAAGGGTTCAATACTAGATAGGAAGAGCTGAAGACTGAATCAGCGACTTAAAAGACAAGGTGGAAAAAAACCACCCAAATAGAGCAGCAAATGGGAAAAAATTAAAAAGCAGGAGGGGAGTTTAAGGGAGCTGTGGGACGATACAAACATAACAACATTCGCATTCTAGGGGTACTGGAAGGAGAAGAATCAGAAAAAAATGGAGAACCTGTTTGAAGAAATAATGACAGAAAACTTCCCTAAACTGGTGAAGGAAAAAGTCACACAAGTCCAGGGAACACAGAGTTCTAAGCAAGATGAACCCCAAAAGACCCACAGCTAGATACATCATAATAAAAATGGCAAACATTAAAGACAAAGAAAGAATCTTAAAGCAAGCAAGAGAGAGACAGAAAGTTACCTACAAGGGACCTCCCATTACACTGACAGCTAATTTCTCAATAGAAACACTGCAGGCCAGAAGAGAGTGGCATGAAGTGTACAAAGTAATGCAAGGCAAAGGTCTGAATCCAAGACTACTCTATCCAGCAAGGCTATCATTTAAAATTGAAGGAGAAATAAAGAGCTTCACAGATTTAAAACAAACAAACAAAAACTAAAGCAATTTACCACCACCTAATCAGCACAACAAGAAATGCTGAAGGGATTGTTGGAAGAACAAGAAGAAACAGAGAGAGAGAGAGAGAGAGAGAGAGAGAGAGGGGAACACAGGCATAAAATAAAAATGGCAACTAATAACTATCAATAATAACCTTAAGTGTAAATGGCTTAAATGCTCCAATCAAAAGACATAGGGTAGCTGATTGGATAAGAAAACACGACCCATATATATGCTGTCTACCAACGACCCAACTCACAACAAAAGACTCACACAGGATGAAAGTGAAAGGATGGAAAAGTTTTTTCCAAGCAAATGGAAATGAAAAAAAAAAGTTGGTGTAGAAATACTCATATCTGACAAGACAGACTTCAAAACGAGGGCCATAATAAGAGACAAAGAAGGTCACTACATAATGTTAAAAAGATCAATCCAACAAGAGGATATAACACTGGTAAACATATATGCACCAAATACAGGAGCACCAAAATATATTTAAAAACTTCTGGAGAACGTCAAGGGAGAGATCAATAGTAATACAATCACATTGGGTGACTTTAACACCCCACTGACACCACTGGATAGATCTTCTAGACAAAAAATTAACAAAGACATAGAGTCCTTAAATGACGAACTAGATCAGTTGAACATACTTGATATTTACAAAATATTTCACCCCAAAGCTGCAGAATATACATTCTCCTTAAGTGCACATAGGACATTCTCAAAGATAGACCACATGTTCGGACACAAAGTAAGTCTTTACAAATTCAAGAGGATAGGAATCATATCAAGCATCTTCTCATATCACAATGGCATGAAACTAGAACTCAATTACAACAAAAACACATAAAAATATTCAAACACTTGGAGGCTTAATAGCATGTTATTAAATAACGAATGGGTTACCAATGAGATTCAGGAAGAAATTAAAAACGTCCTGGAAACCAATGAAAACGAACACAGAACAACACAAAATCTATGGGACGCAGTGAAAGCAGTCCTGAGAGGGAAGTTCATAGCACTACAGGCCTACCTCAAGAAACAAGAAAAATTCCTAATTGACTTTCTAACCCTACAACTTAAAGAACTAGAAACTAAACAAAAAGAAAAACCCAGAGCAAGTAGAAGGAAAGAAATAGTAAATAAAGGTCAGAGCAGAAATAAACGACATAGAGACTAAAAAAACAATTAAAAAGATCAATGAAACAAAAAGCTGGTTCTTTGAAAAGATAAACAAGATCGATGGACTTTTAGCCAGACTCACCAAGAAACAAAAAGAGAGAACCCTAATAAACAAAATCAGAAACAAAAGAGGAGAAGTAACAACTGACACCACAGAAATACAAAGGGTAATCGAAACATACTATGAACAATTATATGCCAACAAATTGGACAATCTAGGCGAAATGGACAAATTTCTAGAAACACACAGTCTCCCAAAACTGAACCAGGAAGAGATAGAAAACTTGAACAGGCCAATAACAATAAAGGAAATTGAAGATGTTATTAAGAAACTCCCAGCAAAAGAAAGCCCAGGTCCAGATGATTTCATGGGGGAGTTTTACCAAAACTTCAAAGAAGATCTAATACCCATTCTTCTCAAACTATTCCCAAAAATCCAAGAAGATGTAAGACTTCCAAACTCATTTTATGAGGCCAGCATAATCCTAATTCCAAAACCAGATAAGACACTACAAAGAAAGAAAACTACAGGCCAATATCCCTGATGAACACAGATGCCAAAATCCTTAACAAAATATTAGCAAATCAGATCCAATAATACATCAAAATAATTATTCATCATGTCCAAGTGGGATTTATCCCAGGGATGCAAGGATGGCACAATATTCGCAAATAAATAAATGTGATACACCACATAAACAAAATGAAAGATAAAAACCATATGATCTATCAATAGATGGTAAAAAAGCATTCGACAAAATCCAGCATCCATTTCTGATAAAAAAGCTCAGCAATGTGGGAATAGAGGGATCATATCTCAACATAATAAAGGCCATATATGAAAAACCTACAGCCAACATCATACTCAATGGGCAAAAACTAATAGCATTTCCCTTAAAAATAGGAACAAAACAGGGATGCCCACTTTCACCACTCTTATTTAACATAGTACTGGAAGTCTTAGCCACAGTAATTAGACATGAAGAAAATATAAAAAAGATCCAAATTGGAAAGGAGGAAGTGAAACTGTCATTAGTTGCAGATGACATGATATTGTACGTAGAAAACCCTAGAGACTCCATCAAAAATCTACTAGACTTAATAAATGAATTTGGCAAAGTAGCAGGATACAAAATTAATGTCAAGAAATTGACGGCATTCTTATATACCAACAATGAACTCACAAAAAGAGAAAGTAAAAAAACAATCCCATTTACCATTGTGGCAAAAAAAGTTAAGATACCTAGGAATAAACTTAAACAAAGAAGTAAAGGACTTCTTCACAGAAAACTACATGTCATTGAAAAAAGAAATAGGAGAAGATATAAAAAAGTGGAAGCACCTACCTTGTTCATGGATTGGAAAAATTAACATCATTAAAATGTCCATACTACCCAAAGCAATCTATAGATTCAATGCAATCCCCATCATATGGAACCAAAAGATAGCCACAACAATCTTGAAAAAGGACAAAATAGATGGGATCACAATACCGGATATCAGGTTATATTACAAAGCTACTGTAATCAAAACAGCCTGGTACTGGCACAAGAACAAGCATATAGACCAGTGGAACAGAACAGAGAACCTGGAAATTGACCCAAGACATTATGCTCAATTAATATTTGATAAAGTTGGCAAGAGCATACAATGGAGTAAAGACAGCCTCTTTAATAAATGGTGTTGGGAAAATGGGACAGCTACATGCAAAAAAATGAAACTAGACCATCAACTTACACTATACAACAGAATAAATTCAAAATGGATAAAAGACTTAAATGTGACTCGTGAATCCAAAAAAATCCTAGAAGAAAATGTAGGCAACAAAATTTCAGACATCATACGCAGCAGAATTTTCAATGATACATCACCGAAGGCAACAGAAACAAAGAAAAAAATGAATACATGGGACTACATCAAACTAAAAAGCTTCTGCACAGCAAAAGAAACAACCATTAAAATGGAAAGGGAACCCACTGTATGGAAGAGCATAATCATCAATGACGCATCAGATAAAGGGTTAATTTCCAAAATATATAGAGTGCTCATACAACTCAACAAAAGGAAGACAAAGAATCCAATTATAAAATGGGCAGAGGACCTAAATAGACACCTCTCTAAACAGGACATACAAATGGCTAAGAGACATATGAAGAAATGCTCAACATCACTAATCATCAGAGAGATGCAAATTAAAACAACAATGAGGTATCACCTCACACCTGTCAGAATGGCCGCCATCAAAAATCATCAAACAACAAGTGCTGGCGAAGGTGTGGAGAAAAGGGGACTCTGGTACACTGCTGGTGGGAATGCAGACTAGTGCAGCCACTATGGAAAACAGTATGGTGTTTCCTCAAAAAATTAAGAATTGAACTGCCATTTGACATAGTGATCCCACTTCTAGGAATATATCCTAAGAAGCCTGAAACACCAATCAGAAAGAATATATGTAACCCCATGTTCATAGCAGCACTATTTACAATCGCTAAGATCTGAAAACAGCCCAAGTGTCCATCAATAGATGAGTGGATAAAAAAGCTGTGGTACATATATATACTGGAATACTATGCAGCTGTAAGAAAGAAAGGTCTCTTATCCTTTGAGACAATATGGAGGGACCTCGAGAGTGTTAGCTAAGTGAAATAAGCCAATCAGAGAAAGACAAATACCACATGATCTCACTTATTTGTGGAATATAATGAACAGGGTGGGCTGATGAAAGAAATAGACCCAGAGACATAGAAAGGAATATGGTTCAGGCTGACAAATCTCAGAATATAGGGGCGGAGTGGGGGGGATGGATGAGATGAACCAAAGAACTTATATAAATGTATGCATAACCAATAGACATGGACAACAACACTGGGGATGTGGGGCGGGATGGAGAGGAAGGTGTCTAGGGGGGAAAAAGGAGAAACATCTGTAACAAAAATAAATTAATAAAAATAATTTTTAAAAAAGTAAGAAAACGGAGAGGATCAGGAGAGAGTGAAGAGAACTCAGAAAATGGGGAGAATCAGGAGAGATTGAAGAGAACACAGAAAATGGGAAAAACCGCCCTAGAAGCTTTATTAAGCTGGTACTAAACTGATTGCTCGACTTCCATCCCTCTGTGCCTCAGTCTCCCAATGCTGTCCCCTCTGTGCTCAAAACAATGCCAGACAAGGCTCCACTGGGACCGCCGGGTTCCAGCGCTGCGGCCAAGCACCCTTTGAAGATCTAGAGGTAGACTTCTCGGAAATAGAACCCAGTAGGAAATAAATATCTTCTGGTGTTCATCTGTACTTTCTTGGGCTGGGTTGAAGCTTACCTCACACATACAGAAAAGGCAAGAGAAGTAACCAAAGTTCTACTGAGAGACATCATCCCGAGATATGGAATACCATTGACTATAGGATCAGACAATGGCCCAGCCTTCGCAGCAGAAATAGCACAGCAGGTAGCTAAAACTCTAGGCGTCCAGTGGAATTGGCACATGGCCTACCAGCCCCAGAGCTCAGGGAAAGTAGAACGCATGAATCAGACCCTTAAGCAGACCATGGCAAAACTATGTCAAGAAACCAACCTGCCCTGGACTGATATACTGCCCCTAGCTCTCCTGTGAGCACATTGTACC
This sequence comes from Tadarida brasiliensis, assembly GCA_030848825.1. Classification (NCBI taxonomy): domain Eukaryota; kingdom Metazoa; phylum Chordata; class Mammalia; order Chiroptera; family Molossidae; genus Tadarida; species Tadarida brasiliensis. The sequence continues at coordinate 47,348,329 of CM061262.1, read as the reverse complement.
CCTCGGGCAAAGATAGGGTTCTCCCCTTTTGAAATCTTATATGGGAGACCTCCCCCACTGATTAAATTCAAAGGGGATATAAAAGAACTGGGAAATTTGGAAACTCTAAACAACCACAAGGACTAGGAATAACCATTCTTTTTTTTTTTTATCCTCACCCGAGGACACTTTTGCATTTATCTTCAGATAGAGTGGGACGGAGAGAAGGAGGAAGAGAGAGAGAGAGAAACATCGATGTGAGAGAGACACATCGAGTGGTCACCACCCACACATCCCCAGCTGGAGCCGGGGACAAACTGCAACCAAGGTACGCACCCTTGGCGGGAACTGAACCTGGGACACTCCGGTACGCAGGCCGACGCTCTAACCGCTGAGCCAAACCGGCCAGGGCTGGAAAAACCATTCTTGAGGTACATAAGTGGGTAACCGATAGAATGCCCATTTCCCTGGGAATAACTGTACACCCCCACCAAGTCTTGATAAAAGACTGGAAAAGGTAACCCCTCAAACCAACCTGGAAAGGGCCCTATTTAGTTATACTAACCACTCCCACAGCTCTCAAGGTTGCAGGTATGAACACCTGGGTCCACCACTCATGGGTGAAGGCAGCTCACCTGCCACATGAGTGACCACCAGCCAGAACAATCCTCTGCAGGTCACCCTTAAGAGGACAGCGAAACCTGCTGATCGGTCTACGGCAAGCACCTGAGGACTCCGCCAGTAGACTTGATGGCCATCACCTGCTGGACTGATCCCAGCACTGGACTCTGCACACTTAGTAGCCTTACAGGATCAAGTAGACTCTTAGCAGCAGTAATATTACAAAATAGAAGGGGTTAGACCTACTGATTGCTGAAAAGGGAGGAATATGCCTCTTCTTAAATGAGGAATGTTACTTTTATGTTAATCAATCAGAATAGTTAGAGACATGGCCCAGCAGTTAAAGGAACAAATACTGGGCATCTTGGGGACTCCCATTAGCTGGTCATCTCTTGATGCTTTTTATAGCGCTCCTGTTTGGCCCTTGTATTCTCAACATGCTAACCCGTTTCATTTCCTCTCACTTAGAAACAATAAAGCTCCAAATGATGCTTCAAATAAGGACCTCAGCTACTCACCTCTGGACGGTGAATAACTCTAGTTGCTGCATCCCTCCTCTTCAACGTCCTTATTTCAGCAGGGAGCAGTCAGAGAGATAGATCGTCACCCCTCTTCCTCACGCGGCACTAAGGGAACTCCCTGTCCAAGATATTCTCTGTCTGCTGGGAGCAGCTGGAGAGTCAAGATTGGGGGCGGGGGCGGGAATGAGAAGGCAAGCCAGGTGCAGCCCCTTAGACAGTGCAGAGACCCCGCCCCTGGCTTTTACAATCCCCTTACATCCACCATCGGCCTAAAGTACAGAGGAACTAGAAAGCCCCCAAATACCAGGAGGCTTATCATGTATAAAAGGCGGCTGGAACCCAGGTTTGGGGCTCAGCCTTTGGAGGTGACTCCGCTGGGCCAGCACCGGTGCGCATTAAACAGTCCTTTTCTAATCCTCCCAGTGCATGCAGTCTGTCTCTTCCCGCCGACCGAATTTCTGCTACAACATGGGAAGACGGTGAAGGCCATCAACAAACAGACTGTGAGACCTTGGGAGCTAGCCAGCTCCTCAGGGATGAAACAGCAATTTGGATTGCACACAGCTTTCTGGGAAACACATCCCCCTCCCTCCATGCCGTGTTTTTTCTGTTGTCTGTACTCTGTAAAAGCTTGAGTTGGGAAAGCCAGGCACCCCCGGTGTGCCCGTCTGCAGCTGGATGGAACTTAGCGGTTCAGCTTCACCAGCGGCAGCCCGGGCGCAGCAGTGAACGTTCACCACCTGGGCTCAGGGAGCCCTGATAAACCACGTCTTTCACAGCAGTCCTCCCAGTTATTTCTTCGTAACCCAAAACAGTGCGCTGAGGTTTTCTGAGACCTCAGCACTTGGCGTAAATACATAATCATAATGTATACACTGAGTTGGTCCTTACTTGGCCAAGAATTAGCCTCGGAGGGAATTGCAAACTTTTTTCCCTCATGATAAAGGCATAGAATGACTCTACTGATTAAAAAGCTTGTCTCTGTGAGGCTCCGTGGGGGTGAGATGGAGGACTGGAGGGTGGCATCAGCTCTGGCAGGGGCGCTGGGAGCCAGCAGACAGCAGAGGGACTTGAACCCCAACAATCTATTCACAAGGTCTTACCCCACTTTATAATCATTGTAATTTTATAATACAACGTATTTTAGTATCTGGTCAGATTTTCTTCTATTATTTCGCTTTTCAGAATATTCTATTCTTCCCCATTTTAACAGGTGAAGTAAAAAAAAGCAATTTTATTTTTTTAAAATATTGCTGAGATTTTAATCTATATCACAAGGAATGTATAGACAACTTTGGGAAATTGACATCATTATATGTTTTTTTTCTTCTATTCAAGAACACAATATTACTTTGTTTCTGTATTATTTTATGTGGGAAGCATTTTAAAATTCCATGCAGGTCCTGCATATTCTTGTTAAGGTTATTTCTAGGCATTCTATCGGCTTTGCTGCTATTGTGTGTTCTCACTGATTATACACTTAAGTTACTGTTTGTATCTATAAAGAATAGTTATTCATGCATCGTACGCTTGACAACTTACCCTTGAAGGCCCTGCTGCAGAGATGACTCTGGGCTAGCAGAAACGTGTGTAAAAAGTGGGCAGGTCCTGTGAACCTGGATGAAAGTCTGAATGTTTCCAAATGCTCAGACGCCAAGTCACTATCAGGAAGGATCAGTACAATAATTTTAAGTTTTATTTTGGTGGTAATTTAGAATGTCACCTATGTTTTTCAAACTTTCAGATTTGAAAACAACATGGCTTATGTTAAATACACAGTTTTCCAAAGCTACAAGTGCTCATTTTGACCTCAGATTTCCAGTTTGAAGTAGAAAATCAAATTCCTAAAATGCCTGGGCAGAAACCATTACTTTTGGATGATGTGTGATTAGTTGAACTGAATTTTATGATTATTTTAAAGTGCATTATTTTAACGTAGAAAGTGTTCTGGGGTCCATCTTTGCATTCGGGCTCTGTTGCAGGGTCAAACGTGTAGGGTCTGTGTCCAGGGTACTGGTCTGGTTCTGGCATCTGTCAACCTAGGTCATTGGCTCCCATTCAATGCCAACAGGAGTCCTCAAGTTGGGGTTCAGTGAGGCAGCCCAGGTGAATTCCCTCTTATCCAGACAGCTCAGCTCTGCTCTGCTGCCCTCCATGGTTTCTGGTCTGCTCCTGTCATTTCTACTTTTCTCTGCTCCTTTCAGACATCTTCATTGGTCCGTTCAATGCTGGAGGAAGGCAGGTCAGTGTGGGTTGCGTGAGAAGCCTCTGTGTAGAATTGGCTGCCAGGCTTTTAAATAAATGAGCCCTTTTATCCACCAAAAGCCCTTCTTAGTAAGTATTTTCTTTTTCAGGATCCACGTTTGCTATCTGGCATGTGAGGGGCACAGGGTGTACTGGTGTAAGAGAGGAGAGACCTGGAGGTGAATATTTATGTATTGATTTCATTTATTTATTTTTCCTTTATTGATTTTAAAGAGAGAGGAAGGTAGAGGAAGAGAGAGATAAAAACATTGATAAGAGAGACCAGTTTGTGGCTTGTTTTTTTATTCTCTGAACAAGTTCTTTCACAGAGTAGTTTTTAATTTTATAAAGAATACATTAATAAAAATTCATTTTCATTGATTTTTTTTTTTTTGAGAGAGAGAGGAAGGGAGAGATAGAAACATTGATGTGAAAGAGAAACATTGATCAGCTGCCTCCTGCACACCCCTCACTGGGGATCGAGCCGCAACCTGGGCAGGTACCCTGACCAGGAATCGAACCCAGACCTCTCAGTCCATGGGACGACTCTCAGTCCGCTGAACCACACCCACTAGGCTGTCTTGTGCTTTATTTCATCTCCTGATGTTTTGTACACTAAGGTTTTATGGTTATGTATGTTTGAAGTTTAGAGGTTCAGGGTTTCACAGGTTAGGTCTGTGTGATAGGGTTTTAGGGGTTAGGTGAGGTTTTGGGGTTAGGGTCTTGGGTCCCTGTCTGGAGTCCTATGGACAGTGTGAGGGTCCGGGGCCTGTGGTCCAGCTCCTGTGTCTGGCATCTGGTAACTGGTGTCCAGTGTCCAGCACCCACTTAGGGATCTTTGTTCCTAATGACACATGAGAGTTCCGACTCCAGTGTCCGTGGTTCTGGTGGAATTGTGTTTGGCTGTTTGTCTGCTGTCCGGATTCTGGTCAGGTGTGGCTGGTTTCCTGGATTGGTGTGGGGTCCCTGTGCAGGTACGTCACCAGGGTCTGATGTATGGCGTCCTGTGTCAGTCAGTCGCTGGCACCTGGTGTGCGGTGTTCATGGTCCAGAGTCTGGCTTTGGGTCTGAGGTTTAGCTCTTGATTTGGGTCTTCTGTGTGGACCGGGGTCTGTGTCTGGGGTCCTGAGTCTGGCTGTGGTGTCTGGTGTCTGTTAACTGATGGTCATTCTCTTCGACTGAACACCAGCTGGAGTCCTGAGGTGGGGTGCGGTAAGGAAGGCAGGTAGCTAATTGTGGTACAGCACGGCTGAGATACAGCGTGGCTGTGCGCTCAGCGTCATTATGGGGAAACATGAAGCGCCCCACTGTAGAAACAGCTCAGTGTTGCTTCTTCCTCATTCTGCAGCATCATGGCTTTGGGGGGCCAGGGGTGAGACTGCCCTGGGAGAATTCCCTTTCGGGCCACACAGCTCAGGTCCAGTTATCCACCAGGAGCCCTTCCTAATAGGTACCTCTTTTCTTAGCACCCACATATCTGTTGTCTACCATGTGAGTTGCACAGGGAGTCCTGGGGTGAGGGATGAGGGGAGAGCTGGAGGCGCACTTTCTACCCTGGCTCCAACCAGCTAATAATAATTTTGACCCAACTGGTTCAAGAATGTAAGTATGAGTTAAGTTTAGAAAAATCTGTTGTTTTTATCTATGTCTGTATTTGATCTATTATCACACTAGCTAATTAATAGCACATTTTTGCAAACTTGAATAAATGAAAATTTCCTCAACCCAATAAAAGTTTTAACACAACAGTAAAAATCATATTTAATGTAGAAAATAGAATTAAAAAACATTTGATAGCCCTGGCCGGTTTGGCTCAGTGGTTGGAGCGTTGGCCTGCGGACCAGAGAGTCCTGGGTTCGGTTCCTGCTAAGGACATGTACCTCGGTTGTAGTTTGTCCCCAGCCCCGGTTGGGGTCATGTGGGTGGTGACCACTTGATGTGTCTCCTTCACATCGATGTTTCTCTCTCTCTCTTCCTCCCTCTCTCCTTCCCACTCATTCTGAAGATAAATGCAAAAATGTCTTCGGGTGAAGATAAAAAAAAAAAAATCAACACCATCAGAAATTGTTTAAAATGCTTTTCAAAATAAAAATAAAAAGGGACTTCCCTAATAACATTTGTTAAATTAAAGCAAATATCCTATTTAATGCTGAAACATTAGAAGCATTCCTTTGAAATGAAGACTAAGATAAGGACTTTCCATTGTTACTCTTTTTTTTGGGGGGGGGGGCAGGAGGGCATTACCTTCCAGTACAGAAAGAAAGAGAAGGAAAATTATAGGTAAAAGAATTTTAAAGAAACAAACAAAACCATCATTACTCACAGATAGTATTCATTATATAAATAGAAAATTGAAGATAAAAATAAACCAATTATTAGAATTAGTAACTGAGGTCAGAATGTATACTAGACATAAATATATAAAAATCAGTTGCATTCCTACAAACCAAAATATACACAATTATGTATAATTTTTAAAGGATATTATATACAATAGCAACAAAATACAAGGTACTAAAATAGATGTAATAAAAATATACATATTTTTATGAAGGAAACTATAGAACTTTGTTGAAAGATATTAAAGAAATTCCATATAAGTGGAGATATAGTAAGTCCTCACTTAACATCTTTGACAGATTCGGCAACTTTAAGCAAAGCGATGTGCAGTATAACAAAATTAATTTTACTATAGGCTAATTGATTTTAAAAAGAGTTAAGTTCCTATGACATTTCATCAATATTATAATGAAACGACAATGAATGAAATAATGTAATTTGAGGACCTACTGCATATACCATGTTCAAGGATAAGAAGAGTAAATATTGTAAAGCTGTTAATTCCCCTCGATTCATCTATAAAGCCAATATAATTCAGTCACAAAACCAACAGCATTGTTCATAGAATTTGACAACTTTGTCTTTTTTTTTTTCAAATCCTCACCTGAGGATATTTTTCCATTTATTTTCAGATAGAGTGGGAAGGTGAGAGAGAGAGAAACATTGACGTGAGACACATCGACTGGTTGCCTCCCGCACAACCCGACCAGGGCCAGGGACCAACTGCAACTGAGGTATGTGCCCTTGACCAGAAGCGAACTCAAGACTCTTTGGCCCATGCTCTAACTGCTGAGCCAAACTGGCCAGAGCAACAACTTTGTCTTAAAATGTATATAGAAGAGCAAAGAACCAAGTACAGATGTGACAGTTTTGAAGAACTGTTGGGTAAAATCCTCACCCTAGCAACTAGGCAGACTTCCCTAAACCTAGAAGGATGAAGCGATGTGGTACTGGGGCAGGACCGACAGAGACGTATGGACAGAACAGAGACCCCAGGTATCAGTACATCCATGTGAACACCTGACTGTGTGGCAGAAGTGGCTTCTCAAATCATAAATGAAAGGACAAAGCAGTCCAGTGTTTTTCCCCATTTTGTCTTACCAACTTCCCACAGTAAGAAATGTGTTTTATATTGCAATCCAAACCACAGTTTTGTGTACATAGGTAAATATATACATACAACTAAAACAAGTTTCAAGAAAAATAGTTACAATGACTATGTGTGATGCACTCTGGTATTTTCTACTCAGCCTCATTTTATAAAAAGGTAAATCCTCAAAATTGCTGCAACCCACAACATTGATTTCATAACTACTACATAGTTATGACTCATTTTGAAAGTCATGTACAATAGGTTCTTGATAAAGAGTTCTGTGCAGCCGGTGCTAGTGTGTTAAACAACTATTCCCTGCGGGTCAGAGAGGGAGTTCATTTGTAGCATTTGCCCATTTCTGTGGTATAAATATCCCCACCATACTGATACAAACTAGCAATGTGTTTAACAACCAGCTAAAGAAAGTCCTGAGAATTTAACAACGGACTTCCATGAGCTGCCATGAGGCAGCTCCGCACCCCCAGTGATTCTAGATAACTGCCCGCCCATATGAAAGGAAGAAATGATTCAATCTCTATGTCACACCCTATGCAACATTAACGTCAGGTCAGCTAAATACCTGACATATAAAAAGCAAAGTTAGATGTGAATGGGAAATGGGAAAAGCAAAAGTTAGGAAAGTTAAAAAAAAAAAATGTAGTATATCTTTTTGATCCCTGGGTAGGAAAGAATTCTTAAGTGATGTGAAAAACATAAGCCACAAAGGGAAAGCTTGATTCATCATCTAATTACACTTAACATAAACATTTCTGAGCATTAAAATGCATCACTGAAAAAGTGAAAAGACAAGCCACAGACCAGAAAAGCATTTGCAACTCATATATATTTGAAACTTTTAAACAATTCCTACAAATCAATGAGAAAAAATAACCCAGTAGAAAAATAGACAAAAACACATGCATTTAATTTATAGCAGAGAAAATCTAAGCGCAAGAAAAGGAAAAAGGAGAGAAGGAAAGAAGGAAGGAAGGAAGGAAGGAAGGAAGGAAGGAAGGAAGGAAGGAAGGAAGGAAGGAAGGAAGGAAGGAAGGAAGGGAAGGAAAAAAAGAAAAGAAGCTGAATCTCCCTTGCGTTAGATCTATCAGCCGGGGTTCAGACCAGAAAGCAACATTCACATCCAGTCTTTCAATACAGGCATTTAAAATTCATTGATTGATTGATTTTAGAGAGAGAAGGGTGGGGGGGGGGGGAGAGAGAGAGAGAGAGAGAGAGAGAGAAACACTGATTTGTTGTTCCACTCATTCATGTATTCATTGGTTGATTCTTGTATGTGCCCTGACTGGGGATTGAACTCACAACCTTGGCTTACTGGGGACGATGCTTTAACCAGCTGAGCTACCCGGCCAGGGCTAATACAGGATTTTAATACAGAGATTTTAAAAACCCCAAAAGTAGGACAACCAAGAGACATAACTGCAGGAACCTCCGTACTTTTGCCTGTGTTGTGCTCCTGAAACCCTGCTGAGCACAGGGAGTCCAGCCTTCGGTTTCCTTTGCCACCTCCTAACTGGGTGAGGGAGAGTGTCCTTCCTTCTTCTCATAGTTTATTGTGCACAATTCCCATCTCCCTGAAGATTTATCATAATAAATTCAAGATTTAAAAAATGTAAGTATCTAGGTTAAAAAACACCGCTTACTATATGAAGGGTAACGATGAAACTCTACACGCTGCAGAATTTCTGTGATTTTTTTCCTAAACAGTACAAGAATTCGGCTGGCCTGAGACTGCCTTGTGACAATTCTTATATAAATGAAACATCACCTTGCTCAGAGAGTGAGAGAAACCCTCAGCGTAACAAACACCGGGATGTATTTCACTGAAGATGTCAGCAGCCTCTCTCAGACATGCTTTAAGAGCAATTGCGGAGCACAGAGAAGTGCTTTTCTCAGCATGTCCTAAATGAGAGGAACTAGAATCGTAATAAAGTCTACGCAGGCTGCCTCAGCAAACACTACAATAAAAACACTCCCCCCGCTATTCTAATCACCGCGGGCTGGGATGGCCAATTAGAAAATCCTAAATCAGAACATAAGCTCTTTGAATTTGAAAGTTACCAGTGCATTTTCAGGTTTACCTCCAAGTCTCCGGTTGCTACAAAGCAAGGACAATGTGTACTACAACAGGGAAGTGGTCTGTTCCCCTATTTGCCTTCACGGCTACAGAGTTACGACCTTCAGGATTTACTATTTCCCACTGAAGCAGAGTTGAAGGTGTCTCATCATGGTCCTGCCTCCCAGGCCTGTTCCCTCCAGAATGTCCTCTCCGCTCTGGATTTCAGTCATTTACATGTCAACTTCACAGTTGCCTCATGTACTATTATTTATTTTACACTTTTATTTTGCTCAAATATAGATTGGTTTGTGTCTCCAAGGTTGTTCATGCTCTATACACTCAGCTGTGAGAGCACACACGTGATTTAATGTCACACAACAGAATATTCACAAAAACATATGAGAGGACTTGCGTATGGAATATGTAAAGATGCACACAGCCCAGTAACAAGAAGACAAACAATCCAATTTAAAAATAGTAAAAGATTTGAATAGACATCCTACAAAAGACAATACACCAAGGCCAATAAGCACGGGACGATGAAGAAGATGAAGATGATAGTATGTTCAACATCATTAGACATCAGACAAATGCAGATTAAAACCCCAGATACCACTACACACTAAAATTTAAAAGATTAATAACTCAAAGTTGGCGAGAATATGGAATAACGGAAAGTCTCATACAATGCTGGCAGGAATGTAAAATGGTATGACCAGTTTATAAAAATAACAAAACCCTGGCATTTCCTTAGAAGTTTGAAATAGTATATTCAAAAAGCGTGATTATCTAACTGGTATACATATCTACATTAGACTTAGAAATATATGCAGAATAAAATAGGGTTAAAATAAAGTTAAATATACAGTTACCATAGAACCTAGCAATTTCATTTGTAATTATTCGTTCAAGAGAAATGAAAAAATATGCCCCCCAAAAGACTTGGACGTGAATATTCTAGGGCTGGGGACAATAGCAAACTTCTAAGTGACGCGCCACTGTGAGAGCTGGGCCGCACGTCCTCACCTGGTGTGGAAGCACACACATTCGGGCCCAGCACTGGTGTGCTGCACCCAACACAGGGCCTCCACTCCACGAGCGGACATCGGGCAGCAGAAGAGAACTTTAACCAGGAAAGAAAACACGTTTTTGCGTTTAGCTAGAACACTGTGGCATTGTTTTGGGATCTGCCAAACTGGCAGCCCTGGGTGACGATAACTCACAATAAAAACCAAAACAGAAAGATACCAGGAGACTAGGACAGGTCGAGGTTGCCCTTTTCCTTTTAATACCTTAGCCCCAATTCTAAATATTATAGACAAAACAGAGTCCGGTTCACCTGCCCACAGGTGGGGCCTGTGGCTATCAACTGACGCAGCCCCAAGCGTCTAGGTCAAGTTCACGTGCAGAGGGGGTGGTAGCCGTCTTTGCCAGCATGACAAAGCCGAGGACAGGCGGATCTCGTTTTACTGCACTTCGCTGTAGTGTGCTTCACAGGTGATGCATTTTATTTTACAGATTAAAGGCAAGACCCTCCACCAGCAAAGAGTCCTACTCACTCTATGGTCTGGAAGCGAACCTGCAACCTCTCGGAGGTGTGCCTGTATTCTGGAGTGGAAGCTCCTCTCACCTCCCTTACGCTGAGGTGATCACTGAGGGCCCACAGAGAGATCTAGACAAGACACAATTACCTAACCTTCGAGAAGCTTCTCTCTGTTCTTCATAGACTGTGGTGAGCAGAATGGCTCCCCCGAGATGTCAACACCCTAATGCCTGCCACCTTTGAAAATGTTCTATTAAAGGGCAAAAGGGACTTCGGAGCTGTGAAGTTAGTTTCAGATCGGGAGATTGTCCCAGGTGACCTGGGTGGGCCCAATCTAACCACGCGAGGCCCTAAAGGCAGTGAACTTCCTCCAGCGGGAGCAAGAACGATGTGGCGGAAGGGAAGTTTGGGGAGAGGTGAAGCATCAGAGGAACTGGATCTACCGGATGCTGGAGGGGCACACAGACAGCGTGAAAGGGACTGTGGGCTGTTTTTACAAGCAAGGGCTGTGCCCAGCTGACAGCTAGCAAGGACATGGGGAACTCAGTCTGCAACCCCAAGGAACTGAATTTTTCCAACAACCCGAATGAGCCCAGAAGCCCAACGTTCCCGAACAGCCTGCAGAGAAACGCCCAGGCCGGCTGACGACCTGATTTCAGTCTTGTGAGGCCTTCAGCAGAGGACTCAGCTGAGCCCGGTCGTGCCCAGATTTCTAACTATGAGATAATAATAAATGGGTGTTGTTTTAAGCCACTGAGTTTGTGGTGATTTGTCCTGGCAGCAATAGAAAATTAATACATTAACACATTTTTTAAAAAGAAGCAAGCAAGCAGAATTCTTAAGCAGAAGTGACTGAGTATAATTCTCTTTCCTCAGTGCAATGATGTGAAGTAGTTTTGAGTTCTTTGCTCAAGCACAGCCGTCACAATCTAGACTCCCACCTGTGCCCACTGTACACGGCGGTGTTCCATGCGGGACTAGGTTCTATTTGGGGGGACTTTCTCTCCAAGGGATAGAACGCACTGGGATGCAGAATGGGTTTCAGTGAGATCGAGACTGCAACAGGAAGGCCAACCATCAGGCTACTGTGCTAATCCTGGGGGGATGGCAGGCTGTGGTTAGCTGGTATGAAATCAGATTGGAGAGGGAGACACTGATACCTACTGGGTCTAGAGAGGCCGACTAGGTGGAAAGTAGTGCCAGTGAATTAAAGATGGAATTCAAGAGGAGGAATAGGCTTGGGGAGATGATCACGGTGAAAGTTGTTTGAGTTCGAGGGGCCTGTGGAAGGAACATCGAGGTGGTATCCAGCAGGTAAGTGGATATTGCAAACTGAAGCTCAGCTGATTCTCAATTTGGGAATTATTAACATACAGGTTGACAAAATCATGTGAATGAGATGACCCAGAAGATGCATGCGGGTTTTCTTTTACTTTAAAATATAAGAAGAAAAGGAATGCATATAGAAAGTAACAGAGAGGAGATTTTGTTTGCTTGCTGATTACCAGAGGAGAAGGGGGTGGGGGAGGTAAAAGAGGGTAAAGGGGGATAAATGGTGATGGAAGACTAGACTTGGGGTGGTGAACACAACATACAGATGATGTATTATAGAATTGTACACCTATAACCTATATAATTTTATTAGCCAATGTCACCCCAATAAATTCAATTGCAAAAGAAGAGGGAAGCACAGGAAAAGATGGGTGTTCAACTAGCCAGTTGTACACAGGGAGCTCCATAAACTGGTGTTAGCAACTTGAGGAATGTTAATACTGTGTTCCTCTTGGCTGCATCGTTCATTCAGTGAAGATTTAGCTATTACAAAATCATTTGCAGGGAAACTGGAGACTCTGCCCACGCCCGTTTCTGTGAAAACATTGCTGCTATCTTAAACAAGACTGAAAAATCGATTAGCTTATGTAGTAGCCATCCCTGCACTCCAGTTTCCTCATGGAAGAGCACAAGGCCATGTCTTGATCCCCTTTCTGAATCCCACCCTGGGAGGCGTTTGAAGGCTGCACACAGCAGCAGGGAGGGAGAACAAGTGTCCCACACTGAGCTTAGGGGCTCCCCGCTGAACTGCCCGCTGGGGAAAGGACATTCAGGGCAGAGTGTTCCTCACTTTCCCAGCTGGTCTGCATGGGCTCAAAAAGAATGAAGATTTAACCCATTCCAAAGCACTGAAGGATTACTTTAGGCCATGAGACCAGAAGCTACACTTTCATTATCTTTCCCAATGCCTCTGGTTTTGGCTAAGAATAAACCAGCTGTCGAGGTGCTCTTAAACTCTCTAGCACACCTGATCCAAACTGCATGCATCATCTCCAATCTTTTATTGTTGCCTTTTAAGATTTCCCTCAGACACAGACCCAATACTGTGGCATTCAAACATATTTCTAGGACAGGGATTAAAAAGTACTTAAGTTTATTTTTATTCTACTCTGTATCTCTCTCTCTCTCACACACACACACACACACACACACACACACACACACACAATGTTTAGATCACAATAAGTTATAACATTCCATGTTTTAATATTAATAACAAGAACATACATGATCATTTCCTGAGTTAACAGTGCAATGTAAAATTTAGTCTGTATTGCTAAGACATTTTACAGCATAGAAACATGATCCAAATGATCATTTACTTTATTACGTCATAAAACACCAGAGCTCATCGTAGAACAGTGATACAATTTAAATGGTAAGAAACTGTGATTCATAACAAACAAACTGTATGTGTTTGTTGCTGTGATTGACTTTCCAGGTCAAATATCAGTAGTAAAATAAGTTATGGTATAAAATAAAGTCAACAGGTTATCTATAGTGAAGGAACATTTGATTTTAAGAAACTGAAGCCTGGAGTCTAGTTAACCTTTTAGTATATACAAAAATGTTGTCTTAAAAAACTCTAAGCGATCACAAATTTAGATAAAACAGTTGAATAAAAGACAATGACAGGTCTCCATTATGCTGTAAAACTGTGGATCTCATCTTTGGAAAAGTTAAGATCATGCAGCATCCTGGAAAACAAATACAAAGCACATGTCTGTTAGGGGAAAAGTTTAAAAATAAAGAAGTAAAATCAAAGTTTAGCATCATAAACACAGTACCTTTTCATTTTCCCCATTTACTATGTACTTTAAAAAAACCACAATTATCACTTCTAAAAAGTTAATAATAATTCTTTAATATCATCAAATAGCTAGTCAGTGTTCAGTTATTCATTGTCTCATAAACGCCATAATTTTTAAAAGTTTATTTGAATCAAGATCCAATTAAAAACTCACTATGATTAGCTGATATCGTTTAATAAGATTCCCCTTCATCTCTCTCTCTCTGTACTGCACTTTACCTGACAAAATCAGATCTTCACATGCTGAGACATCCACAGACCTCATTTTGCTGCATCCCTTTGGTATGTGTTAATAACATGTACTTATTACTCTTATTGCACATAATTTTAATAACTGGATCTAGAGGCTATATCGGACACAGGTTAAATTCTTTTTGACAAGACTACTTCATAGGTAGTATTCTCCCATCAGGAGGCTAAGACCTGGTCACCTCTTTTTTTGGATGCTAACAACTATCAATGACCTATGGTAGATCCACTATTAGTTCATTAGGGACTGAAATTGGTGATTATTCCACTTCTATCATTCCTTCTTAATTTATAAGCTGAGGAACTCTGTAAAAAAAAAAAAAAAAACCTTCTCATTTATATGTGGTTACCCTGTTCATATAGAAAAGGCAAAATAAATGCTTGATGTTTTCCTTCCTTTATTCACTAGTTTTCAAAGAAAGGACTTGATTCCCACAGCAGTCTATCTTTACTCTCTCCACTGAACAGAAAAAGCAGAAATACTGCTTAAGGGTAATTCAGCTTAGAAAACACTATAAATAAAGACTGAAATCTTAGAAATGGCTCTGTTTAAAATGCTCCTGAACATAATAAACATTTATTTAGTACTCACTATATGTAGTCAGTGTGCTAAGCTGAGAAAGTCTCTTTCTTAAGGAAGAGTTTATGATTCCCATCGTTTAAAACAATTTTTATGCTGCAATCTATAAAATAAGCATTCAGATACTTAAAAAATAGCAGTATTTTACTTCAAACCATGTTATTAGTCTTCACTACAATTTTAATAATTTTGTTTGAGCTTTAAAAATGTAAAAGTTTATTTTTTTATTTTATTATTATTTTTTTTATCCTCACCCAAGGACATTTTTTTTTCCATTTTTTGTTCAGATAGAGTGGGAGGGGGAGGGGAGAGAGAGAGAGAGAAAGAGAGAAAGAGAGAGAGAGAGAGAGAGAGAGAGAGAGAGAGAGAGAGAGAGAAACATCGATGTGAAAGGGACACATCGAGTGGCTGCCTGCCTCCCGCACGACCCAACCGGGGCCAGGGACAAACTGCAACTGAGGTACATGCCCTTAGCGGGAACCGAACCTGGGTCTCTCTGGACCGCAGGCCAACGCTCTAACAGCTGAGCCAAATCAGCCAGGGCTAAAAATGTAAAAGTTTAATAGTAATTAAAATGTTTTAAGTTGAGAGAGCTTAAGCAGAAGTACATTTTCCTGAGAGTACTAAAATCCAGAAATACACTTAAATTTAATTAAAATACCTTTTAAATCCAACATTGAGAGAAACACTTTTTAATGTCTATTTTTGAGGTCAATCTTTTTCGTAATTAAAATTAAAAATAGCAAGAAAGAAAATTATTTAGAAAATATTAGGATTAGTCATATACCAAACAAGGAAAAACAGGACATTTAAAGCAGTCCTATTTTAGAATCATCCAGAAATCCAAGAGTAGCTGTATTTAACCAAATATTTTAAAGTGGCATTTTAGACTTAAATCAGATCAAGGTGAATTTCAAATAAGATAGCCACTACGGTTGATCTTTATTATCTAGAGTTCAACTGTTAGTCTTGGCTTATTATGTTCAGTCTTTCCTTCTTGTCATGCTGTCTGGCTTTTAATCACTGGGTTATTTACTAACTTTCACCCAGCTGCAAAGAACGAAGAAAGAGTAAAAGCTACAATCAGATCAACATTGCTTATTAATTATTATGTAACACTTTGGTGGAAGAGGAGGTTGAATTTAGGGTCCCAAGTAAGATCGTGGCACCAGTCGTGTGGCTGTGTCCACACTGCCACAATGAGCAGAGACGCTGGGAGCTGGCTGCATCTGGCTTCTGTGTTCACATCTAGCTCCACATAACCTTAGCTTCCAACCCTTCACCCTGCACGAAGAGTAAGCACTCTGCCATGTTCGTGGGCTGTGACAGAATACTGGAGGTGCAGGTTTGTATGAACAGGAGGAACTGAGAGCCACGGAAGGTCCTTTCACGGTCTCGGGGGTGCCTTTTCTACCACGATGCTACTCACCTTATGCCTTGTTCTGTAAATGGCGCTGGTCCACAAATGCAGATGAGAACTCTGGACTTGTCTAAACTTCTTTTCAAAAATTTAGAAAGAAGACCTGGTGAAATGTGTCCCTTTTTGCCCTTCCATTCAGAAGTAGGTGCTGAGAGAACAAATTCAACATCAAATCTAGAGGGAAAAAACACATTTTTAAAAGTCTATTATTTTAACATATGATGAACATGTTTCAAGTTCACTAAAACCCCCCCCACCACTGAAAACAATATAATATGTAAAAACTGATCTTAATACATGTGTCAGAAAAGCACTGGACTAGATTATAAGCAAAAATTTAACAAAACATACAGGTAAATCCACATTTACTAAGGATTAGCTTTAGCTACTGATGAGAAGAGTAATTTGGCATTTTTTATTGAACTCATTAGAAGGCACTCCAAGGGATCTCAGAGAATTACACATTCCTATTAACAATCCGCTTGTGTAAGTCAAGTACAGAACAATCACCAGTGACTTGTGCATTTTAATCTCTGACTCAAACTGTTTATGAATTCTAGACCCTTATAACCAACAGCCTATTTGACTTTGTCCTGTTGCTGTCTCAAAGGCCTCAACCTCATTTTACAATCTCCCTATCCCATACCTGACGTTCTCTCTGTGGATGGTGCCACGGCCCACTGGGTTGCACAAGCCAGAAACCTGGGGTTTATCCTGGGGACCTCTCTGCCTCACCCCCATATCCACACCTTCACCAAGACCTAGCTCCCAGCTATTTGTGCGCGTCTCTGTCTTCACGGCCACACACGTCCATTCTCTTTCTCCTTCCTGTAATGCTTCTATCATGCCCCGCTCTCCAGTTCTTAGCTAAGTACCATTTCGACAGGGAGCACCGAGACCTTTGGGGTCCTTTGTTATGTGTGTTGCAGAAATATTTTCCTTGTCCTTTTCTTCATAGACCTTACTTCAGGTTTTAAATACATAGTCACCAAGATGAGAATTTGATTAACGTCTACCTTCCCCGCTAAATCATAAACTCCTTATAAGAACAGGGACCATGTTCACTTTGGCTATCACTAAGTCCCTAGTAGTCAACACAACAGAGGCACCCAACCACTATGGAATGAAACATATGAGAAAAAGAAAGGGTACAGAATTAAAATGAGAAAGAAGAACATCAAACCAAGTTTCACAGTGTAACTACAGACCACCCCCCCCCCCCCCCCAGTTTTGTAATCTGTTAAGTGAATGGCTGGTGAAGAGCCAAGTGAATGACCGAATATTCTATGCTGTACCTGCTCCCTTTTAGCCAAACACAATCAATTCTTACCATTTTCAACAGCATCGGAGCAAATGCATTTCTACATTTTCCAGTGAGTAACTGACATATTTTCTCAAGAGCAAAAGGAATTAATTATACATTAATCTCAATCTTAAGAAAAAGTTGAGCAGCTTCTCTTGTGAGGGGGCCTGGGGAGTGAAATATGAGAACAGAAACAGGACGTGGCGGGCGCAGCAGCTCATATGGCTCAAGTCGGGTTAAGGTTCCCAAGAGCTGACGAGCCTGGCACAGGACAGACCAACTCAGAGCGCCAGCCGGGGACAGAGACCCAGTCCCAGCTCTCTCCTAGGCTCGAGCCTCTAGGCTTTATTGTCCATTTGTGGAACAAGGTGGGAATACTACATCATCTCTTATCATTCTAATCTTCTGATTTTATATTTAAAAAGTAACGTGACAGAATTATGTTTTATTTCTTACCTTCAAGGTTCCCATTTAGTTTTAGCAGATATACTAATCCACGTTATACACAATAACCTCCCCAAATTTTCTTTCGCTAGCTTATTTTTCCTTTCTAGCATATAAAATTAAGATAGTTTTAGATAAATTTAGAATGTAACCTTTGTTTATTGTTCCATGAAGGTGAGATCCTTCGTCTTGTTCAATGCTGTACCCAAGCCTGGCTCACGGTAAGTGCATAAAAAATAGGTGTTGAAAGCATAAAGAAATTTATTTACAAAGAAGCCACACTGACTATAAAGAAAAATTGTAAACAGAAGAATATAGGCTGGCATCTATGAAATCACACATAAAAATGTCCGTGAATTCCTATGTGCCTTTTTGAGGAAGAAGGTCCATAGCTTTCATCAGATCACCAAAGAGGACCCAGAAGCAGCTGCAGAACCACTATCTTAAGAAATTTCCAATTATACATAGACAACTGGAAAAAAGACAGCAATTACCTTGTTGAATTAAAAACCTCTTCTGGCTCTATTTCCAACATGTCTGTCACTGGAATAAAACTGCTAAGATACATAAAACTTATATACTGGCAATCCTGTCATCTGAAAATATTCATAACTTTCCTTTACTGAGATGCTTAAAAAAAAAAAAAAAAGCCCAGTACTGGCATACTTTCTGCAGGCATCTGCTACAAGGGATAAGTGCCTGAGACCCTTACATAAATGGTGTATACTTCCCATGCATTTTGTATTTATTCACATAATGGTCCCCCCGCTCAAACTTCTGGTTACTGAACAGAAAAAGTTAAGAGGGGCATGAATGCAATTTTTAAGAATATTGTAAAGAGCCCTCTATCCTGCTTATCTTCTTCTTCACAGGACTAGAAAAGAACAGGTGCAATCCCAAGTTAAGACTCAAGAATAATGAAGGATTTCCTTTTCTCTTTCCAGTCTGCTCCAACCACTGACCTCATCCCTTCCACAGCGAAAATGAGGACATTAACAACATAAGGGTGCTGGGTGCAATATTCTTTACATCTCTAGAGGGTATTTATCAAAATGCCTCAATAGCCTTAGTACACTTTCACACGGTGACTCAAAATGAATTTTTATCCTGCATAGTTAGAGGTACAGAACAACTTCTTTTCACTACGTCAAACAATAGGGGATTGGTTACATAGATCATTGTATGCTCACATGACTGAATGCAGTGCAGCTATAAAAAACCATGGTACAGCCCAGCCAGTGTATCTCAGTGGACCGAGTGTCCTCCCATGGACTGAGAGGTCCCGGTCCGATTCCCAGTCAGGGCACATGCCCGGGTCGCTGGCTCAATCCCCAGCAGGGAGCATGCAGGAGGCAGACGATTGATGTTTCTATCTCTCTTTCCCTTCCCCTCTCTCTTACCAAAAAAAAAAAAAAAAAAAAAAAAAATCCATAAAAAGCACATTTAAGCCCTGGCCGGTTTGGCTCAGCAGTTGGAGCGTCAGCCTGCGGACCAGAGAGTCCCGAGTTCGGTTTCCGCTAGGCCCTAGTGGCTAGGGGCACGTACAAAAAAAAAACACACACAAAAAAACCCCCACACATTTAAAATGAATCTTAAACAAAAAAATCACGGTACAGTGAAGGCTTTCCCAGCTGGCATTACTGGCATTTTGGGTTAGATATTTCTTTGTTATAGGGGGCTGCCTAGAGCATTGTAGGATGTGAGCAGCATCCCCCGCCACTACCAGCTGGGCACCCATTGAACCCCCTCCATCAGTTGTTATGATAAAAAATGTCTCCAGACATCAATGTCCCCTAGAGTATTGGGGGGAAGGGGACTAAATCACTCCAGGTTGAGAACCACTGACTTAAAATATTCTATACATGGACTATACACAACACACTAAGTAGAAAATGTGGTTATAAAAAGTACAGTCAGTATAACTATTCTATTTAAAAAATACAGAACAAAAAAGTGTGTATGATATGTCAGAGTGAGTGTGTGTGTGTGTGTGTGTGTGTGTATCAGAGAGCAAGAGAGGGTGAGAGGGAGAGAATGAAAAGACACAAACCATAAATGTTAATAACTGTTCTTTAAATGGTAGGATTATGGGTGATTTTCCCTTACATTTTTTCTATATAATAAATATGTATTAATTTTGTAATCAGAGGGAGCAAACCAGCAAATCAACAAATTCTACTATTTATATAAAAGTATATGCTACTAGCTTTACTAAAATAAGGTTACTGTCTCCAAAAATGACTGCTTTGAAAGGGAAGAAAATACTTGTTATATTTATATATTATACACGTTGCCCAGAATTCAACCTCACTGTCAAACTGTCCCATTCCTTGAAACTAGTTCTGGAAAGGCCAAGACCTCACAGAGTCAGCATATCTACTGAGGAGAGTGGGTGGACCAAAGTGTGACCCTGAGTCAGCCGGGTCTCTTAACATTGCTCAGTAGTTAGGTGATGAGTGAAACTTAATTTGGATTTTAGTTTACATAGTAATTAGCTATATCTGCTACAGTATATAGCTGCTTTCTGTTTAGTAAGGTGGGGAAATGAACATCTACGTTCCCTGGGTTGCATGAGAAAATAAGCCAGCACAGTCTTGTTCAACGTTGTATCCCTGTGCACAGGCACACAGCAGATGCTCGCATGTATTTCACGAATGGATGAATGTTACAAACATGCTAATTCTGGGTTAGGCACCTACATATGCTACCTCATTACCCCCATCTCCAAACAATTCTGTAACACAGGTACTGGTATCCCTGTTCTATGATGGAAAAACTGAGGCTCATTCAGATCAAATAACTTGCCAAGGTCACAAGGTTAAAAGTTTCCATTATACAATGACAATTCTAAGAATTCCATTTGCTAAGCAATGATATCACCTAGACAAACGATGAGGACAAGCACTGCATGCTTGCTGGAAATACTAGATCACGTACTGGCCTCATTATCCATCCTTCCTAATCCCTCTTTGTTCCACACAGAACTGAGTGGAAGGCTGAGACCTAATACAGACAATAAAGTATTTCACTTGTTTTAACTACAAAATGTAAAAAAAAACATTTTATATTCTAATCCAATAATAATAATTTAACCAAGGAGATGTGTTCAGATGTCACATTTTGTCATCAGAAACGTTATTACTAAAACTAGAAGTGACACAGGAGAGTCAAGATGTAGGGGAAAGGGTGATTTAATATATAAAAATTAGCTTTAAATGCTAACTAAAATATAGATGTGACTAATTTAAATTACCTTATATTAAATCTGCACATATACTTTGCATTTATGTATGAAACTGAACAACTATGTATTTGAGTGAAGGGTACTAAAAGCCCATCAATAAGCCTTTAAGGCTAGGTTTCTCCCATATCACCATAAAGCCTCAGAATATTGTAAAATTCCTGATAAATGTCCCAAAGCCATCTCCACAAGCATGGCGTTTTATCTCTCAGTAAGGGCCTGACCACGAGTGTGCAGGGAGCATGAATTATACTGTGCTCGAAGTCGGTGCCAATGGAGGGCCTCAGCAAGGAGAGCTGTGTCTCCAGAAAGAGGAAGAGGTTAGGGGGCAGAGAGGGAGAGCACACAGGAGCAGGCAGGCAGAGCAAGAAGAGAAGGGGCAGAAGAGGGAGGATCAAGGCAGGCCGAAGTCGGAACACTATCACTCCTCTCAGGAAGCTGGAGTGTCACTCACCAGTGAGTGCTGTTAGAGCCAGTCATCCACCAGAGGGGAAAGGGGCCTTTTCTCATCCTCAATACTGCAGCCTATGCAATTCCACCAACCCAAATTCCGTAGACCCAAACAAAACAAAACAAAACAAAACAAAACACACAGGTGACTTTGTTAAAAGACACTTTATGCTCAGAGGCTATCAATACTTTCCGTTTTACCAACTACTTCTTAAATCAAGTTAAATTCCTATGAATAGACTGAAAGTACAATGTCTGTTCATTAAAATACTGGTACATGGATTTTTCTTTCATAAGGGAACTATTTTAAAGAACATACAAACACTGCCAAAAATGCTGTTAAAGAAACCTAGCTTAAAAAGCCTAGGTGTATGTGTGTTTAAATTCTCTTCAGTGTCTAGGAAAGCAGGAGCTCCAACAGTTGGCACAGAAATGAAACATGTATACAGAGGTCCTCTAGAACCACAAGTCAAACACCTGAGGTAGGGCTTCAGTTCCAAAGCATTCACACTTTTCTAATCCTCACAGAGCCTCATGAAGTGGGAAAGATGTCACTTTAGTTTGAAGCTAAAGAAACAGGCCCACAGTTAAGAAATTTTTAAATAAAGTCTCAAATTAGTAAAGGCAGAATAAAAACTAGAATTTAGGTCTTCAGGCTGTTCAATTAAGTGCTACTTCTAATTTTCCACTTGAAAATTACTGTAAAAGACACTTGAAAACCTAGAAATTTGTAATTCTTTCTAAATCATGCTCTAAATTGCCATACAACTACCTGTGCATGGTAAATATTCTTAGGTTTATGTCTTAAGTATGTAAGAATAGTAAATATTTCACGGATAAATAAGTTCAGGTCATCCTTAATTTGTGATAGTCATTTATTAAAAGAGAATAAGGAGGAAGATGGGAGACAACCAGAAGGAAAAAAACTATAAAGACCACAGCATCACCTTATTAAGAATATTCCAAAAATATTCAAAAGGACCTGGAGCCCCCCGAGAAACAGCTGAGTTTATGAGGTCTTTAACTTTAATTTTATAAAGCCTAGAACTATCCATACCATACTATTATAAACATAAATATTTACTTCACATACTTACAAAGTCCTGAAATTATTAGAAATAGCCTTTGATGATTATAGAAAGTATGTTAGGCTATCCAATTCACTCTTCTTCTAAAAAAATTATTTAGAATTTCCTACTGCTTTCACATTTCCCAGGGGAAATATGGCATACATCCATTTAAATGATCTTATTCCAGCTGCCTGCTCTTTTTTCAATGAAACAAATGTTCACTTTGCGTCATTCTACCACTGAGTTCATCCTAACTCAAACTTTTTCTATTGCCTACACCAGCATTTCCCAAAGTATGTAGAGGACCAGTAGCGATACAGCTATTAGTAAATGTTAATGTAAACAAACAAAAAAGTAGAGAATCTTGCTAAACAAAGGAAGTCACTTATGGGCATTAGTATATTAAATAAAGGCTCTAAGAAATCCTGCAGTAAAGAAATCCATCTCACCAAATTTATTTAAATCTTCAATTACCAAACTGGCTACACTGAAACCCAACTCAGTATAAATAACATAACATAAACATAAAACCTACATATTGATACACATATGATGTCACATTAATCTTATCAAACTATTTCTTTGGGGGAGGGATATTAACATTATTTGCATTTAGAAAATTATTGATTAGCCTATTTCTTCTTTGGAGAAGCTGCCTGGTCAATTAAAAACTCCACCCAAAGGAAATAATGCCAAAACTGACTACACATGTATAAATATTTAAATGCAGAGCTAGTACCAGTTTAATACCTTTTATCTTTAAATGCTAATTTCTCCAACTGGCTTCTCCATATTATATCATCCTCTGTTTTATTGAAGAACATCAGCTTCACTTTCCTTAAAAGAAAAGAAAACAGCAACAACTCAAAAAGAACTATTTTGATTACATTGAAAATATGCATGAGTGGATCTAAAAGTGAACTAGCATAAATGTTTTTTTAGTGCCAATTAGGTAACCAAAAGAATCAAAATAAAAAGAATCAAGTTAATAAAGTAGCTAGGACTTGAGGAGGCAGAGTTAAAAATGAGTAAGGAAATGACAACATGTCTATTAAGGTCCATTGAGTAATTAAATAATTTAGAATACCTTATACTAATCTAACAGCTTCACAAAGCATAGTAATTAAAGATAAATTTACATACCTGAGACTGGGTATATTAATCAAAGCATAATTCAGTATTTTAACCATTGGTGTGAAGCCTGTTCCGGCTGCCAATAAAAAGAGATCTTCTAATTCTTGGGATATTTTAAAATTGCCCTCAGGACTGCTTACGGAAACAAAATCTCCTAAACAATAAAATATAAACTAAATCAGAAAAAAAAAAAAAAATCAGGGAAACTGAGAAGGCTACAGTGAGTAACAGGATGAATGCTTAACTTTCAGACTACATCTCAGCCTTTAAGGTATGTAAGGTATTTTTAAGAATACTCATTAGGCCCCCAAGTATGTCTGGATTACATCACTATAATCAAATTAATAATGAGGTTTTATTACACTCATTTCCCAACATTAATTTCCCAAACCATCTGGAGTCCCTAATTTCCAAACTACTGCCAAGTATTTAAGTACAAATTATCAATAAATACAGACTCTAAATAGATTGCTAAATTAAATTATAAGCACCTATTAAGCAGGGTCCATGTCTACCTGTCTCACACAGTACAGGGTGGAGAAAAGATAGTTGGTACTTAGATATTGATTCTTTTTTTTAAATCCTCACCTGAGGATATATTTTTATTGATTTGAGAGAGAGAGAGAGAGAAGGAGGAAGGGAGGGAGGGAGGGAGAGAGGGGGAGAGAGAGAGAGAGAGAGAGAGAGAGAGAGAGAGAGAGAGAGAGAGAGAGAGAGAGAAAAGCATTGATGTGAGAGAGAAACACTGACTGGTTGCCTCCCATACTCTCCCCGACTGGGGATCACACCCACAACCTTTTCGCTGTACGGGATGATGCTCCAACCATCTGAGCCTCCTGGCCAGGGCTACATATTGATTCTTAACCATAGCAGTAAGACAAGTAGGAGAGAAAATTGAAATAAAAATGTGTTGTAAAATATTATGCTAGTAAATGTGCCTACTTCACTTCCATCAAATCTTTGAAAAGACTAATGCATTAAAGCAACAAGAGCTTGTTCTGAATTCAAGTCCTATAAAAACAAAGCAAGATCAGAAACTGTACTTGGAGTGTGCTACTTCCCAATACAGAATCAAAATAGTTGAGAAAACCATTTTGTGAAATGCAGTTGACATAACCACTATGTACTACTCATATAAGAGAACTGTCTTTAGGACATTTCAGAAATTGTCAATGTAATTTGAAAAATAAAAAATTAAGCTGTCCATATTTTTAAAATAATTTGAAATTTTTAAATGCTTAGATGTTCACAATGTTTCCTTTCTTTTCCATAGCAGGATAGTAAGAATCTTGCAGTAATTGGTGACTTAAGCACTACAAAGTAACAGAGCTCCTTGTGAGAGTTTGAAAGAGACCATAAGATCAGAATATCTCCAGGACATTACGAAAGAAGCCTCACAGAATGACACTAACTTGGTAACTTTTGTCCAGAGTCCAGTCCTTCCAACATCATAAAACTGATTCAACCCAGGCAAGGTACCTGATGCTAATTAAGTTCAGAAGAGATTAAGGGATACACGCCAGAATGGTCACTGATTTATAGCCAGGCTATCTGCATCTAGTCACCTGAACATTACACACCCTTTCTAGGGCATCTCATTCATGTGACATCTGAAAGGCCAAAATAATCATATAAAAGTTGCTTGGTGAACATGGGATTGAACATAAAGTGGCTAATTACAGTTATAGTGCAGCTCGCTTAGCCATGATGAGGCTGCAGAGCTATCACTACCATGCCAGTATACCTTCCTCCAAGGGAAACAAGTATTCGTGCCACGTCTAGCACCCTGGATAAAACTGAAAACACAATGATCTCGAGCTTTAGGCTTTCCTTTTGCATGCTCTAGGCTAACTCTCCATCCTGCTCTGTTCACTCAAGCTCTATAAACAGGCTATAGTACCGATGGTTAAGTTTCCACTTGCTATATTACAACCACGTGTCAGGTCTTCACAAGATGATAGTCACCTTCACTAGATCTGTGGGTATTCCAAAATTACTTAGGTTCAAATTTATAGTCAATATTTTGATTTATGTAACCAAAGGTGACTAATCACATCATTGTATATAGATTTTTAAGCTTAACTTTCAGAAAACAACATAATTTTCTTTATTCCAAATTTCAGCGATCTACTTCACTGTTACTACAATGTACTGCTAATACTGCCATAAAAAAGGGAAGAACACTTTCACTGTTAGGAACAGGCAGTGAAAAGCTGAAGACAGAAAAAGGAGTAAAAGCAGAAAGAAGATTCTCTGAACCTTAATAAATTTCATTATAGTCTTTTTAGTCATTCTTTCAAAGTAAATTTATTGACAGCCTATTATGTGCCAACTGCCATGCAAGGTGGCAGGATATATAAAGATTAAGACACTCTACCTTTAAACCCAAAGTCTAGTAAAGAAGAGATATTACTTACTCTTATCCCAGCGCTATGAACAACGTGTAAGGTTTTGCAGGGGTTCAGAGGAGAAGAGAAGATTCATAAAAGAAGTGATGTTTCATTTGGTTCTTTAAAAAAGGCACTTTATAGATAGAGAAAGGGGGTTGATGGGCATCCTAGGTGAGGCAACTATATGTACCTATGAATGAGGATGACAAGCTTGGAACTCTGTGTAGCACAAAGATCTGTGCATTGAGAGATGAAGCTGGAGAGATCGTGAAAGTCTTTGTAGGTAGGTCATGCAGGGGACTTACTCAGTTAGGTAATGGAGACTCAGCAGAGGTTTCAAGGCTTTAGAGTAACATGGTTAAATCTATCCTCAGAGCAGTTTGGAAAAAGAACTGGAAAATTCAGATAAATAGAAAGAGAAAGACCCGAGTTAGAGGAACTAAGAGAGACCTGTTAGAGGCCAAGAGAGAAATGATGAAGGCTTGATCTAAGAGAGTGGCTGAAGGGACAGAAAAGAAAGATTAGAAAGTCACTGGGAGGTACACTCAACAGAACATAGTACCTGACTGGATTGGGAGGGAGAAAATGGGAAGACTCAAAGATGGCTCAAGTCTCTAGGCTGGGTCAAGAATGAACAGTGAGTGATGCTGTAAATAATAAAGATGAGTATGCAGTAATGACAGGTTGGGTGGGACAAAGAGAACATGACGCTGGTTGCAGACATGTTGAGTTTAAGATATTTGATAGACTTCCAGATGGAGATAACTAGAGGGCAGTATAACATGTGATCCAACAGAGAACACAAATGAGGTAAACAAACAAACAAACAAAAAACAAACACAAAATACTAACCAATCTGAAGATGATCAAGCTCTGGTGTAAAGAGTCCAGCAGGATAGATTTTGATCAGAAAGTAGATGTATCTATTATTGGGAAAGCCTGGTTCCTTGAACTCTGAGAGTAAGGAATCAGACACAGGTGTATATGGCTTCACTATTTCAGTACCTAGAAAAAGTCACGACAAAGAAATTCAATTCTAAAAATCTAAAAAGCTCTGAATGAAGATAAAACATACAAATGTTATGATGAAATCAGTATATACTGAAAACTGTACACCTAATGTTGACATAATTCTAACTATATATTCTAAATGTGTATAGTACAGATATATATACCTCAAGCCAATATGAGCTGAAATAAATTTAACAAATCAACATTTTATCCATAATATAAACAATCTATTTATTAAGTGTGGCATAAGACTGGGATTTATATTAATAAACTCAGACAATCAACTATTCCATCAGCATATAAACTTTGTAGGTCACAATAATAATGACATCAAAAGTTTACACAGAGATTTAAGAAGGTACTTACATAATAAATTTTAATTATACATCAAATTTTTAGCAATGCTTACTGATTTGGGTTGGAGAAAGGGTAGAATTTCACATTTTACGTTATAAATTTTAAATTGTTTTAATGTTTAATACAGTATATATTGCTTTTGTAACTGAATGAAAAGATTATTAATCCAACTACTTTTAAGAATATAATATTAAAATAGGGTAAAATTAAAAATTCATGTTATATTTTAGCTAGCAAATTCCAAAGAGAGAGGAATCAACACACATTTGAAAGACCACAACACTACACATGGCTGCTTGAATCTATCTGGAAATTACAGTACATTGACAATAACTGCACTGGGGAAGATCCCAGCTGTTGAAGGATGGCATTAAATGATGGACAGAAAGACTTCCTAGTGCCATCGTGACAGACCACACCCACCAGATCCTGGCTGGCAGTCTATTAGACTGATTACTGGAAGCACCATGACTGACATGGGAATGTTCCCTTTTGCAGCTTGAAAAGGCCAAGAAAATGTTAGACATCAGTAAGAAGGGTATTTAAAACAAATAAATGAGGCAATTTTAGAATGAAAAAGAGGGCAAAATAATTCACACAGTAAGGAATACATTTACAGATCTTCTTATCCTGGTGGCACATATAAGGAAATCATTTATAATCATCCACTCATCTTGAAATTTTATCAGTTCAAGTTTATAAATGACACAACTGCAAGTGGCCTCTAAGAGATGCTGGTATGTGTTTCCAGGAGTTGCCTTCACAAGGGGCGTGTGTGCACTCCCTGCCTCTTTAAGGCTTTGTTAGTAACAGATGACAGTGCTGGTGGAGCCATCTCTGTGACTAGTGGCAATTTCTATGGCACGGCTATAGTTTCAACATGTAGGAACACTGTACCCACAAACCTAGAATCTGGCCATCCCTAAATCTAGCTGCCCAAAAGCACTTAATAATAACCTAAATGGGTCCTTCCTAAAGCGATCAGTAGTGATTTTGAACTGCTTATAAAAGAAGAAAATGTTCCCCAAAGCCTCTACTTGCCTTACCTGTAATAGTTAGCTTGAGGTAAACATGTTGCCCAATTGGCACCTGAAGGTGAGTGCTTGGTGGCAGCATCAAGCAGAAAAGCTTCGTATCATGAGTGACATCTTCCTTGGAAATTAACTGGCACTTTCTGTAGTACAAACCTAAAAAGTGATTCATTTTCTCTTAGTGATGAATAAGTGAAGAAAGAATAACACTAGACCCACTAAGAGAAAGCACAGACTCAGCTCTTGCTCTTTGGTTGAGTCTGAATTTCACTAAAAGGCCTATATATTTTTAAAATTAATCAGTATTTTGAAAATTGTATAGTGTTAATTTTTTCCCATTTTATTTCCGGAGATACCTATTTTTCTAAAACCTTTGAATATTTCCAAAATTTGAAAATAAACTATAGCCCTAGCCAGTTTGGCTCAGTGGCCCGTGGACCAATGAGTCATGGGTTCGATTCCGGTTGAGGTCACGTACCTCGGTTGCGGTTCGTCCCTGGTTGGGTCGTGTGGGAGGCAACCAGTCGATGTGGCTCTATCACATCGATATTTCTCCCTCTCTCCCTCTCTCTCCCACTCTATTTGATAATAAGTAGAAAAATATCCTCGGGTGAGGAACAAAAAAAAAAAGAAAATAAACTTTATAAAGTGAGCATTATATTCCTCGATCTGTTACTATACCATGTTAAAATTATAAGAAATTAAAATCTAATTTACTTCTTCTTAAATTCATTTCTAAAAAATAATTACATCTTTTAAAGCCTTATATTAACAAAATATATAATTAAATTATATATGTGAAAAATATTTGACAAGCAACAAATCTACACTCTAAATTCTTTTCTTATAGAATGGAAAAGTTCTGAGACTCAAGTATCGAAAGTTTAATATTATTAGCACTATTAAATAACTAGAAATATTTCTTTGATAAAGGCTGGAAAAATATACATTCTTATGTCTCTATGTTTGTATATATGTATTATATATGTATATGAATTACAGAACATTTTAACTGTCAAAAAATGATTAAAACAAAAATACATTTAAGGGTGTAAGTATTGATTATTTAAAAAATCAATTTAAGTAAAAAACTGAAGATGCTAGGTTTGTGGTACTAAAATACAAATAAACAAAAGGAATCAAGTAGATCTATAAATACTAGAAATATTTGAAATTAATATCCCAAATTCAGAAAATATTATTTGTATACAGAGCAAAACAATAGCACTTGGGTTAGACAAACTTGTTACAAAAGTTCTGAAAGCATTCAGATTTTCACTTGTAAATTCCCTTTTGGATGTAAACAGCATACCAGAATACAGTGATGATGGTGGCTGTTTCACTGTTTCCTCTCTTATAAAATAGCATTTACCAAGATGTACCAGAAATCAACCCTGAAAAAACATTTCTTATCTTAATTATTCTCTCTCTCTCTCTTTTTTTTACCCTAAAAAAATTTATGTGTCAAAAGATTTATCCAGATCACAGGACCTGAAGGCCTAATATCAAATAATAACTAATGATTAGTGAAAAACTAAAATTCACAATCCTAAGAAATTATTTTGGCCACCGTTTCATCCAATTTCTCTTTTTTCCTTGTCCCTTCTCAAAGACCCCAGTCACTAAATCTTCTCACCTGTACCATGGCAGCTTGGTTGCATGTAAGTTTAGAGAGTATCGCTGTACACAGAAACCCGAAGCAGCATTCAAGTCACCTCATTTTAGTGCCAGGGTATAGCCGGGACCAGATTACAGCTAAAAGTACTTCCCTAAAATTATCCTGGAGGCCTAATCCAGTGCAGGACCAAAAAATGATCAGAGGACATAGGCTCACCCACAAGGAGACATGAAGGTTCAAATGATCTCCTTATTACTTCTAGACTTTTCTGGGACCCAGAGTGAGACTACAGAGACTCACATACTACATGCCTAAACATTTACGTTATAAATTAGATGAACAATTGTTAAATAAAATTATGTTCTATGCTGTATCTTGAAATACACCTTCATCAATGTCCTACGAGGCCAGGTTCAAATTTTGGATTCTCGAACTCCTCAGAGTGCCATGCGGGAAGATGGCAGAGGGACGAGAGCTGCACCACACTGACTGTCTATGGCCTGCCCCTTCTCTTCTCAGCCCTGGCTCTGGCTGACACTAAGTAAAGTGTGGCCACGCCAGCCCTAATGTTCACGCTCACCCAATAGCTCTCCCCATAAACAGCCTAGGACAGTCCTTGGATAGAAGTGGATTTGGGGCCATTTGGGTAGGGAAATCTGGGTTCCAATATCTGGAATGCAGTGTTGAAGAAAGAACGTGAACTGCAGGTGGACATTTCTGGGCCTTGCACACTCCTCTTCCTCTGGAGGGTGTGGCTGGAGGAGAGCCTCTGTGGAGTTCTCCATGTGGAATCCAGGGTGGGGGCCCCTCCAGCCCAAGTCTAAAGGCTGTAGTGCTTTCCTCTAATCAAATCTACTGCAGGCCTTCCTGACAACTTTACTGGTGGATGAAAAGGTTCACCTCCTGACGTAACAATTTCATGTCAACTCCAGCATTTGCCAGAAGGATCTGCTACAGTAAGTATGTATCTCTTCCACTATTCTTGAAACACAAGGAAACTGTGGGTATTACAGTGATTTATGGGCTTTCCTTGCTAGAGATTTAACACCACTGAGATCATTTCAACATCTTTCCTACAAAAGTTTGCTATTATTTCCAAAGAACATCCTAACTATGGGTTCTAAAAGTTTTAAGAAAAATTTTATAAAGTTTTCATATTTCAATCGGACTGAGGAGAGAGAAAACTATAACTGACGCATATGAGGGAAAAGGTGTAGAAATCAGATGTGCTGCTACTGCAGTCTGGACAATGCCATTATTTAAGTGTCAGGATTTTGGCTTTGTAAGCATAAATAATTACACAAGAAAATGTGAAATTAAATTCTATACTTGACATGAGAAAGCACTGCATTAAAAGTCTTCAACTTATATGCTTATTTTCAAACTAAAATTCCTTTAAGCTAAGAAATTTCAGTAGGAGGAAGCTAGTATGCTAATCAATAATTTTAGTAATCTGTACTGAAAACCTAAGAACCACGTGATGGACTAAACATTTAAAGATACGACATCAAGTTAATCATAATACTTTGATGATATAAGTATTTGGCTTTGCTATAGTGAATAAAATAATCTACAGCTTTTGTCCTGGTTTAAGGAGGGACAAGGACAGAGAAGAAATTATCTTTGTTAATTTAGTCAAATATTTGAAAATATCCCCTAAACTCTGAGTCATTTAACAAAGTAGAAAACCTAATTCACTGAAAAATATGTGCATGGCTCCAATTTCAGACAAGAAAGCTAAAGCTTCCTATGGTGGCTCGGGACTCAAGGAGAAATACATGGTGGCGATAAAGAGTTCATGGAAAGCCTTGGGAAATTATAGAGAAGAATAATTGAGCAATGTTCATTCTAACTATTTCTAAATGGAGGTCAGCCTTGGTTCTCAGTATCATTTATTTCTTGGACTGGCTTTTATTGGGGCAAGAGATTTTACTTTAGTATCTCTTTTCATTTCTATTGTTTTTTGCCTAATCTCTTCGGATCTGTTAGATCATACTGTTATTGCTGTATATTCTCTATCCCTACTTAACACCACAAAATTCAGACCTCTCGCTCTGGTAAAATTAATCTATTTAACCTTTCCCACACATGACTTACATTTTTTCCCCCTCTACAACCTGCAAAATGTCTAATACAATAAGTACCAGTAACATTTCGAAGCTCTACCTGAAAGCCTCTCATATATTTTGTAATTTTTTCTTAAAGCTACTTTCAAAACATTGCTTCAAATCCACCTCCTTCAGTGAGTTATTCAAGGTCAAATTCATCTGCATTTGTTTACTTGAGATTACCTCAGAATATGCTCAATTTGTACTATATAACTTAGTCTGTTTCACTATAAAAGTATTCTTAAAAAATTTTTTTTTTATTTACTGATTTGAGAGAGAGAGAGAAACATCAGTTTGTTATTCCACTTATTTACTCATTCATTGGTTGATTCTTATGTGTCCTGACTGGGGATCAAACCTGCAACTTTGGTGTATCAGGACAACGCTCTAAGCAACTGAGCTAGCTACCCAGCCAGAGCCAAAAATATTCTTCAATCTCATATTTGTGGATGGTTTTTCCTCCACCTGGAAAAATAATTTCTGATGCCTTTTATTTGTTCACAGTACCTAAAATAGCCTTCTACATATAATGTGTACTCAAAAGATGGCTACCTGATAGTTTTCTGAAAATTAAAATATTATCCACATTTTCATAATTTTAAATATTTAAAGACAGTAAACTGAATACATGCAGTTAGTTCCTTTTAACACCCCCACTCCCGAATAAAAGCAAAGATATTTTGTGTGTGTGTGTTTGGTTGTTTTTTAAGGCACAAGCCTGCAAGGACAGAAGATCAAAAGTGTTAAACAGCAAGAAAACTTTGCGAGCTGTGAAGCCAAAGAGATGATTGATAACTGATATAGCAGACTCAATAAAGCTGATCCTAAGCTAGAAGTACAGAAAGCCGAGAATCAACAACCCATTTGTAATACAAGATCCCTTTAAGGCTCAAAAATGGGCAGGAACAAATACCTCTGGATCAGAATGAAGGCAGAGCTAAAACCACTTTCTGGAAGTGGTTTTAAGAAGCTTAGATGCCCTCCCACCCTCAACTTTCCTGAAGTCTTCCTCTGTTTAGCAGAGCTACATGACTGACCCTCTCTTATTCTGGCAAAACATTCGAAGTTGCTCTCCAGAGAGGATAAAACATAGGATCTCTGAATGTGGGTAATATGTTATAGGCTGAACTGTGTTCCCTCAATTTTTATATGCTAGCATCATAACCCCAGTACCTTAGAATGTGACTATATTTGGACACAGAAAAAGAAAATTACATAAGTTTACAGGTACTCTAGCAATGCCCCCAAACACACATCACTTCTGAATTGTTGGGTGTAAGGTAGGAGAATGTTCACCCTGGAGACTCTGACAAAATACTGGCATCAGACTTTCCCAAAGAAATGACCAGCCATACAGTGAATACATTACTGCTGACAAGCCATACCTACATGCATAGTTTCCAATCAGCTTTTAGAGTTCCACCCTGAAATATGAGCAGAAGATAGTCAAGGATAAATAGAACTTTAAAGAAAGCATCTAATATATATATTTCTAAAAAACTTTAAGGACACAGAGATAACACAGAGAGAAAAAAACTCTAAAACGCTACAGTCATTTTTAGAAAGATAAGAGAAGCTAATAAGAATAGGATACTAAAACAAAGAAATAAAAATCAAAAGAGGTCTTAGAAGTTAAAAATATGAGAACAGAAATAAGTAATTCAACAGAAGAGCTGGAAGGCATAGCTGAAGAAATCTCCCAAAAAGTAGAACAAAAGGACTAACCTGAAAATGAGAGAGAAAAGATCAGATAATTAGAGGACTGGTTAAGGAGGTTTAAAATGAGAATACTTCTAGAAAGACAAAAAAGACCATGGAGGGAAGAAAAATCAGTATTTCCAAAAACTGGGGGTCATAAGTTTCCATAATAAGGATTTACACAAAAGGATGCATATCTAGTCCAGGGATGAAGAGAGCCCCACACTAAGGCATATCAAATTGTGAACCTTCAAAACACTTGGAACAAGGAGAAAATCCCACCAATATAGTGTGTTCACTCTGAAAAGTCATCAAGTAGAGCACTTATAACATGTACCCTTTTCTATAAATATGTTGTTATACTTTGATAAAATGCTTAAAAAATAAAGGAAGTGAATGAAGAAATGAGATGAAAAGAAAATGAATTATATCCTTTAGGAGTAAACTGAGAAACTGGTCTAGGTAAGCAGAAAAACACTAAACATGTCTTTTTTAATAGAAAACAATTAGATGTGTATACGAGGCATAAACTTAAACTCGCTTTGGCGCCTTTTATCAAAGGAAGCCTGAAGAAGTGAATGGTGGACACCAAGCTAAGCACAAGTGGGCTTCTCCATTCAGGTACCATTACCTAATGACTGTTTTGCCTAAACATTAGATAGTAGAATCTGAAATGTAATCTCTGTTAAAAAGAAAAAAAAGGTGTACCATTTCAACTTTTTTTCCTTTTCATTGAATTTATTGGGTGACACTGGTTAACAAAATTCTACAGGTTTCAGGTGCACAGTTCTACAAGACATCATCTGTACACTGTACTGTGTGTTCACCAACCCAAGTCAAGTCTCCGTCCATCACAATTTATCCCCTTATACCCTCCTCCCCCTCCCACACCCCCTCCCCTGGCAATCACCACACTGTTGTCCAAGTCCATGAGTTTTTTTTTCTTTTGCTCAATTCTTCTAACATCCTGCAGTCCCCATCCCCTCATTTCAACTTTTAGAGGGAGATACAAGGACCCTTTCGCTCACCCCAAAGTGGCTTTCCACACTCTGGAACAAATGCGCCATTAACACAATTTCTTAAACACAGGACTCAAAATAACAGCACAGCATACCTGTATCTTTCTTTGGAACAAATGAATTATGATTCTCCAGGGGATGACCAAGACAT
This sequence comes from Tadarida brasiliensis, assembly GCA_030848825.1. NCBI lineage: Eukaryota > Metazoa > Chordata > Mammalia > Chiroptera > Molossidae > Tadarida > Tadarida brasiliensis. Next base: position 47,313,498 of record CM061262.1, on the reverse strand, counting down.
TCCCAAGAAGTATTCTCCTTTTTCTTTAGGACAATCTCTATCTTTCCCACATTGTGAATAACCCGCACTGAAAAAAATATAAATTTCATTTATGTTCACTGATACTAAATATAAAATTTTACTTTAAAACCAATCTTTCTCAAACAATCTAAATGTCCCAATCTGTATGAATGGCACTGATAATTAGTAAAATAAATAAGATTTTGTGCATATTCACCAAAATTTTTATACCTTATATGATGTTAAATCCAGCTTAATTTATTTCAGATTCACATGAACTTTTTTCAAGCTAATTCATCAAGGACCAAAATAATACGTATTGCTAGTTTTCATACAAGCTCAAATATAGCCATGGCAACTAATTAACATGTAGCTAAAAAGGGGCGAGGGGTTAATATACACATTAGCCATTGAAAGGACCCATAAAAGCAAATTTAATTTGCGTACTTTTAACATTTTTTAGTTGGTACCTGAGGGGTTCTTATGAGTGAATTCAAGAGACCAATACTGAGCCTAATAAACACAGAAACTGCCTCAGTAGAATAAGTCCCTATAAAGTGCAAGTGAATCTTTGATAATTAAAAGCCTTCTGTATTATCTTTATTTTTGAATGAGTAAAATAGTTTAGAATATATGGGTAAATTAATAAACCACAGACTTCTATACATTGATTAAATTTTATGTATTGAATGTGAGTTTAAAGACCTAAAGTATAGTTCATTTTGTCTTTAGAAACTATCTGTTCTCCCTCACCACAAACACAAAATTTCATAGCAATTTAATAACTTCTCATAATAGTCAAATGAATTCAATTCAATGAACACTGATCTGAAGCTTACCAAACATAAAAACATGTTTGTGACTTTAAAGAGCTAAATTTATGCAATTTATAGAGTTACTATGGTACATAGAAAAGGGGAGACAGAACCAGTGTAAAGTATTCTGACAGTATTTTAAAACAAGAAAAAAAAAATATATATATATATATACAATGGAATATCATTCAGCCTAAAAAAAGAAGAAAATGCTGCCATGCTACAACATGGGCAAATCTGGAGGACATTATGTTAAGTGAAATAAGCCAGAAAGAGAAGACAAATATGACATGGTATCTCTTCTCTTATATATGGAATCTTAAAAAACAAAACAAAAGTGAACTTGTAGAAACAGAGAATGGAATGGTGATTGCCAGGAGCTGAGGGATAGGGGAAATTGGGAGGGGTACTACCTTTCAGTGATAAGATGAATAATTTGAGAATCTAAGGTATAACATGATGACTATAGTTGATAATACCATATAGTATAATTGAAATTGGCTAAGAGAGTAGAACGTATGTTCTCATCAAGAAAAAAAAAGGTTAAATATGTGAGATGATGGTTGTGCTTATTAATTCAATTGTGCGAATCCTTTCACAGTGTATACCTGTATCAAATCATCATGTTGTACACATTAAATATGTTTTTATTATATTTAAAATAAAGCTAAAAAGAATCCCAAGAGACCACCATTCTATGAGTCTTCTGTTGTTAAAACAGCTGTGTAAAATCCACATTGTGTATTTATATGCAGCAATATTCATAATTTAACATGCTTTGTCAACATTAAACATTCAAATATATATACCTAAGAAAAATTTGTCTGGTCTAGTGTATTTCTACAAGCTGAATGTCAGGAGTAGGGCAGAGATAAGGAAGAAGACTAAAAGGGAGATAAATTTTTTTCTAAGAAGAAAAAGGAAGAATAAAGAGATGGAAGGAACAAAAAGAATAAAAGGGGGAAAAAAACTCTGAAATCAGAGAGAAGAGTATATTTAAAAATTAATGCATTTTTTAATCTAAAAAAATCACATCTTTGTTTTGCAACAGAAATATGTACACAGGAATATAAAACAAATGCTGACTCCCCTTCCTTCATATATATACATGTATGTGTGTATGTACATATGCACGTACATACATAATTATTTTTTGTAAAACTTACCAGAAAAATCTTCTTGAATCTCATGGCTTAGCTCTGGAAAAAAAAAATATATATATTTAGTTAAAATCTAACTTTAATTCATACAGTTGATGAACATCATATAAGATCTTTTAAATGGTTCTTTAATGCACTATTTCAAATCTCTCAAGATAAGTAAAACATATTCTGAGAGACCAAAAGAAACTGTATACAATCAAAATGTAGAGTCAAATCATTTAAACATACTAAATACATTTCTTCATTTTTCCATAATTCTCTCCCTATTAATTAAAGAGTAAACACTCAGTTGCTCACAGGTGGTGACCCACAGTACTCCATGTGTGGTTCCAGACCGACAACCCTACAAACCAAGAAGAAAGCAGGGCAGGGAGAGAGGCACACATGCTCCGGCGTGTGCACGTGCACACATGAATAGAGGCCAGGCTGGGTCTAGCTCGGTTCTCCCTTTCTTACTGTTCTCTAAAGTTGAATGCTCATTCAGTTATTGAAGAGAGTTTACTGAACATCTATGTGTACCATGCACTTTCTAGGTGTTACCGGTACAGCATTTAGTGAAAGAGAAAAATCCCTGCCTTTATGGAACATATATTCCAGAAGGAGACACAAGAAATATTTTTAAAAACATCTGCTCTAAATTCCAGTGTTAATATGGTTATCTGGAACTTAAAATTTACAGCATTTTAGTCTTCTGATCCAATATCACTAACCAAGAGTTTCATATATATATATAATATATATATATTTTTTATATATATATAATATATATATATTTTATCCTCACTTGAGGACATTTTTCCATTTTTGTTCAGATAGAGTGGGAGGGAGAGAGAGGGGGAGAGAGAGAGAGAGAGAGAGAGAGAGAGAGAGAGAGAGAGAGAGAGAGAAAGAGAAACATCGACGTAAAAGGGACACATCAATTGGTTGCCTCCTGCAGGACCCCAACCAGGGCCAGGGACTAATCGTAACGGAGGTACGTGCTCTTGACCAGAATCAAACCTGCGACTCATTGGTCCACGGGCCAATGCTCTTAACTGCTGAGCCAAACTGGCCAGGGCAAGAGTTCATATTTTTTGAATGTGAAATTTTTGTGTGTTTTCTGTAAGTGTGCTAGATATATTAGCTACATGCAGTGTGAACAAAATTAGCCATAATATTTGAAACACAGTAGATGCTGGTACAGAGGTTTTATTTTTTTTTTTAATTATGACAATGCTAATGAATAATGTATAGACATCTCCTGTAAGAGGCAATTAACATTAGATCTCAGGCTAACAAAAAATAGGACAGGACATATTTCTAGCAGAAAGGTTGTAGGTTTGAGATTGATTAATGAATGTGGGGGTGGGGTGGATAAGAAAGAAAAACACAATTATCAACTCTGACCAAATTCAGGACTACAAGTACTTCATTAATATAGCAAAGCACCAAGCAGAATCCTGAGCTAGCTGAGATTTAGAGAATTTTAGTCTGTGTTTTACAAAAGTGAAATATTCTTTACATAAGAATTCATACTTAAAACAATTACAAAGATTATTTTCTTCTTGCTGTTGTTTTTTGTTTGTTTCAATTCACTTCTACCTTGCAATTAGAATATAATCTTCATAAAAGGAGAAAAGAGTGAAATCCTAGAGTCAAGCTCATTATGGATCAGAAATGGATTCAGAATCTGGTTTCTTTTATTCCAGATTTCAGTCTTGACTTTTTCCTTCTGACAGATCTGTAATCTCTCAAGACGGAAGTGAACTGTATGGTTGGTCTTTGACTATGGAGGGATATAAACAACCTTGTAGTCCATGCTGCTTTGCTGCAGCCTCTGACTTCCCTGTGACAGAGACGGCAAGAAACAGGCCAATGAAACTAACACGCAGTGAAAGGTGCGCAGTAGAAACATGTGACAGGTTTCCGGAGATTTGTTTGCAACAAATATTTCATATTATTATTGATTTTGATTACATCTGATTGTTTAAACTTGGGAAAGGTGAGGTTATACTACTATTTGCTAGCAATTTCACTAATATAAAGAAGTATCTGAAAAAAATTGATCAAAAATGACAAACCAAAATGATAGCACATTAAATATTAAACCAAAATAACAGCAGATAGCCCTGGCCTGGTGGCTCAGTTGGTTGGAGCGTGATCCTGTACACCAAAAGGCTGTGAATTTGATTCCCAGTCGGGGCACATACCTGGGCTACAGGTTCGATCCTTCGTTGGGGCACATACCAGAGGCAACCGATCAGTGTTTCTTTCTCTCTCTCCCTCCCTTCCATTCTCTCTAAAAAGAGATCAATAAAAAGAACAAACCTTCGGGTGAGGATTTAAAAATAAAAATAAAAACCAATAGTAGATAAAATATTTAGTACCTAGACTTCAGACCAAGTTACTGCCATACTTAACAGAAGCTGGAGTTCTTTCCACTAATAAAGAATAAGGTACTTACCAATATGTATAAGATATGAATAATCCTTGATGATCGTTTCTGCTCTAAAGGACTCATACTGATGATCAACTATTACTGAGTCTAATTTTAAATCCTTAAATAGAAAGCAAAAAGAGAAAGATTAAAAGGTATTTTTTTCCCCAAACTTCAACAGCTATACTTTTAAGATGATCAGGGGAACTTTACATGGCACTTCTTTACAGAACCCACAATATAAATAAACATTACTCCTGTTTTTTCTCTCCTACAGCACAGTTCTCTGCAAAGCACAAATTGCAATCTGAATTACATACCTGTCTGTGCGTGCTATGTACCTTACTCACTCATCTCTAAGCTCTAGGCATAAGGAACTGTATACAGAATACTGTTTGGCATCTAGGAGATGCTTAATAAATATTTATTGAATAAATAGTTTGGCAAAAACAATTATAATCAGACCAGGAGCCAATATATTTGTGTTCATTTTAATCTTTACACTATTGTGTGATGCTAGGCGAATTACACAGTCTCTCAACCTCAGCTAATCAAAAAAATAAGTTCACTAACAAATTTTTAGATGTCTCTAATTTCCACATAGCCTTGGTACAAGTTATTTGGGTACCTATCATTGATATCAATGATTTTCAACTGGTGTACCATGGCAGGCCTAACGAATTTTTAAAACATGCAACACTTATACTTGATCTTAGCCAAAAATAGAAACAGAGGCACAGATACATGGAACAGACTCAGATACCTGGAACAGAGGAAAGAGGGGGGAGGGGATGGGAGACTGGATGGAAGAAGGTGAAGGGATTAACCAAAAACATATATACATGATACATAGACATGGACAACAGTGTGGTGACAGCCAGAGTTTAGGAGGGTGGGGGCTAGATGAAGGTGGGCAAAGGTGGGGGTGGTGGAATAGGGATGGAAAAAGACTTTGCTTGGGGCAATGGGTGTACAATGCAGTGTACAGAAGATGTTTTATTAAGTTGAACACTTGAAACCTGTATGGTTCTATGAACCAATGTCACCCCAATAAATTCAATTTAAAAAAAAACAAAAACCCCATGCAATACCTGACTATTTAAGCAAGAAAACGGACCTCTTTTCCCTTAGATTGTCAAATAAAAAAATGACAACATCCAACACATACTAATACGTAGAAACCTTCCCCCTTCCCTTAGTCAACTATCCTCTGTGCCTCACTGATATTACTAATGGCTGTAGACCCCAACTTCCTTAGGCTCTGCCCTCTTGGTTTTAGACTGTACAATGAGACAATAACTAGAGGGAGTGGAAGGAGGGACGGGCAGTGCCTGTGGCACTCCTGCTACATCAGGCAGAGTGGCTCTTATGGAATGGCCAAATCATGCTGCAAGAGTCAGAGGAACTCACTTGCTCAGATGTGGTTCTGCTACTACAGAAGTAGCATGACTTCTCAGAAACCCCTAGCCGCTAGAAGTTGTTTTTAAATCCACATGGTTCCTCAAATGTGGGAACCTTGTCATTTGCTGCAGACTGTCTTTGGAGGTGTTATAAGTTGCCTGCTTATTTATCTAATTTCCCAGCTGGACTGTAAGCCCAATAAAAGCCAAGTCTCTATGTATCTGGCATATTCTTAGATCTCTGATATCTAAGAGAGCGCTGCAAATAAAGAAGGAGTTCAAGAAATAGTGAATGAATTACGTCCTGAATTTTAGTTTCAAGAGGGCACCTGAACCCCATTAATGGTTTAAGCATTGCAAGCCACAGCAGTACAGTCTCTCCTGTCTCTCAAATCACAATTTATGGTCAAGAAATTAGTTCTCATGGTGAAGTTAAATGGGATTCTCACTTTTGTCATCCATACTTTCAAAAAAAAAAAAATCATAGAAGGGCACATAAAATCCTTGCTAGCCAAGTTTTTTCTAAGAGGCTGTAGCATGGTTAAGAGCACACGCAGTAGAGCTGGCCTGCCAGGGTTCACAATGCTACATCTGCCACTTACTGTGTGACTTTGGGTAAATTACTTAATCTCTCTTTGTTTCCTTATCTGTAAAGCAGGGATAACAAAAGTATTACCTCATAGAGTTATTGTGGGGGGTTAATAAGTCAATACAAGTAAAGTGCTTAGAAAAGTAACTGGCACATAGCTAACACTTTCCTTTTTCTGATTTTAAAGATGTGTTTACCTTCTGTTTAGTATATATGACAATGGTGACTAAAGAGGCTGTTTGGAACCAGTCATAGCTGTAAAATATCAAGAAAAAAATGAATAATTATATCAACAATCATGTGCATCAATATATATTAAATCATTAAATGTCTAAAATCTACAGTGAGAAATATATTTTCTAGGCAAACTTTTTTTTTTCTAAATAATCAGTGGTCTTACCATTATATAACTGGCAATATTTTCCAAATTTAAAATACCTAGCCCTGGCTGGTTTGGCTCAGCGGTTAGAGCGTTGGCCCGTGGACCAGAGAGGCCTGGGTTCGGTTCCCGCTAAGGGCACGTACCTCGGTTGCAGTTTGTCCCCGGCCCCAGTTGGGGTTGTGTGGGTGGCAGCCACTCGATGTGTCTCTCTCACATCAATGTTTCTCTCTCACATCGATGTTTCTCTCTCTCTCTTCCTCCCTCTCCTTCCCACTCTATCTCAAGATAAATGCAAAAAAAAAATGTCCTCAGGTGAGGATAAAAAAAACCAAAAAACCTATACTTCCATGTGTTCCAATTTGGATTAAAAAAAACCAAAACAGGTATTTCTGACAAGACACTTTTTATAGATGTTACAGATATCCTTATTAAAATCTTCTTTTATCAGAGTAATAACAAAACACAAAATTTTTTAAGGAACATAATAAAACCTACATGCTTATAATTACTTCTATGTCTCCCTGTCATAAATATATTATTGCTCAAGAAATTCATTCATCAAGGTTGTTTACTGGGTAAACAATAAAACTAAGTCTTCTGTTTTGTAATAGCTATTAATCGAACTGATATTGGTTTTTTTACTTATTACCTACATATAGACACTTAAAAGTAAATCCTAGAAGAAGAATCCTTAGGGTATTAACTTATATAAAAATAATTTAACAGATTTTATATGAAATAATTTAACAGATTTAACAAATATAGCAGGATGCTGCTGATATAAAATAGAGGGCATCTGATAAGCTATTAACAAAAAAAATATATGAATTGCTTAATTTACTAAGATAATTGGAGTGTAATAAATACATTTGGAAAATTTCCATTAAAATTATTTAACAAATTAGATATACAAAACACAGGTTAAATAAATTATGGTATGGTCATATAATGGAATGCAGACAAAAATACTTTTATAGAATATTTAATAAAACAGGAAAACTGGTCATAGAATATATCACAATACCAATATTATCAAAAGAGAATAATATGAAAATAGGTATTATATGAGTCAAACTGGGTGGAATAAACCAAATATTAAGACCATATACCTAGGGTTGATGGGATTACAACTGATTTTTATCACTTTCTTTTGTACATCTCTGAATTTTCCAAGTTTTCTACCATTAATGTATATTTTATCATCAAAAAATACTTTGATAGTTTTTTTTAACTTTTGGTGTTTAAAATGAATCAAACTTCAGTATATTAAAAACTCATGTTTACAGAATAGCTCGTTCTCCAATAATGCCTGATAAATAAAGCACTACAGTTCCGTGTCAAAGAAGCATGACTGCCCTGGCCGGTTTGGCTCAGCGGTTAGAGCGTCGGCTTGCGGACCAGAGCGGCGGGTTTGATTCCAGCCAAGGGCACGTACCTCGGTTGTGGTTCGTCCCCAGCCCTGGTTGGGGTCATGTGGGTAGCAACCAATGTGTCTCTCTCACATCGATGTTTCTCTCTCTCCCTCTCACTCTAGCTGAAGCTAAATGTAAAAATATGCTCGGGTGAGGATAAAAAAAAAGAGAAGCATGACTAATACAGTAAGCAATAAATCAAACCCGTAGTTGTTTTATTTTTTTAATGTGTAGATGTTGGTCTAGAACTGATTTAGCTTTTAAAAAGTAAAACAAGAATGCATACCTTGGAGAAATAGGGCCTTCTTTGGCAAGTGTGTCTGTCACTTGGCTCTTGGGAAGCATGCCTTCATAAAGAAAAATAAACAAAACAGCCACAGTTCATCAATGTAGCATTTTTCCTTCTTTTAATCTTTCCAGTAAACTTCTTATTGAAATATTATAGAAGGACACAAATCACAGATGTACTACTCAATAAATGTTCGTAAAGTAAAACATACCCTTGTAGCCAGGCACTGTTTGCACCCCTTCCCGATCACCACCCCTGCAAGAGCAACCACTATTTTTAACATCTTGATTACTTTATGCCTATATTTATTTGACCTTTCTAAAAACGGAATAGTAAGATATGTTCTCTTTCGGTCTGGCTCTTTTTTTGTCCAGCACTAATGACATTACAGTTCTTTTGTCAAGTAAGCATGATTGATAGTAAGCAATAAATCAAACCTGGAGCTTTGAGATTTTATTCATGCTGTTGAATGCAGCAGTAGTTTGCTCCTTTTTATTACTTAGTATTACATCGTATGAATATACTAGAATTTATTCATTCTCCTGTTGATGGATATTTGGGCTGTTTTCAACTATTATGAAGAGTGCTGTTATAAATATTCTTGTACATGTACATTCTTAAAAAAATATATCAACATTTCTAGTAGGTATATCGGATGTGCATATGCTTAGCTTTAGTAGATACTATTAAACAGTTTTTCAAAGTGGTTGTACCAATTTATACTTTTCACCAGAAGTGTTTGAGAGTTCTAGCTGCTTCAGAACCTCACTGACATGTGGTATTGTTTTTTTTTTCCATTTCAGTCTTTCTTGTGGGCACACAGCAACAAAACATTCTTAAAGTCCACTAAAGCTGTGGTTTTCAAATTGTATTAGAAAACTCTGAGACATGGAAGAATTCTGGAGATTCTGTAAACATTACATTATTTTCCTCCCACAACAGGAGTGCACTGTTGTATCTAGAAGATTTTGTTTGGAAAAAAGAGTACTGCTGCTAAAAGACTTTTGAAAATCACTGCATTGATTATATTATTATTTCTCAAATTGCATAGGAAAAAATTTAATGTTTAGTCTCTGGTGAGTCTTGAAATTTTCGAATTAGAAGTCATGGTAATTATATAAAGTTAGAGTTGGGAGGCACCTTTAAGAGAAGCTAGTTTAGAGATTTTCAAGATTCTTTTTAGTTGGAGAATCTCGTGTTGAAGCACAAGCTTAAGTGCAAGCACAGGTGTCAAACGGCCGGGTTTTGGGGATGAGACTGACTGGGAGCCCTGAGTTCAGGCCTTACTCACTCAGCGTCCATCTCTTCCCATATAACTGCAGAATACACTTAATTTTCAGATAAACAAAGGAAGTCTCTGAGATGTGACATAACAAGGCCAAAGATACGAAGCAATTAGCAGTGATCCTAAAGAAGAATGCTCCACCACAAAACTACAAGTATAATACAAGAGATAAGACTACAATAATTAAAATGTATTCTTTCTAAAATGACCAAAAAAAAACCAAAAAACCAAGAAAAAAAAATCTTATTAAGTTATTTGAAGCCCTAAAAGAATATATACTCTTTTGGGAGCCTCACATAAATAAAAAAACAAACACATCATAATCTAAGAATTTCTATAAGAACAAGCTGTCAATAGAATTAATAAATCATTAGTCAATTTTGACCTTAGATAATCTGATTAGGGCCAGGAAATCTGGAATTAAGCTCAGTGTCAGCACTGGGATTTATGAAAAACACTGTTTCCTCCTCTTCAAATTCAAACCAGTACAGAAATCTGTCCTATAGTCTCATGAGAGAGCAAACAATTCCCAAACATTCTAAAATCTATACAGTACCATGCAAATATAAATTATTAGAAGAGAATATGCCATAGGCTAAATAATACACCACACCTTACACATAATATCCTTGGGATAAGTTGAAGGAATCAGAGATGAATGTGGGGTGGAGTAAAATAATTAGGTAAAGTAAGTTGGACTGAATGGACATTCTCCCTCTCAAAAATGCTGATTGATGGACTGATATCAACTTGAAGGGATGAAGAATCTAGTGGACTATACTAGTCTATCCCATTCAGTATTTTAAACAACTGTATGAATAAAGACTTAGAAGGCAGGTAGATCATATGTGCAAATACAAAGACTTACTCATAGACTTAAATGAGTCAGACATGAGAGGCACCTAATATAGCAAAAGTAGGTTTAGAGTTGTGAGTGTGTGAAACACAGTTTACTCTTGCATTATTATTACAATCATAACCTGCATGTCTTGTCCCCTACAACTGTAAACCTACTTTTGCCTACCTGTATGTATGTGTGTGTGTGTGTGTGTGTATAAAACAATCTCAGAGATCTAAGGTCTTAAGAGGTAACTGTGCCAGTCAGACCACTGTATGCTATAGTCCATTTTTAGGGCCACCTTTAACTGAGATATTAGTTAAATGCAGTGCATCTGAAGCAGGGCAATAGGAAAGTAAAGATTCTGGAAGCCATATGTGGTGGGAAATGAAATGCCCAGTCCATCAGTAATTAGTCGTTAAGTGAAGGTTGTTTGTATAGTATCACAGAAGAGCCAATCATCAGATGAAATTTAAGATCAGTGCCTCATTTAAGCAGTGTTATACTATTGGACAAGCAACTTCAGTTGTTACATCACAAACGGCATAAATTAATCTACAATACAAACTATTTTCTCTAGTTATAAAAATGTAACTCTTCTGGCAATCTAGCTTATTAGCTGAATTTCTAAAACTTTCTTTTGCAGCGAGATAAAAAACCCTATCACTAAACATACATTAATATAGTTCAGTCATAATTCCAAGTAAAATTGAGTGATTGAAGAAGCCACTGCTGAGCCCAGAGAGGAGAAGGTTGACAGGCTATGGGCATCTGTACTCAAACACTGGAGGTGAGCTCACATGCCCGAGGGAGGTGACTTGTTCAGTCTTCTCCCAATGACTACAAGTCTTCAAGCAGAGGGCAGATGAACACATGTTCAGGGATGTCATAGAAGGGACTACTACTATAAGAGTAATGGCTGGAATATGGGATCTATTGAGTTCTGTCAAATGCTCTAAGTTTGGGCAAGTAAAGACATCATTAGTATAAAAAAAAAATCCAAATACCCCAGATAATTTGTGAAGCAATATTATACATAATCATGTGAGTATGATTCGTTTTTTACTATAAATTTATGACTTACCATTTAAGATTTTCTTTTCCTCATGACAGTCTGTACAGTGATTTAGAAAAAAAGTCATATAAGAATATTATAATACCAAAGAGAATATCAGTTGATATTATTATTATTTTTTTCTTTATTGACATTAGAGAGAGAGAGGGGAATAGAGAGATAGAAACATCAATGAGAGAGAACATCGATTGGCCACCTCCTGCATACCCCCCACTGGGGATCGGGCCCACAACCTGGGCATGTGCCCTGACCGGGAATCAAACTAGCGACCTCTTGATACATGGGTCGACGCTCAACCACTGAGCCACACCGGCCGGGCTCAGTTGATATTATTGATTTAAAGATATTAGCCCTTCTATCTTGAAGGGCTGTCTTCTAAGGCCTGAGAGAGAAATAAGGGCCCATGTTTCAAACAAGTTTCATCTCTGAAGATTGCCACACCATCTCTCTGGGTGTTTCTGTCTCACATTCACTGGGCTTTTCTCTACTTCTTTGGACATTTTTTCCAAATATCATGGTTAATTTTTTTTAGAAAGCATATTAAAACCCTATTTTTTCCCAGGTTATCATATTCTAAATTAGTAAAAATTAACCAGAATTAGACTACATTTTATAAATGAAACGCACATATTAATAACCCAAAGACCAATATTTTATTATGTTTCTCTTTTATTTAGGTCAATACTTAAAATCATCACTGTTACTCCAAATTTAAATGGCCATAATGTTGAAAATATGTTAACTTTCACATATATATACAATGCAATTATTAGTGTTACAAAAAAATTACCAGGTATTTTCAATCAACCAGGGAATCCTATAATTACCTCCATTTCATTCACATATCATAAAATAAACATGATTAAGGGGGCCAAATGACCAGCCTTTTTGTTCATTTTCCAAAACAATTTTCATAGCTGAAAGGAATCTTAACAATATATAGAGAAGTATCATGTGATCCTTTTATTTATGATTGAAAACCAGGTCAAGGACTTGAATGAAAACCACAGCTCTTGAACAGCAAAACCAAGATTAGACTTTATTTCTTCTGAAATTTAGCACCATACTTCTTACTATTAACACTGCTAGAGTTAACACTTACTGAAAACACAAAAGACCTAAAACCAGTTAAATTATACCTAAAAATGAGCTTTGTTTATCAAATGCCAGATAAAAATCTAGTCATTTCAATCTGCAAGGGATCGCTGATGTCCCCGCTTAGACACTTACTTTCATTCAGTTTCATCTGTCTTTGCTACTGCAGTTGTGATTATTTGTTTTATCTTAGAACAAACAGCAAACACGCAGTATCACAAATAAATCTGTTTTCAGTATACCACACAGCTGGCAGTTGGATGAATTTCATTTATCATGTAAAACAATTTGTTTTTAATCTAAGAGGCTCACAGATTTTGAAAAATTGCCCCATGTAATTAACTAGTTTCTAGTGAAAAATACGTACTTACTTCTTCCCTGATATGAATTGATTTGAATCTGTCAGAGTTTTCTGGATCCTGATAAATTAGTAATTTTTCCCTCGGTCTTTTTTTTAATACAAAAAGTATCAGTAGGAAGAGATCTTCTACTTAAATGATCTAAATTACCTTTAAAAACTCTACTATTACAGCTCTGTTCAAAAACTGAGTCATAGAAATAAGAAGACTATTTTATTTCTTTTTGCTATTAAAGCATGTAACATCGGAATCATTTTAGTCACATGAGACACATTCCTCTCTGACTAGAAATCTGTTATTCTGTCTTGATAACTAATTCTATCATCTTGTTGGCTCCATGGCCAAGAGAATATCTTTTGTCATAACGTTGTGTGAACTGCATCACCCTGCCTAGTACCTCTGCTTTCTGGAGAGGTTGGCATCGTTAGGAAGGCTAGCACTGTGATCTACCAGCATTCTACTCTTCTTTGGTAAGAGGGCAGGGTAAGGATTTTTAACTGTGACCCCAATCTAGTTCACCTCTGCTGAGTGGAGCCACAGACAGATCCCCTGGGATAAAAAAGAAAAGAAAAACCCTGCTTTACCAGCATGCTCATTTTTTAAAACAAGTATCTGTTGATCATCATCTTAACACAGATACTGACATAGTAAGAAACCATTTGGATAAAAAGTTAGGAAAATATGAATACATATTCAGTTTGCTTATACATGCATAAAGGTAATTTAGAAGAATTCACAATAAACGTAGCAATGTGGTTACCTTCGAGTGTGGTAGAAGGGGAAAAGGGTAGATGGGAGACAGGTATGATAAGGGCGTTTCTCATTCTTAAATTGTGTGAATGAACTACTTATTTAAATATTCAGTAAACACAATTAAAATAAAATGTCAGTATGTTCTTTTTAATACAATGTGATAAATGCTGTAAAAGAGGTATGGAGAAGATGGTATGAAGCCTACAGAGGGCAGGCATATGTACTTGCAAGGAATCTGAAAGACTCCACTGAGGAAGTAATGTTTTAAAACTATACAGGCATTTGTCAGAAAGGCCCTGAAGAAAACATTTTAGGAAGACAAATACCGAGCATTTATATCAGCATGTTTTACATTTATCATGTAGCTACATATCTCATCTTCCCTTCTCACTCCAAAAGGTTGATCTTAGTCACAAAGTCCAAAACATACCATCTGTGTTCCCTTTACTGTTGAGCCTTGCCAGAGACTCTTTGGCTCTTTACAACGTGTTTAACAACCATTTTTCTCTAGAAAATTCTTCCATATCTCTAAACGAAACTCCTCATAACACAACTTAGGCCCAATTCTTGATTTTGTTTCAAAAATTACATACTCATTTCTCACATCTTATGCAATTTAATATTTTTTATATTTCTTAACTATCTTAACTATCTTTACCTTTTACTTTCCTCTATCCATCTTTGTAATCATCTTCTGAATCATCTTTAAATGTTATACATTTCTCAAACTTCAAGGCCCAGAATTACTCCTTATCTAGAAGCAGTTTACCAGTAGCATTAAAATAAAGATTGAATAGTTCAAATACATACTCTGAAAAATGCCAGGATTAAACTCAGACAAGAGACTCTCTAGTCACAAAAGCAAATGAAGACAACCTGACAGAGATAACAAGTTTGTTCATTCTATAAAGGCCATTTCATCATGACACCCTACCCCTTTCCCTCCACTAGTAACTGACTTGCTTCCCCCCTCCCATCAGCCTCTGAGCTGGTGTTTTGCCCACCCACTTGAGCCCTGAATTGTCCACATTTTACCAATAAGGAAACTTACACTCTCAGGAAAGAGAAGTTTTACTCTATAGAAGCTGAACTTCCAGCTGGCTACCAGCCCACCCAATGCTGTCTTGTCTACGTACCAGCTTCACATACATATGCCACTAACACCATCATTTTTAAGAATAAAAAACTAATTCATATATGAGGGTTTCTCTACTTCAGCACTATAAAAATTTTGGGCTGGATATAGGAGTCTATCCTGTGCGTTATAAAGTACTTAGCAGCCTCTTGGATCTCCCCTCCACCCACTTGCGTGCAAGGAGCATTTAGCTTAGTTGTGGCAACCAAAACGTCTCCATCATTGCCAAGTATCCCCCAGGAACAAAATCAACCCCAGTTAAAGACCGCTGGCATATGCCAAAGGAAAATTGATTATGTCAAAGTGGATGACTTTCACCCTGGCCGGTTTGATTCAGTGGTGAGAGCATCGACCCGAGGACCAACGAGTCGCGGGTTCAATTCCAGTCAAACGCACGTACCTCGGTTGCAGTTCATCCCCGGCCCTGGTCGAGGTCATGTGGAGGCAACTAATCAATATGTCCCCCTCACGTCAATATTTCTCTCTCTCCCCCTCTATCTCTCTCTCTCTCTCTCCTCCTCCCTCCCTCCCACTCTATCTGAAGATAAATAGAAAAATATCCTCGAGTGAGGATTAACAATAAATGAAAATAAAAAAATAAAAGTAGCCCTGGCCGGTTTGACTCAGCGGTTAGAGCGTCGGCCTGCGGTCCAGAGAGTCCCGGGTTCGGTTCCCGCTAAGGGCACGTACCTCGGTTGCAGTTTGTCGCCGGCCCTGGTTGGGTCGTGCGGGTGGCAGCCACTCGATGTGTCCCTTTCATGTCGATGTTTCTCTGTCTCTCTCTCTCTCTATTCCTCTCTCTCCCTCCCACTCTATTGGAACAAAAAATGGAAAAATGTCCTCGGGTGAGGATAAAAATAAAAAAATTAAATAAAAAATAAATAAAATAAAATAAAAGTGGATGACTTTGATGAGGTGATTCTCTGCCTTCCAAAAGAAAGCACCCATGATTTCTTTAAGTGGTGGGCTTCTCCAATTAAATAACTATAGCCTTCAGTAAGGAAGTGTACATACAAGCCTCAGAATCCTTCCTTTTAAACTCAGGGTGTTAGAACAGCTCTAAACCCGTCTTTCACCTCTAAAGTATTCTATTGATCCATGGTTCTAAGTGATTTATAGTTATTAACTGCTTGAGAGAGTGGGCGTGAAAACTAAAAACATCAAGTATTAGAAAGCGTAACAAAGCAATGAGAAATTAAAGAAGAAACATTCCTGAGACTGCACTCTGCCACTGGAAAATATGACATTTTAAAAATGTGACTTATGGTGAATTTTTTAAAAGTACATTTATGATCTAGAATAGCACTGTCCAAAAGAAACACAATGCAAGCCACCAGTATAATTTCTAATTTTCTAATAACTACACCAAAGTAAAAAGAAACAGGTTAAATTAATTTTAATAATATATCTTTACTTAATACAATACATCCAGAATACTATCATTTCAACATGTAATCAATATAAAAATTACGAGATTGTTTGCATTCTTTTCTCATACTTAAAGTCTCTAAATGCAGTGTATACTTGATACTTGAAGCACATTTGTTTGTTTTGAGCGCTCGACAGCCACATGCAGCTACTGGCTACCATGACAGAAAAGGACTAGAGTAAGGGCAAAAAGTAAGAACATTTTTCAACTTTGCCAGAGAATGAAGAGTTCTCTGTAAATAAATTACCAGTAACTAAAGCTTACCTTTTCAAACTTTCTCCTTTTATTCATTATTGCTATCTTTGTAAAGCACAATACAGATGATAATATTTTTTAAACAAAGAATTATAAAAATCACACTGGTTGTTTGCTTAATAAGGATCCACTAGTATTACGTTTTAAATTCTGACTCTGTTGGCTTTTCTGTTTCTTTCCTAGATACCCAGACATTTCAACACTGCCACAGTAAAAATCACCAGAAAAAATGAAAACTATACTGCCCAACTGTGGGGATGCCCAGAAAATGCCAATTCTGGATCCCCCTGCATTGGTGTCTGGCAAGTCACCCCACCTAAAAGATGGTGTCATGGATCTGGTGCCCCCACCTCCACAAAGCCTCACCTTAGCAACCGTTTCTTCCCACCTATTCCCGCTTTATCTCTGTTTTCATTCTCTGTTCCCACTTCATCTGTTTTCATCCTCTGTTCTTATTTCATCCAGGAATGCTAATTGTAAAGCAAACACATACCCTGGGTTGCCAGAGTCAATTTATCCCATTACCACAGCATAATTACTAACAGAACCCTCTTTCATTGTCAAAATTGCCCAAGTTTGGACAGACACAGTTATCCCATCTAAGAGTCTCTGTCCATAAGTCTCAGGCCAGCAGAGTTCAATGATCAACCCCTGACTACAGAGGAAAGACATAGTGGTACTGTTAAAGCAACACTTCACCTCAATTATCACGGGCATTCCTTATTTCTGACACATTAATTCTTCCTCTTTAGTTGCTCTGTCCCTTTCACATGGTTTACTCATTCTGGTTAACCTGGAGTTCACATGGTATTTTGCTAGATTTTCAGTCTCTACACTGTTACAAAAACCCTATCCATTTACTTGCAATCAATGCTTTTTCTGATTAATAAAATTCTTGTCTTTTCCTAATGCCTTGCAAGTTGACTCATATCACTACCTGCTACTGGCCTCACCCTAGTAAAACATTTTTAATCCAAAAAGGTTTTATAGTGAAACATAGATTCACAACCCCATTCTCACATGTCCTATCAATAATAATAATACTTTTTTTTTTAAATCCTCACCTGAGGACATTTTTCTATTTATCTTCAGATAGAGTGGGAGGGAGGGAGAGAAAGAAACATCGACGTGAGAGGGACACATCAACCAGCTGCCTCCCACATGACCCTGACCAGGGCCGGAGACAAACAGCTACCGAGGTACATGCCCTTGACTGGAATCGATCCTGTAACTCTTTGGTCCACGGGCCGAAGCTCTAAACACTGAGCCAAAGTGGCCAGGGCAATACTTTATTTTTTATAGACACAGAACCATCTATCCTGGTAAAACACATTACACCACGCTGGTTTATACCTGATTAATTGTAAGGATACAGAAAGGAACAGAAAATGCAAGTAGCCTCAATACTCCAGGAGTGGAGGGGTAAAGGCAGCTACAACAGCAACAACTACTTCTACTACACCTCCACCACCTATTGCTTCTTATGCAGTAGGTGGATGGCAAGTATTATTTTATTTAATCCTCACAGTGACATTAGGATGTTCCACACTTAAATCCCAATCTACTGCTAAGGAAAAACACTCAGATCTGTTAACTGATGCCAAAGAACACAAGAGCTTGTGAGTGGCAGAGATGAGATCTGAAGCCATGTCAATCAAGTTTCTATGGACTCTGCTCTGGGCGATGGGTGCAGGATTCAGTGTGCAGATGATGTTTTGTTGAGCTCTAAACTAGAAACATGTATGGTTTTGTGAATCAATGTCCATTTATAAATTTTAGTTAAGATCATATCTCCTACGGGCAGTGAATTGGTGAACCTAGGAACCAATTATGAGGAGAAAGGGATTGATTGGTTTACAACAGTAAATTGTTTGGAAGAATTTCCAAACACTAAAGTTCAAACTAGTTTGGTTTTGGTATATATACATATGGCTTATTTGTTTTGTAGCAAGAGAAACAAAAAGAAATAATCCTTTTTTTGAGCATCTATTACTCTCACTGTGCAAGAAATTTTACTCATGTTAATTAATTCTTAGCCCTGTGAATCACTGCACAGATTAAAAAACAGAGGCTCAGGTATCAAAATTGGCCCGAAGATTGCATAGCCAATAAGTCTTGAAGCTAGGGTTCAAATCTGGGTATGCCTGTGTCATTTCCATACTGCTGATGCAGGCCTCTGGCAATAAGGCCTTCAATTACAAAACTCACTAAACCAAATAAATAGAAGACTCAGGTTGAAGAAGCCAATTTATTCCTAATTTGGGGTCAAAATTAGGAGTTACTGAAAAAACAAACAAACAAAAAAAAACGTACATTCCTTCCATAGTAAAGGATTAAGCAAACTATTCTTGCTACTCCTATTGCATGTCTAAAATTTTCAGAGTACTCTTCTGAACGAAGGTTAGGAGGTAAAGAGATACAGTAATCTCCAAAACCATGCAGATTGTAGGGCCACAGGTTAGAAGGTAAGGGAGAGGTTAAAATAAGTAGGTTAAAATCAGAACATGGGTTTTTCTATGGTAATAAAGCAAGGAGTGGAAAGGTTCAAGGAAAATGGTAGACAAAGCTGGGAGAAAAAAAATTACTGTATAGCTCTTTATATTTCCTCATTTTTGAGTCATGTGACTATATTACATATTCAAAATATCAAATTCTAAAAAACTACTCTAAAGGTGAACTTTTACCAAGTACTCTGACAAATCTGTCTATATAACAATAGAATAAAAGACTAGTGAAAACTAAATTAAGAGTAGAAAGTTCTTTCCCCTTCATAATGCTTAATCCTCACACTACCAATGTTCTCTCAAAACATGTCAGAAATTTAAGGTTCAAGTCATTGTTTCATTCTAAAGGAGAACTAAAGTAAAGTAAAACCTTTACAGTGGCTAGACTAGAAGGCCAGTGAAAATGAGAACAATATAGTGATTTATTTAAATCTATTTATTGAAATACAAGTTTAAAAAGTACATGTATGCAACAAATCAATGCCAGCTTAGCACTGGCACCTCTTACCTTTAGGAACAGTAGGTTTAACTGCCATTCTGCCAACCAAGCATTCTTTCAGCATGGATTCATAATTGACCCAACGATGAACCTGGCATAAGACATAAATGACAGAAAAGCAACATGAGATGCTCTGACTTTATTCTGAGCAAAACTGAACATTTTTACACTGCTTCTGAAAAATGAAGAAGCAGACTTAATTTGCCAACAAGTGAGTGACAAAAAGGCAGCATTATGTAGGGTAACAATGTTCTCAAAGTGTTGTCTATAGACCTGTGGAGGTTCCTGATGCCCTTTTAGACATTCATGAGGTCTCGATTAGTTTCAAAATATACTAAAATTTATTACCTTTTCCATTGTGTTGACATTTGCACTGATGTCAAAGCTCAATGGTGGGTAAACTGCTTTCATCTTAGCACAAATTAAGGCAGTGATTTGAATCATTACATTCTTCACCAGACCCACGGGAGGTGTAGGTGGGGATTTGGTTTCATTTGAGAACATCTTTCATGAAGTAGAAAATATTATTAATTTTCTTAAATCTCAACCCTTGAGTACAGATCTTTTTTATATTCTGCGTGACAAATGGGGAGTCCTCAAAACTTCTACTGCAAAGTAAGATGGTAGCCCTGTGGAAAAATACTTAGGCAATTGTTTGATTTGCAAACTAAACTGAGTTTTCATCTTGAAAGGCTGTTCATGATTAAAAGAAAAAGAATGACCTATAAACAAGCTGGTTATTCAGACTTAAGTACTGATAGACATTTTCTTGAAAAGGAACAAAGTGAGATTGTCACGTCAAGGAAAACAATTTAGGGTGTTTGTTGCCAGACTTAGAGTGGGGATTAAGTTTAAACAACCTTTCTGAAGGGAACCTTCTTAATATACAATAAAAGCCATAAAATATGCAGCTCTTTCATTAATTCATAAATTTACCTGAGAAAATACTTGCATATACACAAAGATACAAGTACCAGCATACTCATCACAGCACTACTAATATCATCAAAATATTAGAAACAACCTAAATGTCCAATTGTAAAAGACCAGTATAGGAAAATTATAATATTATTTGATAAAATACTATATAATCACTAAAATAATCAGGCCAAATAATTCTGATGTCAGAATCTTTATGTATGTTCCTGAGTAAATAAATATACACTAAAATAGAAGATATGTAAAGAAAATATATGTAATTATAAATGGTCACTTACTTATTAACATAAATTAAAATTTCATTTACCAAATATTTATGGAGCATCCAATAATATATAAAGCACTATCTCTGGGGCTATGGGGTTGGGTAGAATTTTAACAGATGAAGAGACAGAAATTTGTAATAAAGAGATTACTTAATATTCTTTGTGTAACTCAAATACTAGGCATGAATAAATTCTTAAATACTTAAAGATACAAGAAGCTTCACCACAATTTCTAGGATATAAAGTTGTTTACTTTTGTGGTAAGTAAAAGTCATAATTATTGAGCTTATTAAAGCAAGGGGAATGCAGAAATCTGGTAACTAAAGCATTGTTTAAACTGATAAAGAACTTTAGAATACAGCAGTTCTTGTGACTTCCCTTGTGACAGCATACTTAAATAAGGTCCATGTAACCTCAAAACATGGAGGAATACAAAGAGAATTAAATTTTACCAGAAATTCTTCTTGTGGAAGAGTACATTCAGTATCAAGAGGTTATAAGATAGATATAAAGTACAACCGACAAGTTTTCATGGAAATGAAAAATGTTCCCAAACTTTTCTGTTTGGCTTGCATTTCTAGACAATAACAAATATCAAATTACAATGAGAATTTTCCTTAAATCAGCAATAAGAACCTCCCAAGGAGAATGCTATTGTGACCAATGGGCTAACATGACTTTTCTCCAACCCAGGAAGGACATAAACAGCAAATGGGATTCTGCTATTTAAGCAGATGCATCCAAGTACATTTAAATATAAAACAAATTATATTTCTGGCATCCTAGTGAAAAAAATAAATCCTAAAATAGATGAGAAAGTAGGAGGAACAGAAATTAAAATTACGTTTGTTCAGAAGACACTCTAAAAATAACCCAATCTGGTTCAGGTATCTCAGATGGTAAAAACCCACTATATGGTTAATCGTCAACTAAAATACAAAATAAAGCGCATATGAGACAAAGGCAAATTTCTATTCTTTTTCAAGACTGCTGTTTCAAAATACTCTGAGTTCAGCCAATTGATAGTAATTAACATATTCTATACAATTTAAATAGTATAAAAACTAATGTTTATTTTTAGTAAGTATAAGGGGAAAAGTGACTAATTTATATATCTTTTGACATATACATACAGAATCTCTGCCAGCACTCTAGGAAAAACAAGGTTTTACTCATTAATCACCTAACTTTCTACATGATATGCAGATTAGTATAGCAAGACAAACTGATTATATAGCAATCCCAAATGAGAAGAGAGTAACAGCAAAGAAGCTAAGTGACTTTTGCTTTCCTCTAATCGTCACTGCCTCCCATAAGTCAGTCATCACTGCTGTCAAAATTGATCAAAACCGAGTAAGCAACTGCCCGCATAGGCAGTAAGCACTTCAGAGCAGACTCCTAGACACAGATATGACATCGTCTTCAAAATTTTAGTAAAATATTTCAAAGGCAAATTAAATGAACCATTATTACTTTTGAGCACCTTCCCACACTTCAAAATTCAAGCCAACACATCTAAAATTTACACAACTATTTTCTTTTTTTCTGCAACTATCACACTGCTAAATCTGAGAGTACCCTTCCATTGTTATACTGTGATTACTTTCAGCACCTTACCTGATCAAAAAGGTCTGTGCCATCTGACCCTGCTGCTCTCATTAGTTCATCTTCTCCACCAGGATGATACTCCATATATGGGCTGACATTATAAACATACCCTATGTCAAAGGAAGGAGAAATAATATCCTTAATGAAATTCTTAAAAATTGTACGAACTACAAATATAAGTTCCAATAAATTTTTCCAAATACATCCTATTCATTATGTCGAAGTATTAAGAATATAAAGGGTCTGAGATGTCACCATACTTGCAGGCTAATAAGTTAGCCTGCCACTTTCATGGGTCCTGTAAGAAAAAATGAAACTTCTAGGTCAGAGACAAAGGACAGTTTAGTACTCACATCAGCATGTGCAGGTTTCCTGAATCCCAATCCCACAGAGCTTTGTGGCCAGGGCCAGATAATACCTGCATACTCAATGTGCTATATAACAGGAGAAAAACCCTGAGCTTAGGAAACTTGATTCTTTGTAACGGGCATTAAGTACGCCTGCCCTTTGTTTTGAAGGGAGACATTAATATACTGAGCAGTAAGCAAACCTCTCAGAGGAAGACAATAACTCTACCACCATCCAAGGTTGTTCACTATGCAAACATCCCTGAAAAGACTGTCCAGAACAAAGACAGTCAGTGCCTCTGCTTGCACAATTCTCTCTCTCTCTCTCTCTCTTTTTCCCTCCCTCCCTCCCTCTCTGTCTCTGTCTCTTGTAATTCCACTCCATCATCTTCTATGCCTGATCATCTCAGGAAAGACAGAGCAAAGTGACTGGACCCTTAGGCATGCTCTGTGAAAGCAAGCACAATTATTTTCTGAAGTTGCCCAAGGAACAAAGAGTATTGTTTAGATCTTAATAATCCTTTTATCTTCCCAAAATATTCATTTAATCTGTTCATATATTTAACTATAGTATTATCTTTTCACAAAAAGAAATAGGGAACAACAAATAAAGAACAGCTCAATGAACAGCCTTACCAAGGAAGGGTGTTGCTTTTTAATCCTTAACTTGAAAACTAGATAATAGGCAAATACAGCCCTCCAGACACCTCATGAGTGCAATGAGAATAACTGGTTTTTCCTTTTTTTGTTTTGTTAATCCTTACCTGAGGATATTTTTGTCACTGATTTTTACAGCCAGTGGAAGGGAGGGAGGGGATGAGAGAGAGAGAGAAGAAACATCAATTGGTTGCCTCCTGCACGTACCCTGACTGGGGCTGGGGATCAAACCTGCAACCCAGGTACATCCCCTTGACCATGAATAGAACTCACAACGCTCTAACCATTGAGCCACACCGGCCAAGGTACAACTGATTTTCTTATATCTAGGACTATTCCCTCCTTATATGACTTCCATGAATTTAAATAACCTCAGATAATTTAGAATGCTCATCCTATATAACAATCTTGGAAGGACAGAAAAAGTTGGATTTCAGACCCAAGAAAGCTACTGCAGTTTTTCCACCAATTTAATTTTAGAAAATAAGCAAACAGTCAGGATTTCTTCATAAAATTGCTCATAGGCAATTTAGGCAACAAAAATAAGTAAATTCACAAAATACCTCTTTCAGCAGTCCTCAAAATAAGTCTGGGGGAAAAAAGAAAGAAAAAAGAACTGGTAGAGTCCGCTCCTTTCTCCTTCCCATATACCTTTCCCCACCAAATTTAGAAAGAATTTACCTATTGTTTAATGCTCCAAAATCCAAAGACCAAAAATGTCAGAGATAAGGATTAGGATCAAAATGATTCCCAACAGACTTTTTAAAACAGAGAACCCCCTTCCAAACAAAATAATTCCACACTCTCTCTGCTGCCAAACCTTGACTAGAGTTCTATAGTTTCTCTGGAACATGAAATCTACAACACATGATCATCTAACCTTCTGAATTTCACCAACCAGGAGGAAAACAAACAGGTAGCTTTCACATCATACCAATAAAGGCTGAAATGTCCCACATGTGTTCTCTGCTTCCTCCAAACTCTTTAGAGTGACACCTATCCTCTCGTAATCTTCCTTTCCTCTGATAGACTAGGATCCAGACCTAAAGAACGTCCCATCCTCACCCTGGCCTGTTTGGCTCAGCGATTAGAGAGTCAGACCAAGGACCAAAGAGTGCTAAGCTATTAATTTAGCAAAACCTAAATCCTAATAATAATATTAAGAAGAAAAACAGGCAGAAATAGATTCATGAAACATTATGAATGGTGCTTTTAGGTCATTTACATGGGTGACCTTCAGTGGCAGAGGGATATTTAGGGAGTGAGTCAGTCTGTCTATCTATCTATCTATCTATCTATCTATCTATCTATCTATCTATCTATCTCCTTAATGCTAATACTTTATTTTGTTCTGTATTTTGTTTTTTAAACGTTAACCAGGAATAGATACAATAAAAGGACTGACTACTGCTAAGAAGAGAAACTTAATTTCACAATATAGACATACACCAAATAATAATGTTGTACACCCTAATTTTATACAATGTTATTTTCAATTATATCTCAATGAAACTGGGAAAAACAGTATTTTTTTTTTTTATCCTCACCTGAGGACATTTTTGCATTCCTTGTTCAGATAGAGTGGGAGGGAGAGAGAGAGAAACATCGACGTGAAAGGGACACATCAAGTGGCCGCCACCCGCACGACCAACCAGGGCCGGGGACAAACCGCAACCGAGGCACACGCCCCCAGCGGGAACCGAACCCGGGTCTCTCTGTACCGCAGGCCGACACTCTAACCGCTGAGCCAAACCAGCCAGGGCAAAAAAACAGTATTTTTTTTAAAAGGATGAAGAAGGAGGAGGAGAAGGAGGAGAGGGAGAAGGGGGCAGCAGCAAGTTATTAAAATTAAAATACAACAGTTCAGTTAGGAACATATATCCTAATGTTTAAATACATCATTTTTAAATGTCCTAGCAATATTCAAGGGTACATTTTAGAGCTCATTCATCCTAGCAGAGGTGCTATGCAATTGAGAACACACATTCAAAACAACAGCTATACTGAGTTCTTTAAAAAATTTTTTTTCATTATTGATTTTAGAGAGAGAGGAAGGAAGAGGAAGAGGGAAACAGAAACATCAATGAGAGAGAACATCGATTGGCTGCCTCCTGTATGCCCCCCACTGGGGACTGGGCCCACAACCTGGGCATGTGCCCTGACCAGGAATCGAACCAGCGACCTCTTGGTGCATGGGTCAACACTCAACCACTGAGCCACACTGGCTGGGCTATACTGAATTCTTTAGGCAAAGTACTGGTAGTACCTGTTCTAGTATTTTCAACACTAAATTATCTTTTTTGTTATATGCCTGGAACTTTGAGCTCTCAAATAAGTTCTCAGAATAAAAATTACCCACTTTAAAATGACCACTCAGTGCTTTGTACTGTCAGAAACTTACACCGCCAATTCAATCACAGAATAACAGTCTTAAGACTGCGAGAACTCTAAAGGCAGTTGTTAGTCTGATCTCTCATTCAGTACAAGATTCACTTCTACAGAATCTACAGGCAGTCAGGTGGTCATCTAGAATCTGCTTGAACAGTACCAGCGTCTAGGAGCTCACTGCTTGTTTCAAAACGTAAAGGATCAACATTACTTTTATGCCTGAAAACTAAACTTGCCATTTTACACAGAAAGAACTTATTTCCATCTTGGCAAAGGCTGCTTCTAGTTTTTCACAGATACTTTGTATATTTGTTGTCATTTAAATCCCAACTGTTATTGATAAAGACCATGGGCATCTTACAATAAAATGCTTAAGTCTGTGTGTAAAAATTCAAAGAACCCACATGAAAACATGTAAAAGAAAATACATTAGTTGCCTAACCTAGCTAACAATGGTACTATGATTGTTAGTAGTCCTGAACTTCCTAGCAGCAAAAGCCAAAAGAGACATTAGTAACAGTGGTCTAATTTTCTGATCTTCAAAATCATTAAAAGGATACAAGCAAACAAACAACATAGAAAGAGAGAGATTCATTAGTTCTTTAAAAAGAAGAAATTCCCTTTGAGTGTTTGCTATTGATATTGTGAAGAATTATCAGTCCCTATGTAGGGGCCATTGATCACAACAAACAGTACAACCTAACACTATGCAGAAACATGCTTCAGGTAGCATTCCTCCCACCCTCCCCAGCCCTAGGTAACCACTAACGTACTTTCTGCCTCTTCAGATTGCATCTTTTGGGCATTTTGTATAAATGGAATCATACAATATGTGTTTTTTTGTGTTCGCCTTCTTTTACTCAGTACAGCATTTTCATAGTTCATCCATGTTGTTGCATATATCAGTACTTCATTCCTTTTAATGGCTGAATAACATTCCATGTGTGGATGTGCCACATTTTGTTTGTTCATTCATTAGTTCATGAACATCTGCACTGTTTCCACTTTTTGGCTATTATAAACAATGCTGCTATGAACATTCATGTAAAAGTTTCTGCATTGCCCTGGCCGCTTTGGCTCGGCGGTTAGAGCATTGGTCTGTGGACCAAAGAGTCATGGGTTCAATTCCAGTCAAGGGCACGTACCTCGGTTGCAGTTCAGTCCCCGGCCCTGGTTGGGGTCCTGAGGGAAGCAACCAATCGATGTGTCTCTCTCACATCGATGTTTCTCTCTCTCCCTCTCTCTCTCTCCCTCTCTCCCTCCCTCCCACTCTGTCTGAAGATAAATGGAAAAATATCCTCGGGTGAGGATTTAAAAAAATAAAAAAGTTTTTGCACAGACATATATTTTTATTTCTTTTGAGTATGTACTTAGGAGTGAATTTATTTGGGTCATACAGTCATCTATGTTGAACCTGTTGAGAAACTGCCAGACTTTTCCATTCTCAGCAGCAATGTGTAAAGGCTCCAACTTCAGAGCTCGTTTTTAGTCACTACTCCAACACCCCATAGAGAGGAAACACCTTTTCCCACCCACAGGACCTGAATCACACCACATTTCTCAGATAACTGAACTCAGAACTGGATCACAGCATACTCCAACTTATTTTCAACCTCCAGATCTATATGAGACAGTACAATATTAGACTTAAGTGACCTTTTGTACCTACCTATTTGATCTATCTCCCAGATGAGGCTCCCACAATTTTTCAGGTTAGGCAACCATACATGGGAACCCTAAGAGCCCTCCAGTAAGAAGTGACCTGCATCTCCATAGTTCAAGCAACACACTTACTATGCAATAATTTTTCACTTTTCCTTTGTCTTATTTTGTAAGTCAGAGTCTAAAGCATGGTTCAGGGGTGCCTGAGGGAGCTCAAGACTCTTTGGGTGGTCCAAGATCAAAACTTTTTCATAGTAATACTTAGATGCTATCTGCATATTTTTAAAAATCTCATTCTTTCACAAGTGTATGAGACTAAATACAGAAGGTGACATGGGAATACGGTTTTCCTCTACTAAGCCATACAGTAAAAATATTTGCCAAAATGTAAAACAATACCAAGTTTCCTCACTAATTTTTGTTTTTGTAAATGTGGTTATTTTCATAAGATATGTATTCTTTATAATATAATATATTATATTAATATAATATAATATAAGTTGATTTTAAACTTTTAAATTAATTTTAAAATTTTTATTCTTTAAATTTCTTAATTTTAATTTCTGAACAGAGCCATCATAAACAAAGCTCTTTGGGGCCTGCAGTAATTTTGAAAACAGTAAAGAGATCTTAAAACCAAAAAGCGAGAGAACTACTGTTCTAAGTAAATGTGGTATTTTTATAATTCAATTTTAAAATAATTGTTGCTTAAAAATTTAATCACAGATTTAACTTCAAAGCCCCACATTATATTCATTCAACAAAAAATTTTTTAATGCCTATTATGTATGTGCCTAGTATTACGTCACTATACTGCAGTATTCCTATTAATTTCATTAATCACCACTGTTCATTCTTTTGGCTTTGAAATAAATGAAGGTAAAAGCTATGTTCACATAATAAAAGAATGGCATGTTTCACTGTATTCAAATACAGATGCATTTTTGCAAGCACTGTGATTACTGTGCCATCTTGTGTTCAGTAGAGAAATTGCAGTGTTGTTTTTTTTTAACGGAAGCAGAGAATATTATGTGAACTCGTATTAATCAATTTCCATTCTGCTTAAATTAAAGACAAAACAACAACAACAAAAAAACACATTTCTTCGTTATTTAGTTTATGTTAAGCTAGACAATCACAGACACCACAAGGGGCATCTCAAAACCTAATGAAAGAAACAGACAAAAAACGACTATTTCATAATGCAGGGCAAAATAAAAAGGCAAATAACTGTGGTAGCAAATCATTGCAGGAAGAAGAAAGCAAATAAGGTTAAGTAAGAGGGGTGATACTGAAGGATGAGAGGATTTCCAAAATTACACAAAATATGGAGAATGGTGGAAGGGAATTCCGACTGTGAAGCCTGAGCCAAAGCTCAGAAGTTTGCAGCTTATTTTTGGTGACAGCATAGCTACTCAAAAGATGCTACGCAGGGCACGAGAGCTGTCCAAAAGTATGAAACACTTTTTATCTATGTCCTTAAAAGTCTGTTTTTTATATTTTTATTTCTTTTCATAACTCTGTATTGTTATATTATCTTGTGACTTCCTGGAATCCCAGGCTTTTTTTTTCCCCCCCAAAATTATTCCTCTCTTATGGCTTGTTTCTTAAAAGCCTTGCTCTTCTCCTGGGTAATTATCAGTTTAATCTACATAAAAGATAAAGTGATTCGGTTACACCTTTCAAATAACTCCTTCCTTAGAATTATGTCTCTGTCCCTCCCTGCCTGACTTAGAGCAACTTACCTAGGACATGTTAGTGGCAGTGAAAGCATGGAGACGGTGATATATAATTACTTTTAGTGCATTTCAATTCATTATTGTTTACATATGCCTATAGATTTTCTGGGGTAGTCCCAATTTCAAATATTTTTCCCAAAAGTGCTCACAAGTCACCCTAGTAGCCCAGAAATTCCAATACTTTGACACATTAAAATACATGTTACATTTCCAATGTTGGTTCTTTTAAATGGAATACAGTTCTTGGACAGGCCATATGTCCTGACACTGGGTTTGAAAACAATAGGGAGCTGAACTTTCTTTCAGTGTCAAAAAGAACATGCCTAGAAAAGTTTTCTCCAGTTACATCTTCGATTATTGGTTCTTTCCAACTGCTATGTTTTCTTTTTTAAGAAAGTAGTTCTTAAGTTGCATATTCCACCTCTATTCTTTAGGCTTTCTTTAGGCAGGAAAATATCTTTCAAGCAGGTTATCTTGTGAATTTCACGGTGATTTTGTTGTCTGTAGGTCCTTGATGTCAATCTTAAGCCTACAAGCTTGAGGTCTCCTCAAGGCTGTGAAGAATCTTGGGTAGAACTTTCATATATTTGTGGATGTGGAGTTGTAAGTGACTTTTACCATGTTGGCAGATCTCCTGCTTACACAGGTCATAATATGGCTGACAGTTATTTTTCCTAGCAGTTATCAACAGATCAGGCATTTTCCTTTCATGCTGGTGTTAGTTTTACTGTTTGTATCCAAAAGAATACAGGCTGTGAGATCAGAGAATAGACAAGACAAATGTTCTAGATAAATTGCACACTATTTTTATTATTTTATGTCTACTGATGTTTACCTATAGTTCTTCTAACAACTGCTAAGAGAGGGTGTTAAAATATGTAACAATGATTGTGGGATTTTAAATATCTTTCAATTCTATTAATGTTTGCTTCATATATTCTGAAACTTTATCAAGCATAAACATTCTTTGCATTACATTTTTAGTGTGTCTCCTAGGGATTAAAATATATATCCTTAATTTTAACCAGTTTACTTGAGTTAATATTGTATACCCCTTCACACTTAATATAAGGACCATTTACCACTCTCCATCCCTATACTTTATGTAAAGTCACAGTTCAATGTTACAACTTTTGCTTTAAACAGTCATGTATTTTTAAGAGGGGAAAAGACTAATCTTATCTCTTTACTCACATATTTACCATTTCCTGAAGGTCTGAACTTCCATCTGGTGTCATTACCTTTCAACCTAGTGAACTTCCTTTTAGAACTCTTTGTAGAATAGATCTGTTGCTATTAAATTCTCAGTTTTTGCTATCCAAAAAAGTCTTTATTTCACCTTTATTTACCCTTAAAGAATTCTGTATCTTTGAGGATATATAACTCATAATAGTGTTATTTTTTCCTCTTCAGTGATCATTTTTATTGTCTCCAGGTATGCTTTTGTTCTGCTTGCTTTCAAGATTTTATCTTTATCCTTGGCTTTTGCAGTTTGAATATGATGTGCCTCTATGTGATTTTCTATGTATTGATTATGATTGGATTTACTTAGATACTGAATTGACGATTTTATGTCCTTTACCAAACTTGGGAAATTTTTGGCCAATATTTCTTCAAATATATTTCTGTTCCATTCTCCCATTCCTCTCCTCCTGGAAGTCCAACTACACACATACTAGACGTTTTTATTTCATCCTATAAAATCCTTGAGCCTCTGTTCATCTTATTCCAGTCATTTTCTTCTCCATTATTCTGACTGGATTGTTTCTATCAATCTACCTGCATACTCACTAAGTCTTCCTTCTATTACCTCCAATCTGCTGTTAGGCCCATTTGGTAGAGTTTTTTTACTTTGTATATTATATTTTTCAGTTCAAGATTCGCATTTTTTATAGTTGCCATTTCTCTGCTGAGATTTCCTATTTATGCATTCATTATACACATATATACCCTTACTTCCTTGAGTTATAATAGGTGCTTTAAGATCCTTGTGAACTAAATTCAACATCTGGATCATCTGAGTGTCATTCTCTAATAATTGCCTTTTCTCTTGAGTATGTCTAGAAACTTAAGATTATATTCTGGCCATTGCAAATAATATGTTGTAGAAACTCTGGATTCTGCTACATTCCTCCAGAAAGTACTGACTGTTTTAGTAGCAAATTAACTTGACTGGACTCAAACTCCAAACTCTCTTTCCTCTTTGGAGGAATAAAAACTGAATCCTCTGTTCAATTCTTTTAGCCTTAGTTGGGCTGCTTTGAGTCTATCCTTAAGCAAGATTTACACAGTTTATATCCCTCTCTGGATCTCCCTTTTTCCTTTTCTCCCTCACTTTCCAGTTGGTCCAAATGCCACAAATTCTGTCATCTAGTTTCATCTAGTTCTTCAAGCCAGTAAGAATGGAAGTCTCCATCTGAGTTTCAGCCACCTTCACGGTACCAACCTGGGCATGACCTCAAGTTAGATGCTATAACAAATGGAAAAACCAGGTAGTGACAGTTCCTTCTTCTACATATAGATTACCCTTACCCTCTAGTTTCTGCCTATTTCTGGTTGCTCACCAGTGCTTCTAGATATTTTTTTAAAAATATGTTGTCCTGAATTTATATAGTTGGCATTTTCTGGAGTGTTAGTCAAATTGGCTATAATTAAAAGCAGAAACCTACATGTTATTTTAGAAAACTAGGCAATAATGCCTTGCTAATTTCAAAGAAGACTAATGGAAAAGAAATTAATGAAGGATAAATGGATTTTATAATGATTTAAAGTAAATGCGGCCTCGGTATGTAAGAACAGTGACTGGAATGTAGGCTTCTGAGGTGTTGGATAGCATTTGTCTCTTACACTCCTGAAAATTTTCTAAAATGACTGCAAAAACCAAATAAGGCATAACACCACTAGAGTCACAGAAATCAGAAGTGGAGATGGCAGCAAGAAAGTTTTGTAAGACTAAAAGCCAAAGGGATGTGCAATTAAATACTTAGCAGAATGAAGAAAGGTGAAATAAGGCCTATGTGTACATTGGAGGAGTATCTATAAAAAAAAGCCAACATATGCAACAGAAGCCCCAAAAGATGCAGGAATCAGAGATTCTAGGTAGTTCTGAAAGTTAGGGTGCAGAGGTTAGAGACTCAAATTCAATATAAGCAGCAGTATGACCCTTAAATCCCCTCCCTCATCCCACACAACCAAGTAGCAACCCCTTCCCAACCCGGCAAGAAGTGTAGGTTTACTCCCTAGAGAGGCTAAACCAGACAGACATTACACTGAGGGGAGCAGACACACCTGCTGGGTAAGGGGTTTAAACTAAAAACAAGAAACAAAGTCTACATGTCAAAACATTAAGATCCACTTCCTATCACTCAATTGATCAGCTCTCTTTCCCCAAATGAATACCAGAACACTTATTTGCAGATGGTTGGAGGATTTCAGCCCAACGGAAAAGACATATAGTAAGTTGGAGGACACTACCAGTGCCACTAGTCAATTCATATAAGAAAAGTTCTCATACACGGACCTTCCACTCAGCTTTCTGGTCCATCACTCTCACCATGAAAGGACAGACATTTGAGGAAAGCCTATAACATTAAAATTAGCGTTGAAGTAACTCATTAAATTGTCAACCTCTGGTACACAGTTTTTAAAAGGGGGGGGGGGCGAGAAGACTAGAAATGAGACCAACACTACTTCACAGAAATTAGAAAAGAGCCAAGTAGCAACTGTGCTGAATAACTTAGAGCTTCTAACTGCACCTAACAACTTCGAGATGGCCAATTCAACTGACAAGAGCTCAAACAATCTGCTGAATGCCGCAGTTTGCACAGGGAAATTTAAACAGAATGTGATAAAATCTTCAAACATCTGAATTCAGAAGGTCAACTGGGCATAATTATCAAAGATCATCTTATATGACATATTAATATTAGGAAAAACAACCCTGACAATAAAGTAAAAGGAAACTGACCAGTAAAAGCACTAAAAATTAACCAACATTTTAAGCAATCAGTTACACTCTGAGTATATTGAAAAAAATCCACAAACTTCTCCTAAGGAGAATAATGACCAAAGATCACTAGCAGTAGCCACATTTACTATTCCTAAACTGAATTTACTTATATTAATATTAAACAAGGTACCCTCTCTCTAAAAGATTAGATTTCCTGCCTTTCTCCATCTTTTTCCTATTCCATGGGGTCATTTTCTTCTGTGCCTTAGGTTGACCAGTGACAGCTACCAGCACTTAACTGCTCTATTAGTTACTTGGGAAAAGAAGGCAAATATGTCCTTATGCTTTGGGTTATTTCCTATTTTCCAAAACAAGTCAGCTGCAAAGATTAATTAAGATGTAATGATGAACTTTAAGAAGTAGAAAACCACAAGAAAAAGTTGCTCCTACTCTTAATAAAAAGAAAAAGCCATATAATCCATAAAAATCATAACTTTTTGAGCCCATCAGTGAGGTGAGGGTATAAGGCAACCAATTATCTAAATTCCAAAGAGTGACAAGCTCCTCTGAGGAGACAGGACACATGAATTATTTCACCTTTGACACAGCACAGAAAAAAGACGTCACTATAAAACATCTGAAATTTTAACAAACCCTTTAAGGGTGAAGCATGCACTAGTGCCAAGTTAGAACCCTGAGAGCCTCAGACACAAGGGGATTCTGCACCTATCAACAATTCTTTTTTCATAGTCTCCCACCTTAGGAGATGCTCATGAGAAATAGTGAGCAGGGCAGACATGAGACAAGTCCATTGGTGGTACATGTGTGTAGTACCTGCTCCAATATTTAAAGGTAGAGTAAGTACCAAGAAAAGTCCATCTACACTTTGGGCCTGCATGAATACAAGGTGGTTATCACCAACTACTAGGGTAGGAGCAAGAAATTCACCCATGCCCCACATTGAACCCAGATGTGGCAAAAAGCTCTCTGTTGCTGGAAAGGGACAATAAAGACTCTTACCCTCAAGTCTCTGCACCAATATCAGGCAGAGATCAGTGCCTACTGGAAAGGGTAGGAAACATACCTTCTTTACTCTGTCCTGACACTAAGCAAACACAAGCTCAACACTGGAGGAGAGACAGAAAGCCCACTCATGCCAGATTCTGCACTGATATAAAACAGAGCTCTTTTAGCACTGGAAAAGAGGTAGGGAAATTGTTCATATTCTACACCTTCTTCCCTGTCCTTCCTCCCTTATTGATATAAGACAAAGCTCGGCTGTTAAGGGGATACAAATTTTAAAAAGCTGCCTGCATTCTAGATTCTGCCCTGAGTAGAAGACAGAGAATATCACTGGGTAAATGACAAAAGTACTGAGGAAGCTCAGCCCCTGGGGCTCAGATACCCAGGACCTGCCTAAGACAAAGGCTAAAATACGAAAATTGCAAAACCTTCTGACCCCGCCACAAGTCTTGCACCAAGTAACAACAAAGAGCAGTCTAACACTGGGAGGGGAGCAAGAGCATGAAGAGAGAACCTACACAGGTGTGTAGGGCAAGCTGTCAGCTAAGAGTGGAACAGGAACAACGAGAAAAATCCTCTAGTACTGCTGGACCCACAAGAAAATCAAGGTGGAGTAATCCACTGTTGAAGAAATTTTAAGTCTGTGGTATACTGATGATATCCAACTCAACAACTAACTAGACTAAGTCAACCTACCTGTCTGCCAGAAAAAGTATATCTATTTCTCAGTATAAATTTTACTGTTCATAGACATGCAATGTGTGACAATCAAAAATTATAAGACACAGTTTTAAAAAAGATAAAACCCATGTCAAGAGAGAAAAACAGTAATACAACCAGACTTAGAGATGGTGCATATGTTGGAACTATCAGATAGGGATATTAAAATAACTATAATTAATATCTTAAAAGATCTATCAGAAAATGTGGATGACACTTAACAGATGGGAAATTTCAGTAGAGATGAAAACTTTAAAAAAGAGTCTAATGAAAATACTAAAAATAAAAAACATGAAAACAGAATGTAGAATTTCTTTGATGGGCTTATCATCAGACTCTCTCTACACAATAAAGGAAATAATTAGGAAACTTGAAAGAAGGTCAACAGAAATTACCAACTAAAACACAAGGAGAAAAAAATGAGTGACAAAGTAGAATGTTGCATGTAAGAGCTACGGGACACTACGATCTAACATATATGCAACCAGAATCCCAAAAGAGGAAAAAGTAGAAGAAATACTTGAGGAGATAATGGGCAGAAATTTTACAAAATTAATGAAACTGAAAGCAAAACAAATACAGGAAAACCAAATCACAGCCAAACAGCTGAAAAACAAAGATAAAATCTTATAAGCAGTCAGAGAAGAAAGAAACCTCACATATTATGGAAAAATGTTCAGAATGACAGCAGAGTTCTTATGTATGCACATTAGAGGCTGAATGACATTTTTAAAATGCTGAGGGGGAAAAAACTTGTCAACCTAGAATTTTATATCCAATAACAATATATGTTTAAAATGAAGGCATAAGAAAGATGTTTTCAGAAGAACAGAAGCTGAGGGAATTCACTGACAGCTGACCTGCATTACAAGAAATGGTTTTAACATCTTTTTTAATTTTAATTTTTTTTTTTTTTTACTTTTTAGAGAGAGAGGGAAAAAGAGATAGAAACATCAATGTGAGAGAGATACATCAATCAGCTGCCTCCTTCACGCCCCCTAATGGTGATCGAGCCCACAACCTGGGCATGTGCCCTAACCAGAAATCGAGCTGGGACCTCTCAGTCCATGGGATGATGCTCAATCCACTGAGCCACACCATCCAGGAATAGGAAATGTTAAAGTAAGTTCTTCAGGGGAAATCTGGGTCAACACAAAGGGATAACAAGCACCAAAAATGGTAAAAATGTGTGTAAATATAAAAGATAAATTTTTTTATTAACTTAGTTTCTTTAAAATATAAGTGACTATCTAAAGCAAAAATAATAACACATTGTGGGTTTTATAGCATATATAGAAATACAATGAATAACAATAGTACAAGGCACAGGAGAATGAAATAGAAGTATAAGGTTCTTACACTACATGTGAAATGATGTATTATTTGAAGATAGACTGATTAGTAAAAATGTGTATCATAAACTTAGAATGAATACTAAAATGAAGACAATGGGATATAAAGAATACAGTAATAGTGTAGATAAAATGAATTCATTAAAATATAATGATGATTATATCAACAATGGGTAAATCCAGGTAGGTAAAGGGTTTATAGAGTTCACTCTTATGGAGTTGCACCACTCTTGCAACTTTTTTTGTAAGTCTGAGCTTTTTTTTTTAAATAAAAAGTTTAGTTAAAAATATTTAATGACAAAATGGCCCTTAAGAAATCTTCAATATTTACTCAATTCCCAAAAAAGGAAATATGAAGCCATACAAAGGAAAGGGAACATATGACCCCTTCATGCTACAGCTGACATTCTAAAATGAGGCTCAAAAATGAAAAAATAAGCATTAATATATTAGAAAATTGTCCAGAAATAACAAAGTTTCTTATTAAGGAACTTGTACATAACTTAACTCCAGGAGCCAATAATCTGGAAACAGCAAAAATGAAAAGTCACTCAACTAGTTACTATTTTGTGAAATCATTAAGATATCCCTACCATAATGTGGTTTTAAAGTTTTATACATGATTCAAAGAATATTTATTGACCACTAACCATGAGTCATGCCCTGTGACAGGTGCTAGGGTTAGGGAGAGAAGCAGTATATTAACATCCTAAAACTCAATTTAAATGGAGACAGAAATATAAAGAGTGTCCAAAAAATGTTACAGATGTTCTAACACAGGTCCTGCACTAAGTGCTGATGAAGAGAGCAAAGTCAGAGAGGACCAGAGTCAGATCTTCAAAGATGAGGATACTGAAAGGAAGAAGCTGTTGGAAGAAAGAAAGGAAAGAACTGAGGATGTTAAACAATGTAGGATGAGCAACTAACTGCCCAAAATCATAGAGAAAGCTGGAGAGAAAAGAGCACATAAAGGAACTACCCTTAGGAAAGAGTACCTTAGAAAGAATAATGTCTTTGAAAGGAGTATGTCTTCCTGATGCAAAAGAAAGAATACAGACATCACTAGCTTTGTTCCTTATGTTCACAGTGAGTATGTGTGTATGTGTGTGTACATGTGGTGTGTTCTCTCTCCCTCTCTCTCATACAATCACACCACCCAGCCTTTGCACATGCTTTGTTCAGGAGCCTGGAATATTGTTTTGATTCATCTTTGCCTAGTTTAAGTCCCATTTATCCTTCATATCTAGGCTCAATCTTCGGCAGTCTTCACTCAGCACAACACACCTCTCCTTCACAATATCCAGCAGACTTAATTAATACTGCATGTTCCCCTTCAGATTGGAAATTACATAAGAGCAGGGGCCACCTGTTTTAAATTTGCATGTTACCCCTCCTCCAGAACTTGGTACAGTACATGACACACAGTAGACCCTCAAGAAATATTGATTAAATAAATGAACCTATAAAAGATAAAGTTAAAATATATCTTTTCTGTTTTTTATGAATGACAACTACACACAAAGACACAAAAAAGCAAAGCTATGTTTCATCAAATTACTAAAATTAAAAACTGACCCAGAAGGATATTCTGTATGACTGTTAATTAACAATGTTAATTACCACAAGAGAAGAACTACAAGTAATAGGCACCCCATGATAATTTCTCAGTGAATGAATTTACATATGGCACTCAAAGTAATACACAAATGATAAACCAGGATTAAATCTAGAGTTGAATATGGTAAAACAAAAGGTCACATAGTTTAACCATAATAGCTCAGAATCAGACTGCCTAGGTTAAAATGGAGGCTCCATTCTCATTAATTGTGTCTTGGGCAAGTTCCTTGATTCTAATCAATATTTCCTCTACCAGCAATAAGGTCACTTTTTTTTTCAAGGACCTGTACCCTCCTCAACTATCAGTCATGTGTGCTTCAGTTTGGCCCCAACTAGGCTATAGGATGAAGCCTGTGGCCTAGTTTGAGTGATTAAATACATCATTTGCCCCTAAATAGAATTATTGTTACAACATGTGAACATATTAAAACTGTGTCCATCAGAGCCAATTCCAAGACTTTTATTTCACCTATTAGATAAACTGAATAGAACCTGACAATAACTAGGGGGAGAGCTGCTATGGTCAAATTTCTGCTATAAAGAGTTAGTCCTAAAATGGAACAATCCCAGAAGAGAAACTACAAGATAGTGTGAAAGCAGGTCCTGGGGACACTGTCTAAACCCCTGCACCAACCTTCACCTCAAATCAGCTCTACCTGTAACTTTGTAGTTAATTTTCGTTTTCTACTCAAACCAGGTTAGACTGGAGTTTCTACCAGTTATATCTGTGAGTCCCTACTGGTATACTTTCTCAGCTTCAGTCTTCTAATTTGGAAAATAAGAACAGGCACATAGTTCAATGCAACAGAACAGAGAACCCAGAAATTGACCCAAGACAATACGCTCAATTAATATTTGACAAAGGTGGCAAGAGAATACAGTGGAGTCAAGACAGTCTCTTCAATAAATGGTGTTGGGAAAATTGGACAGCTACTTGCAAAAAAATGAAGTTAGACCACACATCATATACCAGAATAAACTCAAAATGGATAAAAGATTTAAATGTAACTTGTGAATCCATAAAAATTCTAGAAGAAAATGCAGGCAACAAAATTTCAGACATCATACGCAGTAGAATTTTCACTGATATAACACCTAAGGCAACAGAAACAAAGGAAAAAATGAACACATGGGACTACATCAAACTCAAAAGCTTCTGCACAGCAAAAGAAACAACCATCAAAATGCAAAGGGAAACCACTGTATGGGAGAGCATAATTGCCAATGATGCATCAGATAAGGGGTTAATCTCCAAAATATATAGAGTACTCCACTCAACAAAAGGAAGACAAAGAACCCAATTAAAAAATGGGAAGAGGATCCAAATAGACACCTCTCCAAATAGGACATACAAATGGCCAAGAGACATATGAAAAAATGCTCAACGTCACTAATCATCAGAGAGATGCAAATTAAAACAACTATGAGGTATCACCTCACACCTGTCAGAATGGCCACCATCAACAAATCATCAAACAACAAGTGTTGGCGAGGGTGTGTAGAAAAGGGGACTCTAGTACACTGCTGGTGGGAATGCAGATTGGTGCAGCCACTGTGGAAAACACTATGGTGTTACCTCAAAAAGTTAAAAATTGAACTGCCATTTGACCCAGTGATCCCACTTCTAGGAATATACCCTAAGAAGCCTGAAACACAAATCAGAAAGAATATATGTACCCCTATGTTCATAGCAGCACTATTTACAATAGCTAAGATCTGGAAACAACCCAAGTGTCCATCAGTAGATGAGTGGATAAAAAAGCTGTGGTACATGTACACAATGGAGTACTATGCAGCTGTAAGAAAGAAAGATCTCTTATCCTTTGAGATGACATGGAGGGACCTGGAGAGTATTACGTTAAGCGAAACAAGCCAAGCAGAGAAAGACAAATATCACATGATCTCACTTATTTGTGGAATATAATGAACTAAAGAAACTGATGAACAATATTGACCCATAGACATAGAGGTGGGGTACAGACTGACAAACCTCAGAGGCGGGAGGGTTGGGGGGGAAGAGATAAACCACAGAAGTTATATGTATGTATGCATGACCAATGGACATAGACAACAAAGCTGGGGATAGGGTCGGGGGGGATGGGGAGGAGGGTGTCAATGGGGGAAAAAAGAGAAACATCTGTAACAAAAACAAATAAAATAAATAAATAAACAAAGGAAGAAAAAAGAAAAAAGTAATAAGGATGCCATGTCGCTCAGCTGGTTGGAATGTCATCCCATACACCAAAATGTTGTGGGTTTGATTCCCGGTGAGGGCATATATCTAGGTTGTGGGTTCGATCCCTGGTTAGCGTATGTACAAGAGGCAACCAATCGATGTTTCTCTCTCTCTCTTTCTTTCTCTCTCCCCTTTCCTCTCTCTAAAATCAGTAAAAAACATATCCTCAGGTGAGGATTTAAAAAAAGTAATTATTGTTTTGATATACTCTATACTACTATAATATATTCCATTAGAAATTAAAACATTAGTTCCAAATTTGAAAAGATATTCCTAGAAAAAATTTTCATATAGAAAGTTTCTCTGCTAGAAATAAATAATAACTGCAGTTTCTCAAAATAGAATTAAAGCAAGGAGCTAAGGAAAACTAAAGAAAAGAACTTATGTTTGAAAAACTAGCTCTATTCTTGGTGTGTTTAGATCTAACTTAAAAGGTATAAAACTTACTTTATTATTACTGCAGTATAAATAAAAAAGCCTAAAGAAATACAGTCAATTATTTTTATTCTTGGCAGCTATGTTCTACAAACTTGTTGCACATGCTGAACTAGTGAATTCTGACTCACTGCTCTTAGGGGAAAATACAAGGTTCGGTTCCTGTGAGCATCTGGTGACAATTTTTGTGAACCAATCAATACACAGCCTTGTTCAATATGTGTTTCTGTTTAAAGACACCTTATTCAATATGTATTGTTATTCATGAACACTGAACTCACGGCCAACAGCACTGCATTTCATGCGTACACAAAGCCTACCTAACATAGGTGTTTACTCCATATTACAGCTTTCTTACAACAGTACCTCAGTATTATTCTTGGGCCATTTCAAACAGCAAAATCACCAACAAAAAGCACAAAATGTGAAAAACATGGCACAAACAGACTGCAAAAGACATTTGTTTACAGTATGAATGCTGAAAGGAGAAGGCAGAGCACCGCCTTGTTTAACCGCAGACATAAATTTTCACTGTACTGTGCATGTCTGCGAACGACTAGGAAAGATCTGTGTCTACGTCTGTACCCTTGTTTAGACCTTTCCCTCTATCTGGATGTACCTCCTCCTCATTTTCTGTTGAAATCCTGTCCAACACTTCAAGACTTATCTCTACCACAAAGTGTCTCTGACTTTGTAACCCACATGTCTCCCTCTCCAATCTGATATCACTTTCTTTACAGCCCTCTCACAGCACTTCACTCAGACTTGTCTAACAGTCAGTCATTTATCCTCTCCTACTAGAATTGAAACTCTAAGGGCAGGGTCTGTATTAAATAAGTGTTTCTGGATAAAATACAGAACCAAATTCATCCAAAAGGTAAAAAGAAAAAAGAAAAAGAAAAAAAGACATACCTTATTTTTGCAAAGGGTGGAAAAAGGCCTTATTATTAACAGAGTAGAACCAATTCTCCATTTTATACAACAGAAACTTGTATAAAATGGATCCTCAAATCAACACCTTCATCAGGTCCCATGCATTCAACTCAGTACAGGAGACATTTAACTGGGAGCAGTGTGCATGACTTCTCAAACATAGCAAACCAGTCCCTTATCTCCATCAATACATCAAATGAATAATAAGTATGACTCTATTATAAAAGTGCCTC
Source organism: Tadarida brasiliensis (assembly GCA_030848825.1). Classification (NCBI taxonomy): domain Eukaryota; kingdom Metazoa; phylum Chordata; class Mammalia; order Chiroptera; family Molossidae; genus Tadarida; species Tadarida brasiliensis. The sequence goes on along the minus strand of CM061262.1, from coordinate 47,271,701 downwards.
ATTTACCTGATATCACTAGGATATGAGGGGCTCACATAAGTGAGTTTTTGGAAAAGTGGCTTCCTATTGAGGAAACAAGAGCTCAGACACGCCTGTGGCCTGAGACAGCTGAGCGATGCTCCTGGGAAATGGGCCCCCCTACGTCACCAGTCTAGCAGAAAACACACAGGCAGAGTGGGGAGATCATTTTGTACCAGTTTCTTGCACCTGGTAAACAGGTAGGTAGCATGAAGGAAGGGCAAGAAGTGTATTAAAAACCCTATAAAATGACAAAAGGAATGTTTTGCATGGCAGAATCCTCATTCCAAGTTGTCAGTACTATCCATGGTTGCGTTTCCCTGAGAAACCTAGGGGAGTTAAGCAGCAGTTCTTCTGTCTTGGAACGAGTGATGTCATCACCTGCTGCAAGATTCCATCCTCTTTGTCACTGAAAACATGTCACACTCTATAATTATTTGTCATGGTTGAATTATGCACCCCAAAATTCCTATGTTGAAGTCCTGACCACCAGTACTTCACAATGTAATCTTACTTGGATATAGGGTCACTGCAGATGTAACTAGATGAGGTCATCCTGGAGTAGGGTAAACCCCTAATGAAATAAGACTGGTGTTCTTATAAAATCAGAAAATCTGGACACAAGTACACAAGGAGAATGCCATGTGAAGATGAAGGCAGAGATCAAGATGATGCTTCCACAAGCCAAGAAACTCCAAAGATTGGCAGCAGACCTCCAAAAGCTAGGTAACAGGCACTGAACAGATTCTTCTTCACAGCCCTCAAAAGAAACCAACTCTGCCTGCCTGCACCTCGATCTCAAAATTTTAGTCTCCAGAACTGGGAGACAATAAATTTCTGTTTAAGCCACCCAGTCTAGGGTATTTTGTTTGGGCATCCCTAGCAAACTAATTGGTATCTATTGGTATCTTTCCATTTATCATATCACCAATCTATTGTGACAACTGTACACCTCTTTAAGAAACCAAACTTCTTAAAAATTATCAGTGTTGCATTCAATCAACAAACACATATTGATGATTTCTATGTACCAGGTACCATGGATAAAACTGTGAAACTGACATGCCCTGCCTTCATACAGGTTAGTGTAATTAGGATAACTGACAACACACATAAATTATACAATAAAAAAATTACACTTGTGGTAACAGCAATAAATGGCACACTTCCAATGGAGAATAGTGGACATAGTTAACCACTTCTGAATGACTCAAGGACATTACTATGGAGAACTACTGTACAGTTCTGTGCCCTTTGTTTTGCTCCCTATCTGCATGCCAGCTTGTTGGATACCATAAGGTCTGCTTGTTTTGTTTTGTTTTGTTAATCCTCACCCAAGGATATTCCATCGATTTTTAGAGAGAGTGAGACAGACATCGATGTAAGAGAGACACATTGATTGGCTGCCTCCCTCATGTACCCTTGGGGCCGGGGACTGAACCTGCAACCCAGGTACATGCCCTTTACCAGGAATCAAACGCGCGACCCTTTGGAGCGTGGGCCAACACTCTTAACTAGAGCCACTCCAACCAGGGCCATAAGGTCTGCTTTTATCAGCTACCCTCTTATCTCTCTGCTCACCTTCTCTAATGCACCGATTTCTAGTTTGGAGCTCCCAATTCACTATGGGCCAGAAGAATCAGGTAACTGATATTGCTAAGAAACATACATTAAATAATAAAGATGGCTACAAGTGAGAACTGAAGATTTGGCTTTAATGTGGGCTTTCTGATTTACTTCAGATTCTGAAAGACATTTTTCTGACAGAATTCTGTTATAAAGCACTAAAGTGGAACATTATTCTTTACAAACGAGGTGTTACAGAATAATTTTACTACTTTAGTATTAAATTGCCTAGCAAACACTTGTTTTCTTTCAAAAGTAAGATATCATGTAAACAATTACGGAAGGAAGAAGTATTGTCCAAATTTGGAATTATATAATTTACTGCCCATCATAAGGTACATTTTTATTATCTAATTGTGAATCATATCACTAAATAGCATGAAGCATTACAACATATCACCAAATAATAGGAGGCATTACAACAGGAAGACTCAGCCTAAATTTTTTGCAATATTTCATAAATACCACCTACCTCTTATGCATATCCAGCAATCATCTTTTTTGTTGTGTTTTTTAAGTTCTTCTTCAGTTACTTCAATTAACCTGCCTTTTAATCCTGTTAGGTCCTTTCCACTTTTGGTCAGTCGAATCCAATCCATAAGACTTCTGCCTGGTTTTAGAGGTACCTAAAAAAGGAAAAGGAAGAATTAAATGTGGCTTCTTCGAGTTAGCTGCTTTCCTTCCTCTCCTGCTGCTTGTCTTCAGGCTACTTCATTACACTTATTCCCATTCAAAAGAGTAAGAAAACGCAAATCTAACAATTTTATAATTATTGCTTTACAGCTTTAAGAGGTGGTCAAAATCATTCTTACAACGAGAATTATAAACAGAACATTATATAAAACACCTGGGCTATGAGGTAGGGTTTACAAATGTTCATCATAGTGGTAACAAGAATAGTATTAAACCTAGAGTCAGAAATGACTTTTGGTCCTGGCTCTGTCACTAATATGTTATAGTCGTTACCAATTTGGACCAAAATTTCTTTGCCTTAAAAATCAAAAGAGCCCGGCCAGTGTGGCTCAGTGACTGAGCGTCAACCAAGAGGTCACCGGTTCAATTCCCGATCAGGACACATGCCCAGGTTGTGGGCCAAGTCTCCAGTGGGGGACATGCAGGAGGAGGCCAGTCAATGTTCTCTCTCATTGATGTTTCTGTCTCTCTCCCTTCCTCTCTCTCTAAAAATCAATAAAGGGAAAAAAATTAAAAGAAAAAATCAATAGAGATTTGATAGAAGAAAATATAAACAACTGGCTAAAGTTGATTTTCTGGATTATCAATATACACAGAACATTGGAAATCGCTAGGCAGCAATTAATTTTCTAAAAACCCACTGAAAAACAAAAGTTATCAAATAAAGGAAAATAGTAACACTGTAGGGAAGGGGCTGGCAAACTGGCCCAAGCCTGTTTCTGTATACAGTCGTCCCTCGTTTATCGTGGTTATTCCATTCCAGACTCTAGCGGTTGCACCTGGCGTTGAAGGATTCCTGGGGTGCTCGAATACATAGGCCTACAGTTCATACGTACAGTAATTTTAATTTTAATGGTAATATAGGGGTGTATAATTGACTCAGACAACCAAGCACGCACTGTACCATTTTCACTGTCTCGATCAACTTTTTAATGAACATATTTGAAAAAACCGTGATAGAGTGAAGCCGCGAAAGTCGAAGCGCGAAGTGGCGAGGGACGACTATATCCCTGAGCTAAGAATGATTTTCACACGTGGTAGTGGTGGTGGTGGTGGTGAATCCTTATGTGGCCTCAAAGTCTAACATATTTATTATCTGGCCCTTTGCAGAAAAGTTTGCCTACCCTTGCCCAGAGGATTTAATAACAGGATGTTTGATTTCCTGTGGGTTTTTTTTCAAAATACATTTTCAAGACTTTTAGATGAGAGGTATTTGTTGGTGTTCTAACCAGTTAAGACAACCTAATAGAAACTTTCAACACATTCCTGTGGAACAGAACTACTGTCTAAACTTGTATAGCTAATTTGTAACATAGGACCAGAGGAATGTTCAATGTGAAAGCAGGCACATTCAAGGAAGTTTATTGTTCAAGATTGAATGTTTGTGTTCCCCATCCCCAAATCCTTATGTTGACATCATAAACACTAATGTGATGGTAATTAGGAAGTGGGGCCTTTGGTAGGTGATTTGATCATAAGGGCAAATCATGAGTGGGATCAATGTCCTTATAAAAGAGGCCTGAGAGAGATCCCTCACCCCTTCTAGCCCTTTGAGGACCAGGGAAAGTCAGCTATGAATCAGGCCTTTACTAAACATAGAATTGGTCATGGGCTGGTGCATTGATCTTGAACTTTCTAACCTGCAGAGCTGTGAGAAATAAATTTCTGTTGTTTATCAACTACCTAGCCAATGGTATTTTGTTATAGCAGCCTGAACCGACTAAGACATGTATATACTTCACTTTCCTGAGTCATACCTATTTTAGGCATTTATTTGCCCCCCAAATAACCAAGTTAACAGGTCTATGGTGCCTTTTCAATTTTACATTCCTTTCTATCAATCTACATTATCTCATTCTTACCATCACTGAAACTTTCTAGGTCAATTGGTCGCAATATACAAAGTAAAGTGTGAGACTATGATCTTTCCCATCCCAAACCAAAATCACTTGACTCTCTTGTCTATGTGGATTCCATGATTGACATGGTACTTAAAAGTAATCTTTTGAAAATGCAAATCTAATCAGGGGCCCTCCCTCCTTCAGTGCCTCCCCACGTTACCTTATAATAATGTCTCTAAATTCCCTACAGTGATTTATCAGGCCCTTCAGAATCTGGTCATAGTTTACCTCACTATCTCCATGTTTTAACTTTTGCTCCTTCCCATTTATATGCTTTAGCTAAATGAGAAAATGGAAACAGATTCCTTGATTGCTATGAAACACTTGCTCCATCCTGGATCTACACCATGCCTCCCGAAGACATTATTTCCTCCAGAAGCCTTCTCTGATCCCTGAAAGTGTCAGTAACCTTTTAAAGGGTAAAGGTAAAAGCTTGCAAAAGGCAGAAACTGTGAAAAATGTGTTGCTTGCAAGACCTTTGCTCAGCCTTCTGTTGAGTGAGGATTATCGGGTTATCCGCAAGACAATGAATCACGCAGCAGATGCAGGGCAAGATACTCGACCTGTCCAACTGCAAAGTGGACAATGGGCCAGGCAGAGTACGTCAGCAGGAACTGCTAGAAGCTAAAAGTAGAGTATACAACCTACACCCTAGCTGTTTTTCGAGACTGACCTCTTTTTGGCTCAGCCCACCTGCACCCAGGCGCATGCAATAAAGCCATTTTGCTCTACATTGGCCTTGTGTTGTAGATGTGATCTCCCGTCGGCTCAGATCTTTTAATCCCAACTTGTCATAACACATTATTTAGTATTTATGGCATTTATAACTGTCTGTCTACTAGTCCATGCAGCCTAGTAGGCTAAACTCCTTGAAGACACCTATCTCTATAATAAGGTAGGTATTCAATAAATATGTATTTACTAGTGTTAGTAGAAATAATAACAGCTATCTTATATTGAGTGCATATTTTAGCCAGGCACTGTGCCAAGGGTTTTACACAACAATCCACATCTAAATAAAAGATGAGAGGTATTTAGTTCCATTTCGTGAGTGCTTTCCATATACTAACACTGTGCTGAGAAACATTATTTCATTTAATCCTATAAACAACCCCATAAAATCGGTACTGTTATTCCCATTTACACCTGAGGAAACTGAGAATAAGAGGTTGAATGGTAGAGTTGGGGAAAAACCTGGGTCTTTCTCATTCAAAGCCTGTGTTTTTTAACAATTACGATATACAGCTTCCCCAACTAGGTTCTATTTCTCAATCTGCCCACTTCATACAACCCTGACTCAGCTTCTAACATGTTCAAGATCACTTTGTTTCACAAAGGAGAACAAACAAATAAACAAAAAAATGTCTTAGCTTCCCTTTGAATTGCACGATAATTTTATTTTGTTCTCTTTTTGGACCCAAAGACTCACCTTTGCCATCACCATCTGTGAACCTTTTGTCTTTGCCTTTAAATTTTCTCCTTTAAATGGGTGTTGAGAACATGACTGGGGAGTTTTAATGGAGAAGGGCAGAAACTCATAATTTAATTCACGAATTCTTTCTCTGGAAAGGCTATACTATTCAGTCAAACATTTAGGTTAAGGAGAGAAACAGGTCAAATATCAAGGAGGAGGGGACAAATGATTAGATGGTTGGATGATATGTGGAGCAATAAATAAAATGTCACAGCCAGAGTCATATCATACCAAGCCTACAAGATCTAGGGCAACATTCCCAGTTTCCTTTTCTGTGAAATGGGGATAACAAATGCACCCAGTTCATAGGATCATTGTAAAGATTAAACAAGTTAACACTACAAGTTAACACTACATGTACAGCAATGAGAACCCTTAGAACATACACAGCCATCAGTAAGCACTGAATAAATTTCAGTTGTACTGTTATTATAGTTGAGCTTACAGACTTCTGAAAAACTAATCAAAGCTACTGACCTCTGAACCTATAATTCTGATCTAGAGTCAAACTCCAGGTCTTAGTGGAGGGGAGGAAAAAAAAAAGTCCGTGAAGGTCCCAAATGATGCTAAGACCCAAGAGTCCAGAAATGAAAAAGGAGTGGTCCAAGCAGGTGGAAGTCTCAAAAACAAAACATGATGTGGTTACAGAATGAGGAACCAACAAATAACAGGAGCAAGCAATTCATGTTGCAATGAACAAAGGAGACAATTTTATTATATTTTGCAAAGGTAAAATACATTTGTATTCTACCTGTTGCTAGCTGTAACTAAGTTCAACAAAAACTTAGAGTATATTAGCTTCCAAGTCATCTAGTGATATCAGTAGAAAAGGCAGTGATAAAAAAGTGAAGTACCAGAGGAACAAAGAAGGGCACTATGACTTGGGGAAGTCTCCAAAAACCTAACGGGGGGTTTGCAGACATTTGTTCTCCCTTCTTTGATCTCCCCTAACTCAGGGAGTCCCCACCGTAGAGGGGTGGTCACTGGTCACTGTCGCCACTGCCCAATCTTTCCCTTCTGCTAGGGAGCCCACATCACTCAGAACCCCCTCGGAAAGTGAAGAACAAAGGGGCGGAGAGGAAAGGTTGAGGAAAGGAAGCTAATACTCTACCTACAATCCAGCAAGCACAGTGCCTGGCCCTACCATTTACATCTGTTTAGTTCGCGGGGAAAGGTTTGGAAGAAAGAAACTGACACAGGGTTAAAGGGCTGGGAATGAAAAGCGACTAGTAGGTGAGAGGGAGGTTGGGAGGGTTCGAGGACTGGAGACGGCATGGGATCAGAAAGAGGTCGCTAGCTAGGGCAGGAGGGGCCGAAAGTTAGACAGGGAAACGGGGTGGGAGAGAGGGCGCAAGGAGAGACGTGCGGGAACGCGAAACGGCGGCGAGAAGCCAGCGCGGAGCCAGACCATCGGTGTCACCCGCTTACCTTGCTACGCCCCCCGGAGGAGACGCGCTGCTGGGAGCTGGGGGCCGGAAAAGATTGGGAAGGGACGTTCAGCATCTTGGACCCCTGGCCCGGGCCCTGCCCGGGGTCCGCCGCCGGACGGGGTCGCTCGGGGAGACCCCTCTGGAGTTCCACGTCCCGCTCCGGCTCCGAGGCCGGGCAGAGGCCAAGCCCCCGACCCACTTCCGGGGTCGCCGGGGGTAAGGCGCGCCATGACGCAGCACGTCGAGTCCGCGGAGGGCGGGGCCAACGGGACGGACGTAGAGACGGCTGGGGGAGGGGAGGCGGGGCCAGGGGAAAGTACGCATGCTCCGTTAGTTCTGCCCCCTGAACTTCAGCACCGCAAGGAGGTGACAGCTATTCCGCAGAAAGATAAGAGAGTGAAGCTGTTCCTTAGCCTTGGTGCTGACCGAATTTGAGAATAAAATCTTGTGTACAGACCCACAAGTGTCTGTCCCTTGTTAAGCACTACCATTACACAACTTAAAATATGGAATGAAATAATAGTATTAGAGAGTTTTGATTTCTCTGAAACTCTCTCCCCTAAGACACCAGTCTGTAAAGGAAAGAGAAACTTAAAAGCCAAGATGTCAAATGCAAACAGCCATTCCTGTGGGGTGAAGAAAAAACTTCACCTTTAAGAACCCTCCCTAATGACTGACATTATGAGTCAAAGATATTAGTAAAGTCTTCTGCTCCATTCACCTGCTCACAAGTTCTTCCTCCTCATCCTACTTCCTATCTTCCCTGAAAAATACAAGGAATTGTATACTGATGCAGTCCACCCCCAACTGCAGTCAGGTTTAGTTTGGATGCCATCTCTGCACTTGCACAGCCTAATGCAAGGTACTTTAGTATCTCAAAGCCTCATTTTCCCATATTCATAATGAATTTAAGTTTTAGTAGGATAAATAAGATGTCATATGTAAACTACATAATACAGTGCCTGGTTAAAAGTAGGTACTCAATAAATGGCAGTGGTTCTTCACACTATTTCAACATATCAATGAGAAGCACAAATACTATGCAGGTAAACAACCATCTCTAAGTCTCCAGGTTCAGATCAGAGACCTGGTGAGTTTTTCCTTGGGGAACATACACATCCTAAGAATAGAATGCAGTGAAGGGAAAAAGTTTTCGGAAGAAATATAGTTCTAAATAACTCTCCACAGCCTCATTTTATTTCTAACTTTTCCTGAGTCTGAACCATGGTTTGAACTTTCCCTGTTTCAATTGCCTTGTCCTTAAAGTGCCTGTAAATTAATGTCTGTTGTATCTTTTCAATTAGAAGGGAAAGTATGGGAATATAAGTAGCCATTCAAGTAAGAGGCATTTCTTAGGGAGGTAACCATCTCTGACCTTCACCTCTACCTATTATCATTATGAAGTATTATAGAAACATTCTTTATTTGCGATGGAAATGCTTATTGTGAAAAAAATGTGTTTGAGCTAAACAGGACTTCATTACCATAGTTTACTATGTTACCTTTTTCTTGAAAACTGCTCATTTTATCTCCCATTAAAAGATGATTTATTCTTCTATAAATCTACTTTAAATCACTAATCACTGAGAATTTCTTATTTCACTTTCTATAAGAATTTTTTTACATGAGTATATCAGGAGCAGCAAACCAGAGCAAAGGAAGGTGATGTTGTTGGAGAATGTTTCATATCTGCCAAAAATTCCCTCTTCAATAGAAAGTGGAAAAAATACTATCAAATTCTGGCCTTTTGGCTGCCCTTTTTAAGACTCCATTTAAGTCATGCCCATTTAAACACTGTGTTTTAATTCGGGGGATTCCTCAATGTACTGCCATAAGTATTGAATACCCATGCTATTTTACAACTGGATTTAAGGACAGCAGAAGAGTATTAAAGAAAATTTCTTGAGTCATCATTCATTAAAAATGCCTAAAATTTAATAGCCTTAACACTGATTCTCATTCTCAATTATAGACAATGATTTAAAGTACTTTTCACCATCTGCTAGAAAACAGATAACAATAATGTATAATTGGCAACATAAGGTGATTTTCTTCATTATCTAATAATATTCATCTGTAACTACAATATCCAGTGGAAATCAATAGGAAATAGCAGATGTTACAAGGTTCAGTTGGAAAATATTGTCATTCTATGCAGTTATAACTAAATATTCACAAAATTATAACTAAAGATAAACTTGTAATTTGATGAAGAGATCAAAATTATCTTTTGTAAGTTTCAAATGTTTACAACACAATCAAGATGTTTGTAAATGGCACCTACTTTTAAATTCCAGCATTGAATAATAGTGTAGGGATTTAAAAAAGGCCCAACTACCATAGTAATTACAAAATATTCATTTTATTAATAATTTACATACAAATAAATAAGCTTAAAGGATTATGATACATTTTCACACTAAATTTAAATCCTACAAACTTTTACTGTCATCAAAAGTAACTAATCAGATTAATTTTCACAGATTAGTTCCTCAATTTCATCTTCACTATCAGAATCTTCATAAAATGAAATTGTGGCTTGAATTGGAAAATTTTTCAGAAGAGCTTCTGCTTCTTGGTATAAGTAATCATAACACTTTGATTTTGGCCAAAATAGTCTGAAAAAAGCAGACAACATAATACACTTTATCTTTTTTATATTTAGAATCCTTATACTCATGAAATGTTCAAATTTCGAGAGCTCCATGTATTTAACAATTGATTTATGCATTTAGACACAGTCTTAAGATATAGTTTTAAAATGTTACTATCACAGCCCTGGCAGGTTTGGTTCAGCAGTTAGAGCGTTAGCCTGCAGACCAATGAGTCGTGGGTTCGATTCCGGTCAAGGGCACAGACCTCGGTTGCAGTTCATCCTCGGCCCTAGTCGGGTCTCATGAACGGAGGCAATCAGTCGATGTGGCTCTATCACATCGATGTTTCTCTCTGTCTCTCTCTCTCCCTCCCTCCCACTCTATCTGATGATAAATAGAAAAATATCCTCGGGTGAGAAATAAAAAAAAATATGTTACTATCACAGTTTTCATGGAGCCTATTTGCCAAAGTATCAATAACTGGTTGATTATTTTAAATATTTATTCAAGTTTTAAGTGGAATCAAACAAATTCACACTGAACCCTGTGTAAGCCTAAGATCAATATTTACTTACTTCAGGCATTATAGATATTTTTATTCTTAAAAAAAGAAGGCTTATCTTCCAGTTTCTAAATTTCTTAGGGAAGAAAATGAATCCTACCCTTACATTAAAAATTCTGATAACCAACTTCATAAAAACAACAAAATATTATGCCCTTACACAGAGGCAGAAATCACCTAGAATCATGCTTAAAGCTCACACATTTAACTCTTGAAGATGTAGCCAATGTAAGTTTAGAAAAGTACAAAAAGCAATATTTTTTAAAGTTTGTCTATGCACTCACCACTTGAGGTACAGAAAGGCTACCTCTGAGGCCAATCTTGACCCCATCTCCTCTCCTTTCCCCATCCAATTAAATTTGGGGACACCTTATTGAGATATTGAGAATGACACTGGTTTCATACAAATAATTCACATGTAAACATATTAACCTCAGAATTTCAAATTTCTAAAAAATATTAAACTTGCCATCTAGTTTTCTATTATTTTTCATCAAAGGAAAAGAAAAGAGGAGGGATAAGGCTGAATCTCCAACTACAGTGTAGTCATTTTAGTGTAAATAGCCACAAGTACTCATATAATAGAGTGATTCTAACAGAGATGGTACATTATGTTCAATATACTGCATTTAAAAGACAAAAAGTAGGCAATGTAATTTATAACTTTTTTTTAGCAAAATGGTAAAACATAGTTTATAACTTTGGTGTCAAATTAGTAACCATTAATAATTCAGTCATTCAATAAATATTTAGTGCTTTCTTGTGTCAGACATAATTCATAATTCAAAGATGAATAAATCATGATCTCTACCCTCAAGAAGTTGACAATTGAGTAAAAAGAATTAGAAACACATAATACTACTCAAGATAGAAATTAAGAAAAGTAAAATTTAAGAGAAGTGCAAACATAATGCTAGATATAGTAGTTCAGAAAAGGAAGGAATAGCTTATATAGGAAACAACTGATTTTTTAATATGTTACTGGAACTGCCAAATCCAAAGAATGATGTTTAATTGTTATTATGTTCTCCCAGAATTTCTCACTGACTGTTTTTCTTCCAGGGACTCCGTAGGTCTCTGAATTTCCCCTGTTCTGAATGCTTCTTCTCTGTCTCCTATATGGACCTTCTTTCTCTGTATACAGGTTAGATGTTGGCCTTTCCTCACAGTTTCATCACAAGTGACCATCTCTCCTCTCTGATTCCCTAGGATGACCTGACCCACTGCCATGATTTCCCCAGCTGTTTATTTACCAAAAGCTCCTAAGTCTGCATTTCCACTCAAGAACCTGATGATAAGCTCCTGGTTTATATATGCAGCTCTCTAATGGACACTGCCATTTGGATGTCCATAGGCACATTAAAATCCATAAGTGGAAAAATTAGACTCATTATCTTGCTCCTCAAATCTGTTTTAACCCTAATTTCCAATCTGTTAGTACAGCATTCAACCTGGTCATCAGCCACAAACTTGGGAACCATTCTGTCTTTTTACCTCTTCTTCACCTACCATATCCTATACATTATAAGTCTAATCTATTTTGTCACTTAAGTATTCCCCAAATTCACCCAGTCCTATCCTCACTTCCAATGCCTTAGAATGCCTCTTTATTATTCTTGCCTGAACAATTGCAATAACTTCCAATTTCACTTTTGGTGTTCCAGCTAAGACTATATACCATTTCCCTGGTGATTTTTCTTAAATATAAAATCTGATCACCATCACTCTTCTGTTTGAAATCCTTTTCATAATCCCCAGTGCTACCTACAGGATCAGGACAAAACTCTGAATCCAGGTGTACAAGATCTGGCCTCTAGCTTCGGTGCTGGAATGACCACAGCTTCACACACCCAAATTTCAGCAACTCTCAATGCTTGCAGAGGAGCTATGCTGTTTCTGAGCCTGTTATCTCTTTCTCTATTGTTTCTAGTGGAAAATCTACTCGCCTTCCCCATCTACCATCCATTTGGCTAACTTCAAAACCACAACCTATAATACACACTTTCCTGACCCTTCCCCACTCCCTCTGACAGTTAGGCACTTCGTGCCTTGAGGTGTAAAACTGACCAAATTGAACTCTCTCATAACACTTCCCACAGGGTTGTGACTATTTTTTTCCTGTGTCCTTCACATAGCGCTAGCACATGGCAGGAAATTAATCAACATGCAATTTATAAATACATACACATTTTACAAACATCATATAGCTCTTCACCTAACCGCTCTCTGAAGCAGGCAAACTGCAAAATTAACTTTTTACCTGAATAAAGGCAACAAAGAATCCTGCAGAAAGGCTGGCTTCCTGTGACTGGAACAGGAAACTTCCTCCTCATTGTTATGCCAAACAACTTGTGAGCCCTTTTATGATCCTTAGTAACCTTTAGAATTTTCATCACATTTCCGTTTTCTCTTACACAGCAAGCCCAGTTTGCTGGATTTGCTATAAAACTGTAACTGTGAACACCATTCTTCCTTCTGTTTTGCAAGAGAATAAGAATGCACACACTCTATCTGGTGTGAAGTTAATTTCATTCGGACCTCTTGGCATTAAAAAAAAGAAAAAACTGTTCTGCAGGTACAAGATATCAACGTTCAACTTTTATTGTATCATCATCCACTTTCCCTCTATTTACTATATTTCTTAAGCTTTTACTGAGTATGCACTAATTAACAGCTCTTCTAAGTGAGAGCGTGAGCTCCTACATTTTTTAATTCGATGAGTAAAGGATCTCTGGGACTGGGAAGATAAAGTAACCTTGAAGATAGATTTTCCAATAGCAAAAACTGCAGAACCAGCTGCTGAGCTGGGCTGTGCGAAGTCCCCAGCTCTTCCTTGGGCTGAACGCGCAGGAGACCTTCGGTTTGGCCTGTCACTCACCTGACTGGGTGCCTGTATCGAGAAAGCTTTCCAGAGGCTTCGGGCATTCCGGGCATCTGGGGACGTAAGGAGATGAATCACAGTTACGACTCACCTTTTTTTAGAAACTGGAAACGCGCGCGACCAAGCGATCCTCGCACCCGCTGAGAATGTGACCCCGGGGCTCTCCGCAGCCTCGCTCTCGGTCCAATCCTGGTGCTGCAATTGCTCTGGAGGACACACTCGCCTCATCAGCACCGACAGGGTCACCGGGTAGGACCACTGCAGTACCACCGACAGGTGCGATCTTAAGCGAGGGGCAGGCGGGGCGCGTGTCTCCCTAGGGCCGGGTGTTCCCAGCCCTGGAGAACCATCTGCGCCCCTCGGAGACACGGCCAGCCAGGCGCGGCTCACTCACCCCCTCCGCGGCGTGGTGCGAGACCTCCTCCTCTTGCTTGTCTTGGGCGTCAACCCACGGTCTCCAGAAGCCTCCAGATCTGTGGGGTGGGGAGCAAAAGCGCGCAGAGGAGACGTGAGCCCAGACCCGACAGAACCCATAGCAGATGAGCGTGGACCCGGGGGAAAGGAGGTGGAGGGAGCGGAGAGGAGGAGCTGGGGAGGCACGGACAGGAGAGATGGGTAGGGGAGGTTCAGGGCGGTGCTGAAACATGGTACCCGGAGTCCGCGCTCCCGCGCCGCGCGGGGCCGTCGGGGGCCGCGGGCAGCAGGCGGTGGCAGCGCGCGCACTCGCCGGCCTCGCTATCCGAGCGCTCCGCGGTCTCCATGGCGCTGCGGGGCTGGCAGATGGTCGCTGCCAGCTCGCGGAAAAGCCTGCCCCTTGCACAAACCAGGCCCAAGCCCGGAGCTTATATAGCCTCCGCGGCCTGCTGCATATTGAGAGGTTCGCTTCCTCTCCGCCTTTCTCTGCCCTGCTAGCCCTATAAACAAAAAGGCTGCGCGTGAAGGCGCAAGGGACTGAACCCGGTGTGAACGCGTGCAGCTCCCAAATGGCCGGGGAAGGGGTTTGTCGGGCCAGTGTTAATCGCTCTTCACACATGGCTGCAGGGGGGAAAAAACAACTTTCGCCCGAGCAGCCAATTTCCAAGTGAAAAGGTTAGGAGGGGATAAAATTAAGCGATTATACACCTTTTGTGTATTTCTGCAAAAAGGCCAAGTGGCTGGTAATTGCTTGACTCGCCCAAGTCTCCAGGCTTTTTGGCCTTTAGCAAATGAAACTGGTTCTGCAGTCCGTGTTCTAAAAGATGGGATGCTGAATAAATTAAAAGGAATGGCCTTAATTTCTCTTTCTGGCACAATACAAGATGGGTGAATGAATGCACTCCTTATGAAAAGAATATCGGGATTTCAAAAAATGTATTAACAGTCTGGGTTCATACATCTGCCTATTATTATTTGAAGATAATACAAAATTCAGAAGAGATAAATTGTAGTATCTTGAATGTTCCAGCCAAGAGGGCCAGAGAATGGAGTCATGTGCTTTATTATATTATCTTCTCATAATTCAATGTTGTGATTTTCCCTAACATCTTATTAGTCCCCTGAAGTCTTGAGTTACATCTATACAATTCTGTCACTTCTTGGCATTTTGTCACTCAATGATAATTAGAAAATAATTTTGGGGGGATGTATAGAATGATAATGAAATCTTGAAAAGTTATGATATGGGACAAGTTAGTCAGCTTCTCTGTGCCCTGTTTCTCTTGTTTAAATTACCCCTCATTTACTACATAGTAAAAGAAAAAGTGTTATGCCTCAAAGGAAAGAAGATATATAAATGCCATATTTTTTCAAAATGTTTTAAATAAAAGCTGATTTCCTCTTAAAAGTTGTAGATAAATTTTTTTTTTAAACCTTGAATGTAAGCTATATTGTCTCTGCTATTCATTCAGTTACTTCTTAGGAAAATGATCCATTGAATTAATACCTAGGACCTATAAGGATCTATCCATCAGGAAGGTGAGATATGGTTTGCTTCATATAATGAAATCTGTAACAAGGAGATCATTTACAAAGTCACTGTAATATTTCAGTCAACAGGTAATGAGATGTATATTAAGGATATACATGAAAGAATATATTTGAGGGATACTAAGGGAATAAAATCTATAGAACTAGCCAAATCATAAAATGTGGATGGACATGAAAGTGGAGACTAGATATGCCCTAGGTTTTCTAGCCTGGTTAAATGGGTAGAGATGGTGATGGCTCAAAGACAAGGAAAATGGGGAATATAGGAGGGAAGCAGGTCAGATGCTTTGATGTTGTTTTATCTGTTAATAGAGTGCAGGGAAAACATTGATGAATTTGGTTTTGGATCTTGAGTCAGGTCAGGCTGGGTTGCATGGCAATAATAACTCCAAAACCTCACAGGCTTAACTTAATAGAGGTTTATTTCTTATTCATGCTATATGTCCATTTTTGGTTGGTGGGAGATCTGCTTCACGTCACCTTCACATAAGGAACAAGTGGATGGAGCCTCTTTCCTCTGCAATGTTGCCACCTATAACATAAGGATGGGAATAAAATTATGTGTATGTGCCAGTTTTTAAAGGCTTCTGCCTAGAAATGACACACATCACCTCCAATATGTTTCACTGGTCAACATAAGTCATAAGACACACCTAATTTCGAAGGAGCAGGTATACGGTTCCACCATGTGTCCAGAAAAAGGAGAAACAGGAATAAACACCATTATAAGAGTACCATAATCTGCTCTTGTGGCTACCAAATGTTCAGTTAACTTCCCTTCTTGCATGTAAAATGCAGTCACCGTAAAGAAAGGAACTCAGAAGTGATCTAGTAGATTTTAGAAGGCTTGGTAACACGTTAGTGGAGAAGATACCCAGGGGACAACCAGAGATATGAGATCTGGAGTTCAGTAGAGAATTTAAGGCTAAAGATTTACATGTGGGAATTATAATAGGATAAGTGGTAACTAAAACCTTAAGAATTGATTGGTTTTCCCAGAGAAATTTTGCACCTTGAAAACAGGACCAAGGACAGAGCTCTGGAGAGTAATAACTGATTGTAAACTGAGAGGGTATGCAATAAATAAATTAATTAGCTATCTCACTGAAAAGGAATGATGAAGGTGGTAGAAGGTGCATTTGTAGAGCAGGTGTGGTGGAAACATGGGATGAAAGAATTCCAACAAGGAAGGAAAGGTCCAAGACATTAAGTGTCACCAAGGGTCAACAAGATAAGGATACATGTTAATTAAATTTAGCAAGTAAGGGGTTTAAGTGACTTTAAAACTGTACCTTGAGTATATGCCGACTGAAGCTTTTTTACAGTAAGTTGAACTCTAGAGGTGAAAAAATAAAAACAATGAGATGCTACCCTTTTGAGAGGGAAAAGGAAAGAGAAGGAGAATGCTGGGTCAGTAGAGGGGTTTTCTTTTTAGGGTGAAAGAAAGGATAAAATGATGAGAGGAGGCAGGAGAACAGAGGCCTCTATAGAGAGGGGACTGGATGATGGCTTTTGGTCCCCTAGGAGGAAGGAAGAAATGAGGTTAGTAGCCCTGAGGAAGATTCTCATGCAGTCGGAGAGTGTGCATCAGTGATATATAAATGCTGGATGTATAAATGATGTAATCCACGTCTGGGAGCATTGGAGAAACAAGTTTAATCAAGGTGACTAGATCTGGTGTGGAGGAGTGGTGTAATATGATAATAAGACATAGTCTGGAGAATATCAATTGTCTTAAAATTGTGAGAAAAAGAATGCATTGCTAAAAAGAAAAAAAAGTAGAATCAATAAATATATGGCAAGACTGATCAAATTTACGTAAACTGAGAAATATAAATATGGATTAATAGAGCTATAGAATCCCAAATTTTTCATTTATAAATTCTGTGTATGCCACCTATTTACCCAGATGTTGAAATTGATTTCCAGTGTGGGCAGGCCAATATAACTTATTCATGTTCCATTTTAAATTTCTTTTAGAATTCTATATGACTCCCATTAGTGCATTTAAAAGTTGTGCTTTCAAAAATTGAGATATAACTTACCTATAACATTATAATAGTTCCAGGTATACAACATAATGATTTGATATTTGCATATTTTGCATATATTGCAAGATGGTCATCACAGTAAGTCTAGGTAACATCCGTCACCAAGCATAGTTACAAATCCCTGTCTCTTGTGATGAGAACTTAAAACTTACTCTCTTAGCAGCTTTCAAATATGCATTACAGGGTTATTAACCATAGGCATCAGGCTGTACATGACATTCCCAGGACTTATTTTTTAACTGGAAGTTTGTACCTTGTGACCACTTTCACCCATTTCACTCACCCCCACCCCTTGCCTCTCCCTGGCAACCACTAATTCAGTCTCTATATCTATGAGTTTGGTGTGTTGTTTTTTTATTTTAGATTCCACATATAAGTGAGATCATACAGTATTTGTCTTTCTTTGTCTATTTCATTTAGCATAATGCCCACAAGGCCTGTCCATGTTATCCCAAATGGCAAGATTTCCTTCTTTTTGTGGCTGAATAATATTCCATTATATATGTATAATCAATGGATAAATTGTCCATTGATGGACTCTTAAGTTGCTCCCATGTCTTGGCTATTGTAAATAATGCTGCAGTGAACATGGGACTACAGATGTCCTTTTGATAAATACACAGAAGTAGAATTTCTGGATCATGTGGTAGTTCCATTTTTTGAGGAACCTCATTACTGTTTTCTATAGTTGCTGCAGCAATGAACATTTCCAACAACAGTGCCAAGCATTCCCCCTTTCCTACCTCCTCACCAACACCTGCTATTTCTTGTCTTTTTGATAATAGCCATTCTATCACCTTGAAGTGATATCTCATTACGGTTTAGATTTGCATTTCCCTGATGATTAGTGATGCTGAGCAACTTTTCAGGTACCTGTTGGTCGTCTGTGTGTCTTCTTTGGAAAAATGTGCGTTCAGATCCTCTGCCCACTTTTTAATCGTGTTGTTTGTTTTCTTGCGATTTAGTTGTATTTGTTCTTTCTATATTTTGGATAGTAACCCATTATCAGATATATGATTTGAAAATACATTCTCCCATTTGGTAGGTTATCCTTTTATTTTGTTGATGGTTTCCTTGGCTGTGCAGAGCTTTTAGTTTCATCTAGTTTGACTCGTTTTATTTTTGTTTTTCTTGCCTTTTGTTTTGCTTTTGGTGTCAAATCCAAAAAAAAAAATCATCACCGAGACCACTGTCAAGGAACTTACCACTTATGTTTTCTTGTAGGATTTTTATGGTTTCAGGTCTTATGGTAAGTGTTTAATTCATTTAGAGTTGATTTTTGTATATGGTGTAAGATAGTGGTCCAGTTTCATTCTTTGCCACGCAGCTGCCAGTTTCCCCAATACCACTGTCCTTTCCTCATTGTATATTCTTGGCTCTTTTATCATAAATTAATTTACCATATATACATGCATTTATTTCTGGGTTCTCTGTTCTCTTTCATCGATCTATATGTCTGTTTATATGCCAATATTATATTATTTTAGTTTATATTTGTAATATAGGTTAAAATCAGGGAGCATGATGTTTCCAGCTTAGTTCTTCTTTCTTTCATTCTTTTTTTTTATACTCACCTGAGGACATTTTTGCATTTATCTTCAAATAGAGCAGGAGGGAGAGAGGGAGGAAGAGAGAGAGAAACATCAATGTGAGAGGGACACATCGACTGGTTGCCACCCACACAACCTCAACCAGGGCCGGGGACAAACTGCAACCGAGGTATGTGCCCTTAGTGGGAACCAAACCCTGGTCTCTCCAGTCTTCAGGCCGATGCTCTAACCGTTGAGCCAAACTGGCCAGGGCTTGTTCTTCTTTCTTAATATTATTTTCGTTATTCAGGGTCTTTTGTGATTCCATACAAATTTTAAGATTGTTATTTCTATTTATGTGAAAATTTCCATTGGAATTTTGATAGGATTGCACTAAAGCTGTAGTTTGCTTTGGGTAATATAGACATTTTAGCAATATTAATTATTCCAATCCATGAGTACAGAATATCTTTACATTTATTTGTGTCTTCAATTTATTTAGTCAATGTCTTACAGTTTTCAGTATATAGGTCTTTCACATCCTTGGTTAAATTTATTCCTAGGTATGTTGTCCTTTTTGATACAATTGTAAGTGCAATTATTTTCTTAATTTCTCTTTCTGATAGTTTGCTATTAGTGTATAGAAATGCAACTTTTTTTTAAAATATTGAGTTTGTACACTGCAACTTTACTGAATTTGTTTATTAGTTCCAACAGTTTTTTTGGTGGAGTCCTTAGGGTTTTACATATATAATATCATGTCATCTACAAAAAGAAACAGTTTTACTTCTTCCCTTCCAATCTGGATGCCTTTTCTTTCTCTTTCTTGCCTAACTGCTCTGGCTAGGACTTCCAATATGTTGTTGAATAAAAGTGGTGCGAGGGAGCATTCCTGTGTTGTTCCTGATCTTGGAGTAAAAGCATTAAGCTTTTCACTGCTGAGTATGATGTTAGCTGTGGGTTTGTCTTATGGCCTTTATTAAACTGAGGTACATTCCCTCTATATACATTGTTGACAGTTTTTATCCTAAATGGATGTTGAATTTTTTGAATGCTTTTTCTGTATTATTGAAATGATCATATGATTTTTATTCTTTATTTTGTTAATGTGGTTTATCACATTGCAGTTGTTGAACCTTCCTTGCTTCTCACTTGATCATCCTGCGGTCCTTTTAATGTATGGTTGAATTTGGTTTACTCATATTTTGTTGAAGAATGTTGTATCTATGTTCACGAGGGATACTGACCAATAATTTTCTTCTTCTTATAGTGTCCTTGTCCAGACAAGGACTGGTTTCAGTGTCAGGTTAATGATGGTTTCATAAAATGAGTTTGGTAGTATCCCCTCCTCCTCTATTTTTGGAACAGTTTGAAAAGAATTGGTACTTATTCTTTAAATGTTTTGGAGAATTCACTAGTGAAACCATCTTGATCCTGGACTTTTGTTTGTTGAGAGGTTTTTGATAACTGATTTAATCTTCTTACTAGGAATCAATCTGTTCATATTTTCTATTTCTTCATAATTCAGTCTTGGTAGGTCGTATTTTGTAGGAATTTATCCATTTCTATAATATGTGCTTTACATAACATATCAACACACTTTTTGTAACACATCAGTGAGGAAGACAAATCTACACAATCTTTTAGAATTAAAAATATTTAAAACTTTATTTAGGAAAGATCTTCATTTGATTTCTTCAACAAGTATTTCTTGAACACCTCTGTGCCAGGAGCTGTTCTCGGAGCTTGGTATATGTCAGCAGATAAAACGGGCAAAACTCTCTGCCTTCATGGAGCTTACATTCTAAGCCATCTAAGCCATCCACTTCCATATTTTACTAAAAGAATGTCTTATAAATTAACCTTAAACATGGTGCATGTGTACCTAACATGCTTTATTTTTTATCTTTGGACTTTTGCATAACTATAAGATGACAAAAAAGAAGCGTACCCTGAAGAAAGGGTGCTAGGTGATGTTCCCTGAGGAGGAAGAACGGAAGAGATCAAGAGTGCATAAAAGCAATATGTATGTGCTTCTTTCTATTATCCGGAAAATATTAACCAATGAAAAGAAAAATTAGAGCTTGAACTAGGTTCCCATTTTAAATGTGACCTGATGTTGCCCTGCCCTTTTCCACGGACAGGATGACCTCAGCTGGAGGATGACTTGTGCTCCACTTAGAGACTGGTGAGAAACAGAAGTGTGAAGGAATGAGAGGAATATAATGACTCACAGCTGCTACTGCCCCCATGTGCCATCTGAATAAGGCCAGTTTTGCTTGTACAAAAGTGAGGCCAGTCTCAGTTCATACACATCCTCTTTTATCCAGGATTTTATGAAAGTTATTTAAGGAAAATGCTAATATATGCCTAATTAGTCTCCTTTTAAAAAGACTGTATATACAAAATGGGCTCCTTTGTAAGAAAATTTTCATTTGTGTCTGAATGCCAACAGAGTCAAATTTATTAACAATTTTAGTATTTTATTTCACCTATGCAATTGTTTTTATGCAGAAAAGTTGTGAAAAAATCCACTAAAAAACCCTAAACATAATATATATGAGGGATCTTTTTGGAGTGATGGAAATGTTCTAAAACTGGATTGTAGTGATAGTTGCACAACTCTATAACTTACTAAATGTCATTACCTTGTGCAATTAAAATGGGTGAATTTTATGGTGTGCAACGTATAGCTGAAAATAAAAACTTTAAATATGACATTAAAAGATTTCTAACCACACTCTGTCTGGACTTGAAGAATAAATACCACAGTCAGAATCAAGCCTATTCTAAATGTTTTTGATTTGTAGGTTTTTACGAACATGCATCTTTGGTAGGAAGAGTGTTATAATGTCTATTAGAACTTTAGAATTTGTTTCAAGGCCCTCATTGCTTTTACACTGGTCTCTAGGCAGTTCCAGGTAGTTTTACTGCAGGGCAGTCTCCTTGAGTCTCCATGTTGGATGCTCTAATCAGAGCAGGTTCTTTAGAAAAGATTATATTGGATCTGCAGTAAGAAGCTAGGCCTCCAAAATATTGAGTGCAGTGATAAACCATCTGTCAGGTCTTTGTCAGTGAGGTCTCCACTATTGCTGGTTTGCCAGAACCCGGAGCTCACACTGAGGCCAGTATAAAAGGAGCGTTTGCATCCCCGTAACTTGAGATTCAACTAAAGAGCAAGCAAGTGTACTCAAGTTATTAGGAATTTTACTTTGCATCATTAGAAAGTTAACACATGAATGTGTCCTTAACTTATTAGTAAGTTAAAATACCTCACCCTTACAACTGGATAGGAATTTCTGTGGTCAACATTTTATGCCCTCCCTCCCCCAATCTCGTTTAAGATAGTTGATTTAATAGAAGTCTTCTTTAAATTTGAGGATCAGATTCTTAGCCAAAGGTGGAATTTCCAAGCTTCAGGCATTTGAAAATCTTCCCAGGTTTAAGTAAAGATAACAGTTGTGGTAAAAACTGCTTAGAACTGAGCAGAACTAGCATGTGTTGTTTTAAACCAAGAAGGTGCTCACAGATGGCTCAGAGAGAGATTTAGCAAGTCTGTGCTAATCACACTCATACATGGGAATATCTCCATTGAAAACAGCCGGATTTCATTGTACCCTTCAAGTAACTTTCTTACTTGGTTAATAACAACAATGATGTATTAAAGGGCCTAAAATATTTCATGCTTTATATTATAGTTACAGTTTGATAGATTATTGAAACCAGAATGTGAGTC
Organism: Tadarida brasiliensis; assembly: GCA_030848825.1. Lineage (NCBI taxonomy): Eukaryota > Metazoa > Chordata > Mammalia > Chiroptera > Molossidae > Tadarida > Tadarida brasiliensis. The sequence continues at coordinate 47,249,241 of CM061262.1, read as the reverse complement.
CTGAGAGGCGGTTCCAATTCCAAGTGTATTGAAGATACAAAATATTTGCAGAAGTTTAGATTTGGGCAAATAAATTATTGTGAGTTCTTGATGGTTTCACTTCTAGAGATTTCTAAACTTTTGTGTTGACCCCAAACAGGTTAATTTCTCATTCCTAATAAAGTATATAAAATGTATCCACTTGACATAAAAGAAATTGACTTATATTTTACTATGTTTTACCATATCTGACACCTTATGTTAAGTGTTCGTTAACAATAACATTTTAATATTGTATAATATTAAATATCAATTCACAAAATATGATAAACACTGGGATTTGGTTTTAAATTTTGCTTTCAGAATATAGCATAAAATAGAGAAATAATTCAGAAAAGAAAACTGGAGTCAATTAAATATCTATAAATCAGCCACTATGTGCCAGGCCCTGTATTTAGCTTTGCACATATAGTGTAGAATAAGACCAACATGTTTTCTAGCTGTCATGGTGCTTATATTGTAAATGGGAAACAGAAAATAAACAATGCAAAAGGATACAATTACAGATTTGCAAGAGTACTATAGATAGAATTAGAAGAGTGATTTAATACAAAGTAATTAGAGGAGGCCTCTTTTAGACAGGGTGGTCAGGAAAGGCCTCTAAAGAGATGACATTTAAGCTGAGACTTGAAGGAAAAATGACAGATGACCATTTCCTAAATGATCTATAAATCATTTCTGCTATAGCCAGAAAACACAAAATCATAGCAGAAAATATATACCTTCCTTGATTGGCTCATACTATCAGAGAGACCAGAAGCTGATATATGGGTTGTTCCATAAAGGGAAGGACATATTGAATAGTATTTTTCTGTATTTGCTTCTGATTTGTATTAATTACTTAGATAATTTATTGTACTATAGAATGAAATTTATATTCTTTGAATATATGAAGGGTTCCCAGTTTAATCGGAAGCCAAATTTTAACTGAAAGTGTTAAGTTTAAAAGGTGTGATACTATATGTCAGCAACAACACATACATGATAATTTAAGTAAGAAAACAAAAATGTAGTAGTGTGACTGAGTAGAATTGACTTTTTGTTATTATTGAATGAAATGTTATATGGGAATTTACAGAAGACTAATGAACTGTCAATGAAGATGTAAGAAAATGAGATTTTATATATCTTTAATGCTGCTAGAAATTCATTAGGTTCTTAGTGACTAATGATTAATTGAAAGAAAGAAAACAGGCAAGTATAATTTTTATAAAACGTTTCTGAAATGTACCCATTATCCCACAATAGTCTCAGCTACTATGATGAGAAATTTGTCATGATTGTGCAAAACCTACAGGTTGCCTAGCCTATAGCTATTCACTCCTTCCCCCACATTCTTGCTGAAAGTACCCAAATTTTGTGCAGATATCAAGAAGTCAAGTGCTTTTGTAAAAGCTAGGTCCTTCCTCAACCACAAAGAGAGAATCATGATTGGTCTAAACCAGTCATGGCAACCTCATTCCTCTTGCCAATAATTAGTCTGAGCAATCATGTGATCCAATTTTGATTGGTGATATTTGAAAAGGAATCAGTGTTAGAGTGCCAGGATGCTTCTGGGAAAAGTCTTTCTTGCTGCCTATATGAAAATCATGTAAGGAAACACATTACTCCTCCATGTTTTACCTCTTGATCTTATATTTACTTCTGATAATCAGGATTTTGAGCTATCAAGAGCTTACATGAGCCAAGATCCTGAAACTAGCAAGTTGGAGTCTAAAGCTATCATGACTTTGATCATGGCACTAGGTATGGTATGAAATCAAGTTTTCTCTAAGTTTGGAAAGGGGAGATGGCAGGGTAAATTGGCCTACAGGGATCAGCCTTAACCACTGAATGCTACCTGGAGATTATATACAGGATGAGATCTTTTGTCCATAGCATATTTATCTTTTATAAATTTTAATGTTGTATCATTTCAAACTCATGAAAAGGTTGCAAAGACTCTTATTGCACTTTACCTAGGTTCACCAATTGTTAAACATTTCGCCCCACTTGGTTTATTGTTGTGTGTGTGTGTGTGTGTGTGTGTGTGTGTGTGTATACACATTTTTCTCAATCACTTGAAAGTAAATTGCAGACATCATGCCCCTCTGTCCTTAAATACTTTAGTGTGTATATTCCAAAGCCAAGAACAATTTCTTTCATAATCATAGCACAATGAACAAAATCAGGAAATTCTACCTTGATACAGTGACTATTATCTAATCCCCAGGCCATATTCAAATGTCACCAATTATCTCAATAATGCCTATAATACCTTTTTCCCCCCCTAGCCCAGGATTCAATCTAGGATCACACTACGGGGTAAGGATTTCAACGTACGAATTTTGAGGAGACACAAATATAAAGTTCTTGAAATGGTCTTTGAGCACAATGTAATTGTTATGAGTAGTTTTTTGTTTGTTTGTTTGTTTTTAATATAAAAAACTGAGGTAAGTTCTTGGCACATTATAACTATCAATGATTTGGAAGCATTTAAAAATTTATTTTAGGTAAAGAAACTGAGGCACTGGGAAGTTAAGTAACTTGTCTAAGATCACTTAGAGGGTAACTGGCAGAGCTCAAGTTTGAACCCAAGCAACTCGACTCCAGAGACTGTGCTCTGTAACCACTGTGTTATAAAGAATTAATGAGCAGAGCTGAACACTGGAGCACTCACTAGAATGCAGTGTCTGGCTGGCTCATCGTGGGCAGCAGGTTTCCTTTCCTGGGCTGGAGTTCATGGTCATGGATTCAACCTGTTCCCGGAACAGAGAATTATCAAGAGCCAGGAAGGCCTCAGCCCTAGGAGGGCCTTAAGTTATATTTGTGAATGATAGATAAGAAAGGTTATGTTAAGATAGACACATAAATATTAAAAACTTTGTAACTTATATGGCAACTGATTATTTTGTCTATCTAGTTTTAGAGTGTAAGACGCGTCCTTGTAATGGTATATTTAATCCCTCCATCATTTCGGTACAGTGCCTCATGCACACTTCAACCCTGCCTGTTGTCTTCAGATCCAGAACTTGTCAGGATCCAGCTGTGGTGGGGGTGGGGGTGCATGTACTGGGGAAGGAGGGGGGCCATCTAACTGCTGCAAATATAGACTTTAACTAATTCTTCTGTTTTCAGCATCTCCCCACATTCTCATCTTCAAAGGTAGCTGGTACCTCCGATTCTTGAGGCTTCTCGGGGCTCTGCAGCATGAATCAGCTTGTTTCTGGTTGTTGCCTTCTCCGACTGCTGGTTTAGGTGTCAGCTTTCCTCAGACTGATGTGTCAGTTACTAGTTCTCCATTCTCTCCTCTTCTCTTTGCTCTTGAGCATGTGAGCTTTCTTCCATTCCTTTCCCATCATTTGAGTAGGATTATAGGGGAGAACTGAGATAAACGTGTGCATTCAATCCGCACTTTCACATATCTCTTTATCAGATATCATCAAAGGTAAATTGGACTGAAGCAGAACCAAGAACAATCTCTAGATCAGTATAAAATTAGAGGTGTAGACTCTTATTTAGATAAGATTATTACTGATAGCTGCTGAGGCAGAAATCAGAGGGACTTCTTTTTTTTTTCTTTTTTCTTTTTTGCATTTATCTTCAGATAGAGCGGGAGGGAGAGAGGAAGGAAGAGAGAGAGAGAGACATAGATGTGAGAGAGACACACCGACTGGCTGCCACCCACACAACCCCAACTGGGGCCAGGGACAAACCACAACCGAGGTACGTGCCCTTAGCGGGAACCGAACCCGGACTCTCCGGTCCACGGGCCGATGCTCTAACCGCTGAGTCAAACCGGGCAGGGAGGGACTTTTTTTTCTTAATGATTATTAATTCTAGCAAGACTGTGCCAGAGCTGGTTTCTATAGACAATTTATTCTACTTAAAAATGTGCCATAATATACATGATACATATATGTACACATAATATACATAATATATACTGGATGTGAAATCCAGTAGTTTATTAAACAGATTAGTGGAGATTCACACAATAAGCTCAAACCTGACTGTTTAGGAGAGGGTGATGGTGTCACTTCTCCCCACCTTGTCTTCTATCTTGCTCACTGATTGTTCTATCAATCTGACTATGGCTAACTTAAGGAAAAGGAAATGTAACAGAAGAACACCAGGGGTTTATAGACCCGAAAGGATGCTGGAGTTTGAGTGAAGGAATGAAAAGAATAAAGAAACCCAGGGGGACTGATGCAGGAAGCAGGGACTATGGATCGTGGCCCATGAGACAGCCTGGTCAGTGTGCTGCTGCTGAGGCTGTCGCTGAATAAGAATCATCTTCAATGTGCCCCCATCCTTACTGTGCTCTCTCAGGACTCAAGGTCGAGGATGTCCTTGCCACTGTAAGAGGATGTTCTCAAGTTGCCCACATCTGTGAGAAACTGGACTGGATCCTGCCAGGACCTTTCTTGGTGTGTACAGCCTGCCTCTCAGAGTCATCCACTCACCAATAAGGGGTGCTTAGGTCAGAGAGAGGACACATCTGTACCACTGGTTTTCAGCTTCTGGGAAATGGGAGATACGAGCAAGGAATTCCTGTCCCAAGGGCATTCCCCAGAAGGAGATCAGGGTGCTGTCTGGAGGGGGCTGTGCGTTGAGCACCTGCTGGTCCTTCACAGCCTCTCAGCCTCAGCACTGTTTCCAGCCTTGGTCAGTGCTGCGGGGGCTTCGGATAGCTTCACGCTGCCAGCACCTGCCTCCAGCACGCTCTGAGCAGCTCTGCCTGCCCCAGGGCAGTTGAGCCAACAACGCTCCGCAGGCTCCCACGAGCAGCCCTCAGGTCGGGGAGTTATTGCTTCTGTTGTCACCCTCAACCAGTGGGTGGTGGATAAATATTTCTCTGTCAAATTGTTTGCTAGACAATTGTGAGGCCATCTATATGCTCCTCAGCGGGCCATGGTGGGAGCAAGCACCAACTGCACCCACTGCCCCAGGTAAGTGGTGGATAACTTGATAAATATCCTTGTAGTAGTTTCTTCTTCTTCCCCGTTTTACACCTTCTGGGCCCTTACTCCTGCTCCCTGGGATGACGTGTGAATAAACAACCCGCACACAAGTCCGTGTCTCAGGCTCTGCTTGGGGGCGGGACCCCTGCTAAGACAGAACAAATGCGGAGGCCCCAGAACAAAATCAGCTTTGGGGGTGATGTCTATGAAAGCAGGGAGCAGCATTTTTGTGGGTTCTGCTCATCCTATTTTTAAATATGAGAATAATTACAATAATACAGTGTATCCAAGGTGTCAGTACCTGCTACCCCATCTCAGAGGTCCCTTGCATGGACCTTGCATATACAATTCAGTCCCCCTAAATACGAGCCAGGCCATTCAACCACTCTACTATCTGACTAGGTGTCTAGGACCCACGGGCATCCTGAAGTACGGTGGGTGTTCACCAGGGGACAATCAGAGGAACCCCAGGAAAGTCTTTCCAATATGACCTTCCTACTGTTCACTCACTGGGTCTGGTGCTGGAGCCCCCAAAGTGATGTTCTCTGGGGAACTTAAAGCAAAATTAGTTGGTGTTTTAGTCATGACAGGTGAAGCTATGCTGCATTAACACATATACCCCAGATTTCAGTGGCTTAACACAATCAAAATTTGTTTCTCACTAATGCCAAGTTCAATGCGGGTGCTTCTCATCGGGCAGCTTTCCAGGGCAGAGGTCCTCCAAGTTCTTTCCACCCTGTAGATTCACCGTTTACATGCTTGTAATCTTCAGGGAAAGCAGGATGATCCCTTATATCCCATCCATACCACACTGGCCAGACCAAACACTCGGTCCCGCCTAGATGCGGGGGGCCAGACGAAGTAGACTCCCTGTGTTCCCAGGAGGAAAACGAAATGACTTGGTGAGCTGAGTGTCTCTGCCTCATCAGGTGGAGGTTCGTGAGAGCTTCATGCCCCTTCTCAGGTCCACTCTCATGGCACTGGTCTTTTCCTCTTTTTGGCCACTTCCCCCAGAATCATTCCCAGGCTTCTGGAGTCCCACCCGGGACTGCCTATCTCTTACTCCTCTCTTATTTTCCCCATCCCCTCAATCTCCTTGTCCCTTCCTATGATCCTTGTTCTCGCATAAAAGACTTCAAGGGATCATTCCATGTACAGCCTAAATCAAAAGCAGCCGAAATAATCAAATCTCTTTCTCTAAGGGCATAGAGGGCTCAATCTTTGAACCCTCCTAAGGGGTAAGAAATAATCACATTCCACTCCTTTAATTCAGCAAAGAAATGGGTGGAAAAAGAACAAAACAATCAAATGTTCACATTCAGAGTGACTGAATATTTATGTTCTGCTGTGACTGTTTTATATCCCTTTTCTCCATCCACCTTGTTCTCCTCCCAATTCAGGTCTTACCATCTCCCACCTGGACTGTCCAAAGTCTTTATCTCTACCCTACAGACATTGTTATCTTCTCACATGAAAATCTGGCCAAGTGTAGAAACCTATAATAGTTCCTGATAGTCCTATAGATATCCTTACACTCAACAGCATGTTACCTCAGGTCAGGGGAGTTATTGCTTCTGTTGCCACCCTCAACCAGTGGGTGGTGGATAAATATTTCTCTGTCAAATTGGTAGGTAAAATAATGGACACCCCCATTCCTGCGAAGATGTCCACACCTAATCCCCAGATCTGTGACTATGTTATGATAAATGGACTTTGCATATATGATTAAGGATCACGAGCTGGGATATTATCCTGACATATTTGGGTGGGCCCAAGGTAACCACAAGACTCCTTATAGGAGGGCAGCAGATGGATATGAGTAGTAGGAGATGTGACGGTGGAAGCAAGAGGTCTGAGTGTGTGGGGAAGGGGTCAAGAGCCCAGGAATGCAGGCAGCCTCTAGAAGCCGGAAGAAGCCACGAACGCATTCTCCCCTGGAGCCTCCAAAAGGAACTAGCCCTGAGATACCTTGATTTTAGCGCCATAATTTTTTTTTTTTTTTACTTCTGGCCTATAGGATTATAAGAATAAACTTGTGTTGTTTTGGCCACTAAGTTTGTGTCAATTTATTATAGCAGTACAAGGAAACTAATACAGTTCCCAAGGCTCTTTCCATCCTGCTCCCAGGATACTTTCCCGACTTCATCTCCGGCCTCTCTCCCTCTATCTCCCCCAACCACAGTGGAAGAACCACTGTTTGTCAACTATTTTGAAACCCTGTCTCTGCTACCCCTCTACTCCTGCTTTCTACCCACCTGATAAGTTACTAAACTCTTACTCAGGCTCCAAGGTTCAGCCCAAATTCCCTTTACTTAAGGACAGCATTATCCTTCCTTCTCTCCCTACATTTCCACCACTTGGATGGAATGTATATAAACGATATACCTAATCATTTATTTAGGCCTTTCTCCCTTGCAAGAGAATAAGCCTCTCTCTAGAAAAGATCATTGAAGTATTTCTGGTTTTTAAGCCAATGCCTAAACTATTATGCTAGTAAATGTTTACTGAAGGGATTTAATTTTACACATTTGTCCGTGTGAAATGCTTAGGTGTGCAGAAAGACACCCACAGCAATCAGATGAGGCATTTATTTCCACATGATACAGACTTCAAGCTTTGCCCAATGTTATGGAATCATTTCACTGTTAGGCAATCTTCTCAATGTTTATTAGGCAATCTTTTCATTGTTAGGCAATCTCCTCACTACACTATCCCCACCCATTTTTAAATTGTCATAGGATCAGAAGTAATAATGATACATTGGATAAAATCATGTATTGGATCGGGTTAAATTTTATAAATCTACTTTTAGATAATAGATAATATTTACATATTGTTTCTGCTCCATCTACTCCACTTGTAAACTCGAATGTGTACAAAAACTTCAGGACAATATAACAATCATAACAAAGTTTCATATAACAAAATTAACTAATTTCTTTGAATGAACATGGTAAGCAATAAAATCCTGATATTTTAACAAGTCAAATCTAGTAGAAAAAGAAGTTTTCATATAAACATTATACACAGATATAAACTCACAACATCAAACATCAGGTTATATTATCTAGACACAGCTGCTACGAAACTGATCTTGAGCAAAAATTTCCAAGCCTTTGACTTAAAAAATCCAAACCCTAAACATTTTTTGAAAATATGACTCAGAAAAAATTTTTGGGCTTCCCCAATGTTATCTCTTCCTTGACTGAACAAAAGAGGCACACACAGCATGCCGCTGTAGAAATCTAACCCTTTCAGAATTTACAGGAAGAGCAAGAAACATTCACAACCACACATCCATCCATGATCTCCTGAAGACAGCTGGCAGTGTGTTTTCATGATAATTTTATCTCCATCTCACAGGTGAGGAAACTGACACCAGGAGGCTGAGGAACTTAACTGCAGGTCCCACAGCCAGCAAATGATGGTGCTGAGATTTGAGCTCATGCAATCACGTCCAGTGCCTATAGTCTCAATTACAGGTCTATACTGACTCTGAGGAAGGGCATCGATTGGCCAGCTGCTGTCTCCAAAAAGCGTCACTGTTTTCTAGTGGCTTCCACAGTAGGTTGGCTTCTAAACCCCCCAGTGATCACAATGAGTGGGCAGGGGTTGTTGAATTGGGCTAAGATCTACAAAGCAGGTGTGAACATGGCAGGTGTGAACACTCTTGTCTCTATTGTTGGCTGAAACTGTTCCAGGCTGTCCAGGTCTAACTGAAAGGTCTATGGGCTCCAGGCCCCTCAAGGATGTCTGCCTGTTTCCAATGCTGACTTTATGATCAGAGGTTTCTGTCCCCGGACAAATGAGTGGTGTGTAGTAGTGTTCTTTCTTTGAGAAATAATAGACTCCAGATCCCGTGGCATGTGTGCTCCATAATACTAGATTTAATTACTTGAATTTAAATTGTTAAGAAATTAAAGTTTAATTTCAAACATAGAATGAATTTTATTAGTGAGGATCCAACTTATTGAATTCTTAAGTAACCATGGTTTCTTCATACAATGAAACGAGAAATTATACCTTTGAGAAATTCCTCACCCTGACTGGGTTCTTGTCCTAACCCACATTTCTGGTTCTCTCTTTCCTGTTAGCCTTGATGGTGGAATTAAGGCCTTTTGGATCCACAGTTGGGTATGTATTCTGTTCTCCCCTCTTCTACCCCTGACCTGGAAGGAGCTGGAGATAATGCTGTCACAAAATTATATACAATAAATCTACTTTTCACTCTGCCTTTCCTGAAGATTTTGCTTTGTCTCCAGATCTACTTATGGGCAACGTAAACAAAGACAAAGGCCAAATGAAACTCCACTGTGGGTTTAAATCCATGTTCTCGCTGAGGGCTGGTTCTTTGACCCCGAGAGATCACACTATGTTCCTAGGCTTTGACTGGTCTCTAGTTTAAGAAGCCTTCTGCATAGGCTCTAGGCTTCCCCACGATCCCGGCCACCAGGGTGACTTTGCTCAGCTGCTGGACACTAGCTGATGACTGCTAGGACCTAGCTCTGGAGGCAGAGGTAGCTTCAGGGAAGCACAGGAAGTAGGTGTTTGGAGAGACCAACAGACTCAGCTCCAATAGCACCTGCTATATGAAGCTTTCCCTTGTCTCCTTATCCCCCAAGCAGAAATAACTCTCCAACAATAGGAGTAAGGCCAGCCTCATCTGTAGGAGTGGCAACCTGCTCAACAGCTACAAGCATTAAGCCATCATTTCAGCAGCGGACTGGCTGAAGGATGGTGACTCACCCCTCTCCTCCCCACTAGAGCCGTGAATAGCTATGCTCATATTCTCCGATTTCAGAATGGGGGTGGGAGGAGGCTGACAGACATCTTCCGCAGCTTTTCCAGGCATCCTGTACTGGCATCCTGAGCATGGAGAAAAGAAACCAACAGAGCAATTTTTTTGCCCTTGGCTCTTTTCAACAGTTAGTGAGAACTGTGTTCCCAGCTGCAGAACGGAAGTTTCTTCCCTGAGAAAAAAACATAATGGAAAATAAATCCATATTTTACATTCAGTTAGAGGGAAGATGCATAGAAAAGGCAAGAGCTTCTTATTCCCCAAAACCATAAAAATATATGTACAAGGGTGAACATAAATTAAGAAATGGTTAAATTAACTATGCAACACAACACCCAAATTTCAGAATACTACAGCTTTTTAAATGAGTAAGGACTATCTATGAGTACTAACAAGTAAATAAATATAGATGTATAAATCTAGATATACTTTTAAGTGAAAAAGCAAATGATTTAATTTATGCTAAAAAAAAAAACCTATGGATGTCTATGTATGCCTATGTATTTTGTAAAAGCAACTGTCCATAAGAAATACGCAAACAAATTGTGTCTGTGGGAAAGAAGTGGGCAGAAAGTGAAAGGTAACTTTAATATTTTTATTGTTTATAATTTTATTTTGTTCAAATTTTATAATTAACATCTATTTTTTATTTAAAAACAAAAATAAAGAGATAATTAAATTACCAGAAAAGAGACAAGTGGGCAAAGGAAATGAACAATTTTTAAAAGAAAACAAATTGCCACTTCCCAAAAATTTTGAGTGCATATTTTAACTAGTTTTAAAGAACAGCACATCAAAGCAACAGTGATGTGCCTTTCCGAGGAAGCGATTTCTTTGATGCTAAAAAGTTAAGTCTGGATGGGAATGTGATGGGATAGAAAGGCACTTCTTTTTCACTGGTGGTGGAGTTTGTACCATTTACTTGGGCATATTCAGAACAATAAAGGAAAAATATTTTATGAACACTAAAAAAGTCTTACTTTTATATTTTACTTAACAATTCCAATTATTGAACCTAGCCAAAGGAAATAATCAGAGATATGATCAAATATTTATGTATAAAAATACTCATCACTACATCATTCATAATACAAAAACAATTTACATGCTCAATAATACTGAAATTGTTAAAGGATAATATTATGCAGCCATTTAAAAGTTTGTGCACAAAGAATATTTAATAACATGTTAAAGCCTAATTTTATAATGTTCAGTGAAATCAGGGACAGAAAGTATTTAAAGTATGAACTCAACTTTGTAAGTAAATGAATATCTAGATATGCATGTGTATTCATACAAACATAGACAAGAGACTAGAAAACATAGACCAAAACATTAAAACTTGTTATAACTGGGGCTGCAATTACAGGGGATTTTTATTTCTTTATAACTTTTCAACAATGTTCTTATTTTCCACTTATAGTCAGGAAAAATACTCAAGTTAAACTAAAATAATATCAAATGTAAAAGGGAAGAAAACTTACTATAGTTCCTGTTAACTAGCATCTAACAGATAAAGCACTAGCCATGTTCATGTGGTGTACTACTCTTAGTGAACTGTGTTTTAGGGCAGAAATGATAAAATAAAAAATAAAAAAAAAAAGCCAATAATGTCTACTTGTAATGCTCCATAAACTTTTAAAGGTAGAATACATTATATTTTTTGCATTTGGAATTGTATAGTTCAAATAGACATGTAACTGCTTTGAAAGGTCCATTGAGTATTTTTTTTTACAACATCCAGGGAATTCAAATAGATTCAGCTGGGTTGTATGTGCTAAATACAGCCAGTCATATATATAAAGACCTTGTTGTGAAGGATCTGTGCTTTCACAGCTCAGCTCCATCTCTGACTAGGCTCTGCACTAAAGCAGGATTTTAAGGCATCTGTATTTTGGACTCAGGATGAAAGAGCTCACTTTATCTCACCACACTCTCCAGGAAACAAATGCTCCAGATATCAGGCCCGGACCAGCAAATGCTCTCCAGTTGTTTCCACGAATGCCCGATCTTTAGGTAAATGTTACGTTTGCTAAGATTTTTTTTTTTTTTTTTTTAGTATGAGGAGAGAAGATTCCAGGGGAAAATATTTTTAAAAATCACTTGCCTTATAAAGTATTTCTTAAAAATATAACTGTATATTTTATATGAGTGATGGTACCCAGACACCATCCCCGGCAAGAAAATTTTTACCTATTTCCTCATCTTTCCTTGGAAGGCCCAGATCACAGGAGAAAAGGTATTAGAGTGAATCTCACTGCTTTCTGTCCAAAATTGCTCTATCCATATTGAAACACATTTAAGAAAACAATAGCAACAACCACCAAATTCATTTGGAGGCTAGGCAGTTTAGTCCAGATTTCGTAAACATTTATACTTTGCACTTCCTTTAAAGTAAACAGAAAGCTCTGGTGTTGGCTGGAAATCTGCCTCTGCGTGCTAATGAAAACACCCCACATGGTCCAGGAGGTATGTGGCAGGCGAGTGTTACTCACACAATACCTGGGAAAAGACAGTGCTCCCACATGGCATGGGCAGTGGGCTTTGTCTCATTAATGGGATTAGTCAACATACTTTAAAGTTACTGACATGAAACCTTCGGTTTCTCTAACTAGTCCCAGTATACATTTGACTATGCTTCTGACTTAATACCATCTCATAGACAGTGAAATATCATTCAGTGTCTGGGGTAAAATAGAACTGGAACTTAGAAGTCCCCCTCATTTGGCTCAATCTCCATGTGACTTTAGGCATCTTTTTGTTTACCATGGAGCACTCTTCATAGAAATTATTAGATCAAAGGCACTTTGTAGGAACTCTCATTACTATTTGTGCATTATTTATCTTAATTTTCAAATTATGTAATCAATGGCAGAAACGTCTAAAGAGGAGGCAGGTATGACTAAGATATGTGTGAAGTCCAGCCAGTTGCCAATGCCATGTGGCATGCCTATGGCACATCCATGTGTGTCGTACAGGCGACATGTCTCCGCACAAAGACACTCTTTGGAGCTGTCAAGTTGGTCCGTCTGCAGGTTACGAGTATACTGGCTCTGGGCCGTGTTCTTTATTCACCTGTCCTATTCCAAAGAGCTTTCAATATCCTGAGTAATAAAAAGCTCTTTGAAATCCCATCTGTTCCTACTGGGTTGTGTAAGTCTAAGTTCTTCATCTTCTACATTCTGACTGCAGTGTTCTAGTTAATCAAATAAAACGGCATTTTGTGAAAGAAAGTATAACTCGGTACAATTATGACAGGCTATTTCTTCTCTTTTTTTCTTTCTTTCTTTTTTTTTGAACAATGAGAAACAAATGGAAATCAAAGTTTCCAATGACTACAGTGGATCCCCCAAGCCTCCTTTGTGAAAGCTGGATGTCTCAGGAAACAAATCCAACAACTGACTCACCAACCCAGCTGTGTGTGGCTCAGCCTCTGCAACTGGCCTTCCTTACATGGGGGTTGTTTCCAACATGCCTTGATCATAATCCCACTGTCCTTGGACGTTTTCTTAACCTGGGAGGTCCAGATACTCTTCAGTAACCCAAGTCCATCATTTTCCAGGCTAATTTCCCCTAGATCCAGAGTGTGAAAACTGGTTTGAACCCAATTCATCCATGACTTTGGACAACTTACTTAATCTTACTTACAAAGTCTCAGTTTACTTATCTATAAAATACCTGTCAGGCCTGGCCAGTGTGGCTCAGTGGTTGAGCGTCGACCCATGCACCAAGAGGTCACTGGTTCAATTCCTGGTCAGGGCACATGCCCAGGTTGTGGGCCAAATCCTCAGTGGGGGGCATGCAGGAGGCGGCCAATCGATGTTCTCTCTCATTGACGTTTCTATCTCTCTCTCCCTCTCCCTTTCTCTCTCTCTCTCTAAAATCAATAAATAAAAAAATGTTTTTAAATAAAATAAAATACCTGTCAGATCTATGGTAAGAATTAACCAGGATAAGGTATTTTTTTAAAAACACACACACACACAACACATAAAAATGACCAACAAGCACATGAAAAGACAATGTCATTAGTCATGAGGGAGAAGCAAATCAAAACCACAATCAGATACCCTTCACACACTGAGGAAGACTAGATTACGAAATGGAAAATAACTCATCGTGGTGAAGATGTGACGAAATTAGGACCATCATATATTGCTGGTGGTAATATAAAATGGACACTGTGAAAAATGGTTTGGTAGTTCCTCAGTAAATTAAACATACAATTAACATATGACCCAGTAATTCCACTCCTGAGTAAATACCCTAGAGAACTGAAAACAGGTGCCCAAACAAAAACGTGTATATGAATATTCAGAACAGCACTATCCCCAATAGCCAAAACATAGAAGCGACCCATATGTCCATCAAATGATGAATGGATAAACAAATGTGGTATATCCATGAAATGGAATAGTGTTGAGTCATAAAAAGGAATGAAGTACTGATATATGCTACAACCTGGATGAAAACTTGAAAATATAGTCTAAGTAAAAGAAGCTAGATCCAAAAGACTACATATTATATGAATCAGTTTATATGAAATGTAGAGAATAGGTAAATCCATAGAGACAGAAAGCAGATCGGTGGTTGCCAGGGTCTGGTGGGAGGGGAGAATGGAGAGTGTAAAGGGTGTGGGTTTCCTTCTGGAGTGATGAAAATGTTCTGGAATTAGAGAGTGGTGGTTGTTGTGCAATATTATGAATTTACTAAATGTCACTAATGGTAAATTTTATGTTACATGTATTTAACCACAATAAAATATGCTATTACTTAGTAAGCAGTCAATAAACATTCGTTATCACTACCAAATAACTTTAGCATTTTTATGAATTCTCAGAATAATGTTACCTGCCAATTATTATCTAATGCTACTATGCAGTGGGTTTTATTCCATTACTGTCTTGTTGGTATACTTCTCTCTCTAACTAAGCTCTATGCTTCATCAGATTGGAACAGGACCTCATAACCTCCTGCCAAGCCATCTCTCTCTATAGACATTACTTCCTGTGTGAATCAATTTGCAAGGTGCTGAACATCTTATCTGCCCCAAGCGGTTTACCCCATAGTCCCACTTTGAGTTCTAAATTCCACACGAGACAGATTCTTTTGTGTAAGGCAATGTTTCTACTGGGCCTCTGTGGAAATGCAAGTTTATTATCTGGAAAGGTTAATATAATATACCAACAGACCAGAAAATGTAACATCTTAGCATGAAGTAAGCCAGGTATCTAAGGAAATGGGACTCTACACAGGAGACTTGGTGGGAGATGACTGAGGTGACAGTGTTGCCTGTTAAGGTGAACTTCAGTCAGTGACTCTGAACCACCGAGGCAGGGGGAGAAAACAGCACTCTGGAGGAGGGCAGCTGAAAGAGAGGCGAGGAGAGTTTAGAGACAAATTTCACCTATTTGAGATTTTACCAAGGTCTTGTGTTATGCCGAAAGCCATTATGCCTACCCCAATATGAAATGAGTGAATGGATGATGTCTGGAATATGTTTTTAAAAACCTCATTTCTGTACCTCTCTCTTTTATCACCATTATGACTAAAATAATAATGATAGTAGTTAACACTTATAGGGCTTATTATGGGCTAACTAATTTATGTAATTATTTTACTCAATCTGCTCATAATCCTATTAAATAGTTACTGCTATTATCCTCAATTACAAAAAAATAGGGCGGGGGACTGAAACTTAGGAAGGTAAGCAGTATGCTTACATCAAAGCTTCGTGCAGCCGGACTTCATCCATCCAGAACCTCCACTCTAACCATGACACTGATTCTTCTAATGACCTCCATCACTCTTGGTGTGAACATCTGCGTGGGCTCCATGGGTCTAGGAAAATGGGTCAGAGCAAACTATGAGAAAGAACAATCACGAACACAGTGGGCTGTAGTGCCACTTTGATCATTTCCCTCTCCGCCCTTCCAGTCACCCCACACCTCCCACCTGAGCCTGGCAGCTGTAATTGTTAATATTAAGGCAAGATCACTGCAGCCGGTATGAGGAGAGCATATCAGTACTCATTTCAGTTTGGGTTGGTAGTATTTCCTTTGAAAATAAAACTAAACAAAGAGGCATATTGAAAGAATGGATAAAACTTGCAACTCTTATTGGTTGTTAGGTGATAAAATAGTCCTTGCAATGTTTAGCGTATGTGGAATATCTATATCCTATGTTTTTAATTTTATTTCAACATGTCTACAGAATAGCCATTCATGAGTTACAGTAACACATTTGCTATGTCATCTGTATTTACTCAATGACTTCTTAGGATAGCATTATGAAAAGCAACTTTGGACCATCCAAAACCCTGTGTTGAATATTTCCTAGCTTTGAAAATAACTTTTATATGAATTGGGCCAGTTCTCCTTCTGCCTATGCAGATTTGTTTATTGCATTTATGTGCTTTCAATGCAGCTGAAAGAAAAATAAAGCATTGGGTCCAAAACGTGGGCATAGAGTGTTACATAACCAACTCATCTGGTAATATTTGGAATTTTTCACTATCCACTCCAATTTTGGACAATGTGTACAAATTAATTTGCATATGTATAATTTGGAAATACATAAGTAGACTGAGCCTATTATGTAATCTCTTTTTCTTTTTCTATATATCTCTCTCCAACGGCTCAAAAAGTCAGAGTGGCTTTTATCTAGAATTGCTGTTATTTCCTTGATCTGTAGAATTTTACTTTCATAGCTGAGGAATTGCTAGGCTATATCCTTTCATCCAATTACTTGTAAAACATTCACCTCATCCACAATGTGATGTTCCAGAGGCACTGAGCAGGGGATGTATCAGTTAAATCCAAGGGTGGTGTGACCAGCAGCATCTGTCCCTTTCCTACTTGAGCAGAGGGATGGAGTGATTGGGTACACATTACAAACCCGACCATGCACATGTGGTAACGTGTTACTCCAAACACCCAACAGTCCTCCGTTCTCCCACACACCTCCTCACTACACACACACAAACCCACATGCTGGCAAATGGCAAAATTAATGCAACCAGATGGGTGAGTGGCTTTGGAGTAGCTGAGACCATATGATGCAATCAGAGATTTTACTTGATGGAGATGTTAATTACTTCGTGTCAGATAAATACTATACCATGTGGGGAAAGGAACTATTATTTGGAGTTGATGCCTGTTTTAGAGCACGAGCTGTCAGGAGGCTGTTCCGGCTGGTGGCCTTAGAATCTGCACTCTCAGCAAGGTTTCCTGAAAAATCATTAGAGGACTTCTAATCCAGCTAAGCACATAATGTTTACACAAGGCTGATAATAACAGAAAAACTTTTCCAAGTTTGTATTTTGACTTTTGAGCTTCTGCAGGAATTCATATATTCTGTGCTAAATTGAAGTGTCTATGAGCTCACAGTGTGCTTGTTGACCTTTCTTACTTTCAGTAGGGAGCTGTTTGTGACTCTGAAGTGGACCTGAGGTGAGGGCATAAAAAAATGCCCCAAACAGCAGGGAAGAATTCAACAGTCAAGCAATTACTTACTGAATGGCTGCAATGTTTTCAAGACTGTACTGTACACTCTGGGGACTAAAGATGTTATTTCTGCCTTTAAGGAAACTATAGTTGAGAGTGAAAATGCAAGAGAGGAGAAGACACTAAGCAAGATGCCTACTCAAGAGTCATATTTCTCTTCTTTCCAACAGAACTCCAATTTTGTGTGGGTAGTACTGTGCCCTGCCCTGAGGGATTAATTATCTAAGCCAGTGGTGGCATCCCTTTTCTCCTTTCCCAGACACTCCATTTCCTAGCCTCTCAAGTGAGGGATGACACACTTGTCACTGGCACTTCCTTCCATCTTGGAATATTTAGGTGAGGCTGTAATGCCTGAGCTGCAATGGCAGTCTTGTGATGGTGAGGCAAAAAGCACATAGATGAAAATCCAAGTGGCTGAGAATGGTAAAAACAAAGGGTAGAAAGACATTTTTGAGTTGTTGATAAAACCTTGGGTGCACACAGTAAATATTCTTAGAGGTTAACCTTCCATGAATGTGGTCTTCTATGACATGTAACTGAAGGCTTTCTAAACTGATATAACATATATTCCTAAACCAATTGTCAATCAAGCAATAAACAGTTCTACGCTGAAAACCTTCCCCATATGCCTCATTGTTGTTCTCAATCCTCTCCCATGGAATTGCTTTGACTTCCCATTGATTCATGAAACATTAACCCCAAGTGCTCTGTGCTCTGATCACATGGTCATGGCCCCGTTCCCACTCCCATGCCCAGCCTGCCTTACCTCCTAGAGCCCCAGGCTTCCAGCTTGCCTTGGAGGAAAAACAGGCTAAATGAATATAAGAGACATTACAGGGAGAAAATTGTGTCTTTGGATTGATTTGTTGACAAATTGGTTTCAGGGGATAAATGAAAGAATAATTACAAACGCCATTTTTTCTGGTCTCAAGAGTAGAAGAGTAATTTTACCACCCACAGAAGGTGAAATGTGGAAAGTAAATGATTAGATCAATTTGGATATTAAATGATTTACCTATAGCATAATAGTGTCAGAAGATATTAGAGATCATTGAGCCAAGTCCTCTGATGTTGGGTTTGTGTGGAACATTCATTCGGAAGGGTCCTGGGACCTTAGTAGCATAGACTGAAATAGCCTAAATGAAGACTGGGGTTCAAGATGCGAGTTTGGAAGCCAAAAACACAGTTATGGATGTGAAAAGTGAACTGAGAGACTGGGTGGAACAAGCAGGTATCAATGGAAACATCGTAAGGGCTCAGGGGACAAAGCCCAGAACAGGAGGCATATAAGTGAAGAGAAACCAAGGAGCCAGAAAAGAAGACTAAGAAGAAATAGAAAAGCAGAAGTAGAATCTGGACATCAATGCCAAAGAACTCTAGAAGAGGAGAGAGTTTCAAGGAATTTTTAGCTGAGTCAAAAGACTCAGAGAGAGGTCAAAACTGATTTGAACAACTATTTTCCTAAAATGATCTCCAAACCTTTAGAGTTAGATCCTATTTTAAAACTTAATATGTTTCCAGATTATGCCCATTGATCACATCAATTCACTTACTGAAGGACATCTTGATTGCTTCCAAGTTCGGGCAATTACAAATAAACCTGCTATAAATATCAGTGTGCAGGTTTGTGGGTTTTTTTAATCCTCACCCGAGGATATTTTTCCATTTATCTTCAGTCAGAGTGGGAGAGAGAGAGAGACAGACAGAGAGATAGAGAGAGAAACCTTGATGTGAGAGACACATCGACTGGTTGCCTCCCGCACAACCAGGGCCGGGACCGAACCACAACCAAGTTTCGTGCCCTTGACTGGAATCGAACCCGAGACTCTGGTCCACTGGCCGCAGGCAGATGCTCTAACCGCTGAACCAAGCCGGCCAAGGCCAGTGTGCAGGTTTTTATGTGGACATAAGTTTTCAACTCCTTTGGATAAATACCAAGGAGCATGATTGCTGGATCTTATGGTAACAGTATGTTTTGTCTTGAGAGAAACCACTACACTGTCTTTCAAAGTAACTACACCATTTTGCAACCCCATCAGCAAAAGTTCCCGTCGCTCCGCATTCTCGCCAGCACTCGGTGTTACCAGTGTTCTGGATTGTTGGCCGTTTCAATAGATTGTTGTTTAAAGCTGCATTTCCCTGCTGACATGTGATGTGGAGCATCTTCTCATGTGCTTATGTGCTTTCTGTATCTCTTCTTCGGGGAGGTGTCTGTTAAGGTCCTTGGCTCATTTTTAAAATTGGGTTATTTTCTTATTGTTGAGTTTTGTTAAGTTCTTTGTTTGTTTTGGATAATCGTTTTTTGTTTTTTTTTTTTTTAAATCAGATGTGTCTTTTGCAAATATTTTCTCCATGCTTATTAATTTTAAAATGTCTAATTTTATCTCATCCCTGTCACCGTAGTATAATTTTCTTTGAGGATCAAAAATGAACCTTTCCCCCCCCCTGGAATTATGTTTGTAATATGGTAGCCACTAAAAATATGTGGATATTTTCATTTCAATTGAATTAAAATTTACTGCCTCCATTGCACTAGCCACATTGCAAGTACCACATGCAGCTAGTGACCACTGCAATGGGCAGAGCAGATGTAGAACATTTCCGTCATCACAGACAGTTCTATTGGACAGTTCTGTTCTTTAGATTCAGGGGATTATATTTTTACATGATAAGAACATACTACATTTTCCATATGGAGATCATAATGTCTCTACATAATGCCAGAATAATCTTCTTATTTATTTTTGCTCCTGTCATTTATTTAAATTACCAGCTAAATGGATCATTGTTAAAAAATAGTTAAGGTACTTTGCCACCATTCCTAGATGTTTCTGGCTATTGTAAATGTCTATAAAGTTATTATCTCTTCATAATTTTAAAATCTATATTTAAGGGTCTGGATTCCCCATGTATTCCTCGAGTCTCAATCTCTAGCTTATGATATAAAAGAAGAGCATGAGCGTTCACTAGGAAATCAACATTTGATGCTCATTCATTTGTCTGGTTTGAATGTCTAAGCATTTTATAGGGATAGCATGCCCATGAATAAATGGGATACAGTCCCTATCTTAAGTACATACCTAAGAGCCAGTGTCTAGTAGACCATAGATAAAGAGACATGTGGTACAGATCAAATTAACAAGAACATTAAATAAATAATTGAAATAGCTTCAACTAAATAACCAAGCAGAGTAAATAAATAAACCTTAAATTGACAGGATGTTCTTGGCAATCCTAAATCCAATCAATATTTGCTGATTACGAGTGGTCTTGATACAATTAAAACACAGTAGTATGCATGTATTGTACTCTAAGTAACATTTTTTTTTTTACAAGAATGCTTGCTGTTCAACCAAAGATGATTTAATGCAATGCTGGGATTATGCAAAGTTGTAGTATGCATCATTGATAACTTTGCTGTATTTTGCTTTACCATTGTAATCATAATCTATATGTTTATACACTTCAGACCTTTATGGTGTTTCTCTCCACAGATATAAAAGAGATACATAAAAAGCCTAGTGATAAATATTTATAAGTTTGTTTTCCCAGTCCCATGCCCTTGCCTTTCTCTTTATACCCAAGCGCGCGCGCACACACACACACACACACACACACACACACACACACAGACACTGGAGTTATAGCTGGCAAGAAAACCTTTCAATAAATCAACTCACAGCATCCTTTTAGACTTCCCATTGTATAGGCCAGAAAAAAAAAAAAGTCAGCATTTACATTCTCTTCAGAACTTGATGAGGATTGAATGGTGATTGTGGGAAGATATTTTTCCATCTTTCTTCTCTTATCTCCCCATCTTTCAGGATGCTCAGGAAAAGAGTGCTATGCTTATTTTTCTGTTTAAAAATCATCAAGTGTTTCCTGTGAGTCATCACCCAGAGGAGTAATGTGATTCCATCTTATGGCTGAGTAAACACAGAGATCTGATTTCAGGCTAGGGACAAATTTCAAAGTGCAAATATAAATCACATAGTTGATCCTTTTTTCCCTCTTCTAAGAAATCCTGCCAGGCATCCAACAAGAGGTGAAAATCACACTTCTTACTTGAGCATGTGATTTCCCACTTTTCTTGTTAAAAGCATGACATTTCTTTCTTGAATGTTTTTTTCTCACAGCTTGGGGAATCTTTATAATTGATTGTTCAAACTTAAGTAATTTTGATTAGTAGTATTTGGATAATAAGATAAGGTGTTTCAGGACAAAGCATCAAGGTATGTTCTAAGAAAATGTTTAATAAGGGAAGAATTGGGGCAAACTATAAGATACACAAATAAATCTATTGTTCTATCTATGTGGGTATATAGCTGAGAGATAGATAAACTGAAAACTCTACAAAGGCAGGTAGGAATGGTCAAAATATTCTTTGCATCTTCTAATCCCATGAGGGTTTTCTTATTACCTTGTGTCTCTCATTTCTAAATGGGGGATGCAATTCATAACCTATAGCCATCATGAATCAAGAATACTAGAGGAGCCCTGGCCGGTTTGGCTCAGTGGTTGGAGCATCAGCCATGGACAAATGAGTCGCAGGTTCAAGTCTGGTCAAGGGCACATACCTCGGTTGCGGTTCACCCTCGGCTCTGGCTGGAGTTGTGCGGGAGGCAGTCAGTCGATGTGTCTCTTTCACACCGATGTTTCTCTCTCTCCCTCTCTTTCCCTCCTTCCGCTCTATCTGAACAAAAATGGGAAAATATCCTTGGGTGAGGATTTAAAAAAAAAAAAAAAAGAATACTAGAGGGGAAAAACATCTATCTGGTCATTAGGCCATTTGGCTGATTTGGGAACTTGTGTGAAGGAAGGAAAGAATGAGACAAATGAGAAGGTAAGTGAGACTGTAACATGTACAGCTTAGAGAAGAGTGGGTGAGCTGGATTTTTCTCTCCAAATCCTGCCATCTCCTTGACCACGTAGAGTCAGTTCTGGTCCTAGTTGAACCATTAACTCAGTTTATGATTAAGGATGATCCATTTGCTTTCTCTCTGGATTGCAAATATCCTTGCCTCATAAATTAAGGATTTGGAAGCCCACACAACTCTAGGGTTTTGTGAATAGATAAAGAAGAATGACCATGAGGCCCAACAACAACAATCGTTTTACTTCTAGGACTAGAAGGGAGAGAGACTTCCCAGAGGACTTCCTGATAGCCTAGATCAGTGATATTATCTTCCTGCAAACATCTCTTTTCCCACTGGAAGTCTGCTGTTCCATGCAACACACCGTGTTTGATCATCAGAGCAGCTTCAAACAGGGCGCCTGGATTCTTTCACTGGGTATTTGCTTCTGTGGAGCCTTCACACAAACCAATATGAAGGATTCTGTTTATAGGATAAAGTGATCTTTTATTATTTCCAAGAGTAAATGCTATTTGGATATAAAGATTTATAGACAAAATAATATCTTTTAGAGTGAAAGGTGAAATGGAAGAGAAGTGGAGCAGATGCCGGGGCTTGCCAATGGGTTGGACTTCCAGCTGCCAGCACCTGCACTTCTCTTGCTAGGAGCCCGCTCTGCCTCCCATGTGGCAAAACCAACAAATGGTAGAATTGTTGCCCCTGACCAGAGCAGCTCTCATTCAATGATGAGGCAATGACTGATGAGAGTTGGTATGTAAATGTCCAAGCTCCTTCACCCTTCTGGGTTATATGGTCTACAGTGGCTTTCAGGGTTTCCCCAGTGGGATTTATCCATGGATTTATCCACTTATCCATGGTGATAGATGGCTTCTTAATACCCTGCACTGGCTACCTTCCTACCTTGTCTCACTTTTCCTCTGATCATGTCCTTCTCCTCCTAAACAAACTATTTGCACTTGGATCTTCATCTCAGGGTCTGCTTCTGTGGGAGGCCGAACTAAGATAGGAAGCTATTGGAAATTTGACTTACTACAGGTTGGGGCCAAAGTAGGTCTCTGATTTTGAGTATATAAAACAACAAGTTTGTTCTTGTATTATTATTAATTATTGTATTATTTTCCATATGAACAACTGCAAACCTACTTTTGCTCAACCCTGTGTATATATGAGTTTTATTTAAAAGGAAACCTTTCGCCCTGGCCGGTTTGGCTCAGCGGTTAGAGCGTCGGCCTGCGGACCAGAGAGTCCCGGGTTCAGTTCCCGCCAAGGGCATGCGCCTCGGTTGCAGTTTGTCCCCGGCCCTGGTTGGGGTCATGTGGGTGCCACTTGATGTGTCTCTCTCACATTGATGTTTCTCTCTCTCTCTTCCCCCCTCTCTCCTTGCTGCTCTATCTAAAGATAAACGCAAAAATGTCCTCGAGTGAGGATAAAAATAAAAAAAATAAAAGGAAACCTTTCACAAGTACCTTCTGCCAGGTGTTCTTAAGCATTTTATAGATATAAGTCTCATAAATCCTTTTGAAACTTTCTGAGCTCAGGTACTAAATAAAACATATATTTGAATTTTCTGCAACACTAGAAAATAAATGATATCAATGTATTCTTACCTTTTTATTTTCAATTAGTTAAATTGAAACTGAATAAATCTATAACTATATTAAGGTTTTTAACTTAGTTGTAAAGCTATATGTAATCTGAGATCACTTGGGAGACAAAAGTATATATACTTATATATGTCATTATTTTTACATTGACTCCCAGTTATAGTTTATTTATGCTCCAGTTTCTCTTAATAACACTGAGTAATTGCAGTAGTTAGCACCCACTTTTTTCTTTGAGAGTATTACAGATGTCACCCCTTACTTTCCCCCATTGCCCCCCTCCACCTGGCTCCTGCCCCACCTCAGGCCTTCACCACACCACTGTCTGTGTCCATGGGCTATGTATATATGCATATAAATTCTTTGGTTAATCTCTTCCCATTCCCCCTCCCCGCTTCCCTCTGAGATATGTTACTCTGTTCCATGCTTCCATGCCTCTGGATCTATTTTGTTCGTCAGTTTATTTTGTTCATTAGATTCCATATATAAATGAGATCATGTGATATTTGTCTTTCTCTGTCTAACTTATTTTGCTCAGCATAATAATCTCAAAGTCCCTCCATGCTGTCTCAAAGGGTAAGAGATCCTTCTTTTTTACAGCTGTATAGTATTCTATTGTATAAATGTACCATAGCTTTTTTATTCACTCATCTGCTGATGGGTACTTGGGCTGTTTCCAGATCTTAGCCATTTTAAATAATGCTGCTATGTACATAGGGGTGCATATAGTCTTTCTGATTGGTGTCTGAGGATTCTTAGGATATATTCCCAGAAGTGGGATCACTGGGTCAAACAGCAGTTCTATTTTTAAGTTTTTGAGGAAATTCCACACTGCTTTCCATAGTGGCCCCACCAGTCTGCATTTCCACCAGCAGTATAGAAGGGTTCTTTTTTCTCGACATCCTCACCAGCACTTGTTGTTTGTTGATGTATTGATGGTAGCCACTCTGGTAGGTGTGAGGTCATACCTCATTCTAATTTTAATTTGCATCTCTCTGATGATTAGTGTCATTGAACATTTTTTCATATGTCTCTTGGCCATCTGTATGTCCTCTTTGGAGAAGTGTCTATTTAGGTCCTTTGCCCATTTTTTGATTGGATTGTTTTCCTTTTGTTGAGTTGTGTGAGCTCTTTACATATTTTAGAGATTAACCCCTTATCAAATGTATCATTGGCAAATATGGTCCCCCATATAGTGGGTTCCCTTTTCATTTGGAGGATGATTTCTTTTGCTGTGCAGAAGCTTTTTAGTTTGATGTAATCCCATTTGTTTATTTTTTCCTTTGTTTCTCTTACCCTAGACGTGCCAGTGAAAATTCTTCTACTTGAGATGTCTGAGGTTTTGCTGCCTATGTTTTTTTCTAGGATTTTTATGATTTCATGACTTATATTTAAGTCTTTTATCCATTTGAGTTTGTTCTTGTGTTACCACCCACTTTTATGGAATTTTAAGTTTTATTGATATTTTAACAAAACAACCAATTCACATCATTCCATTTTTATGTCAACCAGTTGTCATTGGCACCAATTCAATGCTAACGGAATCCCCAATTTGGGGTGTCGTGAAGAAGAAAACTTCACTCAGTGCAAAACAGCTCAATTATGATACAGCATGACTGTGAAAACAGCACAGCTGTGAGCCAGCCCTGGGACCAGGTGGTCCTAGGGCCAGGTCCCTCTCCAGTTAGACAGCTCTGCTCTGTTCTTCGATACTCCCCAAGCTACAGGGGGCTGGCTTATATGGACAGGAGTCCCCAATACTGGTCCCTGATTGTTCCATCTTCATACAAACGAGAACCTCCAAATCCTCACAGTTTGATTGATCCAAAAGGCACTATCCTGATTGGTCAGAATAGAATAACTCTGATTGACCAGAGCTGTGCATCTCTGAATGGGTGGGGAAAGCCTCAGTCCTATTGGTTGAAATTGGATTCCAGGAACTGCTTTGTAAGAGCTGGTGCAAATGGCAGAAACAGTGCAGGCAGACAGTTTAGCGCAGAGGCAGGCAGTTCAGTGCAGGCTTCTCTGGGAAGTGCAGTTTGCATGAGAGGCCCTTGTGCAAAAATGGCTGCTAGGCTCTGTTATTTATTTATTTATTTTAATTTAATTTAAGCCCAGTTAGCCACCAGGAGCCCTTCTTAGTAGTTGTCTTTTTTTTTTTTTTTCAGAGTTCACATTTATTATAACAAAATGACCTAAAATGTATTAAAAAGCACTGAGGTATAATGACATATAATAAGGATAAAAATTTTTTTCATTAAAACATGAAATTTAAAATTGGATTGCCTGGGTTCAGGTCCTCGTTCTGATAATTTTCTAACTGTAACTTTGGGCAAATCACTCTCTGTGACTTAGTTTCCTTATTTGTAAAATTGGGATAATAATTGTACCTAATTTATAAGGTTTCTGTGTGGATCAATGAAATCATAACCGTATAGCACTTAGTGGTGCCTGGCATATAGTAAGAACTCAATAAATGTGGCTATTAACTTTTATTGTTATTACTCCTCAGTTTGGGTTATATGATATCAGTCACCAGTTATTTTCAGGAGCATTTTTTGTTGTTGTTGTTCAGAGCTGGGTTATCCTCCAAGAAAATGTAAACAACCATGGACCAGCATGCTTCTGTTAGAGTGTAACTATGTTTCTGTGAGTAAATCAGAGCTTCTCAGTTCTTTCACTTTTCACCCCCACCAATGATCACAGATTGAAGTAAAAAAATGAAAGACAATCATATTACTGAAGCACAACAAAAAGACTTCCTGAAATTAAATGCTTTCCTGAGTCTTGGAAACAGCAGGCTGCTAACCATGAGGGAAGAGAATAGTTAATTTAGTCACCTTCCCCCGACATCTTCTTGTCTTGTAGCTTCCCAGTGACATGGCAACTGGATAATCACCACCAGACCTCCCCCTCCGCCTCTCTCCTCACTACTTTGCCATTGTTTTAGTCTTTATTACTCATTATGTGATGTGTTGCCTTTCAAACTTGCATGCATTTTGTGAGTCATCAATAGACTTAATGTGTGTGGTTGAATCTGACTCTTTAGATGGCACATGGTAGTTTTTGAAAGATGTTATTATCTTAGTGAAGCACCAAACAATTGGAGTACATATGCCCTTATCTTCATAAATCAAAGTGGTTTTCCCCTTATTTTCCCATGTTTCAAGATTTCCTGGATATTTAGTAAGTATTAAGCTTACGAAGTCAATTTAGGCAAAGAAGGTTGGACATAACTTATTTCCTTACGAGAAACAGATGTATGAAGTTTTTCTCAGTGTTCTGTGAAGAAATCTTTTACTTATTTAACCTGCACATATTTACTAAGTATCCATTATTTAAACAGTACTGCCTGGGAATTCAAAGGAGAAGGAGAAGGGTGTGGAACAGGAGGAGGAGGAAGAGGAGAAGAGAGAAATAGAGGAGAGGGAGAAGGTGGAGGTGGAGGGGGAGGGGAGGGGGGAAGACATCTCTAACCTTTCACAAGCTTATACTCTTTTGGGGAAATAATACATAATTAGAGGTAAATAAATAGAAAGTACAAATGGCATAGTGCATTAACTAAATTCCTGACCCCACTGAGGCTTGGGCTTAAATATTAAAAGGATTCATATCTTCCCGCAGTTTGTAGGCTAATGTGTGAGACCTCCACAAAGAAATCTTTTTTTTTAAATCCTCACCAAAGGATATGTTTTTATTGATTTTTAGAGAGAGGACGGGAGAGAGAAGGAGAAGGAGGGAGAGAGAAAATCAATGTGTGAGAGAAACATTGATCAGTTGCCTCCTGTACGCACCCCAATCAGGAATTGAACCTGCAATCTAAGTATGTACCCTGACTGGGAATCAAACCCACAATCTTTTGGTGTATGGGGCCAACTAAGCCACCTGGCAAGGGCAAGAAATCATTTTGTTGTTTTTGTTAATCCTCACCTGAGGATATTTTTCTATTGATTATTTTTAGATAGAATAGAAAGCAGGGAGGAAGGGAGAGAGAATGACATCGATGTGAGAGAGATACATTGGTTGGTTGCCTCCTGCACGACCCCGACAGGTGCCGGGAATCGAACCTGCAACCCAGGTACATGCCCTTGACTGGGAATCAAACCCGCAACCCTTCTGTCTGAGGGCTGAAGCTCTAACTGCTAAGCCAAACTGGCCAGGGCAAGAAATTATTTTTTAAAATTTTGATTCTGGTACTGAATCCTTGAGAAACATCGGGAGTCATTACCTCTCCCATATCTCCCCTCAGTGATATAACTGAGTTCTGGAAGATCCTCAGTCAAATTCTCAGGCATGGGCTGAAGTCCATGTCAACCACACAAATGAAGTGTTTTCCTTATGGGTGAGAAATGAATGGAATAGCCTGTTGTTATTGTTCTTTATTGCAATATGGATCTCTGGGGGCCTTTCCAGAAAGAAAAATTTCACAGACTGCAACAAATGGAGCAAGTGGCTTATCTTTGCTGTTTTATTGTCACTTTGAGAGAATATCGGGGGCCTGTCCAATGAACCTTCCTCAAATGAGGACATAGAATTATGTTTGTAGCACAATGACCTATAATTTTTGTCACATAAGAGGTAAGATAGAATATCATCCGTCCCTGTGAGGCAATAACATAGACGTGCATATAATGATGTCTTTGCCTCCCCAAATAGAGATTCAGGTTTGTTTTGGCTTTTGGGGGGTGGGGAATCTCACCAACAGAGGACCAAAAACCTGTATGTGTAACATCAAAGCATTACATAATATTGTTGTGAAGAGAGATAAATAAAGGGATGATAGAGAAATTGACTGGCTTGGAGTCAATTTCTTGGAGTCCTCAAACTTCTGTCTCATTACTTAACTTAGAACCAAAATTGACCCAATTCATAAAAAGGAGTTGTGGCTGAATTTGCCAAGTGGATTAAATAAATGTTAATAAAAATATTCAGGAAGGCTTCACAAAAGATGTGGGTCATGAGCTAAACTCTGATAAATTGGTAAGATTCAGGTACTCAAAGTATACCATTCAAGGTTGGGTTCAAGGCTTATAAATAGAGAAAAACGGGACTTTATACTGAAAGAAAGATAAGGAGAAATTTTCAATGAATCACCTTGAAGACAGCCTGAGATTTAAAATGAGACAAAGATCTTGTCAAAAATTACTCTGCCCTGGCTGGTTTGACTCAGCGGTTAGAGCGTTGTCTTTCGGACCAAGGAGTCCCAGGTTCGATTCCAGCCAAGGGCACGTACCTCAGTTGCAGTTAGTCCCCGGCCTCGGTTGGGGTCGTGCAGGTGGCAACCAATCGATGTGTGACACATCAATGTTTCTCTCTCTCTTTCTCTCTCTTCCTCCCTCCCACTCTGTCTGAAGATAAATGTAAAAATATCCTCGGGTGAGGATTTAAAAAAATTACTCCAAAATGTATGATATCCTTGATATCAATGTGGGGTCAGTTTAGGAAGGGTAAGGATGAAGACGGTTTTAAATATTTGATTTTAAGATGTTGACGTGACTTTGAAGAGGCCTGTCCTTTGGATGGATGAAAAAATAAAATTGGAGCATACTAAAGGGGTAAGATGGGAGTTGGAGAATGAGAGATCATCCATGTAGATGTTCCAGCTAGAACCTTGACTGCTGAGGGTTCTCTCTGGAGTTCACAGAGTGACGAATAAAGAGGGCAGATAAGAGGACTGTAGAGATCCATATACTACGGCAGGTGAAGAAGGAAGACGTGAGATTAGGGCAGTAAAGGACACTGCAAGGCTAAAGGACACAGAGGGAACTAAGAAGACACAAAAAAGGCGGGGGTGGAATTTCAAGGAGCACATAATCAATAGCCCAAAACGTTATAATGTAAAATCGGATGAGAACTGAGGAAAAGCTATTAAACGTTATCACATTTGAGACAGCAATTTCAAAGTTGTGATAGAGTTAAAAGTCGGAACATAAGACATTGAAGCAATGAAAGGATACAAAGAAAGAGGTGGCCAGAGATTGAGCAGGAAAGGAAGAGAAAAGATGAAAATAAATGAAAAGCAAAGGTGAATTTTAGGTGAAATTAGTGAAGATTAAGCTTCAGGGCCCGTCACTTACATGGACTCCTTCTAAAGTCCTGGGAGGAGACTTTGCAATCGATTCATATGGTCATATGTTTTGTAGATTTTTGTAAGAGTAACATATTTTAAGTGAAATTGGCTATAAGACCATTTCCTTTCCACTTTAACTTCCCCTCCTCAGTTTGAGAAGCAATTAAAGAGAAGTTGAATTAGAGATAAATTTAGTTTGGATTCATTGGGATCATGGGGTACAAAGTCATATGTGGGTACAGTTAAATTATTATTGGTTGACCATCTGTAAGAACTATCTTCTGCTCTAGAAATATCTTCTGCTCTCTCTAACCAACATCATGACATGAGGACATCAAGAAAAAAATCGGTCAAGTGTTGCCAGTATAAAGGATATTTACAATTTGTCATTTAGATAGAGATTCAAGATAGCAATGGAGTAGATGGAAGTCTCCTTCCAGGACCAAACTAGAATTACAACTGAAATATAGAACAATCAACCTGAGCAACCAACTTAAGAGTAGCTGAAGAGAAGTCTTATAACCAAGGATTTACAGAAGAAGCAACATCGAGACTGGTAGAAAGGGCAGAGACACGAAAAGGGCTGGCCCTGCTCCCACAGGCAGTGGCTGATTCTGGAGATTCTCAGTTGCAAAGGTTCCCTCCGAACTGAGTGGGGTCTCAACCCCATGCTGGGCTCCCCAGCCCAGAGCACGAAAGCTGGGAAGAGGTGCCCACATAACATCTGACTGAAAATCCACGAGGATCCTGTCCACCAGGGAGAGACAGAAGTCAGCTAGAGACACAGGCGCCCTCTTAAAAGGCCAATGCACAAAATCTTGTCTGCAGCCACTCACCCTGGGCTCCAGTGGAGGGAGGGTGGAAGGGACTAGAGTCATGTGAGGAGAGACTGGGGTTTGCGCTCTGAGGAAAGTGCTGAAAGGACAGCCTCCAGGATCCCTGTGCTGAGTCCCTCTCCCACACCGCAGGTGTCCTCTTTCTTGGGTGGAGCACTGCCCTCCTTATGGCATCAGCCTGGGGGAATGCAATGGCCTCAAACTTTGGGGTCCCTGTCACTCCATCCTGCAGAGCTCACACCCTACTGAGGAGTCAGCTGTCTGGGCAGGGGCGCAGAGTTCTAGGCAGATTCAGGGGGTGTCAGTGATTGAGTTTTGTGGCTCTGGGATGGAAAACCATTCCTCCATGCTTCCCCCAGGGCTGGACAGCGCTCCCCCTCACAGGAGATCCACTTACTCCACCCTTCTGACTCCCAGGGGCCCTCCCCGCTGAGCTTGGGCTCCTGGCAGAAACTGGGACAGACTGAGTTGTGTGGCTCTAAGACAGGCATGAACATACAATGGGGTAAAGACAGTCTATTCAATAAATAGTGTTGAGAAAATTAGACAGATATGTGCAAAAAATGAAACTAGACCACCTTCGTACACCATATACAAGAATGAACTCAAGATGGATTAAATATTTAAATATAACTTGAAACAATAAAAACCCTAGAAGAATAGGCAGTAAAATCTTGAACATTTTTTGTAGCAATTTTTTTTTCTAATAAATCTCCCAGGGCAAGGGAAACACAAGAAAAAACAAACAAATGGGATTACATCAAACTAAAAAATTTCTGCACAGCAAAAGATATTATCAGCAAAATGAAAAGACAACCCACTGATTGGGAGAACATATTCACCAATGATACATCTGATAAGGGGTCAATATCCAAAATTTATAAAGCACTTAAACAACTCAACTACAAAAAGACAGACAACCCAATTAAAAAGTGGGCAAAGGATCTGAATAGACACTTCTCCAAAGAGGACATTCAGATGGCCAATAGACATATGAAAAGCTGCTTAATGTCACTAATCATTAGAGAAACAAAAATTAAAACCACAGTGAGATACCTCACACTTGTCAGGATGGCTATCATCAATAAACCAACCAACAAACAAGTGTTGGCAAGGATGTCAAGAAAAAGGAACCCTCATGTACTGTTGGTGGGAATGCAGATTGGTGCAGCCACTGTGGAAAGCAGTGTGAAGTTACCTCAAAAAATTAAAAATGGAACTGCCTTACAATCTAGCGATTCCACTTCTGGGAATATATTATATTTGAAGAAGCCCAAAACATGAATTTGAAAGAATATATGCACCCCTATGTTTATTGTAGCGTTATTTACAATAGCCAAGATTTGGAAGCAGCCCAAGTGTCCATCCGTAGATGAATAGATAAAAAAGCCATGATACATTTACACAGTAGAATACTACTTGGTCATAAAAAAGAAAGAGATCTTACCTCTTGTGACAGCATGAATGGACCTGGAGAGTATTATACTAAGTGAAATAAGCCAGAGGAAGACAAATACCATATGATTTCACTTATATGTGGAATCTAATGAACAAAATAAACAAACAAAATATAAACAGACTCATAGATACAGAAAACAGAGTGACAGCTCTTGGGGAGGGGGGCTGAGTGAGATAGGTGAAGGGATTAAGAAAAAAAAACTTCATAGAGACAGACAACAAAATGGTGAATACAAAAGTAAAGGGGGTAGGGGAAAGTAGAAGAGGGAAAAGGTGGGATAAATGGTGGCAGAAAGAGACGACTTTGGATGGTGAGCACAATACAATATAAAGATGATGTATTATAGAATTGTACACTTCAAATCTATATAATTTTATTAACCAATGTCACCCAATAAATTCAATTAAAAATTTTTTAAATAAAATAAAATTCATCACTTAGAGAAAACTTGAAATTCCCCCAAATCTTGCAACTTATATATGAAAGAAACAACAAAAATTTTCTTAAAATTGACAACAATTCTAAAACTTAACATGCCATTACCAATTATCACCAGTTATGACCCTGAATAAAAATTTTCCTAGCCCTGGCCGGTTTGGCTCGGCGGTTAGAACATTGGCCCACGGTCCAGAGAGACCTGGGTTCAGTTCCTGCTAAGGGCACGTGCCTCGGTTGCAGTTCATCCCTGGCCCCGGTTGGGGTCATGTGAGTGGCAACCACTAGATGTGTCTCTCCTCCCTCTCTCCCTCTAAAAAAATAAAATAAAATAAACTTTCCCAGACTAGATATAATTAAAAAAAAACAAAACAAAGTTCAACCCACCATGCTAGAAAAAAATCTGAATTATTTTTCTTCTCTCAATATAGAAAAATGTTACTATAAAATTGTCATAGGAGGAGGTGATCAAAGGGTATGATTTTTCATTTGAAGTTATTTAATCAGTGTTTTTAAAAACTGTAATCTGTTATGATTTATTTTCTCTGTCTAAATAAATATTCACTTTAAAAAATACATTTGTATAGTAAGCTTCACACCACCCAAAACTATGATACACTCGTGATGCACCCAGGTGTTATTGTTTTGTTGTTTTGAGGGTGGAGGGTAGATTTGAATGAAAATAACAGCTACTGAATACCTACTTACTAAGTGTGATTTCATCCTCATAACAACCTTTCAAATTTAATATTATTGTACCTGTTGTATAAATGATGGAACTGAGGCTCAGTTCCCAAGATCATTTTGCTAGTAGGTAGAGCTGGATTTGAAGGCAGATCTGTCAGATTTCAGAGCCTTTGTCCTTCCCATTATGCTACACGGTAAATGGGAATGTGGATAACTAGGATGAGACTGGGGATTTTAAGCACACAACACACTAATAAAATGTAGTGTTGTGGGATAATGGTTATTTGCCAAAAAACTCTCTTGTTTCTTTCTTCCCGCTAATTTTACTACTTGATAATTCCCATGCAAATACACAAGTTTTTCGTGCCATCTTAAAAGCAAGAGTATATACATGTATAGTCAATGTTTCAGACTACATGCCATATTGCAGTTCATTTATTGATCTAAAATAAAATACAACACCATCACATTGATAGAAGCGAGCATATGAGTTGCTACTAAGAGACCTCAGAGAGGAAAGAAATAAATGTGTAAATAAAATCATAACGCTTATGTCAAAGCTGGAAAACTAGTTGAATACCTTTCATAAAAGCAAATGTTTTGTCCATAGTCAATATGAAGTGTGCCAATTTGGACTTCTTGGCAAATCTCCACTTTTAGTCAGTAGGCATCTGTCAATTCTCTGCGGCAAGATG
Organism: Tadarida brasiliensis; assembly: GCA_030848825.1. Lineage (NCBI taxonomy): Eukaryota > Metazoa > Chordata > Mammalia > Chiroptera > Molossidae > Tadarida > Tadarida brasiliensis. Next base: position 47,215,299 of record CM061262.1, on the reverse strand, counting down.
TCCATTGGCTGACTCCCAGGTCCTTATGTAACAGGAAGAAAACAGCTAAAGCAAATGCATGCCCTTCTCAAGTGAGAGTGTCTGTTGTGTATAAATATAGCCCCTCCAAGGTCTTCCATTATATTAAATGTTTCCACCTCTAAAAGTTGCTTTTAGTACTCCATGAATGCGAGATTAGAGTATTTCATGAAATTGGACGTAATTATTCTCTTTGGATCTTTAGCATTTACAGAAAAGACAGATTTAAAATCTATGATTAATTTTCGTTGGTTTAGCCAGGTCAAATGTCAGTATGGAATGCCACAGGGTGACATTTCTAACCATCGTTTTATTTACAGAGGGAACACACCTATGCTGTGATGTGGGGAATGGCCCATGACAGAAACTTTATAGGAGCTAATTGTTATTGGATTAAGACCCATTCTTTCCTGAGATGGACTACATGTGAATTTCTGGGGAATGGGCTCATCTTACAGTATTTTATTTTTCCTGGGCTAATCTATACAGTATCCATTTTAAGCATCAATTGGTCAAGTTAGAGTATTTTTGAAAACTTATCACCTTTATAATTGATTATTTCCACCAATGTTTTTACTAGATAGAGATAATAACCAAAGTACTACTCTATTTGTAGCTAATTAAATGCAGAAACTTGATCTGGGTGTCTATATGGCAAATTCTTCAAATGTTCTTGGCTTGTGCCTTAATATAGAACTGTGATGCAGATGATTAAAGCTTCTGTAGTAAGCTGAATGTTACATAATTTGATTTCAGTACATTTCTCTAACATCAGGGACAGGAATCTTAACAATCTTAGGTAAACAATGTTTCAATATTTTGAGAATTTCTTAAATGTTGCTTTCTGTATATACAAAAAACTAATAAAAATTATATTATGCTATAGCAACATACTTGGTTCTGTGTGAGTCCAAATATAGTGGGAGTTTTTTGTTTGTTTTTGTGTTTTAATCCTCACCCGAGGAAATGTTTTTCATTTTGGAGAGAAAGGAAGGGAGAGGGAGACAGAGAGAGAAACATTGATGAAACAGAAACATCCATTGGTTGCCTCCCATATGCACCCCAACCAGGGATTGAACCCACAACATGGGTATGTGCTCTGACCAGGAATTAAACCCATGAACTTTTGGTGTATGGGATGATGCTCCAACTAACTGAACCACACCAGCCAGGGCATATAGTTTTGATAGCACTGTTTTCTTTCCTTAACTGACTTTATTCTTGAATTGAATTTTCTTTAAATTTTTGTTATACATCATCAAGAACTATATTGTCTAAATCAACTGTTTAAGCTTGGTATCAAATAGTTAACCACAGAGTTCATTTTGTGAACTTAGGGACATTAATTAAAACCAAAAAAAGACCAAGCTTCAAATGATGACTAGACTGTAATCCTAGCATTTACATAAAACTGCCAGAGCATACAAGGTACTAATAACTGTTATTTATACAAACGACTGAATGAAGTTATTATTCAACTACACCTAGCTCATAATCACAGTGAGCTAAAAGCAAACCAGAAAACCAATGGAAATATGTGTGTGTGGAGCAGGGATTAATGTCTAGAATACATTGTGTATTCTGTGTTATTTAATTTCTCATCTTTCAGTAGTGCTTTGTAACGTTGTATCCTGGAGTGGACAGTGGGGTCTGGAGAGGCAGTTAAACACAGGAATGTGAGCATTACTCAGGACTGGGGAACCTAGTAGAATGGGGAATTTTAAAATAGATCACTATTCTCCTACTGGCCCATAGGTTTAACTGGGGCAAAGGGATGGACTTAGTCATCCCTCAAGGAAGCTTTTATATCATTGATTCTTACTCCAATTTAGCAGAATATATCTCTTGTATAAATTTTCAGAACTGGAAATTGTTATTCAGAAGCCATATACATTTTAATATGGCTTAATAAAATACCTTAGGCATAAAGAGATATTAAATCCATATATAAATATTTTTATATTACATGTAATATGTATTTAATATGAATAATGAGAAAACCATGTGGACAATGATTTCCTATGCCAAATGAGAGGATATAATAAGGACTCTGACCAGAGTCTATTTGTATCTGCATCTGCTTATGAAAAACAAAAGGTACCTATCTTGCAATTAGGCATTCCTCCTTATAAGTACCATGAACTGCCATCAACTACCGAGCTGTGGCGATGCAAGAGAATGTAAGCATCATAAACAAGTGGAATGTTTGAAGAACAATCTGCTGTGGTCCTTATCTGCCTGAATTATGTCAACATAATCTAGTGTTCAGTTTTAACATGGTTAAAAAGACCGTGTCCTGAGGTGAGACTGGGACTTCAATATAAATGTTGAAGTACCCTCAATTTCTCATAGATTTTCAAGGGCCTTGAAAAATAATCTTTCTTCTTGTGAATAATGCAATTTCATAGATAACATCAACTCATGAAGCAATCCTTGAAGAAATAGATGGACAGCCTACCCACTTTACAGGTGAGAAAGTGGAGGCCTAGACTGCCCATTGGCTTGTCCAGTCTCCCAGCTGGCTGGTAAACGAGCACAAACTGGAATCACCTACCTCTCAGGTCTCTCTGCTTTGCAACCTTGCACAGCCTCATACCTACACTGGCTATTGGTGTTTCCTTTCTTTAAAAAACACACAGAAACACATATGTGCTATATTAAAGGAGAATGAATTCGAAATGTCCCATGCTGGACTGTTTCTGACCCCTGAACATGGCTATTGCCCCAAATGGCATGGTATTGCCCCATTCTAGAAGAGTTCTACTTTAGTTTATCTATTACAAGATTTGATGTATAAAGAGACAGTTATGTGCAGTAGCTTGTTAGTTGTTACAATGTATAAAATGGCCCAGGAAAAAATAATTATAATATCTAATACAATTTCAGGTACACGAGCCATGCTCTGTAAATATTTGATGGTAATGATGTTTCACGTCTATTTGAAATGCGAACACAAGCATGGTCACGTTGCATGATCACATCTCTGCTTCAGACATATGCTTAGGGTAGAAATCTGTCCTCTGGATCGCCTGTGGTGAAGTGCTAATTAGAGGCAATGGAAGGAAATGTATATCTCCACGTCCTTTCCAGATCTTTCTTTCACTCAAGAAGTTCTCCAGCTTTTTAAATCATGACTATCATGTCATAGTATTTTTTAACTAATTTCAGCCTCTTCTTGTCATGCCCCACCCTCCCCAAAAAATGGTGGGGGAAGACTTGGAAACAGGACTGTTTGTAATGCAAGTAGACCCCACTAGAGTGCACCATATGATCCAAAAAGCTAATTTAACATGTTTTCAAAGTCTCAGAATGGAATCATATCTCCAATCATCAAGAAATAATTGCTGAACATTTAAGCAAATAGGTGCATTGAAAAATGGTGGCTTGGAAAATTACTAAGAACAAGACCATAGAATTTATGTTTACTGATTTTCTAAATATTCTGCACTATATGAGTTGGCTCCAGGGAATGCTAATGTTACATTTTTCAAATGTAAATCATTTTAAACTTTTAAAACATGCCCGTGTCAATAATAAACAAGCACAGACTACTTTCTTGAAAATGGACACTGTAGAGTCTCACACTAAAAGTTTGATGGGCATCTATTTTATGTTCTGATAGAACAGTGTGGAGAGGCTGCCTGTTTCAGGACAAGAGAAAACAAAAGCAAGCACTTGAGCAGAAAACTTAAAAGAGAAATCGTGGAAGCATTAAAACTTGGTTTATGGATACAGGTGGTTTTAAATGAGAAGATAAATCCTCCCAGAGCCCTTGAGGTAAAAGGTAAGGAAAATAAGACACCTGGCTTAGGGGACATTAAGGGATTGGGAGGAGCAGAGGCAATAACAACCCTAGACCACAATGGCATTCCCTGGGCTCTCAGAACCCTGGTGGTGTTCTACAGGTTAATAACGCAACAAAAAGTTGATATTGAGGAACATGCCAGAGCAGGGAAAAGGAGAGATATTTAACATTTGAACTTTTAATGCAAGAAGGTGATTGGCTGCTACAAAACCCAACCCCAGAGGTCTTTATACTGTTCATACATCGATCTAATCACCAAAATCCTGCTCAGAGGACAAATCAAATGCCTGGAAGCTACTTCTCAGGAAGACGCAGAGTGTGGTCAAGACTTGGGTGGAAATGAAGGTGAATTGGGAGAAATGGCTCCCTGGCTACATAATTCTGAGATGTATATTAGAGGACACTGCTAATGATTTTAATTTTAAAAGTTTCTTCAGTTATATGGACTCAATGGCTAAATATATCCTGTGTTGGGAAAATAAAGAATTTATGAAGAGAATCAAAGAAATTGGAAAGATGAGCACCAAAGGCATAGGCCAGTCAAGGGGAAGTTGTGTGAATGGGGCAGCCACACAAGGTTTAGATTAGTTCTTATTTTAAAAATTATCTTTGAATGGCCGAGCCATAGAATTCATATGCCTAGAAGTAATGACAAATCACCAAATCTTCATGCTGTTTTAAAACATGATACAGTATTTCACTGCAGGGGACTTCAGATCAGCCATGTAAATAAGAAATGAATACCCCAGTTTAACTCCTGTAAAGGCAGTCAAGTGGTACCTCAGCTGCTGAACATGGTAACATCGTCAGATAAGTTTGCAAATATTGAAATCAATACTCTAAGATGGAAAGAAAACATTTCTTATTTGACAGTTGAAGGCTGCATGAAAAGAAAAATATAATTTAGACAGGAATTTAAATGTTTCAGCAATGTTAAGAAGATGCTAATAGAATTGACTGAGCTTTGTGGTCTATTGGGAGAAACAGTAAATCCATACTGGAAGGTAGGAGGTCCCATGGTCAGGATAGACATCTCCAGGTAAGGGGAAAAAAATAAACAAATCAAAAAACCAAAACAAACATCTGCAGAGAAATCTCACAGCAGTGCATCTAACCAGAACGGGACTGACCACATTCAGTGGGCTTTACTGGAAAAACCATAACCTTTAGAATGACTGAGTGACCCTGGGGCCTTACTTGGACCTGCATTGTTACAGAAGGACTGCCTTCTAGACACTTACTGCATATTTCACCCATAGGAATACAATTACAATAGCAATTTATGAATAATTTAAGTTGAATCGAAATCTAAGTAGTGAGAGCTCTGAGGCAAGTTGGTAATTGGAGTGGTTTATTTTTATTTAAAAATTAGGGGAAAAAATTGAAATATAGTATTTTGTTTCTAGTTAACACTTCTCCAATCTTAGTCATTTTGCTTTTGCTTTCTTTGCCTGTCTCAACAATCTCTCAGTTAAAATTCTTTATAAACCAGTTGAAGTCATAAAGCATACTTTTGAAAAACTATGTCAGATAATTTAAAACATCTAAAGGTACAAAATTAAAAAGAGTGATCAGATTTATGAAAGGAAAAAGGGGAAAAGAAAACTATTTTTAAAGGGACTCTGTTAAAAGTATCTATGACATATTGTTGCATGAAAAAAAGCAAACGGCCAATAGTATATATAGTCTGACTTTTAAAAAAAAGAGATAGATAAATTCTAGATAAATAGATTACACATGTACACAGCTTAAGGTATAAAAGGACACACCAAAATTATTTTATATTAACAGTACTTAAATACAAGTGGTATGTTGATGGCTGATTCCTGTTTCTTCTTTTTACTTATTTCCATTTTCCTTATTTTCTACGGTCGCTGAGTACTGCTTTGAAATAAGAAAATAATACACTATGTATTTAAAAATAAACTACTCACTTTCATAGAAATGCCCCTGGCATAGCCCAGGATGTCAGACTGGTGACTCAGAAGGGTACTATTGGATCTGACTGCTGTGTTTTGGGTTTTTTTTTTTTTTTTTTTTTTTTTTTTTAGTGAGTCATGGCAGTTTACTCAGAGTGAAATAAGGCAGACAGTGAAGGGCAGGCATTTTTCTGGTGGAGCTCATCCCTTTAGGCTCTCTCCTCACCCTACTCAGATCCTCAAGAGCACACCAAATCTGTTAGCCTGAGTATCCCATCAGCATGATTTATTTTTTTCGGACCCTGCTGTACACCCAGGCCTTTTTCCACCTGTGCCTAATTTGTCTGGACTCACACTTTGCCTAATTATTTCTTTTCTTCATTTTTATCTCTAGTCTTGAGACCTCCATCTAAGCCTCGTAGGTTACAACTTCTGTCTTTCTGGCGGCCTTGGCTGTGTTCTGACTAGACATTGCACCTGATACCCCTCACTTTCGGAAGATTTCTTGAGGGGCCCTTTGTGGCAAAGGATTAGGGAGTACAGCTCCTGGCCTGGCGGACCTGTTTGAAGAGCTCAGTTCAGGATTCAAGCCAACAGTCAGCACCGGGTAGAGGATGTCCAGGTGTAATGAGATTTCTAGCAGGCGATGGAGCTGGCATGATGGCTGATGGGGAAAGTGCAGGAGTGTAACACCGGAAAGCTAGACAGGGTGAGCACTGGTGCCTGGGGAGGTCTATCCACAGGATCAAGACTCCTGCTACCAGGTTGGGTTTACAGGACAATCTCCAATCTTGAGACAAGAGTCCAATAAAGAAAAGGCTGAGCCCTGGTACTCATACCATGGAACTGGTGAAATAGGCAAGTCAATGGAAGAAGGTCTCAGAGGAGAGCTCAAATACAGGAGCTCACTCTCAGGGACTTAGCACCAAATCTCACTGTGGGAGGGAGGGAAGGAGAAATGGAGCAGATAATATTGGCTCAAAAGCTGGGATCAGTGAAAGAGCCAGACCAGGAAGAGGCTTGGGGAACAAACAGGGAGCCCACATTGAGACTCCAAAGGGAACATGAAGAAATATTAAAGTGTCAAAATCAGAGAATTCTGGATGATACTGAGTATTGTTCAACCGTATTAACTCATTTGAAATTAATTTTAAGTACCCAAGTAACAAATAAATATACATTTGTTATACAATTTATTAAGTTATTACAAATAAGGTTAAGATCCTTTTTTTAATAGCATCCCAACCTGGTCTACTCCCTCCCGCTCTCCAATGATAACCCAGAATTATTATTGTTACAATCCTTCCTGGCTTTGTATGATCTTTTAAAACTAATTATCCCCAAAGAAGATCTTTCCAAATACTTAGCAATGTTTACAAAATGACTAAACAGAACTCAGTATTTTGCAGTAATGCTGAGTGGCCTTTGATGAGGCTGTCCGGCGCTTCCTCCTCCTGGACAGTGAGCTTGCGTGTGTGCTGGGTCACCAAAGGCAGCACTCTGTGTCCGGGTTAGGGGTTCGGAGATAGACAGAGGCCCAAAGATAATGACAAAATGATATGTTTGAAAGTATTAATATTGATATTAATACCAATTCTAGCAGACACTATTAGAAAGGCTAGAACTTTGTTGAATCCTTGCATTTATTTTATAGTTGAATATTGTTTTTATTTTAAATTATCAATGGAAGAAGAGTAGTTTAATCTATCTCAGTGTTTGGAGGCCTGGGTCTCCATACATGAAATAGGTCACTGGTGTCATGACGTGATGTCATGTGATCCACATACCCCTCCGTTCTGTACATGCACGCACCCAAGATGAGTTATATAATAAATCTCTGTCCATCATGGATAGTGAGAAGGGGGCATGAGGATGTTGGAAAAGAAGCACCAGAGGAAAGGAATGAGCCCAGAGTTGGGAGCCCCAAAGACAAATGTACCATCTTCTTGCTTTGCCTGTGACTACACTGCATCTTCAGAAGCAGCTTTATATTTTCTGCAATTCCTTTCATAAAGAAATGTGCAAATAATTCTGTTGGCTTCCCTATGGCTATTAAAACTTGGTCTCCAAATAATTTTCTTTCACAAGGAAGTAAAAAAGATGATAATAAGCAACTAGTGAACAGCTTCTTGTTGTATGCAGACAGTATTACCATGATTTCCTATTTCATAACCCACCTAGGAAGATGAGTGTGTGTGCATGTGTGCATATATATACATACGCATACATTTAAAAGCTAAGAGATGAGAATGGAGATATTTTAAGGAGAGAACAATGGAGAATTGGAGGAAATTATTGAAATTTCATATTTAGCTTTTTAATAAAGACCAAGGTTTGTGTGAGTAAAGACATGGCAGATTTTTTTCTTTATTCTTTCAATATTAAATTAATTTAATATATATCAATTTATTACCTATTTACATGCTTGTGTATAACAGAAATTTCTCTGTGAAATTATTACTTCAAATTAGGAAATTACAGCATATCTTAGTCAAATGCAATAAATATTAATAACCATTGTACCAGTAAAGAGCTTTGAATGTGGAATATCATTATGAAATTCAGAAAGGACATCCAACTTTGAAAAGCATTGAAGGCTATTTTTGGTCAATAGAAATCCTTCAGAGTATTTGGAAAACATTACTATACTTGTAGAATCACTAGCAGCAACTGTCGGATGCAATCTTGGACATTTTGTGAAGAAAACTGATTCCCCCAAATTCTTATCTTTATTTATTTATTTTATAAATTAGTTGATAAGACTTTTATTTTTATTATTTTTTCTTTATTGATTTTTAGAGAGAGAGGAGAGAGAAGGAGAGAGAGTAACATTGATGAAAGAGAACATCAATTGGCAGCCTCCTGCCACTACCTGGGCATGTCCCTGACCAGGAATCAAACCGGTGATCTCTTGGTACATGGGTCAATGCTCAACCAGTGAGCCACACTGGCTGGGCTTATCTTTATTTTTAAATCTAAGTGTAGGAATTATGAAGGAGTATTTTCCACAAATGTTCAAGTGATGCAAATTTTATAGACCCAATAGTACACATTTACTCAACAGTGGAGTTCCCTGTGTCTACTCCCTCAAATCTCTCCCACATGCCAATTTTAAATTCCAATACAACTGTGATTATTCTTCCCACAAATCATATATGCCTCTTCCACATACCCTTCAACGTGATAGTTACCACTGTCCTCCAGCCAAAGTCTTAAGGTCCCTTAAGAATTAAAATATGATTAAAAGTAACCACTCACAGGACTCATAAAGATTGAGATTAAGTAATACGAAGAACCCAATATATATCCTTGAACTATGAATCTAATTTAAACTCTTGAACCCTTGAATTTTGCCCTGTTGGTTTTCGCTCTGTAACAAACCACCTCAACTCTTAGTGCCTTAACCACCATTTATTTAGCTCATAGTGCTGAAGGTCAATAATTTGGACTGGGCTCAACTGAGCCGTTACACTGATTAGGGCAGGCTTGACTGGCCTCTGCTGAGGGTCCCTCATGAGTCTGCAGCTGGCCTCTGGGTCAGCTAGGATTTTCCAGGCATTGAACTAAAGTTCATTGATCTGCATTTCCAAGATACACCCTTTGAAATACGACTTTTAAAAAATTGTGGCAACGTTTTCCTATCTCAGGCCCTTGAACTCCTCACCATGAATCTCCAAGCTTACCTACAGAGGCTCTGTGATCATATCTCTATTTTAGGTGTGTTAAATGTTAATTATACCTCAGTAAAGCTGGGGGGTGGAGAGAATCTTGGGCATGATTTGTGTGTACCTATAGTTTAAAAGACAATTAAAGAAGCAAGTGATTTGCAATGATTGTCTCTCTGAAGCTGGTCTTTTGTGCCCTCTTAACTACATTAGTCCCTGTTTAAATACCATTTTATTTATAGGGGAATAAAAAAAGAGCTCAAGAGTTCTGTCTTTTCTCTACCATCTGTTAATATCCTATCATCTGCCCCAAGTCTTGACCATATCTCTTTCTTGTTGTTCTTGCTCTGAACTTAGCTTAAGAAAAGGATCACTTGAAACCCTTTTAAAAATATTGTTAGCATTTCTAAGATTCAGCACTTCCTACACTGGAGGCTTTCTGATATTCTTTTCCTAGGTTTATGTCACTCTCACATATTGATCCTTGAAATTTTAGAAATTTAGAAATTTTACATTAGAAGTTGCTCTTGTTGCTATCTCAGTCTCTTGCCATGTATAGTGTTAATAATAACAGAATTACCTAATGCTCTCGGTTTACTAGAATGAGGCTTTCTGCAGAGGACTAGAGTTGTGGACTTCAGTACCATAATATCTGCCTGTGTGTGTGCATGAGTCTTCCCTCTTCTCCACCTAACTGGACCTAATGTGGGAGACTAACATCACTTATATTTCCTTCCATTTTATCTCTCCTCTTTTCACCTCAATGCCCTTCAAACTTTCAGGTCTCAGAATCATAGATTTCCACATTTTCACCTGCCCATATGTTCCATCTGCTGCATCTGACCAGATACACTCTTCCATTGTTTGATTTGGGCCTCAGGGGCCACTCTGCCACATGGGGTGATAATTAAAAAATCATCTTTACCTTCTAATGCCAATATCCCAAATTTCTTTTCTCCATTCTCCATGGTCATATAGATATCCCAGGCTATAATTATTCTTCCTTCCTACTATGCTTCCTCCCTCCTCTTTCCCTCTTACCCTGCCTTTGTGGAATGTTTATTGAGTGATTACTACATGCCAGCTGCACAGGATACATCAGTAAACAGGAATTTAGAATCATAGGAGCTAATAGATTTTAATTAAAAATGGAACTTTTGATAGTATTTAAAGTATTTGCTTATTTATATACTTTAATAAGTATTATTTGTTTAGTTCTTAGCACATACAGAGTGCCAGACTGGGAAATAAAATGATCAAAGTAGAGGTATAGTGAGGGGTTAGTTTACTGAAAGAAAATGGGATTTGAGGTCGGGTAGGCCTGGATTTAAAACCCTGCAACAGTACACTGCTGCTGGGCTTAGGTGAGTTACCCCCAGTTTTCTCATCTATATAAGGATGGTTGCTATATTGTAGTGTAGTAATAAGAACTAAAGATGTGTGTTTGTGTACATGTCTATGTAATTACCTAATCTGGAATAAGACTTTGAATATAGTATCCACAGAATGGACCAAAATATAGTCTATTATCTAAAAAAGGGAAACTCATGAGTTCCCCCAAATTAAAAACCTATCTTTCAACTGGATATTCCCTTTAAAATGATATGACAGTTTTCTCTATAATAAAAAGGAATATGGGTGTTTCATTCTGATATTCCACAGGAGGAGTCATTGGGTTTTATGTTTAACAGTTCTACCACTGACTACTGTTATATAGTTTTAATTGAAAAAATTTGTGTAAAATATTTGAGTTTATTTTTGGAAGTATTTAATGGTGTGTTATCCTTTCTACGTCATGGACGAGCATCAAATACAGGAGAAAATGGTACAATCACCATATTGATTTAAAATTTTAAATATCTCTCAGAATCTTTATTAAAATCCCACCACATCAATTAGGGTGGGCAGAAAGTCCTTTTGTTTTTAAGTTGGCATAAAACAGATGTTACCCTAGCCCCTCTCTCTTTTATCAAAGTGTGCTTCATAATTGGGCCAGTTTTCAGAAAACAAGGCTGCTTCTTTCTTGAGATCAGTTCTGCTACCACCCAGCGGGACTGTGTATGTATGAGGGCACACCTCAGCTCCACACAGCTTCAGGCCCACAAAGATTAGCCACTGCCATCAGTGGTGGGCACGGCCATCATCAGGGGCCCTTCTCACTTGTTCCCTCTTCTCCTCCTTTGGCCCAGTCTGGTTTCTGGCCTTTGCCTCCGTCAGCTAGTTGTGTGTGATTGCATCCTGACTCTGAGACTTGTGAGTTTCTGGTCCACACCTTGATTCATCTTCAAAGACTGGCTGGCATTTGCACTAAAGCGCTCTCTTCAGCTGGAGTTTTTATGGTAGTAAAACCCACACCATTTGGGCATTTATTCACTCAATAAATCTTTATAAATCACCTAATACATGTCAGCTTCCTGCCTTGAAACCCAATTTTCAGGTTTGTTCCTTATTCCCTCAAAGAGAGACTGAGACGATCTTTTCCCCAGCTCTTTCCACCTGTAGTTACAATGATGGCTTCCACTTGCCACTCAGTCACGCCCAGTTCTTGAGCCAACACTGACAATTAGGAGATGCAGCACTGATGGTGGATTGAATCTGTAACTGGTCTTTCTGTTGTGGACCCAGTATCCAGTGTGCCTGGAATGAACCCACTATATTGCAACTGTCTCTTACCTTCCACTGTATTGATCAATCCATACTAAAGTCCATTCCTCAGTTTTCCCAACTAGCAAGCTAGTCTCCCTCCCAGGCCTGGGAGATGGCCTCTGACTTAAGTCAGTCCACTTTGGAAGCCTTGACTAATCCAGGTCCTGCCAGCATGTCTCCACAATCACTACCACAACCAACTGCTCCACGCACAGTCCCTCAAATGAAGTCTTGCCCTGAGCACAACTGGACCATATGCCTGGTTTTAAAATCGCCTATTTCTGGTCCCAGCACCAGACTGGATCTTGTGTAACACCCTCTGGAAACAAAATACACCACTTTGGGCTTTTTAGTGTGTTACGTTTTCTTGAGATACTACTCTCCCTTCCATTCCCATCCTGTTGGGGTTTTCTTCTTGACCCCCACTTCAGTCATATTGCTCAGTCACTGTGTGTCTCAGGCCTGAGCCTGTCTGAGTTATGACACATGACACATGCAAATACTAAATGATTCATAACTTGTCATCCAAACCAGGACAATTTTGAAAGTAAAATGGAGTCCTATTAACTATACCAGGGCAACAGTTATCAACATGAAATGTTGCAGGCAAACCAGATGAACCTAGCAATAACAAACATGATGGTAAATACCCTACATACTGATTTTGTGATTCCCTCTTCCATCACCAGGGAATAGTCTTATGAGAAGCCCACTGTATTTTTTAAATCGGATTATTAATTATGCCAACAAACAATAATTTTTGTTAATTGTGCTTTGGCATACTGACGAATGCTATCAAACAATTGTATTTAACAAACCAACTCATTTATCTGATCAGTGTCTATTTTGTAGCTAATGTTACCTGTCACAGATGCTGGCACTCAGCAGTAGCTCAAAATATGTCTATTGAATATGACAGGTTTGTAAGTTTACAATTCTGCACAAAATAAATATGTGAGGGGAGCTATGTTAAGATTTAATCATAATAATCATAATAAATCATATGAGGATACATGTGAATGAGGGTATTTCACAACTCCAGTCTTCAAAATCTTTTAAGCCAAAGCTTTTTCTTCTACATTTTATGATGCAGAGCCTTGAGCTTAAAATGAGTATCCATTTGTGTCTTTAAATAGACATAGGATCTGGAGGTGTGGCCTGAGAAAATTTTGTCCTTATACAGAGATAGTTCATCTATCCTCTCCTTGTGGAGATTAGAGTATGCCCACATTAATGTAAAACTACCCATGAGTATCTTCCCAAATTTTACCAAAGAAAAACATTTTTGCCAACCACTGATTATCTCCTTCCCCTCAATAACACATCTATTTATCAAACATGAGGGTTGTTACATTTTATTAATGTCCTGATGGACTTTGTCGTAAGAGAGATTAGATATTTCAAAGTAATATGGAGCTAATTTAGAGGAAAATCATTATGGTTTCTTGGCTACATGAGGCTACCCTACTTCAGAAAAAAATTGAGAACAGGTTCCACACTGTTTACAGCAGTCTTCTGATGTGTTCCAAACACCATAATACTATAATAAGTGAAGAGCATCTATGCACTTCCTGGGATGTGCTGATGTTCTGCTGTCAGGTTAATGAGACGTAGGGCGTCTTATTGAGCCTTTTAGTAAAGAAGCAAGTACATTTAAAACAAAATCATTGGTCAGATTATATCTTGGCTAGTGTTTTTCCTAGGGAAGAAGCAAAGAAACAGCAATGAATTCATTGTGCTCACAACCTCCTGAAACTTCCAAATTTATGCATTTTAAAGGCCATACATTGGAGACATGTCACTTCAAGTCCACTTACAGGAAGAAGTCAGAGTCCCCCTGCCCATGGCAGTCAGTTTGTCCCTTTAAGGAAAGGCCATGGCAGAGGACAAAGGATTTCAGAGATTTCAGTTTGATAAATGTTGGTGTCGTTATCAAGAGATCAGATATTTCTCTGTGAATATATCCAAACAGTATGCACGGTGGTAAGCACATAAGTCCTGGAAAGTGGCTGCCTGCATGTAAATCACAGACCAGCTGCTGGACAGATGTGCAATCATGAACATCTCTAGGCATCAGTTTCTCCATTTGTTAAAAAGTGATAATAATTGTACATATCTCAAATTATTGACAGGATTAAATGAACTACCAGTCATAAAATGCTTTATAGGAGTGCCTGGCACAGTAAGCATTTAATAAATATCAGACATTATCAATATCAAACATACTCCACAGAGAGGGCAAACTGTTAGCACGTGTACCACCGCATCCTCTGCCAAGAGCACATTCTTCTAGTGAACTCAGATTGGGCTCCAAACCCTTCTAACAGAGTCCTCTGAACATAGTACCCGGCCAGCCACCTCCGCTTGACCCTGATGAAACCTACATCATAAGAAACAGCCAGCCAGAAATAGCACTCACTCAAGAGCACATCCTAAGAATGCATTCACAAAATAGTATGTACAGGCAGTTGCGGTGGTTTCACAGTGTGGGAGCTGAGTCGTGTGACAGAAGCTGACATGCAGAACGCCCCTTTCACCGCGACATTCACGCGCGGACATTAAGACTTTGACAGTGACCATGTGAAATGCCTCCCCCAGATAAAACTGCAACTGACATTCCACAGAGATTTTGTCTGTAAAAATCACCACCTGCGCTTTACATCCTTTGACTCACTTCCTTACACAAATCTTATTTTATTTTATTTTTGGTAATTTGTTTCTATTGACTACATATTAAAATAATATTTTGGGGTATATTAAGTAAATCTATTATTAAAATTAATTGTACTTTTATTTCTACTTTTTTTTAATGTGGCTTCTGGAAAATTTAAAATTACATGTGGGCCTCAGATTTGTGGCTCAGATTGTATTCCTATTGGATAGCACTCCCAACACACATTCTAGTAAATCCCCCCCCACTGCCCCAAAGCTTATTTTAAATCAGATTGGAAAAATAAAGGCACTAGACTTTGTACCCAAGGCCTTAAACATGTCGAGACAGACATCTTGAGAACTGGGCATGATCCACAAGATCATTTACTTTGCATCAATGACAGGTCTATGCATGAGTGATGGAGAAATTAATGCAATATGGTTATGTTTAAGGAGAACAAAATTTAAATAGGTGAGAAAGATACATGGGCAAATAATTATAATAAGTTATAATAAAAACATGATAGGTTTGGAGCTACACCGATTTTCAAATAGATACAAGCACAAATAGAAAAGGATAATTAAATGCACTTCCCAGAATTGTGTATGTGGTGAGTGGCAGGGTTGAGTCTTAGAAATAAGTGCCCTGCCTCCCAGTCCATTGTCCTTACCTCAATATCTAATAGCCATTAAATACCTTGTATTTATATTTACGCTATCTTATGTTGCAAACACAAGTTGCTTTCACATAAATCATCTCACTTTTAAAAAACATCATTCCCTCCCTCCTGGTTTTGTTGGCTGGGTCACGGGTATCTGCACACACTCTTGGTGTATCTGCTTTAGGAAGGCATCAGCACTTTCATGGGCAGGAATAAGGAGAAGCGTTAAGGTAATCAGGAGTGTCTGGAAGAAGAAATGATAAATTTTAAGAATGGCCAATCAATATACAATTTCTGCCACCTAATAGTTTTTCAAAGTTATTTGCACATCTTGGTATAAACCCCGTATACCTAAGTGTGAAGACAAAGGATGGAAATGAACAAAAGCTCCGGGAGCAGCCTGATAGTTCAGCAACATAAGGGGCTGTGACACAGAAAAAGAATGTTATAATGTTTCATCATAAGTGACTGGAATTTTTTATATTTAGCACTGAATTTTTGAGATGTGATAACACACTTTCCAAAATGCCAATATTAAATGGAAGCAAGAAATAATTAGAGGGTAAAAAATCAATACACTGCTTGCTCAGGCTACTTCATAATGAATATTGGTTCTAAAATCAAAGTTATTTCTAAAGAGGAATTGTCCATGGAAAAGTTGAAATTAGACTAGCTCTTTGAGGACTGAGCAAGTCATGTAGGTAGCTTCAAAATATCTGAATCAAGTTTGAGGTAGGGAGCTGTCAGTCTTGCTTTTCAATAGAAATCTGAAAACATCTTAACAAAAGTTCTCGAATCCTCTCTATTACAAGGTGGGGAGTAAAGCAATAAATTGAGTGATATGAAAGAGATAATCAAACACATTCTTTAACTTAAAGGAAGAGTCATCTTAGGGAAAGGACACACACAAAAGCTCAAATAAGGAGAATACTTTATTATTTGCTTGTCTCTGATGAAGATGCATTCTATTTGTGAAAACTGATAAAAACATTGCTTCTCTTCTCCAGGACCATGGACAACTATAGCTGTTTTTTTCCTTCTCTCACAGCACTAAGAGTTTTGACATGGTATATATTACATACCAAATGGGACATAATGCACCAAATATAATCATCACTCAACACAAACAACTACTACTTTCTCATTGTGGCTTGGGAGAAACCACAGAACAGCATGTCATTAAATATTCAGCATACTTCTTCCCTTCTCTTTGTCAGGAATTGAGTACTCCAATGGAGTGTACTCGAAGTGTAAAGTCGGTGTGTTTTCCCTAATAACACACCTGTTCTCTAAATAGAGCTGCTTCTATTTAAGGAGAGACCAAACTGAAGTCATATCCTGCCATAAATAACTTGAGTTGTGTTACAGTGCATTTGCTACTGCAAGCTAATGATATCAAGTCCAAGAAAGTATGAGTTGATGTGTTGACTCTTTTGGGTCAAATTAGTAATGCATATCCTCAAGATTTTAATTAGTAAAAGCATAAGCCTGCGAATATTCTCCCATTTCTTTTATGAGGCCAACACTTTTTATTCTGTGGACCCAGAATTCTTTATTTATGGAGTTAGGAGAACTGGGTTCCAGTCTCAGGTTTGCTGCTAATTTGCCATGACACCTTGATCAGGTCACTAAGTTTACTGTCACTCAGGTTTCTCACCTGTGAGATGTCTTATGAGATGGTTCCTAAGATCTTTCTTACTTACAAAATTCTCACTCAGTTCATGGAATTATATTAGAACACATTCTCTCAGCATTTCTCTAACCATATAAGCAATAACCAAATATTGATAAATTAGAGATATTTGCAGGTCTTGTAAGACATGTAAATCAACAAGTAAACATTATTTAATAGTTTTTATTGATTTTTTAGAGAGAGAGGAAGGAGAGAGAGAGAGATAGAAACATCTATGTGAGAGAGAAACAGCCACTGGCTGCCTCCTGCACGCCCCCTACTGGGGATCAAGCCCGCAACCCGGGCTTGTGCCCTGACTGGGAATTGAACTGGGACCTCTCAGTCCATGGAAGGACGCTCAATCCACTGAGCCACACCAGGCGGGAGTAAAACATGATGTAGAATTGGGTCTGGATCAAAATTATTTAGAGGCCTCTGTCAGTTTCAGGAGAAAATTAATTTTGACTAGATTCAAAGACTACAATGATGTGAAAACATTGTCATAGTTTGGGTTGTTGAGTAGTTGAATTCCATCTTGTCCTGTTGGAGTTTTCTAGTGAAGAGTCTCTAAAAGATAAGTTTCTTGTTATTAAAATCAGCAGAACTATTGGGCACATCGAAAAACTGCTTTTCTAAAATTTTTTCAGAACTTTTCTCCGATTTCCCTCTGTTAGACTTAGGGGAGAAATAGACACTTTTGGAAGTTAGGGCTTTGAAAACGGAGCAAGGGAGAGGACTCATGATGGTGACAGTACCTCTCCGCCCTGAACTGGTTACAACATGGAAGAGAAACAAGTCCTTCACCTTGTGCCTATTGAATATAATTCAGTAAAGTTCTCTGGTTAGTTTTCTGAAGCAACAAACTTTATTTTTATAGCAGTTTTAGGTTCACAGCAACACTGAGTGAAAAGTACAGAGTTGCCTTTTACCCCCTCTCCCCATACGCACACAGCCTCTCCAACCACGCTATCCCCACTAGAGTAGTACATTTGTTACATTTGATAAACCGACATTGATACCTCATTATCACCAAAGGCCCATACTTTACATTAGGATTCATTCTTGGTATTGTACAGTCTATGGGCAAATGTATAATGACACATATTCACCAGTGTGGGACGAAAGTAGGTTTACAGTTGTGAGTACACAAAACACAGAGTTTATTCTTGTATTATTATTTATTATTATTATTTTTATTTATTTATTTATTTATTTATTTATTTTTATATTTTAACTAGGACATTTATTCATTTATTTTTGTTACAGATGTTTCTCCTTTTTTCCCCATTGACACCCTCCTCCCCATCCCTCCACCCCTTCCCCAGCTTTGTTGTCCATGTCCATCAGTTATGCATACATGCGTATAAGTTCTGTGGTTTATCTCTTCCCTCCCCCCACCCCCTCTTCTGAGGGTTGTCAGTCTGTACCCTACTTTCACATCTCTGGGTCTACCCTGTTCCCCAGGGTAAAAAATAAATTATTATTTATTATTGTATTATTTTCTACAGAACAACTGTAAACCTATTCTTGTCCAACCCTGTAGTATTGTACTAGTAAAAATACCCTAAAAATTCCCTGTGCTCTGCCTATTCATCCCTCCCTCCCCACTAATTTTTGGCAACCACTAAACTTTTTATTGTCTCCACTGTTTTGCCTTTTCCAAAATGTTATATAGTTGGAATCATACAGTATGTATTTTCAGATTGACTTCTTTGGCTTAGTAATATTAATTTAAGTTTTCTCCATGTCTTTTCATGACTTGACAGATAATTTTTTCTTATAGCTGAATAATATTCCATTGCCTGAATATACTACAATTTATCCACTCACCTACTAACGGCATCTTCATTGCTTTCAAGTTTTGTCAACTATGAATACAGCTGTTACAAACATCTATGTGCAGATTTTTATGTGGATATTAAGATTTAAGTTCATTTGCGTAAATACCAAGGAGTGCCATTGCTAGATCTTACGGTAAGAATATGTTTAGTTTTGTAAGAAACTGTAAAAAACTGTCTTGCAAAGTGACTGCACCATTTTACAATCTCACCAGTAATGAAGGGGAGTTCCTGTCACTCCACATCCTCAGCAGCATTTAGTGTTGTCAGTATTTTGGATTTGGCCATTTGAAAGGTGTGTAGTAGTATCTCATCGTTGTTTTCATTTGCAATGCCCTACTGACATATGATGGTGAACATCTTTTCATATGCTTAATTGCAATCTACAAGTCTTCTTTGGTAAGGTGTTTAAGTCTTTTGATCATTTTTTTTAATCAGGTTGTTCATTTTCTTATTATTGGGATTTAAGAATTCTTCATATATTTTGGATAACAGTTCTTTATTAGATGTGTCTTTTGAAAATATTTTTCCCTGTCTATGGATTGCCTTTTCATTCTCTCAAAATTGTTTTCAACAGAGAAGTTTTTATTTTTAATGAATTCCAGCTTACCAATTATTTCATAGACTATGCCTTTTGTATTGCATCTAAACAGTCATCACCATACAAAAGGACATGTAGGCTTTCTCCTAGGATTTTTATGGCTTTGCATTTTACATTTAGGTCTATGATCTATTTTACGTTAATTTTTGTGAAGGATGTAAGACCTGTGCCTACATACTTTTTGCTTATGATGTCCAATTGTTCCAGCACAATTTGGTAAAAAGACTAGGAGGTTTTTTGTGTGTGTGTGTCAATTCTTTTAGATGTTCTACAGAGATAACCACGTCATCTGCAAATAAGGCCAATTTTGTTTCTTCCTTCCCAATAAGTATATCTTTTATTTCCTTTTCATGTCTTATTATGTCAGCTAAGACACATTGAAAAGCAGTGGTGAGAAGGACATAGTTGCTGTCCCTGATTTTAGCAGGTAAGCTTTGTATGTCTCACCATTAAGTATGATGTTAGTTGTAGGGTCTTCTCTTTTTTTATAGATTTTCTTTATGAAATTAAGAAAGTTCCCTTCTATTCCTAGTTTTCTGAGAATTTTTATTGTGAATGGGTGTTGGATTTTTTCCAAAAGCTTTTTCTGCATCTAATGATATAATCATGTGATTTTTCTTCTTTAGCCTGTTAACATGGTAGATTACATTAATTGATTTTTGAATGTTGAACTAGCCTTACATCCCAGGAGTAAATCCCACTTGGCTGTGGTATATAATTCTTCATATATATTGTTGGATTTGATTTGATTTACTAATATTCTGTTGAAGATTTTCACAATTATGTTCATGAGAGATACAAGTCTATAATTTTTTCTGGTAGTATATTTGTCTCATCTTCTCTGAATTTATCTTCTGAAAGAGATTGTAGAGAATTGGTACAGTTTCTTAAATGTTTGGTAGAATTCACTAGTGAACCCATCTGGGCTTGGTGCTTTCTGTTTTAGAAAGTTATTAATTATTGATTCAGATTCTTTAATATATATAGGCCTATTTAGATAATCTATTTCATGTTGTTTGAGTTTTAGCAGACTGTGTCTTTCAAGGAATAGGTCCATTTTATCTAGCTTATCAAATTTGTGGGATAAAGTTATTCATGATATTGCTTTATGATCTTTTAAATGAGATCTATAATGATGTCCCTGCTTTCTAGTCAGTTTTCAAATGAGTGGTTAGAAGGTTTCCTATATCTATAAAGAGAAATCAAATAGTTGTTTTTTATTTTTATATGATCCACAGCTGACTAACATTTAGAAATGAATAGCATTTGATAGAAAAATAGGTTCTCCACTTGCACTTTCTGTAAGCAAGAATAGTATATATAATTTGTTTTGTGCATATTAGCCATAGATGATTTAATAAAGAATAATATAGTTAAACTGCTTTTATAGAAGAAAAATCTGTCCCATTAATGTGTTTCTTTGTTAATAAAAGAAGTTATTGAATTCCCAGCAACCTACAGAATGGGATAAAATATTTGAAAATTATATATCCCATAAGGGATAAATAGTAAACATATACAAAGAACTCCTACAACTCAACCGGAAAAAATTTTGATTAAAAAATGGGCAGAGGAACTGAACAGATTTTTTTTTTCCAAAGAAGACATACAAATGACCAACAGGTACACTAAAAGGTGCTTGGAAACACTAATTATCAGGGAAGTGCAAATCAAAACCACAATAGGATATCAATTCATGCCTGATAGAATGGCTATCATCAAAAAAACAAGAGATGGCAAGTGTTGGTGAGGATGTAGAGAGAAAGGAATCCTCATGCACTGCTGGTGGGAATGTAAATTGGTGCAACCACTATGAAAAATAGTATGGAGGTTTCTCAAAAAACTAAAAATAGAACTACCATATGATCCAGCAATTCCATTTCTGGGTATATATCCATAGAAAATGAAAACAGGATTTCAAAGAGATATCTGCACTGTCACATTCACTGCAGCATTATTCACAATAGCCAAGATATGGAAAGAACCTAAATGTCTGTGAATGAATAAATAGATAAAGAAGATCTGATATCTATGTATGCAATGGAATATTATTCAGCCATAAGAAAGGACATCCTGCCATTGTGACAACATGAATAGTCTTTGAGGTATTATGCCAAGTGAAAAAGGCCAAACAGAGAAAGGCAAATATTGTATCTCACTTATATGTGGAATCTAAAACCAAAAACTCAAACTCATAGAAACAGAGACCAGAAAAATGGCTGCCAGGGAATGGGGAGTGGGGGAAATGAGAGGTTGGTAAAGGGGTACAAGGTACCAGTTATAAGATAAATAAGGTCTGAGGATCTAATGTAAAACATGGTGACTATAGTTGATAACACTGTATGATATAACTGAAATTTGCTGAGAGTAGAACTTAAATGTTTTCACCCCCCAAAAACCAAAAAGATAAATATGTGAAGTGATGGAAATATTAATTAACTAGATTGTGGGATCCTTTCACAATGTACATTTATATCAAATTACCACCATATACACTTGTAAATATCTTACAATTTATTTGTCAATTATACTTCAATAAAGCTAAAAACAATATATATGGAATTCCCCAAAAAATTCATTAGATTTTACAACCATAGTCATTATTCAAGTTAGCAGTTTTATAGCTTCTGCTTTTTATAAAGAAAGAATTCAAAAATTAAATATGAGTCTTCTTCTCATTTAACAAGTTAAAAACCACTATTCTTGGAAATTTTGGTTTTCTCCAAACAAATATGCTTTGGGGATTTTTTTTCCCCAAGATAGTTTTTCCATGACAACTATCGCATAGCTAATGAATTTGTGCTAACACCTAACATTTTATCATGGGTTTTAAATTATTTCTTTAAAAAATGTTAAAATATTAGCCATGCTTCCAACTATAAGCAAATCATTACTTCCTTCCATCAG
Organism: Tadarida brasiliensis; assembly: GCA_030848825.1. Taxonomy (NCBI): domain Eukaryota; kingdom Metazoa; phylum Chordata; class Mammalia; order Chiroptera; family Molossidae; genus Tadarida; species Tadarida brasiliensis. The sequence continues at coordinate 47,192,914 of CM061262.1, read as the reverse complement.
TTTTTTTGGGGTGACTCACATAATTATGTTAATTCTTATTTACCAACTACTATCTGAAAATATTTTGAGAGTCCTTGTAACACATTCTTTCAAGATATTCCTACTGATAAATCCATAAGTAAATACGAGTTCTTGGCCTTTATAAGTCATGGTTTCCTTTTTCCTTTCTGGTATCGACTAAATCTTGAAGCAAGCCAAGAAACGTAGGGAAGAGGGAAGTTGGTCAAAACAAGTCTTATTTGCTGTTTTCCTTTCTTTCCGTCTTATAATTCTGGTCACCAATTCCAGCCTGTGGGTGTTTTCCTACACCACCACGCAGTTCTTTGACACCAGCTGGCTGTCCCACAATTCAACTCATTTCTGACACTGTTTACCTGGAGACAGTATCAGATCCCACAGATTAAGGGCTCAGTCCCACAAAACTGCCCCCCACTTCAAATGCCAATCATCACAAGTCCAAGTTGGCATCTGTGCTTCTGACCTACCATCTATAGATCAGATTTTCAGTGTCCCCCGCCTTGGGTATGGTTAATTTGTTAGAGTGGCTCACAGAACTCAGAAAACATTTAACTTACTAGACTACTGTTTTTAAAAAAATATTTTTTTCTGCTTTATTGATTTTAGAGAGAGAGGAAGTGAGAGGGAGAGAGAGATAGAAACATCGATGAGAGAAAACATTGATTGGCTGCCTCCTGCATGCCTCCCACTGGGAATCAGGCCCACAACCTGGGCATGTGCCCTGACCGGGAATCAAACCGGTGACCTCTTGGTGCATGGGTCAATGCTCAACCACTGAGCCACACTGGCCGGACATATTATAAAAGGATATAACTCAGAAGCAGCCAGATGGAAGAGATGCATAGAACAAGGTATGGGGTAGGGGCATGGAGATTCCACCCTCCTCACTTCTCCATGATCTCACCAATCTAGAAGCTCTCTGAACTCCACCTTTCAGAGATTTTAAGGAGGCTTCATTACATAGTCACAATTGGCCACTGGTGATTGATTCAATCTGCAGATCCTCTCCCCTGCCCAGAGGTCAGGAGTATGACTGACAGTTTCAACCCTCTAATCACATGGTCGGTTCTCCTGGCAACCAGCCCCCATATTCAGATTTGGTCCAAAAGTCATCTAATTAATGTAACAGACACCTTTAGGAGCTCTGTTCTTCTTTGTGCATCTGCTCTATTTACACCTCTCTATTATTATTATTTTTATGAATTTGTTTTTGTTCCAGATGTTTCTCCTTTTCCCTCCATTGATGCCCTCCTCCCCATCCCCCCCACCCCATCCCCAGCTTTGTTGTCTATGTCCATTGGTTATGCATACATGCATATAAGTTCTGTTGTTTATCTCTTCCCCTCCAACACCCTCTCTTCTGAGGGTTGTCAGTCTGTACCCTACCTCTATGTCTCTGGGTCAATTTTGTTCATTAGTTTGTTTAGTTCATTATATTCCACAAATAAGTGAGATCATGTGATATTTGTCTTTCTCTGCTTGGCTTGTTTCGCTTAGCATAATACTCTCCAGGTCCCTCTATGTCGTCTCAAAGGATAAGAGATCTTTCTTTCTTACAGCTGCGTAGTATTCCATTGTGTATATGCACCACTGTTTTTTTATCCATTCATCCACTGATGGACACTTGGGCTGTTTCCAGATCTTAGCTATTGTAAATAGTGCTGCTATGAACATAGGGGTACATATATTCTTTCTGATTGGTATTTCAGGCTTCTGAGGGTATATTCCTAGAAGTGGGATCACTGGGTCAAATGGCAGTTCAATTTTTAATTTTTGAGGTAACACCATACTGTTTTCCATAGTGGCTGCACCAGTCTGCATTCCCACCAGCAGTGTACTAGAGTCCCCTTTTCTCCACACCCTCGCCAATACTTGTTGTTTGATGCTTTGTTGATGGTGGCCATTCTGACAGGTGTGAAGTGATACCTCATAGTTGTTTTTATTTGCATCTCTCTGATGACTAGTGACGTTGAGCCTTTTTTCATATGTCTCTTGGCCATTTGTATGCCCTGTTTGAAGAGGTATGTATTTAGGTCCTCTGCCCATTTTTAAATTGGGTTCTTTGTCCTTCCTTTTGTTGAGTTGAGTACTCTATATATTTTGTAAATTAATCCCTTATCTGATGCATCATTGGCAATTATGGTCTCCCATATAGTGGGTTCCTTTTCCATTTTGATGGTTGTTTCTTTTGCTGTGCAGAAGCTTTTGAGTTTGATGTAGTCTCATGTGTTCACTTTTTCCTTTGTTTCTGTTGCCTTAGGTGTTGTATCAGTGAAAATTCTGCTGCGTATGATGTCTGCAATTTTGTTGCCTACATTTTCTTCTAGAATTTTTATGGATTCACAAGTTACATTTAAGTCTTTTATCCATTTTGAGTTTATTCTGGTGTATGGTGTAAGTTGGTGGTCTAGCTTCATTTTTTTGCAAGTAGCTGTCCAGTTTTCCCAACATCATTTATTGAAGAGACTATCTTGACTCCACTGTATGCTCTTGCCACCTTTGTCAAATATTAATTGAGCATATTGCCTTGGGTCAATTTCTGGGTTCTCTGTTCTGTTCCATTGATCTATCTGCCTGTTCTTGTGCCAGTACCAGGCTGTTTTGATTACAGTGGCTTTGTAGTATAACCTAATATCTGGTAATGTGATCCCTCCTACTTTCTTTTTTTTTTTTTTTTTTTTTCAAGATTGCTGTGGCTATTCAGGGTCTTTTTTGGTTCCATATAAACTTTTGGAGTGTTTGTTCTAGTTCTGTGAAATATGACATTGGTATTTTGATGGGGATACACCTCTCTATTAATTGATTTCTCATTACTATAGTTTCTGCTTCCACCACATCTCTGTCTTGACTCTACATCATATCTTTAGCTATAGTTCCTTTCCCTAATTTACTCAGTTTCTCATTCCCGAACACTGAAGCCCCAATAAATTAATCTGATTGGCTCATCTTATCTTTACAAGCCAGACCATTGATGGTCCTAATCCACTGGGCCGAGGAATAGCATCACAAGGTGCAGAAGGGGCTTTGAACAGGGCAGACAATAACACCCTAGTATAGTCTACTTCCAGCTTTCTCTCTTTGATTCTTTTATTGTTCAAATAGTTACTGAATACACTCTTACTGATCTAGGCAATAGGGTTTTAAAGACAGCCCCTGCTTTTAAGGAGCTAATTGTCTGAAAAGAATGAAAAGAAAGCTATACCAGCTATTATTAGGTATCATCATAACTGCTACAGTAAAGGATGCTGGCACTCAGAAAGGACACCCCAAAAGATGGGAATGCCAGGGAGTTTCCTAGAGTGAGATGATGCCTGAGTTAAGTCTAAAAGAATAAGGTAAGAGTCACCCAGGTGGCCCAGCTGGTGTGGCTCAGTGGTTGAGCATCAACTCATGCTGGTTGGATTCCTGGTCAGGGCACATGCCTAGGTTGTGGGCCAAATCCCCAGTGGGGGGGCCAGTCGATATTCTCTCTCATTGATGTTTCTATTTCTCTCTTCCTCTCTCTCTAAAATCAATAAAGATTAAAAAAAAAAATCACCCAGGTGATGAGATGGGAGGTTAGTGAAGGAGAAGAATGCAAAGGATTCCTGGCAGAAGGGGTCATTTGTGCAAAGGCATAGTGGTCAGTGACACACTAAAGTCCTGAGGCTGCCAGTTGTTTGGTAGTGTGGGCACCTGGCAAGAGATAAACTGAAGAGGTAGTCAGGGGTTAGGTCATGAAGTATCTCGTAGGAGGTTGGAAGTCAATGGAAGCACAGAAGAATTTTTAATAAGGCAGTAATAAAATCAGATTTGTGTTTATAAAGATGTCTCTGGTAACAGTGTTGGCAGTGGATTGGGCAGGTGCTACTGGAGGCTGGGAAACAAGTTAGAAGGTCACTCTAGATTTCAAGGTAGGAAATATGTGAGAGCCAGAATTAAGGTACACCATGGAGGGTGAAAAAGAAGGGATGAATTTGAGAATCCTTAAGAAAATAGAGTCAATATGTACAACAAAGGACCTAAAAGGAAAAGGAGCCAGGGCTCTGGTAGCTTTATCTCCTCAAATACTCTCCAAACCCATCACCAAACATAGGTCCTAGTGGAACCCTCAGCTCTTTCTTCCATGTCTTACCATTGGTGTGTGCAGAGGATGAGAAGAAGCAGGGAGGGGGTGAGGCTCCCTTTTTAGTGTCCAGGGATAACTGTTCTAAGAACTCTCCAACTCCCTTTACAAAACTTCATCCACTTCCATCCCTCAAATCCCTTTCCCATCGGACCTCTCTGCCTCCTAGCCCATTCTTCCACGCTCTATTTTCCTTCCTTGGCTGTTCTGCTCTCCCATCCTCCCTTGGCTGATATTGGCCAGAAACTCCTCACTCATCTATTCAGTCAACATTTAGTAATTTTCTGCTATGGTCAGAGTGGAGGGAGTGATCTAAGAGATCCCTCCATGACACCACAACCTCTTACTATGGCTTCAAGACAGAAGAGCAGGGTTGGAGTGTGTGAATGCACACGATTCGCAACGAAAGAACCGTCCAGTAGGGCTTTCGTGAACTCAGTGTGGGCCCAACTTTTACTGGGTCTCACTCTGTAGGAACTAGAGGAGAGTTGATAAAGGTTTCCAGATTTTACTGTCTATGGTCAACAGCATGGGTAGGGACAAATATAATTGGGGACTGCTAATTTTGGACTGCTTCTGGCCTGTCTCACCTGCATGGTCTGTTAGATCTGCTTTCACTGGCCAGTATGTAAGCAATAAATAAAGCTTGCTTAGGGCTGAAAAATATATAACTTTCTCAGAATTAGTAGTTACCACCTACCACCCCCCGCCCTACCCCGAAAAATGGCTACTGTGTTCTTCAAGCGTAGCTTATCTTCAGCCATAAGACTCTCTGCCAACAGATTTCTTGTCTCCAGCATGACAGCAAGGGACAGGGGGAAAGAGAGAGAGAGAGAGAGAGAGAGAGAGAGAGAGAGAGAGAGAGAGAGAGAGAGAGAAGGGAGGGAGGAAGGGAGGGGATCCTTGTATTGAGTTTTATACTAGAATAGCCACACTGGAATCAAGCTACACCCCTCTGTCCAATAAGGCACCTCACATCAAAAGGCTAAGCAAAGTATTTCTGGTTCGGTTCTGGAAAGGAAGCAAAGACTTGTGTGAATTCAGGTCAACCAATGGGGAAGGCACAGGAGGAAGAACAATGGCGAGCACCCCCGCATTGGCTTCACAGAGGGGCAAGCAGGCAGGCAGGGGATCACCACATCTAACGGTCTGAAAACAGGCTTCAAGGTTCCACTGAAGTGCAGCTGGGAACAATTTAACATGGTTGCTAACAGCTGGGAAACAATATCTGACAAAGAACCCCAGAGGGTGAGATAAAAGCCAGAGGTTTTCTGGTTGGGTGGAAGCAGTGCAAAGGTGACCAAGAAGGCAAAGCTGCAAATCTTGTCCTGGAGGTCAAGGCTACATGAGGGTACATGTGGAATTCCTGCAGCCGACCAAGGGGTCTCCCCTAGAAGCCTGGTAAACAATCTTTGTCTTGGCTGCTGGGTCAGGGCTATATAAGGTGGCCAAGGACAGTTTCAAAAAGGTTTTCTGCAGTTTCACTTAGGTTGCCTTCTGCTTCCAACTCTCAGAAGACCAGACATTTCCCCTGAAGAGACCATGCCCCTCAGATCATGATCCCTCTGGGTCTCTTACTGTCCTCTCCTTGACTTGTGTTATCCCTGTACAGAATACACAAACATTTTACTACACAGAAGGTGGGTGAGTTAAAGCTACATGAGTTTGTAGCAATGCATTCCTTTGACATTCCAGTGACACATGGGATGGCATTTAATGGCAATTCTGGAGGCCTTATCCTACTTTGCTTGGATTCCATCTTCCTTGCAAATCAAACTATTTCTCTCAGCTTCCTTAATGAGAAAATGAAATCCCTTCTCTTTGAGCTACATGTTCACCCATTTCCAGGTCATATCCATTTAATAGCTTGAATCCACTGGAACTGTAACTTAATTTGCTTATAAAATAATTCCAATTACATATCCCTGGGTCAGAAACTCAAAATTACCCGTGCCTAACCACTTCTCCCTGTTCTAAAGCCTTCTCTAAAAGCTCCCAAGTTTACTTCCAATTTTTCCAATGATTTTTTCCACCACCTACAGTCTACTCAGTCCCCAGGGAGCTTCCTCGTGGAGGCCAACATCTGGTCTGTACTTTCCACTCAACAACACATGTACCATCACCGTAGCACCTCTTCAGACTGCTCATCTGAACGGTGTTACTGTCTATTCTTCCTTTGATTTTGTTGGGAGATGGGTGTTTATTTTGTACCATGTAGTTAAGCTGTATTCACAGGATGGATGGGAGTTAGGGAGGTCCAAGGAGCTGAAATGTAAGTATAGAAGGTCAAAGCTGGAGAGAGAGAGAGAGAGAGAGAGAGAGAGAGAGAGAGAGAGAGAGAGAGAGAAGAGATCCTCTGTAAAAAAAAAAAAAGAACAAAAAACTCCCACCTGCTGCAAGAGTTAATGCTTTCTAGTCACTTAATATATTGTTAAATTAATGGAGGCAGTCATTTCCCCTTATTCCTGTAGAAGACAGTGATGATATTTGTTATAAACCTGAACAACCTACTTATTTATTCTCTAATCCCCCCGTACACAGGACTAGAGCTACCTCTGTCTGAAAGAAAACGTGCACCATTCAACAGAGCCATGCCGTTTTGTTTGTTTAATTACAATGCTTAATTTTTACGTACACCCAGTGGCCTATCTGTGAAGGCACATTTTTAGAAATCTAACAAACAAACAAATATATCCTCAGATCACAGACACAGCTCTCCTGTCTTGTTTTGTACAAAAAGGAAAGCACTTATCCCATCCCACCTACATACTATTTTTTCCCCTCTTTTTTCCCACATAAATGCATTTTCTGGAGAAAAGACATATGATTCCTTGTCTTTAAAACCTTAACTAGAATTTCCTTCTGGGGCATTCATGTGAATAGCCTCTGAAAATCTTCTGTAATGCTATTCAATTCCTCTTTCATGCTTTAAAATAGCTTTATAACTGAGCAAATACACACACAAAAATTAGGAGGCCAGGGCAGGCTAGAGAATAACTCAAAGGCTGTAACAGTGACCCAGCAGGACTTTGACCTGGGAAGCTGCACAGACGGCTTCACTGGTGAATTCTTCCCAAGAATTAAACAAGAAATAATACAAATCTTATGCAAACTTTTTAAGAGTGTAGAGAAACAGGAAACATTTAACTTGTTTATAATGCCAGCATAACCCAGATAACATTATAAGAAAAGGAAATTATAGTTCAAGCTATCTCATGAGCATAGATGCAAGAAGTCTTTTAAACAAATGACTAGATATTCATATGAACAAAAAAAATGAACCTTGACTCTTAACTCACACTTACTGCAAATGGATTGTAGATCTAAATGTAAAAGCCTTGAGAATAATAAATCTGGGAGGAAAAAACATGGAATACTTACAGAAATAATGCTGAACTTTAAAAAGCTCAACAAAAGAGTACATTCTACATGCTTCCATTTTATTATAATAAAGTTCAAAGGAAGACAAAAGTAGTTTATGATAAGCTTTTTAAAAAGCTCCCAAATGATTCTAACATTTACCTATGTTTGATAACCCCTTATATCAAGAGTAGGTAACAGGTCCCAGGAAGTGAGGTGACTTGGCCACATTCTCTCTTGATTCTTAACTTTGTTTATATAATTTTTTATGTTTTTATTGATTTTTTAAGGAGAGAGAGATAGTAACATTGATGTGAGAGAGACACATCCATCTGCTGCCTCCTGCATGCCCCCCACTGGGGATTGAGCCCGCAACCCAGGCATGTGCCCTGACCGGGAATCAAACCGGGACCTCTCAGTCCATGGGATGACACTCAGTACACTGAGCCCCACTGGCTGAGCTCTTAGCTTTATTTTTATTTGTGTGGACAATACTGCCTCTGCCATCTAGGACAAAAAGATTCCAACAGTACTTGGTTACATGTGCTATACATGGACTCCCAAATCTTAAGCTGTTTATACTGTCCCCAACAAATCCACTCAATGTAGATTCCATAGGCTGCCTGAGAGAGCGCTTTTATTTGAGAGAGGGAACATTTCTGTTCCTTTTTCCATGAAAAATTTCTTAGGGAATTCCTATTATTTTTAAATGGCAGGTACAGCCCTGGCCAGTTTGGCTCAGCGGTTAGAGTGTCGGCCTGCGGTCCAGAGAGACCCGGGTTCGGTTCCCGCTAAGGGCATGTACTTCGGTTGCAGTTTGTCCCCGGCCCTGGTTGGTCGTGCGGGTGGCAGCCACTCGATGTGTCCCTTTCACGTCGATGTTTCTCTCTCTCTCTCTTCCTCTCTCTCCCTCCCACTCTATCTGAACAAAAAATGGAAAAATGTCCTCGGGTGAGGATAAAAAAAAAAATAATAAAATAAAATAAAATAAAATGGCAGGTACATAAGAATATCCATGAATAAACATGAAGGAAGTAATATTTCTCTCAAGTGTCTTTTTACATCTCTCCTTAATACCAGTCAAACCAATGTTCTGATATTCCCAGTGTTCATTTTCCAATTTTTTGGGCTTTAACTTTCTGTTCATTTAAAAAATCACTTAGAAAGATTCTGAAAAGAGTAAGGGAGAGTTTCTTTCTCTATCAGGAGATTGAGAAATATAGTTTGGGGCCTATTGCAAAATGCTTATGAACAACAAAGCTGGAGGCACATGCTCTCTGATTTCAAACTATATTACAAAGTTACAGTAATCAAAACAGTATGTACTGGTATAAAAACAGACACAAAGATCAATGGAATAGAGAGCCCAGAAATAAACCCATGTGTATATGGTCAATTAATTTATGACAAAACCCCCTTCTTGTTGCCTGTGTTCTAGTATCACTCCTGCTACTGTTTCAGTTTGGCTTCTTTGAGTGCAGAAATCAACACAGGTGTAAGGGAGGGGGCAGGGGCAGATTGGGCACAGGGAAATATCAAACTGTGGCACAGGATGACAAAGCCTCAGCCAATCCTGTGGTTACCTAGAGCACATGCTGTTCATCATTGTGGTGCTGCACTGGACCCTTATATCCGCACCACCATCAGCCACTGGGCGTGGCCTTGAGGGAAGGCACTGTCTGAGACTGGACAAACACAAAAGATGCTGACAGCTGGTACATCAAATCCTTCCTGGAAAGTGGATGGTTTTCACCACAGAGATCGGTGAGGACAAAATGCAGATTAGGTCAGGTCTGAAAGGATCCCAATCCTCCAAAATGACCCAGACATCACTTGAAAGACTATAGGTTTCATTCAGGCCCAATCTTAATTTGCAACCTGGAATGTAGGCCAAAACTTCCCCATTTATTTTGGAAAATATTCCAAAATCTCACTGATCTAAATACTTGGTGCACTATAAGGTCACTAAGAGGGCTTTTATTTTTTAAAATTATTATTATTATTATTTTTAAATCCTCACCTGAGGATATTTTTTTACTTATCTTCAGATAAAGTGGGAAGGAGAGAGAGAGAGAGGAAGGGAGGGAGAAACATCAACGTGAGAGGGACACATCAACTGGTTGCCTCCCACATGACTCAGACCAGGGAAGGGGATGAACTGCAACCGAGGTATGTGCCCTTGACCGGAATCGAACCAGCAACTCCACGGGCTGATGCTCTACTGCTGAGCCAAACTGGCCAGGGCACTAAAAGGGCTTTTAAAACGTACATTTGAAAGACATTTCTAGTTTGTTTTTCAAGAAAGATTGCATATGAACAAAAGGTTTTGGAGGAAAAGGGTGTAATTCTAACCAAAAGGGATTTAATATTAGCAGGAGAAAAAGCATTGGGGGAGAAAAGAACTTATAGCATCCCATAGATGTATGTTCAAACTTAGGCCCTGCTTTAGATATTAATTTCTGAGTTTATGAAGTTTAGCCAAATTCTAGGGCTCTAGGGACAATTTTCCAAAAACAATCTTTAGTTTTTTCCTGTGTCCCTAACTCGAGACCTGAATCCCCAAACTCTGAAATTTAAATTCTATTCTGGGCACCAAAAAACTTTAACCATTAAATCTAGTAACTATTTCTTGAAATTAAAACAAAAACATAGTTTAGTATTATAAATTCATTACTTTTGTCATTGCTTAATAATCTAAATACTATGGTTTGATCTTACCAATGATGTAAAAAACAGAATATCGACTTTATTGTAGGAGTTCACATTTCATTCAAGAATGGATGGAGGGTTTCTTCGGGCCTATGTCTTGCACTGAAAATAAATGTTCCCCTTCAGTCCTAAAGGTATTCTTGGAACTCTTCCTTTTGTTCAATGAACTTGATTAGGAACACTTCACATGCAATGTCTCCTCTTATTAAATTCACACCACCCATTATGTCCTCAGTCCATCAAAGTAAACGACAATACCAAATTCTTTTCACTTTCTCTTATTGTTTTTTCTCCCTCTTTTTTGCCTCCTCAACCATAATGTAAGGTCCTTCAGAAAAAAATAATAATAATAATTCTCACTGTTTTCTATTGCCTTCAGGTCTGGGCACTAGTCCAGCGGGTAAATCAGTCCCCGGGGCCTGGAGGAATGGGACAATTAAATGTAATTTTACAGTTTGGTGGGGTTGAAGCTGTATCACATATCAGCCTGACAGGCCTATTTAATTAGTTCCAGTGAGAAGGCAGGAGAAGGATGCAGTGTCAATAAAATAGAACTCGGTCAGCAAATGCGATTCATTCCGCGTGTAATTCGCCTTCCTCCTGCTTCCAGTGTCACCGTTCAACCATCTTTCCCACCATCTGGCAGTGGTCTCTTCCCACCTCTGCCCTCCAGCCGAAAGACTCAAGGTGATAACATTGTTGGTCAGGAGAGGATAAAGAAGAGGCCCTTTGCAGCATCACTAGCTCTAAATACCACACACCTCTGCAGGAATCACCTTAATAGTAAGGGATGAAACCATAGACCTCTGAAGCTGCTGGGGCCTCAGAGTTGTCTACAACCTGCTACTCTAAATAAGTGTTAGTCTCAGAATCAATCACCATGGATGGATTTTCAAAATCAGAATTTTTACCATTCTTATTGGTTTTAATATAAATAGAAATGTAAAAACTAATGACCAGAGAAAGATATGAAGATCATTCAAAGAATGGGTAAGATCAACATTCCAGCATTCTGAACATTATGAAACAGGCCACGTGAACCTGCCTGATTCCAGTTCCACAGGCCCTTGAAGCTTCAGAGACTAGGAAACAGACATACTGGCAAGCCCATCACAACTCCCTCCAGAGTCATATGTAGCAAACAAAGGAATATGGATATCTTATTCTGAGTGTAGGAAGAATGACATCCTTACCCAGTGAAACCAAGTTGCTGCTGTTCCCCAACATCACACCCTCTGCAAGTCCCTCTGAGCTCGGTCCAGACTTTCCCAGTCCTCTCAGGAGGTCAATGGAAACATCCCTGAAAGTCACCAACCCCCGAAATGAGAAACCCTTTATGAGTATGATTGTGCATGCCATTATGTTATTACAGAGAAATCTTTTTATAAGGAGCATTAATAAAGTCTTAATTTAAAAATTAATTAATTAAAAAATAGAAATAAGTGGTAGATAAAAATGCAGACTCGCAGGCCCCACTCCCTTCCTACTGAAGCAGAACCTGTGCTTTAACAAGGTCCCCAAGTCAGTCACAGACACAGTAAAGTTTGAAAAGCACTGGAACATCCTTCATTATGTGCACCAGAAAACAGAACCTGAGAGAAGCTAGGTACCCAAACAAAATGCGTCAGTAAAGATTTGCTGATCAGTATGTGTAAGAGCAGGGTTTTAGCTAATAACAAAAGATTTACCAACAATTGAATGAGAAATCCAATTACACAGCAATACACAGGAATATACCTCTTCAGTTTGTTAATATTTCTAAGCACCATCAAAAGGACTACTCAGTAAATATTTGCATTAAATAAAATACAAATATTTCCTTTTGTATGTGTGTTGCTTTGTTAGTTTTTGCCTGGGCTAGGTCATTAGGCAAGATTTCTAGGAGTTTCTAAGGTTTTTTATTCCCTTCATTCTTTCATCTTCAGTTACTTGTAGATTCCTATATATTTGTTTAATTGCCTGTTAAGAAAAGGTAAATAAATACATGTTCTACAGGGAGAATATATGAGAGTATTTCAAAGAACAGAAATTAGCCACAATTACAACAAAAAAGGAATATAGTTAACATGTTCATGTATTTTCTCCCAAATTTTTGTCATTAAAATGATACTGTATCTATAGTTTGGTATGCTGATTTATTTTGAGTTATGACAAAGCATATTATCATGTTATTAACTGGAATATAACAAAATTCCGTATAATCATACTTATAAGTCCTTTTTATAATTATAACATTAATAATTGCATAATGTTTTATTTAATCATTCCTTCATTGCTGGACACTTTAAACTATTGGCAATTTTTATTTTTCAAATAAAGAGGTAAAAATCATCATTGTGAGTAAAATTTTGTTCATACTTTGGCATGGAAGTATTATGAAACCCTTGATATAGACTGCCAAACTGAGTACCAGCTCTTTACAAAACCGACCGTCTCATCAGCAACTCACAGACCCTTAAGGTATTAACTAATTTAATTAGAGAAAATAAAATGTCACTGTGTAAATAAAAAAAATTAAGATTTTATATTGTATTTCTTCTTCTGTGAATAATTCATTTTTCCAATGCTCATTTATCTACTGAAGTTCCTGGCATTTTTCTCACTGATTTGTGTGTGTTATTTATAGTTATACATATTGTCTTTATTTGAACCAATGTTGCAAATGTGTTTTTTTAATGTAGAAATTTTAATGTACAGAGATTTTTGTTGTTATTGTTGTTGTTTTATATAAATGTTTTTATTGATTTTTTTAGAGAGAGGGGAAAGGAGAGAGAGATAGAAACATCGATGTGAGACAGATATATCAATCGGCTGCCTCCTGCACGCCCCCACTGGGGATGGAGCCCGCAATCCAGGCATGTGCCCTCTACAGGAATCGAACCAGGACCTCTCAGTTCATGGGATGACGCCCAGTCCACTGAGCCACACTGGCTGGGCTGTACAGAGGTTTTTTAAAGAAAAAATTTATACAGCCGAGTCTATTTTTTGCCTACTAAATCCTTTATTTGCTTTTAGGCTTAAAAAATATTCTCATTCTTAGAGATACATTATTTATTTCTATTTCGTCTTGTTATTTTCTGTTTTGACTTTTAGATTCAACTGTTTAGTCCATTTGGAATTGAATGTGGTATATACTATGAGATGAGAATATAAAGGGACTTTTCTAAATTATGAGCCAATTGTTTCAATACAGTTTACTGAAAATTTCTCTTTTCTACTCAACTATTATATCATACACACACATATAATCCTATCATCTGTTTCTGGGCTATCTATTCTTGACTGGGCAACAATGTTTTTATTACAACTCTATGCTATATTCACATACACATACTCTTTTCTTGTTTTTCTATATATTTTCAAGGTTTTGGCTTTTTAATTGTTAATTTCTAATATTCTATTATGATGAGAGAATTTAATGGCTTTTGCATTGACTTTTTGGAATTTATTGGAACTCCTTCTTGCCTTGTACAGGGTCAATTTTTGCAAATGTTCAATGTATTCGTTGATTAGAAGGCAAGGATTCTATATATGTCCATTAAATGAGGCTTTTTATTTCATTGTGAAGATCTCCCACATCCTTACTAATTTTATGTCTGCTTGATCTAGGAATTTTTGAAAGCTGTGTTAAATCGCCCACTGTGATTGTACACTTGCCATATTTGCTTATTTTTGGTTTGGGTTTTGCTTTACATATTTCATGGCTCTGTGGTTAACTATCTCTAAGTTTCTGATTTTTGTTCTCAGTGGATTTTTCTTTTATTATTATGCCATGACTCTTGATACCTGTTAATACTTTGGCTCAAATTCTATTTGTAACATTGATGCTGCTATTAAAGTAGCAATAGTGTATCATTCTCCATCCTCTGATTTTAAACTTTATTGTGTGCTTTTGCTTGAATTGTCTATTGAAAGTAGTATATTGCTGGATTTAAATCTAATAAGATAATTATTTTTCTTTTCATTTATGAGTTTAATCCACTGATATTTGTCATATTACTATACAGGATTGGGCAAAAGTAGGTTTACAGTTGTGAGTACACAAAAAAAGAGTTTATTTTTGTATTATTATTCATTAATTATTATATTGTTTTCCACACAAACAACTGTAAACCTACTTTTGTCCCACCCTGTGTCTGGACTTATTTATATACCTTATTTGGGGTTTTCCTTTTATCATTCTTTTTATTTACTTATTTTTTTAGTGCCTTTTTTGAATTTATACTTTTCACATTTCCTCCATTTTCTCCTCTGCTGATTTGGAAGCTATGGGTGACATTTCTACCTTTTTGGTGGTCACTCTTACTTAACGATTTACATATATGTAACAAAGTCTACTTTTTTAGTATTTCTATATTCCTCTCAAACACAAGGACCTTATTGCAATGTACCTATTCAGCCACCACACCTACAAACTTGTTAATGTTATCTAGAATTTTATTTTTCCTTATTAAATGCAAAAATGATTAATTATGTTTAAATAGTCAATTACTTTCAATGGTTCCTTTTATAATGTTCTGAGTTCACAATTGTTTCTTGGATCCATACCTACATTTTCCATTCAGTGTTAGTGACACTTTTATAATTTAGAGAAGTCTGTTGGGGGTAAACTCTTTTTCGGAGTATGCCTGACTTTCTTCTTTTAGTTTTACATCACTTTTGTGTAATAGTTTCACCACCTGCACCATTTTAGTTTGGCAGGTGCACTCCTTCGACACTTCAAAGATATCAATCCTATTGTTTTCTAGCATCCATGGGGATGGAAAAGTGTGTTGCCAGTTTCAAAGCACTCTTTTCAATATACTTTGCCTTTTCTCCTTAGTAGCTTTAACAATTTTATTTTTCTTTAATGTTCTGCAGTTTCACTACGATACAGCTTCCTTTGAATTTATTTATTCTGTGTGACATTCAGTGTACTTTTGTTGAGAACTCATATATCTCTTTTTCAGTCCGGCTATTATTTCTTCAAATGTTATTTTTCCTCCATTCCTGTCTTTTGCAATGTCTATTACACATGTTAGAGCTGCTACTCTTATTCTACATGTTTCAACTGTCCTTTCACGTATCTCTTTACCACTCTGAGCACACTCTTCAGTACCATCTTTCAGTTTACTAATTCTCTTTTTAACTAGGTTCAATATGTAGTATATTCTATTTTGGAGTTTTTAATTTCAATAAATAATTTTGTTTCACAATTTTTAAATGTTTATTTTTCCATGTCCATTTAATTTTTTATTTTAACTTAATATTGTATTTTCTCATTATTCTGATTCTGTCATCTAGCTCTTTTAGCATTGTGCATATATTTATTTTAAAATTTTTGTCCAACTAATTTATAATACTATTTTAATTTGAGGTCAATCCAGGTTCTATTGTTGATTTTATTAGATGGCCTTCTGAGATGAAATTTTTCTCACATTGTAGAAGTCTGGTCTTATATCTAAAATTAAATTTCTTCATGTATGGTATAATTTTGTTTGTGGCTTAATTTGAATGCAAAGTTTTGGTCATTTGTTCTCACTCCTTTTAGCTTTTACTTGCTTTTGAATTACATTTTATCTAGAATTTCTATATGTTTGAAATGGGTGGAATGAGGAAATGTTCTCATCAGTTAATTCTGTCATCTGTCTTTTCTTTATATTAATGTTGGTGTAAATTCCTCCAAATGTCACTGAGATTGTGTTTAGATATGTTAAAAGTTTAAATTAATTCAAAAGAATTGATATGCTATTTAGACTTTCTAACCAGAACATGGACTATGTGAATTTCCATTTAATCAAGTCATTTTTTTCTTCTTTATTGATTTTGGAGAGAGAGGAAGGGAGAGGGAGGGAGAGACGCATGCCCCCCACTGGGGATCAGGACCACACCTGGGCATGTGCCCTGACTGGAAATTGAACCAGTGACCTCTTGGTGCATGGGTCAACGCTCAACCACTGAGCCACACCGGCCGGGACATTTTTTTTTTTTTCTATCTCTCAATAAATGTTCATATTCTAATGCCTTCTGGAGTAGTTAAATCCATAGTACTGAAAACAAGGTTCTTGATCAATATTACTAACTGAAAATTCCTAGAATATAGCCAAAATGCAAGAACATTCAGACCTCATGTGATACTTCTCAGTCCCTACAGTGTTTCTTATGTCAACTAATACCACTCTTGATTTGTTTCTTGCCATCAAAGGATGCCATGAGCAGTGCTTCAGTGCTTCAGGCTCTGCAAGGACATCTTCTTGGACTAGTTTCCTACAGTCATTTGTTTCCTTTTGTAAGGACAATGTCAAGGCCCAAGGCCAGAAGCACATGACCATCAACCGAGAACAGAAATGGTCTATATGATTAAAGCAGCAGCAGTTGTTGATGGGAAGCATGTGTGGGTGTGTGTTTGTGTGCATTTGTGCATGCTAAGGATACCTGCTTATAAATCTTTGGAGAAAGGAATCCTTTAATCATAATGATCAAACTTTACTTTCCCTACCTTGCATTTTGTTGGTTATTAAGTATTTGTTCTGAATGCTAATTTTCTGGCAGAGGTGGGAAACTATAGCAATCTAATAAATAAATGTCATGTTCATATTTAATTCATTTAAAATTGACTGTTTATTCAGCAATGGGAGCTTTCGAATGTTTGTGGGTATCAGCATGTTATATGCTTGAACCTAATTAACTTTTCATTTTAATTTATTTATATCATGTCTGCTATCTTCAAAAGAAATGTCACAGCTTTCCACTCTCCAAGGAAACATAGATTTAAGATATAAATAATTTGTTCTGAGATTTTTCTAAAAATAACAGTTTACAAAACGGAATACCTTCTGAATATTTTCTTGAAATGACATAGTGTATATCTATATGTTATGTATATATGCATATATATTCTTTTTCTTTTCAAATTAAAGATCCTAAAGTTTAAACTGAATCAAAGTTATAAGATCTATAAAATTCTGATGACAACAATAACAACAAAAAACAAATCGACCAAAACAAAACCTCATTAGACAGGAAGAACAAAGCCAAACTGTCTAGAAATGAAGTGTGTGCTGCATGGGTCATCTCTTTTGCACTCACAAAATCAATCTGCCACAAGATAAAATAGTTTCAATCAAGCATTTTTAATTAAACTAGCTTACTACAGCACCCCATTACTCTAATTAAAGAAATAAACACAGTGTTATAGACACTTCTTAAGAAATTAAAAACAGATACCGGGGAATCCAAAATGGCGGCGGAGTGAATGGAAGCTACACGGACCATCTCCCAGGACCAAAGTGGAAATACAACTAAAATAAAGACAAATCATCGGGAAAAAGCAACGGAAAAGCAGCTTGCGAGGACCATACAACCAGGGACACTGAATCGATCCTGGTAGGATTGCAGAGGCCTAAGAGGGGGGCTGGGAGCCCACAGAAAGCAGCAGTCTTAGCCGTGAGCAGCGCCCTCGGGGTGAAAGCCCAAGCCGGCTCCACAGCACAGAGGGCTGGGACAGAGCGCTAAAATAGCCACAGCCACTCACCTGGGCTCTGGCAGAGGGAGAGAAGACTAGCCTGGAAGTGTGTGGGGACACTTGGGATTTGGAGGGCGCTCAGAGCTTTTGATGAGTTTCGGCCATGCAGGACTGTGACCATCTTACTCCTTCCCAGGGCTCTGGGGAGAGGCGGCAGCCCCTCCCTCGGAGATCCAGCCACACCCAGGTGGGCCATTGAAATGCAAATTGAGGCTTATTAACTACCAGCATCTGCCCCACCCTCGGGAAATCCTCTCACGCTGAACACCTAAGGGAGGTTTTCACTCAACTGAGAACCCAAGGCTCTTCAAGTAACCGGGACTAATAGCCTCTAGGCAAAAAGCTAGAGAATAACTTAACCTTTTCTGGGCTTGCAAATCTACCCAGGAAAGCAAGACTCGACACTGGTGTATAATGTGGGTCCTCCCACGCTCATCCAAACCCAGTAGAGGGAGCCACAAAGAGCAGAACACCAACATCCACAGGGAAAATTTGGCAGGCTCCAAAACCCACTGAGATAGCAAAATGGTGAAACAAAAAAACAGATGCCAAATGAAAGAACAAGAGACCTCCACCGAAGATGAGATAAATGAAATGGAGTTAAGCAAGTTAACAGAACTAGAATTCAGAGCCATGATCTTGAGGAAGCTCAACAGCATGTGTAAGGACATCAACACCATGAACAAAGACACAGAAATATTGAAAATAAACCAATTGGAAATGAAGAATGACATAGCAGAAATGAAGAACACATTGGAAGGACTAAACAGCAGAGTAGAAGAAGCTGAGGACCAGATCAGTGAATTAGAAGACAGGGTAGAAAAAATCAACCAATCAGAAAACAAAAAGGAAAAAATAATGAAAAAACAGGAAGACAGCTTAAGAGAACTGTGGGACAACTGGAAACGTAATAATATTCACATCATAGGAGTCCCCGAAGAAGAAGAAAATGAGCAAACGTTAGAGAATATATTTGAAGAAATAGTGGCAGAAAATTTCCCTAATTTGGTGAAGGAAGAAGGCATTCAAGTTCAAGAAGCACAGAGAGTCCCAAGTAAGAAGAACCCAAACAGGTCCACACCAAGACATAGTAATTAAAATGCCAAAAATTAAAGACAAAGAGAGAATCCTAAAGGCAGCAAGAACTAAGCAACAGGTTACCTACAAAGGAACCCCCATAAGGTTATCAGCTGACTTCTCAATAGAAACACTACAGGCCAGAAGGGAATGGCATGAAGTAATCAAGGTCATGAAAAACAAGGATCTGAACCCAAGACTACCCAGCAAGGCTATCATTCAAAATAGAAGGTCAAATAAAGAGTTTCCCAGACAAAAAAAAAAGGCTAAGGAAATACATTAGCACCAAACCAGCACTGCAAGAAATGTTAAAAGGACTGCTGTAATTAGTAGAAGAAATAGAAAGGAAAATATAACCACACTAAACAAAAATGGCAATAAATAAGTACATACCAATAATCACCTTAAATGTAAATGGATTGAATGCTCCGATAAAGAGACCCAGAGTAGCGGATTGGATAAGAAAGCATGACCCATATATATGTTGTTTACAAGAGACCCACCTCACAACAAAAGACTCACATAGGTTGAAAGTGAAAGGATGGAAAAAAATCTTCCAAGCAAACAGAAAGGAAAAAAAAGCTGGGGTAGCAATACTCATATCTGATCAAATAGATTTCAAAATTAAGGCCATAACTAGAGACAAAGAAGGCCACTACATAATATTGAAAGGATCTATCCAACAGGAAGATATAACCTTGGTAAACATATATGCACCCAATATAGGAGCACCAAAATATATTAAAAATCTTCTGGAGGACTTCAAAGGAGAAATCGACAGCAATACAATCATAGCAGGGGACTTCAACACCCCGCTGACATCACTGGATAGATCCTCTAGACAAAAAAATCAACAAGGAAACAGAGACTCTAAATGAAGCACTAGACCAAATGGTTTTAATAGATATTTACAGAAAATTACACCCCAAAATTACAGAATTCACATTCTTCTCAAGTGCACATGGGACATTCTCAAAGATAGACCGCATGTTAGGACACAAACGAAGTCTCTACAAGTTCAAGAAGATTGAAATCATATCAAGCATCTTCTCAGATCACAATGGCATGAAACTAGAAATGAATTGCAACAAGAACGTGCAAAGACATTTGAATACATGGAGGCTAAATAGCATGTTATTAAACAATGAATGGGTTACCAAGGAGATCAAGGAAGAAATTAAAAACTTCCTGGAAACCAATGAAAATGAACACACAACAACACAAAATCTATGGGATGCAGTGAAAGCAGTTCTGAGAGGGAAGTTCATAGCACTACAGTCCTACCTCAAGAAACAAGAAAAACTTCTAATAGACTTTCTAACCTCACAACTTAAAGAACTAGAAAGCAAACAAAAAGAAAACCCCAGAGCAGGTAGAAGGAAGGAAACAATAAAGATCAGCGCAGAAATAAATGACATAGAGACCAGAAAAACAATTCAAAGGATCGATGAAACAAAGAGCTGTTTTTTTGAAAAGATAAACAAGATTGATGGACCCTTAGCTAGACTCACCAAGAAACAAAGAGAGAGAACCCAAATACACAAAATCAGAAACGAAAGAGAAGTAACAACTGGCACCACAGAAATACAAAGGATCGTTAACAAATACTATGAACATTTATATGGCAACAAATTCGACAATCTAAGTGAAATGGACAAATTTCTAGAAACACATAGTCTCCCAAAACTGGACTGGGAAGAGAAAGAAAACTTGAACAGACCAATAACAACGAAGGAAATTGAAGATGTAATCAAGACTCTCCCAGCAAACAAAAGCCCAGGCCTGGAGGGCTTCACGGGGGAGTTTTACCGAACATTCCAAGAAGAACTAACACCCATTTTCCTCAAACTATTTCTAAAAATTCAAGAAGAAGGAAGACTTCCAAACTCATTTTATGAGGTCAGCATAATTCTAATTCCAAAACCAGAAAAAGACACTACAAAGAAAGAAAACTACAGGCCAATATCCCTGATGAACATAGATGCCAAAATTCTAAACAAAATACTAGCAAATCGGATCCAGCAATACATCAAAAAAATTATTCACCATGACCAAGTGGGATTCATCCCAGGGAAGCAAGGCTGGTTCAATATTCACAAATCAATAAATGTGATACCCCACATAAACAAAATGAAAGATAAAAACCACATGATCATATCAATAGACGCTGAAAAAGCATTCGACAAAATCTAGCACCCATTTCTGATAAAAACGCTCAGCAATTTGGGAATAGAGGGATCATATCTTGATATAATAAAGGCCATATATGAAAGACCTACAGCCAACAGCATACTCAATGGCAAAAACTAAAGACATTTCCCTTAAGAACAGGAACAAGACAGGGATGCCCACTTTCACCACTCTTATTTAACATAGTACTGGAAGTCTTAGCCACAGCAATCAGACGTGAAGAAAAAATAAAAGGAATCCAAATTGGAAAGGAGGAAGTGAAACTGTCATTATTTGCAGATGACATGATATTATACATAGAAAACCCTAAAGACTCCATCAAAAATCTACTAGACCTAATAAATGAATTTGGCAAAGTAGCAGGATACAAAATTAACGTCAAGAAATCTATGGCATTCTTATACACCAATGATGAACTCACAGAAAGAGAAACTAAAAAAACAATACCATTTACCATCGCGGCAAAAAAATTAAGATACCTAGGAATAAACTTAACCAAAGAAGTAAAGGATCTATTTGCAGAAAACTACAGGACATTGAAAAAAAGAAATAGAGGAAGATATAAAAAAGTGGAAGTACATACCTTGTTCATGGATTGGAAGAATTAACATAATTAAAATGTCCATATTACCCAAAGCAATCTATAGATTCAATGCAATCCCCATCAAAATACCAGTGACATATTTCACAGAACTAGAACAAATACTCCAAAAGTTCATATGGAACCAAAAAAGACCCCGAATAGCCACAGCAATCTTGAAAAAGAAGGACAAAGTAGGTGGGATCACAATACCGGATATCAGGTTATACTACAAAGCTACTATAATTAAAACAGCCTGGTACTGGCACAAGAACAGGCATATAGACCAGTGGAACAGAACAGAGAATCCGGAAATTGACCCAAGACATTATGCTCAATTAATATTTGACAAAGGTGGCAAGAGCATACAATGGAGCAAAGACAGCCTCTTTAATAAATGGTGTTGGGAAAATTGGACAGCTACATGCAAAAAAATGAAACTAGACCATCAACTTACACCATACACAAGAATAAACTCAAAATGGGTAAAAGACCTAAATGTGACTCGTGAATCCATTAAAATCCTAGAAGAAAATGTAGGCAACAAAATTTCGGACATTATACGCAGCAGAATCTTCACTGATATATCTCCTAAGGCAACAGAAACAAAGGAAAAAATGAACACATGGGACTACATCAAACTCAAAAGCTTCTGCACAGCAAAAGAAACAACCATCAAATCAGAAAGGGAACCCACTGTATGGGAGAGAATAATTGCCAAAGATACATCAAATAAGGGGTTAATCTCCAAAATATATAGAGTGTTCATACATCTCAACAAAAGGAAGACAAAGAACCCAATTTAAAAATGGGCAGAGGAACTAAATACACACCTCTCCAAACAGGACATACAAATGGCCAAGAGACATATGAAGAAATGCTCCACATCACTAATCATCAGAGAGATGCAAATTAAAACAACAATGAGGTATCACCTCATACCTGTCAGAATGGCCGCCATCAACAAATCATCAAACAAGAAGTGTTGGTGAGGGTGTGGAGAAAAGGGACTCTAGTACACTGTTGGTGGGAATGCAGACTGGTGCAGCCACTGTGGAAAACACTATGGTGTTACCTCAAAAAATTAAAAATGGAATTGCCATTTGACCCAGTGATCCCACTTTCTTAGGGCATATACCCTAAGAAACCTGAAACACCAATCAGAAAGAATACATGTACTCCCATGTTCATAGCAGCACTATTTACAATAGCTAAGATCTGGAAACAGCCCAAGTGTCCATCAGTGGATGAATGGATAAAAAAGCTGTGGCACATATACACAATGGAGTACTATGCAGCTGTAAGAAAGAAACATCTCTTATCCTTTGAGACAACATGGAGGGACCTCGAGAGTATTATCCTAAGCGAAACAAGCCAAGCAGAGAAAGACAAATGCCACATGATCTCACTCATTTGTGGAATATAATGAACATAACAGTCTGGGGAACAGGGTAGACACAGAGATGTGAAAGTAGGGTACAGACTGACAACCCTCAGAAGAGGGGGTGGGGGGGAGGGAAGAGATAAACCACAGAACTTATACGCATGTATGCATAACTGATGGACATGGACAACAAAGCTGGGGACGGGGTGAGGGGTTGGGAAGGAGGGTGTCAATGGGGAAAAAAGGAGAAACATCTGTAACAAAAATAAATTAATTAAAAAAATAAAATAATAAAATAAAAACAGATACCAACAATTACACTTAAAATTCCACATTAAAAGAAAAATCCTAAAATCCAATAGATTATAGTGGGTTATTATAAGAAGAAATTTCTGAACTGTTACTAGTTCCTCACTAATTGCACTGTGCAACACTTCAAGGTCGACGAGGAGACAAACCAAAAGAGATTCAAAATATTGTTTTGGCTGAATTATGTCTTTACAGTTTGCCACAATCATTCAGTTAAAACAAAGAGCCTTGAAGGATTACAATAATAATCTGAGTCTTTGAATCTGTTTATATTGAATGCATATAATGAATGCTGTGCTATGAAAACCACTGAAGCAGGAAGCATAAATATGCTATTATAATGGGAAAATTTTGAGATTAATCAATCACACAAAATTCCTAGTTCAGAAACCAGCTTTCCAAGAATTAAAGGAATCCACTTTAAAATATGTCTTAAGTATATCTTTCACTCTCAGAGACCAGAAACTGTGTGAATCTATAGCTCTTTCTCTAGGGTTTGCAATGTTCTTTCAACATTCCTTCTAAGGATTTACATGGATTTAGTTTCTGCTGGAATGAAATTTAATAAAACAGTTCCTCATTGCAAAATGTCAATGATTGGAATAGTTGATATAACTCCAGCTTTCAACTTCTCATCCAATTTTTCATCACTAAAGGATGTGATAATAGCACCTCTTCCAAGTCACCCCTTCATTTCAGCCATCATTCTAACATTTACCCAGTCCTAATCATAGCATCCCAGTTCATCGTAAGCGTGATACAAAACAGAAGTAACAAGCAGGTTCTCAGGTTCAGGAAAGCATGCTGAGTTGTGGATTTCTTGAGTTATTGACACCCAGTATTGGGATAGATGTTAACAGACATTTAGTTCAAACTCTCACCTCCCCAACAGATTGTACACAGCATCTAGTTAAACCAGTTTAATCCCAAGGAATTCATCATTGTTTGTGACAGGTCATTTTGTTTTGAATAGGACTAAAGTGACTATGCAAAGGGACACCTAGATTTACATAAAGGTCTATTCTGTCTTTTCCAAGACAGCACTTAACATTTTTTTAACATAACTATGACATCTACCTATCCCCAAATTGCCTTCCCCTTTCCAAGTTAAGCATTGGCACCTTCTTCAGTTTCATTCCCTCACTCTTTCTTATCTGAATGTAGTCCAATTTGCCTATATCCCTCTAAAAATGTGGCTTCCAGCACAAAATAAGTTTCAGATATCACCTGATCAATGACAACTGAGACGAGGCTGCCACCTCTCTATTGTAACTCCTATTCTTATGTTTTTTTCCTCCTTAGAATGAAATTTGTTTTTTGGGGAGTGATATCAAATTGTTGTTTCAATTTGAATGTTCAGTGAATTAAACTCCTTGCGTCTTTTTATGTGAAGTACTGTCAAACCAGTATCTTTAACCCAATATTTATCTTCTTGAACACACATACAGAATTTTTATTCTTTTCTTTTGTACTAAAATTAACTATCAAAAATAGAATAAAAAATTTTAAATACCCACACTTTCACTAATCTAAGCATGACAAGTCAACTATAAAATTCTCCCCTTAAATCTTTTCTTTATAGTAATCATATATAGAGACCGTTTTGCACTATTATTTCATTTTACTTTATGTCATAAATATGTTTCCATATTTCTACATGGATTCCAATATTTTCATCTTTAAAAAATATTGTGCATAATTTCCATCAAGTTGATATACTACAGTTTCATTAAACATTTCCAGTTTTTATTATTATAAATAACCCCATTTCATTCCTTGGAATAAAATCCAGGATTGTAATGTGAGAGGAACGCCTTTATGAATCTATAGCACTATTGCCAATCTGCTTCCAAAATAGAAGGAGATGCTTGCTAGGTTTTTCCTAACTCTCCAGGAATGACCATTTAAGGATATCTTTCTTTCCTTCAGACTATGGGATGGATATGATGGATATTGAGTTTCACCTGCTCATGTTCAAAAATGAAGAGCAGTTATAGTATAGTCCTTTTCTACTCTATGCCAAATTCCTATCAAATGCTACATAAGTGTCTTTTATAACCTGGCCCCAGTTTACCTTTCCCAGATCATTTCCTCCTACCGGCCTCACTTCCTCCAGGCAGAGTTAATACCTTCTACCTCTGGGTTCCAACAACCTTTTGTACCTGTGTGAGTGAGGGAGCATAAGTAACCATGAGTAGAATATGTAATTCATCACACTTTCCTAATTGTCGTCTACATGTTTGTCTCTCATCTAGATTGTGAGGTTTTCAAGGGAAGGATGAGGTCTTCATTTTTCTATCACTAGTACTTAACATAAAGAGTAAGTGTTTTATGAAGGAATAGAGAAACATACCCATTCCATCTTGTCTACAATGGTATTACCATCATAATGGTAATTTGCCCTTTTTAAAAGATGTGTTTCATTCATTATTCCTAATGCTGAGTATTTTTCCAGGCATATTAGATCATTGAGTCATCTGTTGTGTGATTATCTATGCTCTTTGCTAATTTCTGTGTTGGAATAGGCCTTTATATTTCCCTCATCAGTCAGAATGCTCCTTTTTATTTAACAAATGCTTTTATTGCATTCATTATTTGCAGGCATTGCTCTGAGTGTTTTACAAATATTAACTCATTTAATCCTTGCAAAAACCCTTTGAGAGAGGTGCTATCAGAGGTATAGAGAAATGAAGTAACTTGTCTGAAATCACACAGCTAGTAAGTGGTAGAAGACAGGATGTGAACATGGAACTTAAGAGTCCTTGCTCCTAATCCCTATTTTATGCTGTCCCTATTTATATTTTAAAATTAACTTTGTATTACTTGCTATAATCAATCAACTAGTCTGTGGTTGTACTTTTTATTTTAGCTACTTTATTTTTAGTTGTATTAACACTTTGAAAATAGTTTCAGTGTCCAGGACAATCCAGACCAAAACCAAATTATGATTCTCAAAGCCCTTCTCTTTCAAATAGATGGGTTGTTTTTAAAGTTGATTTGACCAGCCTGGTATCTGACACCCCAAAGTGGGCCCCAAGCATCCTCACACCCACTGACTCCTTCTGCCTCCCCAAAGTGCAATCCTGATTATGGAAATTTTACCTTTGTTTTCAGAGTGTGATTCACTTATATTCATTTTGCTAGACTTGAGATGCACTTATTTATAGGATTGACTTTCTCTGTAACTTTTGCCAGTTTCCACGGCTGGGGATTGTGCTGCTCCTATGGCTGGACATCCTGCTCACCTCAGTCAGACCACCTGGACACCACTAGGCAGACTGTACATTCTTCCGAGAAACTCTTGCTGCCTTGCCCCAACTATCAGACAAAACCCTTAGTGACAATAAAAGATTTCCTTTGGACCTGAGCCCACCTCAGTTTTTGGATGTCATGGTCTTAAACTGCTGTTTATGCCCACAGAGACGATGGCATTTCTTAGAGTGTTAATGAGGACCTCCAACCTCCAAAGCACAGCACAGGTAGATACAAGCCTATGCCCCCAGTCAGAGTCCTGTGCCATTTCTTGGCTTAGTTCCCCTTGGCCACAGCTCCTCTGTAGGATTCCAGCCTGTCTGGCTGCATTAAGAGAATCTATGGTCCTTTTCTTCATGTTTTTTTCCCTTATTTCAAAGTTTAGAAAGTTGTCACAACTTGAAAGGCATTGGGGACTGGAAGGCATGTCATGCTCTCTGTTAAAGTTTAATCTCATTCAGCTTGATCCATTAATCCATCTAGCAGTCTTCTGAATATGAATTCTGTTTCTCGATGTCTTCATATCAGAAAATTTATTATCTAAAACTTGGCAAAAATGTCTCTTGTATTTTCATCAAAACTGTTGTCATATGCAAGACCATGTATATATACACTCAGGGTCTCCTGTCTCATTTGAACACCTAAGGATCCACATAGCTGTACAGTAACCCAGCCCACATTTCTCTTTCTTGACCATTATGCTGCCATAGGAGACTGAAAAATGCTGTCGAGAGACCCAGGTAGATTGTTTATACAGATTTGCCTGATAGAACAATGTATTTGTGTTAAGAAAGGAAAAAAATGTCCCTATGCATTTTGTGATATGTGTTTGATATTTTATCTGAATTATATTTCCCTTCCATATTTAGAACTTGTAAAGTTGATGAGGGATATCCCTAAATGGCTATTGATCTTCATCCCATCCTAATAGTCCCTGCAGTTTTCAGAAGTAACGTGATCTTCTGCTAAGTTTCCTAGTTTTATAGTTTTCCAAGGTTCCTCTAAGTCTGGTAAATTTTTTAGGAGAAACATAAATATTTCAGAAGGTAGAAATGACTATTACTTTATTTGGCTCATTAGATATTTCTTGATCCTTAGGTTTGGAAAAAAAAATTGCTTTTCAGTAAGTATTATAAGTAGGCAGATTAATTCTTTAAAGTCATCCAGATAGTGTAGGTATTATTTTGAGAAAAATACAATGGAGGCTATTATATTTTATAAAAAATACTTTTGTTGTTTTCATAATTAAACTATTTCAGTTGTTTATAATGACAAATTTCTTTCCACTTTATCCCAGGTGACTTCTGTCTTCACATGAACGACTCTCAACACTTCTAGTCCATCATTTCATTGACCTGTTAAAATCGATTTCAAAACTGAAAGCACAGAGTTCCAGATACATTTAATTAACAGTTCAGTGGTCTAATCATTTATAGAATTCAACTTCTGCCTTAGACGTTATTTTACATTACAAAATAATTTTTCAGTAGCTCAGATATGAGAAAGTAGTTTCACAGCTATGATCTTAAAATGGGCACTGAAAATCCTAAAGTGATTGCATGTCATAAATTTCATCCTAGCCAACATCAACCCTAGCAGCAGGGCAAGCATGATAGAAATAAAAATCTTTTACCTCCTCTATGAAATTCTTGATGTTTTCCCATTGTTATGGGGATTGTCTTAGCTGAATGCAAATACACACAACTTTAAATTAGTACTTACCTTAGCAAGCTTTCCCGAAATTTTTCTCTAGTGTTCTAGAACTAGAATAGTTAGTTTAACCCCTCACATTCAGAAAGCAGAATCTAATAGATTTCTATTTTCAGGTTTAGGTGTTTCTAGAGCAATGTTTATCCTATTCATCCTGACTTTTGGTAATCTTTCATTCCAGAGAACAAGACTGAGAAGAATGAACATCTTGTGATTAGGAAATTCAGTAACTACCCCACTGACCACAAAAGAGCATAAAATGAGAAAGCTAGCAATGGTTTTAGTTCCTTAAATGCAGTGGGGTTTTTTGTTTTGTTTTGTTTTCAGTGATTCACTGGCAACACCAAGTGAGC
The DNA here is from genome assembly GCA_030848825.1 of Tadarida brasiliensis. Classification (NCBI taxonomy): domain Eukaryota; kingdom Metazoa; phylum Chordata; class Mammalia; order Chiroptera; family Molossidae; genus Tadarida; species Tadarida brasiliensis. The sequence goes on along the minus strand of CM061262.1, from coordinate 47,164,363 downwards.
CACTGTTTCCTGGTATGAAAGGTATCCTTTTACTTGAACATGTCATCAGGAGTAACATGTTCAAAACCTACTCTTCAGTTTGCGTGTTTTTATGTACTATGAAATCTTGGTCATTTTCCCTCAAAATCCAATCATACAAATAAAATACCTCTGTAGTCACACACATTTGAGTTCAGTTTAGTAATGCTTATAAATGGTCAATTTACACCTTTGCAAACTTAGCTAAAGAGCCAGTTTAATTCTGATGTTAATCATCTACCTTTTGTCATAATTAATTTTATTTTAATGTAGGCATAAAGCAAAGCAATAAAATGAGAACACATCAAAAAGATATTTATGGGCACTAGGAAACATGAATGGTTTCATTTATATGTATTACAGAGTGATGCATGCATTGGAAAATGTTAAATCCCCATGTTGCAGTGATGAGCAAATTTTGCCCTGTGGCAATGCAAATAACTGAATAAAACAAATTTGCCCTTTGCTGTGTGCTAACAGAATTACCACATGGTCATACACCATAATTAGTGACACTTGACAACACTCTCAGGAATCTTGGAGTGTGGAAAGCAAGTGGACACAAGAATATTATCAATGCACCAACAATTCAAATGCACATGTGATAAAAGGGTTCATTTTAATATAGCATGCATGGAATGAGATCTTCAGAATCTCTCAGTAGCAGGTGTCAGATATATAAATATACCTTCAGAGCTGTACATTGGGCCTCTCTCTGTTTCTTATTCTCTGTTTCTCTTCTTTTTCAAGCCACTGACCTTATTGTATATTCAAGAACAAGTTACCTGAAGTGACTATGTTCTTCAGATTAGAATAACAAATATATATTATTTTGTGCTACTATGAAATCTATTTAGGATGCCTTTTAAGATAGATGAATTGTTTATTCTAAAGTAGATGGCTTTTCAGTTGTAGGAGCTCTGTCTATTTGATTATTTGGGTTATAGAATTCATTGCCTAGTATACAATCTTCTGATTAAAAACTATGAAAAATAGATTTTGTACAGTATACTTTTTATAAAATTGCTTATTAAATCCTGAGGATCATCATCTGCCCTTAAACAGGATATTTTGCAAGGTTTGAGAAATGACATATACCAGATAATCAAATAAACATTTCCTCATTTGTTTCATTTTGAAGAATTAGAATATTACTTTATAATTTGTACTTCTATACTACATGCTTAGTGATTGATAAGATTCATTCCAATAACTCAATGCTGCACAGAAACTTCCAAATAAATTCTGGTTAATAAGCTAATGCCACAAGGGCAGGATCAGACTATACTCGCTTACTATACATGTGACATCTAGGCTAGAGTCTGGCACGTAACGGGATGTCAAGAAAGGTATTTGAGAACTGAGGGCTGAACAGATAGCATCTGAACAATAAACAAGAGAAAGAGACTGAACAGAACAGGCTGGGAAGCCGGGAGATCCTTTGAGAGCTGCTGCAACTCTTTGGCTTGTGCAGTGAGAGCCATTGTTTCCAGCCCTCCACTTCCATAGCTGGGCAGGAGCTCTATTTAAGTGCTTTAGCCTACCTGCAAGATCACCTTAGACTTTTCCATGTACACTGCCTGGAGCCTTTTGCCTACAAAGGGTACAAGCAGGAACAACAGGGCATCACCACACCCACCTAGCCCTCCTGCTCAGAGCAGGCCAGTGCCTCAGGAGCCATAAGGGCCTGTCAAGCTCCAAGGAGATTCCCAAATTACCCAGCACATAAAGTCTACAGAGGTTGCTTCTTCACAAGACCAGTTTTGATACAACAAAGCAGACAGAGACTATATAGGAAGATCAGAGAGCCACGGGAACTCTCAAGGAGCTCTCGTGGACTGCAGGAATTCTGCAGGGTCAGAGGGGCCCCATTCATGTGCCCCTCTTCTTCTGTAGGGTTGGGCAGGGTTTCTATCCAAATGCTCTGGCCTACCTTCAAGGTTGCTGCAGTGCATTCCTGGATACATCCTGTAAGCCCACTTGCACCTGAACAAAGGAAGCAAGCAGGGACAATAGGCATTACTACACACACCTGGCTTCCCCACCCAGAGCCACTCCAGCTTGGTAGACCAGTGCCCCTTGCACCTTAGGCAATGGCTGGGATCCTACTAACTTGCCCAAACCACCCAGCACATGTAGCCTACACAGAGGCTGCTTCTACATAAGGCCACTTTTTTCAAGAATGGGAGAAGTAGCTATTTTGCCTAATTCATATAAATACATATAGACACTTCAACAAAATGAAAAGAACAAAGAATCTCTCTCAAATAAAGGAACCAGAAAAATCCCCAGAGGGAAAAAGTACCCTAAGGAAATGGAAATAAGTAATTTGCTTGTTAAAGAATTCAAATAAAGAGTGATAAGGATGCTTACCAAACTTGAGCGTGCAATCGAGGAATTTAGGGAAAACTTCAACAAAGAGAAAGTATAATAAAGAACCAAGCAGACCTGAAGAATACAATAACTGAAATAAAAAACACATTAGAAGGAATCAACAATAGATTAGCTAATTCAGAAGAATGGATCAGTGACCTGAAAGACAGATTGATTAGTGGAAATCAACCAATCAGAACAGCAGAAAGAAAAAAAAACAATTTAAAAAAATCAGAATAGCTTAAGATAGCTTAAGGGACCTCAAGCACTCAAATAATTGCATTGTAGGATCCCAGATGGAGAAGAAAGAGAAAAAGGAACAAAACCTGTATTTAAAGAAGTAATGGCTGAAAACTTTTCTAATCTGGGAAAGAAAAAGATACCCAGGTCTAGGAAGCACAGAGAGCTCCAAACAAGGTGATCCCAAAGAGATCCACACCAAGATATATTGTAGTTAAAATGGCAAAAGGTAAAGATAAAGAGACAATCTTAAAGGAAGCAAGAGGAAAAAAATGAGTTGCATGCAAAGGAAACCCCATAAAGCTATCAGCTGATTTCTCAGCAACAACTTTACAGGATAGAAGGGAGTGGCAGGACATCTTTAAAATGCTGAAAGAAAGGAACCTACAATCTAGAATGATTTACCCAGCAAGGTTATCACTCAGAATTGGAGGGGAGAAAAAGAGTTTTCCCAAACAAGCAAAAACCAAAGGAGTTTGTCACCATTGAACCAATGTTATAAGAAATGTCAAAGGGTCTTCTTTAAGTAACAAAGAAAAAAACATAACCAGAAATAAGAAAATATGAGAAAGGGAAATATCTCACAGGTAAAGCCAAATATTTAACAAATGCAGTGAGTCAGACATATAAAAAGCTACTACCAAGGTAAAAAAAAAATTATCAAACTCACACTACAATAAGTAGTTAAGAGACAGACGACATAAAAGTTCTAAAACGTGACATCAATAATATAGAGTGTGGGGGGTAGTAAAAATGTAGTCCTTATAAAATATATTTCAAGTTAAACATTTATTAGCTTAAAATAGACTGCTATAGATACAAAATGATACACATAAACCTCATGGTTACTATACACCAAAAACCTACAAAAGATATACAAGAAAACAAAGAGAAAGGAACCCAAACAAAACACTGAAAACAGTAAACCACAAGGGAAGAGATCAAGAAAAGAAGAAAGGAACAGAGAACTATAGAAACAACAAAAAACAATTAACAAAATGGCAATAAGTACACACTTACCAATAATTACTTTAAATATAAATAGATTAAATGCTCCAATAAAAAAGACTTAGGGTGACTGAATGGATTAAAAAACATAACCCATTTATATATGCTGCTTACAAGAGTTTCACTTCAAATCAAAAGACATACACAGACTGCAAGTAAAGGTACAGAAAAAGATATTCCATGTAAAAAGAAATGAAAAAAAAAAAAAACTGGAATAGCAATACTCATATCAGAGAAAATAGACTTTAAAACAAACAAATGTAAAAAAAGACAAAGAAGGACATTACATAATTGTAAAAGGATTAATTCTAGAGGAGGATATAACAATTGTAAATATCTACACACCCAACATAGGAGCACCTAAATATATAAAGCAATTATTAAAAGACATAAAGGGAGAAATCTATAGTAATGCAGTAACAGTAGGGGATGTTAATATCCCACTCACATCAATGGACAGATCACCTAGACAGAAAATTATTAAGGAAGTAATGGCCTCAACTGTCACATTATACCAGATTGTATTAATAGACACTGATAAAAGATTTCATCCAAAAACTGCAGAACACATTTTTTTCCAACTGCACATGGAACATTCTCCAAGATAGATCACATATTAGGCCATAAAAGAGCCTCAAAAAAAAAATACTTTATTTATCTGTTAGGGGATCAATTGTAGTTATAATTGAACCATTTAGCAATCCCGTCTTTTGATGTTCTTCCAGGAATAATGAGAATCTTTATCAGCCTATAAAAGGCATGAACCAAGGGCTCCACCTCACATCCCACCTGAAGTGGAAGGCAAATCATATGATTTGCTCTGTGCCCTGAACTGGTTTTTGAAAGGTCCAGTCTCCTACTAGTGATATAGTAAATCAGACTGATATGGTAATCAGATTATAATAGAAGCTTCAGTTTTGACAAAACTACTTGTTCTATATTTACCTGTACAAACATGGCTTATAACTACCTCAGAAATTAAAAAGGTCACCACAAGCTCAACAATAACACTATTTTGTGATCATCAAAATGATATTTATAAATCATTTTAAATAATTCATAGGAAACTACTTTCATTTTAAACATGAGAAAAGCAGAATATCATATGATCACAACCATTTTTTAATTATTAGGAAAACATACTAGAAAGAAAGATACCAAAATAACAGGTGATTATCTCTGGGTTGTAGAATTATTGGTAAGAATTATTGGTTTCTTATTTCTACTTTCCCATATCTTCTAACAGGTACTATATGTGTGATCTTAAAACTTTTATGTTTAAAATGTTACTAAAACACTATTCATTTTTCACTTATTTCAGCTCTAGATAATCGTTTGAATCACGTCTCAGCTTAATTACGATCTATACTTTCACAAATGGCTGGGATATGAATGTGTGTCAGTACTGTTCTGAACATAAAAAGGAAGGCCTGCACTAGAACTTGTCACAAAAAGAAAAATAAATGTACTTAGAAATGTCAATCCATTTCTCTAAGCCCTTCCTTTTTAAAAGAATTCTGTGCTTCCCCATGCTAACCTGAATTCACGGTGAATGTTAACTATAACTTAGCATGTGGTGCCTGGGGCAGATCATAAGAATTGTTTTTATTAAATTTTTTTTAAGAAAAGGAACTACCATTTGAAGTTACTGAAAGTGTCAGTGCCTAGGGTGGACATAACAACCAAGTTTTGTAACAAATTCCCTTTGTTTTGGGAAATTCACCAGGACAGAACTTTCAGTTACATAGAAGTACCTACCATGGTTTCTGGAGAGAACTGTGAAGTCACCATACATCTTGAGTGTAGTTGTCACAGAACAAGCCCTTGTTCAGGTGGGTGCCGCAAAGTGATGCATTGTTCAGGCAGACTGTGCCTTTGCAGTTAGAGAATTGTTTTCCCAAAGTGTGGATTTATGCTAGGTGTTAGTACCTTCCACATATCAAGGCTGAATTTCCCAAGGCTTTGGAAATACATTTTCAACTACTGTGATTGTATTATCTGAGTCTTGACTGTCAGCCCACCCTCTGTGTGAGTAAAGGAATGGGAGCTTCCAATGTGAGTCCAGTGAGGGAAAGAACGGTTGGGCTTGGGCCTTGGGGAAGGAGGGAATCTTCTCTGCAACATGGGACTAAAGAAGTGGGGGCCTGAAGTGAAGGAACATGGATATTTGGCCTTGGCTGGAGTAGTGAACTGGCCTCCAGGCACACAGGAATCTGTGGGGGGCTGGGCTACAACCCTGACACTGGGTTCTAACACCTAGAGTAAATCATGTGGGCGTCAGATATGATTACCTCCCAAACATTCAATAAAGCCTTACTAAGCAACATTGTCCTTCACCACAAAGGGATTTCGAAGAGTTAAGAGAAAACATGTGTCTATAATGGGAGCAAATCAGTCTAGGATGCACAGGTACAAGTCTTATCAGAAATGGCCATGGGTTGTTTGACACTGGTTACTTCTCCCTGCTCCCAACACACACACACGTACACAAACATATATTTTTTTTACTATTATAAACCCAACAGGACTTAAATGTTATGGAGATACACTAAACGTAATAGTCTTAAATGTTTATTTTGTTCAGGCTCCCATAGCAATAAATCCTAAGAAGAAGACAATGTCCAATGATAAAAAGACTAGGAAAAAGGATTTGTGATTCACATACAGGAAAGATATGTATCAAAGAAGAACATTTCAAGACCAAATATGTTCAGTACAAATAATGTTCAGTACAAATAAAAGATACACATCTTTTCTCTTATTAAGAAAAGAAGAAAATAAATCAGAGAGCAGAAATACATACCTGGCTGTTTCCACTGCCAGGTGGTCTCTTCTGCTCACTTGTTTGTTTGTGAAGCAGACTTGCAGGGCTGGGGAGGTGCCACAGAGCTGCCAAGGGGTTGCTGTGAGAGGGCAATATATTGTAAAACCATGAATGCAGGAGTATGTGTAAGACATTGTGGGAACATGGAGGATGGGCATCCAAGTGAGCTTGTGAAGGGACAAGGGCAGGGGCTGAGGGTCTCAGATGTCCTGCTTCAGGACATTCTACTGAGGATTCGGGCTTAATCTTGCAGTTAATGAGAATTTCCCTGCAGAATTTTAAACAGAAGAACAGTGTGATCAGAGCTGTCTTTTAGAAAAATCACTTTGGCCACAACACAGAAGATAAATTAGAGAGGAGTAAAGTGGAAACAGGGATATGAGTTGAGAGACTTTCCAAGAGAGAAATGGTAAGGGCCTGAAATAAGGCAGAGACAGGTGGAAAGTGAAACGTGTGAGGAGGGGCAAGTGTTCAGGAGGCATTCATCAGGGAGGTGGTAGATTGTTTGTAGAGAACAAGAGAAGGGAAGGAATCCAGGATGGAGTCAGATGCTCTGCTTTGGACAACTGGTTTCCTTTGGGTCAGTGGTTTTGTGGAGACATCAGTTTTGGAGGAGATATGATGAGTTCAGTTTTCCATCTCAGTACTAGTACTTGAAAATGTCTTTGTATGCCTGGCCGGTGTGGCTCAGTGCTTGAGCATTGACCCATGTACCAAGAGGTCGCCAGTTCGATTCCCGGTCAGGGCACATGCCCAGGTTGTGGGCCCAATCCCCAGTGGGCTACATGCAGGAGGTGGCCAATCGATGTCCTCTCTCATCGATGTTTCTATCTCTCTCTCCCTCTCCCTTCCTCTCTCTATAAAATCAATAAAGGAAAAAAAAAGATTAAAAAATAAAAGAAAATGTCTTTGTACAACTGAGCCCCCAAACTTCTTTATGTGTCAGTCAGGACAGGCTAGATTATTCCACATAAAAAAAAAAAATCACCCAAAGTTTCAGTGACTTAAATAAAGGTGAATTATTCAGCTATGCTTTATATCCTTAATGGGTCAGCTGGGAGCTCCATGTCATGCCCACTCAGGGAATGGCTCACAGGTGAGCTGTTACCTGAAGCACTGCCAGGCAAACAGAAAAAGAAAGGTAGCCAATTGTGTGGTGACTCTTAAAGCTTCTCGTCAGAGTGACATATCTTTATCCGCTCAGTTCATGAGCCAAAGAAGTCACATGGCCACACCCAACTTCAAGAGGGCTAAATGGGGAGGCTAGGGAACTGGAATGTTTAGAGAAGAAAAACAATCACTACACTTCCTAGTCTATAATTATTGTCTGAGGAGACTCACTGCCAGCTATATATGGATCCATGAGAAGAATATACCCTAAAAGAGTTGCCTGAAGACCTTAACAGTCCTTCCATTTAGGCCATTTAACTTAGTAGTGTATTAAGGTTATTCAAGGAAATAAACCTTTTCATTATTATTTTCCTATCCTAATCTGGTACATTCTCTCTCCCTAGCCCAATAGCATGAATCCCACCCCATTCCAAGCATGCTTTATTCATTCAACAAATAATGAACATTTACCGTGCTGCAGGATCTGGTGATATAATAACAAACAAGGCATCCCTATCATCAATTTGCTTAAGTCTATCAGGAAAAATAGACATTAAACAAATAATTACAGAAACAATTATTTATTTATGATTTCAATAAAGGATTGGGAAGGCAAATATGGTGTGCAATGAAAATCTAGGAACAGGGGATAGTTTAGGAGGTGGGGGTGGTCAGCTAGCTGGGAAGTTGGTCAGGTTATTAAAAGTCCAGGGAATGATTACAGGCAGAGAGAAATGCTTGTGGAAGACCAAAAAGTGGAAAAGCCATTGGCACTCAAGAGGGAACTGAAATAAAACCAGCATGGATGAAGCAGAAGAAGCAAGAGAAAGCCACAGGGGGCTGGAGGTTGAACCAGGGGTGAGATCACAAAGGTTGTCATGGAACAAATTAAGGGGGTTGCACATTATGCTAAAGTAATAGGGAGTCATTGAAGTTTTAGGCAGGGGAATGACATTATCCATATAGAGAGATATAAATATGAGGGCTGTTCAAAAGGAAATTTGCAAGAGTAATGATCTATGTATCATATGCAACTGTGGCTCATTCACCTGCTTCAGGTCTTTACTCAAATGTCCTTCCTCCACAAACCCCCCACCTTTGACCATCCTATCTAAGATTACATTGTCACTCCTCCCATACCAGCCTCCTACTCTTTTTCTTTTTCTATAGTACTTGTCACTTTCTAACATTTTAGATAACTTATTTATTAGTTTACTGTCTGTCTTCTCTTGCTAGAATGTAAGCTCCACGGAGGCAAGGATTATTTTTCCTAGAAAGTGCTTGGCATATGGGTTCTCAACAAAATTTGCTAAATTCTTGGCATATCACATTTTTATTTAAAGTTACAGAGTAAGATGGTATACCTGTCAGTATTCATGATTCAACATGCCTAGCTTAAAATAACTTTTTTCTATGTGGTCCCTAGGCAAAGCTTAAACTGTGATTTAATTCTTAAATATAAAAACTGCTGCTACAGCAGAAATTCATCATCTACTTATTTAAGTTTAAGGGAAATGTTTTTAGTTGATAAAATACAACATATAAATATAATTTAGTTGCTAAGAAAACATTGAGCAAATTTTAGGAAGAAAGGATTATGAAACTTGAGTCATGGTGACAGCTTAGCTATTTTACGATGTTGCTACATGTACCTATCAAAACGCACTGCTGTGCTAACAATAGTATTTTCACAACACAGTAGTGATTAACCCTTTAACCCTACTTTTGAGAAACTGCAGCCTTACTTGAAGGAGTTTTAAGGATTAATATGCAGTTGGCAAGTTGCAGCTTGTGACAATGTCTAGAATTCCTTGGAGAAAAGCCAGTTGATTTGTAGAGTGCCAGGCAGTCTTCTTTTAATTTCTCTGTGTATCTGACCTCATCTAATCAAAAGGACCTTAAGAGTCTCCTGGTTTATCTCACCAGTTAAATTTTTCAGAAAAATTCACTCCCATCGCCAATATCATTACCACCCATGATTTCCCATTCATTCATTTATTAAACTCATTTATTGAGCATCTACTATATTTTAGGTACTGTGTTAGATATTGGTCCATTCATTCATTAGCTCAGTCATCAAACATTTGTTTATCTGTATTGAGGGAGGAGAGGCATATATTTTAAGACATAAAATGGGACAATTACATGGGCAGGAAATTAATTTATCTATAAAAATAGAGAAGGTGTAGGTAAATGGAGGAAGACATATTTGATTTTTATAAGAAGAAAACACATTCAATTAGCTCCAGCTATTTTCCCTGTAAGTAAGGCTGAAAGCAAGAAGATGATAGTACAATGGAAATTATTTGTATTAAACATATATATGTTTATCAAACCAAATATAAACACCAAAAAGTAATTCTATGCTTTTGATGATATGTTTAGCACTGTGAGGAACTATCTTTGCATATTATTGGTAGTCTACTTTCTAAACCACTTGAAGGCAACTTACCCATGAAACTATGGTGCCAGATAACATGACTAAAACAGGGCAGAGCTCTTGCTGAGGTTGATCTCTCGCCCCTGAACTCATTCTTAGGAATAGGGCTAATTAGTCATCTTTGCAGAATCGGTGTTATTCCAAGTCTGAACCAAGCCAGGTACTATTTAAGAATGATTTTTAATTCCTGTTCTACATTTTCTCTCTTACCAGCACTCCTACCATTGTTGAAGCACTTTCTGGCCCTGGCCTGCTGACTGGGCTCTGCTTCCTTATGGCTCACTTACCTGGATAACCAAGTACCGCCTGCCTGGCCCTTAGCTCAGAGTATGTGCAGTTTGGGCTTTGGCACCTGTGCCTCAATGTCTAGAGATGGGCTGAGGTCCATATCCGCACCCCACCCCCCAAGCTTCTGTAGCTGAACCAGCCTAAATACAGCATCAGCATACATGTTTTCCGCAAGTTAAAGCAATCTATTCTACATAAACTTTCTCATAGTTGATAAAGATAGACACATATTATGCCAGAATATTCTTCCACACGTGTAAGAAAATCATTCCATTAGCCGAAGGTTATCTTTCAGGATTATGAAGGTAGCTCGTTATTTTATTTCTCAATTAATTCTGCTAATGGCTGTTCTTCTTGAAGTTTCTATGTAGGAAGAGATTTGCTCACCGTGGAATGAGCACATCTCTACTGACCTGATTTCAGTCAAGCCTCGGTGAGGGAGCCCTACCACCATCAGGGCCTTTCATCTGTGTTGTGGGGCTGGAAGACACAGTGCATTGTTTGATGACAGGTACTTTGGTTTCCTGAACTGAGGAGGACAAGAAGAAACTGACAAAGTTTAGAATCGGTATCAAGCTCCAGACAGTGACACTTAAACCTATCACAAGTGTCACCTCAAGCCTTTGAGATGGTCACTATGGAGAACAAAGTGGCACCAGAACTCTGCAGCAATGAGTTCCTTGACTTTGGCCAGAACCCTGTTGAGAAAATGATTTCTCCTACACAGAGCTGTATGAAATGAAGCAGATGAGGATAGGATATGGAAATACCTCCAGGACAGCCAGCTGAAGCTCAGACAACTGCAACTACAGAAAGCACAAATGGTATTTTAAGGACTTACAAATGCCTAGTAAGTTGCAAAGCTGTGGGCCACTAGGGGATTATAGCCCCTGAAAGATGATGTACTTAAGCAGATGTAATCACTATTAAGGGTTTATAAGCAAGAGATTGTGTATCTGAGGCAGGTCTCAAACAGAGGCAGGCACACAAACCATTACTATAGTTGGAAATCAATCAGCGATATTTATATACACAGTCCAGAAAGGGCTGTGGCTTCCTAATAGAGACCATGTGGTAATGGCAATCAATAACATGTCCAAGTGCAAAGGATGGCAACCAGCGATAAACCATGCAGCTGTTAAATAATGCACCAGGCTAAGGGCTAAAGTCCCCAACAAAACTTCAAAGATGCAAACAGTATTTGTTATCTCAAAACTATGAACATCTTCAAATTTTGTGGATATTAATGAGAAATACTTTCATATTCCTAGAAAACAATGCTACATAAATGCTAAGTTTATTGACTTACTTGATTCATAATTTGTTGCCTTTGCCCACAAAATGGAAGTTTTAGGGTTTTCTTGTAATGCCAGTGTTTGTTCTTCCTTATCAGCAAAATCCTGAGTGAACTTGACAGAGGCTGTAGAATGCAGTCAGTAACAATGGAATCAAATTGGCTGCCTCTCCACATCTAAATATAGGAGATGTGCCATTGACACTGACTGAGATGTCATTAAGCCAAACGCACATCTCTGATAATGCCCTTCTTGAAGCATCTGATACAGAGACATAACAAGCACCTAAGCCCATGTGTGATGAGTGATGAAGTCAGAGAATTTATTGAGTGTTGTTTTTATGAATTCATCTAAAATCAATCACAATGACAATAGAATGAACCCAGTTTTAGGTTGAGTAAGACAAAATTTTAAGGTCAAGACATTGACCAATGCATTTGGAGAAGTAAAACAACCAACTCATTCTTTAGTTTCTCCATGGGGGGAAAAATGGCACTCTAGCATTATTTATTTATATTTTTACCATTTTTCTACTTAATAGTGAAACTATGATCCTTCATTGAAAACTTGTTTCTCCAAACTAACAATTTTTTAAAAAGAAAATTATATTTTTTGTTTCGTTACACTTCTATTTGGGGGTAATTTGGATAACTTTCTAACATGAGGCTAACATAAATATTTGAATAAACTTGAGAGTGTTCTAATTTTCTAAACCTCTCACAACAAAGCTCTGTCCTATGTAATGACTCCCAGATATCTGAAGCATTAGTTTCTGGACAAAGGAAAGTACTCGAGGCAAGTGGGAAAGAAATTCAATACTGTTATATGCATTCTGCTCTAGAAAGAGTAAGGCCTTACTTGTTTGAGACAAAGTTTAATAGTAACAAGTGCTTCATTCTCATCTGGTTATAGTGAATCAGCATCAAATACCCTAAACTTTCCATTTCCCTTTAACGTTCTCTTTATTGGAGAAACAGAAGTGGTTGACTGATATAATTATAGATGATAATTATATAATTAAAATTATAGTTGATCTATATCATTATTTTTGTATAAGAACTTTTTAAAAAATATGTTCTTATTCATTTTTTAGAGAGAGAGATAGAAACATCTATGTGAGAGAGAAACATCGATTGGCTGCCTCATGCGAGCCCCCAACTGGGGGTCGAGCCTGCAACCCAGGCATGTGCCCTGACCGGGAATCGAACCAGGACCTCTCAGTCCATGGGACAACACTCAATCCACTGAGCCACACCAGCCTGGCTGTACAAGAACTTTTTAAACTAACCAGTACATGTGTACGTCCTGGCTACACAATATGAAGGAGTGTGAGAATATCCGGCCTCCTCCCAGGACATTGCTGTGTTTCTGGAGCTGTACAAAGAAAGTTCATGGCCTTCTATAGTGCTCATGCAATGAATTATCCAATGGAGTCCCAGTCATTCATCCTAAGCAGCTGAGAATGCAAACTGAACTGTGGACAAATACAAACAGCAACCAAAAATTGAGGAGGAAGTAAAATAACAAGAGGAAAACTTCAAGAGCTATACACTGGATGATGAGGCACACTGGCTCAGCCCTCAGATGCATTTAAGTTAGAAGTTTATTTGGGAAACTTACTTCTCCAGACAGACTTTCCTAATTAATCCTCTCCTTTCTCAAAGAAAAATCTTCGCATTCCCAAGCATTCTCTTGAAATCATCTCTTTAGATTGGAATGAAAAGAAAGAACTGCTGTTTGTAACAGCATTACCATGCAATGACTATTTGTATATGCATATGTTTTCTACTTTAGTTTCCTGGGAATAGCAGTAGCTCAATACAACTATGATGATATTTGAAGTATTATGGTTTTCACAGCTCAGATACTAGGTAATTTATTAGTTTGTTTTCTCACTGTAGAAATGATACTAGTAGAATAATGTATTTATCAGAGAACTATATAAACTTGAATTGTAGTTCCAAATAATAACATAAAATAGTAAAATATAATGTAGTATAACCTTATATTAATAAAATAATAAAATCAATTACTCCATCAAAATTATTGAATATTATCAATCACATTCATTGGGCTTTTATTGTGTACCATACTGTGCTATTGGCTTTATAAGCCATTATCTTATTTGATGATAATAACAATCCTTTAAAGTGTATATTATGATCATGCCCATTTTACAGATGAGAAAACTGAGCCTTAAAGGCTACAGAATTTGCTCAAAGTCACACAGCTAGTGAGGATCAATGCCAGTGACTCAAACCAGGGCTTGTCCAAATCTATAACCTGAGATATTACCTAATATGCTTTCCAGGCCATAAATTTTTAAAAAGAACTTTTATAAATAAAAACGAATTGATATTATGAAATGAAATTCAATCCTAATACTGTCATACCTTTATCAGAAACAATAAAAAAGAAGCAATGAGTGCAATGGAAAGAACACTGGATTGGAAGATCGACAGCTGGAGCTGAGGACTGGTTATGCTGTTATCTCACTGTGTCATACAAAGAAATTCACCAAGACTCTAGTCTTAAATTTCCTCATCTGTAAAAAGAAGGGCTAAAATAAAGGATTTTGGAAATATTTACAGATCATAAACAACTGAATCTGGGGTCCTGAAGGATGAGTAAGAGTTTACCTGGTATGTGAAGAGAGAATATTTAATCCAAAGGAAATAATTCCCTGTGTTATTTTTATTTATCCTCAAGGAATTTTTTGATATCAATTATTTTAGAGGTAGTTCCCAATGAATTTATTTTTTTAATCCTCACTCCAGGATATTTTTCCATCTGTCTTCAGATAGAGGGGGAGGAGAGAAAAACATCAATGTGAGAGAAAAACATCAATGTGAGAGAAAAACATCAAAAACATCGATTGGTTGCCTCTCACATGACCTCGAGGTACATGCCCTTGACCAGAATCGAACCCACGACTCTTTGGTCTGAGGGCCGATGCTCTAACCACTGAGCCAAATCAGCCCGGGCCCCAGTGAATTTTAATTGAATAACTTAACCTCATATTTCTGACTATAGCTTTCTCTCTATAGGATCTTTACAAGGTTTACTTTTGTGTGTCACTGTGGTAGTTGGTTCCCCAAAGAACTTCCCAGTAATGGTCTCCTCCCATTGCTTCTGTGTCTGCAACTTGCCTTTTTGACCAATAGACTACAACAGAACTGATGCTGTATGACCTTGGCGTTAGGTCACAAGAAACCTCACAGCTTCGGCCTATGTTTCTCAGAACACTCCATCTTAAGATGTTCCTGCTTGGAAGCCAGCCACCAGGAAAGAAATGTGACTACCTGGACCACTCTGCTATAAGGAACCCAAGCCACATAAAGATGCCCTGTATCAGTGCTCTGGTCAAAAACCTTAGTTGAGCTCTCTGTGAAAGCCAGCATCCCTGCCAGAGAGGTGAGTGAATAAGCCGTCTTGGGCAGCCCGGTAGAGAATTCTGATGACTAAGCCCCTGCTCTCACCTGACTGCAACTACATCAAAGACTTCAAAGGAGAACCACCCAGCAGAGCCCTGTTAATTCACAGAACTGTGAGAGAGAATTTAAAAATTGTTTGTTTTTTTTAAAGTCAAAGTTTGTTGTACAACAGGTAATCAGAACAGCCACATTAAATTTAAAACAGGGAAGCAAAATGAAAATACAATACTGAAGTTGTTTTAAGTATTATCATGCATGTAAAATGTGCCAGTTGCCATGGAATTCATTTCTAACCTGAATGTTAGGCAGAAAAAAAGTTAATAGATACGTTCTTCGTCCTGTCTTGGAATATACCATTTCTCTATTTACTTTCATTCTTAGGTAACTTGAATGGTTTCCTGGATAAAATGTTCTCTCTAAAATGATCCCCTTGTTTGAATCTCAATCTTACTGATAACTTTGTGCAACCTATTATTTTCTTGCTACATTAGAATGCTCTTCAGTTTTATGGTCTCTTTCATTTGTCGTCTTATAAAAGAGAAGCAATCTTCTTATGTCTATACAAGTGCATCAAGGATATCAACATTTGCTTTTTGTTGCCAGTTGCTTTTGAGTTTGGATAGACATGTCACATTTGCGTGTGTGAGTAGATATATCCCAATACTGTTATTTCTGCACCTCACATTGTTTTTCCTATGTTGACCGAAAAGCACCCCTGGAATGGAATCACGCTGCAGCTTTACCTCAAAAACACTGCAGCCCTGGCCAGTTGGGCTCAGCGGTTAGAGCATCGGCCTGTGGTCCAGAGAGACCCGGGTTCGGTTCCTGCTAAGGGCACATACCTCGGTTGCAGTTTGTCCCCAGCCCTGGTTGGGTCATGCGGGAGGCAGCCACTCGATGTGTCCCTTTCACGTCGATGTTTCTCTCTCTCTTCCTCTCTCTCCCTCCTACTCTATCTGAACAAAAAAAAAAAAAAAAAAAAGGAAAAATGTCCTCGGGTGAGGATAAAACAAAACAAAACAAAACAAAACACTGCAGTTTTTAGAGAAAAACGTAAAATTTCCAACTCCACCTCAGGTTGTTACCTGAGGCAATCGATTTCCCTTAGCTTTATTTCTTTTACTTTTACTTATGTGTTTTACAAATACGCTGAAACCAAGAGCTTAAAGACATCTGCCCTCACACGTTGATATAAATTGTCAGTCCATATGTAATTATTGTTGGTTTTTCTCTATTAAATCTGATACTCAGAATAAAACATGAATTAAATCAGAGACGTAGAAAAAAATGAGTACAGTGACATACATGTATTTCGGCTCAGAAAAAAAGTTTTTTTGTTTTTTTTCTGAACCAATATTTTCTATGTCTCTTGTATTTAATCTCTTTTCTGAACACTGAGAGAGATCAAAAGATCCTTCAACTTGTAATAATATTGAAAGTCAATGCTTGGTTCCATCCAGGTAGCTCAGTTGGTTAGAGCATCATCCTGATACACCAAGGTTTCAGGTCTGATCCCAGGTCAGGGCACATACAAGAATCAATCAACGAATATATAAATAAGGGGAACAACAAATCAATCTCCCTTTCTCAAATCAATAAATGAAAAAAAAGTCAATGCTTATTCTTGTGTAAGATTTATTGAATACTATTTATTGTGTGTCTGGGTCTTCAAGGCCCAAATAATCAAGCAATATATCACACCTATGTATTTACCCAAGAGAAAAAACACACATCTCCATTTAAAAAAATTTGTACTCACATATTGCAAGTCAAAACTTATTCTTGCTTGCAATTTATTGAATATTATTTACTATGTGCCTTAGCCTTCAAAGGGTAAGGAACCATTGATAAGGAATCTTTTTTTTTCTCTTTCAACTTCGTATACAACATTCATGTTTATATTTCTAAGTTTTCCTGGATATGAGAACCTGGTCTTTTTTTCATCTTTGTGACTCGAACTATGCTACCATTTTCAAAGTTCAGTAAGACCTTCTTCCAAAACAACCAAATAACATTTCAAAAGTTGTTTCTGCCCTTGACATAATTTACTAATTCATATATGATACTTCTATAGTTGGGAGATTTTCAAATACATTTCTGCTACTACCATGATGGAAGATGTCCCATGCACAGTCCCAGAGACAAGAGTAGCATACTGCAGGTGACCTATGGCTTCCCATACGTCTCAGTGCTATCTGAACATAATTTACTATATGCAAGTTCACACTATTAAAGATTCACTGTGAATCTACTCCAATTTATTTTTTAAAAGTAAATTACTCACAGATAGTATTATTTTAACCTTTACTGGAAAATATTACTTGCTCAAAACCTCTGAACTAATAGCAATACCTGTGACACAACATCACTATTGGACTATTGAAGAACTACTATTCTACACTATTTCCTTATTTCATGTAAATTGTCTAATTTGTTGGCATATTGTTGTTCGTAACATTCTTATCCTTTTAATGTCCATAGATTCTATCCACCCTTTCATTCTTAACACTGACAAATTGTGTCTTTTTTTTTTTTTTTTTCCTTGAGCAGACTGGCTAGGGAGCTTATCAATTTTATCGATCTTTTTTAAAAAGCAAGCTTTTGGTTTCATTGATTTTACCTGTAATTTACCTATTTTCACCAATTTTATTCTCTATTATTTCCTTTTTTCTGCTTATGTTAAATTTAATTATTTTTTCTATTTTCTGAAGGTTGGAACTTAAATAGTTGTTTTTAGGTCTTTCTTTATTCCTAATATAAGTATTTTAATGCTAAAAATTTCCCTCTGATCCCTGCTTTACCTGCATCCTACAAATTTTAATATGTTGTGTTTTCATTATCATTCAGTTCAAAAGTAATTTCTAATTTTAATGTGAAAGTTAGACTCATATTTAGAATGTGTTGCTTAATTACAAATATTAAGAGAATTCCAAATATCTATTATTGATTTTTAGTTAAAATCCATAGTAGTAGTAGATCACAGTTTGTATGATTGTAATCCTTTTAAATTTATCAGAGTAGCTTTATGGCCCAGAACATGGTCTATACTGGTCAATATTCCATGTTTACTCAAAAAAAAGTATTCCACTGTTGTTCAGTGGAGTGCTTATAAATGTTAATTAGGTCAAATTTGTTGGTATGGTTATTTCACATTATCTATATCCTTACTCATTTTCTGTCACCAATATCCTATCAATTACTAAGAGTGTTGCCATCAATTATAATTGTGGATTTTCCTATTTCCCCTTTTAATGCTATTAGTTTTTGCCTCAGCCTATTTTGAAGCTCCATTCCTAGATATGTAAACATGTAGAATTGTTACATACACTGGATGAATTTTTATCATTATGAAATGTATCCCTTGCAGTTGTAAGAAAGAGAGATCCCTTACCCTTTGAGACGACATGGAGGGACCTGGAGAGTATTATGCTAAGTGAAATAATGCCAGAGAAAGACAAGTACCACATGATCTCACTTATTTGTGGAACATAATGAACAAAATAAGCTGTCAACAAAAGAGATCCAGAGTCATGGAAGTAGGGAACAGATTAACAAACCTCAGAGGGATGGGGGGGGCGGCGCTGGGAGGGGTGGGAAGAGACAAACCAAAGAACTTACTTACATATATGCACAACCAATGGACACAGACATTAAGTTGGGGAAAGCAGGAGGGGGGTGGGAACGGGAAGGATGGGGTCAATGGGGAAAAAGGGGGGATATCTGTAATACTTTCAACAATAAAAAATAAAAATTAAAATAAATAAATAAATAAAAAGAAACGTACCTCTTTATTCTACTATGTATTCTTTATTGTCTGATATTAACACCTCCACTCCAGCTCTTTTGATCTTATTTGCTGATAATAAAATGCACCAATTTTAAGTGCACAAATGGATAAGTTTTGAGAAATATATGCAGTTCTGTAACCTTCATCACAATCATGATATAGAATATTTCTATCACTCCAAAAAGTTACTTTCAGCCTCTTTGCAGTCAATCTCCTCCCTAGCGCCTTGCATTCGATCTCCATAGTTTTGCCTTTTTCAGAATTCTATTTAAACAGAATTATGCCCTGGCCGGTTTGGCTCAGCGGTTAGAGCGTGGGCCGGCGGACCAGAGAGACCCGGGTTCAGTGCCCGCTAAGGGCACATACCTCGGTTGCAGTTTGTCCTCGACCGTGATGGCAGCCAGTCGCCGTGTCTCTCTCACGTCAATGTTTCTCTCTCTCTCGTCCTCCCTCTCTACCTCTCACTCTATCTGAAGGTAAATGCAAAAATGTCCTCAGGTGAGGATAAAAAAAAAATTAAACAGAATCACAATAAGTAGTGTTTGGGGTTGTGCTTCTTTGATCTAGCATAATGCATTTGAGATTCAGTCATGTTGTTAATTTGGTCTTTGTTATTGCTTAGTATAATTCCATTGTGTGGATGTAACACTTTTTCTTTATCCCTTTACCATTAGAATAAAATGTGGGTTTCTTCCAGTTTGGGGTCATTATATGAAGCTACTACAAGATTTGAGTACACATTTTTTTTATTTTTAATGGAGATGTGTTTTTATTTCTCTTGGCTAAATATTTAGGTGTAATATTGCTAGATCATATGGTGAGAGTGGTATTTGAAACCTAACAGTGGTAGTCTTGGGTAGTCTTTTCTTTAGTCACCATGCTTCCAATGAATGCTAGAGTCAGTTCCAAGAGTTATGAAATACTGAACATTGTACCAGGTGAAAGAGAGAAGAACACAACAAAACCTTGATAGTATATATTACAGCCTAGAGTCCAAATAGAGGCCACCTGTAGCGAGGGGAAAAATGTCAATCACAACTGAAGTTCTGATTTTGATTGTACTTTGAAAACTTAAAAGATTTTTTAGGTTAAGGTAAATAACAATTTTTAAAAATGTCAACACGTGAAACTATTAACCGAGCTCAAATCCCTGTTTAGAAATTCATGTCTGCAATTACTTTTTAAGGGTACAAAGAGTTTTCCTTACACACCCAAATGATTACTGTGACTATGATCTGGGACTCGATTGATGGCTTTGTTCATCATTCGTCCTTGCAGCCGACCTTAATATCCGTTTAAGCCCAAAGTGTCCAGAATAACCTGCCCACCCAGGCTCCCAATTATTACTGAGACAAGCAGAGGAGCTCCAAGGAGTTGAGGACGCACAGGTAACGGGTGCGGTTGGCCGGTAGAATCTGACATTTTAAATCGCCCTGACCTTCTGGGCCATGGCTGCCTTTGACAGGAGGGCTGCCTTTGACAAAATGTAGTGGTCAAGGGGCTGGGATCTGTCAGGCAAAGCGAGACCACGCCCTAGCCTTGGCCCTCACCAAGCGAAACTCCAGAACCCACTCGCAGGGCTGCGCCAACGCCCCCGCGCGCCCGGCGCATCCCGCAGTCGGCGGGCAGGTGCGTGTGGCGCGCGCGCACCAAGTGCTTGCCGGCTGCGGGGCCGGCGGGCGGAGGGGCTGCGGGGCGCCTGGCGGAGAGCAGAAGGCTGGGTGGATGTCGGCCTCCCTGCCTCCCGCCTCCATCTCTTCTCGCGCTTACCGGGGATGCTCGCGCGCGACGCCCCCTTGCCTGTGCGCTCCCCGCCCGAGGGGGCGGCGTGTGTGAGTAGCTGGGAGGGGGCCGCCAGGAGCTCCGTGGAGAGCTCGCCCGGGTTTGTCCGCCGCCGTCACCTGACTCGTTGGAGCAGCCACAGCTGAGGTGGGGGCGGGGATGGGGACGCAGCGCGGAGTGCTAGAGAGACGCGGCGGCGCTGGCGGAGGAGGCGGCGGGCGGGCACTGGCTCCTGGGGCCACTGACGGCGGGCGCAGGGACCACGGAGCTGAGGGCAGGGGCTGGGCCAGGGCTGGAGGTATCGCGCCCTGGGGCACCGGGTCCACGCGCGGCCGCACACACCCACCCGACGCGGCTTCCCCGGCGGCCCAGGCTCGGCTCATCTTGCGGCGGGCGGCGCCGCTCCTGGGGCGGGGTGAGTACCCGCGGCCCGGCCTCGGCCCCCTCCCTCGTGCAGGGCCGCGCGGATCCGGGGAGGATAATCCTTGGGCGCGGAGAAGGGCAGCGGCCGGGTGACAGCGCCGCGGCGCGCTCGCGGGCGGGCGGGGGGGCTGGGCTGTCAGCCCATCTCTGCCCCGCTGACAGGAAGGGCGAGGCGCCCAGGAGAGGTCCCTGCAGAGGGGGTTTGGGGGCGAAGGAAGGGTTCCCGGGAGAAGGGCTTCCGCGGAGCTTTGGAGGCGGTGGCGAGGGCATAACATGGCGCAACCTTAGGATAATCCCCACTGCGACCGAGGGAGGAAGACGAGCCATTGCTGCAGCAGCGGGAGGAGGAGGAGGGAAGCGGCCGGGGCTTGGGTGTCCAATTCATTCTCCGAAGCCTGCGGGCTGCAAGGTGGCCTCGCTGCGGCGGGGAGGTGAGAGGTGGGCACCCGGTGGGCGCGACGCCCAGGGAATAACGCCGAGGCACGCCGGTCTGGCACCCGGGAGTCAGGTTGCAAGCAAAAGGCTGATTGACTGGGGGCGCTGAAGGGCTGAGGCGGGGCTGGGAGGGGATGGTGGCACGATGCTGGGACCCGAGCCCGCGCTGGGGTTCCGTGACGGACCTACCATTGCTCAAGACCCCTAGACCGCGTTCCACGAGCCTGGCATAGCGCGTTGCTGGCTCCAAGAGGTGGTACCAGGGCGGGGACGGAGGAGACCAGAGCCGCCGTGCGGCTGGAGGAGGCAAGGCCTGGGTGTTCCCAGGGTAGGGTCTGTAGTTTAAAGCAGGACCATCTCCCCTACTTTCCCGCAGAAGAGGCGGTAGACGCGGCCAGAGAAGATGTCGGGCCAAACGCTCACGGATCGGATCGCCGCCGCGCAGTACAGCGTGACAGGCTCTGCTGTAGCGAGAGCGGTCTGCAAAGCCACCACTCATGAAGTGATGGGCCCCAAGAAAAAGCACCTGGACTGTAAGCATCTCTTTATATAAGTGGGACATGCGCATGGCAGAGGCGCCCTGGATGCCGGCGGCGCGGTCTGGGCTTGCTGTCCATAATGCTGCAGCCTTCAGAACTCCCAGCGGGGCTGCCCCAGAGCTCAAAATCTCCAACCCTGGAGGTGTCGCCTTGGGTCAGCCCGGAAACCTTGTCTTTGAGCCATTTCCACCCCCTCCCCCCCGTTGACCTCCAAGGTCTTAGTGGAGAAAAATATATTTATTAATACTATTAGATACCAAGAAATTGCACATTCTGGATTAGGGCACTTTTCACCTCCTCCCCACCCCCCTTCTCCACACTCCTCTCCTTCTCCAGGTTGGAGGAAATCAGGAGTTGCACAGTCATAACAACGACAGAAATAAGATGGATTTGTGGAAGGTCAAACTTGTCACCCTAGTTTCCTAAATACATTTGGATAGTTTTCAGATGGTGTCATCTGCTGAGATTGTGTGTGTGAGTGTGGGTGTGTGAGTGTGTTGCACATAATCACACCCAACTGAAATGAATTCTAGCTATTGAATGAGGAAATTGCACTTCATGGGTAATGGCGATTTTATTTTACACTTCCTGGCACACTTCTTTGTCCCATTCTCAGAAGCTGCTGGGCAGCATGACTAGGCTGTGGTCACAAAATGGATGTGCTTTCCCCACATTTGAGGTGGTGTGATTGTAGATGAAAATATTTAATTCATAACTTTTTTTATATTGGTTATTTGATGGAAGAAAGTAGTTTCCTAATCTATATATTTCTGAAACAAATGTTTTATTTGATTAACAGGCAATCTTTTGTTATTGAAGGGCAAATAGGGACACTTAGAAAACAGCTTTCACCTGCCTTGGGTAGTGAGGCTCCAACTAAGGCTGCATTAGAATATATTCTGTAGTTGCTGTTCAGTCTTTTTGACCTGCTTAGGATCTGCCCTGTTATGATGTTTGTTGGTAAAAGTCAGTGTTGGCATGAGAGACATAGATATAGCCATACCCATTTCATACCTGGCGTCCTTTGCCCATTTTCTGGTTTTCTTTTGCCTCAGGCCTTCCCCAGTGTCTTCCATGTGTGGCTGAGGAAATGGCGCCAGTGTTAGAATGGACTCTGGTCCTGTCTGTGTAAGCTAAGTTTGATGAAGCTTACAACGGACATCGTAAGGGTTATCCAGCCTTGTGAACCTGTTGTCTCATAAAATTGAGTAATTTTGCTTCTAGAAGCGTGTCTGAGAGGAAAACGCCTTTATTCCTTTCCTGAGGGAATTCTTAACAATGTTCGTTGATTGAGGTATCATGTGTTATATGTGCAGTACAGGATGAGAGAGGCCACCAGGGCCAGGGCAGCTAACAGAAGTGGAAATTATAAATTCATGACCAGCTCGCTTTGCTGCAGCATGCTGAATCATTTAGCCATCTTTCCATCAGTTTCCCCAACTCTGGAAGGGTGACTCATGACGGTATGTGCCAGTTTAGCAAATCCTCATAATAAAAAACTATAGTTTGTGAATGTGCTAAATGCTATGAAAACGATGGCTCAGTATATCGATACACTTTAGAGAACATTCACAGGTTTTAGTATTTCATTAAAACATTTTCAGATAAAGACTGACTTTTCCATATCTAAATATATGGTCAGTCACCTTAATCTTTTAGGTTTCAGAAAGCCCCTTAAAATTTTTTCAAGGTGAAAGGTTTTCCAGTATTTGTAGCATATGTTAGTAGGTGGGGTGGTTTTGAAGATGTGGAACTTAGAGATAAGATTACATATTTAAAGAAAGCAACTGAAGTAGGAACTGGTATTGAATTATTAATGTGAATAATCATACGAGCTAAACATTTATTGAACAGTTACTGTATGCCAGACACTGAGCTTTACATTATTAATTTATCACTGCTTAATTGGGAGGGTAATTAACTTTCACAGCTTTTAACCACTGCACTTAACTGCCATCTGTAGTTTATTTAGTAATATTCTCTGTTGGGGGGAGGGTAATCGTATTAGCCTGAATATTCTAGTCTTCAAAATACCCATCCTGTTTTCAAGGCTTTGTGTGAAATTGAGCATCACTATCCATGCACTCATTGCAGTCTCTATGAAATGCATGGAAAAAAGTTAATTCTGTCTAAAAAATTAGCAAAAAACAAGTACTGAGAAGCATTGGTTTTTCTTTTTAACATTTTACTTGTCCACTAAGTCATAAATTATCTTCACTTAAAGCCAACCTTAGAATGGAATTTGGGAAGATAGATATCACATTACTGATACCTCCTAATTTAAGAAAAGATGATATGGAAAATCAGAATATACATGATGTTATCTTTATGTACATTGTAAGAGAGCATCTTCACTCAGAATTCCTCGTGAAGTTCCTTTAAATAACAGTAGACTACCTTAGTAATTTATTCATAGGTTTTCAGTAACATACCAGTTATAAAAGTGAGTCACACCTGTCATTAAAACATACAAACACATAACTAAGTACTGGCTTAAAAGATAATTTTTTTCTCTTTAGGTTCATAGGCCAAGAAAATTATTGTTAATTATGGTGATTTATAAAATGATGCTTAATGGTACATGGTTTATACATTTGAAGAAATTATTTCTTACTACCTGGGGCAGAATTACATACAGTGAGAAGGTGGAGATTAAAAAAACTCTAGAAATATATTCTCAGATTTTTTTTTCCTTTGTTTCAATAACAATGTTTCTTAGAGGAAAATATATTCATAAAAAGCTTTACTGTAATCAGCAATTTAAAGGATATGGTTAACCTTTATAATCTAATAAGGATTATATATTTTAAGGCAATTTTTGATTTTGCAAAACTTTTACTCCGTACCCGACCCTACTATAACAATGTTGCCCTGTGCTCATGAAAGTTAAACACCTAACCAATGTTAGTTTGGTATTAGTTTTTCTGGGTCCATCTATACATCCCCACTTCCTTTTCTTAGTAACTATGTATAGATTTGGTAGACATAAAACATCCAGGGCTCAGCAAAGTATTTGCCTTCTTGGTTACATTTCTAAACAGCTTTTCAGAAATCATGAGTCTAAGGGGTCCAATCTGTGTGGTCCTGCGATGTTCTCAGATGATGTGCAGCATCCCAGGAGGGAAGAAAAGAGAGCATGTGAGATTTGGGGGTTGGCAGGATCCAGGCGAGCAAAAGAGGTGCCAAGAGGCAGGCTATAGTAGGGAGCTTGCTTCAGAAATGACTGAAAGTGACTGCGCAGGCTTTATTTCAGCTAGTGGAAAAATTGGGATTTTTTTTTCCCAGATCTTTTCACTTCCTCATTTTCAGAGAAATCTTTTTTTTTTTTTTTTTTTTTTTTATGGTATAATGTTAAATATATTTGGGTCACTCTTGGTATTTTTTCCTCTTTGGCAATCAATGTGGTTAGCAGCTGTGTTCTTAGAACAAGTATAAAATTGGTAACTCAAATTGATGTTTTAAAAGTTGTCTTAGTGATTTAAAAAATTGTACATATGGGAAAATATATAAGATTATGTATGTAGTAGGTAAATTCATATCTTAATTTCAGTATTAGCTTGCAGCATTTTAGATTAAAATATAGATTTTTGGTACATTGCCATATTAGTTTTAATGTTTAATAAATGGTCACTGAAGTCTTATTTGTAATTTAATCTGAGCACTTAGTTGCCATGGATCTCTCTTAGCTTTTCACAAATAAATATCTTACCTCGTTTCTTCAAATTGATCGATGCTAGGATAGGGTGTTCTTTGGAGCTTATCTTGGTTTCAATAACTTGGTAAAGAAGGTCAGAAGTGACATATAACCCTGTTCCCTCAGGGCCGAGGATGCTTTCCTTACAGTTTTATTTTAGGTGACTCAGCGCCTGAGCCAGCAGCTACTAAGAGAGCCTTCAAATATAATCTTGGTGCAGTTAAATAATTTGAAGAGCTGCATTTTTTGCCACCAAAAATATTATAAATTCCTTTCTCTTTACGGAGAAATATACTGTTTACTTGTGAAGGGAAATGCTGGCAGTTTTTTTCTTAGGTGTTTATGTAATGTGCTCAATCGTTTGCTTCTCATAAAGGGGAGAATAGTTGAATGGCATACCAGTGTCAATTGTGTGATGACCACACCTGTAAGTAAGAAATGATGGAGTCTTCCTCAGAGCATCAACCAGAGAGAGAACTGCACCCTGAAGCCCACAGCCTTTCTATGGCTTTCTTTCCTCCTTTCCCAGGTGTGTGAGGATCCCCTCACCCTTCCATGTATGCATAAGGTTTCTCTTACGCATTTTCATGGAGGACCCACTGTCTTCTAAAGGATTTTGTGATGTGCCTGGCTGCTCTGGAGAGAGAAGCTGGATCTTTGCCTGCTTTGTGTGGTTTTATTTTTTGGCCTTAATTATTTTCTTAGAGTTGGCACTTTAATTTTCAATTATAATTCTCCTTTTTCCTACAGCATTTATTCTCTCTGTCATCAGTATGTTAACCTCTCTTTCTGTCACTCTTATAAACATTTCCAAATATCTCCTTTTAAAACAAGCAACACCACCTACATACAACTCTCCTTGGACTCTATGACCTTTTGCAGTAACTACCCTGCCATCCCTTGCTTTACGTTCACAACGAAACTTCTTGAAACAATAACTCACCATTCCAAAGAAAACAAACCCAACTGTACCCCTCTTTAGATATTCTGTGTCTTTGATTGGCTTACTTCATGCATGAAAGGTTAGAATTTCTGTTAGGAACTAGGCATTGCCCACCCAGTTGCCGAAGCCACGAACCTGAGAGTTATCCCTCATCTCTCAAATCCAGTGGGTGATTACTTATTAAAAACCCTCTGAAATCTCCTTCTTGAGCTGTCTTCTGCCTTGGTTTAATCAGTAATAAACCTTACCTGTAAATGAAGATTAATAATAGTACTGACCTCACTTTTAGTGAGGAACAAGTGAGATCATGCATATGAATGACCTAGCCCAGAGTTTGACACATAAATGTGGAAAGAATATCAGTTATTACTCCCACCGCTCCCACTAACCGTTACTAGTACAATTGTTGTTGCTACTGTTGCTGCTACTACTACCATTACTATTACTACCACCACTGTAACAACAGATATACATAACTCTCAGTGATTTGCCCTTGCTACTTGTCCATGCCTGTGTTTTGCCTCCTCCTTTCAGTTGCTTCAGTTTTTACTTTAATTTCAACTTTCCCCTTTGATAATTTTCAAGCTATATATATTATTTCTGTTTTTTTAGTGATTACTCTTAAAAATTTTAACATGCATACTTAAAGTCTGAAGTGGATCAGTAATTCTTCCCTCCCAAACAAAAGAAATTTAGAAACTTTTAACTCCAGTCACCCTTTTCTTACTTACATGCTATAATTGTTCACTGTTTTAATTGCACCACAGTTTTTTTGTTGTTGTTTGTTTGTTTTTGTTAATCCTCACCTGAGGATATTTTTCCATTGGTTTTAGAGAGAGTGGAAGGGAGGGAGGGAGGGAGGCAGAGAGAGAGAGAGAAAAAAAGAGAGAGAGAGAGAG
The DNA here is from genome assembly GCA_030848825.1 of Tadarida brasiliensis. Lineage (NCBI taxonomy): Eukaryota > Metazoa > Chordata > Mammalia > Chiroptera > Molossidae > Tadarida > Tadarida brasiliensis. The sequence goes on along the minus strand of CM061262.1, from coordinate 47,136,831 downwards.
AGAGAAACATCGATGTGAGAGAGAGACATTAATTGTTTGCCTCCTGTACAACCTCGACCGGGGCCAGGGATCAAACCTGAAACCCAGGTATGTACCTTTGACTGGAATCAAACCTGTGACCCTTCGATCTGCGGACTGATGCTCTAACTGCTGAGCCAAACCAGCCAGGGCATAATTGCACTGTAGTTTTAAACCCCAAAGCTAGATATTATTATTCAACACAGGCCGTATTTATAGAGATAGATCCATCTCTACTTCTTTGATCAACATTCCTTCATTATGTCTAAGATTTTCTTGTTTTTACTTTCTCTTGTTAAATTTTATTTTTCAATTATAGTTGACATGCAATATTATATTAATTTCAAGTATAGAACATAGTGATTAGACATTTATATACCTTGGAAAGTGATCACCCCAATAAGTCTAGTACCCATCTGGCACCATACATAATTATTACAATATTATTGACTATATTCCCTATACTGTACTTTACATCCCTGGGACTATTTTCAGAACTGCTAAGTTGTACTTCTTAATCTCTTTCACCCATTCTTCCCAAGCCTCCTCCCATCTGGTGACTGCTAATTTGTTCTCTGTATCTATGAGTTTGTATTGTTTGTTTGTTTATTTTGTTATTTAGATTCCACATATAAGTGAAATCATATGACATTTGTCTTTCTCTGTCTGAGTTCACTTAGCGTAATACTCTGTGTATCCATCCATGTTGTCGCCTATAGTAAGATTTAATTCTTTTTTATAGCCAAGTAATATGCTATTGTATATATGTACCACTGCTTTTTTATCGATTTACTTATCAATGGACACTTAGGTTGCTTCCATATCTTGGCTATTGTAAATAATGCTGCAGTAAACATAGGGATGCATATATCTTTGCTTATTAGTGTTGTTTCTTTGGTTAAATTCCCAGAAGAGGATTTGCTGAGTCATATGGTAGTTCTCTTTTTAATTATTTGAGGAAATCCCATACTGTTCTTCATAATGGCTGCATCAATTTACAGTTCCACCAACAATACATAGGAGTTTCCTTTTCTTCACATCCTCTCCAACACTTGTTGTTTGTTGATTTACTGATGATAGCCCTTCTGACAGGTGTGAGGCAATATCTCATTGTGGTTTTAATTTGCATTTCCCTGATAATTAGTAATGTTGAGCATCTTTGCATATGTCTATTGGCCATTTGTATGTCCTCTTTGGAGAAATGTCTATTCAGATTTTCTGCCCATTTTTTAATTGGATTGCTTGAGTTTTTTGATGTTGAGTTGTATGAGTCCTTTTTGTTTTGTTTTTTTTTTTGTTTGTTTGTTTGTACATGCCCCTAGCGGGAACCAAACTTGGGACTCTCTGGTCCGCAGGCTGGTGCTCCATCTGCTGAGCCAAACCGGCCAGGGCATGAGTTCTTTATAAATTTGGGCTACTAACCCCTTATCAGATGTATCATTGGCAAATATCTTCTCACATTCAGTAGCTTGTCTTTTTGTTTTGTGGATGGTTTTGTTCACTGTGCAAAATCTTTTTAGTTTGATATAGTCCCATTTGTTTATTTTTATAATAATTTTTTTTCTCTATTGATTTTAGAGAGAGAAGGAGGGAGAGGGAGAGAGAGATGGAAACATCGATGAGAGAAAACATTGATTGGCTGCCTTCTGCATGCCCCCCACTGGGGATCGGCCCACAACCTGGACATGTGCCCTGACCTGGAATTGAACTGGTGACCTCTTGGTGCATGGGCTGACACTCAACCACTGAGCCACACCTGCCGGGCCCATTTGTTTATTTTTATGTTTTGTTTCCCTTGCCTGAGGAGACAGATCCAAAAAAATATCACTAGATGATGTCAAAGAGTTTACGGTCCATGCTTTCTTCTAGGAGTTTTGTGGTTTCATTTCTTACATTTAAGTCTTTAATCTATTTTGAGTTTATTTTTGTATATGATTAGTTTATCTGTATATACAATTTTAGATTGACAGTCATTTTCTATTTGAAGATAATATTTCACTCTTTTGGTTTCCATTGTTGCTCTTAAGAAGTCAACTGTTAGTCTACCTGCTTTTAGGTAATCTCTTTGTTTTTGTGGCTGCTTTTAAAATCTGTTTGCCTTGTCCTTCTGTAGTGTATGTGTGTTTATATGTAGCCTTCTTTTTATTTATCCTATTTGGAACTTGTTGGATTCCCTGAATCTGAGAATTCATGTCTCTCAGAAGTTCTGGAAATCTGTGTTTCGGTTAGCATTAATTGTTACCTACACTCATTCTCTTTTTTCTCTCCAAATATGATTTATACATATGCTAGATCTTCTTATATCCTTATATCTCTAAATATACTTTGCATAGTTTCTAATATTTCCTTTACCATCTAGCATGCTTTGTTGTTCAGATATCTTCCAGTTCATTAATTCTCTCTTTAGCTATGTCTTTTCTGCTTTTACTCACCCTTAGCTTTTAATATTATTCATTTATATTTTTTTCATTTTTGGAGTTTTTCAAATTTTTTTTATACTATACATTTCTTGCTCACATGTTTGAGTTCCTCTTTTATTTCTTTACCAGTTTGAACACAATTCATTTTATACTCTGAATCTCATAGATTCATTACATGAAGTTCTGTTTCTGCTATTATTTTTGCCTGACCCTCACTCATGATTTATTTCCTCATGTGTTTTGTCATTTTGGACTCTTAAACCACGTTGGCTAGGACTTCATCTGCGGGAATTCTGAGAAGCTTAGGATCGCCTAGAGAGGATTTGTGTTTGCTTCTGATAGATCCTATAGTGCTACAGTCTTGGGAGCATCTTAAGTTGATTTCTGCTATTGAAGGTTCATGTGTTGAGCTACAGAAATATTGTCACATTATGTGTGCTGTCCAGATTATATTGGGTGTTACTTAATATGTGGTATATCGTATTACTTTTGTAAAATCTGAAAAATCTTAAATTCTGAAACATGTATGACTCTGAGGATCTTGCCTAGAGGAGTATGAATCTGTAGTCTAAATTTGAATCACAGTCTTGGGCAGGGGGAAAACTATGGTTACAGATGCTAGAAATGGAACCAGCTTGTTTTCCTGTCCTCTGTCCCCCACCACCCCCTGTCCCCAACACAAACACCGCAGTTCTTTCCTGAGCAACTTTGAAATTCATTACATTCACTATACTCTGTATAATTTGGGGGCCTTTGCACATGCTGTTTCTGTGTTTAACACATTTTAAAAATCTCATTTCCTTCTCAGTGCTTAGATGGGCCTCTGTGAATACATCCCTGTCATATCACAAAGTTGTGGTGGGATTCTGTTCAATGGTTTTTTTTCTTTCTCTGGTCTGCAGTTGAGGATGCCTTATCCCTCACACCAAACATAGCATGGGAGCAGGTTTTGGTAAACATTTGCTGAATGATTTTTTATTACACATTTCATATTTCCCAAATTTTAGACCTTTTTTTCCTTATTTCTATTTAAAAATTTTACCTTGCCTTGCTAACCTTTTAGAAGAGTAAGGAGTTACAACTTGATCCATTTTCTCTCAAAGTTATGAATAGAAGTATAACTGAAGGAAAACAAATAAAGGAAACATTAAATTGCCAGTGTGGATAGTTAATGTTTATTTCCTGATAGTCTCTCAACACTTACATGTTTGTAATATGATAAAAATTTAATTTGGGGAAAATTATATCCTTGATATGAAGAGATTTTTGGCTGTGGAGTTAAAGCATATGTGTACTTCTCTTGGTGCATGTCATCAATGATTAGATAGGTATTAATTAGATATTCATATCAGAGAAAATTCTTTGCTAGCATTTTGTGTGTGTAAATGTGTGTACACATTTGTTTTAGTTTGTTCTGTGTTGGATACTGTTGGGTAGCATTGCTTTTCTCCAAACAGGGCATTAAAAACTAATGTATCCATAATGTATCAGTATCCATTTTATAATTCATGAATATATACATTATGAATAGTAAGTATAGTTACAGAAGAAAAGCATTATTTCAGAAGTAGCTATATACCCTTAATTTTTATTGAAGTCGTTATTCACTATGTCTATAGTGATATTATTCACTAACATGATAATATTACCATTAACAACTTGAGGGTTTTAGAAAAATAGTGAAAAATAGAAACGGGACAAACTTAAGCTAAAAATTTGGGTTGTTTTGCCTTTGTAAAGAGAGCAATAAATGGTAGCATATTTAATTTAGTTTTTAATGCCCTATTTGGAGATATTAGGAATTACTTTCAGTATTGGGGCTTTCAGTAGCTTACTTAGCACAATCCCATTACTTATTCATTTAACAAATATTTGGGTATTTCCTAAATGCCAGGAATTGTTCCAGGAAGCAAGGATACCATGGTGAACAAGATACACACAGCTTTTGGCATCAGAGAGCTCGCAACTTAGTAGGGGAGACTGAAAATGAAAGAAATAATTACCGGTGGTTAAAAAAGGACTGAGTTTTAACAGGGGAGGCAAAGACCACGGTGGAGTCCATTGCAGAGGAAGTGATGTTTAAGCCTAGACTTAAAGAATGAGCGGGATTTACCTAGGTGAGGACAAGGACTGCTGCATTGTCTTATCTAGGAAAAGGCTCAGAGAGCAAGGCGCATTTTAAGAATTTAAAGAACTTAAGGGTTGCTGCAAAACTGAGTTGAAAAGGACTGAGAATGTTAATAGATGAGCCCTGAGTTGCGAACACGGGCCAGATCTGGAGGGTCTTCTAGGCTGGAGAGAATATTAGAAGTTATCTAACCTCTTCATTTTTACACGTGAGGAAGCTGAGTCCCAAAGAGGCAAAATCACACATTCTACAGGTGTCAGTACTGAATAATTCTTATCTGCCTTCAGCAGGTGCCCTAATGGGTCATTGTTTTTTTCACCTAGTTCTGATTGCTATATATATGCCAGAAAATATCCTCTGTGTAGGTCGTGTGGGAAATGCAAAAATATTTTAACATCGATAGAGAGATAGATATGTATGTATATGTGTATGTACATAAGTACATGTGTGTATACACACACATACACAGATACACGTACACTTAAACAGTCTGAACTCAAATTCACCATAAATGCAAACATAACCCAAGGTGCTTCTGACACAGTGCACAGCACACGTTAGTCCCCAGTGGTGTTCCAGGACTCGCTCTGTTAGTCTAACTCCTCTTTATTTTGTTGTTGTTAATCCTCACCCTGAGGATATATTTTTCCATTTATTTTTAGAGAGAGTGGAAAGGAGGGAGGGAGAGAGAAAGAGAAACATTGATATGAGAGAGACACATCAATTGATTGCCTCCCACACGACCCCAGCTGAGGCCGGGGATCGAACCTGCAAGCCAGGTACGTGCCCTTGACCAGAATCGAACCCTGACCCTTTGGTCCCCCAGCTGAAGCTCTAACCGCTGAGCCCACCCAGTCAAGGCTAGTCTGACTTCCCTTTGTCTTTTCCCTCTTCTTGTCTGTTGCTTGGTTCTTGGGTCATGGTTTTGACCCCGGAGAATGCTACTGATGCCATTGGTGACAATGAAGACTAAGATTACAGACTTAGGTAATTTAGTTAAAAGTTTTCTATAAAACTACGTGTTAAAGCAAACTTCAATTTAAAGGCCATTTAGTTTGGACTTATTATTGTGGTGACATAATTTATAATATTTTAAAACTATCCATCACTAAAATCATAGAATTTTATAAATCAGGCTTAACTATTTAAAATTCAAAACAAAACCCCAAAATAACCCCCCAAACTTGCCATATACATTAAGTATATCTGAGTATGTTCTTGCCATACTTCACTGGGTTTGTTTTTAGTCTTTTAACACTAAAGGGGAAAAAAAACTAAAGTTATTAAAATTTAGGTTAAGTAAATAGCCAAGTGAAGAATTTCACCTTTCTCCTATTCTTTGCAAAGCCAGTTGTTTTCATATCACCACATGCTCTGTAATTCCTTTCCTCAAGATAAATATTAAAAACATGTCAGAAAAGATTCTATTGATTCTTCTGTAAGAGCTGAAATAAAATATTTGGAAACTTCCTACAATCTCACCGTCTACTCAATTAGTGCCACATTGAACAGCTTACAAACCCTCCGTCACATAGCTAAATCATTCAATTAGACCAAGGCTTCATGAAATTCTGTTATTTTTGTCTCCCACACCCCCAGGGTTGGAGTGCATTCAGTGTATTCATGCTTTTCTGGCCTCTTCATTAGTATTTTGGCATTTCACATTCTGGTTTGGGCTACCTTTGAATGAGCATGGCCTTAGCCACGGAAGGTTCCAGGTAGGGCTGATTTGAACCTGTGCTAATGAACAGGCTGAACTGTCTGTTTAACACCTGCATCTCCTCACGGCTTTGTGGTTCTCTGCTTGTTCTTTTTTTTCCCCACTAGAGTTCTCATCATGGTTCCAAAGGAGCCACTTAATTTTCAGTTGTACTCGATTGCGCTGTGTGAAGAACTGTGTGCTGCAGTAACATTACTCTGTCAAGGGTCTGTTCTGTAAACGTATCTCAGCAGAATGCAGATTTGACTTTGGTCCTTCTAAGGGATTGTACTAACAATTTCATTTAGTATGCTGTGAACTCAAAAGTGCTTCTTCAGTTGAGTTCAGCATTACTTTTTCAGATGGAAAAAGAAGAGTACAAATTGTGCAGTCATTTGGGAGGGCCTGTTGGCAGTATTAATCAAACCTCTTGAAAATCCTCTGACCCGGCAATTTGACTGCTATAAATTTATCTCAGATAAATGAAAGGAAAAAAAGAAAAAGCATGCACTCAAGGGTGCTTGTTGCAGCAATGTATATAGGAGTACACAACTGACTACACCTAGGTAGTTAATTAAAAAGTGATGGTGTAACCAAACACCGTGATACTGGGCAACCTTGAAAAGTGAGATTCTTAAAGTATGTTTGACATGGGAAGACGATTTATGAGATGTGATCTGGTTTTTCATTTTTTTAAAGTATGTGTATGCCCATAATATATATATTTTAGTAAAATATATGTCAAAATATTATTTGAGGGTTGAAGGATTTTTACTTTCCACTTTATACCCATATTAACCATGACCACTTTGATTGTGGGTTATAGGGATATATATCAAACTAGTTTGGCAAAGAGAGGCTCATTTTTGCCCTTGTCAGCAATCCATGGGAAAGCCAGGGAGGAAGCCGGGCCTCTCTGGTCCTTGCTCAGGACCCCCCCCCCACCTCCTGTTTCTCTTGCCTCCACTTCACACAATAGTGGTGGAGCACCTGCTTCGTTCTCTCAAGAAAGATGATGGACTAGAGCTGCCAGGCTCCCATCACCACAGCCTCACCCACAGAAAGGGACTCTCTTCCTACAGCTCGAGTTTTACTAAGTCAGAGGGAAGAATTCTGATTTGCTTTGCTCAGGGCATGGTTTGCCTGTGTGAGCATGTGGCGTGAGACTATGATCGCCAGTCTCAACCAGAGCTGCTTAACTGGGAATTCCAAGAGAGAGTGCTCTGATACAGTTTTATTTCTTGCTCACATCACAGTCTTCTGTAGACGGCGGGTTCCATCTAGGGATTCCCTCACCTAGGGTTTCAGAGTCCACCAGTGGATTCTGTGCCATCTGTCTGACAGAGGAAGGCAGACAGAAACAGGAGTATGGTCCAGGCTTACACACCATTTTACCAATACACCATTGGTAAGAACTCAGTGGCTTCACCAAAATGTAGCAGAAGGTGGGAATGAAGTCCAGCTGTGCGTCCAGGAGAGGAAATGGGATAGGAACACACAGCATTGACTTTACTATATCCAGGGAAAAAGAAATTGGGTTATAGCTTGTCACCTATACCTTAAAAACTCTTATTTTATGCCACTGGGATTGCCAGAGATCTCACTGCTGTAAGAATGTGGTCGCTATTATCTAGCAATAAGCTAGCTGCTGTTAAGTTTTCTTTCAGTGATGCTGGGTAATTCTGGAAATGATGACTAATAGCTGGCTAGCAGACTCACTGTCTATTCCTCCATCCTTGGCAGACATTGCAGATTGATCGTGGCACTTTTCTTCAAATCTTCGATTTGGCTCCAAGTGCATCCATATACAATGTTTTGGATTTCTACTGTCAATCATAGGTGACACTTAAGATGAAACAGATTCGCCATTACTTTCTAGGCAATGTATCCATACTGAATACTAAGGCAAACTGCTCGCTGATTTTACCTAGACTCCCAGAATTGGCATTCATCTTGGATGGTTCCAAGCCCGGGATTCATTTGTCAGTGACCTTGTCTTTAAAAGCTAGTGATTCAGCCCTGGTTGATGTGGCCCAATGGTTAGAGCATCGGTCTGCACACCGAAGAGTCACAGGTTTGATTCCCAGTCGAGGGCAAGTACCTGGGTTGTAGGTGCGATCTCCAGCAACCAATCAACGTCTCTCTCTCTCACATCGATGTTTCTCTCTCTGTCTCTCTGTTTCTCTCTCTGTCTCTCTCTCTCACATCGATGTTTCTCTCTCTGTCTCTCTCTCTCTCTCTCTCTGTCTCTCTCTTCCCCCCCTCCCCTTTGTCCCCACCCCCCTTCCACTCTCTCTAAAAATAAATGGAAAAAATATCCTCTGGTGAGGATTAACAGCAACAAATAAGCTAATAATTCAGAGATTTGTGTAGTTAGGTCATGGGAAGAGTTCTGCCTTGGTCGGTTTAATAGCCAAAGGGTGACTTTATATTTTGCATTTAACAAAGACAGTTATATAGCTATTGTGAGACAGAAAAAAAGATGTTTTGAAATTTTGTATTTAAAATCTAAACTTTCTCCAAGCATCAAGTTTGGTATTAACCAATTGCCTTAAAATATAAGTTATGCTAAGCATATTTGAATTTTAGTACCAAGAAATTTTCTATGAGTTGCTACTCAGGTACAAGTACACGGATATGGTTTCTTTCTTAATGTAAGATGATTCTTGATTCACTTGTTTGATGTTTAATGCATTAGCAGTCTGTCTTTTCCTGTAAGATTTAAGTGAATGAAAATAAAGGATCAATTGCTATTATCCTCACAGACCTCTCTGCAGAGGGGGATAATGGCCCAGGGAGGTTAGAGACCATCCAAGTTTCCACAGCTAATGAGGGTAGGTGTCAGGATTTCATCAAGGGTTCTAACTGCAAGACTTTTTTTTTTCCTTTGCATCATGTTGTCTGTGTCTCTAGTGTCACAAGTACCAATAATCCCAAACAAACCCCATTAAAACACCATATGATTATTACATCCTTTGTTCAATTTATTCCTAGGTATTTATTCTTTTTGAAGCAATTATAAATGGGATTGTTTTTTTTAGTTCCCCTTTCTGATAGTTCATTATTAGTGTATAAAAATGCAACTGATTTCCGGATATTTATTTTGTATCCTGCTTCTTTATTGAATTCATTGATCAGTTCTAGTAGTTTTTATTTGTTTTATTTTGTTTGGTTTTTTTTTGTGTGTGTGTGTGTGGAATCTTTAGGGTTCTCTGTATACAGTATCATGTCATCTGCAAATGAGAGTTTTACTCACCATATGATTGTTTCAGGGAATTAAAAACAGGTGAGATCTAAAGGCAGCTCATTAGCTAATTAGCTAGATGGGCAGAACCCCTGCAAAGGCCGTCCTCTGTTTAGTGTGGGGAAAGTGGAGAGGGTAGGTACAAATGCGTATTATTGAGCCAGTCTCGCCCCTCATCAGTTATGCCTTTTGATGATTTGCTCCAGAGGCCTTTATTTTAACATACTTTTTAATTACGGACTTTGGGAGGTGGTGGAAGGTACAGCAGAAGGAGTACTGATTTGTGATCAGAGGACTTAATGTAATTGCTTTCTGGCTGTGATCTTGGACCAATTAACTTAATTGGGGGCAGGGGGCTCAGTCTCTTCTTTTCTAAGGCATCATGGGGTTATGGTAACATTTAAATAAATAGATTTGTTAAAAACAGCAGTAACAACAAACTGTAACCCTAAATTACTTTATAAATTATTGTTATTGGAGGAAAAAGTATTTTGCGCCCCAACAGTTATTTTGCTAGGTATCTTTCAGGTACTTTATGCAACAACAAATATGCAAAGTGAGCCCACCTCAGCTGCTCTGTGCTTATCTTTGGCATCTGCTTAAGAGACAATAGTATATTCCTAGAAGGTATGAAAAGATATGGGGCAATTAAACCCTCACTATGTGGGTTCATGATCTTGTTTTTGTTCTGTTGAAAAATGTTAGTACTGATTATCAAAATATAAGTATAATTTGTGTTTGACTAACATCATCTCCTCAAATACATTATTGAAACTTGGTAACTAAGTTTAGACTTAGCAATTTTTAGATATTAAACTTTTCAAATATAGAGTCTTTCAGTGAAGAAAAGGGGGGTGGGGTGGGATTATTGCTTCCTTTGAAAAGTAATGGTGGCCCTGGCTGGTGTGGCTCAGCCGGTGGGGTGTCATCCCGGGCACCGAAAGGTTGCTGCTGGGCGTGTGCCCAGGTTGCAGGCTCAGGTGCAGGAGGCAGCTGATGGACGTTTCACTCTCACATGGATGTTTCTCTCTCCCTCTCTCTCTAAAAATTAATAAACATACTTAAAAAAATAATGGTGGTTGTCCATTGAAATGTTTAAGCTATGTAGGAAGTTACACAGCTAAAATATGTGGAGTGACTGTTGTTGGACCTAGATTCTGTCTGATTGCAATTTTGTTATAGTTGAAGACATGAATAGATGAATAGAAACGGAGAGACACTGAATATATTGTTTTGCGTTAAGCATTAATGAATTGCCCTTGAGGAAAGATTCTTTTAAATATTCAGAAAACAATTTGAACTGATAACAAAATTGATTTAAAAGTGAGATCAGTTTCATGGTGAAGCTCAGTGAATCTTGTATTTACTAATAGTGAAATACACCTCAGAGATTTTGACAATTTTTTTGGACTAATAGAAAGGTGAACAAAACTGCAGAACCATATAACAAAATTTATTCAATAAATAATATTAAGGACACTGATGTTTATTTGGATTGAAGACATTTTGAAAAATTGTTACCTGGATAATTGAATCATTTAAAATTTTACATATAAAAACTTAGTCCTTATAGCTAACAATAAGCTATGTGGTTAAGAATTTTCCCTGGCAGGTTTGGCTCAGTGGTTTGAGCACTGACCCGAGGACCAAAGAGTCTCGGGTTTGATTCCAGTCAAGGAATCCATACCTCAATTGCAGTTCATCCTGGCCCTGGTCAGGGTCATGCAGGAGGCAACTGATAGATTTGTCCCTCTCACATTGATGTTTCTCTCTCTCCCTCTCCCCCCTCCCACTCTATCTGAAGATAAATGGAACAATATCCTTGGTAAGGATTAAAAAAAAAAAAAAGAGTTCATAACATTTAATCAACTAATGGACCAGGTACAATATAACTTTAGGGAGGTTATAATTTGTAGAGCTTGTCAAAATCTTAAGTAGGTCGTAATTATGAGCTATTTTATTTTTTAAACATTTTGTGTGCTTTTTGTCATATATTTCTTATAACTGTAAAAATTGTCTCTTAAAAGCACAAAAAGAACAAACATTTGCCCTGTCTTGGGAGGACCACTTTTGAGTTAAACTTTTAATCTTAAAACTCAAGAATTAAAAAAAACCTCAAGAATTAATTATCAATAGTAAGATCATTAGAGTTGAGCCCTAGTCAGGTAGCTCTCAGTTGGTTAGAATGTCATCCTGATACACCAAGGTTGTGGGTTCGATCCCTGGTCAGGGCTTATACAAGAAGAACCAATGAATGTATAATTAAGTGGAACAGGAAATCAACGTTTCTCTCTCGCTTTCTCTCACTCTCTTCCTCTCCCTCTTCCTCTTTCCCTTCCCCTCTCTCTAATCAATTTAAAAATGATCATTAGAAGGGGGTGGGAGGGGCGGGAAGAGGTAAACCAAAAAACAGATATGCATATATGCATAACCAATGGACACAGACAGCAGTGTGGTGAAGGAGGAGTGGCAGGAGCCAGGAGGAGGGTGTCATTGGGGGAAAAGGAGGGACATCTGTAATAAAAATAAATTAATTAATATTAATGTAAAAAAATGATCATTAGAGTTGAAATGCATAAGAAATGAATTATTAGCAATCTTTGGATCTCATGACATATTAAATCTTGGTTATTTTATATAAAGCTATTATATTGTAGTTTAAATAATTTTTATATGATATGACAATAATGATATGACAGTTTTTACAAATATTAATGTCTTTCCCCTGCTAATTTAATAATTATTTTTGGACTGTGGTTAATAGGGGAACCAAACTAATACTATGGATTTCATTTTTCTTATAGTGTGTAGCAGACGAGATAAAATTGAAGCATGTTAGGACATGAGATAGAGAAGCAGAAATTGCCAAAATTATAAAACTTTCCGGTCTCTCTTGAACTAAAGTTTCACTATTCATTGTGTCCAAACTCACTCCTATGAAAAGTACATTGGGTTTTGTACGGTCAGCCTTTTCTTTCCTTGGCGGTATGTCAGTCAGTATAGATGTAACCAGCTAAACAAAAACATGTTCAGTGTATCTATTGCTTTAGCAGAGAATTAAGTATTTTATTATTAATGTGTAACTGAGCTGAATTCTGTTTTCTTAGACCTACACACCTTCTTTGAACAAATGCTTCCTAACTAGTTTTAACATCTCGAAGTATGTTCTAGTCTTGTTTGAGTTATGCAGCAAAAGGAGGATCATGAGATCACAGGCCTCCCAAAAAGCTGTGTTACAGGAGAGGTACGTTCGTCTGAATCGCAATATTATTCATTCCTCAATAAGAGATTTGTTCATCATAGTAGTATTAGGAAGTATCCCCTGGAAAAAATTAAAATACTCAAGTTATTGCTTTGTGTCCATAATCATTTGGAAAACCCTCAGTATATGATGTTCCCTTTTATCCTTATGTTCAAGAAAACTTACCTGAGAGTATATTTTTATGTTCTCGTAAATGCAGAGAAATTTTAACTAATTGTTTAGTGATAAGGAAAGGTAGAAGGAAATTGTTAAGATTAATAAAAACTTGTAACATATAAAATGAAAATAAGGTAAATGAGAAATGGAAAGGAAGTAAAAGGAAAAAAAATGAAGAAAATTATAGTAAACCATTTAAGAGAAAATTTTATAACCTGAAGAAAATGTGGAGAGTCAAATGTCAAAGTAGAATGTGTAAAATAGAAAATATTGAAAGATGAGGCAACTGCTACGAATAAATGGGAGGTTTGGAAACCCGTATTTGACATGGATTAATAGAAAATTAAAGATGTAATATTTATATACATAATTTTTAAAGGAATGATGTCAAAGATTTTTGTTTTCTAAATTTTGGTAGTTCAACGGACTGTATTCCTGATCCTAAATACATTTGTGAACTTTTGAATCATAAACCCTCCGATAGCTGGAAACTATTATTCTAGATTTTGTGTGAGAGTCCCTTTTTTGTACATCTTATTTGGTTATGCATGTATATTAATTTCTTACAGACTATTACTCATGCAGCATGTTCATTTGCCCACAGCAGAAACTGGAGAAAACTTTGATCACAAGCTGGGACAGTTTCCCCAGGGCCCTACTCTAGCCTGATTCAGCTCCTGAGATCTCCAGACTCTTACTCTAGACCAGCAAGTTTCAACAGGGATCAATTTTGCCCTAAAGGGGAAATTTGGCAATACCTGCAGAGGTTTTTGACTGTCTTGACTGGGAGAGGGAGGGTGCTACTGGCATCTTTTGGGAGGAGGCCAGGGATGCTGCTAAACATCCTGCAATGCACAGGACAGCCCCACAGCCAAGAATTATCTGGCTCAAAATGTCAGTACTGCCAAAGCGAAGACACTTTTAGACAGAGCTCTAGGGAACTTACGAAAACACAAGCAGGGTTGTGTATTATACTTCTTACTGGTGAGCATGAAAAGCTTATAAGGAGGAGGGCATAACTGGGAAGAAGAGTTTGCAGAGAATATAATGGAGCAAAACTGATAGCCAAAAATATCCTGCATTTGTGCAGCTGCTTGTCCGTGGGGCGCACTCCGAGCACTTCGACATGGATAGCTTTAAAGAAGAGGTGGAGCACCAACCAGCAAGTTTTTGGTGGAGTGTAACAGTGCCTAGATTTTTTGTTTGCCTTTTGTTTGTTTTTTAAATGCTCACCTGAGGATATTTTTCCATTTATTTTCAGATAGAGTGGGAGGGAAGGAGAGAAGGAGAGAGAGAGGGGGGGGGGAGGGAGGGAGAGAGAGAGAGAGAGAGAGAGAGAGAGAGAGAGAGAGAGAGAGAGAGAGAAACATCGATGTGAGAGAGAGACATCAATTGTTTGGCTCCCACATGACCCTGACCAGGGCCAGGAACTGAATCACAACTGAGGTACATGCCCTTGACCAGAATCGAACCTGCAACTCTTTGGTCTGCGGGCCAATGCTCTAACTGCTGAGCCAAACTGGCTAGGGCGAGTGCCAAGTTTTTAAAATACCATTTGAATGAAGAGAAATTAAATTGAGAAGATCAAAAGTTATAGAATAGAATAAGAGGGAAGTAGCCACAAGAAAGCTTGAAAATTTAAAACTTTACTTGGTCATTTTGAATTATATAGTTGATGTACCTACAACTCTGGTTACTAATACACGTAAAGGTCTAGACACAGATACTGGGGCAGATATGGAAAAAGTTATGATATGATAAACTCTTCAATCCTAAATTTTTAGATTTTATTGATGCACATGAGGGAGGGTTAGCTTTTTTTTTTGGTGTGAATTAGCTGTGGGACCCAGAACTTTTGTAAATATATTTAACTTGCTTTTAGCTCTGAGAGCTATAAAGAGATGTTGAGAGGTGTCCTTATAAAGAACTGTTAAGAGTGGATAATAATTAAGCATTGTCTGTGTTATGGAAATGATGGTTATATTTTGACTTAGCTTATCTTTATGAATAAAAATATAAGTGGACATGGGTAGTATGTAACTTTTTGTTGCCAATTATGAACACTGAAACTTTTTAAATCTTAAAAATTGCTTTCCTCTGCAATAGTGTTCTGATAAGTATTTTAAGTTCTCCAGGTATCTCTCTAGAGCCTGTACTAATTAATGTACCTGAAGCATACAACTGAACTACTAAAGAAACTAATCATTGTTTTAATGTTGTTAAGGTCTCAATGAGTTCCATTCAGAAACATCAGAAAGGGCTTTTCCTCCTGGCCCCCTAAACTATAGTGGAGCTAGGAACTTGATTCTTTTGTCTACCTGTTGGGTAGAAGAGATTAATGTGGAGTAGTCTGGTGGAGGTTCTCAGCTGTGCTGGGCTTTCAGAAAAAGAAGAGATGGGGAGGGGGCCTGGGGTCTCAGGGGTTGACTTACTGATTTACCTGTCTGCTGCTACCACCTGTAATATCTGAATTTCTGGCATTTTTAATTTTTTCTTCTGCATTCACTCATCAGTAAATGTAGTCTCATAAACTTCTCTAAAGTTTCTAAAACATTTTCAGTTTTTTGTTTTATTTTTTCCTAGAAATTAAGGATCTATATGAAGGAGAAGCTTATATATTCTTTCCATTTTACTTAATTCTTTTCTCTCTTTTACTGTGTGTGTGTGTGTGTGTGTGTGTGTGTGTGTATATACATATATATATATATATTCTCTCTCTTAATTCTCTCTTAATTCTCTCTCTCTCTCTCTCTATATATATATATATATTAGAGAATTAAGAACTAAAGTTGTGTTCCTGGGTATTTCAGAATGAAAATAGACTTGAGTCTTTTTTGGACATTTCCTTCTAGGAAGTTCTGAAGAATAAAAACAGTAAAACTCTGGGTAGGGCCAAGCAGATAGAGTAATGCTGGAGGCATTACCAAGGATTCTTGCCTAGCGAAGGAGCAGGAGTAGGAGGTAGATAAGATCCAGCCTTGTCTGGCCTTGGGAGACATCCTAGAGATGAGGCTATAGATACAGCACAGGAGAAAAATCTTGAATTTCTGCTGCAGGATTTGCCATTTAGGGATAGTATTCATTTTTAGGAAACATAAGTTTCACATATGTGAGTAGGTAGCTTGATTGGAACAGGAAACTGCTGCATTGCTCCTGCTGCTCATCCTAACTAGGGAGCACTGCTTTTCCTTACGGCTCAAGAGCACTCCAGAGGAGGTGTTGGCTATCCAGAGTGAGCTGAAGATGAGGTGGCTGTTCTTTTCTGGGGGCAATAGGGAGGGATGGGCTATGGTTAGAGTATGAGGAACTTAGGTTAGACATTTCGAAAGACATGCAGGGTTGATCAGTGTCTGGATATGGTAAACTTACGACATGGCAGATTCTTTTCCAGAGACTCCTAAAGTACTGTTTTGAGATTATTTAAATGCAAATCCTTTTATTTTCAGTCCAGGGATCTATGAAACAAAAAATTAAGGCCACCGCGGAAACAGGACGTGAGTTAATTTACCTGACTAGACATAGGTAGTTGGTCATCGTGTGGCAGTCGCAGGAAATCAGAAACCCAAGCTACACATATCTTCTCAAATCTCCCTGGCGACGAAGTCAGCAAAGGCCACCCTTCCAGCACGTACTGCCAGCTTGGAGAACTGGCTTGAGATTCTTTGTGGATTGCCCAGAACACCACGATCTTCTGTTTCAGCAGTCTGTTACAAATGTCATCTTCTACCTCTCTAATACTGTCTACTTTTTTAATGTATCCTTTTATTCATCAGATTCATTGGGGTGACACTGGTCAACAAAAGTATCCAGGTTTCAGAACACAATTCTACAGTATATCATCTGCACACTATATTGTACATTCACCACCCCAAGTCAAGTCTCCGTCCATCACCGTTTGTCCCCCTATACCCTCCTCCACCTCCCCCATTCCCTCTTCCCCCCAGCAATCACCACACTGTTGTCTGTGTCCATGAGTTTTTCTCTCTCTTTTTTTTCTTTCTTGCTCAATCCCTCCACCACCCCCACCCAGTCCCACCCCCATACCCAGTTCTGCTCACATAAATTGTCATCTGGTCCTTAAAGTACAGGGTACTTTTGAGAACCCCATTTTAATTGTTAAGAAAACTATCAGAAGAGGATAAAATATAACAGTAATATAGTATTGTGACTGGTGGACAGATGTGATTATTTCTTCTTCATGAATGAAGACACTGTGTTCAAGAAATCCAGTGACTTGTCTAAAGTTTACATTATTAATGCCTGAACCAGCTGTGCACAGATCCTAAAAGGCAAAAAGTAAACTTTCAATTTTTGTCCTAATAATTTTCTACCACCCTGGAGTTAACCGAGGATGCAGTATTTGGCACATGGACTGCTTACTCGCTCCCTATCCCCAGTCGCAAGCAGTGGTGGGCCATGGCCCTGTGTTCAGTCCTGCGGGCAGGTGCTTGGCACTTGTGCTGGCTTCTGGAAGCTCTGTGAGGTGTGATGCTGCATTCGGGAAGCACTATGGTCAGTCTCTCCTCTGCCCACATTAGTCAGAAGAATCATGGTAGTTTATAGTGTTCATTTTGAAAAGTTGCTATTGCCTGCGTCTCAAACTGACCCATGTTTAGACCACTTTGAAGGCATAGTTTGCCACGATGCCTAAATGTTGATACAACTCTGAGGACATCTTTTTATGTGTTTCACACAATAGATGTGCCTTCGTCTCCCTAACTCCACTCCCCCACCCAGTTTGTGCTCCATGTAGCCACCATAGTAATTCTTCAAAATATAAGTTGGGTTACGTCATTTCCCTGATCAAAACCCTTAAACAAAACAACTTTCCATTGCGTTTTAATGAAATACCAAGTCCTTCCTGTGAGCTGTAATGCATTAAGTTATCTGGTTTGATCAGTTGTCTTTATGCTACTTTCTCCCTTGCTCTTCTCTGGAAACATTGGCTTTCTTGCTGTTTCTTGAAACTTTCAGGTATGTTCTCACCTTAGGACCTTTGTGTTTGGTGTTTGCTCAGCATGGAACATTCCTTCCAAAGAAGACTGAGTGACTGGCTTCTTCAGTGCATTTAGGTCTCTTTAAATAGCATTTCACTGGGGAGGCCTTTTCTGATCACTCTATCTGAAATAGTACCCACTATTACTTCCTATCCCCTTTATTTCTTATCACAGTACTGTCCCTGCCTGGTAGTGTGTATCTAGTTGTTTGTGTCCTCCATTAGAAAGTAAGATCTGTGAAGGCAGACAATATCTGTTTTGTTCACTACTGTATCTCCAGCTGATAGAATAGAATAAGCATTCAGAAGATATTTGTTAATGAATGAATTAACTGAATTAGTTAACAGAGTATGCCAAGTCTTTTTCTATAGGTAGCCAAAGGGTGGATCTAATTATAATTATGTATCTATCCCTATTAGTGTATACTGTATATGTACAGTATAATATACAGCCATATACTTTTTAGATAGATAGATAGATAGATAGATAGATAATGGAAAGAAAGAAAAAGGAAGGAAGAAAGGAAAGACGTTCATTGCAACCAATGTAGCACAGAGCCCAGTAATCTGTAAGAGGTGGATATAGTGTCTCAGGCTCTGTGCTAGTACTTTGATATCCTTCCCTTATAATGTATCAGGCTCTGCTAGATACTTTGCTTGCCTTACCCACTTTAATAAAACAGCTGTCACATAGGTGCTCTTATTTTCCTCATCATAGTAATACAGAAAAGGAGGTTAAGAGGGACAACTTTACTCAAGATCAGACTGTTATTAAGTAACAGATTGTAATTAAACTGGGTCTGATCTGGCTTCAAAGCCTTAACTCAGTGACTTGACTTTGCTGTATGTATACTGCATCTTCTAATTTTGAATCTGACATAATTCTATAGGGGGACAAATACCATAAGGAGATTTGGGGGGCTATATATTTCTACAAAGAACTACAAAGAAATTATAAAATATACATATTTTTTCTTTGAAATGAAGGAAGTTACCTAAATAGTTTAGAAGTTAGATTACATTCAAGTTCTCATTGTAGTAATATAAAAATACAAATAAGGTTTTTATTCAGCTATATTGACTAGGGTAAGTGAAAAAATTTAAAAGCTCACATTTTATACTTTTCTATTTAAGTAAGAATTTATTTGAAGAAGGATACTGTTGTTAAGTTCTGCAAATGCTATTTATCATATTGGGCACATTTACAAACTGTTCCCTTTTATCTCTGTAAACTCACAGGTAGGTATTCATTCTTCTGTTTCCTACTCCATTCATCCTTGTTATCTACAGTTAACAGTTGAGGGTCATCACTTCTTACTGTTGCTGTCCCACCTTTGCTCTCATTCACGTAGCTCTCAGAACCTCCCCATTAGGCTTCTCTCCCACCTAACACACTAGCCATTTCATTGTACGTGTCCAGTCCTGCCTAGACTTGCCACACATCATAGTGGAAGAAGAAGTAGGTGATCACAGATTTGAGAGCTATTCAAGTTTGTTGCTATTTTCTTATTTTAGTGAACAGTTATTTACAACTCCTAAAAGTTAAAGTTGCCTTCCCACTTATATCTATTTATTATATTCTCTTATTTTGATGATGATATCATGCCTCAGATAGAATTTCTAATATATTTTCAATGTTTAAAACTTCCAAAAAAGAGAGACTTATATTTTCTGGAAAGATGGAGTAATGGCGTGTATGTTTATCTTCCTTCCTGAAACGACTGAGAAACTGGATGAAGTTTATCAAATAACTTTTGAATGTACTGGACATCAGGCAGTAAAGGACAGTGATCCCTGAGAGATGGAAAACAAACAAGGTTAGTTCTAGGATTGTCCCAGCTTACTGCCATGAGAGAGTTTCTAGGCTATAGCAAAGGGTGGAGGACCTCATCTGGATCCTAGTGATGTCCTGAGTTGTGGAGATGGAGCTGGTTCTTTGAGAAGACCGATGAAGTTGAAAGGCCTTTATCTAGACCAGGGGTAGGGAACGTCAGGCCCACAGACTACATAAGACCCGAGAAATCAATGCCAGCTAACATTGTATGTCTCACCAAAGGAGAAACAGTTCCAGCCATCATATTAGGGGTGAGTTAATTAAATGTTTGACCAAATATAGCAGGCTAATTTTTAAGTTGGTAATGTTGTATGGCCCTTGAATAGTGTTTTAATATCCAAATGGCCCTTGGCAGAAAAAATGTTCCCCACTCCTGATCTAGACCAATCAGAAAAAAAGAAAGAGGATATAAATTATCAATATCCGGCAATTATGAGAGGTGACATTACTACTGATTCTACCGAAGGACAATAAGGCAATGCTGCTAACAGCGTGATGCCAATAAATTCACAGCTTGTATGAAAAGGACAAATTTGTTGAAAGGCAAAAACTACCAAGGTTCATTAAAAAATATGTAAATAACCTGAGTAGCCCTATATGTATTAAATAAATTGAATTTATTGTTTTTTAAAAAAAACAGCCTAACATAGTAAACTTCAGGTTCGGATGACTTCATTGGTGAGTTCTACCAAACATTTAAAAAAGAGTTAATACCAATTCTATACAAACTCTTCCAGAAAATTGAAAATGAGAGAATACCTCTCAACATATTCTATGAGGCCAGCATTACACTGATCCCCAAACCAGATGAAGATATTGTTAAGAAAAGAAAAATAATAGACCAATATCCTTCATGAACATAGATATAAAAATTCTTACAAAATTTTAGCAAATCAAATCCAGCAACAGATAAAACATCATGACCAAGGGGCTTTATCCCAAGAATGCAAGGTTGGTTTAAGATTTGAAAATTAATTAATGTAATTCACCATAATAGACATTATAAAAGAAGAACTATATGATCATCTCAATAGATACAGAAAACATATTTGACAAAATTCTATATCCATTGATGGTAAAAACTCTCAGGAAACTAGGACTAGAAGGGCTCTTCCCCAACCTGACATAAAACAAACACCTACGAAAAACTTACAGCTCACATCACACTTACCAGTGAAAGACTGAATGGTTTCCCCTGAAGATCAGAAGACAGGGATGTCCTCTCTCACCACTTCTATTCAAATTACACTGGAGATTCTAGCCAGTGCCATAAATCAAAAATAAAAAAATAATATATCAAGATTGTAAGCAGCCCGGCCAGAATGGCTCAGTGGTTAAGCATCGACCCATGCACCAAGAGGTCGCCGGTTCGATTCCTGGTCAGGGTACAAGCCCAAGTTGTGGGCCAAATCCCCAGTGGGGAGCATGCAGGAGGCAGCCAATCGATGTTCTCTCTCATTGATATTTCTCTCTCTCCCTCTCCCTCTTTCTCTAAATTCAATAAAGAAAAAAAATTATTAAAAAATAAGATTGTAAGCAAAACTGACTTTATCACAAATGACATGATTGTCTATGAAAAAAATACAATGGGATCTACCAAAAAGAACTCATAAGTGAGTTTAGCAAAGTTGAAGGATATGAAATATATAAAAATAAGTTGTATTTCTGAATATAGGTAGTGAACAATTAGAAATTTAAATGGAAATAGCACTATTCATGATATCATCAAAAATGTGAAATACTTTGAGAATGTATCTGGCAAAAATATGTGTAAGACCGAAATACAAAAAATAGCCTTTTTGACGTATAATTGACAGACAAAAAACTCCACGTATACTATTTGGTAAGTTTTGACAAATATATGCACCCATAAAACTATCAGCAAAATCTACTAAAAACTACGAAACAATGCTGAGAGAACTTAGAGCAGATCTGAATAAATGGAGAGACAGATCATGTACGTGGATGGTAAGGCCCTGTTAAGATGCCAGTTCACCCTACATTGATATATAGATTCAGCATAATCCCAGTCAAAATCCCAGCAGACATATTTTGTTAAAGTTGATAAATGTGAAACTCGTATGAAAATACAAAGAATCTAAAAGAGTCAAACCAACTTTGAAAAGCAACAGTCGGAAGGCTAACTACCTGATTTCAAGAATTATTATAAATGTACATTAATCAAAATAGAATGGTATTGGGGTAAAGATAGACAAATAGATAAATTTAAAATAAAAGAGTCCTAAAATGGACCCGAAGATATGTGGTCAATTTTTGCCAAAGGTGCAAAGGCAACTCAGTGGGGAAAGAATTGTTTTTTTCAACAAGTGATGCTGGAACAATTTGATACCCAAATGCAAAAAAAAAAAAAAAAAAAAAATTAAATTAAATAAAAAATAAGGACCATATATTCATCCCTCATACCATTTATAAAACTAACAATATATCATAGACCTAACTTTACAACCATAAAATTATAAAACTTCTAGAAGAAGCATAGGAGAGATATCTTTGTGACCTTGACTTAACCAAAGATTTCTTAGATGACACCAAAAGCATAATGCATAAAAGAAAAACTTGATGAATAAGACTTTATTATTAAAAACCTGTTCTCGGAAAGACACTGTTGAGAGAACGAAAAGGGAAGCCACAGACTTGGAGAAAATATTTACAAATCATATATCTGATAGAAGACTTGATCCAGAATAACTAAGTAATAAGAAACAATCCAGTAAAAATGGGAAAAGAATATATACCAATGACAAATAAACTAATGAAAAAGAGTCTGATGTGATTAGTCATCAGGGAAATGCAAAGAAAAACCACCAGGAGATGCCATGTCACACCTGTTAGAATGGCAACAGCAAAACAACAGCAGAACTGGATGGCTCGTACATTGCTGGGGAGAGTGTAACATGATACAACCATTTTGGAAATAGCTTGGCAGTTTCTTAAATATTTACTTTCAAATAACTTAAACATTCCACTCCTAGGCTATTACCCAAGGGAAAATTAAGGCATATGTTCATACAAATACTTGTACATACATGTTCATAACAGCTTTACATGTAATAACCAAAAACTGGAGTCTCCCTAAATGTCCGTCAGTAGGTGAATGGATAAAAAATTTGGTATGTGCATGTAACGAGTACACCTCATTGATAAAAAGGAATGAACTATTGATACATGGAATAACGAGTCTCAAAATAATTATGCTGAGTAAAAGAAGCCAGACTTGTCCCTTGCCCCTCCCAAAAAATATGATTCTATATATAGAAAATTTAGAAAATAGAAACTAATGTAAAGTGGTGACAGCAAATTGGTGATTGATAAGGGACACAGGGAAGGAAAATGGGGAGGGCTAGGAAGGAGAAATTATAAAAAGGCTTAAGGAGCCCTGACCGGTTTGGCTCAGCGGTTGGAGTGTCAGCCCGCAGATGGAAGAGTCACAGGTTCAATTCTGGTCAAGGGCACACACGTACCTCGGTTGCAGTTCAGTCCCCTGCCCATCTGATAGGGGTCGTGAGGGAGGCAACCAGTGGATGTGTCTCTCTCACATTGATGTTTCTCTTTCCCTCTCCCTCTCTCTCTCTCCCTCCTTCCCATTCTATCTGAAGAAAAATGGAAAAATATCCTTGGGTGAGGATTAAAAAAATAAATAAATAAATTTTTAAAAAGGCTTAAGGAAACCTTTGAAGGTGATAGATATGTTCATTATCTAGATTTGCTGATAGTTTATGGGTGCATATGTTTGTCAAAACTTACCAAATAGTATACTTTAAATATGTGCAGTTTTTTGGTATGTCAATTATGCATCAATAAAGCTATTTTTAAAAGTACCAAAAAGAGACCATATGTGTCTCCCCAAGTTCAACTAAGACTTTGAATTCAAAGGATTTCAAATACAGTATGACAGAAATATTTTGCATTTTGATTCTCACAATTTTCAAGAATATTTTTTCTGCATATTTATGTCTATATTTTGTTTTGTTTAACCATTTGAAATTCTTTAAATGGAAAGCCTTTATTTGATGAGGAAGTAAAGCAGTAGAAACTCGTATAAACTGATGAGAATATAAATTGGTGCAATCACTATGTGAAAACATTTTGTAAAGTTAAATATGTGCATACCCTACAACCTAGCAATTCTCCTTTTAGGCATATACCAAGAATGGCAGCTCTCAAACTGGTCTCAGGACTTTTTTGTCCTCTTAAATTATTGAGGAATTCAAAGAGTTTTTGTTTGAGTTATGTCTTTAGATCATTGCTGTATTAGAAATAAAAGCTGAAACAGTTTTAAAATATTTTTCATTTAAGAATAACAATAATAAACCATTGACATGTTAACACAAATAATACTTTTAGGGAAATTAATTATTCTCCAAAACAAAAAATATAGTGGGAAGAGTGGTGTGGTTGGATATCTGTATACATCTCTTTAATATCCTCTTCAATGGAAGAGGGTTGCTTATATCTGTTTCTGTATCCAATCTGTTGGGATATGTTGTTTTACTTGAAATATCTGAGGGAAATCTGGCCTCACATAGATATTCAATTAGAAAAGGGAGAACCATTTTAATAGCCTTTTCAGGACATCCTGGATATTCTTTGATACTACACCATAACTCTCTAAATGGTAGTTTTTACATTTAAATGGCAGTGCTGAATCTGAAACCATGTCAGTGAACTTTCATACTGTTACATTAAAACCCATTGGTCTATCTGTACTTTGAATGGACTGAATGCATTATTTTGTAACATTCTACACTAGTCACTGGGAAAATATTGAATCACTGAGTTATTCACATCTTTCAAAATGCTGACACATTTTGTTATATAATATCAATAAATGATGCTACTTAATGTCACCAATGATCTTATCAGAAAAGTCTTGAAGAACTGGGAAACTGTTAAGCTCACTATGGCAGACACAAGTTTTCTAAAATTCTAAGTTTTACTTGAAAGATTTAATTTTATCATTGGTGCTCAGCCAGTGTAGCTCAGTGGTTGAGCATTGATCCATGCACCAAGAGGTCACCGGTTTGATTCCCACTCAGGGCACATGTCTAGGTTGTGGGCCCAATCCCCAGTGGGGGCATGCAGGAGGTGGCCAGTCGATGTTCTCTCTCATCGATATTTCTCTCTCTCTTTCTCCCTCTCCCTTCCTCTCTCTCTAAAATCAATAAAGAAAAAATATTAAAAATAAATAATAAATAAATTTTATCATCAGCAACCAGTATTGTCATTCTCTATTTTTTTTTTAAGTGATAGGCTCACTTTATTTTTGAGACAATACTGCTGAGTGTCAAATCTGAATCACTGTTGGTTTGAAGTCTGTCTATCATTCTTTCAAGTTAAAACAGTGATCTATGAAAAAAGCGGTTAGTGCAGCTCACAGTTCAGCTTTTCCTTGAGATAGCGTTGATCTTTGTATGCATCGAAGTGCTCTATGCATCCTTCCCATTTAGTGACAGAATAGGTTGGACAAATATTTTCTATAAAGTGTCAGAGGGTAAATACTCAAGCTTAGGCAGCATTTTCCTAGTTTTACATTCTATTCTTGGGGATTAGCTTGCTAAGACTTTCTATAGTATTCAACACTGGTGATTCCTAATTGCTACTTGAAATTTCTGAATCTCCTTTCCTTCCTTCCTTTCTTTCTTTCTTTTTTTTTTAAATGCTTTATTTATTTATTTTTAATCTTTCAATTATAGTTTACATTCAGTATTATTTTGTATTAGTTTCAGGTGCACAGCATAATGGTTAGACAATCATGTAGTTTACAAAGTGGTTCCCCCAGCATTTCAAGTACCCACCTGCCACCATATATAGTTATTACAGTTTTATTGACTATATTTCTTATGCTGTACTTTACATTCCTGGGACTATTTTGTGACTACCAATCTGTAGTTTTTAATCCCTTCACCTTTTCCACCCATCCCCCCAATCTCCCTTCCCACAGCCAACCATCAGTCTGTTTCCTGCATCTATGAGTCTGTTTCAGTTTTGTTTGTTTGTTTATTTTGCTTTTTTGAGTTCACATATAAATGAAATCATATGCTATTTGTCTTTCCCTGTTTGACTTACTCCATTCCACATAATATCCTCCAGGTCCATTCATGCTGTTGCAAATACTAACATTTCATTCTTTTTTATGGCCGAGTAATATTCCATTGTATATATGTACCACTGCTTTTTTACCCACTTGTCTGTTGATTGACACTTAGGTTGCTTCCATATCTTGGCTGTTGTAAATAACACTGCAATGAACGTAGGGGTGTATATATTCTTTTAAATTAGTGTTTTGGGTTTCTTTGGATATATACCCAGAAGTGTAATCCCTGGGTCATAGGGCATTTCCATTTAAAAATTTTTGAGGAACCTCCATGTTGTTTCCCATAGTGGCCGCACCAATCTGCATTCCCACCAACAATGCACGAACAAGACTTCCCTTTTCCGCACATCCTCACCAACACTTGTTATTTGTTGGTTTATTGATGATAACCATTCTGACAGGTGTGAGGTGGTATCTCATTGTGGTCCTAATGTGCATGTCCCTGATGATGAGTGATATTGAGCATCTTTTCATGTCTATTGGCCACCTATATGCCCCCTTTGAAGAAGTGTCTATTTAGGTCCCTGCCCATTTTTAAATTGGATTGTTTGTGTTGAATTGTATGAGTTCTTTATAAATTTTGGATATTAACCCCTTATGAAATGTTTCATTAGTGAATATCTTCTCCCATTCAGTAGGTCGTCATTTTGTTTTGTTGATAGTTTCCTTTGCTGTGCAAAAACTTTTTAGTTTGATGTAGTCCCATTTCTTAATTGGCTGCTATAATTTCACTTTCCTGGGCTTCTCTTTACTATTCTGATTATTCTTTCACTTACTTTTTTCCATTCATCTATGAAACATTGGTCTTTCTAAGCTTTCATTCTTATTTCTTTTCTTATGTATGATATATAATTTGTATTGTTCTTTGTATGACCTTTGGGTTACCTCTTCTGCCTTCATGATTTCAGGTCTCATTTCACTGCAGATGACTCCCAAATTTGTATCTAGGCAAAATGCTTCTTCTGAACTTTAGAGCATACCTCTAGTCTGCCAGAAATCTCAACGTAGATCTCCAACAGCTATTTCAAACATATCATGTGCAAAATTGTTCATATCTCCTTTGAAAACAACTTTCTTTCCATTTCAGTGAAAAGCATTTACTGGACCCCAAACCAGAAATCTGGACGTATTCAGGATTCCTTTACCTTTCATCTCTTAATATCCATTTACACACCTGCAAATCCTGTCAGTTGTACCTGTAAATATCTTTCTGTCCCATCCATTATCTCCCCCGTCTCCACTGACTTCTGTTTAGTCTAGGCTCACCTCATCGCTGACTCTCAACTAGGCTTTCTACGTGCCATTTTTATGTCTTCTAGTATCTCCAGGCAAAGATGACTATACCTTATTCTGTGCCTCTGCTTACCTTGCAGAGAGTATTTACTCATTGCTGAATAATGTGGTTGACTCTGAAGGTGAAATTTTATTGGTACTTTTCCAGGGGTCCCCTTAGTCCATAGGGTGAAGCCCAAACTTTCATGTGTGAGAGTCCTCCCTGGCCATTCCCTAGCTCTTAAGTTCTCTTTACTGCCTAGCCCTGAGACCACCACCATTGTCCAAGGAAACACCACCTCTTATGGCTCCACACTTTGCATATTTTCTAAAAATGTACTTCTCATGCCTCTCGCACGTCATAGCTGACTTTAGGGTCCTTCCCATGGCATATTTCCCAATGTCCCATTGTATTCTCATTATGCAGTTTATGTATTTACAGACATTTAATTTGGGCACCTGCTTTTTTTGTCAGACCATTTGCAATTCTTATAATAGCCCTGGAAAGTAATAATTATTACCCCCATTTAAAAGATGAGGGCCTGAGTCAAAGGGATATTAATTTGCCTAGAGTCACATCTAGGCAGGGGCCGAGCTGGGCTCTGAACCGGGGCTCTTTCTGTTCTATTGTGTTGCCCCCTCTTTACTCAGTCTCTTGTCGGGATTTCTCTGTTATCTGAACATGCTTTTGTCTGCTCTGACCAGCAATACATTTCTATATTCCTAGAGCCCAGCTCAGTAAATAAACAAATAGAAGAATTTATGACTGGTACAGAATTTCAAATATAAATTAGTCCCATGAGATTGTCTCAGAAAACAGTGTTATAGCATAGTAATTTTTCTTTTTCGAAGAACTGCTTATATTTTGGGCTAAAGTATAGCTTCTGTACATTTTGCTCAACAGATGTTTATTGTGCACTGTGCTCTGTGACATGCTGCACAGGGAACAGACATTGGTATGACTGTGGGTCTTCAAGGAGCTTTGGTATGGTAGGAACTTATGACAGGTACACATCTAATTTGAAAACCCAATAAGAACAAAATACCTCGAGTTTTAAAACAGAGGGAGGTCACATGGGGCTGCATTTAAAAGGGATCAGGAGCCCTGGCTGGTTTGGCTCAGTGGTTAGAGTGTCGACCCATGGACCGAAGGGTCAAAGGTTCGATTCCCAGTCAAGGGAGTACCTGGGTTGCAGGTTCAATCCCTGACCCTGGTCAGGGTCATGCAGGAAAGATTTCTTGAAGGATGGATAGAATTCCAATAAAGGAAAATACTGATGGAAGGTGTTAAGGGGATAGGGATGATGAGTGGGATTTAAAATAAAGTCAGAAATAAGCCTGGTTTGGTCCACTTGTAACTCAGAACAATTATTGATACCTTTTAATCTAGAAATTAAGAGCTATTTCAGTGATGGAGTATCAACTTTTCAAAACCTTATTTATTATAAAATAGAGAAATACATCAAACAAATATATAGCTTAATGATTACTGAGTGTGGATTTTGAGTAAAGAAAAGCATGGATTTTTCTCTGTGTTGGTTGCATGGCATTTCCTAGGAACTGAGTATCACATTGGTTCTCTGCATGGTGGGTGTGGCCTAGGCCTGCAAAAGAAGTCTAAGGTGTTTCGCACTGCCCCAGTGTGGCTTTTTTTTTTTTTTTAATCCTCACCCAAGGATATTTTTCCATTGATTTTCAGATAGAGTGGGAGGGAAGGAGGGAGAGAGAGAAACATCATATGAGAGAGACATACTGCAGGGCCTTAGAGCTGGGGATTGAACTAAAACCAAGGTATGTGCCCTTGACTGGAATCGAACCAGTCTGTGGGCCAATGCTCTAACCACTGAGCCAAACCAGCCAGGGCCGCAGTGTGGCTTAGATTCCATTTGTTAGCACATGCTCTTTGATTGCATCTGCTAACTTTTTGACAACAGCCCCTCCGTTTTCGGAATGCTGGGCCACCCTTCCTGGCCACTGCATAATCATACTGATAATATGTAGGTTTGGATAGTGAATGTATTATAACGTTTTACTCCTTCAGAAACTCAAGTCAAATTATAGTAATTTAATGTATGCATGATGTTCTGTGGAAGCTTAGATGAGCATAGGAGCGTTCTTTCCTTTTACTATTTGCTCTCATTCTGACACTTATGTGACAAATGTATTTATTATCATCCATCAAAATTAAAATCCGCGTGGAGTATGCTTTTCGCTATTGTGTTTCAAAAAATGCATTTATGTTATTGACTTGGAATGGTGCATAGAGTAAGTGTCCACCTGTTTGAGACAATCTTGCTTTGAGGGATCACAAAGATTAATATGAGGCTTAGCTTTCCTAGAGTTTGTCATTTTAAAAAGTGACATTGGTGACAGAAAACATAAAATTCAGAAGAGGGTACTAAAGAGAATTCAATAGAAAATAAATAAGCTCAATAGAACACAAACACATTGGGTAACAAATATGTGTATGTATTCATAAATATGTGTGAAAATAATACAGTTTAATTTTAAAAAGTTTTATGAACTATTTTCAAAGAAATTTTGAACTCATTTTAGTGAACAGGTTTAAATGTTTCACATGTGAAATGAATTTTTGTATGTAATGATGAACATCATTGATTGCTATCTTGTTTTCATAGATTTGATCCAGGCTACCAATGAGACCAATGTTAATATTCCTCAGATGGCCGACACGCTCTTTGAAAGGGCAACGAACAGTAGCTGGGTGGTTGTATTTAAAGCTTTAGTCACTACACATCATCTCATGGTGCATGGAAACGAGGTAACCTAAGTAAGCTTTTCTATGTTTGGTGGGGGAGTGTGATGATGACTGAAGGCCCTTTGAGTTTTCACTAATTAGGAGGAAAAGAAGAGGAAATCTAGGGTTCAAATTCTTCTAGGGTACAATTTTAATCTTCTATTTAGCTATTTTTCAAAAAAGCCAAGGTGGTTAGACATTTTATTAGAGATACATGAGTATTAAGTATTACTGGTACCTAAATATATATACCATGTAAATGTATTAGTGAGCAAAAATGTCAGGAAAAAGGAACAATAAAATTATTTTTCCTAGAGGAAATATTTCTTTGTGCCTTTAAGTGAACATTGCTTTTATAAAAATGTTTAATTTTGGAAAATATTCATAAAATAAAGATTTTTCACTTTGTATATAGGATGCCCACTGAATCTTATTAAATTGCAGTGTTTCTGTTATATACAGAAATGAGAGATCATACAGTTTAATTCTAACTCAGTATTATTCAGTGTTCCCCCCCCCCCCCCCCCCGATAGGAGAATAGGAAAATTTATAACCGAGTAAAAGAAAAGAGTGACAATTGGTAAAAATAAAAATTTCCTTTAGTAGCAGAAATTATTTAAAGGTATGATTTGAGAATATTGGTGTTTAATTCTAATTTTTGTCTTTCAGAGATTTATTCAGTATTTGGCCTCTAGAAATACACTGTTCAATCTGAGCAATTTTTTGGACAAAAGTGGATCCCATGGTGAGAATATTTATGTTTTATAATTTTTTTTTGCTAATGCTTTTGATGTTGAATTATTTTTACTTTTGAAGTGAGGTTTTTAATCCAAAATCGTTATAACTGGTAGCTCCCCCGGGTGTTCAAGAAAAAAGTGAAAAGTATATAGTTAGTTCATACTAGTTTTT
Source organism: Tadarida brasiliensis (assembly GCA_030848825.1). Classification (NCBI taxonomy): domain Eukaryota; kingdom Metazoa; phylum Chordata; class Mammalia; order Chiroptera; family Molossidae; genus Tadarida; species Tadarida brasiliensis. The sequence continues at coordinate 47,106,020 of CM061262.1, read as the reverse complement.
AAATATCTCATTGTTCGATAACTCAGCATGTAAATTATATGTTAATTTTACTTTTGTCCTTTTAGTGTTTACCTTAAAAAGTAGCAGTGGGTATGCTAACCCCACAGTTGTTTGTTTATAATGGTGCAGGAACAGTGAAGTGAAAAGTACTTTTCCAATTTAAAAAACAGATAACAGTCCTAAAGGAATGTTTTTTTTTTATAAAGGAGTAGAATTCAGACTGTAATCATCTGTTCATTCATCATATTTACTGACTGCTCTCATGTATAAGGCAAGCACACCAGGCATGCAAATTCTCAATAACAAGCTGTTATTTGAAACAGTGAACAAAAACACAAGGAAAAATCAGAGCAGACATTCTGTATGAGGAGGGTAGCGTAACTAAACCAAAGAGTCTTGGAATGTCTCATGCCAAAAGTATTTTTTCCTGCAGTAGGATTTTAAATGAGGCCTGTCTGATACACTTACTGACCTCATCCTAGAATTATTTACATTTGGGGAGTTTAAAGAAATTGGTACTAAGCAAAGCACAGTTGAAGGTATTTTATTAGTTTTATTTCCTCTGCTCCTTCCCCAGGTTATGATATGTCTACCTTCATAAGGCGCTATAGTAGATATTTGAATGAAAAGGCTTTCTCTTACAGACAGATGGCATTTGATTTTGCCAGAGTGAAGAAAGGGTATGTTTTTTCTTTCTCCTATTTATTTGAGCAGAGTAAGTTTTTGAAGCATACTTAATTTATTTTAATTAAATTTAAATGCCAACTAATTTTGATTATGAAGGCCCAGTTTACAAATACTTGAAAAAGAAACTCAATCATAATATGGAAGTTAGCCTTGAGGTTATAATATGCGTTACTTTATGTTTTCATGCGTAAAATCTGACACGATGCTCTGAGTTGAAATGAGTTTAACATCTTATTTGTTAAAATCAATGCAAAATTTTTAAAAATCGCTATATATATTTATATATATATATCTTTAAAATAATTTTAAATGGAGAGAATTTAAACAAAGTTCATTTAAAAGAACAGTGGCTGTAGTTGACAATAATCATTTAAATGTGTTTTGATTGAGGTTACACTGAACTGTGTACATGGCAGAGATCTCTTTTTGAGAGGTAATACCGCCCAGTATTACACGCACGTGCACACGCACACACACACACACACACATATACACGCATGCACACACACACACACGCATGCACACACACACACACACATACACCCCGTAATTGAACTAATTATTAACACTAACCATTGATTAAGAAAACCTCACTGAAACAGAGACACATTTTAATTCTTAATTAATATCTATTTCCCTCTAAATAGATGTTTGAGTTTAATCAGAAGTATTCAGCCAAAAATGTGTGCAAATCTTGTGCCTGTTTCTAACTTGAAAGAATGGCAAGGTATTGTAGAAGGTTTAATATTTTAGTCTCAGGAATCCACACAAAAAGATATAATTCTATTCTACTAGCTTGCCCAATCTTAGTTCTAAACTTTTTAATCATGGTGATGAACAATAATAAACTTGCCTAGTCAAAATAAATTAGTGTCTTGTAAGTGAACATTTTATAAAATTAAGATTTTTACTTCAACCCTTTCTTATTAGAGATGATTCTAGTCCATATACCTTCTCCTGACTTCTTGTTGATGTTCCCAGATGCATTGTGGCCTCTCCACCACAGGTCCACAGCCTTCTTAGAAACTTCCACACCCTTTATGGGCCCACAAGGACACTTTGGGATGCTTTTCCTACCATTGAAGTGGGAAAGACCTTGAAAGTTACTGTCATCAGCCTGTTCACATCACCTGGGCATTTCCTCACCTATTTCAGTCCTGCCACTGCTTGACCATCCCTGGATGCAGGGGCTCCCTAAGAGGCCTGCGGATGGGTCCAGGGTTCAGTGCCCCCTCTGATGCACCCTCCAGCACTAACCTCCAGTTGCTTCCTCTGCAGCTAAATACTTATCTCCTTTGGCCAAACTATGCATATCAACATGCATTTTTCTTCACTGATGGTTCACAGTATGACATCTGGACTCCCAGCCCTACGGGTTTTGAACACTTCCAAGACATGTTTTCTCTCTCAGAAACAAACAAACTGGCATTTAGGCAGTTGATGTTTTTAATAGTCTTATCTCTGTTATAGATGCAAAAGAATCCATTTAGAAATTCAACTGACCTCTTTTATCCAGACCACTTTGCTTTCTTCCTGAGGGAGATGCAGAAAGAAAGTGTTGCCTGTGTAGTTGAAGAACGAGAATGAATAAGAGGAATTAGTATGGGGGTAGGGGGTGAAGGGAAGTTAACTACAACCTCTTTATGTCTCAAGATCATCCCATATAATTAACAGGGAAATAGGGGGAAACAGCTTAGAACATTGTATGTGGTGTTGCATTTTCCATGCACAAGGAAGTTTTATCTTTTTCTTTTTTAAAAAAATTGTAGGGCCGATGGTGTGATGAGGACAATGGTTCCTGAAAAGCTACTAAAGAGTATGCCAATACTGCAGGGACAAATCGATGCACTACTTGAATTTGATGTATGTATCTCCCTAGCAAATGTCTCTTACACAGTCGATATTATCTTTATTGGAAGGTAGGCTACAGGTACAGCTGGGAATATCCGCAGGAGGCAGATTGAGTTCTCCCTCATGTACATTAACTAGATAAACCCTTAGTTGAAGCTGTTACCATAGTAAAGATGATTGCCCACATTGTCCGAGCAGTTTACCAGGTATTTACTTAAGTCATAGAAAAATGTGAGTGATGCATTCTTGGAACCCCAGGCTTGGAGCAGGGTGCTCGTCTCCTGTTGTCTTTGACAGAACGTAGCTGCAAAGTGTCTCTGCAGACAGGTAAATAGCTCAGCCTGCAGTTAGAAGTCATTTTATACAGACTGCTTAAATGATACCATCCACCAAAGAGAATTATTTTTGTTTTGTCATGGTCCTTCTTCATGACAGTACCAATGGGACTGGTCTGTTAAAACCATACCTGTGTCACCCTGGCCGGCATGGCTCAGTGGTAGAGCGTCGGCCTGCAGACCAGTGAGTCGCAGGTTTGCGGTTCGTCCCTGGTCGGGGTTGTGCGGGAGGCAGTCAGTCGATGTGTCCCTCTCACGTCGATGTTTCTTTCTCTCTCCCTTTCTCTTCCTCCCACTCTATCTGAAGATACATGGGAAAATAACCTCGGGTGAGGATTAAAAAACAAAAACAAAAAAACTATACCTGTGTCTTGGCTGTGGTGGTAAATATACTAACCTACACATGTGATAAGATTATGGAACTAAACACACACACACAAACACAATTGAACACAAGTAAAATTGGGGAAATCTGGATAAGATTGGGGGATGGTATCAATAGCAATATCCTGGCTGTGATATTATCCGTAGTTTTATGATGTTACCATTGGGAGAAACTGGGTAAATGGGACCTGGGAGTCTCTCTCTATTTTTTACAACTGCATGCAGATTTACAATTATTCCAAAAATAAGAAGTTTAATTAAATAAACATTTGATTCATGAAAATAAAATATTCTAACATGTAGTAAGATTCTTAACTCATATTGTTAGCTTTCCCCTCTTTTGGTGGTTGTTTAAAACAATTTTTCTCAAATATTAATAACAACATTTCTGTTACAAATATATGGTTTACTCTATAATTGAATCCTAGTCATGACACCCAAGTCCTGTGACATTTCAGTAAAAGCAGCAAACTGTCTTGTTTTTTGACAGATTTTGTGGAAAGGACTTAACTAGGTATTTACTGAATTGCTTCTCTTATTTTTTTCTTTTTTTGTATATTTATTTCTCTTTGCTTTTCTTGCCCTCGATAATGGTACTGTCTTAAAGGAGAAAAGTCATAAAGGGGGGAAAAAACAGAGCTTGAGAAATTGTGAGCAAGGATTGGGGGATGAGGAGAAATTATTCTTTGTAGTGGTGATTAGAATATTTGTGGATGGGTGAATGCTATGAGTCTCAAGAACTGTTTTAGGGGTAGCTGGTTAGGTATCTATTCCCCATGCTATACTTCCTTGCTGACTTACTGCAGGCCCTGGAGCCTGAACCCTTCTGCAGAGAACATTACAGAGGGGAAGTGGAAGAATGTGATACAATGTAGTAAAAAACAACTAAAGACCAGATGTTCAGAAGGTAGATTTGATTGATCCGTGGATTACTGATCTAATAGAATATATCTATGTCTTATAATTGACAGGACTAACTTCATGGACTTAAATTGAAGCAAGAAAAATGCAATCCACCTTTTGATATTGGTAGGGGTACTAAAAGAATTGTCATTTGATGATACGATTTAACGTATTAACTTTTCATCTTCTTCCAGGTGCATCCAAATGAGCTAACAAATGGTGTCATAAATGCTGCATTTATGCTTCTTTTCAAAGACCTTATCAAACTGTTTGCTTGCTACAATGATGGCGTTATTAACCTACTTGGTAGGTAGACTCCTGGATGATGTTTGAATAAAGACTATGAAAATGCAAAGATTTGGATACTGCAGACTTAATACATGCAAATCTAACTATATGATTCATTCAGGTCACAATGCCCTGTACATTCTCACATCAGTCAAGATTAAGTGCAGGAGATAGGAAGTACTCTAGATGTTTTAAGCAGGAAGGGATTTCATACAGGGATTTTGGTGTTTACAAGATTTTGGAGTAACTGAAGGAATGGGTTCTAAGCTTTGCCTCTTGGAATAAGTCCCATTAACGATAAGTAACTGCTCCATTATGCTAACAACTACCTGCGATGCCATCCCTGGAGATGTGCAGGAAGCAAGCAGCCACAGCCACCTCAGTAAGTATAATAGTTAGGGGGCCACTCCTGGGTTCCTGGACCCATATATTGATCAATGGTTCAGAGTATACACTAGAATCCCTGGAGCAGGTGCATTCCTGAAGCAGATTTGAAGTGGATTCTTCTGCAGGCCATCCCATCATTATGTAAGGCCAGCCACTTCTGGATTGATGAGATTCATGCTAAGACTGATGAATTCTGTAGAGTCTGTTGTCTCACTTCGTGTGCAGTAAAAATAGAGGCAGTGTTGTGTGAGATACCATGATGTGAGTAATTCCACAGATGGTGGGACTGGCAGAGCAATATGGGCAGAGATGATAAATCCCTGTGCAGATACACTGTCTGTTATGGTATAGGGAGATTACTGCTCTCTTCCCTTGGAATTCATCCTTATCTTATTCCTTTATGGATGACCCCATTCTCCCTGGAGTATGGTGCCATGGTGAAGCTCAGCATTGATCTCGGGTATTGGCAGACTGAAGACTTAGCAATGACACTTTGTTCATCAACCTATGGAGTCCTCTTATCCCCCTGATTATTGAAAGCCTTTTTGTGGTGTGTGCCTTTGGCCTGCATTTACATAGGATCAAAATAGTCTCATGCTCTTTATTCATTCTGAGAGGTCCATCTACTACCTTTTCTCCAGACCTCTTGTCCCTAATCTTCCAATTTTATTTTTTTTTCCAAGTCCCTGATCAAACAGGCCAGCGGTTACTTACTGCACATATTGTTGTGTATTTCCATATGTCACCATATTTCCTTTGACAAAGTGAAAAATCAGATAGATACACTACTTAAAGCTTGGCCTACAATAAAAGATTTCTCTCACTGTCAAGGTCACCCCTTTGTGGGAACATAATGATTCAGCACACCACTTCCAACTGGTGCCCGCATGAGGAACCATCTCTAAACCAGGTTTGAGGTCTTGTGTCCCTCGGTCAGCTGGTCGTAGGCATGATCTGAGGGAGGAATGGCAGTGCAGAGGCGGAGGTGTACTGCGAGTGGGAGCCGAGTTCTCACAGCCCACATAGAGTCAGGATCTGCTTGAGGCTGATCTCTGATATAGCACTTCCATTGGGTGATGGAGTGTTCTTGCACTTGTCCAACGTTATGGTTTGGTATATTGGATAAGACTCGAGGTCTCGTGATTACTCAATGTTCTATGGTGGGAATCTAAGTCTCTAGAAGCAAGCCAAGAGCAATTTTCCCAAAGGCTGGAAGTTGCTGTCTGAAGACATGGCTCTGCTCCAAAGCACTAGAGGTTGCCACCTGATTTTCCTCATGGAGTTGCCACATTTGGAGCTGCTGCAGACACTCTGAGTCCCTTTAGATCTGCAGAAGCAAAGGTCCGTGTGACCCCAGTTTGGAGCGGTTGCAGAGCATTCCCTTTAAGGATTACACTTTATATTTTAAATTGTACCAGATATTCTGTTTAGAGCAGCACACACATGTAGTGTACGTTACCTCCAAAACCAATAAAGCTCAGCGAACTTTTGCCTGCATTTTAGTTATAGGGGGTGCAAGGTAAAGCAATCTGTCTTTCACATGGAGGGAGCCTTTGGGTCTCCAGACACTTCATTGAGGTAGCAGGTCCCTGAACTTTTCTAGATTCTCTCTCTCACCCTTTGATATGCATGTATCTTATCAAGGCACTTAGCATACTTGAAATTCTTACCCACTAGATGCAATCAGAAAAATGTCCTCAAAGTGATATCCCCTGGGGTTATGACAGCCATAGAGGTTGATATCCTTGAAATAAGATAGTGAGGGTATACTGGCATCCTGTAGATGAAAGCAAACTACTTCTCATGGGCTCTGTTTATGGGGATAGAGATAACAGAATTTTCTAGTTTGATCGCTGCCTGTCAAGTATCAGGAGCTGTGCTGATTTTACACTGGTAAGGAGGACACATCTGGATCTCTGCGAGTAGGCGTCACCACCTGATTAAGTTTACAGTAACCTTTGGTTACTCTCTACCATCCATGCATCATTTGCACAAGCCAGATATGCAAGTTAACTGGGGATATGATGGAATGCTCAACCTGTTTCTTTGCAGAAATTAGGGAACCAGTGTGGGGACCCTGCTGGTATTTCTGTTCCAACTATATATTTAGGAAACTGGGGAAATCACCACAAATTCTTTCATGCAACCACTGAATATAGTTTTCTTTTATCACCTCATCTCCATAGAGCCTCTACTCAGATAAATAGAACATATAGTGATATTTTGAGTTCCCAGGGAGTAGCATCAGTTTAGAGTCTGTGTTCCTGAAAAGTCTGGGTATGTCCTTTTCCCCTATGCATAGTCACTCTGATAACAGTCCCTTTGCAGGAGATGAGCAAAGGTGCTTTGGCTGTATTTCTAGGACCTTCGTCAAGAATACCTGGAGGGCTGATTGAAATTCAGGATGCTAGACCCTAACCCAAAGTTTCTAATTCAGTAGATCGGGGGAAGGGCCTGAGAACTGCATTTCTAATAAGATCCTGAACAGTGCCTTCACTTCCGGTCTGGGGACTTGAGTTTGAGAACCACTGTGTTTGAGTCGCTCCCAGATACTCAGGCTCACATTTTGAATCCACACTTTGGGGTATGCTCACCCAAATCAATAAGTTATCAATTGCATCATAAACTCTAAGGTAACATTCCTTCTTTCTTGCTTAGAACCTTTAGAATTTATTCCAGTTCTCTAGATTTTTATCAATTAGGATCGAAAGCTTCATGAGGAAAAAACACAAGATGCCCCATTAAATTTGTATTCAGATCAACATGAATGACTCTTTGAATTAATAAATACTATGCAATATTTGGGACATGCTCATGCTAAAAATTATTTGTTACTTTCCATTTAAATTTAACTCAGTGTCTTATGTTGTTGGGCAATCCTACTGCCAGCAAAATTGACAAACTCCTGTGCTTCTTGTAGCATGTGTATTTTTTCCTCCTGGGTCAGACTTTGTGCTCGTCTTCCTCGGGCATGCTGGAATTGCTGGATCCCACTCTCATTCCAGGTATTGAGGCCGTTGGCAAGGGGAAGGGGATGAGAAGTAGAAGGATAGGGTATGAGGAGAATTTTCATTCCCAGATGGAAGGGGGGTTAATTACAGGATCTCCAAGCAAGGCAGGACCAGCTTCTTCAGACTAAGAGGGAAAGGCTTTTTCCAGCAAGGATAGCTCATTTTGGTATGAATCTACCCAAGTGTTATGTGTGTGTGTGTGTGTGTGTGTGTGTGTGTGTGTGTGTTTCCAATTTTCTTTTCACAATAAAAGCCCTAACTTGCACAAAGGGCACTATGGTGAGGCTGGAAATTTAACTTACCCACATATGTTATAATTCAGCAACTCATAAGATTAGACCCTCCTCTGACTTTCAGCGATGAAAGCCCTGTGTCTGCAAAAGATAATATTGTTTTAGGCCAGCTTGAAGTACCACAGTCTGAATGGAGCCTTGAACCAATAATTTAAAATCCTGTGCTATCACTTTTCTTTTTAAGCTCTTCATTGGAGTCCAGAGCAGCCACTCAGCCCACAGTTTTGTTTGCCTTGTTCCCATCATGGTGGTCTATCCCAGCAACTACTTGGTCTGATAAGCTTAATTCTGGGTGCTCATATCAGAAAGCCATAGGTGATTATTTAAGTAATTACTTCACTCCTGTACCACACAGACTACGAGAATCTAATTTTCCAATAATTGCAGATAGTCATCTCTGCCATCAAATTCAGTCAGGTTATGTATCTAATCCGAGATTCCCATCCTCAACGTTTTTGAGCATCTTATTTCTACAGCCACTTTAGAGACTAAATGCTGTGTCTATTCAAGAAACAGAACGTACCCTACATATTGTAAATAAAAAGGGACTTGATGCAGGGAGTTAGGTCCTTATGTAATTATTGGCAGCCTGCAGGACTGGTTCTAGGCTTGGCCTCCAGAGATGACTTCCGAATACTAAGTTCTTACACACTAGGGAAGCTACTGAGGTCTCCACTTTAAGGAATGCTAAAAGCAAATAGCTGCTGCCACCACCTCGACTACCTTGCAACCCTAGGAAGCTGGAGAACAGACACCTGACGCTATACTCCAGGGAACAGGGAGGCATATCAAGTGGGTGCAACTGTAACAGTTACTCCTCAGAACCCCTAAGGTGGACCACAGACTGTGCAATGCTGCTGAAAGATAAACTCATACTTCTAGGATTTTATCACTTGTAAGGAATAGCTGAAAAGGTACAGGAAACATGGCTGTGCCTCAGTTTCACCTTCAGGTCTGTCTAATTCACAGAACGAAATTTACATCCAGAACCCTGGCTTCTCATGAGTCTAGAAAACACCAGAATGAAAGTTGGGTGAGCCAATGCCAACACCAAATACAGGGCTTTTGGAGATTTTGCCTTTAAGTGGGGAAAGATTCCTGCCCATAATATGCAGTTCAAAACCATATTACCTTTATTTCCAGTGGCAGAGTTAATCAGTAAGCCAAGTAAGATAGATTTGCCCCTTCTCTCTTGCTGGCTGATCTTACTTTTCCTTACCACTCATAATGTGAGCTTTTGCTGAAGTTCCTTTCTAGCCATCTACCATTCTGCTGTTTCTGTTTGTTCTTCATTGGTAAACCTATTACCTCCATTACGATGAGTCCCAAATCTATTATGTCAGTCCTTGCCTTTATTCTGAGTTTTAGTTTTGCATGTCTTTTTATTTGTAGACACTTAAATTTAGATATTGTGTTCTTACCTAAAACTCAGCAATGTCTAAAACTGAACTCTTGAATTTACCCTTCCTAATCTCCTTGTTTCTTTTAAATCTCAAACCTCGATTATCTCTGAGGTGCTCATCTCACTCATATCCATACCCAGTTGATTCCTTCTCAGCCTCTCTCACCAGCGGACCCTTGTTTTTTATCCCCACTTCTGCTTCAAGAACCTTGGATATATTGCCTCTACAATCCATGTAACAATTAAACACGTGAACACGTCGAGCCATGTGATTCTCCTCTATTGTGGTCTTGAACAGCTACTGAAATGCTGCTCTACTTTTTCTTTATGTTGAATTCACAGATAGATTGTAGTAAGAATGTATTTTTTCTTTATATCAAAATAATAACCATTCAGTACATATTTTTATTTCATCTAATTTGGAAAAGATAGTCTATTGGCTAAGATTAGGAGCAGAAAAGGAGCGTTACACCTTTTCATATTAAAGACCCTGAATCTTCAAAAGTGGTAAAGGAGTGTATTCTCGCCTGGCAGCGTTCTGGTTTGAGTGGCCCTCACTTGGCACTGACACATTTTCTTGTAGAAGCAACATTCTAGGTTATAGGCACGCTCACTATCCTCAGTGTTTCAAGACAGGTATGTTTTTGTTTACTATATAATGCTAGGAATTAACTTTATAAATATATTGTGGGATAGTTTTAATCAAGGACTTCATGACCAATTCTCTGCATCTAATGTTGGGATTAACATTGGTGCCCAAAACCTTCACAAACATTTTATCACTGTATTGAAACTCGGACGTTCAAGTGTGCAGACGCTTCCCTTCCTGACTGACGGTCATTAGATCGTGTGCATAGTCTTGGTTTGTCTTTTGGAGATGAGATTCCTTTCCGTGTGGTTCCTTTCCTAGCTCAGCTATTCTGTGCAAGTTAATACTAACATGACAGGGGAACTTATCAATACTTTGTTTACAAAGATTCACGTTACGTATGTCAAATGAGATCATTTCAAATACTGAAAACCAACATGTTATTTGCACTATGAAAGAAAGGCAGAGGCTCGTTTCTGGGTGACACATGCCCTGGGTTAAAAGTGTGAATTTCTTGCCCTGGCCGGTTTGGCTCATTGGTTAGAGTGTTGGTCCACAGACCAAAGAGTCAAGGGTTCGATTTTGGTCAAGGGCACGTACCTCAGTTGCAGTTCAGTCCCCGGTTCTGGTAGGGGCCATGTGGGAGGCAACCAATTGATGTGTCTCTCACGTCGATGTTTCTCTCTCTCTCCCTCCCTCCCACTCTATCTGAAAATAAATGGAAAAGTATCCTTGGGTGAAGATTTAAAAATAAAAAATAAAATAAAAAGTGTTAATTTCTCTGGAACCTGCCTTCGGCTCTAAGGGGACAAGGGAACCTCATAACTTTACACATATCAGTACATGTTGCTTTTTGGTGTCATTACCACTGTTATAATTATGAGATTATGACCGAAAGCCATAATGATTGAATCTCTATTGTTGCTGAATCCTGAATTAACATGATAGATACATTTTTGGAGCATCCAAAGGAGACAGAGACAATTTGCTTAAACTTTTGATGCATTGATTTTAAAAGGAAATTGAGATTATTTAGTTTGATTTCTCTTTATTTTTTTTATTGATGAAGATTTGATGCAAAGAAATAAACTTAGATTATAATAAGGAAAAGTAATTTAGACATGTGGAAGAAATTGTTTATGTGAAGATTGTATAACAAGAAAAGAAGAAAAGTATATTTTTACCAGAATAAGTCCTTATTTTCAAAAATTTAAACTAAAAGAAGATTTGTTTCTTTAGTCTTTTTTTTTTTTTCGCTCACTCCCTCCTCAAATCTTAACAAGTAGAAAACAGTATGTGTTTATTTTCTTGATCCTTACTTGAATACCCTGCAGGGGTGGTCCATGCTAAAAGTAAAATTACGGAAAGACTGTCAACAGAAGGTAATGAGTAGCTACCCTTAATAATTAGTTCTTTGTGTAATTATATAGTGTTAAATCTTTCTTGAGAAAATTAAAAATACTTTGAGGTAGTAAAATTACATGCTGAATGAAATCAAGAACTTTAAAGTATGAGAGAATATAAAAATAGCATGTGTTTAGCCGTGTGCAGATATAAAATAATGATGACCCTGAGCCATCAGCTGTAATCCAGAGTTGCCTGGGAGCTGTTGCAGACAATGGCCTACCATGTCTCCATCTGCAGTGTCAGTAATTATTGACTGAACGAACTGATGAAAGACTGGCTGGCAAAAACACCGATGGAGTGCCAGTTTTCTTCAAAACAGTGTGGAGAAAATACCCTCTCCTGCTGCAGTTGTAACGGAGCTGTAGTACCTTAGGTTCTGTGACAGCTAACCTTGGGAGTACAGAAGAGAACAGCAACATCCTCTGTGTTTCTGTCTAGAAAGCTACAGGTTGAGAAGGAGGATACGATTATAGGTTAGAAAGTCGTAAAGAGTTTGGAACTCTTTCACAAGACATCACTATTTTATAACTAAAAAAAATAAATGCATTATAGTGTTTGAAAGAAATAATCTATAACCAATAAAAACAAGTATTAATTTATACAGGGTGTAGACATTTTAGAGAATTCTTTAATTCAGGGAATTCTATATGTTATTGCTGTATGATATACAAAATTATTGGTTTATAGTGAGCTAGTAAGGAAATAAGAACCTGTTCAATGCAGTCATAACTTTTGAGATTGTCATCACAAAGAATTGAAGCTGTTTTCCAAAACAGAAAATTGGGATGCATGGATCATGAATTTAATCTGTTGTGATAATTCATATGTGTTTCTACTTTAACTGTATTTACTTTGTTTCATGTGAGACGCCTGAAACGTAACACCTTTTTTAAACCACTCAGGCCTCCTTGTTTAAGTGCATTAATACCTCTTACAGATTTTAGTGTCAAATGTTTTGATTCAAACATTAATTTCAATTTCAAGTAATAGTATTGATATAAGCTTAGAATAAAACTGAATATAATACTCTTTTCAAAATGCTTGTCTATCTCTTCTAGAAAAGTTTTTTGAAATGAAGAAAGGACAATGTAAAGATGCTCTAGAAATTTACAAACGATTTCTAACGAGAATGACGCGTGTGTCTGAATTTCTCAAAGTTGCAGAGGTAGGTATTATTAAGCTTTGTTGGGAACATAATTTTAAAATGTTAGCTCATGTATTTGGATTAATAATAACATTTATAGTCTAGCCAGACACTCTGCCACAGCATCACAGAGCAGTAGGGTTGGAAGTAACCTTAGAAGTCATTCATCCAGCTTTTCACTCAGAGCTGTCTTCTGCACTCCTGTATTCCAATCAGATGATCATTCTGTCTTAAATAAAGGCTTCATGGATATGAGCTCATTTACTGCTTTGTGAGGTGGTCCGATCCCCCCTTCCACCTGATGGCTATCTTTGATGGCAAGAAAGTGCTTCCTTTTCATTAAACCCTAGAAAAAATCCTCAGAGAAGTCCATCCATTGTTCTTAGTGTGTAAATGATAAATCATAAAATCTGACCTTTCTTACCTTGTCAGTGATTGAAATACAATGAAAAAATAAAACAAAGTATAATTAATTTTATAATGTTTATAAATTGTTTCGTAAGAACTTTTTTTATACTTAGTGAAATAACTTTGTAACTGTATAGTTGGTGTTCCTGGGGTTCTCTGTAGGTTCTTTTCTCTTATAAAATTCAATTATTGATTCATACCGATATTGGAAATTATGACATTGTTATCCTTTGGCAAGATGGGTTTTTATCTGACATGTCAGCTAGCTGATAGCTAGGACTGGCTGGAGCGCTGTGTGCAAGGGGTTTTGAAGCTGAACAGCAGAGCACACCAGGCCATGAACACGGACATTCATGTCCCGCTTTTGTAATGTTTGCCGCTTTGATGATATAGCACAGAACAAGCATTTTATATGCACTGTTTTAAAAGCACTGTAGCCCATGTGTTATATTTCAAATCTCATTTATTCACAGGAGTAATAATTGTCAAATCAAATTCTGAGACCAAAATAATATTGTAAAATTCTGTCTCTTCAGCTTTGATTCTTATGGCTTGTAATCAGAATAAAAATATTGTTTATATAACATGGGAAACAAAAGGGAAAGATCAGCTTATACACATTACATAGATTAAAGCATGTCCACGTGTATTTCCTCATGAGTTGATTGATGGTGGTGGTCTTTAGGGATAAAATTGCTTGAAACTTCTTTTGCTGCTGCATAGGTTTTATGTTTTGTATTTTATATGATTTTCCTCTGGTTTTATCATAATTATCCATACAGCCTAGTAAATTTGCCTAATCTCTTTCTGTGAAAATACAATTTTGTCTAAGTACCCAGAGCAAAGACTATTTCATTGTTCCACTAATTCCTGGTGCACATGCTTCCCCGTTTCCCCATTTGTTACTGTTTATATCAGGTAAGTAAGGAGCTGGACATGTGGTGGTCTGGAGTTTACACGTATCTACTGAGCTTAATAAGGTTCAGCTCAGGGTATCCATGAGAAAGGGGGTACTTACTTATCAGTTCCTTCTATTTTCACATGTAAAACTTTGTGTCTATTGATGTTAACACAAGCCCAATTCAGGTTGTTTGATGACAATGACAGAACTCAGCCATCACTCTGTGAGCCTGTCTTTAAATAACTGAATAATAACTATTTTACTTTTATTCAAACATTATGACTAATGTTTTATAGAAGGTATACAATTTACAAAATTAATTTTGATGGAATGAATATTAAACCACGATGGATAACTATAACCATTTTATTTTCTTTCACATTTCAATTACATTGTTCATACTTTCAACACTAATTGAATATCAGTGAATTGGTATGCCTATGATTGGTTAATACAGAAAGATGTTTACAATTGTACAAAGCCTTCTCTTCCAGTTAGCACTCGTGTGGTGTACAGATCTATGGACTCATAGCCAATAGCTGTCCTGTGGTTAGTACCATTTACCTAAAGAATGTCTAGAAGACTTCCAGAATATCATTTTTAAAATACAACTATATTGGGTATTTTGCAAATGTTACCAGTAAGTTGTTCATCATGTTAAAAGAAATGTAGAGTAGTAGAATAATTTCTATGGATATTCAAATTTCCCAGAGGAATTGCTTAAAGTGCAGAAAACTTACCATGTTTTGTATTCTTACACAGTCATCCCTGGATTGATTCCAGGATATCAAAATCCACAAATCCTCAAACTGCTAATATGAAATGGCATTGTATTTGCATATAAACTACACACATCCTACCATTTACTTCAAATCATCTCTAGATTACTAATATCTAATACAGAGTAAATGCTATGCAAATAGTTGTTATGTTGTATTGTTTAGGGGATAATGACAAGAAAAAAGAGTCTGTGTATACCCAGTACAGACACCACAATCATAGACCTAACTACATAGTACACATCAGCAACAACACAGCATTTTTTTTTTTCAAAGATGTTTGGTCTATAGTTAGTTGAATCCATAGATGCAGAACCCATGGATACAGAAAACTGACTGTACTGAAGATTCCTATAGCAGACAATTGAAACTTTGCAAAATGGTTGTTTTACATGTAATAGGAATTTCTGCTACAGACACTTCCCTCTTATAGAACCGAGTTATTCTTGGTTTGCTATTCTAAGGTAAATACCAAGTCGTAGGAGTTGTGTCTCCCAGAATATTTGCAGACAGAAAGTAAAGAGATTTCTGGAGCACAATCACACTTCACCTCAATCTTCCAAAGTCAGGACAGTAAAAATAGCAATATCAAGGAAGAATTTCTAAATTGTGTCTTTAAAAGAATTATCCATTTAGTAGAAACATGTCACCTTTTAGCAAAGTGATTCCAATGTTAGGGATCCATAATACTTCAATTTCAAAAACACTGACTTCATTTATATTAATGTTTTAATGGCTTATCAAAAGAGATGTTAAAATATGGACATAAAAGGAATGCAGTTGACTTAGTTTATAATTTCCATACTTTGTAATAACATAAGTGAGTTTAGGGAAGCATCAGTGGCTTCCCTAAAGCCAGAGTCCAGTCAATTAGCAGTTTACAGTCTGTATTTCGGAGAGGAATCTCCAGCATATGCTGAACTAGAGGGGTAAGGGCCAGTGCTCTGTACACCAGTGGTGCTCCACAGTGGGCAACTTTGCTCCCCCTTTCTCCCCAGGGGACAATGGAGATATTTTTGCTTGTCACAACCAAATAGCAATATAATAATAGTGGGGGACTTTAATGCCCACTTACAGCAATGGATAGACAGAGGAAGAGGGGGAGGGATCCAGTGGGGAGAGGGCCAATGATACTGCTAATATCCTACAAGACAGCTTCCAACAAAGAATCATCCCAAAGTATCAATTGTACCCAGGCTAATTTAGACCCAGAGAAGACAGATGAAAGAAGTTAGCTCAGCACTTTGACACACAAGTGGATTTTCCAGTCTCCTGTTTGCCTTATTGTCTTTGTAGGAACTCAACATTTATGCTTCCTGTATTTGCTGGTACATTTGCATTAGCATAATCAAAGCATTTCATTTCTCAAAGAAAAAGACTTTGATTTAACCCACTTTGTTTCTTTGAGACTCAATTCTATCATTTATGTAAAATGAGATAAAGTTTTAATTTACATCTTTGCCAACTTTTTATTTTGAATAATTTTCAGATCTACAAAAGAGTTGATTAAGTAGTATAGGTGAATACCTCTATACTCTCTTCATTAACTTACCTTTATTAATAGTTTTCTATATTTGCACACTCATGTGCTCTTTCCTTCTGCTTCTCTTTCCCCCACTTCCTCCCCAACGTACTAAAGTTAAAAATTCCTGTAAGCTTTTACCTAGTAATTCCAGTTCTACAAATATATTCTACAGGTGAGTCCACACAGGTGCAAAATATTGTGTGCAGAATTGCTTGCAATGGCAAGAGATTGTAATCAACTTCAACGTCTATTAATAGGCGACTTGTTAAATAAAATTCCAGACAAAGTAACTGTCTAAAAAAGGAGGAAACTCTGTGTACACAACTAATATAGATATAGAGCTAAGATAAATTGTTAAATGAAAAATATAAGCTCAGTATATATGATACACTATTATTGTATAATAATAGGGGATATAAATACTTATATAGTTTACATTTCATTGGATATACATAAAAAATCTCTGGAAGGATACATAAGAAACTAGCAAAATGATTCTCTCTGTGAAAGGAGTGAAAATACACCCTGAACAAGTTATGAAAGCTAAATATGCTTTCTGTTGCTTTTGGATAGACTGTTCTTTAAATATCTAAGTTAATTTGATATGACCTATCATTTAATGCTAATGTTTATTAATTTTCTGTCTGAATGAGTGTTAAAGTCTCCTATTATTATAATTTATTGCTGTCTACTTCTCCCTTTTACCTTTTAATATTTGCCTTATATAAATTTAAGTGCTCTTATGTTAGGTGAATAAATATTTACAAATGTTATATCCTCTTGTTAGATTTACCTCTTTATCATTATGTAAAGCCCTTCTTTGTCTCTTGTTACAGTCTTTGCTTTAAAGTTTATTTTGTCTGATATATCTGCTCCTGCTTTCTTTTGGTTTCCATTTACATGAGTGTCTTTTCCATCCCTTCATTTTGAATCTGTGTGTCCTCACAGATTCACACATTCCATCCAAAAGCAACAGAATGCACATTCTCCTCAACTACACATGGAACATGTTTCAAGATAAAGCATATGTTAGGCCACAAATCTAGTCTTAATAAATTTTTGAGGATTGAAATCATATCAAGCATATTTTCTGACCACAATAATATGAAACTGGAAATAAATTACATGAAGAAAACTGGAAAATTCACAAATATGTGGCGATTAAACAACATGGCACTGACAGCTGATGGGTCAAAGAAGAAATCAAAAGAGAAATAAAAAAAAATATCCTGAGACAAACAAAAATGGAAATGTAACATATTAAAATTTATGGGATGTAGAAAAAGCAGTTCAGAGTGATAAATGTCTACTTTAAAAAACAAGAAAAGTCTCAAACAACCTAACTTTATACCTCAAGGAACTAGAAAAAGATAAACAAAGCCTAAAGTTAGAAAAAAGGGAATAGAGATTAGAGCAGAAATAAATGAAGTAGAGACTTAAAAGACAGTAGAAAAGATCAGTGAAAATAAGAGCTCGATCTTTGAAAAGATAAACCAAATTTACAAAACTTTAGCTAGATTCACCAAGAAAAAAAAAGAGGATTCAAGTAAATAAACAGAAATGAAAGAGGTGTTACAACTGATCCCACAGAAATACAAAGGACCATAAGAGACTATTATGAACAGTTATACACCTACAAATAAGACAACCTAGAAGAAAGAAAGAAATCCCTAGAAACATTCAACCTACCAAGACTGAAGTATGTTTTGAAATAGAATATCTGAACAGACTTTTACTAGCAAGGAGATTGAATCAGTAATCAAAAATTTCCCAACAAACAAAAGTTCAGGACCAGATGGCTTCACTGGTGAATTTTAACAAATATTCAAAGAAAAATTTATACGAATACTTTTAAACTCTTCCAAAAAATAGAAGAGGGAGGAACTTTTTCAAACACATTATACAATATCAATATTACCCTGATACCAAAACCAGATTTGAAAAAAAGAAAACTACAGACTAATATCCCTGATGATCATAGATGAAGAAATCCTCAACATAATATTAGCAAACCAAATTCAACAATACATAAAAGGACATACACCATGATCAAGTGAGATTTATCTGCAAATCAGTCAAGGTGACACACTACATTAACAAAAGGAAGGATAAAAATCATATGATCATCTCAATAGATGCAAAAAACGCATTTGACAAAATTCAACATCCATTTATAATAAAAACTCAATAAAGCAGATATAGAGGGAATGTACCTCAACCATAATAAAGACCATATATGACCAGCCCACAGCCAACATCGTACTCAATGGTGAAAACCTGAAAGCTTTTTCTCTAAGATCAGGAATAAGACAAGGATGGCCACTCTCTCCACTTTTATTCAACATAATGTTAGAAGTCCTAGCAAGAACAATTATGCAATAAAAAGAAATAAAAGGCATCCAAGTTGGAATGGAAGAAGTAAAACTGTCACTATTTGCAGATGGCATGATATTATGTAGAGAAAACCCTAAAGACTCCATCAAGAAGTTATTAAAACTAATAAACAAATTCAGTAATGTTGCAGAATAAAAAAATCAATACACAAAAGTCTGTTTCATTTCTTTACCCTAACAATTAACTATCAGGAAGAGGAATTAAGAAAATCTTATTTACAATTACACTAAAAAGAATAAAATGTCTAGGAATAAATTGAACCAAGGATGTGAAAGACCTGTATATTGAAAATTACAGACTGACCAGTGTGACTCAGTGGATTGAGCATCATCCCATGCACCAAGAGGTCACTGCTTCAATTCCCAGTCAGGGCATATGCCAGGGTTGTGGGCTCGATCCCCAGTTAGGGACATGCAGGAGGCAGCCAATGGATGTTTCTCATCAATGTTTCTCCCTCTCCCTCTCTCTCTAAAAAAATCAATTAAACCATATATATATATTTTCAATCCACGCCTGAGGACATTTTTCTATTTATCTTGAAAGAGAAGGAAAAAAAGAGAGACACATTAACGTGAGAGGGACACATGAACTGGTTGTGTCCCACACGACCCAGACCAAGGCCAGGGATGAACTGCAACTGAGATACATGCCCTTGACCGAAATCAAACCTGCGACTCATTGGTCTGCGGGCCAATGCCCCAACTGCTGAGCCAAACCAGCCAGGGCAATAAAAACACATATTTTAAAAATCTTTTTTAAAAAAGAAAACTACCAGACATTAATGAAAGAAATTGAAGAAAATACAAATACATTAAAAGATATTCCATGTTCATGGATTGGAAGAATGAATATTGTTAAAATGTTCATACTACCCAAAACAATACACAAATTCATAATCTCTACCATAATTCCAGTGGCATTTTCACAGAAATAGAAAAAACAGTCCTAAAATTCATATGGAACCCCAAAAGACCCCAAATAGCCAAAACAATCTTGAGAAAGAACAAAAAAGCTGGAGATATCACACTCCCTGATTTCAAACAATATTATAAAACTTTGGTAATTAAAGCTGTATGGTTTTGGCATAAAAACAGACACATAGATCAATAGAACAGAATAGAAAGCCCAGAAATAAACCCACACATATGTGGTCAATTAGTTTATGATGGAGCCAAGAATACACAATGTGGAAAGAAAAGTCTTTTTAATTGTGTTGTGGAAGCTGGATAGCCACATGCAAAAGAATGAATCTGGACTACTATCTTCCACCATACACAAAAATCAACTCGTAATACGTTGACTTGAACATTTGACCTGAAACCATAAAACATCTAGAAGAAAGCATAAGTTGTAATCTTTCTGATATAGGTCTTGCTGATGATTTTTAAAATGTGACCCCAAAATGAAAAGCAACAAAAGCAAAAATAAACAAGCTGGATTACATCAGTCAGCTTCTTCACAGCAAAGGAAACAGTCATCAAAACAAAAAGGCAACCTACCAAATGGGAGAAAATAATTGCAAATCATATGTCTGAAAAGGGGTTATTACAAAACACAGAAAGAACTAATACAGCTCAATAGCAACAACAACAAAAAAGCAAAGGGTTCAATTACAAATAGACAGAAGATCTCTATAAACATTTTTCCAAAGGTGTACTGAAGGCCAACAGATACATAAAAAGATGCTCAACATCATTAATCATTAGGAAATACAAATCGAACCTACAGTGAGATAGCACCTCACACATGTAAGAATGGCTGTTTTCAAAAAGACAAGAAATAGCAAGTATTGATAAGGATATGGAGAAAAGGGAACCCTTGTTCATTGTTACTGGGAAAGTAAATTGGTGCAACCACCATGGGAAAAAGTACGGAGGATCCTAAAAAAAATTAAAAATAGAACTACTAAATGATCCAGAAATTCCACTTGTGGGTATATAAATCCAAAATAAATGAAACCACTAATGATAGCATATATGTACCCCATGTTCATTGAACCATTATTTATATTAGTCAAGATATGGAAACAACCTCAGTGTCCATTGATGGATAAATGGATAAAGGAAATGTTTTACACACACACACACACACACACACACACACACATTATACACACACCCAGTGGACTATTATTCAGCCATAAAAAAGAATGAAATCTTGCCATTTGTAACAACATGGATGGACCTCAAGAGCATTATACAAAGTGAAATAAGTCAGAGAAAGCAAATACCTTATGATCTCTTGTATATGTGAAATCTAAAAACAAAAGAAATTCAAGCTCATGGGTACAGAGAACAGATTGGTGGTGGAAAGAGTTGGGTGGTGTGGTGAGAGAAATGGGTGAACTGGTTTTTTGTGGGGGGAGGGGGTTGGGGGATGATTTGTTTAAATAAATTAAATTTTTAACTGAAAATATTTTTAAGTAAATTAACATTTTTATGTATGGAGGACATAATGGGCATAAGTAACAATTTAAATTTAGCCTAAGCAATTTTTTTTAGTTTTTTAGCTGCTGTTAATCATGGTGAAAACCTTAAATTTTATACTTCAATTTCTTAAGTTCTGTTTTTGGGTTCTAACATAATTCTTTACATTTGTTACATCAAACTATATTAACGAAATCATTGGCATATTATATTGAGTGGAAAACTACAAAAAAAAAAGCATATGCTCAAAGTAGGATAGTATATACAACAATTCTATACCATGTTTGAGATATAGTTTTAACTAATTCAGTGGTGATTTTCAATTCAGATAAATTAGCTTTTTAAAATTCCCATTAAGTTACTTTTTTTTTTTTTTTAATCCACAGCAAGTTGGCATCGATAAAGGTGATATTCCTGACCTCACACAGGTAAGTGATTCTGATTGGAAGATTCAATGTACATGAAATTATTATTCTGTAGTTTTTCATAAAAGGTCTTACCTAAATCATAGTCTTTCTTGTTAGTATTTAATGCATTTTAAATTTAGGCCAAATGACTTTCTTGGAAATTATTCTAGCTTATTTTTTCTAGCTATTGAATATATTTCTAGAGGTAATATGAAGATTTTCCTGCCCTTATAAACATAGTTTCTTCTTTAAAGGCAACTGAATTTACTTATTGAGCTCATATTTTCATTCTTGAATCAAAAGGAAGCCTTGAATAATGTTTAAAAAATGTTTTATCTATGAAAAGATATTCGTAGGCATAATAATCAGAACTGAATTGTTCTTCCTGCTTGCTCTTCTGGATTTCACCATGTCCAGGGTACAAAGGAGGGATGTGAATGGGGCGAACTCTGATAAAGTTCTACTGCACTGATTTTTGTCTCCCTTGTGAAGTGGGGAAATTTCCGTGTATAAAATAATATATATTTTTAAAGTAGTAGTGGTAGATGAGTGATTTTTCTGGGACCATATCGTAGGCAAAACAATAGTGGGCTTCTTTATCAATCCTTGGTATCCAATCCTTAGATATAAAGAGGGTCCTAAGGTATAAAATCAGGATCATTCACAAATACAGAATTATTTTATGACTTTTTTCATAATTGGCAGAACTTTTTATTTAATTAGCTTGTCACTCTGTTAGGCTAAATTTCTATCCCAAACCTGTCCTTCAACTAGAGACAGTCAGATGATAGGAGGGAATACAAAGTTGTCTTATATACCCGTAATGAATATATGTTTTCTTTCTTTGTAAATTAAAAAAAGTCATTGTAATCAAAGAAAATTATCATAATGAAAGATTACCCACTTTTTAATAATATAAAAATGCATTTAATAATTTACTTTGCTTAAAATGTTTCCATTTGAAAATAATGCTAACCTTAAATTTTTATTAAAAATAGAGAAACCTAAAGTAATGGTTTCTGTATGTATGTAATTAAAATACAAAAAATTCTTCATAAATAAAATTCATAGAACAGTTCAGAACATGATGGCATTATGTTTTTTGGTTTAAAAGTTGGGCACTACCTCCTTCTAGTAGACAGAATATTAATATAAAATATTTTTGCTACAATGGGAAGATGATCAGGTACATGGGCGAATAAGATATTGATATCATTTTGAATATGGCTAAAAATTAAGTGTGCATAAAGTACTATTAAGAATCTCTATTGGCTATAGATTTATGAATTTTGTAACATTAATAAAAAGCAAAGGAAATCAGTGTGCTTTTATTTTAAATTACTTAATTATAATAAACATTTACATTGTAGTTTTGTAAAATAGTCCAAATAAATAATGCATGTTAACCTAAAAAGTTGGATATTAAAATATTTAGCTCAATGAATAGCTTTTAGAGATGGTAAATCATCTTTATTTAACTCTATAGACAGCTCACTGTAGAATAAAAGAAAAACTAGATATATTGTTAGAGAGGCTCTCAGTTAATAAGAAAATAGGTCCTCATTTGTCTCACTGAGTTTGGGCAGAGTCTGAAGGAAGACAAGGAAAGATTTAGCAGCGGTTCTCAACCTGTGGGTCGCGACCCCTTTGGGGGTCGAACGACCCTTACACAGGGGTTGCCTAAGACATAACAGTAGCAAAATTACAGTTATGAAGTAGCAACGAAAATAATTTTATGGTTGGGGGTCACCACAGCATGAACTGTATTAAAGGGTCGCGGTATTAGGAAGGTTGAGAACCACTGGAGGAGTACTTAATGCATTTTTGTTTTTAAAATTAGAAAATTATACTAAATCATTAAAGGAAGGATTCATATACTTGGGTTTAATTTTTAATGATGCTGTAATATTCATTATAATTTATATAATCTCCTGTCTCAGGAAGTTCAGAGACATAATATTTTATATAATGATGTTATGTATTATCACCACTTGGAGAACAGAGATAAAATCCTTAAGGATCTGGTATTTCATATCCTCTACTTTTGTTATGATCTTAAGAGCCACATAATCTTCACTATAATTGTTTTTAAATTACTTATTAAAAAACTTTGTAGCTCATTTCTCCAGTATATATTTACATCTCAATGCAAGAGTATTGTGTGCTTCTGAAATTTCTTAATAAGTTACCTAATTGTGATTTCTGTTGGGATTATAAGTAACAGAGCTACACAAGCTCCCTAATTCTTATTTAGAGCCCCTTCCACCGGTCTAACGGAGGCTTCTGATTGAACTGGAGATTTGCATCTCCTCAGACAGTAGTCAGGGCTGAGCTGGATGAGCTGCTCTAGGGTTAATCCTTTAAACAGTGTTAGATCAAGTGTTAGGATTAATCTGGAGATGGGTCAGAAGTGCTACTTTTCGTGGACTCCGTTTAACACCTTTGAGATTAGGTTCTGTTCTCTGCCGGACTTCTCTGTGGCACCATGGCGCTGAGTCTAGCCGTGGCAATAAACAAAAACCCCAAATGTGAAAGAGGGTTAAAGAGGAGATGGAGACCAGAAGGGTTACCTGTTGACTGGGAGCAGGAGTTGGCTGCTTAGTAACTAAAAAGGATTAGAATTCCTCTTGCAGCAAGATGGAACACAGGAATTCAATGGGTATCTTTTAGGTTAGAAATTGCACAGTAGATATCAGTACGGACATCTGTAGCCCTTTTTAAATTGTTCATCTAATGTCATCATAAGCACATTTAAATGATTTATGTATATCAATGAATTTTTTAAAAAACAAACATTCAAAAGTTATGTTTGGGTTAAAAAGTGAATATGATATCCGAACTGAGAGATTTTTCCTCAGCACTTTCAAATGGTTTCTTAGATCTAATGATCAAAAATTTGAATGATCTTTTGGTTGCTTTTTCTTCCATTTGGTTTTTTTAAATTGAATTTATTGAGGGTGATATTGGTTAATAAAAATATATAGGTTTCAGGTGTACAATTCTATAATATATCATCTGTATATTGTATTGGGTGTTCACTACCCCAAGTCCTTTATCTTTCCTTTACCCTCTTCTATCTCCCCTCACGCCCCTCCCTTTCCCTCTGGTAATCACCATGCTGTTGACTATGTCCATGAGTTCTGTTTTGGTTTTCTTAATCCCTTTACTTTTCTAAGAATCTAAAGCATGTGCATTTAATATTTATTTTTCTTTATTGAATTTTTTTTAGAGAGAGAGGAAGGGAGAGGGAGAGAGATATAGAAACATCGATGAAAGAGAACATCGACTGGCCGCCTCCTGCATGCCCCCCACTGGGGATTTGGCCCACACCTGGGCATGTACCCTGACCAGGAATCGAACCAGCGACCTCTTGGTGCATGGGTCAATGCCCAACCACTGAGCCACACCGGCTGGGCTAAAGCATCTACATTTTAGATGGAGGCTTCCGTTTTGATCCTCGACTCAAAATTACTTATAAATTTGTTATAAGAAAAGGATTTTCAAAATATTACTTTCTGTTTAGTGTGTGGTGCACATTCCAAATTTAAAATATCTTCATTTATGAAAAACGTCTTAGGTTTTGATGTCAGGAATTCTGGTTGATTTGAAAACTGCTGGTAAAGAAACGTCTTCTTTTAAAGACTGTGCCCCTGAAGAATCGGTAACCATGAAATGTTGCTGTTCTCTGCTAGCTTTCACAGACTGACTCTTGTTCTTCGGGTTGGTGTTTCCTTCCGATTGGTCTATTGACTTTGGCATTTTTAAAAATAAGCAACTAAAGATACTACAATTATACTCTGTTAATCTTAACTTACTTTACAACGGCAGAGGCATTCTCAAAGTTTTGCTCCTTGGAAATCTGAGTTTTTGTTTATTGCCTACTACACGCCAGGATATGTTCAGCACCACAGATACAGTTGAGAAGAAGGCCGGGATTCCTGCACTCCGGAACATTACTATCAAAGTAGTTTTTTTCCCCTTCCAAATATATTTGAATAATTTATTTCTATTAGATTTCACAAGTACTTATAAGTGAAACAAATGATGAAGCACTTTAAACCTCTAAGATAAAAGGCTCGAAACTTAATTTTATGTGTAATGTATTGCGAAATGACTCTCCTTGAAGACGAAAGTCAAGTTTGTAGTCTGTGTTCTTGGTCAGATTTCTTTTGTGACTGTTGTGACTATTAATTTGTTTTGAAATGTTTCCTCCTTAAATTATTAAGAAACTTTGCGAAAAGTATGAAATTGCAAACTGTGTTCCTGGGTTTTGGTTTTTGTTGTTTAGCTACCTAAGAAATGTTATAGGAGAGAATTCTACCTCTGTTTTTGTATTGTTCTCTCTTGTGTGACAGTAAATAGTATTTGTTGTTGTTTCAACAGGTTTAGCACAGAATCGCATTTCCTTTTCCTCATATTTAACATTTAGAGGACCTCAGTCTTCTAACTAGAGAATGGTTCGATGACTTGACACATTTTTTTCCTTACTGTGATCCCAATGAAAAAAAATGGAAATATGAGAAGTTTAAAGTTATATGCCCAGGCCTCCTAGGTTCCCTCATTATGAACATTATAATTTTTATTATGACAATTTTAAAGTTATCAGGTGTGGATTCACCTAAAAACTATGAAGCCATTTCTATTTTCTTCCTTTTATGGTCACAGTGTTCATTCTGTTTATTAAATTAGCACAACTTTATAGTTGACTATTTCTTCTATAGAGCAAAATTTCTTTAATTTTCAAAAAATTTATTTTTTTATACTTAGAGGCATACTCCTTGTTGTAGTTTACTGGAGTTAGTTGAGTAAGTCTACTTTCGCCTGAGCTCTGTTTTAAACTTGTTTTATAATTTTCTAAATTTATTATATCCCCTCAGAGTCTATTCTTTCTACTCTGTAGTCATTAACTTTTTCAATAATGCTCATAGGGCTGTTTCTATCTTACCTTCATCACTTTGATCACATTAATATTTTGTTCACTTAGTAACTTATATTTATAAGTTTATATTTGCTTCACTTAGTAATTTACACTTATAATAATTCCATAATTATTATGACAGTTTACTACTCTATTTGTGAAATTAAAATGAATATGAAATAAATATTCTGAACTTTCAAAATTAACACTTTTAATAAATTTTATTTTAATTTGTCTTTATAAGTACAATATAAAATTACAGTGATATAAATTTCCTTGACTTACGTGAGCTATTTCATCAGTTAGCGTAGTTACTTTAAAGTCCTTCAAAATTAATGTTATATTAATTTCAATGTAATTATCAGAATTCAATGTATCTATAAATGTAGTTATATATTTGATTCATGAAATGCTCTTCTTTGAATGCCTATGCTGCTGTTAAGGTCTAATTTGGGTGAAATTATCTGAGAAAGATGAAATTAAATTTTTGATGCTTGAGGAATAGATGGGGTGGAATATTGTATGAACCTATTATTTCTCTTTCTAATATACAGTAAAATGCCATCACTTGCCTAAAATGTTATAAAAACAGCCAGTTACTTTTTGATAAAATTGTTGAAATATATTTAATCTTCCAGTATACATAGTCTAACATTATTATATTTGTTAAAGTTACTTTATTATAGAAATAAGTATCTCAATAAGAAAATCATAATTATTGTTAACTACTGAAGTTGTATTATTTCCCCCACAACTATCATTTACACCCCTCTTTTAAAAAATATAGTAGCAATTTTTCCTAATATTTCAGTCAATGGATAAGTGAGATTTTACTGTATTTTCAAATTTCTGTTAGTTTGGATTTGGGCACTTATACTTTTGACTTGGATACAAATACCTATTCTTTTTTCACTGTGGTCTTATGGAAAGGTATTAAATTGAGTTTACTGCATATAAGTAATATCTTAGAAAAAGTTTATCCAATGTAATCTCTACACTGAAACCACACTGTAACATTATTTGTTAGGCGGTGGAGTTAAGTATATGTAAGATGGGCCTGTCTGAGATTCCAGGGAATTTAAAGATTTCAATAGTAAAAGAACCTAGAATGAAATGATCTCACATATGTACTGGGGTCCACCCACAGACTTCCACCTTGCAGTTACAGTGACGTTCCAGTGTATTTACTTTGCAAGCAAGCAATGCAGACATTTATTTTTACTTTCTTATTGTAGGCTCCCAGCAGTCTTATGGAGACCCTTGAACAGCATCTAAATACATTAGAAGGAAAGAAACCTGGAAACAAGTATGCATTAGTTGTATATTCTAAATAAGATGAAAAATGTTAGAGTCGTTCTTTACGATAACGAGATTTATAATGGTACAACTTATGCTACTATAGTTTTAGGGTATGTTTTATTGTAATTCTTCTGGGTTTCCTCAAAACTCTCCTAAGTCCCATTAATTGATGACAGTGTGATCCTGTGTATAGGCCATCTATCTTCAGACGAATGCAGCAAATTAGTAGGTTGTATCTGTATTAACTGAACTTGCTAATTTTATATATTTGCCCTTAGAAGGGATTCACAATATGCAAGAAAAGAGTTGCTTGTGTTTAAAAATTGAGACTATTATCACTGGGCATGAGTGAAAACAAGTACAGTTTCACAAGCAGCCTTGAACACTGTTGTGTTACCGACCCCACTGTGAAAAAGCAAAGGCTTCAAGTATAGTTTTTTGGACTCCAGACTCTCCCCACTTGAGCCATTCAGTATGGCATGCTGCTGACATTTTACTAAGAGATCTTTTTTATAGAGAGAGTAGCAATCAAGCAGTGATAAGTGCAGCTTTACTGCATTTTCATACCTTGTGTTGGGTACTTACAATTTTTACTGCTTTTCCTCATTACTTGCAAAAAAATGTCCAGATTCCATTCCTTTTCTTTGCTTTAACAGGTGTCAAACTTGTGTATTCACAAGACCCAGTGCTTTACCCTCTTTGTGCCTGACACAGATGATAATTCTGCTGGCCTTGGATGCCTCCCCCCTTATCTCTGTCTGTGTAAATCACACATCCTGGGAGGGACATCTCATGAAACTTCCCTTAATCATGCAGTGCCCTGTGTTGTGGCCTCCCCCTCCCCCCACATGTGGTTTAAATAGATTTTTCTGATTCTAAAGGTCGGGGACTATTTTATACTTTGTTATCTCCCCCTTAACACTTAGTGTAGGCTCTCTGTACAGAGTCAGCTTGAAGTGTCTTGGTGGGTCATCCTGGCTTTATGTTTATTCCACGTAGATTGACAGCAGAAGTCAGCAGGGACAACCTAAGAACTCATCATTGCAGGGCTGTAGGCCGATCATGGAATTTACCTGTGATACCGCCATCAAAATGCAGCTCCTTTCTGCTTTCCTCTGTCGGCATTCTCCCAGAAGCTAGACACGTGTCTTGATGTTACTTTTTGTTTCTTGTTTTATTAGCTAAGTGTTATTTCTGTCATTTTTCCAAGTTAGTATAAAAATTATTGCCTGTTTTAAATTTTCAAGGATAACAGTGTAGGACTCTCTCAGTTATAGCTGTTTGGAATGGTGGACCCCTTGGGGCTTTAGCAGGTTTGTTACCACAGCCCAGGGGTGACCCCGCTTCAGTGGAGGCATGATGACGAGGCTTTTGTGGATAGATTGATGTCAATGAAAAAAACATGAGAGTAGAGTAAGTCACAATAGAGATGCCCACTTCCAGCCCCCCTGTATCAGGGTATCTGGGAAGCCAAGTGAGTTGCCTTGGAATTAAGGAAAAGGAGGCAGGAAGCCTGAGAAAAGTCCCTGCTCTGTGGCAGAGGAACGTCTTTAGCTAAGGAAATACAGATGCGTATTCCCAAGAGTTAGAGCCTCTTCCTTGGCCAGTGAGAGCTGCACATCGGTGAAAAGTCCACTCCTCTGCATTCTTTCCCCTCAGTTCCCCACTCTGCACAGATCCACAGGTCACATAGATGCAGCCTTCTGCTGTGGGTTAGCCCTGACTTCAAATCTAAATTCGCCCCCTTGTGGCTGCTGCAAACTATTTTTTGGACAATTGAGCTATGTATACTGAGTTACATTTCTAAGAGCGGTGAAATAAAAACTTCGTTTCTGATTACCGTTTGCTGAGCATAATTTATATCTCTCCTTTAAAATCATTTTATGCTTGTCAGATTTATTTTCTCAATTGGCTAAGACCACATATGAACTTGTCTTTTGCTTATTCCCTATTTTTAAAATAAATGAAATACAGTAGTTAACTGTTTTCTTCTTTGTATGTTTGTGCTTACCTGGGAACTTAAGTGAAGGGTGAGTACTATATTGAGTGACTTTTTTGCATTTGGTTATTACTAGAAATGCAAAAAACACTCTTAAGAGTCCACATTTGGTATTTGGGACATTTAAAACTGCTTTCTGTCCATTTTACACATTTGTGTTTTTTCATTATACCTTTTTATTTGTCGCCCAAGGTGACTGGCATAAATGGTTTTACTTTAGTTTGGTCTTCTTGGATATA
The DNA here is from genome assembly GCA_030848825.1 of Tadarida brasiliensis. Lineage (NCBI taxonomy): Eukaryota > Metazoa > Chordata > Mammalia > Chiroptera > Molossidae > Tadarida > Tadarida brasiliensis. The sequence goes on along the minus strand of CM061262.1, from coordinate 47,076,044 downwards.
TAGTATATTTTAGAAATCAAAGATTTTTTCATTTGTTTGCTAATCAAAAGATTTTCCCATTTCATATGACAGAAGTGCCAAAAGACAATTTTATAAAGAAAATGTATTACTTAAGGCTGTTTTCTGTGTCTTTCAATAACAGTATAAAATTATTCCAACCTTTAGTCAAGTAAATACATAAAATGGAGCATTTTCAAATGTCTACTATTAAAAATATATATGCCTGTTATATTAATATTTAGTTCCTGAAAGACACTGATATTTATTTTTGAACTTTTATGCAATACTGGATGATGCACCTTTGTATATTGTCTGTTTCTATGATTCCAAAAGAGAGAAATTGGTTTTATTTTACATGTGAATTTACTACCTGTTGAGGGCGCAGGAAACACAAGATAAGTCTATAGTGATTAAAATTATTTGGAAGACAGATTTTTCACATCTGAGTTTTGTTTTTGTTGTTGTTTATTTTTATAGCTAACATTTATAACCAGAACTATGTAGGGGTTATTGTTGTGAATAAAAAATAACAAAATTTTCTCTTTTGATAGCTTACTATTGACATCTTGGAAGTAAATCTAGGCATTCACTATGTGCATCCAAAAAACCCCACATATTTATTTGTAGCATTTTACAAAATTTAGGGTATATTACTCCATGGTCATTAGTCTCTTCTAAAATTATATTTGTGTTTTATTTTTCCCAATATGGTTCACTATGTGCTAAATTTCTCTAGCTGAAATAATTAGAATAAGTATAGGTCTTTAATAAATGTCACTACCTGTATATATAAAATATTGTAGTATTTTCTTTTATAAAGGAAAAATGACCCATAGTAGGATAGAAAATCAATGCAGAAACAAGCGAAAGGAAGCAGTTTATGTGTTATGTAAGGGGAGCTATGGGCTGGACGGGCTGGAATGTGAAATGAGCACAGGCGCTGGGCATCAGACAGACTTGGACTGGAGTATTAAATCCAGCATTAAAGCATGGTGACACATTGGCAAGTGATTTACCCCTCTGAGCCTCGAAGCCCTCAGACTTTAATCAGTGCTTAATGATCCTTTTTAAAGTTGTGGTCCCAGTGGGAGCACCTCTGGTTCTCACCTTTTTGATGAAACTTTGCCAAAAGCTGGAATTGGTCCACGGGAACAGAGGTCACACATCCTGACAGTTTAGTTTCACACAAAATGATTTTTAAGACTTTTAGCTAATTTATATTTTTATACAAAGAGTACATAAATGTATTATTATTTAAAAATTCAGATAGTACAGAAATATATTTCACTGCCTACACAATGCAAGCTGCTGTGTAAAGTGCCAGGGATATAAAGCACTGAGACGAGGTCCCTCACGTCTAAGAACTCCGCATCTAATGGAGAATACAGATACTTAGACAGACAACGAAGATACAGGGCAGTAAGTGGCATGATAGCTCGACATGACAGTAGGAGATCTTCATTTGTTTGTTGAATCCATGGGGTAACTACATTCGTCACTTAGTGATAGCATTCATGTAGGAGCTAGGCAAACTAATTCTTGTGCCAATTATATTTTATACTTAGATTTGAGCATGATATTCTTTAATGGCAGGTAGAGCAATTCTGTTGTTTTTATGTATCTTTATTATTGGAGTAGAGACTATGTTAGAAATTTTCATGCATTAGCTTGGAAACATATTTCAAAAAAGAGCTTGCATTTCCTCAATTCTGTTTTCTGTAATAGTACTTCTCACTGTGTCCGTACCACTGAGCCTTGCTCCATGAAATTGCTTGGGAGATAAATTAATTTCAATTAATTCATTCTTAGAAACTGACCATGTCAAATGGCTTCTGTGTTTTCTTTGCTGAGTTCAGGCTGTTATTTTCTTGGATTTTTATTTAGATTTAACTCCCTTCCTTTCCACATATATAAAGGAAAAATGGTGGGAGTATAGAAATTATTAGTTAGGAACTCATTAGGGAATTGTCAACCTTCTGCTATACTAGATTTTTTAGGTGCCTAAGTAACTTTTTGTAGATACAGAGAGCACTGTGAATTCATTTGTTTCAGTAGATCCTTTGAAATAAGCAATAAATATAAATGTATATCCTTTTCTTCATAGGATATGTTATTCTTAAGATTACATTTAGTCAAACTGCACATAACCAAATGAAGTGTTACCCTATGCTTCTACCTTCATTATATAGTAGACATGTGTGTGCCCTTACTTGACATTATGTTAATTTTAAGTAAAAACTAAATTTAAACAGAAAATGGCAGGCATGTATTTGCAAATGAAGTTGAACATAAAAGGTATTAATCGGGCATATAATACTAGATTTCTTTTGGTACATCCAATAACAAAAATTCATGAAATTGTATAAAATTCCAGTTACTAACATGTAACTTTGTCTGCTACATGTGAGGTTTTCTCTATAGATAAATAGGAAGACATCCCTGACATCCTTTAAGACCTGGACAATAGGCTTCTTATTGAAATGTACTTTTTATTCATTTTTTTTATTATTAATTTATTTTCCACCAACTCAGGTTAGTAAAATGTAAGCTGTTTAGGCAGCTCTTTCTGAAGCACTTGGTAGAAATAATTTAACAACAACAAAAAATTTACTGTTTGCTATTTTTCCTTTGCTGCTTTAGAAACAATCACTGAGGTTACTGTTCTTTTTCAAGCTCCCACTAGTTCTAACAGGACAATAGGAATATTTTTCATAGATTTCATTATAGCCATTAAAAGTTGAGACACATTTCAGGCACAGGGCTCATAGGGATTTTTTTTTAAGTGTTCCTTTTATGTATGACAATTATGATTAATTAATCACAATATACTTTAATCTTAATGAGTTTTCTAACTTTTTGAAATAATAAATCAGAGGTGTTTGTTTTTTTTCTTTATTGATTTTAGAGAGAGGAAGCGAGAGGGAGAGAGAAACAGAAACATCGATGAGAGAGAACATTGATTGGCCGCCTCCTGCATGCCCCGCACTGGGGATTTGGCCCATAACCTGGGCATGTGCCCTGACCGGGAATTAAACTGGTGACCTCTTGGTGCACGGGTCGATGCTCAGCCACTGAGCACACCAGCCAGGCTTTTTAATTCTATAAAACATTATTTTTCCCAACTCTTAGCATAATTTTTAAAATTCGAATTTGGAGAGTTTATTTTTTGATGGGCGTGGGCAATAATGATCAACTCGAAGAGCTGAATTGCTAGAGATATAGGGAAATTTTAAATTTAAGAATTCCTAATACTAGAAATTTAATGGATGGAAACAGAAGAGGATGTCATTAACTGAGTAAACGGTGAAAAGTATTAAATAGTATATCCATTACTAAAAGAAAATTTGTATATAAACAAGTTAGTGTTTGACCAAGTGATATTATCAAACTTAAATGCTTCTACAAACGTATTCATGTATATTCAGATTTAATTTTTTGGTTGCCTTTTAGATCTGGTGCTCCCTCTCCATTAAGTAAGGTAAGATTGTTTTTTGTTTTGTTTTGTTTTAACTATTTTAACAATTTTCAGGGTACAGTTTAGTGGCATTAAGTACATTCACATTATTGAGCAATGTTACTGTCATCTATTTTCATAACTTCTCTGTCTTCCAAAACAGAAACTCTACCCTTTAAACATAAACTCCCCATTTCCCCTATTCCCGGTCCCTGGCTGCCACTATTTTTCTTTCTTTCTGTATGATTTTGGGTACTTCGGGTATCTCATATAAGTAGAATCATCCAGTACCTGTCATTTTGTGACTGGTTTATTTTTCTTAGCATAATATCTTCAAGGTTCATCCGTGTGGTAGCATATGTCAGAATTCCTTTCCTTTTCAAGGCTGAATAACATTTCATTGTATGAATATACCACATTTTGTTCATTTATTGGTCTATCAATGAACACTTGAGTTGCTTCCACCTTTTAAATAATGCTGCTATGAACGTGAGTGTACAATTATGTCGAGTCCCTGCTTTCAATTTTTTTGGGTATATATGCAGAAGGGGAATTGCTGGATCAAATGGTAATTTTATTTTTAAAATTTTGAGAAAAGGTAAGGTAAGTTTTTATGTATTGTCCTTTATATTTTCTAAGTCCAATGTAATATTGCAATGTCAACTTAGTCCACTATTTGGACCAAATTTTTTTAAGTAGAAGAAGTTTTCATAAATTTATGTTACAGCTGAAAAAAAATGTATATGTATAACATTTTACTAGTTACAAAGCTCTTTCACATACTCTGTATCACAGCCCTGTGAGACAGGTGAGGCGCATAATATTATGTGACTTTTAATGGTAAAGAAACCAATTGTAGTTGAGTATCTTTCCACAGGCATGCCTTTTTGACTGTCTACTTTAATAAATGTAATTACTCCTCTACTTCCCTATCTCTTTTTTTTTTTAAGACCAGCATTAAGGTTATCAGTGACAGGACTATTTCCTTCTATAGATCTGTAGTTTACATTTGCCCTATATTAGACCAAAAAATGTAATAAATGTGTTCTTTCCTCTTGGGCAAATTTCCATTATATAATTGCTGTCATTACAGACATGAAGAATATCATCATGACTGCAGTGGTGGGTCCCAGGCATCCTATACTGTGCAGTGCCTGGCTGGCTGCCTAAGCTTCCCTCAGGGACTTGAACAAACAATCAAATAAAACAAACAAAGCTCCCTGGTGATTCTGATACAAAGCCAGGTTTTAAATCACTTTGTCTATATGAAAAATTCCAAGACATGAGCAGAGTGTTATAAAATGGCATCCTTTGGAATGGTCTGTTTCTACATTCTGGCCAAATTAACTTTTATTGAATTTTTTTGTATGTTTTGTTGTTGTTAAAACAGGATTATTTTGAGTCTGTTTTCCTCGCTCTCCAAGCTCTTCAGAGCTTGCTGTTACAGGGCAGTTTTTAATGGGCCATTGAAGACCTTCATTTCTGTATTTATGTTGGTGGATTCATGCTGTCATTAAGTTCCTGGTAGTGTTTTATAAACATCAGTTTCTAAGCTTATTTACCTGTGTTGGTTAAAAAAAAAAAACTAATTTCTATTAGAAGAATTGTCAGTGTCCACAGTGGATGACTTGCAAATTAATTTTAGTTAGTTGTTTCTATTCTGTTGATAATCTTTCATATTCCATTTGGAAAATTTGAGTTTTGGTAAAGAGAGAGGTTTGAGTTGACGTTTTCTGAGTAACAATATTCATACTGCTCATGTTTGTCTTTCTCAAAGTGCTGAATGCTTGGCACTTGTGCATCTGTGGGATTTTCACATCTTAATAGTTATATTCTTAGACAAATGGCTATTCGACAAATAACTAGTTAAGTCTGGAAAGTCCTACAAAATTTGTAATTTCCTCAGTCCTTTTCCTTAAATTATTGTTTTTGAACTGTCCTTTAAGTTTGGTCTACTTGAAATCAGATGTCCACTGGCAGCAGTATCTGGTGACCCTTGCTTATCTTGGTCTTTGTGCATTTTACTCGCTGTTATATCTCATTTCCACCTGCGGAACTGTCAGTCGACTGTTTTGAGATGTTCCACTAATCTTTCTGTTGTGAATACTTGGAGAATTAAATATACAAAATAAAAGAAAGTAGACTTAGGATAGTCTTCTAATGAAAAGTTTAATTTTTAAATATCTTAGCCAACTATTAACTCCTCTTCTTAAAACTAAACCAGTTCAGGACAATAAACATTAGCTTTTATTTCACTTTTTTTAGTTTTATCTCTGTCATATTAGTGATGGGACATAGTCATGATGTCCTCAAGCTAGAAAGGCCTTGAATGTTTTCTATACATTATTCTCTGTGAACTATTTTGTAAGTTAGATTTCTAGATTTTTAAGTGTCTGAGAAGACTTCCCAGGAAGTCTGTTGAGGATGCAGAGGAAAAAGAATGGCCTTGATTTTATACGAATTATTACAATCAATAATTTAAAAGCATTAGGGCAGCTAGCAAGATCTTTTCCCCTAATTTCAGGTTTACGAAATACATTTAGCTTTGATTTTAAACAGAAGTCTTTAAGATGTTAGGCCACACATTTTTATCATTTTACATAAATTATATTTAACTTTTCAAATTTGAAAGGTGTTTTGTCTAGTATTGATCGTTGCAATTCTTTATTTCCAATTTTCTTCCATTTTTTTCTCCCAAGAGGAGTTACCAAAAAGATGCTGGGAATGGGTCTGCAAAGTGGAAGGCCTGTTGTTCTGTGTCCTGTAGATTCCTATTTGACTAGAGTGTGTTGTGATCTTCATTTTCAGTCTTCTCCAGCCACAACTGTTACATCTCCTAATTCTACACCAGCTAAAACTATTGACACATCCCCCCCGGTTGATTTATTTGCAACTCCATCTGCGGCTGTCCCGGACAGGTTAGTTCATGAGTAATCAGTGAATGTTTGTAAGTATTTTTTTTATATATATATATATGTACTAAACCCAAATCATTTCAGAAAATGAAAGCTAATCCTAACATGTAATATTTGGGGTTATTTTTAGGTACACAAAGTAAGTTCCTTTACACCTTATACATTTACTGAGGGCTGTACCTCTCTCAAAGCATTAGTAGGACCTGAGCTCTGGAAATCACCTTATTGCCCACACATTTGGGGAAGGAAGTGGGGAAATCATGCACATTTTGCAAGTTCTTCTGATACTGGCTGATATGGAAAATGTTTTCTAGAAGTAGTGTATTCTTACGGAAAATTTAAAGGGTGTCTTAAAGTGCTTTTTTTAAAAAAGGCTCGCAGTTGTAGGTCAGTTAGCTGGTGCATCTGAGGGACTCTGGTGTTAGGAAGAGACCGCCACGGTGTTCCTAATCAGCTTTTATAGCACGTACAGGTCAGAACAGGGGTGAGAAAGGTAGGGATAACCGTACGTTCTGTGAAATCTCAGGGCTGCCTACAGTGAAGCCCCAACTCATAGGGGCTTCCTCAAATAATAACTTTAGGTTAACTCTTTGCTTGGCTATTTTGCCTTGAGAGGATTCTAGTCTCATTTGGTAGTATCTGTGACTCTGATTGTGAAGGCCTTATATTTAGAGGCTTAAATTTTGAACTACGCAATAAATACAAGTAATGCACCCATGTTAACTGCGTGTTATCCTCTATTACTTAGTTCGGCTCTTTGAAATCTCCAGCTTGGTGAAACCAAGTCCTTTCTGCCTCTATACCAAGATAAATTGCTTCTAATAAAAGCTATGATTTGGGTCTTAATAAATACATTTTTCTATTCTGATATGTATACCTGTTGTATTTATTAAATGGACATCAAACCAGAGCAGGTTTCAGGGGTTTTAAAACTTTTTTTTAAAGTAGCAGAATCCATTCTTCAAAAGAATATTACTTGGAATTCTAATCTGTAACAAAGATGAAGATGGAGCAGCGGTTTGTGGAGAGGGGGTGGGGAACCTGGGACCATGATGGCTTGGTACCTGGTCTGGTGAACTTCAGGCCAGTGCCCCTTAAACCTGAATGTACATGTGAAACACCCAGGACCATGTTAAAATAAAGAGTCTGATGTAGGAGATAACAGGGTAAGCCTGAGAACGTTGCATTTTTAACAAGGTCCCAGGATGCTACTAGTTTGGGGACCACACTTTGAATAGTGATGCTCTAGGTTCCTCCTTAGAACTTCTGCAGATGGAGGAGCTTTGAAAAGCACAGCCCCAACTGAGTAAGAATAAAAGACATAGAAGTATTTTTAGGTGAGGCCTCTGTACAGGCAAAATTGATATGTTGTAGTTTATTTAGAAAACAAGGTACATTAGTAATTATTTGATTTAGTATCTCTGGTTTCTAAATAAATTCTTCTCAAGAAAATAATTTTTTTCATGCAAAAATATTTTGAAAATAGAGAAAAGGAAAAATATCACCCATAATCCTCTTACCCTAATACTTTAAATATTTGGATTATGTTTCCTTTTGTCATAGCCCTCATAACCAGCATTTCATAACACGATTAAGAAAAATTCCACCTTACTTTGAGGCATTTAAGTTTTCCCTTTTAATTTCTGCTCTCTGATCTGGTGAGTGACTCAAAGCTTGAAATATAATTTAACTTTGTTATTGTCTATAGAGCAAGAGTTGGCAAACTATGGCCGAGAGGTCAAATCTCACCCACTGTCTGTTTTTGTAAATGAAGTTTTACTGGAACAAAAGCACACTTCCTAGTTTAGATACTGTCTGTGTCTTATTTCATTCTACAGAGGCTGAGTCAAGCCATGATAGATCCTCTAGTCCACAGACTTAAAATACTTACCATCGAGCCCTTTACAAAAGTAGTTTGCCAACTTTTGGTATAGAGGAACATTTGCAATACTGCTATACTTTCCAAAATAGCATTCTCGTTTTGATTTAAAATATATAAAACTATGATGTTTTCGACATAACTTTTTATAAAAAGCATCTTTACACTATAAAATTTCAAAATCTGATTTAAAAATCCTATTTTCCATTCAGCACTTCTAAACCATCCAGCGATCTCCTGGACCTTCAGCCAGACTTTTCTTCTGGAGGGGCGGCAGCGGCCGCGGCACCAGCAGCACCACCACCCTCTGGAGGAGCCACTGCGTGGGGAGGTGAGTGAGACCGGACAGCCCTGCCATCTCTCCATTTAGTTGTCTTTATTCAGCCTGTAAGTGTTATGCTTACCTTCTGAGGGTCCAAAATGGTGCTAGAAATTTGGAGAAAAAATGTTCAGAATGGTATCTGTGGATTGAAATATGTATCGAGAGACAGAGACAGAAAAAGTACCTGTAATACAGTTAAAATGTTCAAGTAGTCATATAGTTTTTATTTTAAAAGTTGGAACAAAAACAGTACTTTTCTTTGCTCTTCTAAGTTGCTGATTATTTTTAGGATTGTTCTCTAGAGATTCAGGCTTTAGAGGACTGGATATTCCTACAAATTTTTGAGGCTGTGCAAAGACAGCATTCTAATTTGGTTTTCTCTGGTACAGCCTCCTTCATAGATTCCTTTAGGCTGGACTTGGTTTTAGTCACATTGTATTTGGCTTAATGCAATTGAAATCTGGGATAGATTCTTGTTTGTGCCAGAAAAAAATCCACTCTAAACTGATTGAGAGGAATTCCCATTCTATTTATGTATCTTGGAAAAAAATTAAGCTCTTATAAGTATCTGATTTAAAAGCATATTTAATACTAATATAAAAATTACATTAATTACTCCATAATTCTCAAAGCTACACAGAGTTGGTTTTAAATACCTTGCCCTATTGCATCAAACTATCAAAATAAATTTTTTTAAGTTTAAAAATGACTCATACAACTATAGAAACAAGATGGTGGAATAGGAGGTGCATATTATATCTCCGTACAGCAACAATAATTTGGCAACCATCCAAGGACAAAAGTGCCTTTGTGGGAGAAGTACAATCCAGGTAGGAGGTTATAAAACCCCCAGTAGAGCCCAAACCGAGGAGGGTTATTTTGAGAAGGCATGTGGGAGGCTGGAACCCAACCTTGGTTCTGGCTATAGACCTGGAGACACCCTTGCCATCCCCCCATGGACTCACCTAAAGTCCTGTTAGGCCTTGGTCCAGCAATACCCACCAAGGGATCCAGGAGGAGCCTTATGTGCCCATGCCTTGGGTAACAGCCCTGCTGACCTTGGTCTTAGCTGTGCACCCTGAAACAACCTGTGATCCAGTTCTAACCCATCACATTTTTGGTCCAGGAGCTGTCCTGCTGGCCCAAGGATCCAGCAGTGACATATCAGTCTGTGCCCTAGACTCAGGCCCAATGACCTTTGTTCAACCTCAAATCCTGAAGGAGCCAGGGGCTCCACTCCAACCATTCCCAGCCTTAGTCAAGGACCAGCCCTGCACACCTAGGGACCTGATGAGAGACACACCCATCCATGCCCCCAGAGGCAGGCCTGCATACCTTGGTCCTGACTTAAAGCTGCCTTTTTTTAGAGAGAGAAAGAGATAGAAAGAAACATCGATGAGAGAGAACATGGATTGGCCACCTCCTGCATGCCCCCCACTGGGGATCGGGCCCACAACCTGGGCATGTGCCCTGACCGGGCATCGAACTGGTAACCTCTTGGTGCATGGGTCGATGCTCAACCATTGAGCCACACTGGCTGGGCTAAAGCTGCCCTTTGAATCAGTTCCAACCCCAGTCTGTTGCAGTCTAGAGCTAGTCCCACCTGCCCAGTGACTGAGCAGCACCCATACCCATTTATGCACCTGGTAACAAACCTGCCATCTGTGAACTCAACTGTAGACCCTAAAGTGGACCCTTGTCCATCTCTGATGAGCAATGTCCTGAAGGCAGTCTCATCTACCCAGGGACTAGGCAGGATCCACACCCACCCAAGGATCTGGTAACAGACCCACTAACCATGGACCCATAGCAGGCCCAGCAGCAGCCATATGACGTGGTTCCAACCCCATTCAACTGCAATCCTGGAGGCAATATCATCAGTCCAGAGACCTGACAGGAGAAGGTCTTTACCTGCCAAAACCAGTTATTAAAGACTGGAAGAGGTGTTTGCTCCTTCAAAATGCACAGATATCAACCGAGGGCTACATGGATCACAATGAATCAGACGAACAAATATGATGCCACCAAAGGAAACTAATAAAGATCTAATAACCAACCCCAAAGGAATGGAGATCTATAAATTGCCTGACAAAGAATTCAAAATAATCATGCTAAAGAAGCACAATTATACCCAAGAGAACACAGATAGACAACTAAATCAAGGAAGCAATACATTAATAAAATTAGAAGTTTAATAAATAAAAAAGAATCAAACAGAAATCCTGGAGCTGCAGAATACAATGCCTGAACTCAAAAACTCAAGAGAGCTTTAATGGAAAACTTGATTGTACAGAATAAAGAATCAGCAAACTCAAAGACAGAGCATTAGAAAATAGCCAGGTGGAGGAACAAAAAGGACAAAGAGTGAATAAACCATAGGGGACCTATAGAATGCCATCACATAAATACATGTATTCATTATAGAAGTCCCAGAAGGAGAAGAAAGGGGCATAATGCTTATTTATAGAAATAATATATATAATTATATAATATATAATATATATATTATATATATACACACACATATATATATACACATATATGTGTGTGTATATATATATATATACTGATATATATACATATACTGATATATATTTATCAGTGAACAAAAGGACAAATAAAATGTGTTATAGTCAATGGAATAGTATTCAGCCCTATAAAAGGAAATTCTCCCATTTGCCATAGCATAGATTAATATGGGGGACATCATGCTAAGTGAATAAAACAGAAACAGAAAGACAAATACTATATGATCTCTCTTATATGTGGAATCTGAAAAAGTCAAACTCATGGAAGCAGAAAATAGAATGGTGACGGCCAGGGGCTGGAGTTGGTAGGGGGAGGGCATGGGGCAGGATGGGGAGATGTTGGCCAAAGGGTAGTGTTGCGGAGGAAGCCCCAAAAGTCTAAATTCAGGATCGATTCCAAAGAACTGACATGTAGCCTTATTCAAATGCATAAGAGCTTTAATAGGAGAAACATACATACATGGGCAAAGCAGCTACTTGCTCCCAGGAGTGGCCAGCCAGGAAAAATCCACCCCCCTCCCAGGACAAAGTCTCTTTTTTATAGGGGGTTAATAGTAAAACCATATGGTGGGCAGTCACATAGACCAGCCAAACCCAAGGCTACAGAGTTAAACAGTCACAGAAAGTCCAATGTGTCCCAGATGCTTTTACCGCTGGAGATGTATTGCATCTCTGAGCTCCCCTACAGGTACAAACAGTCAGTTGTAAGATGAGTAAGTTTGAAAGATACAGCATTGTGACTATAGTTAATGATATGTTGTATACTTGAAATTCTCAGCACAAAAATATAATTATGTGAGATGATGGCTGTGTTAGTTTGATTGTGATCATTACTTCACAATGTACATGTATATTAAACTATCACATTGTACATCTTAACTATGTACAATTTTTATTTGTCAGTTGAAGGTGAGAGAAATAAAAGATTTTTAAAAATACAAAAGATGAAAATATTGTGTGTATATATATGTATATAAAAGATGGTAAGAGGAGCCTCCCCCTCCAAAAATATATATATAGAAAAGATAAAAATATAAATTCCTTGCTTTTGACTAGTATTTTGTTTAGCTGGAGGGTGGTGATGAGACTTCCAGCAGTGATAAAGTGGAAGATGAAAAGTAAAATTTCCCAAGAAAACGTATGATAATTAAGCATGTTGGTGAATAATTGATGATGAAAATTTTTTCCATCACTGGAGAGGCTTCAGTCTTCAAAATCTTAACTTTCTAGATGATCTTAGTGTGCCTGTAGGGTGCTCTACATAATATTCATCAGGTCTGCAAAATGCATGGTTGAACGTGATTATTTTAATATCTAATTTATGTTTCTCAGTTTTTTTAATGTCCTCTAGAACTTTTGGGTTACGAGTTCTCATATTGTTTTTAAAGCTCTGAAAAAATATCTTTCTAATGAGTTCTGATAAAAAAAAAAATGTTTGTCATTAAAGTAATTTCCAGTAACATTCATGAATTCAAATATGAGCCCTGAGGTGCTTCATGTGACTGAGAATAGAAAAATGCTTTGAACACTCTGAACGTTTAACCTACAGTCATAGTACAGTTCCTCAGGATGCCCACTGTAATCCTGCTGTTGAACACTAAAAGTATGAACCTCCCAATGGAATGCTGACCTCAGAAGGGCTGAAAGGTTGCGATTCTATATAATGTATCACATTTATCTTAAAGATAATTCTCATGTTATAGCATCCTGTTTGTAAATGTAAAGATTATATATTGAATTGAAAACGATCTGATCATGTGAAACTTATGAAGAAGAAAAAGGTTTAGGTTGGGGTTTCTTTTTCTAACCCTAAACTTGCATTTATTTATTTGACTAGGTTTTATATGTTCTACAATAACTGTAGCTTTTATAAAGCTCTGATTTATTCTCTGGTATTCCAGACTGTAGTAGCAAATCAAATAAAGATCAATAAAGTTCAGTTACCTATAGTTTTGTCAGAATGGAAATTTATAGTATAGTGAAATCAAGCAAAGCAGATAAAATGATAAATCTGTTAAGAAATAAATTGATTTTTTTCAAAATTATTTAGACCCGACTTAAGGTGAGTGTCTTGACCTCCCTGGCTCTCAGTTTTCCCATCTATGAAGTTGGAAGCTTGGTCTAGATGATCACTAAAGTCCCTTCCAGCTCAAAAGTTCTGTAATAATAGCAAGTAATAGAGTCTTCTCTCAGTATCCACGAGGCATTGGTTACAGGACCCCCTCAGATACCAACCTGCAGATGCTCAAGACCCTCGTATAAAATGGCGAGTATTTGCATATAACACTCATCCACTTTAAGCCATTTCTACTTATAAAACCTAACGTAATGTAAATGTTATGTAAATAGTTGTTATATTGTTTAGGGAATAAAACGACAAGGAAAAAAGTCTGTACCTGTTTAGTTCAGACGTAACCATCGTAGGCCAAACTACCTAGTACATGTCAGCACAGTGTAACTTTTTTTTTTCCCCCCAAATATTTTGGATTCACGGTTGGATGAATCCAAGGATATAGAATCCACGGATACAGAGGGCTGACTGCACATTTATTTTTTTTATTACAAATGGTCCAGAAAGCTAGAATTTCTACAGTTAGTGCCTCACCCTACTTGGACATTGGTGTGATTGAATATTTCAGCTTTGTCTCTTATTTCTTCATATGCTGACACATAATGGACATCGATAGACCTTTTGGGAGAGGGTGAGTAAAGCTTTATTTTAACCTTCTGTGTTGAGAGACTTCTGGATCGTAATAACTGTCCTCATTGTGATCATTTGGAGACTGGTATATTTCTCGTCCTTTCCTTTTCTTCTCTTCTCTTGCATTTGCTCTCCATCTCTGGTGCACCACAGACTCTCTGGCCACGCTTCCCTCTGCTCCCTCAGAAGTACAGATTTCAGATCCATTTGCGCCAGAACCCACCCCTCCTGCTGCAGCTGCTGAAATCGCAACTGCTTCGGCTTCTGCCTCAACCACGACAACTGTTACTGCTGTCACTGCTGAGGTGGATCTCTTTGGAGGTCAGTCAGTCGCACCCCTGTCCTCCCTTTCCTTCCAGGACTGCTGGGATTTAAACACGTGCACACTGTCTAACAGCACGTCAGAGTACTTACAGACTTTTTAAATGTTTATCCGTGTATGTGTATCTTAGCTAAATTTGTCAACTTTATCTTCACTTAATTTTAGTTGTTTTAGAGCAGAGGTTGATGTTCCATTTCTGAAAAGCTGGGAATTAGGTTGCTATTTGGACTCTTGTCCCGTGTGTGTTTCTGCCCTGCAGTGTCTGTATGAGTGGTACCAGACCTCTCTGTCATACTGAGTTTTGGCTTTTCGGCCAGATTCAGACTAGCAGAGAGGAAAACATTTGGGGAATATGGGAGGGGAAATCCTGGCCTAAGTGATTTCTTAAGGTTTAGAACAAAAATCATCTAAGAGAGTTCAGATTTGGAGGTTTCTGAAAAGAGTTTAGCAATAGGTCCATTTTTGCAACTTAAGCTTATTCTGTGTAAGCAAAAACTTGGATCATCTTTGGCGCTGAGACTTTGAGAGATCATTTGAATCAGCTCTTGAAATAGATTGAAAACAGGTTTAGGTGAGACTTTGAAGTGATTGAAAATATGCTTTCCAGGCTAATGTCAATTCTGACACAGAGTTGATTTACAGCTGTGGGCTTGAGTCAAATATCCTAGACTCTGCCAGGATAGTATGCCTGGACCTGGTGAGCCATCTGAAGCCCGTTTATTTACATATTCCCATCTGCGTGGTGCTCGTGTCCAAACCTGGAGAAGTGCTCATATCAAATACGCACATCAAGTAGTGTTATATTCATCATAGTTTTGTATTTCTTCATTACAATATAACAACTTTCCCAGGGCATTTTCAGAATATGGTAAAGAAATTGGAGGAAGCGAATGGTGGGGAGGGCAGGAGATACTTGGCAGACTCTGGTGAATTAGTATACTCCCCTGGGCACTTACTCTTACACACTGTCACATACCACGGTGCTGCATGCCGTACCCCAGTTTCCGAGGTTTGCCAGCATTGTCTAAGACAAAGAGCACTCAGTGAGACCCAGCATTGTTGTCACTGTTTCAGGGAAGGAATGTGCACTCCCATTCCTACAGGAGAAACCTGTTTTTTTTTTAAAGGAGGGGGGATGGGTTTGCAGACTCTTGAATAATTTGTTATAAAGCATCATCCACTAAAGAAAGTTTTTCAGGTATGCCTGTATAAATTTTGAGACCAAAACTTTGTTTCAGCTTAAACGTATGAAATTAACTTCTTCACATCCTCCTTTTCCCTGCCCCCGTTATTGATGTTGGGTATGAGTGGTTTCTCCTACGCTGGTGGTAACAGAAAAACTTCAAAGAAAATATGGAGAGGATGGATAACAGTTTTGTGCTGAAGCATTTCTATGCCTTTAGCTGTTTAGATTTTTGTTTTTCAGTCTGTATGTAAGGAGCTAATTGCCTCTAAGAAGTCAATTCCATCTTGCTTCTCTCGTGGCCCTCTGGAATAATAAAGCTAAAGATAACTCTCTGAAGTAATCTTTGTGCCAGTATGCTGTTGGTGTTGATCATTTCTTCTGCTTTAACTACATTTGTTAAGCAGAAGAATATGTATGTTTGAAAATATTTTTACAAGGCCATTATTTCTACCCTAAAATACAAATTTAAAGGACTAGTATAAATAAATCAAATCAAATAAAAAACAAATAAATAAATAAATGAGTAGTACTGCAAAAAACTCATCCAAGTTAATGCCAAAGAATAGGGCTCTCCCTTGATTTCACCTAGACCCTTTCTAGTCATCTGGCCAGAGGTTGAGTGAAGGTGAGTACATCTGCAGATCTCACCACAGCTCTTTTTATTGATCTAGTTCAATGAAACTGGCCTCTGACAGCTGTAAAATTCCTGTGCTTTATGTGCCAGGAGTCTGTGGGTGTCACTATTTTGCAGTTGACAGTGATATTCCCTAATTTTGTTCATGCTCTTTATTGATTCATAAGGAATAATTTAGAGATGGGATTTTAAATAAAAACTTAAACGAGATTCTCTTTGGCCATGACATGTGGCCATTTTTTAAAAAATGTGTGTCTCTAAAATGGGTAAGTGGTAGAACTCTTGACCTGTAGACACCAGTTATTTATCCAGCTTTGAAACATGCCTTTTTGATATTTTATGTAGCATGCACGGCAGTAGTAAGTAGATTTCTCTAGAAGTAAGCTTAAGGAATTTTAATTTCTGAAAAATGGCTAATTGTTTAATTTCATGGATATGAAATATGAAAACATTAAAAATTTCTATGTATTTTTATTACAAATTTGAAAAATAGGAAATGTCTATTATTTTTAAACATTCAGAGTATACTCACATAACATTTTAGTCATCTCAGGGTAAATTATTAAACAAGTTTCTCAGAAACATTTTTGCTACATTTTTTTTAAATGAACTTAAAAAAATAAAAATATTCTCTTGCCCTGGCTGATTTGCCTTAGCAGTTAGAGCGTTGGCCCCAGAACTGAAGGGTCGTGGGTTCAATTCCAGTCAAGGGCATGTACCTGGTTGCAGGTTCAATCCCCAGTCCCAGTCAGGATTGTGCGGAGACAACCAATCAATGTGTCTCTCTCACATAGATGTTTCTCCCTCCCTCCCTCCCTCCCTACATCCCTGCACTCTTTCTCTAAAAAAAAAAAAAAAAATGTCCTTGGGCAAGGATTAACAACAACAACAACAAATCTTTCTGTGGTTATGCATAACAGGACTGTAAGGAAATGTTGTGTTTGAAAATTTTAGTAGAAGTTAAAGATATTGATAAAACTAAACGACAACATCCTTAAAAACATTCTACTTTTATTTCTGAAAACCTCATCAACAACATCACATTAGTTTGTAACAACACAGGGTTTTCCTAAGCACTCGAATCTAAACGGACGCTAGTTCCTGTGCACGACCACCAGGGCCCCCTTTCAATCAGCTGCGTCAGGTTCCGAGCAAGCCTTCATGAGGGTGGTAGTC
Organism: Tadarida brasiliensis; assembly: GCA_030848825.1. Taxonomy (NCBI): domain Eukaryota; kingdom Metazoa; phylum Chordata; class Mammalia; order Chiroptera; family Molossidae; genus Tadarida; species Tadarida brasiliensis. Next base: position 47,058,927 of record CM061262.1, on the reverse strand, counting down.
TGTGAGCACAGAGCTGGTGGCTGGAAAACCGAGGAACCTACCCCACAAGGCTGACTTCAGTTGTGCATGTTGGTCAACAAACTGGCCTTAGGAGGAGGAGAGGAGCTGGAACGGTGACTCTGGCGCTGTTGGGAACCACTGAAAGCTTTGTGCCGAATATATGATTTAAAGATGGCATATGTGGCTGGAGAAGATGAGGAGAGTCGTTTGGGATGGGGAAGTGACAGCTATTAGGCATATTTAGGAAGGTAGTCACGTAATAAAGAAGTTTGAGAGAAAATTATTCCTAGGTGGCTAGAAAGAAGGAAAAAAAAAAAGACTAGTCTACAGCCGTGTCAGAGAGAGGAGTTTGCTGGATAAGGCTTGGCAGAATTGGACCTGAACTGCAGATGGGTAACAAGGGAAAGGGAATAGCTTTAGTTTCCAGTGCTGGAAGGATAATACTGCCATTGCTAATGGAAGAGAGCTAGGTATTAAAATAAGTTTTTTTTAAACAGTGTCAAAATTTTGTTGTCTCTCACAGTTCTGGGGCTGACTGGGCTCAGCTGGACAGGTCTAGCTCAGGGTTCCTTTGTGGCTACGTTCAGACAGTGGCCGGGCAGTCTTCCTCATGCATACCTCCATCTCCTGGGCTGGAAGACTCAGCGGCCAGGCGCTGGAGCACCTGGGCTCCTCTTTAAGAGAACTTTTGATGGGAGTAAATGAGTTAAGTTTATAATATTTAGTTTTACCTAACAGGAGAAGCATTAAAAGGAGATGTCTTGCTGACAGGAAAACAAACAAAAAAACCCTTCTCTCCTGTGTATAGAGCTATAAATATGGGTTTCACCTACTTACATATAAGTGATAATTAAGTCCAGCACCCCACACCATGAATATTTATTTGACCCCTAGCACTGATATAACTGCTGTTTATTCCACCTTACAGGAGGAAATTGTATAGTAGGATGTGGCATAGCTCATAGCAGTGTTTGATAGTGGTTAAACACACAAACCTCGTTCAGACAATTCATGGCCAAATCCTGACTCCATCATTTGCTGGCTATGTGACCTTGGTCCAGTCACTCAGACTCTCCACGCTTTCATTCTCTTATCTAATAAGTGGAAATAGTGGAACCTGCGACACAGGATATGTAGGAATTAAATTTAATAATGCACATAAAATATTTACACAGTGACTGCTATTATGGTTTCTGCTATTCTCATTTTTTTAGCCTCAGTTCCAGGTGTTTTATAGGGAGAAAAAAAGGAAAGAAAATAGACCTGACTCATGACAAAATATTTTCAACCCTCCCAGCCTCCTCTTAGACTTTTCTTGTGTTCTTTTGCCCCATCTCTTAGGGTTTTCATGTTGCTCTAAGTTTTCTGTTATAGTATCCTTAACATGGCATCTGGAGAAGTAAGCATGCCCTATCTCCTGATGTATTTTTCATACTCCGTAATTATTTGGCCTCTCCCTTCATTGACCTCTACTCAGAACATATATTCCCTCAGTGCAGCTGAGAGAAGCAATCAGATCCAATAAATCTGTAGGATATAAATAACTGGTTGTCTCATTGTCCCTTCTAGGGATATTTGTGTTTTTGTAAAGGACCTTTTAAGCCAAGTGAGTCTCTAATTTAATGTTAGTTATAGTACTTAATGCTGGGCCTCAAGACGTTACTGGCGTGCTGGGTTACACTGAGAAACAAGTGCCTCAACTGTAGGATGTCCTACAGCCTGATGGACTGCACACATCTCTGAGAAAGGGGATACGCTATGCAGTGTTTCCCAAGCATAATTGATAAGTTCCTTTTAGTGGCCAGAGGAACAGTGTTCTGGGGACCTCTGGTAGATATCATGGAAGGCAGTGTTTTAAGGTGGAAGTCTAGCCTGTGAGAGGCAGGTTCTAGGTGGGTGTTGGTGCCCACTTTCCAGGAGTTCTTCTCCTAAGCAGTTTATGATGGCTTCATTCCTTCTGTACTTTGGAACCATAGAATCTCTTTGAAAACTCCAGGATTATTTTTTTTTTTTTTAACTAATGAACATCATCTATTGGGGGGGGGGGGACACACATCGAAACCTTTTGCACACATCAACAATTGGGCATTTATAAACTGGGGCTGCCTGTATGTTAATGGATTTTCTATTCTGAATAGTAATAACACTTATATTCTTAAAACATGAAACTAAATTTTAATCTGATGAAAATAGATTATTTTCCAAGTAACTAGAGCAATACAATATTTGAAAACAACAAGTTTAAGTAAAAATAAAGGCATTATGGTGTCATCCCCAAATTTTATTATCTCTTTATTTCTTTAAAACAAAGTTCTTGGGCCCTGGCAATTTTGGCTCAGCAGTTAGAGCATCGGCCCACAGACCAGAGAGTCCCAGGTTCAGTTCCTGCTAAGGGCACGTACCTCGGTTGCAGTTTGTCCCCAGCCCCAGTTGGGGTTGTATGGGTGGCAGCCAGTCGATGTGTCTCTCTCACATCGATGTTTCTCTCTCTCTCTTCCCCCCTCTCTCCCTCTCGCTCTACCTGAAGATAAATGCAAAAATGTACTCGGGTGAGGATGAAAAAAAAAAGTTCTTGGTTGTATCTGAAAATGCTTTTCAAGGATTCTGAAGGCCTAACCTTTATGAATACTTTGTAAACCTTTTGTATTAACAGTATAATTTCTCCTGTACTAGACTATGAAAAAATTTAAACTAGAAATGTTTATTTTACATTTGGTTTTACATTACCATCATATATTTTAATATATAGGCATTAAAGAAGACATCCATGTTTGCTAGAAACCACTAGTCAAAGACATCATAGTAATGCAGTGAATAAGTGTCACCTGGACATCAAAGCTTAATGTCTTAAGTTACATAATAAAGTTATTTTTGCTTTAATTTTCACATCCATTAATTTCTAACGATACATGAAACATGCTTCTCAGAGCCCTTATACAATGAGAATCTTGTCACCTTTTGGGTCTTAATAGGCCTCACAGTCTCAACACTGTACCACTGGCATGTAACTAACATGAAGGGGCGCAAAGAGTTGTTCTGTGGCCGCCAACAGGGCATGGGCCATACCAATGCGTTTTAAGAAATTCATGTTGTATAAGGGAGCCTTCTTCGCAATTTAACTTGGTTCTTTCACTATATTTTCTTCTCTTTTTATTCCTTTAATTTCTGTTGTTTTAAAAACTGCACCCAAGATGCCTTTGCAGCGTCTCCCGGGGAGGCCCCTGCAGCATCCGAAGGGGCCGCCGCCGCAGCCACCCCCACCCCCGTGGCCGCAGCACTCGATGCATGTTCAGGAAACGGTGGGTTTCCAGTCACGAGCCCGTCTGTTGTTTTTCTGTCCGAATGTGAAACTCCCGTAGTTAGATGGGGCCATATGTTTTTCTGATTTTAATTTCTTCTGAGTATAAAGTATCATTCATCGGAGCTGAATAAATAATGCCGGCACTTAAAACATTAAGACAATGAAGTGCATACTTAATCAAAATTGACAATTTCTCAAGATTGACAATTTTTATCAGTGCAAGTATGCTCTCTTAATGTTTTTTATTCTCTAATGCTCTATTGCAACTTTTTGTAACAAGGAGTTCAAATATATAGGCATGTTTTAATGAATTTTCAAAGCTACCAGATTGACCAGATTACATAAGGATTTGAAGAATAACAAACTCTGATGCTAGACCGTGGGCTAATCTTACAGTACTTTGAAGTGTTTCAGTTTCTTAACTTGTGGTACCTGTTAAATTTTCTTTATTTTTTTTTCTTTAGAAAAACATCCTAAGCACTGACCCCTGCTAATAGGACAGTAGTTCAGTCCAAGCAGCCTAATGCCTAGCTAGCGTGTAAATATCCAAGTCAGGTGTCTCTTACCCATAGTTATGACGCCAGTCTCTTGTCTCTTTCCTTACTGATGCTGTATGTGTCTCCACTTTCCTTTCCAAAAGACCCCTTTGCCCCGTCTGAAGGTAGTGCAGAGGCTGCACCCGAGCTGGACCTCTTTGCAATGAAGCCACCTGAGACCAGTGTTCCTGTAGTTACCCCTACAGCTAGCACAGCCCCTCCGGTTCCTGCCACTGCTCCTTCTCCTGCTCCCGCTGTTGCAGCTGCCACGGCTGCTACTACCGCTGCCACCGCCGCCACCGCCACCACTGCCACCACCTCTGCCACCGCCGCCGCCACCACTGCTCCTCCTGCTCTAGATATCTTTGGTGGTAATTTGTTGTTGTTGTTGTTGTTGAACTTTACATCTGGTGGATTGAATGCTGGTACTTGCAATCTACTGCATCCACAACTATTACTGCATGAATATTGTGTAACCAAATGGCTCTCTAGAAACCATTTGATGCTTGTTTCAGAATTCTCCCGAGTACTAATTCAGAACTGGAAAGTGATAAACTGTTGCAGGCTGGTTTGTCAAGCTGAGTAAGGCCTGTGTGTTCTTGGTCTTAGATTTATTTGAGTCTGCTCCTGAAGTCGCTGCAGCGCCTAAGCCAGATGCTGCCCCTAGCATAGACCTGTTCGCTACAGGTAAAGCCAAAGCCACCCTTCTCTTACGTTAGTTTTGCCAGATGTTTTCGTGATTAAGCTCTCTGTACTCACCTGTGATAATGCATTTGTTAGATGTTTGACTTTGATTTCAGCTTTCTACTTACTTCTCCTTGGTTTTGGTTTGTTTCACTTTTGGAAGATGCTTTCTCCTCTCCACCTCAAGGGGCCTCTCCTGTGCCTGAGAGTTCTCTCACTGCTGACCTCTTATCCGGTGAGTCCCTTTGCCGAGTCAAGCCTTCAGACGTCTTGTGGGGGTGGTGATATGAAAACGTGAGGGTTTGTCTTGAGTTCTTTTAAACTCAACAATCACTTTTTAAAATCCCATTCTTTGGCTCATCACCAACTAATGAAGTGTTAATATTTCAAATTGAACACGATGAAAAGACAAAACTTTGTTTTTCACACTAAAACCTTTGACCTCAAGAAGTCAAATTTTATTTTCTTCTGGAAAGTGTGTATTTTACAATTCATTTGCTTTTCCTTAACTGTTAAGACTGTCTGCAATCTTACCGCCTGCTATGAAATAAGAAATCTCAAGAAGCCATTTGTCAAGGCTCATGGTTTCATTTTCCTTTGGGTGACGTACAATGTCTCCTGTTGTGTGCTTCACTGCAGTGGATACCTTTGCATCCCCGGCTCCTGCACCCACTGCCTCTCCAGCCAAGGTGGATTCTGCAGGGGTGATAGACCTTTTTGGGGGTGCGTATCTCTCCTCCTTCAACACTTAACAGTCTTTTTTTTCCCCTCAGAATAGTTTGTAGATCTCTATTTCATTTTTTTTTTTTACCATGTGAAGTTATTTCCATCTCTTAAATGTAAACTTAAGTGTTTAAGATCTTTTCCATTTCTTTGCCATCATCTTCATCCTCACCAGTTAATCATAAGTTTCCATGCATGGCCTAACAACTCCAGATCTTTGTGATTTTAACTTCCGTTCATCCTCACGTAGAATCAGCTCATTAGAGTTTCCTTCTACTGTTCTTCCTTCGTGATCCCGATCTGGTGGCTAAATCAACATTTCTAAGTTCTCAAAGGCGATATAAAAATTAACTAAATTCAGACTCGAAAACAAACAAGCCAGTCAAAACTGAAAGTATAAGCTCTAGATAATCACACATTATTCTGTAGGGTTGATTTATGTTGAGTTTACTGTTTTAAAATCCTCCCAGAGAAGTGGAAGGTGCTTCACTGATTTAAATGTATTTTCCTCTTCTTTTATATGTTATTGGAAGGCAGGGAGATGTACTGAATTAACTCCTGAACTTTGGATGATACATTTAAAGTCTTCTGTTACCAGTAAATTTACAAGGAAAAATACAGGATTGAGTGATTTCTTTATGAATATCCAAACATGTGTATGCTATTGGCTAAAATACCATCCTTAGCAAATTAAACCCACATTGAACACTCTGTGTGCCATGATAGGTAGGGTACATGATGGGTGCAAAGATGTCACAGTCTCTGACATTCAGAGGCTCAAAAATTGTGGCAAATAAACACGGAACCTTGATATATGGGTACAAGAGGGCTGTTGCTGCTGCTAAAATAAAGTTTGTTTAAAAAAAATTTTTTTTAAGTTTAGTAGAGTTCTAAATGGAAAAATTTTATTTTATTACCTTTGGGCAAAATTCTTAACACTTTTATCCTATTTTGATAAATGACAGGATTTAGTCCAAAAATTTGGTTCTTTAAAAAAAACTCTTTACTCTTACAAACGTGTTAATTCTTAAATATTATAGAACTCTTTTTGAGAGAATAAACTGATCAAAGCATAATTCAATTCACTCTATTATTTCACATAGCCATAGACAACTAGCTCACTGTACAAAGCTCCATATCTATGCATTTATCTGCAAAACACTTAAATTACTTATTGTACTTACTGTTTACACTCTTTTACTTTTTTTGCTGCACAATGGATAATGGGTAGATGCATTTGGAACTAGTTCTTCTGAACCCCAACCTGCACCTCAGGCTGCTTCTAGTTCATCAGCATCGGCAGACCTACTAGCTGGTAATTAAATCAAAATAAAATGGTATTTTGTGGAAGTTAAGTTTGGATATCTTTTTATAAGTAACAGATATTATATAACTTTTAAGGTGCATGTGTTATTTCCCTTTTGAAACATGAACTTGGAAAACAAGATATTATATAATAGAAAATTATTTCCCAGGATTTTATGAAATTAGTCTTAAAATCACATTTGTAAACAAGCCACCCCTGTGGCTCCATGGATGCTTCTAATCTGCATTACTTTTAGTTAGCACGTTCCTTTTTGTTTACTGCGCAGGAAATATGAGTATGGTTTAAGCCCTGGCCAGGTACCTCTGTTGGTTAGAGCATCATCCTGATACACCAAGGTTGTAGATTCAGTCTCCTGTCAGGGCACATACAAGAATCAACCAATGAATGCATAACTAAGTGGAACAACAAAGCAATCTCTTTCTCTCTCTTCCTCTCTCTCTCTCTCTCTCTCTCTCTCTCTCTCTCTCTCTCAAATCAATTTTTAAAAAGAGTTTTAAATATGCTTATGCTTGATAATTGATTCTATGATATATGAATCATACTAGGGGAAGCGCTTATAGATGTCTACCATTGGGTTGAAGCTACTGCCACCTTTTTAACAAGCTGATCATTTTTCTATCTGAAAATCCCTGGAGTAATCCCAGTTCAAAAGGACTATGTTGTGGAAACGATTGGCACAACATACCTAGGATTATTGCCTATTGCCGGGATGGGATAGATAGAATAAAAGGAAACATTTCAAGGGCTCAAAGACAGTAAAAGCCAACTGTCAGTCTTCCTTGATGGCAAGGCAAAGTGTGCTTAGTTATAGCCAGACCTAGAAATTATGATTTTTACAGGCAAAGCACTTGTCAGTTGCAAGACCGTAATAGTGAGTTTCGGGTTCAGGTTATCAGTCAGACTCACAGGACACTGCTGGTGCACCTCACTCCGACTTCACTTAAAAGGGTCTGTTGCAGGAAGCACAGCAACAGCATCACAAAGGCCTCAGGTACTTGGATGCAATTCCCACTGTCCCTCCCCACTCACCAAAAGGGATGCATTTAGATCTTAAGATAAGTAAGGAGCCGGTGAGAATATGGGTCCCATACGCACAGGGAAGCCACCAAGTCCAGAGTCTCTCAGCTTAAATTCTCTGCTAGCCATGTAGCCCTTGATAGGGTTAGTGGCTGGCTCTCATTTTGTAGTATAATGAACAATCCTGACACCAGGTATACCAGGCTAGAGAACATTCATTCTTGGATTAATAACTCATCAGCCTTCAGAGTTATAGGACATTTGACATGAGGTGAAATATTTCCTCAAGAGGCTGGTGGGCATCATCACAGCCCTACTCTTGACCTTTCCTTCCATCAGTAATTCAAACTGGTTATATAATCATCTTTCCCAGGAGCAGTGGCATTCTTTGTGTCTTTCCCATCCTTTTCTGCAAGCATGACACTCCTATTTGCCAAATCCACTTTATACCAGTGACTGCCAGCTGGTACTTTCTGCTTGATGAAGATTTGGTGTCCATGGCAGACTTTGGAAGTTGCAGATACGATAAGAGGCCGTGTACTTAACACAAACCACAACTGGTTGCTTGGCGAAAAAAATTCTAGTTTATCTGGCTTTTCTCCTGGTCTAGATATTCTTCATAGTGGCTTCAAATTGGTCACAGAAACTTTAAACTCTTGCTAAACCAGTACACTTAATTTAGATTTTTAAGTGTAGCAATAAGATTTTAACAGGCTGCAAAAATATCATAGTTTTAAATGGCTATTTGGGGAAATGACCTTGTCAATTTAAAAATGAGATTACTGACTATAAATTTTTACTTTGAAGTTATAATTAAGATTGAAATGGTATATAAAATCAAATGTTCTGGCTTTTTGCAGAATTCCAAGAAGTCTCTCTTTCTCCCTGGGTGTTCTCTTCAAGTCATTGAGATTACTGGTAGGATGCAGATATTACCCATGTCTCAGATGGAGTCTGGCTAGGAACTTGAGAGTTAAGTTTATAACAAATAAAGGGAAATATTATTTCACACAGTGGAAAGTAAAGCTGTCAAACTTCTCTCAATGTATACCAGCTGAAAATATAGAGGTTTGAAAGATATAGACAGATTTCTGGATGCTGTATGTAAAAATGGACTATTAAGAGAGATTAGGTGTGTTGAAGGATACGCCTAACTTCTGAGGTTGACATCAAGCAGAAAAACTATATTCTTCCATAACAGACACAATTCTGAGGTGACTGCACCATAAATCTGTGCTAAGAAAGGAATGTGTCACATCCTATCTTTAATTCCAAAGGGCCACCCTTATGAGGTCCTTTGTATTTTTGCATTCTCTATTAACCATGAGACACAAATTACTTTTAGCAGACTCACAGAAGTCCTTGAGCTAATTTAAAATATAGCCCTGGGGGGGTTGGCTCAGAGGTTAGAGCATCAGCCCACGGTCCAAAGAGTTGCGGGTTCGATTCCGGTCAAGGGAACGTACCTCAGTTGTGGTTCCGTCCCCGGCCCTGGTCGGGGTTGTGCAGGAGGCAGTCAATCAATGTGTCTCTCACATCAATGTTTCTCTCTCTCCCTCCCACCCTCCCACTCTATCTGAAGATAAATGGAAAAATATATCCTCGGGTGAGGATTAAAAAAATGTTTAGCCCTGGCCGATTTGGCTCAGCAGTTAGATCATCGGTCCGCGGACCGGAGAGTCCCGGGTTTGGTTCCCGCTAAGGGCACGTACCTCGGTTGCAGTCTGTCCCCGGCCCCGGTTGGAGTCGTGTAGGTGGCAGCCAGTCTATGTGTCTCTCTCACATCGATGTTTTTCTCTCTCTCTTCCCCACTGTCTCCCTCCTGCTCTATCTGAAGATAAATGTAAAAATGTCCTCAGGTGAGGATAAAAAAAAGTTTAAAAATATAAAAATGGCCCTGGCTGGTTTGGCTCAGTGGTTAGAGCGTCGGCCTGTGGTCTAAAGAGACCCGGGTTCGGTTCCCGCTAAGGGCACATACCTTGGTTGCAGTTTGTCCCCGGCCCTGGTTGGGTTAGGGCCTTGCGGGAGGCAGCCACTCGATGTGTCCCTTTCACATCGATGTTTCTCTCTCTCTCTCTCTCTCTCTCTCTCTCTCTCTCTCTTCCTCTCTCTCCTTCCCACTCTATCTGAACAAAAAATGGAGAAATGTCCTCGGGTGAGGATAAAATATATATATATATATATATATATATATATACACACACACACAAACACATACACACACGCACACACACACACATATACACACACACATATATATACATATATATGTGTGTATATATATATATAAAAGTTCAGTGTTGAATTAATAAGAATTTTCACTAAATGGGAAGGTCTGCAAAGAACCAATACTTTCATCCTCTGTGGGGCTTGGAATCAGTCTGAAAGTGTCAGACGAAAGGTTCTCAGGCTATTATTCCTAGAAATATTGACTATCTCAGATTGATATTCATAAATGGAATGTGTTCACAACTGATTATACCGTGGAGAATAATTGAAATGACATCATCTTTAACATAAGGGAGCAAATGTGGGTGTGGGGAGACTATGTGTGGGAGCAAGTTTATCTACCAACAGTTTTAAATTTTCACTCTCTAAACCTAAGTAAGATGATGTGTTTTGACTATCAGTTTTGATGTCTGTATTAATAAAACTTTCTTAAGTGCAAAGGCTGTTCCCTTTTAGAAAGATACATTTGTAAGACTGATCGTCTGTGATAAAAGGCAGTGAGTCTGTAGACAGTTGAGCCCCTGACGATGGTTGGCAATGCAGTTACAGTGTAGGACAGTTCAGACATGCCTGTAGGACATTCCGAAGCCTGCTGCTCACGACCTTACTCGCAATTCCATAGAATAGGTTTCTTAATAGAATTTAGAATCATATGGACAGAAAGATTATTGGTTTCACTTTTCTTCTTATTCACCTCTGTTCCTGGGCTCTAAAACTTTTCACTTAATGGGAGGAGTAAAAATTTTCTTGTTTAGCTCTTCATTAAGAATATAGCAATGGGAATTTTCTTTAATCAGCCATTCTCAACCCATGGGTCGCGACCGCTTTGGGGGTCGAACGACCCTTTCACAGGGGTCGCCTAAGACCTTCGGAAAACACATATTTCCGATGGTCTTAGGAACCGAGACACACTCCTCTATTCCACTCCAGGCGGGTCCGCCCACATGCAGATACGCCTGCATACAACATGGGAACTGTGTTAAAGGGTCGCGGCATTAGGAAGGTTGAGAACCACTGCTTTAAGATAATCAGTTGATTATTTTATATCACTTTATATTTTTTTTCCTTTATTGATTTTTAGAGAGAGATGGAGGGGGAGCGAGAGAGAAACATGAATGAGAAAGATCATTGATTGGCCACCTCCTGCATGCCCCTCATTGAGGATCAGGCCCACAACCTGGGCATGTGCCCTGACCGGGAATTGAACCAGCGACCTCTTGGTGCATGGGTTGACGCTCAACCACTGAGCCACACCGACTGGGTTCACTTTATATCTTTTTAATTGGTCTAGGTTTTTGAGGGCACCTATTTCATAAGGTACAAGTCTGGCATTACTCCTGGCTGTGGGAAAGATGCTGGGGAGTATTATGGTGAAGAACCAGGATCTAGAAGATTCCAGCATGGAATCCTGGCTCTGCACTTCCCATCATTTGACCTTGGGCAAATTACTTAACTTTCTGGCCTCAGTCCCCTCATCTGTGGAACTTCATGGAGTTGGTGTTAGGATTAAATGAGTTAATGTATGTTTTAGATTGAATGATATAAATTGCTGTTTTTATAGGACCAAACTGGTCAAATATTGGCAATTCATGTGGTTTGACCTAGTAAATGCATAGAACAGTGCCTGGCACTTGGTGAGCCTCATGGCAATTTGAGTTTACCCTTCACTGTCTTAGAGAAGGCACTATTTTTTTCATTGAATAGTGTTATTTATATACCGATGGATGAGATCTACTTATCTTATGAAATTCAGTAGCACTAAGCAAATGAGCCCTGTGTAAATGCACATATTTTTCTCTTTCTACTACTGAATCTTGAGTAGATGTTAACTCCTCTTTACATCCCTTCTTCCAGCATGGAAAGATAGGATGGAATCAGATGACCCTAAGGCCCTTCCCAACACTAATATGATGGGATTCTAGAATATGTTGTCTTTTCTTGGCCAAGTTTCAGGAAACTGAGAGTCAAGTACAGTTGTCTCCACATTCAGCTGTAACAAGGAGAACCACACCATAGAACAGTTGCCTAAATTAACCACAGCCATATTCCAACTTTGAGGTGTGGGATGTGTCAAAAAAGTCAGTGTTAACCAGTCTCCCTAAAACCAAAATGGTCCCACCCACAAAAATAATTGCTGTCAGCCCATCTTTGCTTCATACTGATATTAGTTCTTAAAAGTAGAAAGAATGTCTTTTCTTCAGTTAGGGAAGTTCCATAACGCTTATGTCACTCAAATACTAAAATCACTTCAAGTAGCCACTGTGAACATCAAAGGCCATCTTCTAATAGGTAACAGTTTTCCAGATTACACTTTTTTATACACATACAAGGAAAGTTTAAACCCAAATCCATATCAGTTTCCAGCAGCAACAGACTTGAACATTGTTGCCTGCTTTAGAAAATAGTAACCAAAGAATTTTGATGGAAGCCATTTTCAGACTTGTTAATTGGTTTTATGGAATGTAAGCTTAAGGATTTTTTGAAGCATTCCTGTTTGTTTGTTTTTTGGGTTTTTTTGTAAGCAATTTCTGAAGAGAAGATACAGCTAGATTAGAAAGGAATATATATATACCCAAACTGAATATAAAAAGACTTGAAGTAATAAATTCTTAGGTAATAGGACATCATGTAAGTCCATATTAAAAAGTCACTCCCTTCACGGGTTGCATATTTTTATACAGAAGCAACACAGATGAGCTTTACTTCTGTCTGTTGGTGGAGAGAAATCATTTGCTTCTAGCAGTCAAAAGATACATATTTAATTTGAGGCTTGCTTGCTTTATAATAGTCTGATTTCTCCTCCCTTTTATATTCAGAAGTTTCCTTCATTCAGTAAACGTGGATGACAGCATTTCAGGCGCTGTCTGACTGCTAGTGGGAAAGCTGAGAAAGAAGACACAACTCTTGGCATCAAAAGACCAACTCTGGGGTGGGTGGGGGTATGGAGGTGAGAATAAAAATTGTAATGGGGCCCTGGCCGGTGTGGTTCGGTTGGTTGGGCATCGTCCCATGCACCAAAGGGTTGCCGGTTCAATTCTAGTCAGTGCACATGCCTGGGTTGCAGGTTCAATCCCTGGTTGGGGTCGTGCAGGAGGCAGTCGATCAATGTTTTGCTCTCACATCAATGTTTCTCTCTCTCTCCCTCTTCCTTCCTCTATCTCTAATAACCAATAAAAAGTTGGTTTTTTTTTTTTAAAGAATTATGATGAGGTGTGGGTGGAGATATGTGCCAGGTGCTGAGGACACAGAGGCAGAGCACATAACTTAGTCATACTTGGCATGGGCAGGGTATGGTGGCTGTAGCTGATAACAATATAAGGCGAGGAAGCTGTCCCAGAGCAGGCACCTGACTCACTAGGATGGTGCAATAAGCAGCAATTTAGTTTGCAGGGATGGGGAGGGAGCCAGAGACCGAAGAGCTTGATGGCTATACAAAGGAATCTGCACTCTATAAATCTGGAGGGTATGGGAATCCAGTGAAGGTTTTAGGCGAGTAACTTTGTCAACATTTTCCACTCAGAAAAATCACTCTGGCTGCACTGCAGAGACTAGATTGGAGGAAGTCCAAACTAGAAGCCCCCTGGGTGACTATGAATCCTGAGAGCAGCACTGGGAGAGCCTAAACTTGGCAGTAACAGCAGTGGAACTAGAACACATGAACGATGTTGAGAAGGATTTGGTGGCAGAAAGAATGCATGCATATTCTTCTGATTTGTATTTTATTATTATACTGGTTCAATGTGTACAACCAAGCATTTTCTAACTACCTGGTATTGTGATTTGAAGAAACAAAATTTAAATACAATGAAAATAATTATCTGAATTTTAACTCTAGTGAGACCCTCTTAGCTTTCTGTACTCTACTATAATAGATTTGGTTACTGCAAGTTCTTTAGCAAAGGTCTATATTCTTGTGTGCTATCTTATTTCCAATTAACTTAAATCCCTCATTAATATATGACAGATGTCAAGATACTTGAAAAGCTTTTAGAAAACCAACTTCCCAGATGTCATTGACTTCTCATCTACATGCACTCAATTCCTTTCGGTCTTCTGTAACTTTTTCTGACTGTTTTTATGGCCTTTACCCATGTTTAGTTGTTTCTGCTTATATTTTTCTGGAACTATTTTTTTTTCTAGGATTTGGGGGTTCTTTCATGGCCCCTTCTCCATCACCAGTGACTCCAGCTCAGAATAACCTGCTACAGCCCAATTTTGAGGCAGCTTTTGGGACAACGCCTTCAACTTCTAGCAGCAGCTCCTTTGATCCATCAGGTGAGAAAGTGGTTTTCAAACATTCTTTTCATTTGTTCTGATTATAAAATAAACCATCTAAGGTTAGTATGATATCAGGAAATATCTACACAATATTGAGTGATGACCTGGTTTTAAACCTGTTCAATAAATCTCTCATTCAGCAACTTAAGTAAATATTTTCAGTACATTTTGGTAGCTTTAAGAATAACCTTTAATCCCTTTCTGTGTTTCTGTTTCTAATTTTTTGCAGAAATCTAACTTAACACTCACACCATCTGTTTGCATAAGCTTACATGCACAGGGTTTAGAGATGGTTAAGGGAAAACAAGTACTATGTACTAAATCTTTGTCCAGTATCTGAATGTGTGGACGCTTCTCCTGCTGTTGCTTATACCCTCTGAAGCTTGCATGGTTCTTGGTTTTATGAAGTTGAGACACAAATAGTATTCTTTGCCTGCCTTTAACCTTTCATCCTGCTGTCATTTTGTTTGTATTCTCTTCCATTCTACTCTTCCCATGCTGGGTCCTTCCTACAAATTTTCAATTGGTGAGTTTTTGGCAATTCAATGTGTTTCAGAAACACCCTAAATATATCCCCTGCCTGACAATTTGGTTGCTTCCATTGCCAGTGCCTAGTTGAATGCTGTTGTTTTTCTATTTAGAATCATTGTATAGTAGTATGTATGGTAAATATACATAGTTTTGTTTTTTTTATAAAAATCAACAACCACAAAATTTTTGACATGGATGTTAGGCAATAACATACAAATCCTATGAGTCTGCATTTTAAATGGTCTTTCTGTCTTCTAGTAACTAGACGAGTAGTAATTAGTTACATGGTAATCAGGAACCATTAATAATGGCATGATTCCTATTACTGAAATAGTGTTTACTTTAAATATGCCCTTAAAATTAGAACCAAAAGTGATTGCCATACTGGGAGAAAAAAATTAAAATTCTTTCTTCTAAAATATGGTCAACTGTTTTTCAGATACTTATTACTAGGTACTGACCATTAGATCAGTACCTGATCTCATAGCAAACTAGGAGATTCAGCCTTCTTTTCTTATTTAAGAATTATTTTAAAAGTAAGCATTGTAGGATTTTAGAGTAAACCATTTAGGCTTTAAGAAATCACTACCATGTTTAATAAGAAGTGTTTTAGTGATAGCCTTTAATGAGTAACCATGGCTAGCATTTCTTGAGCGCCTATATAGAACAAACATTAGAATAAGGGCAAGACATATATTATCTAATTTAATCTTCACAACAAAGCCATGTAGCAGTGGTACTCTCCCCACTTACAGATGAGGAAAGTAAAGCTCAGACAGTAACTTTCTCAGACACACAGCTAGTGAGGCATGCAGCTGAATTTGAGCTTAATTCTGACTCCAGAGTCTGTGCTCTTTCCTGTACATTACACAGATTTTTTTTCCATCTTTGTTTACATTCATTAGTATTTCCATATCTTATGAGTAGACATATGTAGAGTTGTTATTTTTGGTGTTATGGTCATGATAAGTGTGAATTACAAGCCTCTTTTTATATGATTGTATATTCACTTGTTTCCATAGTTTTTTAAAAGACAGTTTCCCTTTAATTTTCTATATGGTCTATTTTTTTTTCAATTATTCTGAACCTGGTCTATTTGATTTCCAGTGTTTGATGGTCTAGGTGATCTTCTAATGCCAACCATGGCACCAACTGGGCAGCCTGCACCCATCTCGATGGTACCTCCCAGTCCTGCAGTGGCAGCAAGCAAAACCCTTGGGAGTGATCTTGACTCGTCTCTTGCCAGCTTAGTAGGCAGTGAGTAATATAGCCTTATTTAACTGAATCATGTGTGATTTTTTTCCCCTGTCTTTTCATATGTATTGTTTCTGGGTTCACTTGTAGGTGACTGTATTAAGGAATGGGCAGGAATTCCTGATGCTTTACCCAGCACAGTTCCTTGGAAGATAAACAGCCTCTATGACATGGTCTCACAGGCAGTATCCATGCATTGTTAATCTAAATTATCAAAGGTATAGTTAGAGAGCATAGGCAAGTATGCAGTCAAGGGCATTGTGTACAATCGGTACTTAATTTTTCATTTCACTTGGAAATGAGAACATAGAGTAACTTAAATGCAATATGTTTACTAATTGAGCATCCAAGTGCATCAACTAGTCATTCAACAAATACTATTTATTGAGCACCAGCATTCTTCCAGACTCTAAAGATAAAATTAGTGATCAAAACAAGTATAAATTTCTGTTTTTATGGTGCTCTGAAAGGGCAAAAACATACATTAAACATCTTCAAACAAATACATTCTATAGTGTGTTAGGTGGTAAGTGTACTGGGGAAAAAACAGAACAGGCAAAGAGAGATAAAGAATGCTACACAGTGGGAGTTAGAGTAGGCCTCACAAAAAAGATAAACTTTGAGCAAAAATTTGAAGGTAAAGGAATGAACTGTATGGATCTCTGAAGGAGAACATTTGCAGGCTAAGGAGATAGCCAGTGCAAAGGCACTGGGGCAGAAGGTTGCCTGGCACATTCATGGAACATCAAGCAGACTAGTGGCTGGAGCTAGGTAAGTGAAGTGGAGAGTCCTAGGAGGTGAGGGCAGCTATGATAAAGACTGGCCTTTTATTTCAACTCTGCATTTGATTTTCTTTTTATTAAGGTGAATGGGTTTAGCATTGCAGATACCTTTCACTTTACTCAAGGCTATATCAAAAGTTTAGCATATAATTTATACAGACTGTTTCTATGCATTGTCCTATGGAGATACTTTTGTTTTCCATTCATCATCCATGAAAATGCTTTGATGACACCCATGGAGAGGTTATTTGAGTTTTTCTTCCTACTCTAAAATATTGTCTCACTGATGGATAGTCTGCAGTGGTAACTGCTTTTGCTGGACACTATAATGTCCCGCCCAGATCCTCCTTCAGAAATAGAGGATTTTTATCTCTAGCTGCTGAGAGTACCATCAGCAAGCACACAGCCCACAGATGCCAACCACCTTTGAGAATTATCTCAGGTGAAGAAAGCTGACCTACTAGAGGAATAGCCATATAATCTTGATAAAAAGAACAAATTTAAAGAAGCACACTTTTTTTTTTAAGTTTTTGCCTTTTCTGGTTTATTTAT
Source organism: Tadarida brasiliensis (assembly GCA_030848825.1). Classification (NCBI taxonomy): domain Eukaryota; kingdom Metazoa; phylum Chordata; class Mammalia; order Chiroptera; family Molossidae; genus Tadarida; species Tadarida brasiliensis. Next base: position 47,041,713 of record CM061262.1, on the reverse strand, counting down.
TTATTTATTTATTTATTTATTTATTTATTTATTTATTTTTTAAATCCTCACCCAAAGATATTTTTCTATTTATCTTCAGATAGGGTGGAAAGGGAGAGAGAAAGGGAGAGAGAGAGAAACATCGATGTGAGAGGGACACATCGACTGGTTGCCTCCCACACGACCCCCACCAGGGCCGGGGACAAACTGCAACCAAGGTATGTGCCCTTAGCCGGAATTGAACCCGTAACTCATTGGTGTGTGGGCTGACGCTCTACCCCTGAGCCAAAGTGGCCAGGGAAAGCACACTTTTTAATATCAAAACTTCTACAAAACTACAGTAATCAGGACAAATAGTACTGGTGTAAAGATAGAAAAATAGACCAATAGAATAGAATGAAGAGCTCAGAAATAAACCTCACATATATTGTTAAATGATTTTCTATGAGGCTGGCAGGATCATTTAGAATGGGAAAAGACAGTCTATTAAAAAAAAGTGCAAGTCAACTGGATAGCCACATACAAAAGACTGAAGTTGGACCTCTTCCTTATACCATCCACAAAATTCAATTCAAAATGTAGAAGAGATAAAACTATAAAATTCTCAGAAAAAACAAAACAAAACAAAACCCAGGTGTACATCTTTATGACCTGGGATTAGGCAGTGACTTCTTATCTTAGATATAATACCAAAAATAGTCAATCACATTAAAAATAAATTAATGAGAATGCATCAAAATGAAAAACTTTTGTTATGAATGATACCATTAAGAAAGTGAAAAAACAACCCATAGAATGAGAGGAAATATTTCCAAATCATATATCTCATGTGGGACTTGTATCCATAATATTAAAGAACTCTTACAATTCAAGAATAAAAAGACAAATAATTTAAAAATTGGCAAAGGATTTGAATAAACATTTCTCCAAAAGATATATACAAGTGGCCCACAAGTATATGAAAGACATTAAATGTCATTGGCCATAAGGGAAATGCAAATCAAAACCACAATGACAGACCACTTCACACTCACTAAGAATACCATAATCAAAAAGAGAGTAACAGGTGTTGACTAGGACTTAGGGAAATTAGAACTCTCAACCATTGCCGGTAGGGAAGTAGAATGATGCAGCCACTTTGGAAACGGTCTCGTAATTCTTTAAAAGTTAAACATAGACTTACCATATGACCCAGCAATTGTACTCATAGGTGTACACCCAAGAGAACTGAAAGTGTATGTCAACATGACTTATACACAAATATTTATAACAGCAATTTTCATGATGACCAAAAAGTGGAAACAACCCAAATGTCCATCAGCTAATGAATGGATAAGCAAAATGTGGTATATCCATAAAATAATCATTCAGCCATAAAAAGAAATAAAATCATGATACATGCTGCAACATAGATGAATCTTGATAATAGTTTTCTCAGTGAAAGAAACCCAACACACACCAAAACTTTATAGTATATGATCCCATTTATATGAAATGTCCAGAACAGGGACATCTTTAGAAACAGAAAGATTAGTGGTCCAGGATTTGGGGCAGGAGGGAATGGGAGAGACGGCTAAGGCTATGGGGATCCTTTTTCGGATGATGAAAATATTTTGGAATTAGAGTGTGGTGATGGTTTCACAACCTTGTGAACATACTTTTTGCACTGAAGTTTACTCTTTAAAACTATGAATTTTATGTTATGTGAATTTTATATCAATCTTTTTAGAAATCTCACCTCACTAATACACCCATTAGAATGACTCAATTTTTTTTTTATCCTCACTCAAGGACACTTTTTGCATTTATCTTCAGATAAAGCGGGAGGGAGAGAGGGAGAAAGAGAGAGAGAGAGAAACATTGATGTGAGAGAAACACATCGACTGGTTGCCACCTGCACAACCCCAACCGGGGCCGGGAACGAACTGCAACTGAGGTACGTGCCCTTAGTGGGAACCGAACCCAGGACTCTCTGGTCTGTGGGCCGACGCTCTAACTGCTCAATTTTTAAAAAGAAAAAATCCGCCCTGGCTGGTTTGGCTCAGCGGTTAGAGCATTGGCCCACAGACCAATGAGTCGCGGGTTCGATTCCAGCCAAGGGCACGTACCTCTATTGCGGTTCGTCCCCAGCCCTGGTCGGGGTCGTGCAGGAGGCAACCAGTTGATGTGTCTCTCTCACATGGATGTTTCTCTCTCTTTCTCTCTCCCTCCCTCCTAATCTGTCTAAAGATAAATGGAAAAATGTTCTCTGGTGAGGATAAAAAAAAAAGAAAAGAAAAAAAATCTGACAATACAATGTAGTTGCAGGGATGTAGGGCGACTGGAATTCTTATACTTTGCTGGTGGAAATACACAATGGTATAGCCATTTTGGAAGTTCGTTTAGCAGTTTCTTATTATTAAGCCCATACTTATACGACTCGTAAACCCACTTCTAAGTATTTATCCTAAAGAAATGCTAACATGTGTTCACACAAAAATCTGTACATGTATCTCTATAGCTGTATTATTTCAAAACTGCCAGAAACAACCCAAATGTGTTTTACTGGGAAAATGTATAATCAAGCTGTGGTAAACTCATTCAATAGAATTCTACTTAGAAATAAAAGGGAATGAATTATTGATATATACAACAGCATGGATGACTCTCAAATACATTATGCTAAGTGAAAGAAGCCGGGCACAAAAAAACTATATGCTGTATTATTACATTTATATGATTTGTTGTTGTTGTTAAGGCAAAACTGTAGGGACTAAGAATATATCAGTGATGGCCAGGGTTAGGAGTAAGGGAAAGCTTTCATTTCCAAGGACAGCAAGAAAAAATATTTTTGAGTAATTAAATTGCTGTGTATCCTGATTGTAGTGACAATTACTTGAACCTGTGTATTTATCAAAATCTATAGAAATGTACCAACCCCCCTCAAAAGCCCAATGAATTTTACTATAAGTTAATATTTTCAATTAAAATATATTCCAGAACTGAAAAAAAAAATTACCTGTACACTCTATCAATATTCCAGCTTACCAGTTCTGAGAGGGAAGTTCATAGCACTACAGGCCTCCCTCAAGAAATAAGAAAAGCCCTGGCCAGTTTGGCTCAGCAGTTGGAGCGTCAGCCCGTGGATCAGAGAGTCCCTGGTTCATTTCCCGCTAAGGCCACAGACCTCGGTTGCAGTTTGTCCCCAGCCCCGGTTGGGGTCGTGTGGGTGGCAACCAGTCAATGTGTCTCTCTCACATCAATGTTTCTCTCTCTTGCTTCCTCCCTCTCCCACTCTGTCTGAAGATAAATGCAAAAATGTCCTCTGGTGAGAATTAAAAAAAAATTTAAAAGAAAAAAAAAAAACAAGAAAAATGTCTAATTGATTAACCTCACAACTTAAAGAACTAGAAAGCAAACAAAAAGAAAACCCCAGAGCAAGTAGAAGAAAGGAAATAGTAAAGATCAGAGCAGAAATAAATGACATAGAGACCAAAAAAAAAAAAAAAACCAATTCAAAGGATCAATGAAACAAAGAGCTGGTTTTTCGAAAAGATAAACAAGATTGATGGACCCTTAGCTAGACTCACCAAGAAACAGAGAGAGAGAACCCAAATACACAAAATCAGAAATGAAAGAGGAGAAGTAACAACTGACACCACAGAAATACAAAGGATCGTTAAAAAATACTATGAACAATTATACAGCGACAAATTGGACACTCTAAGTAAAATGGACAAATTTCTAGAAACACATAGTCTCCCAAAACTGAACCGGGAAGAGATAAAAAAACTTGAACAGATAAATAACAACTAAGGAAATTGAAGATATAATCAAGACTCTCCCAGCAAACAAAAGCCCAGGCCCGGATGGCTTCACAGGGGAGTTTTACCGAACATTCAAAGAAGAACTAACACCAATTCTCCTCAAACTTTTCCAAAAAATTCAAGAAGAAAGAAGACTCCCAAACTCGTTTTATGAGGCCAGCATAATTCTAATTCCAAAACCAGAAAAAGACACTACAAAGAAAGAAAACTACAGGCCAATATCCCTGATGAACATAGATGCCAAAATCCTGAACAAAATACTAGCAAATCGGATCCAGCAATACATTAAAAAAATTATTCATCATGACCAAGTTGAGATTCATCCCAGAAATGCAAGGCTGGTACAATATTCGCAAATCAATAAATGTGGTACACCACATAAACAAAATGAAAGATAAAAATCATATGATCATATAAACAGATGCTGAAAAAGCATTCGACAAAATCCAGCACCCATTTCTAATAAAAACGCTCAGCAGTGTGGGAATAGAGGGATCATATCTTGACATAATAAAGGCCATATATAAGAAAACCTACAGCCAACATCATACTCAATGGTCAAAAACTAAAAACATTTCCCTTAAGAACGGGAACAAGACAGGGATGCCCACTTTTGCCACTCTTTTTAACATAGTACTGGAAGTCTTAGCCATAGCAATCAGACATGAAGAAAAAATAAAAGGGATCCAAATTGGAAAGGAGAAAGTGAAACTGTCATTATTCACAGATGACATGATATTATACATAAAAAACGCTAAGGACTCCATCAAAAGGTTTAATCTGCTAGGTTTAATAAACGAATTCGGCAAAGTAGAGGATACAAAATAACATCAAGAAATCGATGGCATTCTTATACACCAATAATGAACTCACAGAAAGAGAAACTAAAAAAAGCAATCCCATTTACCATTGCAGCAAAAAAATTAAGATACCTAGAAATAAACTTAACCAAAGAAGTAAAGGACCTATTTGCAGAAAACTACAGGACATTGAAAAAAGAAATAGAGGAAGATATAAAAAAGTGGAAGTTGTTCATGGATTGGAAGAATTAACATCATTAAAATGTCCATACTACCCAAAGCAATCTATAGATTCAATGCAATCCCCATCAAAATACCAACGACATATTTCACAGAACTAGAACAAATACTTCAAAAGTTCATATGGAACCAAAAAAGACCCCAAATAGCCACAGCAATCTTGAAAAAGAAGGACAAAGTAGGTGGGATCACAATACTGGATATCAGGTTATACTACAAAGCTACTGTAATCAAAACAGCCTAGTACTGGCACAAGAACAGGCATATAGATCAATGGAATAGAACAGAGAACGCAGAAATTGATCCAAAACATTACACTCAATTAATATTCAACAAAGGTGGCAAGAGCATACAATGGAGTAAAGACAGCCTCTTTAATAAATGGTGTTGGGAAAATTAGAAAGCTACATGCAAAAAAATGAAACTAGACCATCAACTTACACCATACACAAGAATAAACTCAAAATGGATAAAAGACTTAAATGTGACTCGTGAATCCATAAAAATTCTAGAAGAAAATATAGGCAACACAATTTCAGACATCACACGCAGCAGAATTTTCACTGATACATCACCTAAGGCAACAGAAACAAAGGAAAAAATGAACACATGGGACTACATCAAACCCAAAAACTTCTGCACAGCAAAGGAAACAACCATCAGAATGGAAAGGGAACCCACTATATGGGACAGCATAATCTCCAATGATACATCAGATAAGGGGTTAATTTCCAAAATATATAGAGTACTCATATAACTCAACAAAAGGAAGACAAAGAACCCAATTAAAAAATGGGCAGAGGACCTAAATAGACACCTCTCCAAACAGGACATAAAAATGGCCAAGAGACATATGAAGAAATGCTCAACGTCACTAATCATCAGAGAGATGCAAATTAAAACAACTATGAGGTATCACCTCTCACCTGCCAGAATGGCTACCATCAACAAATCATCAAACAACAAGTGCTGGCGAGGGTGTGGAGAAAGGGGGACTCTAGTACACTGCTGGTGGGAATGCAGACTGGTGCAGCCACTATGGAAAACAGTATGGTGTTTCCTCAAAAAATTAAGAATTGAACTGCCATTTGACCCAGTGATCCCACTTCTAGGAATATACCCTAAGAAGCCTGAAACACCAATCAGAAAGAATATATGTACCCCTATGTTCATAGCAGCACTATTTACAATTGCTAAGATCTGGAAACAGCCCAAGTATCCATCAGTAGATGAGTGGATAAAAAAGCTGTGGTACATGTATATGATGAAATACTATGCAGCTGTAAGAAAGAAAGATCTCTTATCCTTTGAGACAACATGGAGGGTCCTTGAGAGTATTATGCTAAGTGAAATAAGCCAATCAGAGAAAGACAAATACCACATGATCTCACTTATTTGTGGAATATAATGAACAAGGTGGGCTGATGAACGAAATAGACCCAGAGACATAGAAAGGAGTATGGTTCAGCCTGACAAACCTCAGAGTAGGGGGGTGAGGGGGATGGATGAGATGAACCAAAGAACTTATATGCATGTATGCATAACCAATGGACATAGACAACAATGCTAGGGGGGGTGAGTGGGGAGTGGGATGAGGAGGAGAGGGTCTAGGGGGGAAAAAGGAGAAACATCTGTAACAAAAATAAATTAATAAAAATTGGGGAAATAATACTCCAGCTTACTTTTTGTTACAGAAATTAACAAGCTGAGTGTAAAATTCATATGGAAATTGCAAGGAAATCAGAATAACCAAAACATCTTGAATAAAAAAAGAATAACTTTGAGATAAACCAAGAACTTATATGCATATATGTATAACCAATGGACACAGACAACAGTGTGGTGAAGGTGGGGAGGGAGGAACGGAGAGGAGGGGTCAGTGGGGGACAAAAGGGGAGACATCTGTAATACTTTTAACAATAAAGATATAAATTTTTTTAAATCCTCACCCGAGGATACTTTTTTCCATTTATCTTCAGATAGAGTGGGGGGGAGGGAGAGAGAGAGAGAGAAACATCGATGTGAGAAAGACACATCTACTGGTTCCCTCCCGCACGACCCAACCAGGGCCAGGTTCGCACCGCAACTGAAGTACATGCCCTTGACTAGAATTGAACCTGCAACTCTTTGGTCCACGGGCTCCAACCACTGAGCCAAAACGGGCAGGGCAATAAAGATAAATTTTTTAAAAAGAATAACTTTGTGAGATTCACACTTCATGATTTCAAAACTTACTACAAAGCTACAATAATTCTGACAGGTGATCCTACATAGGGATAAGTATATCAATGGAATAAAATGACAGTCTAGAGGTAAATCTGTATCTGTATGGTCAACTTGTCACAAAGGTGCCAAGACAGTTCAATGGGGAAAGAATTGTCTTTTCAACAAATGGTGCTGAGACAACTAGACATCCACATTCAAAGGATGAAATTGGACTCCTTGCTTATTTCAAAATAATTAATTCAGTATAGATCATAGAACTAAAAGCAGGAGCCAAAACTATAAAGTTCTTAGAAGAAAAGGTATGGGTAAATTTTCATAACCTTGGATTAGGTAATGTTCTTAGATAAGACACCAAAAGCGCAGGCAACAATAGAAAAAAATACTTAAATAGGAGTACATCAGAATGAAAAACTCTGTTCTCCACGTGATACCATCAAGAAAGTGAAAAACAAACAACAGGATGGGAGAAAACATATATCTGATAAGGGACTTGTATCCAGAATAAACAAAGACCATTATACCTCAATAATGAAAAGACCAATAACCCAATTTTAAAATAGTCAAAACTTAAATAAATGTTTCTCCAAAGAGTATGTGGACAGTTTGCACATGAAAAGCTATTCAACAGCAGTCACCTGTAGAATGCGTATCAAAACCACAGTGAGATAGCACTTATCACCCATTAGGATGTCTGTAATGAAAAAGACAGATAATAACCAGTGTGATGAGGATGTGGAGAAATTAAAACCCTGTAACATTGCTGGTGAGAGGGCAACATCGGCAGCTGCTGTGGAAAGCAGTTGGCAGTTTCTCGAAATGTTAAGCAGAGTTATCATTAGGCAGAGAGTGTGCCACATGACAGCCTAGAAAACTCTTCCCCAGATCTCTGCTCAGCTTTGCACAAGTCTCAGCTTCTCCCTTAGCCCTGCCCTGAGCATGCTCTGTAACGCTGCCTGCCCCTCACTGTCACCCTACCCCACCGGATTCCCTTACCCTGCTCTTCCTTTTCATTTTTCCATAGGCTTTCCATTTTACCTTCTGGCAACCTACATCATTTACTTTTTTATTATTTTATATATGTTATTTTATCATCCACCTCACCCCATTAGAATTTAAGTTCCTCCAGGACTGGGATTTCTTTTTCCTTTACTAACATAACCCAAGCCCTTAGAACAGTGCCTGGTATGTGTAGGGGTTCAATAAATTTTCGCTGACGTAATAAATGAACTGAGATTAGAGGAGAGTAATTAAGCCAGTTGTGTCAGGATCCCCAGGACCACCTTCACATTCATAGATTCACTAGAAGGACTCAAGGGACTCAGCACATGTTTGTACCCACAGCTGAGATTTATTACAGGAGCACAGTAAGGATGCACAGCTGGGTTATGGGGGAAAGACACAGGCGGAGTCTGGAGGAATTCACACTCAGACTTCCTTATGCTCTGTCCTTCCCAGGAGGGGAAGAGCATACAACAGTGTGACCACACGGGTGATGTTTTTGCCCAAGGAAGCCCTTCAGAGACTCAGCACCCAGGGTTTCCTTGGATGCTGATCGATTATGTATGCCCTGTCTGCCTAGCGTGAACCAAAGTTTCAGTCTCGCAGAAGGAAAGCAGGTATTCAGCATAAACCATGTTGTTTGTATGGCTTAGACACAGTGAGCCACCCTTATCATTAGAGAAGTTTTATCTCCATGTAGAGAACAAGTGACTAGCTAGATTCCCAGACGCCAGCCACACAGACATTTCTAAGATAGCAGTTTCAAGCCTGCTGTGTTTACTCTTTGCTGAACACCAGCTGACATGAAAGTGTGATCCTTAAGTATAACGTAAAGTAAAAGAAAATGTTGGATTTGTGAATGTTTCCTAACATAGTTTCTCCTTTGTAAAACTGAATGTAGTCATTCCTAGGCAAAATACGGACTTTTTCTAGACCTCTGAGTCTTTGATCTTTGAAATGTCATAGCATTTAAGCTGAGTATAGAGGTTTAAATTCTTTTTTTCTTTTCTCCATTTATAGATCTTGGGATTTCTGGCACCACATCCAAAAAGTAAGTGTTTTTAAATTATCTGGTTTTCTTGTGACATTGTATTTGTGCTTATTTGAGACTATCAAACATTTTTCTCATTAAAGTAATTACTCATTCTCAGGCTAAGTCATTTCAGAATTGATTTTTATTTCATTCTGGGTTTTTGTTTTTGTTGTTATTCTACTGGTTCATCCAACCCGTTGGCTCTAGCAATGAAAAGGAGTAATCTATTTCAATCTCCAAGATTGTCACGAAGTTTTATTTAGAAACACTGAGGAACTGTGGTTTGAATACTTTAACAGCTTTAAATTCAAGATTCACTACACTATTCCTAGATAACATTGGTTTTTAAAAGTTTCTCATGGAGGATCAATTTTAAGAAAGGATACTAAGAATGATAAACAATGTATCCTTTTTTTAAGATGTATTTTTTAACATCTGAAGTTGGGATCCATTTTATAATGGATATATCATAATCACTATAAGGCAGGCTGTAGTCATGATATAGTTATGTATAACCTTCTGGCAATCCAGAAAGTGCCATCATGGATGCATCTTAAATTCAACAAAGCATAGGTATGTAGTATTTATGATATACTTATTTGGAATTTTTTATAACCAGTGAGGAATTCAGTTAAATTTTGTGGCATGTTTTTCTATTAGAAGTGATAGAAAATTTCTGTTATCATTGAGGTCCAAACTCTAAATTATTTTTATCAAAAATTTTTAAGCTTTCTTAGATACAATATGGTAAATCTCCTCTGTAAGTTTTAACCTGTTCTCTGTATTAACACTGGATTCGAGCAGACTGCTTCTAACCCCAAATAAAAGTATCTCAGGAATCACACGCCATCCTTTTCTGATAAGTGTGTTTTTGTGGTTTTTATTTCTTTTGCATACTTGATTTTTAGGGGAGATCTTCAGTGGAATGCTGGAGAGAAAAAGTTAACCGGTGGAGCCAACTGGCAGCCGAAAGTAGCCCCAGCAACCTGGTCTGCAGGAGTTCCACCAAGTGCACCTTTGGTACGTAGCCACCAGAGGCCAGGATAGGGCAGGCAGTTTCCCAGTTTCCCAGCGTATACGGCAGAGTGCATTTTGCCAAATTTTGCTACTGACACTACTTTTTCATGCACATTGAGGAGATATAAGCAAGATGCAATATTTACCAAAAATGCAAATTTTATTGACTTTATACTTGATAAAGATTATGACCTATTTTTAAATTTTAATTATTTTAATATAATATATGTGCTTCTTTAGATATTAGTTCTATATTTGTGTAATTATGGAAATAATTTTTCAAAAGCATTTAATATCATTGATCATTATCTATATTTTATCACACTTCTTGCCCAGATTTCCTGATTGTCTTAATAAGTAATGAAAACTTTTTTTCTTACCAGAAAGATTGGGCAGTTTTCTATTGTGTAAGTGAACTTTCATTTTAAAATGCTATTAATTCTGCTCACCACTTTTAAAATAGAAACTACTAACACCATCTTTTCTATAAAATTTAAGTAGGCTTTATTTCTGTATATTAAATTTCTATTAATATATTAATACCACCATTCACTCTGTGAAGTAGCATATTACTGATAATAAAGACTAATGATTATTTTGTGAAATTTACTATTACTAAAAGGATGTTACCAGGGTAGCAAAATTTACTGTTTTCCTGCATATACCCCATGCTTAGCAAAACTAGGCTAGTCACTGTTTCCTGAGCTCACTCATAATTTTTCATCTTTACTTACCACCTTCACCTGTCTACAGCACGCCCATCTCAAAGGCTTTCTTGATGCTATACTCTCCTTGTTGCTTGAGTTAATTCTAACCATCACCTACCAACCCCAGCCAAACAAACATGCATGAAAGTGATATAAATAGAATATAAACATTTTAGATAGACTCTATTAAAACTACTGTGTTCCAGAAAATTTATTTAAATATCTGAGTTTTAGAATTTAGACCATACTGTCTTTGAAATAATTTTATAAATAGAAATGTTTTTATATAAAAGCAGTTTTATAAATAAAAATAAGTTCAAATCAATCTGAAAAATGCTTTTTGAACCAAAATTTACCACTAAATAGAACCAACAGTATTCATTGAATTATAGTTTATACAATAGTTTCTATAGGAAGATACATTCCGTTCTCAAACCTACTTCCTCTCACCTCCCCACCCCAGTGAGTGGTATTAGTGAGAGAGGAAAATCAAGGACCAATATTCTCTGATTTTGATGAGTTCAAAGTCTGAACGAGCTTTAAGAAGTGATTTCTAACAGATAGCAATGAGAAAATTGCCTATTGTATCTAGGTATCTATTTCTTTACATCTTTCTTTGCACTATTTAAAAGCAATGCTTAAGAGGAACATTTTTGTATTTTTCAATACAATAGAGTTCCATTTTAATTTTTACAAAGGATACTTAGTAGAAAACTAAATTTCTCTTTAAAACTGATCTATGACCAAGATGATCATTTAATTTATTGTCCAAACTAGGACTCATCTGTGGGTGAAAGGGAGCATAATTGTTACCCTGAGACCCCAAGCATTTACCTGTGGTTGGTGACTCAGATAGATGCTGAGACCCTAAGCACCTGGCATTCCAAGTGCAGGGGCTGCACTCCATTTTTAGATTTGAGAGCCACTGTCTTGTTGGAGGTAGAGGGAGAGCAATTCAATAAATGTATAAAATCCCTAATGAAAGAAAAAGCTTCTTTAGAACTGATCTTATAAATCTATAGTTACTACCTAGTCACAGTAATTCTCACAATTTATATTATCATTACCAAAGTAAAGGAACTACTTTTGCTATTCTGTACTATGCAGAATTAAAGAGGACTTTTGTGCTGTTCTGAGAAGTTTACACTTTCATGGTGTTGCCCTTTTCAGCAGGATCACATTTTAAATTATTTTTTAATGAATTAGTTTTGGAATAGTCAAGGTGATAACAGAATCACCTTGGAGAGTGGAGAAGGGTGGTGAGAATACTGGTATCTGGCAGATCAGCTGTCGGTTAAAAAATATCGTTGAGAGCCTGTGGTGAAGGTGAAAGGAAGACAAGAAAGAAAATTCTCTGGTGGAATCCACACAGCTGTGGGTTTTTGTGAATGAAGCCACCAAGACAGTGGTTGCCCAGGTTTCTATGTGTGACAGTTTGCTAAATAATGAGGCCATTAAGCAAGAAGAGGAATAAGAGAAGTACTTTAAAAATAATATTAGGTTAAGGACCTTCCTTGGCCATCACCTCCCCCGAGATCAAGATTTTAACTGTACAGGTTAAGAATTCATCAAATACTTAAGAACTGTTTTGCTTCTTCAGGGCAACATGGCTGCCCCTTATCTGATTGGCAGGCACCATCACTAAGACTGAGATTAATATTCTCATTTTATTTAAACCCCAAAAGTCCTTATGTTTGTTATGAAGCAGAAAACTTTAAATTCTTAGTAAACTCCAGAAAGTTAAAGATAGTAGTCTTGATTTTTCCCTTTGTTTGATGTAGTCCCATGGGCTACATCAAACTAAAAAGCTTCTGCACAGCAAAAGAAACAAGCATCAGAATGGAAAGGGAACCCACTATATGGGAGAGCATAATTGCCAATGATACATCAGATAAGGGGTTAATTTCCAAAATATATAGAGTACTCACACAACTCAACAAAAGGAAGACAAAGAATCCAATTAAAAAATGGGCAGAGGACCTAAATAGACACCTCTCCAAACAGGACATACAAATGGCCAAGAGACATATGAAAAAATGCTCAACGTCACTAATCATCAGAGAGATGCAAATTAAAACAACTATGAGGTATCACCTCTCACCTGCCAGAATGGCTGCCATCAACAAATCATCAAACAAGTGCTGACGAGGGTGTGGAGAAAAGGGGACTCTAGTACACTGCTGGTGGGAATACAGACTGGTGCAGCCACTATGGAAAACAATATGACATTTCCTCAAAAAATTAAGAATTGAACTGCCATTTGACCCAGTGATCCCACTTCTAGGAATATGTCCTAAGTAGCCTGAAACACCAATCAGAAAGAATATATGTACCCCTATATTCATAGCAGCACTATTTACAATTGCTAAGATCTGGAAACAGCCCAAGTGTCCATCAATAGATAAGTGGATAAAAAAGCTGTGGTACATTTACACAATGGAACACTATGCAGCTGTAAGAAAGAAAGATCTCTTATCCTTTGAGATGACATGGAGGGACCTAGAGAGTATTATGCTAAGCGAAATAAGCCAGTCAGAGAAAGACAAGTTTCACATGATCTCACCTATTTGTGGACTATAATGAACAAAATGAGGTGATGAACAAAATAGACCCAGAGACATAGAAGTAGGGTTCAGACTGACAAACTTCAGAGGAGGGGGTTGGGGGAGGGAAGAGATAAACCAAAGAACTTACGTATATAAGCATAACCAATGGACATAGACAACAATGCTGGGGGATGGCGTGGGAATGGGAGGAGGGTGTCAATGGAGGGAAAAGGAGAAACATCTGTAACAAAAATAAATTAATAAAATCAAAAATAAAAATAAAAGACAGTAGACTTGAGCATAGAGTAGCCACAGCAGCTCTGGAAAGAGAAATTAGAACAGAAATAATTTATTGGGAAGGAAGAGTTCTGAGTAGTTCTATTTTATTTTCCTTAACATTCAACTACAATATAAAGGCTCTCAAATGCAGAGTCGTTTTATCTTTATTAACTCTCACTTAACCTTATTTGTAGTCGATTCACTGCCACTTATTCACTGCCACTTATTCTGTTTACTGCAAAGCTCTTCTTCCTTCACAAAGCTCTGGCTTTGCTTCTACCTCAGAAATCACTCCAAGGGCCTCTGGCTTCCCTCCACCCCACTCTCATAAAATCTCTCTATTTTCCTATTCCTTAAAATCTGTGTGAGTTTCTTTTTCTAAGATGATTCAACAAAAAGAGGAGAGACAGCCAAGACTTGTGCTTCAGAAGCAGCACAGCAGTGTTTGCAAATGTCCCTGGTCATCTGCAGGCCTTTACCTTTGAGCAGGGGATGGAAGGGGAAGAAATAGGGGTGAGAATTCTTTCGCTGCCTTTTCAAGTTTTTATCCATAGACAAGAGCTAAGGTTTCTTTTCTCAATTTGTTTAGAATTTCCCTCAATTGCTACTTGGAGGTACAGCTATAAAATTTTTCAGATCGGAGAACCCAAGTTAGATCTAGAAACCTTAACAGGACTTGCCTATTTGAAATCTGTCTGCTGGCCAGGCCTTGTCATCATGGCCGTCAAGAGCCCTGTGTTTCTAGAGCTATTGAATCCTACTTTCCAATGCACAGCAGGCTTCTCAAGTTTTCATCATGTAAACATGTTCCCATCATACAACTCAGAAATACATGCATTTTTGCAGGAAGTCACAGAATCTGCTGTTCTCTCCCTAAAAACAACTAATCTTTATATGCCTCTAGGTAAAATGTTCAGTTGAGTATTGAAAAACAAATCAGCCCTGGCCGGTTTGGCTCAGTGGTTAGAGCGTCGGCCTGTGGACCAGAGAGTCCTGGGTTTGGTTTACACTAAGGGCATGTACCTCGGTTGGGGTCGTGTGGGTGGCAACCACTCAATGTGTCTCTCTTACGTCGATGTTTCTCTCTCTCTCTTCCTCCCTCTCTCCCTCCCACTCTATCTGAAGATAAATGCAAAAATGTCCTCGGGTGAGGATAAAAATAAAAAAAAAAAACAACAAATCAATTTAAAAACCTTAGGATAAACAATATTTGGAGAGTAAACTTTTTAGTTAATCTACCATTTGAGCAAAATGACAAATTTAGACCCTCTTGAAATTATTTGCCCCATTTATTTGATCAGGAATTTCTGCGAGCTCTTTTTATTTTGATAACTAATAAAAATATTTTTTCTGTTATTTCCTTAAGTCCCAATGATATAATTCTGGTAAATAATATAATTATTATTTACAATTCTGATAAATGATACAATTCCAGTAAATTATATAATTCTGGATCTGGTAAATAGCTTACCACCTCACTTATTGAAATCAAAGAACTTATATGCATATATGCATAACCAATGGACACAGACAATAGTGTGGTGAAGGCTGGGGGGTGGGAATAGGGAGGAGGATATCAATGGGGGAAAAAGGGAGGGATATCTGTAATACTTTTAACAATAAAGATTTTAAAAAGAGTGAATCTGAAATATAATGCTTGTAGTAGGAGGAAAATAACTTTCCCTCTACCCTTTGGAGTTCTTGGCTGAGACTCTTGTAATGAAAAACAGATTAACAAGAAAAAAAAGAGAAGGTTATTAACATGTATACCTTATGTATACATGAGAGATACCCAGGAAAAATTGCTAACTCTCTGAGGCAGCCTAAGCCACCAGCTTATAAACCATCTTAAGCTAAAGACAAAAGAAAGGTATGGGCTGACTAGTTACAGGGAGGTACCAGGAAAAGCAGGGTAAACAAAGGTAAGATTTGTTATGCAAATTTAAGTCACTGCCTTCTCCATTGATAACATTATCTTATGATGTGATCATCCTTCTCTCCCTGCTAGGAGTGGGAGAACCCCTTAAAAATAGAGATTTCTTTTATAAATGTAAATGTGCCTTATAAAAGTTTCTCTTCTCTGTCTTCAGAGCTTCTCCTACATCTGCTGTTTCTCAAAATAATCCTTATGCCAAAGAGGCATATTTGGGTGTGGCATATTCTGCTACCCTTCAGTATTTTTTCTTTTAAATAAATTTTTTAGATAAAATTCTCTTAACATTAAAATTTTAACCATTTTTACAATTTAAAGTGTACGGTTCACTGATTTTTAGTATATTTATGATGATGTCAAACCATCACCAATATCTAATTTCAGAATATCTTTATCACCCCAATAAGAAACATGCTCCCTCTCCCTGTCCTCTGGCATCTAATAATTCACTCTGTTTCTATGGATTTGCATATTCTAGGTGTTTTGTATTCAGTCTAAGTGTTGGTTTCGTTTGTCATCTCAAATGCATTACCATTTGTCTTAGCCAACTGTACTATGTATTTACATGGCAGGCAAGTACCTGAAGAGATAAGGCCAGTTTGGATACTAGAAAGATAATCCTGGAAGAAGGAGATAAAGTGAAAGAGAAGGATTAAACTTGAAATACAAAGATCAACTCAGGGGTTATTAAAATAGTTCAAACTAACTATTATGAAGGTACCAACTAGGCAGTAGCCCTGGATATGGGGAGAGGACAAATTCCAGAGAGATGTTGGGGATAAAATTGAGTGAGCTGGTGAGTGAACATGGAGAGTAAATGAAGAAAAGGGAGGATTTCAGGCCTCAAAATAAATCAAGGGCTATTCACAAGGATATTTATTACAACAATTTTTGTATTGTAGCAGAAAAATAAGAACAAAGTGAATGTCCATCAAAGGAAAATGGTTGAATACACCATGATGTGCCCATGCTCTGGGACATTATGCTGTCATTGTCAGAATAGGTCAGATCCAAGCCAGCTGCCTCCAGTCTAATATTTATTATTTACGTTCTTTGCTTACTTTGAGTTTAGTTTGTTATTAAGTTGTAAGTTTAAGTTATTGATTTGAGATCTTTCTCTTGCATATGGGCTATACATTCTATTGGTTTGTATACCTCAGAATTTTTTGTTGAAACATGGGAATTTTGAATATTACAATGTGGCAACTGAAAATCAGATTTACCTCTTCCCCAAAGGTTTATTGTTACTACTTTTTTAGTGTTTGTGATTTTTGTTGTTGTTGTTGTTGATGTTTAGTGACCATTCCAAACTAATTCTGTAGTCTGTGTTCTGCCAGGTGTGCCATTGAAGCCTGTTTCTTTATCTAAGTGGTCAGCTGATCATTAGATATATATTACTTAAACTCCTAGAATATAAACTATCTCCTAACTTTGTAGAGGAGCTGTGAGTGTGTGTCAGAGCATGTCTTCAAATTCAACCAGGCAGTTTGCACCTCTGCCTTAGCGATCACTTACTACTTGCTCAAAGCCTCAAGGTCAGCCAGAGACCTTCGCAAGTCTTTCCTGAGCATGTGCACAGTCCTGGGCGTGTGCATGGCCTTCGAAGTTCCCTGAGTATGTCTAAGCTTTTAAAACTCTAAATCCCCAAAGCATCTCATCCTCCAGCCGTTCCTCCCAAGCTTTCTGTTTAGTCTACTATTTGCCCTGACTGTTACCCAGTGCCTCAGACAGCAACAGCTAAACTAGGGTAAGTTAAAATGCCTCAAAGTTCACTATTCTTATCGAGAGCCAGCTGATACTCTTGAATAAGTACTTTCTAGGTTACTGCACGCTGTTATTTAGGTTCCAGAGTTCCAAAATAGTTGATTATGAGTTTTTGCTTGTTTAGCCATTATTTTTAAAGAACAATTTAGTGACTGTTCATATAACTTTTACAGTCCCTTATTTCACCATTTTTGCTGACATCACTGTAGTATTTTCTTTTTTAATTAGCATTTTGCTCTAATGGTTAACTTAAATATAAGGCATTACAGTATGGTTAATTTTAAACATAAGGGAAATATTAGGGGGTTTGGGTGTGTGACTGAAACTATCAGACCTGTACTTGAAATGGGATACGAATGTGCAGTCTTTTAAATGCTTCCTAAAACTGAGAATTTGGGCCATTATACAAATGTACAATAGTCAAGTCAGAGACAAGCAAGTCTAATGCAAAAAAGAATAATTTAAAAATGAGGGGCCTTGCCTGGGTGGCTCATTTGGTTGGGGCATCGTCCCATACACCAAAATGTTGCTGGTTCAATTCCCAGTCAGGGCACACGCCCAGGATGCGGGTTTGATCCCAGGGGTCAGGGTACATACAGAAGCAACTGATCAATGATGTTTCTCTATCACATAGATGTCTTTCTCACATAGATGTTTCTCTCTCTGTCTCTCTCTCCTCCCTCCTTCTTCTCTTTCTAATATATCTCCTCAGGTGAGGATTTAAAAAATAATGGAAACCAAGCATTGAAAATTTAAATGTAAACACATTCCTCAAATGTTGCTAACCTAATACTTGTCAGAGGATATAATGATAAGAAAGGACAAGATGAGAGAAATTTGACTCATTTATAGTGAGGGTGGAGAAAAAATATATAGGGTATCCTAAAAAAATGTGTACACAATTTTGAATAATTATAAAGCCAGTGTTTATTAAAATACATTTCACTTTCAAAATGTAGTAGAATCTACCGACACCCTGTACACATGTTTTTGGGACACCCGGTATATAAGGAGGTAGAGAGGAAACCCAGTGCTGTAAGTAATCAGCTAAGTAATGAGCCAAAAAGCACTACAACAGTAGACATCAATTTAGTAACTGTTTGTAAAACTGTCATGGTGCTAGAGCCATTTTTTTTATTTGAAACTGAAATTTGAAAATTCTTTACATATCTACATATACCTAAGGAGTATGCATTTAAAAATTATATTCTGTCTTTTAAACCAAATTATGTTGGTTCCTTTTCCTTGTTATTATTTTGTTGCGTATGTTTGTTTTGTGGTTTTTATGGTAGCAAGGAGCTGTACCTCCAACCAGTTCAGTTCCTCCTGGTGCTGGGGCCCCATCTGTTGGACAACCAGGAGCAGGATTTGGAATGGTGAGTGACAACCTGTGCTAAACATTGTAACTGACATTTCTACGACCTTTGGCAAGTCCCAGATTAAACAGTACTGCTATTGAATATAATGCTTCTCAAAATGCAGTGAAGTAAAACTTAAAAAGTTGTCATCTGCTTTCAACAGTAGTAGTCTACACATGACATGATAAAGTCACATATGAAGTCGTTAAAATTATTTCTATCAGAATAATTTCTAGAGTACATTGTTATGTTATTTTTGGAGTAATATGTAGCCAACATTCTTAGCTCAATCATCAAAATCAACTCTTACTTACTATCCTAGGACTTTTCATTTAATCACTTTTATCACTAGCAAATTTTAGGGCCATATTCCATAAAGAAACAAGTTTTTATCACTTCAAGAAGTATGTTTACAGAAGATGAATGAACAACAACAAAGCCTGGTTGGGGTGAGGATGCTCTGTGGCCAGCCAGGCTTCCGCTGCCCCTCAGTGATTCTCTGCCATCTGCCAGTCTCACAGCACAAATTATATTATACTTTCTCATGGGCCTGGAGTCATCACAATTTTTATTAAATTTTATTAAAGTATGTTGAAGACATAAATGTCAGGGCATTTGCCATAGTGGAGTCCACTCATGCTATGAACCACTTTTCATTCTCAGCCTCCTGCTGGGACGGGCATGCCCATGATGCCTCAGCAGCCAGTCATGTTTGCACAGCCCATGATGAGGCCACCCTTCGGAGCCGCAGCTGTGCCTGGCACACAGGTCAGTTTAAATGTCCACAAAATAATGACATTAATTGATAAGTGTAAAACCATCATGTGGAAAACTGTTGAAAAATGTTTCTATGTAATATAATCCTCCTACCTTTGGCTTTAGAAGTAAAGGGAACATGGAAGATAATCAATAATGTGAGGTTTAGAGGAAAATGATAGAACTAACTGCCCGGCTTGAAGTCCTACCATTCCTCTCCTACTTGATTCAGAATGGTTCTTGAGAACAACCAGGCATCTAAAGAATCTATGCATTTATTCTAGAAAAATGAGTACTCCTGATCCACAGTTTATTTTGTGTTCCCAAAGGTAGCCAAACTCAAGGTTAGGGACACAGTCCTCCACAATGCCAAGTTAGCCCAAGGCTTGTAACACTAACTGCAGTGAGTTTGCCAAACTGCAAAGTCTGAGGGAGCAGTCCCCCTAAGACTATTCTCACTTGGGACACCAGCTGCAAGTTTGGGAGTCCCATAGGCCACCTTTGCTTACAATTTTGAGGGTTCCCAGGACCACCCTCAAATTAGACAATTTCCTAGTACAACTCAGAGAACTCAGAAAAGCACTACATTTAAAATCACAGGTTTATTACAGTGAAAGAATACAAATGAGATCCAGCCAACAGGAGAGAGAGAGAGAGAGAAGGGGAGAGAGAGAGAGAGATTGGGTGAATTCTGGGAGATTTCCAAACACGAAGCTTCTTTGTCCTCAGGGGTGTGTTACCCACCTGGCATCAATGTGTGACAATAGGCATGCAATATGCCAACCCAGGAAGCTCACCTGAGCCTCAGTGTACAGAGTTTTCATTGAAGTTTCATTATATATGAATGATTGAATTATTGCCAATGTGGTTGAATTTAATCTACCCGCCCTCCCCCCTTCCTAAAGTTTAGAGTGATATCATGTGGTTCAAAGACCCAGCTCTCAAATCACATGGTAAGTTTTTCTATCATGGCTAGCCTCCACTCTGAATTACCTTGTTAGCATAAACTATCAGGTGTGCTTTCAGGAATCCAACCTTAATAACAAAGACATTCCTGTCACTTGGGAAATTCCAAGGGTTTACAGGTTACCTACCAGGATCATTACAAGGAGCAGACCTCTCTTTAGGTGAGGCCAAATTTCTTACTAAACATTGTGCTACCTTCATTAACAAAGGTGCTAAAATATATGCACTTTGTAGAACTGCTTTTGCTGCTAATAGTGATAGTCATGCTGATGACTCACCCTTTCTTGATCTCTTTTATACATTTCTTGGTAGTGGTATAGTATGTAGAACCAAAGAGGTTTTCACCATGAGAAACTGACTTAGATATAGTCAGAACACCAAGTTAAAACTTTACTAGCACCATGCTGAGCAAACCCAAACAAATAAATACATTTTAATGATATCAATAAATGGTTTTACTTCTATGTTTTTAACTTAGCAATTGGGTATTTATATCATCTTATCCATAAGATTCCCACTGTAAACTTTCTGAGTGTACATCAGTCCCCTTTGTTCTTTGAACCATCTCTAAATCCATTCTCTACCTGTTCCCAAAATTTGCTTTCAACTTATTTACTTTAATCCCTCAAAAGCCACAGTGACCAAGAGAGAAAATGGTAGGTGTTCAAAAAGATAAATTTAAAATATGAGAAACCCTGGCCTTCAATGCCATAACCAAAGTATTGTCTTCCTGAGAAATTTCTACACTGCCCTGAGACCAATGAACCCTTCCTAGACTTGTTTTTGGGGAAAGTGAGCAAGATTTTGGGGATAATAGTAGAGTTAAATTTAGTCTAGATACTTTTAAATTCTAAGAAGGATCTCATTTATCAGGAGTGTTACCTTAATGGTTGAATATATCCTAGATTATTTACCACCTTTTTGAAAAAAGGAAAGATGTTTCTATTTTTATGAACTTGGAAGAATGTTACTGAGATTTTTTAAATCTTACTGTATTTGGTGTGCTGAAAACTTTACAAATAAATTAGTACAACTTTATTATTTAAGGTAGTTGTTTTCTAGCATAATACCAGTGTTACATAGTATCAATTTGTTTACTTAATTCAAAGAATAAACTTGAAAAATAGATATGATGAAAACAGGGCTTTAATCATTTAATCAAATTTATAGTAATTTAAGAAATAGTATGCCATAATTATACAATTTTTAGATTGTATAGCCTATATCAGAGATGACTCATAGCTGATTACACTAGATAATAAAATAAACATGACTGTAGCTTCAGAAAACAAAACAGCTTTTCATGACTGATGGGAGGTCTGGGCAAATCCATTATTCCTCAATTGGTTAGTATCATGATGTTGTTATCATCTCACCTAATTACTAATTATGAATCAATCCTTGAGTTTCTTATCTTCCAAACAACTTCAACCTTTATACTTATTTTTTTCTGATCTTCCTATGAAGTAGGAATCAAGTTTTTTAGATGGAAATTTAACTGATAGATTCCATAGCCAGTCAGTGGTTTCTGAACATAGGAACAAATCTGAAAATCTTTACTTCTGGAGCTCTGTTTACTGAACCAATAAAAACACACATCCCTGCCCCACAATTCCAGATTTCTGAGATTTCCATCATATTATGAGCATTGGAGATTAATGAGATTCAAAGGATGCATGTCAATTTCTGGTCTACATAGATTACAGAACCTTTTTCAAGGCCTTGCACCCTAACATTCCTGCAAAAGCCTGCTTCCAGAACTTATTTTTGTCACACAATGAAATAATTTAGGTATCAATTAAACAGAAACAGGGTACATTAATTCTTTGCTGTTTTTGCTGCAAGTTCAGTATGATTATTTCCTATAGTATTTAATAATATGTCTTTTCTGCAAGTTCGACAGGCAATATTGGAATTTAGTGACACTTACAATAAGTAGGAAACTGTTTGTCTATCTGAAACAAACAGTGCCCCAAACTTGACTGGTTTTCACTTAAAATAGTTTATATGAAATCCTAGTATATTTAGCTAATGATTTTAAGTAATTTCATATGTGGCTTTCTGCAAACTGTTACTTTTCAATTTTTCCTTCAAACTCATCCTCACTAGAAAACAAGTTATTTAAATTCCATTATTAGTTTAGTGGTACTAATAACCCAAAGTCAACATGCTTTTGTATAGAGAAACACATTGTTTTGTTTTGTTTACTGTATATTCATAATGTCTTTATGTGACCAGTTTTTCATGTCTTCTCTAACTCATATCCATATTGTTCTACCAGAGTCCTCAAATTTTACTTTGGCTACAATGATGTGAAAGGATTTGAAGAAAGCCAAATATCATTTGAAGTGTATTTTACAAATCCAAAATTAAACACAACACTGTGACTAAGTAGAACAAAGTAGATTTAGTAAACGCTTAGCCATCTAATCTTCTGCATGTTTGTTTTCTGTGGTATGTGCTCTGCCTAATGCTTATCTATCTCTCTTGTTTGCTTTCTATTTCTGCTCTCTTGGGCTGGCTTTTCCCCATTAGCTTTCTCCAAGCCCTACACCTGCCACCCAGAGTCCCAAGAAACCTCCAGCAAAGGACCCATTAGCGGATCTTAACATCAAGGATTTCTTGTAAACAATTTAAGGTATCTAATAATTGAGCTTTTCCTGTGGGCTTGTAATAATTACCTATGTAATGCTTAGCTATTTCAGGTATGATATTTGTACTTCTGTGTTGTTAATACATGTAAATAATAATAATAATTTGAGTGTTTATATTTTTAAATCAATATTAAAAGCTATTAATGAATTATCAATGATTTTTTTTAAATCTTAATTTATAAAACTAAGAGAAAGACAAATCTCCAAATTGTCCTTAGACTGGAAAGCATAGATATTATACTGATAAAGCAAAACGTTGTTCAAGCTACTTGATAAATTGTGACTGGAATTTATAGAAAGGTAAAATTTATAATATTGCATTTAGAAATCACCTAAGAATATATCTGGCTACATAACATATTTTTATTTTGTTTAGCCTTTCTTGGCCTCATCAAATAAAACTTAGATTATTAACCTTTGCTTTTCTACATTCAACAGAATTTTACATTTTAACATTCTAGTTTTAAATTCCTGGTATAATATGAAATGAGTCATAGTGAACGTATGAAAGGAAACTGATGAAGGAGAGTTTACTGAACCCCAGCCCCTCACACAGCGGTAGGGTCTCAGGAACACTTGCTGGGTGTGGGTGGACAGTGAAGATGCTGGTTTTGGTTTTTATTTACACAGGACTCTTTCTATCCACTTCTCAGTCCTTAACGTCTTTGATCTTCTCTGTGGGAGATCAAACCCTGTGAGATAAACTAGCCAGATACTTTAGTCTCCATCTCACAGCTAAAGGAACTGACACTTGGCATCAAGTGATTAGCCCAAAGTCACCCTGGAAGAGCAGAGTGTTGAAGTTTTGGACCACTGTCCAGTGTTATTTTTGTTATGTATCTTTATCTGTATATTTATAAACTTTCTCTAATGCCTACTAAGATTTTTTGAATTCCTGCTTTAATGATTTTTTTTCTTATAAAAAGTTAATACTTTGTCATTTTAAGACCTTTACATCTCAGCCAAGTCATTTCTCTTGTGCCTAACTTTTATATTCCACTGTGGGTTGGACTGGGCTCATGTGGGCATAAGTAAGACAATGAGCATTTATTTTAGCAATCGAAGTTTCAGGAGTGACCAAGGACACTGCACAGCGCAGCCTTTTATCTGCCTCTTATTCAGTAACTATTGCTCCCATCATATGTCAAGAATGCTGATAAATACCCAAAACAGAGGTCCTTGAGACAGTGCCTACCCTCAGAGATTCACAGTCAAGAGGGAGACAGGCACTGACTGTTTGTGAAGAGTTACCCACAGGGCTAAGCCTTAAGACCCCTGGCAAGGTTTCTTGGCAAAGATGGCTGGTGAAGCCGGGTGGGAGTAGAGTGAGTGAAGGCGTGAATCACCAGGAATATCTTTTCTATTCTATTTTGTCACATGTCCAACTGTTGGGTGACACATTAGATACCATAACTAAAAATAAATTAGTAATAATAATAATAGAAGTCACTGCCATTCCTTTTTTCATTTCTCTTTTCTGAAGGTTAGCTTAATTGAAACTGAGTGTCTTACTACTGAGATTTTTAAGTATCCAAATTTCAAAATTTTGCTGATACAACTTTTTTCTAAAACAAAACTATACATTAAAAGTTTTTATTTTTATTTTTTATTTTTCCTGGCTGAAATGTTAAGCTTGTTTTAAAGAATGGCAAATATATATATAAATATGAAGTTGGTAAGTCTTTTTTGCATAAAGATTTTTTGTACTACCTATGAAGTAAAATTGCAAGGGAGGTAAAGTGTTTGAGGAGTATGTAATATTGTTTTTTTAATTCAAGTGCTTTTTATCTTTACAGCTGCAATTTTTGTGACTGAATAGGAAAAAAATATTGAGTTTGGAGACTTCAAATAAGATTGATACTCAGAGTTACAAAGTGAGCCACCGGTACCAAACCCAATGCTTACTCATAACTTCTCTCCCGAAACATGTAGCACAGCTGTGAACGTGAACATTAGGAATGTGTACTACCTTAGCTGTTATCCCTACTCTCAAAATTGTAGTGTATTTGGGTTATTTGTGTGTTGTATGGTGTAAACAATGAATGGATGTTTCTCATGCCCTCAGTGCTTCTCTGGACCCCACCCATGGATGGATGACGCAGCTGTTGTGTGGTGAGCCATTTGAAAGATGTGTCTGTGTTTTTGAAGGTTTCAATGTATATATAACTTTTGGACAAACCTAAAATCTCTCCATAAATTCTCTTTTCTTCTGTATCTCTGTTACAAACATAGTGTGATAATATCGAATAGTAAGGAAAACACTTAAGTATACAAACCTTTTTTTCGGTATGAAGTACATTTTTCCAATCACAGGAACTTCAACTGTTGTGAGAAATGTTTATTTTTGTGGCACTGTATATGTTAAGAAATTTTATTTTAAAAAATATAAAGGTTAAGGTCCATAATAAATATTTCTCCTTGAAGCTACCTTATCAAGAATGAAAAAAAAAGTGAGAATTCCCTATTTAAACACTGCTATATATTTTAATTACATTGGACAGGTTTTGCATCTAAATTGACCTATTTATTCATTCTCGATTAAATGCACTGAGAAGTAAAAGGTCCGTTTCTATCATGTCCATGCAAATGCAATTTGAGTTGTGCTATTCAAGTGATATTATGAAGGCATCCCAAGGTATATCTGTAATTTAAAGATTACTGCAAATATTTTTATTTTATTGTGGATTTTATGTACATCTGTTAATTTAGTATTTCTTAGTGTGTTCTGTAGACTACTGTTCTTCCATCCCTCAACTGAGCTCAAAGTAGGTTTTGTTGTACCATTGTGATTAGAATTTAAACTAATTCAGAGAATTGTATCCTTCACTGTACATACTGTATTCTTTACTTTTTAATTTGTTGTCACACTGTCTGTGCTGATGGCTTGGCTTACGATTTCGATGCGTAAATGAGGTCACTGTTGATCAGTGTTGCTAGTGGCTTGGCAGCTCTTCGTAAAAGCATATTGGGTTGGAAAGGTGTTTGCCTATTTTTCAGATTATTTAATAGATGTATGGTACCATTTAAAAGTGGTTGTATCTGAATTTACTGTGGGGATAACATACACTGTAATGGGGAAAAATTACCTAAAACCAATTTCAAAATGGCTTTCTTTGTATTTCAGTTTAAAAACCCAGTGCATGTATGCCCTCTGAGATGCAATAAACATCTTGAACAAAGAAAATGCAAACATAATCTTTCTCTCTGTTTATTTTTTAGGGGGGGAAGTCTGTTTCTAATGACACACACAGCACATACAAAATACTGAAAATTTTAGAACATTCAGGGTGAGAAATGCTGTCCACGCCAACATAGTTTTGGTAATTTTACAGTAAGTTAAAAACAAGGAAAAGAAGAACAATTTCAATCAGCTAGCATTAAATTTGGCACTCCATGGCTGCTGCCACATAAACTGAAATTCCATATTCCAGAAAAGAAGAGGATGAAAAAAAATTTTAAATATGCAATTAAATTCATAATAGTTTTGTGAGAATTCCTCATGGAAGCTGAAGAATATCGTGACTTCGGGTTACAGTTATGCACACGATTGCATGCATAGTCACCCAGACACAGACTGTAGATTAGACTGTTTTAACAAAGTTGGGTGACTTTATACCCACAACTAGGTTTGTTTCAGCATCGCAAAAAGTAGTACAATCACAAATGGAAGTATTTCTCCAGCAGAAGCATACTATTATTTCTAAAGCTAACTTTCCTTTAGTTCCCTAGTTTTGTATCTTGGCAACTGACTTGCAGGAGCTAGTATCTGATGATGTAATATGGTTTTTGCAGATGACATTTGATCATATATTTCTTTGCGAGCATATTATAATAAAAATGTTGTGTTAGATTGTAAATCATTTTAAGTTTAATATTGAATTTTTTAAAGAAGCGTTGCTCTCCACTGAACAAGAGCACTGTTTTTCAGTCAGACACTGGATTCTTGCTGTGGTGGGTGCCTTGGTGTCCTCGTAGGGGATTGTCTCATAGCTGAAATGCTAGATGAGATCCTCTGGGTACTCAAAAAATTAAACTTGATAATTTTCAACTCAGATCCGATTTATTTGTGCTGTTCCTCCACATGGTCCACGTGCCTCTCTGGCCTCACCTCTGCTTCAGCTCCGCCCTGGGCATGTGTGCACACCCATGCACAAGCACACTATTCTGTGTGACCATGACACCACTCGTGCAAGGGGACACCAAGCACTTTGCTGGTGCACACAGGGCCCTCTGCTGAAATGACATCACCAACCCCTCTTGTCCGTGACTCCCTACCCTATTCTTCTCAGAACAAAATTTTCAATAGCCTTTATGGTATTTAAAATTTTGTGCTATAATCACCTATGAAGATGGCATCTTCTCTGGCCAATTGTAAGCCTCAAAGGCAGAAAACATCTCCCCCGTCCACATCCTCAGCAATGAGCACTTTGGTGTGCTAGGTAAGTGTCTGAAGGATGAACCCATTATGTTCATTCTTAAAGGTTTCTTCACTTACCTGGGTACTGCTGGGCTATTATCTTTTTCTGATTACTGACGTATACTTCAGTATACTGATTACTCCTGTATAGTGCTTTTGTTGTCAAATTGTACTAGAGTTTTAATAACTCTCTGTCAGCTTACTGTAATGGAAAAAAATAACACCAATTAAAACTCATCTTGAGTTGAAAATTTGAATCACTTTAAAAATGGTGTAATGATTGTGAGTGGTTCTCAGTATTAAAGTGTCTCTTTTGTTCTCTCTCTTTCATGTTATTTATTGTACTTAAATAAAATGAAGAAAGAAAACAGATTTTTGGGGGGAGGAGTCACAGATTCAGAAGAGGAGGAAAGGGGTGGTTTTGAAAAAGAAATGAGAACTTGATTCACAGAAGATGGATAGTTCAAAGCCCTCTTTCTGCCTCTTAGATAGACACCTTTAGCAATATATCCACACATTTCTGTTGGTGGACAAAGGGCACGCTCCTGCAACAGTGATTACAGTGTATCTTGTGTGGAAGTAGTTGTTGAAAATCAAAATGAGTGCTATTTTCCTTGGAAAGTCACATTGGTCTATGTTTTTGAGGCAATAGGTTTTGTGGTAGTTTGTTGTTCATCCTCTTGAGCAGTAAGAAAATGTCTGTTTCTTGTTGCCTCACCAACAGCAGATTTCACTGCTGGATCCACTATTCAGATTCCCTCAGTGAGTGAAATGTGTGAGGGAGCGATGTCTGTGATCTCATGATGCAGTAATAACCTTAGCTAAACTCTGAGTGTCAGTGCTGTCATTCAAATTCATTTCCACTTTTGACCTGCATGTTCAAACAGTTCTGAATACAAAGACATTCTGTAATTGAGTCTATGACAGTATTCTATAACTGATTTATAGACAGAGGTTTTCAAACTCTTTGGTCTCAGGACTAAGATTTAAAATGTACTGAGGACCTTCAAAGGCTTTGTTCACATGCTTATATCTGTCAATACTTACTATGTTAGAAATTAAAACTGAGAAATTTTTATTTTAATTTATTTTTTTTTAATAATTTATTTTATTATTAATTTGTTTTTGTTACAGATGTTTTTCCTTTTTTTCCCCCATTGACACCCTCCTCCCCCTCCCCTTCTCCTCCTCCCCATCCCTGTTGTCCATGTCCATTGGTTATGCACCCATGCACATAGGCTCTGTGATTTATCTCTTTCCCCCGCCTCCCCCCCTCCTCTGAGGCCCGTCATCCCATACTCCACCTTCCATGTCTCTGGGTCAGTTTCGTTGTTCAGTTTGCTCAGTTCTCCTGTGTGTTGCCGGCTTCCTCCATTGGTGTGGGGGTCGCCCGGCTCCCCCGCTCCGCCTGGGTTCCCCCGTGGTGAGAAATTTTTAAATGTTTAATTCATTTAAAAATAAAAATATTGGAGAGAAAAAAATGGCGGTGGAGTGAATGGAAGCTACACAGGTGATCTCCCAGGACCAAACGGGAATTACAACTAAAATAAAGACAAATCGTTGGAAAAAAGCAACAGAAAAGCAGCGGGAAAGGACCATATAACCAGGGACACTGGTAGAATTGCGGAGGCGCGAGAGGGTGGCGGGCTGGGAGCCCACGGACAGCAACTGTCTTAGCTGTGAGAAGCGCCCTCAGGGTTAAAATCCCAAACCCGCTCCACAGTGCAAAGGGCTGGAACAGAGCACTGAATTGGCTGCAGCCACTCACCTTGGGCTCTGGCAGAGGGAGGGCAGACTGGACTGGAACTCTGCGGGGACACCCAGGATTTGGAGGGCGCTCAGAGTTTTTGCTGAGTCACAGCCACAAAAGACAGTGGCCAGCTTGCTCCTTCCCAGAGCTGTGGGGAAAACCAGCAGCCCCTCCCTCAGAGATTCAGCCCCTTCCAAGTGAGGCAAAGAAATGCAAATTGAGGCTCATTAACAACCAGCAGCTGTCTCACCCTCTGGAAATCCTCTTACACAGAATACCAGAGGGCTACATTCCAAGGCCCTGAGTAACTGAGATTAATAGCTTCCAGGCAAAAAACTAGAGGATAACTAAACCTTTCCTGGGCTTGCAAATCTACCCAGGAAAGTAAGACTTGACAGTGGTGTTTAACATGGGCCCTCCCATCCTCATCCAAACCCAGTAGAGGAAGCCACAAACAGCAGAACACCAACACCCACAGGGAAAATTTGGCAGGTTCCAAAACCGACTGAGACAGCCAAAATGGTGAAACAAAGAAACAAATCCCAAGTGAAAGAACAAGAGAACTGTACCAAAGATGAGATAAATAAAATGCAGTTAAGCAAGTTATCAGAGGTAGAGTTCAGAGCCATGATCTTGAGGAAGCTCAACAGCATGAGTAAGGACATCAACACCATGAGTAAAGATATAGAAACATTGAAAATCAACCAATTGGAAATGAAAAACCACCAAGAAGAAATGAAGAATGACATAGCAGAAATGAAGAACACATTGGAAGGACTAACCAGCAGAGTAGAGGAAGCTGAGGACTGGATCAGTGAACTAGAAGACCGGGAAGAAAAAATCAACCAATCAGAAAACCAAAAGGAAAAACAATTTAAAAACAGGAAGACAGCTTAAGAGAACTGTGGGACAACTGGAAACGTAATAACATGCACATCATAGGAGTCCCCGAAGAAGAAGAAAATGAGCCAGGGTTAGAGAATCTATTTGAAGAAATAGTGACAGAAACTTTCCTAACTTGGTAAAGGAAGAAGGCATTCAAGTTCAAGAAGCACAGAGAACCCCAAGTAAGAAGAACCCAAACAGGCCCACACCAAGACACATAATAATTAAAATGCCCAAAATTAAAGACAAAGAGAGAATCCTAAAAGCAGCAAGAGATAAGCAACAGGTTACCTACAAAGGAACCCCCATGAGGCTATCAGCTGACTTCTCAACAGAAACACTACAGGCCAGAAGGGAATGGCATGAAGTAATTAAGGTAATGAAAAACAAGGATCTGAATCCAAGACTACTCTATCCAACAAGGCTATCATTCAAAATAGAAGGTGAAATAAAGAGCTTTCCAGACAAAAAGAGGTTAAGGGAATACATTAGCACCAAACCAGCACTGCAAGAAATGTTAAAAGGACTGCTGTAGTTAGTAGAAGAAATAAGAAGAAAAATATAACCACACTAAACAAAAATGGCAATAAATAAATACATATCAATAATCACTTTAAATGTAAATGGTTTGAATGCTCCGATAAAAAGACACAGAGTAGCTGACTGGATAAGAAAGCAGGACTCACATATATGTTGTTTACAAGAGACCCACCTCACAACAAAAGACTCACATAGGTTGAAAGTAAAGGGATGGAAAAAAATCTTCCAAGCAAATGGAAAGGGAAAAAAAGCTGGGGTAGCAATACTCATATCTGATAAATTAGATTTCAAAATGAAGGCCATAACTAGAGACAAAGGAGGCCACTGCATAATATTGAAAGGATCTATCCAACAGGAAGATATAACCTTGGTAAACATATATGCGCCCAATATAGGAGCACCAAAATATATTAAAAATCTTCTGGAGGACTTCAAAGGAGAAATCAACAGCAATACAATCATAGCAGGGGACTTCAACACCCCGCTAACATCACTGGATAGATCCTCTAGAAAAAAAAAATTAACAAGGAAACAGAGACTCTAAATGAAGCATTAGATCAAATGGATTTAATAGATATCTACAGAGAATTACACCCCAAAACTGCAGAATTCACATTCTTCTCAAGTGCACATGGGACATTCTCAAAGATAGACCACAGATTAGGGCACAAACTAAATCTCTGTAAGTTCATGAAAATTTAAATCATATCAGGCATCTTTTCAGATCACAATGGCATGAAACTAGAAATCAGTTGCAGCAAGAACATGCAAAGACATTTGAAAACATGGAGGCTAAATAGCATGTTATTGAACAATGCATGGGTTACCATGGAGATCGAGGAAGAAATTAAAAACGTCCTGGAAACCAATGAAAATGAACACACAACAACACAAAATCTATGGGATGCAGTGAAAGCAGTTCTGAGAGGGAAGTTCATAGCACTACAGGCCCACCTCAAGAAACAAGAAAAATTTCTAATTGACTACCTAACCTCACAACTTAAAGAACTAGAAGGCAAACTAAAAGAAAACCCCAGAGCAAGTAGAAGGAAGGAAATAGTAAAGATCAGAGCAGAAATAAACAACATGGAGACCAAAAAACAATTCAAAGGATCAATAAAACAAAGAGCTAGTTTTTTGAAAAGATAAACAAGATTGATAGACCCTTAGCTTGACTCACCAAGAAACAAAGAGAGGGAACTCAAATACACAAAATCAGAAATGAAAGAAGAGCAATAATAACTGACACCACAGAAATACAAAGGATTGTTAACAAATATTATGAACAATTATACGACAACAAATTGGACAATCTAAGCGAAATGGACAAATTTCTAGAAACACATGGTCTCCCAAAACTGAACCAGGAAGAGATAGAAAACTTGAACAGACCAATAACAACTAAGGAAATTGAAGATGTAATCAAGACTCTCCCAGCAAACAAAAGCCCAGGCCCGGACGGCTTCACAGGGGAGTTTTACCAAGCATTCAAAGAAGAACTAACACAAATTCTCCTCAAACTATTCCTAAAAATTCAAGAAGAAGGAAGATTTCCAAACTCGTTTTGTGAGGCCAGCATAATTCTAATTCCAAAACCAGAAAAAGACACTACAAAGAAAGAAAACTACAGGCCAATATCCCTGATGAACATAGATGCCAAAATCCTAAACAAAATACTAGCAAATCGGATCCAGCAATACATCAAAAAAAGTATTCACCATGAGCAAGTGGGATTCATCCGAAGGATGCAAGGCTGGTATAATATTTGCAAATCAATAAATGTGATACACCACATAAACAAAATGAAAGATAAAAATCATATGATCATATCAATAGATGCTGAAAAAGCATTCGACAAAATCCAGCACCCATTTCTAATAAAAACGCTTAGCAGTGTGGGAATAGAGGGATCATATCTCCACATAATAAAGGCCATATATGAAAAACCTACAGCCAACATCATACTCAATGGACAAAAACTAAAAGCATTTCCCTTAAGAACAGGAACAAGACAAGGATGCCCACTTTCACCACTCTTATTTAACATAGTACTGGAAGTCTTAGCCACAGCAATCAGACATGAAGAAAAAATAAAAGGGATCCAAATTGGAAAGGAGGAAGTGAAACTGTCATTATTCGCAGATGACATGATATTATACATAGAAAACCCTAAAGACTCTGTCAAAAATCTACTAGACTTAATAAATAAATTTGGCAAAGTAGCAAGATACAAAATTAACATCAAGAAATCAATGGCATTCTTATACACCAATAATGAACTCACAGAAAGAGAATCTAAAAAAACAATCCCATTTACCATTCGCAGCAAAAAAATTAAGATACCCAGGAATAAACTTAACCAAAGAAGTAAAGGACCTATTTGCAGAAAACTACAGGACATTGAAAAAAGAAATAGAGGAAGATATAAAAAAGTGGAAGCACATACCTTGTTCATGGATTGGAAGAATTAACATTAAAATGTCCATACTACCCAAAGCAATCTATAGATTCAAAGCAGTCCCATCAAAATACCAACGACATACTTCACAGAACTAGAACAAATACTTCAAAAGTTCATATGGAACCAAATAGCCACAGCAATCTTGAAAAAGTAGGACAAAGTAGGCGAGATCAGAATACCGGATATCAGGTTATACTACAAAGCTACTATAATCAAAACAGCCTGCTACTGGCACAAGAACAGGCACATAGATCAATGGAATAGTACAGAGAACCCAGAAATTGACCCAAAATATTATGCTCAATTAATATTCGACAAAGGTGGCAAGAGCATGCACTGGAGTAAAGACAGCCTCTTTAATAAATGGTGTTGGGAAAATTGGATAGCTACATGCAAAAAAATGAAACTAGACCATCAACTTACTCCATACACAAGAATAAACTCAAAATGGATAAAAGACTTAAATGTGACTTGTGAATCCATAAAAATCCTAGAAGAAAATGTAGGCAACAAAATTTCAGACATTATATGCAGCTGAATTTTCATTGATACATCACCTAAGGCATCAGAAACCAAGGAAAAAATGAACACATGGGACTACATCAAACTCAAAAGCTTCTGCACAGCAAAAGAAACAACTATCAAAATGAAAAGGCAACCCACTGTATGGGAGAGCATAATTGCCAATGATACATCAGATAAGGGGTTAATTTCCAAAGTATATAGAGTGCTCATACAACTCAACAAAAGGAAGATAAAGAACCCAATTAAAAAATGGGCAGAGGAGCCCTAGCCGGTTTGGCTCAGTGGTTGGAACATCGGCCTGCGGACCAGAGAATCCCGGGTTCAGTTCCCGCTAGGGGCACGTACCAAAAAAAATGGGCAGAGGAGCTAAATAGACACCTCTCCAAACAGGACATACAAATGGCTAAGAGACATATGAAGAAATGCTCAACATTACTAATCATCAGAGAGATGCAAATTAAAACAACAATGAGGTATATCACCTCACACCTGTCAGAATGGCCGCCACCAACAAATCATCAAACAACAAGTGTTGGCGAGGGTGTGGAGAAAAGGGGACTCTAGTACATTGCTGGTGGGAATGCAGACTGGTGCAGCCACTATGGAAACCACTATGGTGTTACTTCAAAAAATTAAAAATTGAATTGCCATTTGACCCAGTGATCTCACTTCTTGGAATATACCCTAAGAAGCCTGAAACACCAATCAGAAAGAATATATGTACCCCCATGTTCATAGCAGCACTATTTACAATAGCTAAGATCTGGAAACAGCCCAAATGTCCATCGGTAGATGAATGAATAAAAAAGCTGTGGTACATATACACAATGGAGTACTATGCAGCTGTAAGAAAGAAAGATCTGTTATCCATGGAGGGACCTGGAAAGTATTATCCTAAGCGAAACAAGCTAAGCAGAGAAAGACAAATATCGTATGATCTCACTTATTTGTGGAATATAATGAACATAACAGTCTGAAGAACAGGGTAGTCTCAGAGTCGTGAAAGTAAGGTACAGACAAACAATCCCCAGAAGAGGGGGTGGGAGGGCAAGATAAACCACAGAACTTATATGCATGTACGCATAACCAATGGGCATGGACAACAAAGCTGGGGACAGAGCGGGGAGGGAGGGGGAGGAGGGTGTCAATGGGGAAAAAGGAGAAACATCTATAACAAAAATAAATAAATAAATAAATAAATAAAAATATTAGCCCTGGCAGATGTGGTTCAGTTGGTTGGGTGTCATCTAGTGCACCGAAGGGTTGCCAGTTAATTCCTTGTTAGGGCACATGCCCAGGTTGTGGGCTCCATCCCTAGTTGGGATGTTCAAAGAGGCAGCCGATCGATGTTTCAATCTCTTTCTCTTTCCCTCTTACTCCCTCCCTTCCACTCTCTCTAAAAATCAATGGAAAAAATCCTTGGGTGAGGAGTAACAAAAATTATATATTTTATGAAAAATTATAATTTCAAAAAAAATTTAGAAGAGTTTGTCCATCTTTGCAGATGCCTTTAATGTTGGACTTAACAGAAGACAACCACATTATTTTTTATCGAGTTGATTGTGTTCACAAAACCATGCAGGTTTCAATGTACAACTTGGTAAAACATCATCTACACACTTCATCATGCGCCCATCGCCCCAAGAAAAGTCTCTTTCCGTCCTCATTTTACTCCCCTTTGCTCACCTCCACTTCCTCCCCACCCCCTTTCCCTCTGGCTATCACCACACTGTTGTCTGTGTCTATGTGTTATGTATATATGTTTTTTTTTATTAATCTCTTTACCTTCTTTCATCCAGTCCCCCAACCCCCCTTCCTCACCTCTGACAGCTGTCAGTCTGTTCCATGTATCCATACCTCTGTTTCTGTTTTGTTCATCAGTTCATTTTGTTCATTAGATTCCACATGTAAGTGAGATTGTGTGATATTTGTCTTTCTCTTACTGGCTTATTTCACTTACCATAATAATCTCCAGATCCATCCATGCTTTCACAAAAGGTAAGATTTCCTTCTTTTTTATGGCTGAGTAGTTTTCCATTGTGTAAATGTACCACAGCTGTTTTATCCACTCATCTACTGATGGACATTTGGGCTGTTTCCAGATCTTGGCTGTTGTACATAACTCTGCAATGACCATAGGGGTGCATATATCCTTTCTAATCAGTGTTTCTGTTTTCTTAGGATATATTCCCAGAAGCGGAATTGCTGGATCTTAAGGCAGTTCCATTTTTTATTTTTTGAGGTAACTAACTCCATACTGCTTTCCACAGTGGCTGCACCAGTCTGCATTCCCACCAGCAGTGCACAAGGGCTCCTTTGTCTCCACATGCTCCCCAGCACAGTAGCATTCTTGTGAATGCTTCTGGGTTCAATCTGTTGTGGTAACCCATGCAGTCACAGGAAAATTTCACTGTGAGCACACGTGTGAGAAAGTGAGTGTCTTAGTATTATTTTGAAAATAGTTTTTACCTTACTGTATTATAATAAAAATAATTTCGACCTTACTGACCACTTGAAAGGGTCTCTGGGATTCTCGGGAGTCCCCAGGCCACATTTTGAAAACTGGCTCTTTAGCTCTAAAAGAATTGTTCTTGTGCTCTTTGAAAGAGAAAAAAATACTAATAGATTGCACTGTTGTGTGTGTGTGTGTGTACATAATAACCCGACCAACACCACTATTTTTTGATCAGTGTCTTTCCAAATGCCCACCTTACCACCCCCACTTTGCTTTCTTAGCGATGCTAAGGTTTGTGCAGAAATGTGAGCTCGGCATCGGACTGCATGGAAGGGAACCCAGCTCAACCACCCACTGTTACCTTAGGCAAGTTCCTTAACTTCTCTAAACTTTAGTCTTCTCATCTGTGGAATGGAGAAAATGTCTGTTCGTGTGCTTACTATTTAATGAGATCATGCAAGAACACCTAGCACAAGGTGGTGCTTGATAAACATTGCTGTCGTTACTTTAAATATTATTATGGTTATTTTTGTTGTAGATTTTCTCATTTTCTGCAATTGTTAGGACACAAAAGGATAGAGAAGTCAGAAGTGTAAAAATAGGCAAAATTAATAGTTGTATTAATATTATTAAGAAATATTCCTTAATGAAGTACTACTAAATGTGTGTTAAAAAATTGGTAAATGTAAGTGCTTGTTACACATATAAATACAGCTCACAATTCAACACAGGGCTGGAGGGTTGGTTCATCCTCAGCTGGGAAGGGAGTCTGGACAGGGCACAAACAGCATCCACCACATGTTAAACTCGATTTCCTAGACAGTCCGTCTTAGACAGTTTCCAGTATCTAATGGTACTTTTTAAGAACATAAATGAAAGATGCTGATATGATAGATGCTTTTGGCCAACAGTCAAATTAAAGGTGTATCTACTTGAGATCAAGACATTGAACAAATATACTTTGATAGTGGTTTAAAAAAAAAAAAAACCTAGAAGAAATACTTAGTGATGATTTGACTGAGATGAAAGATGCTGTTGAAGTTAAACATATCCAGAATGGACATAGAGTGTGTGCAACATACTGTTGCAGCCAACAGGGCAGCAGTAGGGACATGATTGAGAACAAAAGCCTATGGCTACGTGAGACTGTAGCCTGGAACAGAATCCAGACCAGCAGACAGCAGACCTCCAAAGGGGCAGGACCTAGAAGGGTTCCTTCCAACAAGGGGAGGGGAGACAATCATCTCCTAGAGATTGTGTTCTCTGCTGTTAACAATCTTTAATACTAGATTCATTTCCAGATACACAAACATCACGCAGTTCATCACTCTCAGAGTAGGAACATTTTGGGGTAAATCAACTAATTTTATAATTTATAATTGTCTTTGTGAAAAACCTAAATAGGAAATTAAACCTCACAGCCTGAAAAGTCTTATAAATTTTGCCAAAGAAAGTTATTTGGAGTAATTTTTAAGATCATCTATTTTGAGTCACATGGATTTTGGTGCTCTGTTGAAAACAGGAAATGGAGTTGTGGCCATGTATGTAATATATCAAATGTAAATTTGGGACCAGATTTTTAGAAAACCTATCCCTCCTCTCAGGGGTAAAAATGGCTTCAAAACTAAAAGGAACATTTAGCTTAGAACAGATTGACAAAAGTGTGGTTGCTATTTGATGGAGTTCAGAACAAAATATATGACCTACTGTTGGTTACGTTTTAACTAATGAATTAGCTCATTATAAAATCACATAACATTGTTGTCATTGCTTTCTTTGTGTGTGGGTGTTATCAACCTTACTGATGAATATTCTACAAAAGTGTTAAGCATACATGTCTAACGTGAACTCGTTATATTTTTCCTCAAGCCTAGTTTTTCTGACTTGCTTGGTGGTCTCAATACCTCTACCTAGTCTCCTAAGCCAGAAATTTGGGTGACATGACACCCTCAACTCTTCTCTCCTACATTCAGAGACCCCCTAAGTATACTGAGCATTCTGCTGCCGGAATGCCTCACAGGTCACCCTCTCCTGCCGTCCCTACTGGCACTTCCTTAGTACAGCAGCTCTTTACTGGGTTCTTCGTCTCTAACCCCTCCCCCCCATAAACCCACCCCAACCCAGCCTAACTGGTGCTGCCAGGTTTCCTTTTCAAATTTCCCATCAAATCACATTTTGCTGACTTAAAAACCTGCATCAGTTCTTGGTCATCTAAAGGTGAAAGTCCAAGCTCTCTGGCATAGCATTGAAGACCAGAAGTCTGTCCATAGCTAGAAATCTAGCTTGGAAGCCTCATTTCTTGCCATCCCTCACCACTAAGAGGGGCTAACCTCCTATACCTGCCATCTCCAAATACTTGCTGTATCCTGAACACACCCCGCAGTATCACAATTTCATACCTTTGCACAGCTGTTTCTTCACCCGTGGAGGCCCTCCACTCCCCCAAGCTCCCCACTGATAGGCTGGCAAACTCCAGCTCATCCTTCAAAACCCAACCGAGGTGCCTCCTCCTTTAGGAAACCTTTCTTTTCATCATATCAACCCACCCTGATAGAGCTGATTCTTCTCAAATGTGTTTTTCAGCACCTTTTACTTCACCTTTTCTACACTATTTTTAAAAAAATTTATCTGACTTCCTTACTATATTATGACTTCTGCGAGAAAGGGTAGAATCTCGGACTTAATTCTATTCTATGTGCCTAAGTTTAGACTCAATAAAATTTTGCTGAACTATATATTGAATTGATCTAACCTATATTGTAAATTGGATTATAAATTTTAAAATATAGTACAGTAGTCCCCCCTTATTTGTGGTTTTGCTTTGCGAGGTTTCAGAAAATTTACAAAAATTATAAATAAATAAATATAATACAGTGGTCTACACTTATCTGTGATTTTGCTTTCCAAGGCCAACTGCATTCCAAAATATTCAATGGAAAATTCCAGAAATAAACAATTCATAAGTTTTAAATGGTGCATGAGTCTCAGTAGCAGGATGAAATCTGATGCCTCTCTCTCTCCGTCCAGCCCAGGAGGTGACTCATCCCTTCGTCCAGCATATCCACCCTGTATACCCTACCTGCTTATTAATCTCTCAGCAGCCGTCTTGGTTATTAGATCAGCTGTGATGGTATCACAGTGCTTGTGTTCAAGTAACCATTATTTTACTTGATAATGCTACATAAGTTTTACTACAGTATATTGTTAAAAATTATTCTATTTTGTTAGTTATTGCTGTTAAACTCTTAATATGCCTAATTTATAAATTAAACTTTATCATAGGTATGTATGTATAGGAAAAAAACACAGTCTATATCAATTTCGGTGCTATACGCGGTTTCAGGCATCCACTGTGGGTCTTGGGACACACCCCTCTCAGATAAGGGGGGACTACTGTATCTAATTAAGTAAAATTTGATTTTGCCACTTATTGTAAAAGGATCACATGTTCAGGAGTTTTGTAAATTTGATTCAGTTCAGACCATGATAAACATTGCTAAAATATATTTCCATTTTATAAAAACACTGAAAAAAGATACACGCCTTGTACTGCCCATGCCAGGGCAGCGTGGCTGTTTGCAGGAGGACACTGTCCCTCCCTGCAGGGGCAGCTGTGTTGACGGCTGCAGGTCACAGCTGACAACAAAAGCTTCGCGGTGGCCTGAGGGGCTGTGGCTCAGACCAAGGAGGCGGTTCCAGAGAGGACGCACAGCGAAAGCCGACCAGGGTAGCCACTGGACGGTGTGGCGGGGCAGCGCCCAGAGCGCCACGCGCTCCACGTTCTGCGGCCCTCGGGGAGGCTCCACGGCAGCTGTGCAAGGGCAAGTCAAGCACAGTCCCATATGTTCTGTTTTTTAATATGTTTTTATTGGTTTTAGAGAGAGAGGAAGGGAGAGGGAGAGAGAGAAACACTGATGAGAGAGATAGGTGGATTGGCTGCCTCCTGCACGCCCCCTACTGGGGATCATGCCTGAAACCAGGACATGTGCCCTGACCAGGAATCCAACCGGTGACCTCTCAGTGCATAGGGTGATGCTCAACCAACTGAGCCACTGCGGCCAGGGCAAACACATTCCCATGTTTGAGGGCGACTTCATCCAGATCAGGAAAGAGGAGAAGTGACCCGTGTGCACAACAGTGTGCAAATGGTCACTGTGGCCATCACATACCCCAGCCCGACCTCACAACACCTGATGTCGTGCTGCTAGCATGGCCGGCTGACAGCTGGCAGCCTGTGCCAGACACAGCCAACACCCCTGGGGAAGAGGACTCAAGTCAGCGAAGAGCCTGGAGCTGACCTGGCTGCCTCCTTTGATTTGTCAAGTTGTCCATCCACAGTCATGAGAAAAAACAGCTCCACTTGGAGCTTGCCACTGGCCACTCTTTTTACCCACAATCGTGTCCCCCTTCAGATACAAAGGAAGATGTGTTTGCACACTGGTTGGGCCTGGTGTTCTTCCTGAGACTGCCAGGGGAGGCGTACAGTGGTGTCCAGGCCTACCCGCTTTGACATGATGGACAGATCTGTGCAGGAGGCAGAGGACAGGCAGAGCCCAGCAGTAAGCTTTTGTGGAGACTCTCAGAGAGGGGCCCAAGTGCTTCGGGCTGCTCCCCTAGGCTGACTGGGGAAACCCTGCATGTGGAAGGGCTCAGGCCAGAGGAGCCACCCTGTGGAGGCCTTGCCACACCGGGGTGGTCCCGAGAGCGTGTGAATATCCGAGGTCCCTTCCATGTCAGCTCCTCTGACCCCACACCCCATGTTGCAATGCTGTCAACAGCGTCCTGACCGGCTAGTCTGTTCTGGAACACTACATACTGCTGTGGACTCAGGCCGTCTGATTGGTTGTGGGACATTTTTAACTATGAAAAGCCCTCTTCAGTGTGAGCCATGAACTGATTTTTGTATAAATCTGGGGCGTGCAGCATGCACGATGTCAGCCGCTATCGGAATGTAAAACGGACATAGCTTTTGACCAGCAGACTCTCTTTAGGAATCTTCTGTAGAAATGCTGAGCCAAGTGTATAAAATAAAAGTGTGAAAATGCTAAAAAAAAAAAAAAAAAGAAACTGAAAAGAATACCATCTATGTATTTGATAGTTTTGCCACCACTTTCCTTACCAACGTGCTTGAGAGGTTTACAAGAAAAAATATAAAGGCAGGTCAAACTGAGACAATGTTTAAACTGGAAGGAAATGAGAAGGATCCTTGGGCACAGAGGGAGAACTGTGAGGTGGAAGAACAATCCGTTCAGGAAAGATAGGCTCTCAGTGGTTCCAGACCTGGAGGATCATCGTGAGTACTTGGAGAGCTTTATCAAATACAGATTTCTGGGCTTCACACTTAGGGA
Source organism: Tadarida brasiliensis (assembly GCA_030848825.1). Taxonomy (NCBI): domain Eukaryota; kingdom Metazoa; phylum Chordata; class Mammalia; order Chiroptera; family Molossidae; genus Tadarida; species Tadarida brasiliensis. The sequence goes on along the minus strand of CM061262.1, from coordinate 47,000,269 downwards.
TTCCAGGGACGATCTCAGTGAGGCCCTGGAAACTGGCTTTCTAAAATAATTTCCTAGGTTAGTTCAATGAGCAGCCAAACTTGGAAACCGCTAGGCTAAGGGAAACCACTGCAATATCGTAAATCCAGTGGGCTCTGAGTGTGTAGCTCTATTTGAAAGTTACAGATGATTCCAGCAAAAGAGAACATTTCCACATACCTCAAAATAGGAAAGCCACAAAGAGTATTTTGTTTGATCTAGCCTAAAAATTGACACATTTAGTTATTGGTTATAAAAAGGTGGTCCATGTAGCATTGATACACTAGTTTTCGCCCCAAACCCCAGCTTTAATTTGGGAGTATGTGCAGGACAGACGTGCTGCTTATGTGGGCCGGCGGTTGCCCAGGACATCCGTTCACGGACCACATCAGTCATGTGTCATCCGCATGAAGAGGCTCAGCTGTCCATTTGGTGGGTACAATAGTGTCGCTTATTTTCCCTGGCCACAAAGAAAGCCTTTTAAAGTAAGTGTTGCAAGTACAGTGGCAAAATACTAAATTCAGTTGTCTCAAAAATAACACATTTTTATTTTTAGGTAATTGCTTGATAAAGTGGCATTTAGGTTTGGCAGTAGAATCTTTGCACCAAGCCAATCCTGACTTTTAAAAGAAAAAATAAACAGCACTTTTGTAGGTATTACAAAGAAAAATTCTTTGGAGAATTTAAAAGTTGTGTCTTCTAAGTTGTTGGTTGCAAATTTGTCTAACAACTGATCCATTTAAAGTAGTTTTGAGGAAAAAATTATCACGTCCTCCCAGAACTCTCTACTGTGTCCTAGTATGTACTTTTCTCCTTTACCCTGAGATTTGTGGTGTTTTGTGATCTGGTATCTGGGTCAGTAGCACTAGCTTAAATTCTAAGTAAAACAAAATGGCAAAGTTTTGACTCCTGTCAATGAACGAGAGGGAAAGGGCTCATAAGGGGAGGTGCATGGAAAAGGAAGGGGCTTCTCTTTATCTTCCAGAAGTCTCAGTACTCCGAGTTATTGTTGGGAAGTCCCTGAATTGTTTATCTAGCTGGGAAGAGATAAACTCCTTAATGGGCAGTTCTCAGAAAAACACTGCATTGTTTGTTACCTAAACCCTGGTATCTGGAAGTTTAGGAGTAACATAATGGTGGGGAGGGGGAGATGACTATTTTCAGAGAGCAAAAACCATATCACCCCAATCCTCCCCATACATCCAGCAGCATACGCGTGCACGCGTGCACACATACACACACACTCACATTCACACTAGTTCTGGGATACATCATAGCTAATCTCTGTTCTTAGGATATTCTAGTCTTTCTTTCATTTAATTATATTAGGTAATTTCTATAATCTTATAATACTAATTGCAAGTATTAAGATATTATATTTGGTGAACATCTATTTTATACAGGGAAGTCAACTATGGTTAGACAATTAAAGGTACTTTATTCCACATCCTGAATTTTTTCCATTACACCAGAGTTGGTATTTCTATAAGCCATATTGCTAAGTGTGTGCAGAAATCGGGAGCAGCTGTATGGCAAATTCTAAACTTTCAATAACACATGTTAACATTCAAAATAGAAAAATATTTTAAGAGTATAGGATTTAATCATTTTATTAAATATTTAATAAAATATTGGGGAAATAATTTGTTCTTGACTTTTGAAATTAGAATTACATTTGAGTATAAAAACAAGGCAATTCTGTAGACCACAGATGTTTCTTTCTTTTTTCTTTTTTTCATTTTTCAAAAATTACCTTTATCATTTCTTTTAAACAATACCTTCTAAAAAATAGGTTAAGCTTTTTGGATGAAAATCTTTCTATAATATAACGCCCTCCAAAACTCATACTGAACATAATTGTTATATGGATTACACAGTCATTATAAACACAACATTTATTGGTATGCTTTCACATGGCTACTTGCACAAAACTAATAGCTCTAAACTACTGTAATTTTATAGTTTTTGTACCTGTTTTTAAGTCCTGTAGTCTGTCTGTCGTCAGGCTGTCCCTTCGTGGGACTGTTGTGGACTTGCCTTGACAGCTGCCTTCTCCGTTTAGTTTGGGAAATCAGATTTCCAAACTTGTTAAGATTATTTCCAGAGTAAAAGTAATTTATTTCACCCATTATGGTTATCAGAGAATAAAATTTTTTGGCTTAATATTTATTCTTATATTTTGAATACTTGAAATTACCAGCGAAGGGAATTCTAGGTAAGTGAGCTAGTAATTAATTGTACAGTATTTTACAAATTACTGATGAAATTAAATGTAAAATATAGAGAAGAGGAAGGAAATGAGTAGTAGTTAGGATGAGCAAAAGCCTAGAGGAACTTTTCAAAATCCTCTGTATTCCGTTGTATAAACAGATCCCAAAGTATTTCCCTTATCTATGCCACATGTGAAAGTATACATGTTTTCAGGATATGAATACATGCACAGAGAATTTTAATAACATAAGTCCAAGTTTGAGTATTAGTAGAACATTTATAAATGTAAATAGAAATGTGCTCATATAGCCAAAGTTTGGTAAAACCACACTGGAAGGCAAAAATGGATCACATACTCACATATCGATTGCATTGTGAATTGAAGTAGCAGACCTATCCCCAGTGCTTGAAAAAAGTGAAGGGATCTTAAGGTATTATTGAAGTCTGGCTGGTGTGGCTCAGTGGTTGAGCATCGACCCATGCACCAAGAGGTTGCCAGTTCAATTCCTGGTCAGAGCACATGCCCAGGTTGTGGGCCCAATCCCCAGTGGGGGGCATGCAGGAGGCGGCCAACCTGTGTTCTCTCTCATCAATGTTTTTATCTCTCCCTCTCCCTTCCTCTCTCTCTAAAAATCAATAAAGAAATAAAAATTTTTAAAGATATTATTGAAAGTTGTTAAATATTACTAAAACAAAAAAATATTTTGAAGGCTATTTCTGAGGCAGAGGTGATCTTATTAAATGTTTACATGGCAGATGGAGAGGATGAGGAGTAACTACAGGAGCCTGAGACCTGTTGGTTTGAAGGCATTTTTATCAGAAACTCAAATGAGTCAGTAGGGAATATGGGCAATATCTGATTCCTTAAGTACCACAATATTCTGATATTAAAATTCTCATTATAATATTGCCATTATTTAAATATGTAGCTGTAGCTTTAATATAATGTATGTTTAAGATAATATCTCTAAGTTTTTGAAACCTGATCATGTAGCAGAGAGTAAGTAATGCCTTCGATGAACACTTGATCTTTTAAGCACATGTGAGCTGCCTCCTCTGTGCCAGATATGAGCACTTGAGATGATAATGATGAAAGTGGGGAGAAGGCGATTGGTTGGCCTGAGCTGCCATTCATACCCCTTTACTTAGTTCCTCTGGTGACTAGGATGTTTGTGAGTTCCCTCAGCCTGGCCCAAGATACAACTTGTGGGTTTAGAATAGACACCTATTATGGACTGAATGTTTGTGCTCTACCCCCCAATTCATATGTTTGTGCCCTACCCCTCAAGATGGGGCCTAAATATGGTAATTGGGGTCAGAGGGTGGGGCCATCATGATGGGATTAGTCCCCTTATGAAGAGACACCGAAGAGCTCTCATGCTCTGAGAGGGAACAAAGAAGAGGGCGTGTGAGCACCTGCGAGAGGGTCACCTACAAACCACGAGAAGGGGCTTCAGGATGAAACCTACCTTGTCGGAATTCCCAGTCTTCAGAACCGTGAGAAATCCATTTCTATTGTTTAAGCCTCCAGTCTGTGGTATTTTGTTATGGCTGATTAAGACACCTCACCTGTGGGTGAAGCAAATCAGCCCAGATTGGGACCACAAGTTATTCTGAGACACCATGCTCCCAGTTTCATGAATGGGATGAAACCACCAGTTATTAATTACAGAAAGGAGTAAACAGGGAGTTTTCTTCCCTAGTCTTTAGAAAGCCATTTGAGGGTGTTTTCTCCCCTTAGTTATATGATAAACCAATAAAAAAACTGTGAATCCTATACAGTGACCCCATCTGATGAGAACAAGATTTCACCATTGATTAGACTAAATCTCCTGAATACTGTAGTTCTAAACTTTATAATTTGGTCATTGAAGAAAGAGCAATTCTAGCTATAACAATCAGTTTATTAAAAAAGATTCTTCTGTTAATTAACTGGCAATGTTATAAAAAGCAGTCTTTATAAAAGTATTTTTTAAGCTTTTTAAAATCAGTAGCCAAAATATAATTGTTCTAGGGAAACCATATTAAAGAATAATGATGCTATTTTCACGTTATTTATAGCTATACATTCACATCCTTATGAAGCCCAGTGCTTGGTTCAATTGCCTTATCTCTTAACATTCTTAATTTATCACAATTCATTTCTGAGGAGAGTAAATGCCTGATTTACTAGCATCAGACCAAATAATTATGAATAATCAAAATGGTCAACATTGGGATAAAATCAAGAGAAACACAATATAATTTTTATAGTTTGTAGCTAATTGAACTAACAATTTAAATTAAAACAATGTTATATTCCTGAATCAATTTTAATAATTAAACAATATTTAGGTTGTTTTTTTTTTTTTTATCATTGGACAACCACTTAAAGAAAATGCTGTGGAGGGAAATTAAAATCTAAAATCTAAAAATAAACTGTGTAATCTTTATGGTCTCTTCTAACCCTGACATTCTTTCTATGAAATAGAATTTCAAAAAATTATTTGATTTACAAATGAAAAAGGTGATGATTTGTCCAGAACACTGATCTTGGTCATACATACATTTAAATCTTTTCTAAAATGAACATTTGGAATTTAACTAAGAAGCATACTAAAAAGGGGGGGGAAAGTCTTATTCTGCTCACACATTTATTATCTATTTGAGCAAGTAAAAACATAAATAAAATGAAATATGTTATTTAGGTAAAGGAAAAAAACCACAATTTAAATTTCAGTTGTTTTGTAAATAGTTATTTGAATTCAACTGATAAATTTCTCTAAACAATAAGTCAATGTAGTCCTTTGCACACAGTAGGTATCAATGTATGTGTGTGGGTATATTTGTTTAGCTAAGTGAATTCAAATTAATTTTCTATTTCAAATCTGTTAAGAATAACAGAAAAAGTATATGAAGTATAACTTTCTAAGTAATGTAGTACATTAAATGATCATAAATAGTTCAGATAAGATTCATAATTCAGTTAGAAAAGAGAAGAGAATGGGAGAAACCCTGCAAAGAAAATGAGCTAAATGTTACATTTTCAAAAAATGCAATGATTTTAAGGACATTTTATATATTCAGAATGTAACCTTAAATACCAAACTATTGGCACTAAACACCCTAAATTACTCTGAATTTACTCAAATCCCAGTAATTATTTTGTAAGACTCTAAGATGAAATTTGTGTGTGTGTGTGTGTTTAAATAAGTGCAAAATTCACCTTGAAACATCTTTATTTGCAGTGATCATTTAGATGACTTTCCAAAATAGAACTAAACAAAACATTTGAGTCAGTAGCCCTAGTCCACTAACATCAATGACAAAATACTGCTGAGTGAAATGTGTTTAGAATTTAAAAGAATCATTTTTAAAAATGACAGTTGATTTAATACTTGTGGAAACCCTGCATATAAAACATATATTCAGATACAATAAAAGTTATACACAACTTACTTTTAAAATTTTTTATTGAATGATTTTTAACCAATTCACATTATAAAAGAATGTACACTTGTATTGAATTTCATACTTTGGACACCATTTACAAAATCAATTTATCATAATCTGATCAAATATTCCTTTGCATACTAATCAAGAATTTAATTTCCCATTCATAAAAATAATAATAACAAATAAAATAAATGGGAATTCTGGTAAAATCAATGACATGGGTGTGTCGTGACAGAAGAGAATGTGTGCCCTGGAAACTGCCAGGAAGCACAGACCAGATATTAGGCCTGCAGTTCCAGAACTTTGTGGTTCACTCAAGTACGAATCACTAAACCCCTTTAAAAATAAGTGGCTGGCCCTGGCTGGTGTTGTTCAGTGGTTAGAGCGTCATCCCATGCACCAAAGGGTCTTGGGTTTGATTCCTGGTCAGGGCACATACCCAGGTTTCGGGTTTGATCCCCAGTCGGGCACACGTGTGAGGCAACTGATGTGTTTCCCTCTCACACTGATGTTTCTCTCTCCCTCTCCCTTCCTCTCTCTAGAATCAATTAAAAACATACTCTCGGGTGAGGATTAAAAAATAAAAATAAAAAAAATAAGGGCCCGGCCAGTGTGGCTCAGTGGATGAAAATTGACCCAACCACCAAGAGGTCAGAGGTTTGATTCCTGGTCAGGCCACATGCTGGGGTTTCGAGCTCAATCCCCAGTAGGGGGCGTGCAGGAGGCAGCCAATCGATGTTTCTCTGTCATCGATGTTTCTATCTCTCTCTCCTTCTCTCTCTAAAAATCAATAAAAACATATTTTAAAAAATAATAATAAGGGCCTGAACTAATTCCCTTTTACAGCCATTCAGCTAATATCTATCTCTTCATTCAGGAAATATGCATCAGGTGTCCCATGACACCCACTGGACTCTGTCTACTGAGGTTGCCATGATGGCCAGAGTGACTGTACAGCCTTGGTCCCTAATGAAAATAATCAGAACCTTCTTTTAAAAATTATTCTTAAATTATATTCATTTTAAGGAATGTATTTAAAATTACTAAATAGAGAATTCGCCAAAAATAATATGTCTATGGCCCTATGAAGAAAGCTGAATTTTGTCAAGGGGGATAAAAGGCTCTCAGTTGAAAAAGAGAATTGCGTGTCCTAAAAATACATAGAAGACTGTGTAGCATAAAATGATTTGCCTTTCAATGCTCCATTTACAGCTGCTGAACTGTCTCCCCTACGCATGCATGAAAAGTTCATGGTTTAAACACTAGTTAAATAAAAACGTGAGAGCTTCAAAAGTCTCAGCTTCCCTATTTTTAAACTAGATTTATTTCATTGGATGAAGCATTTCTCCCATTTTAAATAAGACACACTTCAGTTGATATTTTTCAAAGCAGTAAAATAGTTGATAGTTTTGTTTATAAAGCTATTCCTTAAAATTCTTTAAAAAAACAACAACTAAAGTTTCCCAGACCCAAGAGAAAACAGTATAAACACTGAGGGCATGAACTGAATGGGTCCATCTCAGAGTAGCACTAAGTGTTGTACATTTTTGTCTCTAACTTGGTTTTAAATGTTACTGTTTACCTCTGTATTTGCAGTTTCACATTTAATATGCAACTGGCATCCTATTAGATTCTTCTTAGACTAGGACCCTGAGAATAAGTCCATTGAGAAATCACACTAAAGTACCAGCTTGGAGTTTTAAAGAGTGTCTAATGTTTAAAAAGGCAGAAAGAACATTTTTTTTCCTTAAACCAAACTTACCACCATGCAAAGAATATATACTTGGCATTGAAATGCCCGTCTAGTTCCAATACCTTTACCTAAACGTTTTTTAAATGTAGGAAAAATTTCTAGTTTTGAAAATTTATAAAAATGTTGAAATGCTATTAATAAGTTCAAGTCCAGGCATAACCTGTGAAGTGATCTTGTACAATAATCAGAACCGGTTTTCTCTGCGCTGAGGTGGCCCATGGCCTGGTTGCAGGCTCCTGTTATCCGTAAGAACAGTCGGCATCATCTCCGTGAATCCAGAAGCAAATCTGGGCGAACTTGAGGGGAGTGATGCGCACCGCCACGTTGTAGTCCTTCTGCACGCCGTGGACATCCACCCACTGGTGGCCGGAATAGACCGCAATGAGTTTGCGCTTCCAGTTCTTTTTGTCTGGCTCTTTCAGACGCAGGTAGACCCCGGAGCCGGTGGAGCCCGACTCGGCATCGCAGTATTGATAGAGGAGATCATTAGATTCGTCGGACACGCTACAAAACCGGTAGACCAACTGGTCTGCTCTGTCGTGATCGAATCCTGAGAAGTGGATCATCCCACCCGGCAGCTTCCTGATGGTTGGACTGATTCCCAGTTCCATGTATTTCTTTTTGTGAGCACGCTTCAGCTCCAGGAGAGCGTAGTCATAGTCCAAGGCGGCGTCCCCTCTCCCTCCTGTCGCCCAGCCCTTGGGGATGTGGGTGTGCTTGACCCGGGTCCACTGGAAGGAGGGCCTGCCCCCAGCAAGTCCCTGGCCCCGAGCAGATCCCTTTCTTCCTCTTCCCGCCCTGGCGCGCTCCTTCACATTCTCTCTGCCACCCTCTCTTGGCTCACCGCCATTCGCTTCTCTCCTGCTCCTCTTAGGACCCCTGCGTTTCTTGCCACCTCCCTTATTTCTCATCTTCAGCAGCCCTACCCTAAGCTTCTTACTCCCTTTGATGTAGTCCTTGCCGTCGTGGACGCAGTGGGCCGCGGTTAGGACGTGACTGGGGGAGATGAGAGTGCCGCTGCAGCCCGTGGAGAGCTTCACGGCTGTACTGAAAGGGAAATTGGTTAAGAATCTTTTGTCCAAGATGCTGAACCTGCTGTCTGTGCCGTACACCTGTCTCTTTCTCCTAACAGACGCTCCTTTGGTGGTGATATTTGGAGTTGGCTCATGGATCAGACCTTGAACTTTCACTCTGGTCAAGGTTCGGGTGCCATTCTCAAAGACAGTCTCGTAGGAAAGAGACTCTTCCAGGTCAGAAAGGCTGGGAGCTGGGAGTTCTTTCTGGCATTCAATGCCACACACTTTCTTTAACACCATCTTAGGGTCTGCCTCAAATGTGGGGCTGGTGAGATGGAAAGTTCTTTCACTGACAACCCGGGGTGCTTTTCTCAAATGCCACATAAAATCCTGTTCCATCTCTGATCCATCAATGAAGGTCCACCCAAGGGTGAAAAATATCAACCAAAATAGCGTATTTTCCATTTTGTTCTTCTCCTTTGTCCTTAAAAAATAGAAAAAGAAAAGAGAAGCTTTACAATGTTTTCTTTTTAGATGTTACTTATCCATGTCATTTAGGCCTTGGGTCCTAAATGTACCTTCACCACAAACAGAGTCATTTTCACCGTACTTAGGTTTTATTGTGATCAAACACCCTGCTGAGTAGACTGATACAGATTTCCAAAATCAGTACGTTGTTTTCCACCCAACCTCCCATCCACAAGCCCTAACTCCCCTCCTCCCACCCCCACCTGCCATCTCCACCTCTTCCTCCCCAGACAGCCCAATGCGTGGCGGAGTAGGACAGGATGGCTAACTGGGGAGCTTTGTTGTCCAAGCCACACCCTCGTCCTTCCTAGCTCTCCTCCAACCTTATTTCCAGATGATTTAGACATAAAGATAGCAGATGTCCTGCACTTGGCAGGACAAGATTCCTCGTCTCTAGAGTGTAAATGCCTAGCACAGAGCTCAAAAAACGTTCATTAGAATAGAGGGAGTTTCCCTGAACCATGGTCTGCAGACCAAGCTGATTGATGACATAATTGAAATCATCAGACACTATTCTAAAAGCAGTAGAGGTTTTTGAAATATGTAAATGGAGTCATCTGCTATTGACCTGCTTTGATTCTTATAAGCAGAGCCCCTTATCATAAATACACACACACACACACACACACACACACACACACACACACACACACACAGAGGCCATTTTATGCTAAAGGTAGAAAAATGTACTCTGTACTTTTTTTTTTTTTTTTTAACAAAGTGTGCCTGGAACTACCATCTAAGCAAAGCAACACAGAATAATGCTTCACAGTGGGATTTTACTGTATGTTAAAATTAGTTACAAGAATTTATGGAGCACAGGCTATGGTTCTGAATTGGCCACTTGTGGGAACATGATCATCATTAAATATATTCCCTTTTCATCACGGGTCTCATCATCTAAGAGCAGTGCTTTCATGTAAAGTAGTTTTGAAGTTGTCAGTACAGATAAATCATATAGTGTCTTTTCCTGTATTTATATCTTCTTGCTCTCTTTGCCTGCTTCTCTAGGCTCACAGGTATGTAAATCTATGTAAAGGAACTGATGTTTGTCAGTTGTTGCTTCCTGAGGGTGGGGGGAGTGGTAGCACCCTTTGGAGCAGCAATTTTGAAATTTGTAAACTATGCTCCAAGTTGTGTTCAACTAATAGCTAAAATATCCAGGCTTAGCAAATGATATGCACTTAGTATAGAATAGAGGCAAATTCAAAGTTACATTATTCCTATAATACTTTGACTCTCAATGCTTTCTCATAAACTTTTTGGAGGAGGGGCGTGGAAAACAAAAGTAATGAAGAATGTTAGGAATGTTCCTCTACCCAGGGTACGCCCACAGGATCCTGTGCACTGGCGTGAAGACCAAAGGTTGTCTCTGATGCAGAGTTGAATACAGGCATCACCTGCTACAACAGAGTTCACTTTGCCATGTACAAGTACAGAATTTTATTAACAAACTAATAACATTCTTTTGATAAAACAAAAACATATACTAACTACATAACCTCTTTATTGTTTAAACATGGTATATTCACCAAAATATGACATAAAATTAATTTAACCCTTATACAATTGAACATACTAAACAAACATAATAATCTTTATCTTGACTTGGCATCAGCAAGATTATATAGAAGTTTTGCAATTTCTGTTTTTTTGTATCTGCTCACACTTGAATGCTGAGTCACAGTGATTCTGGTTAATATTAGATTGTACTGTTTGTTAAGTAGCTTGTAACTTGTTTTATTTGGGGAAGTAATGGATATTGTCCAAAAATCAATAAAGAATATACTTCAAACCCCGGCCCAGTGTGGCTCAGTTGGTTGAGCGTTGTCCCTTGCATTCTGGCCAGGTTACATGCCCAGGTTTCGGGTTTGGTCCCAGTCAGGGAGGCCACTGATGGATGTTTCTTTCTCTCTCTCTCCCTCTACCTTCCTCTCTCTCTAAAAATCAATGAAAGCATTTAAATTTTTTTTCTTTATTGTTTAGAGAGACAGGAAGAGAGAGGAAGAGAGAGATGGAAACATCAATGAGAGAGAACATTGATTGGCCACCTCCTGCATACCCCCACTGGGGATTTGGCCCACAACCTGGGCATGTGTCCTGACCGGGAATCGAACCAGCAACCTCTCAGTGCATGGGTTGATGCTCAACCACTGAGCCCACCGGCTGGACTAAAAGCATATCTTTTTAAAAGAAAGAATATATTTCGGAAAAGAATCCATACTAATGTCACAATATTTTCTAATTATTACCATGGCAGTAATTATATTGATAATAATTTTGTTGAGCCATTTAGTATTTTCTTTTGTTATCTTCTATGTCATTTTCACAATGAATATTTCATCAATTTTATTTAGTTGGATTGGAGTGCAAAAGGCTAACAACTCAGTAATTCTACTGAGACCTTGAAATCCTGTGCTTAACTGAGTAGTTCCCAAGATGAAAAATTATGTCTTTGGAGAAAAAAAAAGTTAAAATCAGAGAGTTATTTGCTACCTCTTAGCTTATCAACAGACTAAATAGATGGCTAAAGATATATACATATTTTATCTACCTGATTCTCAGCAAAATTTCAGTCAAGGGAGTTTTTTTGGTCCAGGAAACAAGTTTTAAAAATTGATTTTTTATTTAGCCCTTTATGTTGATAGCTGTCTATTGTGTGCTTTATGTATGATTACATCAAAGACTGAAAGTCAGCCATATGTCCTCATTGAGAAAGCATGGAATCACTCTGTATATATTAACACTTGATACTAATGATCTGTGGAGTAATAAACGTGGGACAGTGGTTCCCAGGCAAACAGAGAATGTCTCAATCATGGTGCTGCAGGATTGTTTCCCCAGTTAGTTTTTGTTTGTTTTGTTTTGTTTAAGTATGATTTAATTTATTCTTGCAACTTTTTATCTACTTAGGGATTAGAAAGGCAGAATGCAGATATTAAATAACTGACAAGATGATCTACTACTCTACATATCATTGAACTAGAATATGAACCAAAAATATAGAAGTTTCCCTACACTTTACCAAATAAAACATGTGTTCTGTGCCATAATTCTGTAAGCAGACTTTTAAGAAAGCCCCATGGAAATAGTTTTATGTGTCAACTGGACTGAGCCCTAGGGTGCCCAGATATACGGTTGAACGTTACCCTGGAGGTGTCCGGAGGGTGTTTCTGGATGTGCATGGCATGTGAATTAGTAGAATGAATAAAGCAGTTTCCTCTCCCAGATGTGGGTAGGCCTCACCCAATCAGATGGAGGTCTGAACAGAACAAAAAGGCTGACTCTCCTGTGAGTAAGGAAAAAGTCCTCCTACCTAACTGCTTTAAGCTGAGATACTGGTTTTCTTCCTGACTTTGGACTCCAAATGAAATCTGAACAACTCAAAAGAATGGTATTAATTTGTTAATAAAATTCTGTACTGGTATATGGCAAACTATAAATAAACTCTGTCATATCAAAGGATGCCCAGATTGTAGTCCCCAGAGTAGCTCTGTCAGCACGACCTGGGAACTTGTTAAAAATGATCATTTCAGGGCCCGGCAACCTACTGTCCAAAGCTCTCCAGGAGGGGGGCAGGTTCCCAGCTGTTTTATTTATTTATTTATTTTTTGGTTCAGATAGAGTGGGAGGGAGAGAGAGGAAGAGAGAGAGAGAGAAACGTCGACGTGAAAGGGACACATCGAGTGGCTGCCACCCGCACAACCAACCGGGGCCGGGGACAAACTGCAACCGAGGTACATGCCCTTAGCGGGAACTGAACCCGGGTCTCTCTGGACCGCGGGCCAACGCTCTAACCACTGAGCCAAACCGGCCAGGGCCCAGCTATCTGTTTTAAATAGCCCGCCAGGCAATTCTGATACTCGGTACAGTTTGAGAACCAGGGCAGCAGCCCAGGCCCTGCTACAGGAGCTTGAGCCACACCCCGGAAAGCAGTCTTTCCAGGGATGATTGCTTGACCAGGTTTCCAATGATACAGGCTTCATGTTTGTGTACAAAATAAATTTATTCTGAATTTTGCTCTTTCACTATGTCAGCAACTGCTAATATTGAATGGTTCTGTGGCTTAATAAAGAAAAAAACATACCTTACTTTTCTATAAGTGACTTAATAATATGTCCGAAAAGATTCAGATTCAGTAGGCTTATTTGTGATGCCTCCAACATGTGATGCCACAGACCATGCAGTGACATGCGTTTGCCAGTCCTGTCTGGTGCCCTTTGAGCGAGCCCCACAGGAATAAAAGCCATGCCCACATCTATCCTTGGGCATGGGCAGGGCAGAGCCTTGTAATATGACCTCAGAATCACAGTAATAAGAGGACATGGATTTAGTTAGCCTGTCTAATTTAGTCTGTAATTTAAAATTGGACAAATGTTTATGGACACTTTCTTTTGGAAAATCTAAGTTTGCCTTGTGGTAAAATGTCAATGTAATGTAAATGACAGCTCTCACTGATAGAGCAGCCCATGGTTCAGTGGCTACATCTACATATGCCCGTTATCCAGAAAGGGCTAACTCATTGACCTGAGAGATACAGTCCCCACTGGTGGGGCAGCTATAATATTTTGAAATTTTTAATGCCCCTTGTCTTCCCTCATCCTCCTTCCTTTTTTCAATCTTCCATTATAATTGTAACCTTAACTGTCACTTTCCAGATGGCTTGGATTTGAGGCTTTACATTCCAATTTTGCTAACGAGAGTGAGGTTGCAGTCATGGCGCTCCACCACGAGTCAGTGTACACACAACTGATTATGGGTGAACCATGGAAATAAAATGGAGTAGAAGGGAATTAGGAAGGAAGCAAGAATACCAGGATATGAGATGAACTTGTACTGATAGAGCAAATACTATTGCACATATGTACCTGGTCTATAGTAACAGAAATGACCACACATAACTACAAGAGATGACTTACTGCTACTTTCCTGTTTGTTTGTGATAGTATTAGAATATCTGAGATCTCTACCAGCATGGTGGTTACGAGTACAGACCAAGGAGAAGACTTGGACCAAGTCTCATCTTTACCACTTATGAGGCACATGAATTTAGGCAGTTCATTCAGTTCAGTTCAGTTTCAGTTCCTCGCCTGAAAACTGGGGATAATAATGATCTCAACCTTATAACATAATTATGGGGATTAAATGAGATGATATATGCTCTCGTCAGTGAGCCCAAAGCATGGTAAGCATCAATAACAGGCTCTTTTATCATTATTGTTCTATCTTCATGGATGAATTAATATCACTATAAACTGGTACAGCCACTGTGGAAAACAGTATGGTGGCTACTCAAAAAATTAAAAATAGAGTTACCATATGACCCAGCAATCCCTCTTCTGGATATCAACCCAAAAAACTCAAAAACATGTATTCTCAAAGATATTTGCACCCTATGTTCATTGCAGCATTATTCACGGAGGCCAAGACATGGAGATAACCAAAGTATCCTTTGATAGATGGTTGGATAAAGAAGATGTGGTACATATATACTATGGAATACTACTCAGCCATAAGAAAAGATGGAATACTGCCATTTGCAACCACATGGATGGACTTTGAGAATATTATGCTAAGCGAAATAAGTCAGTCACAACCATATAATTTCACCCATATGGGGATATAAAACTGAAATTCATAGACACAGACAGCAGTATGGTGGTTACCAGAGGGAAGGGGGCAGGGGTTAGTAAAGGGTAAAGGGGCCAAATATATGGTGACAGAAGATGATTTGACTTTGGGTGGTGAGCACACAATGCAATAATGTATCATAGAAATGTACACTTGAAACCTATATGATCCTATTTACCAATGCTACCCCAATACATTTAATTTCTAAAATATCACTTTAAAACAACTTATTACATGAGCCAAAGTTTAGCACTTTTAGTTTTCTAAAAATCTATTTTACAGTCAAATATTTTCATTTTAGGATGGTTTCCAACACACTCTCAAACTCCCTTTTTTCTTTGTTGTGTTTTGTTTTGTTCAAGGACAGCTTCATTTTAGAGACATCCCAGATGATTTTTTCCCCCTAATTACTCCTTCCTATAAATATCTGTGTTTTTGTAATATATTTTTCTCATTACTATTAAACTTAAATGTGATTAAACATTACACAGCCACAGAACACTCCAAAGGCATTTCCTGTGACCTATTTATAGCCTGGATCTACACAGGAATTCTGGAATTGAATCAGGTCCTCAGCCTAAAAAGAAACAGAGTCCATGTCAAAATGAAAATTCTAAGGGAGTGACTTACAGTGAAAGAAAATAACTAACTTTTTGAGGGAGTCCATCTAGAGTGTATAGAATATTACCTGCATGACATAATCATATTTATACTTCAGCTCAGGCAGGGCAGGTGGACTAACGAAAGATTAGATGATTGCTCACTATATTAAACATTTCAAATGAATTGTTTTTCTTGTATATGAAAAATGAGGCTGCTGGCTTAACATCAAGGACATGCACTGCATTGCTTTCCCTCACCAGGTGATGGATTCACCTGTCCCTTGTTACATATGGTGAGACAGGTGTCCAAATTCACGCATATAAATAGTATGCTGTCACAGAACAGAATTTTGCATTAATCTGTTAAACATCCAAGGTGGAGGCTGGTGTGGGCCATGGGCTGCTCAGTGAGACCAATGCCCTTGTAGAGCCAACACCAACTTCTGCCTTAATGTACATGCTAGGACACACCAGTGATTGCATAACCACTTTTTTACAACTTGCCTGTCCTTTTTTTCAGCCATCCAAGATCTCAACCACCTGTCCGCCCCCAACATCACTGCCTACATGTATACACATGGCATACACGGGAAAACATGCACCAGCCATCTCCCTCCTCCACGTTCATCCTCTACCTGCTCAAAGATTGACATACAACAGGTAGACAGTGTGACCTGTCCCAGACATTCTAAATATCTAGAGAGAGAAGTGCTGACTTAGGCAAAAGGCCACAGCAGGAGGAGGGGGTCATTACTAGTAAGACTAAACACGTGTAAAGCAAGCCTTAAATGGGTCAGGTTTTGGAGAACACCTGTAAAAACTTTAAAAGTCACTTTCACAAATTGGGGGCAGATGTAGACAAGAAAAGGTGTTTTACCAAGTTCAATTCCTGGCCCACTTTAGGCCCTCTCTAATGTTAATTACTGACTGGAGCATTGACTAGTGGCAGCATTTACATTTAAAAAGGATATGAAATTTCAGCCATGAGAAAATAGCAGTATTAGTGACGTAATGAATATGAAGAGTAAGAATGGGGGGGGAGGTTCAGTCATTATGGAGACAGTGGGCACTGAAGTCAAACCAATTTAAGTACATTTGCTACTTTTTAGCTGTTCGACTTTATGAAGGTTACTTAATCTCTCCAAATATTATTTTCCATATTTGTTAAATAGGGATAATATTTTTAAGTATTTTGTGAGGAAGTAATATGATATCTATAAGCACAATGCCCAGAGCACAGTAACCATTCAATAAATGACAGCAACATATTATTATTAATATCAAACAATGGAAGTCCAAATATAGGTAAATGTTTATAAGGGACTTCATACTTTTCTAACTGCGGTGTCCCTCATTGTTCATGCCAAACAATGGCTGCCAAAGAGCGCCACATCCTAATTCCCAGAGCTTTGGAATATGTTCCTTACACGGTAAAAGAGATTTGCAAATGTGATCAAGGATTCTGAGATGAGGTTGGCTTGGATTGTCTAGGCAAGCCCAGTACAATCACAGGGCTCCCTACAAGAAGGTAGGCGGGCCCAGAGTGGGAAGGAGCTCTGATGATGCAGGCAGCGGTCGGAGCAATGCAGGGACAGACCAAGAAATGTAGGCTGGCTTCTAGAACCAGAAACAGGCAAGAAAACAGATTCTCTTCTTGAACTTCCAGAAGAAAGGCAACCTTGCTGACCCACGTTAGACTTCTGGCCTTCAGAACTGTAAGATGATGTGTTGTTTTAAGTCACTGAGTTTTCAGTAATTTTTTACAGCAGCAGTAGGAAATCAACACACTTATAAAGGCAAGAATCTAGCTTTTTTTAAGTTGTCTTCCCTGGATGTTTAGAAAGAAAGAAAAAGTAGGGAGTGATATAAAGTGGAAAAAAATGGGTTCAGAGTCTTAAACATAAATGAAATTTTTTATTTTAAGGAAAAATATACAGACATGCAATTTTATGTATTTATTTATATTATTTTTTTAAATCCTCACCCATGGATATTCCTCCATTAATTTTCAGATAGAGTGGTAGGGAGGGAGGGAGAGTGGGGAGAGAGAGAGAAACATCAATGCGAGAGAGACACATTGACCAGTTGCCTCCCGCAGGACCCCAACCAGGGCCAGGGATCAAATCACAACCTAAACACCTGCCCTTGACAGGAATTGAACCCAAGACTCTTTGACTCACAGGCCAACGCTCTAACCACTGAGCCAAACAGGCCAGGGCCAGACATGCAATTTTAGAGCTAAAAACAGATCGTGATAAAACTTTCTGGTGTCATGGACCCGTATTGCGAGAGAGACGAATTGGAAAGGGAAGATACATTTGTTTATTCAACGAACGAATACTGAAGACTGCATCATTTCAAAGTCTCTTCCCTTATTTAAATTCTTTGTGATCGTTCTTCTTAGCTATTGAGTTAGACTAGAAAATTTCTAAGATCTCTTTCAGCTCCAACGTCCTAGATTAAACCACAAATGAGAAAACTCATGTAACTTACTCATCAGTGACCCTCAAGAAGCTTCAATTCCTAGTCCTCATGGGTAGGAACTTGCCTGCTATCCATATTGCAACCACTAGATGGCAAGGTTAGCCTGGTGATAGCAAATCTAAGATCCTGCATTTAAGTTGTTTACATTTCTGAGCTGTGATATAGAATTTATTTTAAAAGCATGTGGAATTCAGCAGGGGGAGAAGTCTAACTGGCTAATACACAAAATGGTTGTCACATATGGAATGTATCACATTTAGAAAACCCATCTACAGGCCACAGAGCCCATCCTGATGAACTGAGAGCTGATAATGCTGTCTACAGCCAGACAATTTTCTGGCAGGTGGTTTTCCAAAAACTGTTGTAGTGCCAGCACACTTCCACTATGACCTACAGCACTGCTAAATAGTCCCCCAAATGTGCTGCAATTCATTTCAACATGAAGGAAAATCTTCAACCTGCCAAATATTTCACATATGTTTATCAAATACTTTATAATCCATTCCTAAAGGATATGCTCTCTCTTGATCCTATGCTGAAAATAAATGGAAGAAAGTTAATTGACCATGTGCCAATTTCTATTCAAAATATCATACCATTTGCAAGTTTAGTTTCAGGAATGGAGACAAAGTAATGTCTGCTTTAAGAGTTTGGCAGTACTTGAGGGAAAGGAAGATGGTAACGTTACACTGTTGATTATTTTACAGTAACCCACATCTTCTGTTTCTCATCACAAAAAAAAAATACCCTCTTTTTGTTTTTCAGCTATTTTTCCAGGACGTGTACATTTCAATTTATGCAATGGGTATGCTGTGTGTAAATCAAATTTGGGTGAATGGCAGTAAGGGAGCCCCAAGGGACCCCTCTGCTGGCTCTCTCATGCACTGATATAGGGAGTGCACAGCATATGGCTCCGGACTTATTTTTATATCTTGCAAGTTGATCTTTGAAAGCAAAGAATGTCTGTAAATGTATTAGGTCTGCTACCTTTCAGTCTTTAAAACCGCTTTTGATCACAATGTTTTCTGCTAATCATACATCAGTTTAACACATTTGAAACTTTTGGAAAAAAAATTTAGTTAAGCAAAGTTATAAAATTTAACTTTTCTACCACTAATTTGACTTTGCTGTTTCCGAATCTCTCGTCTCAGGTTTCTCATCTGCAAAGTTAACTCAGTATTAGGTGAGGTAACTTCAGCCTCCCAAATTCTGAGTCTGATCCTGCTGTTAAATATGCTTGCCTTGAGCGTTGGGCAGAGAAAGATAAATAATTTACTCAATAGGGAAAATTAACTCACATTAGCAATTGTTTATTTTAACATATAATGAGCACATACTATGTGCCAAGCACATAGGCTAAACAGTCTCACATTTTAAAACATGAAAAAGAGTATTTTAAGCCTACAGGTTTCTGAGCTGTGTGGAAGAAAATTCTGGAGAGTTCAATCCCTTCTCACGTTAAAGGAGCTCCTCTAATATTTCCTTAAAGAAATAAAATTCCAAACGATGCTTGGCCACTACTTTCAAGCCTAGATGTCTTATTTGGCTGGGATTTTAACATTCTTTCTACAAATTATAAACCAGACTTTAAGCATAATTCTTCAAGCAGCAAAATAGGACTTTTATAATCCTTTTTAGAGACAAATATACTTGGGATAAAATGAGGATTTCAAAAATTAGTAGGATTAATAAAGGGGGGTGGGGCACCTAGATAGGACAAGCACCTTCATTTCAAAACAGTGATTGTAAAAAGTTCAGAGGAATCTGCAACTTTCAAAAATCTTTATTACAGAAAATGTCCAAACTACACACAAGTTGAGTAAAAAGTATTTTTAAAAGTAGAGAAAAAAGTATATCCCCATGTGCTCATCAGCCAGCTTCAACAATTATCAATATTTTGCCAATCTTGTTTCATCTATCCCCCCTCCTTTTTTTTTTTGCTAGAATATTTTACAGCAAGTCCAACACTTTTCAATTTCTCTCACCTTCTCATTTTAAAAACTGTTTTCCACTGCTCCTTTTGGTGACCTGTGCAGCCAAGTTGATGAGAGAGAGAGAGAGAGAGAGAGAGAGAGAGATTGATTCTAGCTTTCATAGTAACCCTGCCAAAGAGGTTTTCAAGAGACTTTATGAGAATGCATTTTACACCTTTTTCAATAGCATCTGCTAATAATCATAAAAATAAAGAGGTTCCCCTCTGGTACTGCTTAAATTGAAAGAATTCCATTTATATTCCAATGCAAACATTGTCGCTATTAATATTAAACTGTGCAGAGGCAGACACATAGAATTGCCTATGGGAAGAGAAGCTCATTTCTTTCAGGACCAAATGTTAAGTTTGATCCCATCTCTAGAACCCATCAAAGACGCTCTCCTTGGATGGGTTCTGCCCTTCTCAGGGAAACTTCCAAGTTCTAGGGTCTCCCAGGTTTTGGGGTGGATGGGTGGGTGGGGGGCTGCTCCATCCTTACCTGTGAAACTTATGCAGTCCCGAGGGCGCTTCCTAGTTCGAACCAAAGAGCCCCCTAGGCGGTCACCGAGGCTGGCGAGGGAGGGAGCGTGGGGCGCTGCCCCGGGAGCCGCGCGGACTGCCCGAGCCGGAGCTGCCCGCCACCCCGCCAGCACCGCCGGGAGCCAGCGGCTGAGACTGCGGAGGAGGCGAGAGCCCAGCTGCTCACCGAGGGGAGATGGGAGGGGAAAGGGGGCGATGACGCGGGGCAGACGTGGGGGTGGGGGGAGGCGAAGGGGGAAGGAGGTGGGCCAGAGGAGAGGAGGGAGGGAGCAGGAGCCAGGGCGCAGGCCGAATGGGGGGCTGTACTACGAAGTGCGGGGCAGACCGGGCAACCCCCGCCTTGTCTTTGTCCCCAGGGTGGATTATTAAGCATTAGGAAAAATGTATGAGTGGGCTCACGGGAGACATCTGACCCCGTGGTAGTGCGCATCCCTGGCGCTCTCAGGAGGATTCTCTGAAGTGTGTGCCGTGTTGGAGATGGGAGGGGTGCCCGGGAGTAGTTAACCTCGAATCTCATTCCTCCGGCTCTGCGCTCAGCCCTCAGAACCGGGGCGTTTCCCCAACCCCATCCCAAGCCAGTCTCTACCCCGGGCCTGGCTTCCCTGGACGCACACTCCCCAGGGCAAGTCCGACTGGTGCCGGCACCGCGTGCGAAGTCACCTGTAGCCCACGGTTCCCGCAGGCGCCCACACCCGAACCGAGGACCCTGGACTGCCGGCTGAGCTGCCGGGTGACCCTGTGAGCACCCTGTGCCGCCTCCAGGGGGCGCGTGTCGGTTTCCATCTGTCAGGCTCTTTTTGCAAATAACCTTTCGGAGCCTTGCCCTCCCCAGTCTACCTAAATTCTAACCGCATCCACTCTCCCTTCTTTTATTCTCCTCTTTGGGAGAGGTGCACCTTTGGGGTACGGACCCCGTGTAGAAGGGAGCTTTATTGTTTCAGCATCTACTGAGCTGCTTCTACTGGGGGGCAGATCTGGGGCAAGATGCAGGGATACAGTTAGTACAAAAACTGGATGCTGACCCTCAAGGCAGGGGAGCAAATAAGTGCACAGATATTTATAACAGAAGGTCTTAGTATGTCCCCTAACTTTGCTCATTAATGGGTCATTATCTTTCTCAAGTTCCTGAGTATTTTTTAATGAAATGAGATCAGAACATATGTACAATTTTGTTTTCTGTTTTTCACTTACATTTCATTTTCATTTATGCATTCATCGTATAATTTAAATCTATTCATAATTTTTTTCTGGTAGAAGATAATTAGTTCTGAAGTTCTCTGTGTGCTCTCAGTTAGGATCAGAAGCTTGATACATATCTTTGAACTGCCACCCTCTCCCACAGGGCCCGGGATGCAATGAGTGCTGATTATATGTTGAACTTGGGAAGTCATTGAGAAAACCCAGAACCCAGGATGGGAAGTCACATCTGACACTAAATAGCTGTACCCTGGGCCTCAACCTGTAAATTAAGATGGTTGAGCTGGAGGAGTTCTATAGTCTGTACTTGTCAAACATTTTGGGGGATTTTAACACTGCATAAGTCCAGAAGGATTCGATGTGGACCCTTCATCGACATCATATAAAGCTGACTTCAGGTGCTCTCACACTGCCAGCGCCCCTTCCTGAGTGAGCCTTTCACCCCAGCCCTCTTTCCCCGCCAGCTTTAGTAACATATGACACTGTGTACGTTTATGATGTACAATGTGATGATTTCAGACATGGATATATTGCAAAATATTTGCCACAATAAGGTTGGTTAGCACATCCTTTGCCTCTCATAATTACCATTTTGTCATTGTTGTTATGGTGAGAACATTAAAGCTATACTCTCACAACAACGTTCAAGTACACAGATTTTTAACTGTAGTCCCCATGCTGCACATCAGGTTCAACTTATTCATCTTATAATTGAAAGTTTGTACCTTCCTACCAACATTTCCACATTCCTCCCACCCCTCAGACTCTGGTAAGCACCATTCTATTCTCTGTTTGTATAAATTTGATGTTTTTAATTTTTTGTTGTTGTTAACCCTAACTGGAGGATATTTTTCCCATTGATTTTTAGTGAGAGTAGAAGGGAGGGGAGAAGGGAGAGAGAGAAACATCCATGTGAGAGACAGAGAAACATCCATGTGAGAGAGACACATCAATTGGTTGCCTCCCACACATACCCCAACCAGGGCCGGGGATCAAACCTGCAACCCAGGTCCTTGACTGGAATCGCACATGCCACCCCTGGTGCATGCAGGCCAATGCTGTAACCACTGAGCCACGCCAGCCAGGGCGAGTTTGATGTTTTTTGATTTCACATATGAGTTCATACAGTATTGATCTTTCTCTGTCTAATTTTTTCACTTACCATAGTGCCCTCAATATCCATCCATGTTGTCCCAAATGGCAGGATTTCCTTCTTTTTCATACACGTGCACACACACACACACACACACACACACACACTACATTTTATTTGTCCATTTATCTGTTAATGGACACTTAGGTTGTTTCCATAATTTGGCTATTGTGAATAATGCTGTAATGAACGTGGGTGTACAGATATCTCTTCAAAATAGTGATTTTATCTTCTTTAGAGATACACCCCAAAGTGGAATTGCTAGATTACGTGGTAGTTCTATTTTTAATTTTTTGAAAGATCCTGTACTATTTTCCATAGTGGCTATACCAATTTACACTTCCACCAACAGTGCACCGGGGTTTCCTTTTCTCCACATCCTCACCAGCATTTGCTATCTCTGGGCCTTGAATTTTCTGTGGGTTTACCCTTCATCTTTTCCCTGGCAGATGTTCCAGCAAAGCCTGTAGAGTGTCCTGCCTCAGAGGCAAGTCTTCACCTGTGAACATTATGTTCTCAATGTGATGGGTCCTTTACTGCTGTGGGGAAGGATATAACATATTGTGGGGCTGTGAAGGGGAAGCACTTGGAAGGTTTATTCTTGTCCCTCGCACATGAAGGGAAATTGATCTTAGTTTCAGAAACCTGTACTTGTCCATCTTTCCACGAATCTTCTTGAAGATGAAGCACCTTGGCAGGAACACTTTTGCAAAAGCATCAGAATAAAATAATAACTGTCTGCAAATGACAAAAGACTTAAAAACAACTATGGTTAAGAATCTGGTGAGAGATAAGGGGTTAATTTCCAAAATATACAGAGTGCTCATACAACTCAACAAAAGGAAGATAAAGAAACCAATTAAAAAATGGGCAGAGGAACTAAATAGACACCTCTCCAAAAAGGACATACAAATGGCTAAGAGACATATGAAGAAATGCTCAACATCACTAATCATCAGAGAGATGCAAATTAAAACAACAATGAGGTATCACCTCACACCTGTCAGAATGGCCGCCATCAACAAATCATCAAACAACAAGTGTTGGCAAGGGTGTGGAGAAAAGGGGACTCTAGTACATTGCTGGTGGGAATGCAGACTGGTGCAGCCACTGTGGAAAACACTATGGTGTTACCTCAAAAAATTACAAATTGAATTGCCATTTGACCCAGTGATCCCACTTCTAGGAATATACCCTAAGAAGCCTGAAACACCAATCAGAAAAAATACATGTACCCCCATGTTCATAGCAGCACTATTTACAATAGCTAAGATCTGGAAACAGTCCAAGTGTCCATCAGTGGATGAATGGATAAAAAAGCTGTGGTACATATACACAATGGAGTACTATGCAGCTGTAAGAAAGAAAGATCTCTTATCCTTTGAGACGACGTGGAGGGACCTGGAGAGTATTATGCTAAGCGAAATAAGCCAGTCAGAGAAAGACAAGTTTCACATGATCTCACTTATTTGTGGACTATAATGAACATAACAGTCTGAGGAACAGGGTAGACCCAGAGATGTGGAAGTAGGGTATAAACTGACACCCCTCAGAAGAGGGGGTGGGGGGGAGGGAAGAGATAAACCACAGAACTTATGCACATGTATGCATAAGTGATGGACATGGACAACAAAGCTGGGGCCGGGGTGGGGGGATGGGGAGGAGGGTGTCAATAGGGAAAAAAGGAGAAACATCTGTAACAAAAATAAATTAATAAAAAAAAATAAAATAAAAAATAAATAAAATAAAATGCACATAAAAAAAAAGAATCTGGTGAGAGTTCACATATGTACACAAAATGAGACAATTGACTTAGTTATCCATTCCACTCTTATTCAGCCTGATTACACATAAAATTCTTCACTCAAGATTCCTTTCCCACAAACCGTCTGCACCTTTCATAGACCTTTCAGCTGTGCCCTAGCTTTTCCTTTTGTAGTTTGAAACAATAATTGTAATTTAGGACAAAATTACTTATTTTATGCTTTACCAAAAAAATTCAAAAAACGAATAAAAACCTGTTCTTTATATCCTCCTTTTATCCAAAAACACATTCTCTTTTCCTCTCTCTCAACAAAAATGCATCTCCTTTTCTTCATATCTTCTTTTACAGAAAATATATATCCTACTTTCCATATACATTTTCTTACATCCTTATTATTTTCTAGTAGTTTTGTAAAAAGCCTTACCTCTTTTACAAATCAATTTTGGCTACAACAGTCTGTATTTTTAAAAGGCCCCTTTTGTCCTTCAGTCTCTGTGGGCAATGTTTTGGTTAGCTCCTGGGGTGTTTACATTTCAAAGGCATGATAAGATTTACACGTTTCAGAGACAGAAAGAATTCAAGTTTTCTCCTATACGTTTTGGGATATATTTTTTTATTATCAGAAGTCTAGGGAAATTGCGATTTAAAATATTCCTTTGTATTAGGGGTCTGACAGCATGGAGCATTCCAGCAGCTCCGTTGTCAATCACCATAACATCCTCCCCCTTGCTCTCCTTACTTTCCCAGGGATCCCACCTCTTAGTGGCCCAATCAGGCTCTGTCTCAGCACTGGGACCTTAATCTACAGCATCTTTCGCTTTCCTAGCTTTGCAAAATGGCTTACTAAGATCTCTAACTTATTTTTTTTCTTTAAATAATTTTTTATTTTTTAATTACAGTTGACATACAATATTATCAGTTTCAGGTGTACAACATCGTGGTTAGACATTTATGTAACTTACAATGTGATCCTCCCAGTAAGTCCAGCACCCACCTGGCACCATACACAGTTATCACAATACTACTGACTCTACTCCTTATGTTCTAATTTACATCCCATGACTGTTTTTATAGCTGGAAATTTGTACTTCTAATTTCTTTCCGTTATCACCCAGCCCCCCAACCCCTCTAACTTATTTTGTCAGCCCTGTCTGTCAGCCCCAAAGAAGCTAACAGAGTAGTTGACAGCTACATGCCCTTCTCCAGTCTCAGTTGATTTTTTAAATATGTTTGTATTGATTTTTTAGAGAGAGAGGAAGGGAAAGAGAGATAGAAACATTGATGTGAGAGAGATACATCAATTGGCTGTCTCCTGCATGCCCCCTACTGGGGATCAAGCCTGCAACCAGGTCATGTGCCCTGACCAGCGTGGGACGATGCTCAGTCCACTGAGCCACACCGACTAGGCACCAGTCTCAGGTTTTGATCCAACTAACTTGAGTTTCAGCCTCTAGTTGGGCATGGGTGGCCAACCGAATGACCCACTATAAAGGCCAGCATGATGGCTTGTCAGCTCCGGCCATTCGGGTCCACAGCATTAACCCTGTGGTCCTTGGTGAGCACTGCAGGGGGTATGCAGAGGCTGAAAGAGCTGTTTGGGTCCTCAGGAGCACCTCCAAATAGGGCAGCTAGAGATCAGGACACTCACTGATAGTGACCGTAGCCTGTGGTGTGCACACCACTTGGATGTGGGGGCAGCCGCAGGTGCCTGTGTAGTGGCGGGGGTTGGTGGCAAACACAGATGTAGGGCGGGGTATGCAGGTGAGTAGCTGAAGGGGCCAGCTGCAGTTGAGCACCGTGGTGCAAGCCTGTTACAGAAGACAGGACCTAATCTGGACTCATGAACAGCTTCAGGGGCTCTGGTTATTGCTGTGTTTTTCCCCACGTCTGCACATAGTACTCATCCCCGGCACACACACTGCAGTGAAGGCTAATGATAGACACCAGGCCAGTGGTGCACATGGGCACAGCTGGAGGGGCTAGCCCTGATCATGCACACCGTGGCGGGGATCAGCCACTGGGATCTAGGCTGGTAAGCTGTACTCATATAACTGCAGTGGCCCGGGCTGGCTGTCAATGTGCTTCCTGGGCTCTGGCATGGTATGAGGGAGGAAGCAGAGAGATTCAGGTGGCTGATGTCAGCAAATATGAATACCTGTTGGATAAAAGGCAGTGAAATCAGCATGGGGGTCTGTGGTGGCTGTGCAGGCCACTGGCTTCTTCAGTGACAAAGTCTCTGAGTTTATCTACAGAGCAGGTCGCTGGGAACCACGCCACTCCCACTGCCTGGCTGCACTGTTAGCCCTGCTCTTTCCCCCTCATCCCTCGCCATCTTTATACACCTCGGCTTTGCTAATTTGGTGAAACCAAAGCAGGACCTTCATGTGGTGCTGCAAAAGGCTGGGGAAGCTATTCACTTACCTCGCTCTTCCTTTCCCTGTGTGGACAGCTCGTCAGCAGGGGAGTTCCCCTTGGTGCTGAGCAACGCCAGCTGGGGGATGGAATGATGCCAGCAAAATGAAGCTGTTCTTCCTTCCCGTGCCTGTGGTTATTCTCAAGCTTTTTTGTTGTTGTTTCACTGTGTTGCTGAAATTTCTTAAGTGGACTCCAGAACTCTTCCAGGTCTGTTTTTGGCCAAACATAGCTGTCTAATTGTTGATCTTTGTTGGGAGATGAAGGCAGGGGCTCCTATTCTGCCGTCTTGGTGACATCGCTCCCCTATTGCCTTTTATTTCTGGATCTGATTGAGGTTGTCTTATAACTTGGGAAGACATCATTGCTTCTTCTCGAGCCACAACCAAGAGGGCTGGATACATCTCTTATCACATCTCAGGTCATTAGGGATATTGTAATCTCACTAGAAGTGGTGACCTCAGACCTGGCCATGATTAAGGCTATACAACTTAATTTTTTTTCTAGATTTGATATCCCAAGAGACTCAGACCAAAACGGAAGAGCGCCGTTGCCAATGCTAAATCTTATTTGTCATGGAAATGCACTTGGAAATTTTTAACACTGGAAAGATAGAAAGAGGTCATGCTTCATGGTCCATGGTCGAGGTCTAAGTGATGACTCAACGTTGTGGAAGGGGCATGGCTTGCTGTGGCTGGAATCTTCTCTGTTAACTTTTAATCTCAGGTTTTGATCAAAAGCTTTTACTCATTGGGTAATACGAATATGGATGTGCATGTTTAAGAAAATTAAAAGAAAAGGTGACATTTGTCATCAGATTATATTGACACTGATAGGAGCCACCTATAATCAGCTAATTTGAGGAACAGTTGCTAGCTTTCCACAAACCTGCAGAACCACTGACTTCCTGAATATTTCAGTGTGGCTCAAGAAGAAGTAATGATGGCTTCCCAAAAGAAATCTGAAAGTTGGGTCCCTCACTTCAATCATGGTGTCACCCTTCCCCATTTTGGACCCACTTTCTCTGATAGGCAGTGTTGATCTCTCCCTCCTGTGTGTCAGTACTGAAACTGGGCACTCGTCAGGCTTTTCGCAATTATTTCTCCCCAACTGGACTGTGAGAGCCTCAGGGACAGCAAAACCTCTGTATCTCAAGTACTAAGTGTAGTATCTGGAATTAGAAGGTTCTCTGCCACTCTCATCTGTAGTTTACATGATCAGAAGAAACTGGATTTCCCACAGAAATTACTGAGAGTTAAACTAGAACCATCACAAGTAAGTGTGAAATAAAAAATCTGAAGAGGACATAAACTCTAGAGAATGTAACAAAGACTAAAATATTGGACTCAAACCACAAAGTCTCCTAGACACAGGATTTACTAGGGCATTGCAGGAGGATAGAGGCTCTCGTAAAGCTGAATTTATAGGAATGTAATTTGAGGCTGATGGGGCAGAACCATGTACACTCCACGCTTGGAAGCTCATGATAGCTTTCTGTCTATTGTTACCACATGTTTGTGGTTCTGCAAATAATGATAAATAACAATGAGACATGTGCAAGCCTTCAATAAAGATCTTTATTGGGGTCAAAATGATCCTGGGCAAACTGCACTTTCAATCTTGTATCCGATCAGGAGGATCAAAAGCTATTTCTCCTCCTTCTATATGACTTTTGAATATGTCACTGAGTCCATCATGGGCTTGTAACAATGCACTCACTGGAAATGTTTTTGGGGTGGGAAGACTAAGGTTTGAAGGTGAACACTGCTATTTGTTAGCTATGTGATTTTGGGCAAGCCACTTTCAAAGCCCGTTACCTATTTGAAAAGTTGGCATGATAAAGCTTGCCTGGAAGAGAGGTTATGAGGCATAAATGTGAACATGTATGTGATTGTCCTTAACTGTGGCCTGGCATATGCTAGATTATCAATAAGTAGAGCTAGAATTCAATTCCATAGACCCAGAGAAGAGGCCCCTGGAATAGAGTGTAATGGGTGACAAAATACACAGGTCACTACCTCACCCTGAGGTGTAATCAGAATTTGATTTCTGTAATAGACCCCGGGACCTCTAATGTCATATCTCTGTTATGCCTTCCCTTCTGTTCTCATTACACCCCAAGACTGACTACATCCAGAGACAAAGCATCAGTTAAGCCAAGCAGCCTTTGTAACTTTTAAGTAATCTCCCAGGATGAACAAACAGGGAGTGAACACCTGGGATCAGAGTGAAGGGTTTGAGGACAGGGAATTACAAACAGACCAGGTCACCTTTGATCCTCAGGACCAATGTTTCAGGTTGCAGATGTTTTGGTGTAGCTAGTAAATTGGAAAAATTAGAAGATGAGGCAAGTCTGTTCCACATTCACTCAGGGCAATAGTTTATCAAAGCTAAGGAGGAGCTAACCATTCAGATGGGACAGGCCCTCAAGCCTGAACGTTGTCTCCAGTCCTTTTTGTCTGCCCTGGATTCAGTCTAAGTGTTGGTCTCATTTGTCATCTCAAATGCATTACCATTTGTCTTAGCCAACCGAACTATGCATTTACATGGCAGGCAAGTACCTGACAAGATAAGGCCAGTTTGGATATTAGAAAGATAATCCTGGAAGGAGAAGGAGGTAAAGTGAAAGAGAAGGATTGAACTTGAAGTACACAGATCAACTCAGGAGTTGCTACAATAGTTCAAACTAAAACTAAACATTATGAAGGTACCAACTAGGCAGTAGCCCTGGATATGGGAAGAGGACAAATTCCCAAGAGATGTTGGGGTTAAAATTGAGTGAGCTGGTAACTAACCATGGAGAGTAAATTTTAAAAAGGAAAGATTTCAGCCCTGGCCGGTTTGGCTCAGCGGTTAGAGCATCGGCCTGCGGACCAATGAGACCCTGGTTCAATTCTAGCCAAGGGCACGTACCTCAGTTGCGATTCGTCCCCGGCCCTGGTTGGGGTTGTTGCAGGAGGCAGCCAGTCTATGTGTCTCTCTCGCATCGATGTTTCTCTCTCTCTCTCTCTCTCCCTCCCTCCTAATCTGTCTAAAGATAAATGGGAAAATATCCTCTGGTGAGGATTAAAAAAAAGGGAAGATTTCAGGGCTCAGAATAAATCAAGACTATCCATAGGATATTTATAGCAGAAAAATCGAAACAAAGTGAATGTCCATCAAAGGAAAATGGTTGAATACACCATGATATGCCCATACTCTGGGACATTATGCTGTCATTGTCAGGAATAAGTCAGATGCAAGCCAGCTGCCTTGGAGGATTTCTTCAGAGTGTAGTTAAGTAAAATGCACAGAGGAACATACGTAAGATGATTCCATTATATTAATGTAAAAGCAACAACCAAAAAACCTCCATATATGCAGATATGTATACATATATATGTAATGTGTGTATATGTGTGTGTGTATTTTGTTATGATTATGATTGTGTAAACAAAGTGGAGGAGGAAGGAAATAAAAGAGAAGCAAAAAATCTATATTATAAAGCATTGTCCTTGAATTTTTAGAGTTTGTATTTTTGTTGATTTGCATATGTGTGTATATGGTTAAATGGAGCTTAACCTGATCAATTTATTTTAGTTCTCTGATATTGTTAGAGCATATTTATAAAATTGGTATAAAATCCCACAATATTTGAACCTAAAATTGCTTCGAAATGAAGTTTAATTTTTTAAAAATCTACAGTAGATCTATTTTCATTGTACACAAACACAATCAAAGTATATTTTTCAGTCATTTCAACATTCCTCTCAAATTAAATTTAAATCTTGCCACAGCTATTTAAATCTGGATGAATTTAGGCAATTACTCTTTCAGCCTGATTTTTGTCATGTGAAAAATGGGAATGATCATTTCAACCCTGAAATGTGGTTGTTAGGATCCAATAAAAGAATATCCGCAGACTGCCTGGCCCGTAGTAGGCTCTCCTCAGGTGGCAGCTACTATTTTCCGTTCTCTTTGGAACCCTGCTCCCCAACTTCCCAAGGCTGACATGACTGATTTCAGCCATGGCCTTCAGTTCCTCCCTAACCTCCACTGATATTTTCTATCTAGTTCCAGGAATAATGGGCCCTCCCCTTTTCTCTAGACTTTGATCAGTTACTTGAGGCTAAAGAAGGAATTCTGGGCCCCTGGCCAGTGAGCAGGCATCAGGGCTCACACATAGTTTCTTCCTGGTCCTATTTTTAGCTGATCTGACTTCTTGGTTTAAAACTTATCATCAGATTGAAGGTAATTTTCAAACGTCCTGTTCACATTTAACAAGTAAAAGTCCTTTTTTGCAAGTTGTAGTTTTGCAAGTTTTGCCCACAATGTAATGAAAATGATTAAACAAATGTGAGATTTCGGCGTGATAGCATTAATAAGTGCTAGATAACTAGCTTTGGGGCCTTCCCTCCCAGCCCCATCAAAATATAATAGAAATGAATTGAACTTTTGACACAATTATGATAAAAATCCCTTTGGAGGAACAAAAATCACCTTATATTTGCATTATTTGTCTAGTGTCTGCACTCCTAGGAAAACCAGAGAGATTGATATGTTCCAGCTAAAGCTGTATTATGTCGGCACCAAAGTTGCTGAAGGACTTCAGTTTTATTTTTAGCTAAGAAATTACACATACAACTGGATAAAACTTAGCCATTCAGTTTGCTGAGTTCTCTGTTCTAAAATATATCATTAATATAGGAAAGATGTATAAATAAGTTTATAAATGTAAATCCCAATCAGTTGAAAGTTTCCCTCAGTTTGATTCATAGCACATAACGTAATAGAAGCAGTCTGTTCTAGCCAGAACTTTCCAAAAGGAACAGCAGGGGCCCTTTTGTAGCTAGAAGTTGAACTTTGGGTATTTCTAGATTTTGTTCTCATTTTATTTGTGTAGAAATTTTATTTCTGAATAGTGTTTCCTTCTTTGTTGTCTCTAAATTACACTTTAATCTTCTTTAAACAGCAGAATACTTATAAATTTTAGAAAACAAGGCTTCAGAAGTGGTCGCTTATGGGTAAAAATTCTATTACATTTGGTTTACCATGATTGATAAAAAGGCAGAAACCAACATTTACTGTTTACAATGCCTCGGGCATCATTCAAGACCAGGCTTTCTCAACCTTGGCACTGCTGACATTTTAGACTGGGTAATTCTTTGTTGTGATGGGGCTCTCCTGTGCATTAAATAATGTTTGGTGACATCCTTGGCTTGGACCCACTAGCTGTCCATAGCACACCTCTCCATCCCCCACCAGTTGTGACAAACGAAAATGTCTCCAGACATTGCCAACTGTCCTGTGAGGGGAAAAATCACCCCTTGTTAAGTATCACTCACTGTTGTAGACACTTTTACACAGGTAATTTTATTTATTCTTTACAGCAGAGACTATGAGAATGTATGTCATTTTCCCAAGGTCACATGGTGGGTTACTGAGTGGGTTCTTGGATTCAAATTCCAGCTGGTATACTTCCACAGTTCCTTCTCTTTTAGAGATCCTGCTGGGAAAAAAATATAAAGAAGCCTGATTTAGATTCAACATTTCTTGGAACATAAAGGTTATTCTGAGTGAGCTGCCTAGTAATTTCTATATCCTCGAACCCCATGCTGGTCCCCAGGATGTGTTTTAGCTGCCACCAACCCCCAACCCTCCCTTCCAACAAATATCTCAGTTTTCCCTGAGAGATCAAAGTTGTCTGACAAGTTTTTTTCAGTTTATTCCTCTTTACCTCAACCATTTTGAACCATCCTTCTTTCTAAGGCCAACCCCTCTACCTGGGCCCTTGACCATACCTCTCTTCCTTCCCTCCAACATTTCTTCACGAATTATCCTTATGGCAAATGATCCCTATTAGGAACCTTCGTTCTTCCCTCAGCCAGAGAATATGCTTATCCAACTCTGGTTAATTTTGTGTGTCAACTTGGCTAGGCCATGGTGCCCAGACATTTGGTCAAACATTATTGGGGATATTTCTGTAAAGATATTTTTTTAGGTGGCATTAACATTTTAATCAGTAGACTTTGAGTAAAGCAGATTTTTCTGCTTGTGGTTGGACCTCACCCAGTCGAAGGCTGACTGACCTCTGGGGAAGAAGAGGGAATTCTGTCTAGCTTAGGACTCAAACTGTAACTCTTGTCTGGGTCTCCAGCCTGCCAGCCTATCCTGGGGGGTTTGGACTGGCCAAGTCTCCACTATTTCTTTCTATATACATTCTATTGGTTCTGATGTCTCTGGAGAACCTAATACACCCCCTTCGTAAAAAAAAAAACAACCTTTCTCCGGAAGCTGCTTGGCATCTAGTTCAAATGCCCCCTTGTCCACAGCTCTGCTATCCCCTCGCCCTCTTCTGCTGGCATCTCTCTTCATAAGAAGATGTTTGAAACACTGTGAAACAGGGATCTTATTTATTTCATTGTTACATTTCCAAAATGTGTCCAGCACAATAACTTGGATAATTAAGCTTAATCATTTGAAATGTGAAAAATGTTCTCTAAATAAGGTTTAAAAACATCTGAAAAGGAATGCAACAGTAAACATTTCCTTTTGCTATTTCTGTACTTAGATGTTTGAATTTGAGCTCTGTTTGTTAAAAGCTTTCTTTTGGGGTAATTTAGTCCTCTTTTCTTTTAAAAAGAAAACGTTTTTCAGAGTTGCAATAAAAGAGCAATCCAAATACAGAAACCTGTAGCTTTGTTCATGGAATTCCAAGGTCAGAGGACTCACTCCCCAAATTCACATGGTGATGAAGACTCTGTGGTGAGTGCTGGCAGACATATTTTTACTTCACTCCAAGTTTAACTCCTTCACTCCTGCCCATAATGACTACTATGCCCTGATGAAATTAGAACATTTTAAAAAATTCAATTAATTATTTGTTTAACAAGATTTTATTTAAAGTCAATAAGTTTTTTTTTAAATAAAAAGCAACAGGGATTAGAGCAAGAACATTGCAGCTTCCGGCTTCCAGGGAGGATTAAGCGGCATCCAGGGCTGAGGTCAGGCTGAGGCTGCGGAGTTCATGTAGGCGAGGCCGAGGACAAGGAGTGGAGCCCTGTCACCAGGCTGGACTGCCCGGTCAGGGACATGAAGATAAAGTCTCTGGGGGAGATCTATCTCTTCTCTCTGCCCATCAAGGAATCTGAGATCATTCACTTTTTCTTGGGGGTATCCCTCAAGGATGAGATTTTGAAGATTATGTCCGTGTAAAAGCAGACCAGCGCTGGCCAGGGGACCCGGTTCAAGGCATCCGTCACCACTGGGGACTACAATGGGCATGTGGTCTGGATGTTAAGTGCTCAAAGGAAGTAGCCACTGACATCCATGGGGCCATCATGCTGGCCAATCTCTCTATCGTCCCTGTGTGGAGAGGCTACTGGGGGAACACGATTAGCAAGCCCCACACTGCCTCCACTGTGGCTCTGTGCTGGTGACCTCATCCCCACCGCCAGGGGCACTGGCATTGTCTCAGCCCCTGTGCCCAAGAAGCTGCTGATGATGGCTGGTATCGACGACTGCTACATCTCACCCAGGGGCCACTGCCACCCAGGGTAACTTCGCCAAGACCACCTTCGGTGCCATCTCTAAGACCTACAGCTATCTCACCCTGACCTCTGGAAGGAGACTGTGATCATCAAGTCTGCCTATCAGAATTCACTGACCACCTTGTAAAGACCCACCCAGAGTTTCGGCACGAAGGACCCAGGCTCCAGCTGTGCCGCCACACAATTTTATACAAGAAAAATAAAGTGAATGAAGCCTGTTTAAAACAACAACAGTTATATTGGATGGAATTTTTACCTTTAGGCTAAAGACCTGAAAGTGGGTTTCAAAACATAAACACGTTGTTAGGGAATTATAAGGAGCTTTTAAAAACTTTAAAAAGTTTTCAGCAACACTCATAACACTCTACTAAATTTTGTTACCCACAATAACAAAAATACCATAATCAAATCACTTCTGTTTTTATATTTGTCTGCGGTTCTATAGTCCTTGCCTATGTAGGTGTATAATTTTTACCAACGTTTTATTATAAAATCTTTTGAACATATCATTCTATCCAACTTTTTTAAAAAAAAAAAACACACTTTTTTTTCTTTATTGATTTTAAAGAGAGAGAGAGATAGAAACATCCATGAGAGAAAACATTGATTGGCCCCTTCTGCATGCCCCCCACTGGGGATTGGGCCCACAACCTGGGCATGTGCTCTGACCGGGAATCGAACTGGCGACCTCTTGGTGCGTGGGTTGATGCTCAATCACTGAGCCACACCAGCCGGGCTCTATCCATCTTTTTTTAATAAAATATGTTTCAAAGTAAGTTGCAGATATCCATATACTTTACCACAATTAAATGGGATTTATTCTGGGTGTGTAAGGCTGTTCAACATTTTAAAAAATTCATCACATCAACAGGTTAAAGAAAAAAAAGTATATAATTGTATCAATAGATGCTGAAAAAGTATTTGACAAAGTCATCACCTATTCATGATAAAATCTCCCATCAAAGTAGGAATACTTTATCAAATAAAGAGGAACTTCCTTTACTTGATAAAGAACATCTACAAAAAACTTATACCTAGATCATACCTAATTGTGAGAAACTAGATGCTTTCTCCCTAAAATTGGCTACAGGATAAGAATGTCCCCTCTCAACCCTCTCTCCTATTCAACATCATACTGGAAGTCCTAGCTAAAGCAATCAGACAAGAAAGAAATAAAACAGTCTTTGTTCACAGATGGCATGAATGTCTATGTAGAAAATGTGAATTAACAACGAAAAACCTGCTGAAACTAATAATCAACTATAGCAAGTTTTTTGAAATGAGATTATGATGATTGAAATAAAAACACCTCATTTACTGCCATAAATGAAATAGTCTTGCTAAAAACATTGAACCTGAATGTGATTAAACCTGTAATGCCAACTACTAGTTCATAGGAGCTAGAGGAACTAAACCACAGATAAGTAAGTGGGAAAATCCAAACCACAGAAAATTCTCTGGGACAAACACCCCACTTTCTAAAAATAGATTGTAAGAAAAAAAGGGTATATGGAGGAGAACCTATTGGTTAAATGGCAACTTAAAAGACGTATTTACCAATGTAATATTTGTACTTTATTTGGATTCTGATTCAAAAAACTTGTAAAAGTTATGACATTTATGATACAAATTAAAATATGAACAGTTACTGGATGTTGAGTCTACCCACAACTTGATAAACTTTTACATACTTATAAACCCATGTAACTACCACAAATCAAGAAGTAGACCATGTTTATCTCCCACAAAAAGTTCCTGTGTTAACTTCCCAGATGGTAAAACCAACCCTGACATAGCTACCAGGCTAACTTCCATCACTGTGGAATGTTGTCTGTCCTAGATGTTCATACAAGTGGAATCATACAGTATGTACTTCCACATGTCTGTCTTCTCTTTCTCTCAGCATGTTTTCCAGATTTACCCATGTTGTTGTATTTATCTGTACATTCTTTATTGTGTAGCATTCTTTTGTATGAATATACCGTGATGTATTATTCCTTCTGCTTATGATGACTATTTGGATGGTTCCTAATTTGGGGCTATTTTAAAAGAATATGCTATGAGCAGTAAGGCATAAGTCATTTTGTGGACAAAACTGTGTCGTAGACAAGGCATTTGTTTAATTATGAATGGAAATGACCAAGGAGCAATGTATGAGAGTCTCATCTTTCTAATGCTAGAAACTGTCAATCTTTTATTTTATTTTTATTAATCCTCACCGGAGGATATTTTTCCCATTGATTTCTAGAGAGTGGAAAGGACTGGGAATGGGGAGAGAGAGAGAAAGAGGAGAGAAAGAAACATCAATGTGAGAGAGACACATAGATTGGTTCCCCCCATCTCCCTGCACTCACCTGGATCGAACCTGCAACCCAGGTACATGCCCTTGACTGAGAATCAAATCCGCGACCCTCTGGTGTGCAGACCGACACTCTAACCACTGATCCACTCCAGCCAGGGCATCAGTCTTTTTTTTTTTTTTTTTTTTTTATTGTTGACTCCATTACAGATGTCCTCCATTTCCCTCCCTTTACCCACCTCCACCCAGCCACCTCTCATCCACCCCTCACCTCTGGCCATCACCACACTGTTGTCTGTGTCCATGGGTTATGCATATATGTTCTTTGGCTAATCTCTTCATCTTCTTTTATCCAGTCTCTCCTACCCGCCTCCCCTTTGACATCTGTCATTCTGTTCCATGTCTCCATGCCTCTGGTTCTATTTTGTTCATCAATTCATTTTGTTCTTTAGATTCCACATATTAGTGAGATTGTGTGGTATTTGTCTTTCTCTGTCTGGCTTATTTCACTTAGCGTAATAATCTCCACGAACATCCATGCTGTTGCAAAAGGTAAGATTTCCTTCCTTTTTATGGCTGAGTAGTATTCCATTGTGTAAATGTACCACAGCTTTTTTACATTCTTCTATTGATGGGCACTTGGGCTGTTCCATATCTTGGCTATTGTAAATAACACTGCTAGGTACATGTGAACATAGGGGTGCATATATTCTTTCTGATTGGTGTTTCAGGATTCTTAGAATATATTCCTAGAAGTGGGATTGCTGGGTCAAAAGGCATTTTCATTTTTAATTTTTTGAGGAAACTCCATATTGCTTTTCCACAGTGGCTGCACCAGTCTGCATTACCACCAACAGTGCATGAGGGTTCCCTTCTCTCCACATTCTCACCAGCACTTGTTTGTTGATTTATTGATGGAAGCCATTCTAACAGGTGTGAGGTGATATCTCATTGTGGTTTTAATTGGTATCTCTCTGATAATTAGTGATGTTGAGCATTTTTTCATGTCTCTTGGCCATCCGTATGTTCTCTTTGGAGAAGTGTCTACTCAGATCCTTTGCCCATTTTAATTGAATTATTTGTCTTCCTGGTGTTGAATTATATAAGTTCTTTATATATTTTCAAAATTAACCCCTTATCATATGTATCATTGTCAAATATGTTCTCCCATACAGTGGATCCTCTTTTCATTTTGTTGATGGTTTCTTTTGCTGTGCAGAAGCATTTTAGTTTGATGTAGTCCCATTTGTTTATTTTTTCCTTTATTTCCCTTGCCCTAGAAGATATATTGATAAAAATATTGCTATGAGAGATGTAAGATTTTACTGCCTATGTTTTCTACTAGGATTTTTATGGCTTCACAACTTACGTTTAAGTCTTTTATCCATTTGAGTTTATTCTTGCGTATGGTATAAGTTGGTGGTCTAGTTTCACTTTTTTGCAAGCACCTGTGTAATTTTCCCAGCACTATTTAACAGGAACTGTGTTGAATCAATAGATTGCTTTGGGTAGTATATCAGACTTTTTTTTTTATTGTAGAACTATGGTTTATTGTAGAAGTGTCTCTATTTTTTTTTAATTTGCATTTATCTGATAAGTAATGTTGTTGAATATTTTTCTTATGCTTATTGGCTATTTAGATATCTACTTTTATTATCTCTTTAAATCTTTTGCATTTTTAAAAATAAGGTTGTTTGCCTTATTATTATTGAATTGTAAGAGTCATATATACTAGATACAAGTCTTTTGCCCAATATATGTATTGTGAATTTGCTCTTACAGGCTCTGAAGCACCTTTTTACTTCCTAAATAACATCTTTTGATGAGCATATTTTAAAATTTAAATTGATGAAGACCACTTTATCAATTAAAAATTTTAGTTAGTGTTATTTTTATCCTGCTTAAAAACTCTTTTTCTATCTGAAGGCAATCTCAGCTTTCAAGTTTATATTTGATCTACCCAGAATTGTTTTTTGTGTATGGTGTGAGAAAAGGGTCAAATTTTGTTATTTTTCCATATGAATATCCAGTTGCTCTAGCATCTCTTACTAATAATGTCACGGCAAAGGGATTCTTGCCCCCCTCCCCAAGATAAAAATAAAGAGAGGAGGCAAAACATTAAAAAAAATGAGGTTTACTGAAAACAAGGTGGAGGGAAAGGAGAAGGGGAGGAAGCTTGATGCACCCCGGGAGCACACACTAGTGAAAAGCATGGCTCCCGGGCTACTGCCCCGGCTGGCCTATATAAGCTGGGTTTTTCACGCAGATGCAGAGTAGTTTCTTTGCTTTCCAGGTTGCCCAGTGGGCTGGTATCCTCTGGAGCAAACACAGAGAAGAGCTCTTTGGGGAGTGCCTGAAGAGAAACTTTAACCTTATCTAGGAGAGGCTTAAAAAAGGAACTGAAGAGCATGCCCATCCTTTTTTTTTTTTGAATTTTAGAGAATGTTTATTAAAGCTGGGTATAGTGAAACAAGGAAGAGATGGAGAAATGAGTCTAGGCTGGGCTGATTTAGCTCACTAAGTCAGAGAAAACGAGGCTTTGGGGACAGGTTCAGGGGGTTTGCCCGGGATGAACTGCTGCTGCCCATTGCTGTCATGGTTGCAAGGTTGCAAGCCTCCTGGGATCCTTTAGAGTTTAGAAGATGCATGCCTGTGAAGGAAGAAGAGGGGGAGAAGGAAGGGAAAGGCATGAGCATGTGCCTGGGAGGGACAGCATGTGCCGAGCATGCCCATCCTTTTAAGAGAGGCTCAGCCTGTCTCAATAAGACCATTCATTCTCTTTGAAATGCATGAGTGTTTTTGTTATAAACCAAGTAACAATATATAGTTGAGTTTATATCTGGACTCTCTTTAGTTCTGTTGATGGTTTTTCCTATCTTCATGCAAATACCGCACTCCTAATTAGCAAAGCTTTAGAGTAAATTTAAAATCTGTTAATGTAGGTCCTTCACCATGATCCTTTTATTCTTTTTAAGATTGTTTGGCTAGTCTTAGGTCCTTTGAATTGCCAAATAAATTACAGATTCAGATTATCAATTTCTACACACAAAAAATTAAGCATGCTGGGATTTTGATTAGGATTGTGATAAATCTATAGATCAATTTAGAGAAAATTGATATGTTAACAACACCAAGGCATTGGTATATCTTTCCATTTATTTAGGTCTTCTTTAATTTTCTGAGCAATGTTTGATAGTTTTCAGTGTATAGCTCTTACACACTTTTGTTGATTTACTTTTTTTAGCTTCTTGAAGTGGAAGCTTAGATCATTGATTTTAATACTTGCTTCTTTTTCAGCATACGCATTTAAACATATACATTTCCTACTAAGCATTGCTTTAGTTATATCTCACAAATTTTTCTAATTTGTATAATAATACTAATTATTATTCATTTTAAATAGTTTGTCATTTCCCTTGAGGTTTCTTCTTTGATCAATAGATAATTTAGAAATGTGTTAATTTCCAAGCACGTGGGAGATTTCTAATTATCTTCGTGTTACTGTTTTAATGTAATTCCATGGTGGTCACAAAACATTCTGTATGACTCTGGTCCTTTAAATTTATTAAGACTTGTTTTATAAGTCTTAATTTATTAAGTCTTAATTTTGGTGAATGATCTTTGTGCACTTAAATAGTAAGTGTTCTTTTTAATCTTTCACAGTAATTGGCTCTATAATGCATAAATGCTTTATAAATGTCCAATGAAGTCAGATTGTTCTATCTTATATAGTGTTATTGCTTTTTGTCCACCTGTTCTATCAATTACAGAATAAATTTGTTTTTAAATCTACAATTCAATTTGAGGATTTATCTATTTATTCTTTTATTTCTGTCAATCTTTACTTTCTATTTTGAATGTGTGCTATCAGGCACATACACATTAAGGATTATTATATCTTCCTATTGAATTGTCCCTTTAACATTATTAAATGCCCCTCTTTATATCTGGCAATACTTTTTGCCTTAAAGTCTACTTGATCTGATATTATAGCCACAGCTATAATATTTTAAATATAACCTTAAATACTTACCGGGCAGGAGAGATACCATGATCACGAAGGTGGTTTCCCCAGGGCGAGGCTTGTCCATTGCACTCCGGATATGCTGACTCCTGCGATTTCCCCAAATGTGGGAAACTCGACTGCACAATTTGTGTGCAGTGGGGGACTGCGTTCATGCTCTCCCCTGAAAAAAGAAAAATATATATACATAACCTTAATTTTTAGCTGTCTTATGGTTGGTATTTACATGGTATATGGTACTTATGCTTCCATCATTCTACTTTCAACTGTACTGTGTTCTAATATTTAAAGTTTGTGTTTTATAAAAATATTGTTGGGTCTGTTCTTTATTCAGTCTAATAATATCTGCCTTTCAGTTGAATGTTTAGTCCTTCCATATTTACCATGGCTGTATTTGTTTTCTTTCTTTAAAAAAAAAATATTTTATTGATGTTTTAGAGAGAGAGAGATAGAAACATCAATGTGAGAGAAACATCAGTTGGCTGCCTCCTGCATGCTCCCTACTGGGGATCAAGCCCACATCCAGGGCATGTGCCCTGACCAGGAATCGAACCAGGAGTCCATGGGAGGACGCTCAATCCATTTGTTTTCTATTTGACGTCTATGTCCGTGTCTTTGCTGCTTTGTTGCCTTTTGTTTGTTCGTTTGTTACTCCACACCTGAGGGTATTTTTGTCCATTGATTTTTAGAAAGAGTGGAAGGAAGAGAGGAAGAAAGAGAGAGAAAGAGAGAGAGAGAGTGAGAGAGAGAGAGAGAGAGACATCAATGTGAGAGAGACATATGGATTAGTTGCCTCCCTCATGTGTCTGGATGGAGGTGGGTATGGAACCTGCAAACTAGGTATGTGCCCTTGACGGGGAATCAAACCCATGACTCTTCAGTGCAAGGATACTCTCTAATCACTGAGCAACACCTGCCAGGGCATTTTGCTGCTTATATATTAATAAAAAATTTCTCCCTATATTATCTCTTCTGTTACATTAATTTGAG
Source organism: Tadarida brasiliensis (assembly GCA_030848825.1). Lineage (NCBI taxonomy): Eukaryota > Metazoa > Chordata > Mammalia > Chiroptera > Molossidae > Tadarida > Tadarida brasiliensis. Next base: position 46,958,710 of record CM061262.1, on the reverse strand, counting down.
ATGTTTTGATGATGTATGGAATAAAGTCCTAACTCAAAAGCCTTCTGTACCAAAATTCACCATCATAATTCTTACCTTTATGTTTTTGCATTATGGTTATTTTTTTTCTATGTGAAGCTATATTGCAACGTATATGTGGGTGGTGCATGTGTGTAGATACGTGCATGTGAGTGGGGATGTGTTGTGTGAATGTGTTGCATGTGTGCACAAACATGTATGCATGTGTCTGCATGTATAGTGTGCCATGTGAATGTTGCCTTTAATTCCTAAATAAATAAATGATGAATTTTCAGAGCATATTTCATAATTTAATTATGTCAATTCATCAACTTCTAAGTACAATGAAGTAACTGGTTAAATGACAACATAGTGGTCAGTGAGAATAAATGGTTCTCCAAACTGTTTTAACTTGTAAACCAGAATTTAACTCAAGTGTTTGAAGAAAAAGTTGTATGTTCATAAAATCTCTCAAAAGGAAGATGTGAGTGATGTCCTAATTTAATTCAGTATATATTTCTGTAAAATCTTACAACAAAATTCATGAAAGCTATGGTAAGATGTCATGTCAGCCACTTCTATTACAGGAGAAATGTATACTGTTTCAGTTTCATGTCAACTTTCTTTTTACTGATTTCTTAAGGAAATGCCTTCCTTTCCCTCTGGTAATGTGGTTGAATTTTGGAGCACTTCAGGGGAAGAGAGGTTTTAAGAGAGTTTGAGGCAGACTGCCTAGAGGAACATACTCCACTTGGTGACTGATATGATCCAGGCTCGCAGGATACAGGTATGATGCAAGTCTGTGCGTGTGTGGAATTATGTTTCACCAAGAGTTTGCTTGGTGTCATGGTGAAACTAAACTTTGGGGAACTCTGAGAAATAATTCTGTGAAAAGTAACTGTAACTAAGGTCTCTTTAATGTGGCAAAGGTCTTCTCTATTAGCAGTAATTGTATCTGTTTCTTTTACATTGATGTTGGCACTGGGATAAAGACAAAAAAGACATAGTCATTCAATAGATTAATTCACAGTTTTTAAGTGCTTGTTGTACTGGGTATTCTGCCAGGCACCATGGATAATCTTAAATGAAGAGGTCCAAGTTACTGCTGGAGGAGGATAGCAGTCAAGTAGGGGAGCTACAATGTAAATACAAATTGCCACAGGACAAGGTAGACAGTGATATGCATCTTAATTTTGAGCAAAGTGCTAAGGGAATTCAGGGGCAAAGATGATTTCTAATGGAGACTGGGGTAGATAAAAGAATGCTTCATGAAGGAGGGGACATTTGAACTGGGCCTTAAAGGATGGGTAGAAATTTGATAGCTACTGATGAACTGGAAGGTAGACATATGGCCAAAGGGGCAGTGATAGGTTTAGGGGAAAAGAAGCTACTCTATTTTGTTGGTATATAAAGTACAAGTAGCCCTGGCTGGTTTGGCTCAGCGGTTAGAGCGTCGGCCTGTGGTCCAGAGAGACCCGGGTTCGGTTCCCGCTAAGGGCATGTACCTCGGTTGCAGTCTGTCTCCGGCCCTGGTTGGGTCGTGCGGGAGGCAGCCACTCGATGTGTCCCTTTCACGTCGATGTTTCTCTCTCTCTCTCTTCCTCTCTCTCCCTCCCACTCTATCTGAACAGAAAATGAAAAAATGTCCTCGGGTGAGGATAAAAAAATAAAAAATAAAGTACAAGTAAGAAAGTAATAATCTATAGTTCAGGAAAGATATAATGGACCATACCAAAGAAAGTTTTCAATGCCATGCTATCATTATTACTAATTAAACCTTTACCTTTTTATTATTCCCTTAACTATGTGTTAAAAATAGGACTAGCTGCGTGTGTAGACACATAGAAGAATAAAACTTAGTCTATAGGTGTATAGGAAATAACATATAGTTTCTCCAAACTTAAATTGTCTCCACTCTTCAACTTTATGAATATTATGGCTTTTCAAAATGCTTTGTTTATATTTATATTTACTTATGTTTATATTTAACTTTGGGTTTACATTAGATTTATATTAACATATCATTTACCATGGTATTCATTGGAAAGCTAGTTCAAATAGCAAAATACTTTAAAAAAAATGTTCTTAATGATTTTTTAGAGAGAGATAGAAACATCAATGTGAGAGAGAAACATCAATTGGCTGCCTCCTGCACGCCCCCTACTGGGGATCTAGCTGGAAATCCAGGCATGTGCCCTGACCCAGAATCAAACTGGGACCTCTCAGTCCATAGAAGGATGTTCAATCCACTGAGCTATACCAGCTGGGCGCTAAATACTTTTCTATTGACTTACCTATGGCTACCTTTTTCAGTACCTAGACTATTACTTATTGAGCTTTAGTCTGCCAAGGTTATAGAGATTTTCATGACCTTTGTTCTCTTCCTTTATTTATTTATTTATTTTGTTAATCTTCGCCTAAGTATATTTTTCCATTGATTTTTAGAGAGTGGAAGGGAGGGAGGGAGAGAGAGAGAAACATCAATGTGGGAGAGACACATCAATCAGTTGCCTCTCGCACAACCCCAACCAGGGCTTGGGATTGAACTCGCAACCCAGGTACCGTGCTCTTGACCAGAAATCGAACTCTCGACCCTTTGGTCCTTAGGCAGATGCTCTAACCACTTAGCAAACCTGCCAGGCCTCTTCCCCTAAATTTTAAGCATGCAGAAGTTCATGAGCCAGAATTTCTATCCAATTTTTAACATTAAACATCTAGGACATATATGACCACTACTCAATAATTCCTGTCATTGACCTATTCTATATTCTCCCTAGTTCTAGTCTGTGGTAGGTGGAATTTGGCCCCTCAAATGTCTGACATCTGGTGTATACACACTTTGTATACTGTTGCTGTGAAGGAATTCTGCAGATGTAAAAGGTCTAAAATCAGATGACCCTAAGATAGAAAGGTTGCCTGGATGGGCCTGACCTAATCATATCAGTCTTTTAAATTCGGTTCTAGTGGGAAGAGACAGGGAAGTTGGAGAGAGTTTAAACATGCAAGGGATTTAAAAAGGGGAAAATCTCAGCTGCTGGCTTTGAAGATAGAGGTGGGAGTACGTCGTGTGCCAAGAAATGCAGGTGGCCTCTAGCTGTTAAAAGTGGCCTCTGGCCCTGGCCGGTTTGGCCCAGGGGTTGGAGCGTTGGCCTGCAGACCAGAGTCACAGGTTCGATTACAGTCAAGGGCATGTACCTTGGCTGCGATTTGGTCCCTGGCCCTGGTTGGGGTCGTGTAGGAGGCAACCAATTGATGTGTCTCTCTCACATTAATGTTTCCCCCCCTCTCTCTCTCCCTCCCACTCTATCTGAAGATAAATGGAAAAATATCCTTGGGTGAGGATTACAAAAACAAAACAAAAGTGGCCTCTGGCTAAAAACAGGGTGTCCTACAACTACAAGGAACTGAATTTCACCAACAGTTTGAATGAGCTTGGAAGAGAATTCTTTCCCAGAGCCGCCAGACATGAATTCAGTCTGGCTAACATGGTGATTTCAGCTTTTGAGATCCTGCGCAGGGAACCCAGCCATGTGTGCCTGGACTTCGGACCCACAGAACTGTGAGCAAATAAATGGGTCTTGTTTTAAACTGCTAACTTTGTGGTAACTTGTTATGCAGCAAAACAAAACATGACCCATCTCCCCTACATCTTCACCTCGCTCTCCTTATTCAGCAGAGTATATTGACTACACCTTATAAGGCACTCTTTTCGGAGAAAAACAACTTGCGTACAGACAGACCTCATGTTCATTTTTATCAGGAATGTTTTATTGGCACATTTTCAAATAGTACCCTATGGTGAGCTGTAGACAGGTTGTTAATGCTTTCCTTCCTTTTCAAACGTTATGAAATATTTCAGTCGTAAGAAAAGTCTAAAGTCTAGAGAGTATTATAACTAACCACCGTGCACCCATTATCTAGGTTAAGAAATGAACTATTACTAACCCGTAGGAAACCTTCCTGTACTCTGCCCAATCCTGCTCCACCCACGTCTTCACCAGACGTAATCACTATCTTGAATTTGATGTTTTCCATTCCACAAATGTTTCTGTACTTTCTTTAACATGTATGTATCCACAAATAATATATGATACTGTTTTGCATGTTTTTGAAGTTTTACATAAACGGTATCATGTTGTCTGTGACTTTCTGAAAATTATTTTTCCCCCACTCAATGTTGTTATTTTGAGAACAATATTATTTTATTGGACTCCTAGTATCCCTGGCTGAATGCTGGGCAGTCCCCTACTCAAGAATTTATAAGAATGTTGGGAGCAATGACACATAGGCACCGATGGGTATGAAACTAAGTTTATTACTCACACAGAAAGGACAAAAGGGGTCCCCCGGGAGAAGGGCTCAGGTCCCCCCAGAAGTGAAGCAAGAGTGAGGCAAAAACAATGGACTGGGCCTTTCTATTGTGAGGTTGGGGCTAGGGAAGAGTTCTTTTGCACAGGCTGGCGGTTAATAAGGCTTGAATTTCCCATTAGTGCCAAAGAATGAGTGGTGTGCACTGGCCTTTGGGTTGCACAGATGAAGGGCAGGCAGAGAGGAGGGATGAGGATCTCAAGGCTGACAGTGGTCAATCATCAAAATTGGAAAAAGCCTCTTTATTACAGCCACTTGGGAGACATAGCTCTAGTTAGCACATTTTCATTGTATAATATTCTATTTTGTAATTATGTCACTATTTATCAGTTCCTCTTTTAATGAATATTTAGATTATTTCTAATCCTTAGCTATCTCAAGCAATGCTGCAGAAAACATTCTTGTATGTAATTCTAGATATACACAGGAGAATTTCTCAGAGTATATGCCTAGGGATAGAATTGCTGGGCCATAGGGTAAACATATTTTCAACTTCACTAGATACTTTACATCGCTCTCCTAAGTGGCTCTACAGGTTAATACTTGTTTCTTCACATCCTTCCCAATGCTTGGTATTGTCAGACTTTTTAACTTTTGCCAATCCAATGTGTGATATAGAATCTCATTTTTTAAATTTGTATTTCTTGATTACCAGTTACCAATAAGATTGAGCATCCTTTCCTATACTTATTGTTCATTCAGGTATCCTATCCATGAAATCACCTTCTTCCCTGCCCTTTGATCTTTTTTAATATTGGGGTATTTATATTTTTTTATTAAGTAGTGATCAGGTTTTACATGTTCTAAATACTAATCCTTTATCAACTAAATGCCTTGTGATAAATTCCTTCTGTTTGGGATTTGTCTTCATTTCATTTATGACGTCTTTGGTGTACCAAATTTTTAAATGTTCACTTAGCCTGGTTTATTAATATTATCCTTGATGGTGTATAGTTTTGAAATCTTGCCTAAAACCACCCTTTCCTAATCAAAGTTCTTAGAGATATTTTCTTCTGAAAGTTTTAAAGTCTTTCTGTTCACATATACGTCTTATATTCACCCGAAATTTGTTTTGAGGAATGATATGAAGTAGAGACTGAAATACCATTTTCTCAGCACGGACAGCCAGCTAACCCTGCATCCTGTCGCCCGTGACTTGCGGTGCCTCCTGGGTGATGTCAGGCGCTTCCATGTATAAGTGAGTCTGTTTATCGACCTCCCATCAATCTGTTTATTCTCTCCCATGCTAGCGGTACTCTGCTTAAACCCCACTGTCCTACTTGCTATAGCTTTAGGATACAAGATACATATTTTAGAGTGGGCCCCCCTCATTCTACTTGAAAATTATTTGGGCAGTTAATTCCCGGTCCTTGGCTACTTCACATGGATGTTAAGGTAATACTGCTTAACTTTCATCAAAAAAGCCTGTTGGGTTTTGGATTTGGGGAGAACTGATGTCTTACCGAGTCTTCCCATCCATGAACATTTGTTTCTTTAATGTTTTTCAAGAACTTTTTTATTTTTATTTTATAAAAGTCTTACATACTCGTTAAAGATGTATTTCTAGATATCTTACATGTTACGTTGCTACTGTAAATATTATCTTTAAGGTTATATTTTTGAACTGTTTGTAGCTGGTTTAGGGGAATGCACTTGCCTTGTACAATCATTTATCTGTTGGTTCCTTTGGATATTTAAGTGTATAAAAGCATATAAGTTTAAAATAATGACAGTTTGATGATGTTTCTTCTAATTTTATCTCTTTTTCTTAGCCATCTATTAGCTATATATTACATATAGTATATGTATTATAGTATATGGTATAATATAGTATGTAGTACAATATATGATATATACTGTATATATGATATTACTGTTGCTATATTATATAATAATATACTGATTATATAAAAATATATACTAACATTAATTATATATACGAATTATATAACATAGCTATAGTAATAAATACCATGAGATGGTTGTTAACAGATACGGCAAAAAGAAAAGCTATCTAACCTGTGAAGGGCTATCTGTGATCAGTGTGTAGTGACAAGCACAGGAGCTGATTTAAGTAACTAGCTAGATTCAATAATTCATACCTAGAATTAGGCCCATAAAAACATTCTAATATTTACCTGAAATAAAATTGAATATGCAGTTTATCCAGATCCATTAGCTTAGGCTCTACAGTTTAAGTCGGTTTCCCAGAAATGGTAATAAGTTTGCATTGACCCAACTAAACTTTTCTAGTAGGTGTTCCTTACCACCAAAAAGATGGCATCAAATACTAAGTATAAAGGGAGAGTGCATCAGTCTGCTCAGGCTCCCATAACAAAGTACTGCAGACTGGGTGCTTAAACAACAGACATTTATTTTCCCATAGTTCTGGAGGCCTGGAGTCCCAGATCAAGGTCTGGTAGAGTGGGTGACTGGTGAGGGCCCTCTTCCTGGTTTGCAGACAGCCACCTTCCTGCTGGGTCCTCACACAGTAGAGAGCAGCTGAGCTCTCTGGTGTCTCTTCTCCAAAGGACACTAATCCCATCAGATCCAGGCTCCACCTGTATGACCTCATTTAACTTTTAATTACTTCCTTATTCCAAATATAGCCACACTTGGATTTAGGACTTCAAAATACGAATTTGGGGGGGATACAAACATTCAGTACATAACAGATGGCTGTTTCAATACTTACCTTGTTTTCCAGGTTAACTGGTCTTCTCCATTCCCTTTATAAAAGGCACACGTACTTATGGCCTGACAAATGCTGGTGGGTAGAGAAGGCTGCTCACTCGTATGCCCCACACTACTGTTCCCACACTTTGAGTGATAAGCTCATTGAGAGTCAGTTGTATTGACTCCCAAACTTGTTCGTGCCTTTTGAACCTGACATTGTAATCACGTAACTTAATATAATGCAAGTGAACATACAGGGTGGGACAAAAGTAGGTTTACAGTTGTGTGTAGATGAAACAGAGTTTATTCATGTATTATTATTTATTAATTATTATATTATTTTTCATATGAACAACTGTAACCTACTTTTGCCCCACCCTGTATATATATATGAATGTGAAAAGAAAAACTTATTATTTTATGAAAACTACATTGACAATTCCTGGAAAGATTCATTAGCTTTAAAAATTGTTGTCAAAATAGTTAAGACAATTATAAAAGATTAGAAAACAGGAAGTAAAAATTTAGGGTCTGCACCAAGATTGTTTCATAAGTGTCTTTAGTCCTCATTCTACTTTAAAGAAACTGAAACTGAATATTGTAGCAAATGCACTATACATATTGTTTATGCAAACATGTGGATCATGGAAACCCCCAAATCAGTAAAGAATAAACTTTAATAAGGGCTGACAAATCATGTGCAGTTACACATTTTGTGTTAAAATAAAATGTTAAGGTGTGTTTTTATTATTTTTAAGTGCCTTTAGCAACCAACAGCTTTTCCCAATCACCTCAAAAAACACTTCTCATATACTACTGACCAGAGCTATATTGGGGTCATAATTAGTACATTATTGATGACAGAGTCTGAGCCACAGACCAAACTCCAGTCTTCAACAGTCTCTCCCTTGTTTGCTTAGCTCAGCAGCCAGCCACCAGCAGGCATAAATAGGAGAGGTGTGTGTGAGCACCAGCTATCAAAAGGCTGTGCATTTCATCCACACCACACCATTAATTTTTTTTCTTTTTTTTTTTTATCCTCGCCTGAGGACATTTTTGCATTTATCTTCAGATAGAGCAGGCAGGAGAGAGGGAAGAAGAGAGAGAGGGAGAAACATTGACGTGAGAGAGACACATCAAGTGGTTGCCACCCATAAGACCCCAACTGGGGCCGGGGACGAACCACAACCGAGGTACGTGCCCTTAGTGGGAACTGAACCCGGGACTCTCTGGTCCGCGGGCCGACGCTCCAACTGCTGAGCCAAACCGGCCAGGGCTCACACCATTAATTTTTGAAGCCAGAAGATAACATGCTAAGTGCACTGACAGATACTACTAGACAGAGTCCAAGGACAAAGAATCCTAGGACAAATAACTTCTTCTAGAATATTACTTTTTCTTTTTAGCTGTAGTAATTAAAAGAATCTTAGTTTTTTTTTTAATTGATGAGAGAGAGAGAAAAGAGAGAGGGAGAGAAACATTGAATGTGAGAGAGAAACATCCATCAGTTGCCTCCTGCACACGCCCTGACCTGGGATCGAACCCACAACCTGGGTATGTGCCCTGATTGTGAATCCAACCCTCCACCTTTTCGTGTATAGGATGACACTCCAACCAACTGAGCCACATCAGCCAGGGCAAAGGATCTTAATTTCTTTTCTTTTTTTTTTTTTTTTTATCCTCATCTGAGGACATTTTTTCATCTTTTGCTCAGATAGAGTGGGAGGGAGGGAGAGGAAGAGAGAGAGAGAGAGAAACATCGACGTGAAAGGGACACATCGAGTGGCCGCCACCCGCACGGACCAACCAGGGCCGGGGACAAACTGCAACCGGGGTACATGCCCTTAGCGGGAACCGAACCCGGGCCTCTCTGTACCGCAGGCCGACGCTCTAACCGCTGAGCCAAACCGACCAGGGCTAATTTCTTAACTTTTGTATCTGTTGTGTGTGTCAAGTATAGCACATGATGATTACTAAGAACACTTTGTAGGTAGACACTACCTTTCATCCTAAAAAGTTCACATTTTTCAAGAGATGCTTCCCTTTGTCCTGACAGCACTACAGTGGGGGTAAATAGCAATTAATTCACCTTTTAATTTTCAAACAGGGACACCACACCTAAGAGCAGCCCAGTTGCTTACTCAGATTCTCCTGTGATGCTACTAGTTCTAGAGTTACTTAATCTCCGCCGGCAGACCCACATGGCCAGAAAGGTGTCACTGCGATCAGGTTCACCAGACCCTGCGTAGGCCCCTCCACGCGCTTGCTACCTTTTGCTCTCTCTGTAGACACAATGTTAAGCAGCTGCTGGAGAATGCTTCTCCGCCAGTGTTCCTATTCCCAGGCCATCCCAGCAAAACGTTCAGTTGATTCAAACAGGACAGAGGTTGTGAGAGTGGGGTGAGCACCATTTCAGCTGAAATCTGACAGGGCAAGGATTGTCTTTAACTGCTGACGAGTGAAAGATTTTGCTGACTCTAAGTATTTCCAGACGACTTTATGGGATCAGCATCATAATGACAAAAGCATTACATTGACTCAAAGGGCTCTTTGGATTCTAAGCAGGATGGGCAAGTTATATTTAACAGGGAGTGATATGAATTTATGTTCATTAAGGTTAATGTCTGGTTCCACTGGGTTGTCTGAATGAAATGACTGGGCTTACAGCAGCCATAATTAGAGGGAGGGAAGGCAGCACTGAGAACTTTCTCTATCAGTGTGAAGATGGCGGTAGAACAAAGGGCTCTTGGAACTGGGAGGAACATTGGAATCCCTCTAGTCCAGATGCTTCTTTTACAGATTAAGAAATAAGCCAACATGTTTCTCATCAGGAACACCGCTGGGATTTGGGTGCGACTGTTCTTTGCTTTGAGGGATCATCCCACACATTGCAGGATGTTTAGCATCCCTGGCACATGACCACTAAATGTCAACGAACTTCACAGTCATTATGACAACCAAAATGTCCCCACAGACTTCCCAACTATGCCTGAGGGAGCTGTACCCTCTCCCTGTTGAAACCGCTGAGCCAAATTGCTCATAAACAATAGGCTAAAAGAATTGATTCACTGACAATACTTTTTAAACTTTAAAGTGCATGTGCATCAACCAGAGATCTTGTTTAAAATGCAGACTCTAATTCAGTAGGTCTGGGATGGAGAGAAAGGTTCTGCATTTCTAACCAGTTTGTAGGTGATGCCAGGATTGTTAGTTTATGGATCCCACTTTGAGTAACAAGGGTCCAGGTATCCAACTGAGAGGATATCTGAACTGTCTTGGTGTTCTTATCAGTTTATTTCCCACCTACAGTTGTGGCTGCAGAGTGCCAGAATAGGGTACTTGCTCTATGTATGGGCTTTCGGGGAATCTGACCTGGCTTTGATGTGGGGACCTTGTCTTAATCTGTTCCTCCTCCTGGGTGACCTAATAGCAGACTGCCTTTGTCTCTGCACAGCAGGCTTCAGACTATTTTTGTTTCCAGAGCCCAACTTTATGTAAGACCCTCTCTTATTGTCATGCTCTCACCTGTCAAGGTGTGGCTCCTAGAAGCCCAACTGAGACCAAAACCAAGGCTCCTGCTTCTAGCTAAGTTGGTAGAGGTGGGTGGGGTCTAAGAGAGTCTATGAGCTGTTAGTTGTCTTGGTGACAGAGCCTGTTTCCTGACTCCCTGCTCAGAGATCCTCCCCCAGAGGTCCATGTCCTTATTTCTCTTCTATTCCTGCCATTAAGTGAAACTGTGTCATTCAGTACATCTGTTTAACTTACAAGGAAACTGCTGCCCAGTCTGCTTCAACAAGATGGTTCCTTATGGATCAGCTTCCTGGTCGAAGTGAAAAGTAGAGAGCTTCTGCAACATGTAACAAATGGCAGTAGGGAGAAATAAGTTCCTGCAGGAAAAATGTCATCATTTTTCTTTCCATTATGGCACTTGGAAGCAGTTGGTGGGAAGATTTTGAAATGGTTTCCTCTCTTATGGTGATAAAACAATGAGATATAAAGCAATTTAATTACTAGTTATAGAAAATCAGCTCCATATTCTCCATTATCTTTTCTGGTTCATACCATCCCTTTTCAGCATTTTATCAGGATCAAGAGACTCTGTTACCCCCATAATGTCTGTCGTAGCCTGAGTTCCCCTGAAAGCAGAGCCTGAGACAAAGGAATGTGTGATTGTAGTTTATTTGAGAATGAAGAGTCCATGGAGTAGCAGAACAGACAGTGGGAGTCAAACAGAGGAGAAACAAAACAAGAATATTGTCAAGTTAGCTACTGCTACAGGTGACAGGTGCAGGATTCTGCCTGGCCCATCTTATAAGTCCTATAATATATACCTAAGAAGTCATCGCCCACATCCCATTGGTCAAGAGTGGGCCCTTGGGTGTTGACTCCCTTGAACTTCCAGGTTGTGTGGGTGTGAGTGTCCAGAGAGTTCCTGAAGGACCTTACTACATCAGAGGCAGTCAAAACCTGTGAGGAGTGCTAGAACAAGAGGTGGGGTTGAGAGACATTTTAAGTGGTGCCTAAGGGGCAATAATCATTGAGACAACAGAGGATATTTGAGATAGCTTTGGGAGCTCTGGGAAATGGAGACATTTGACATGAAATGTCTTTAGCGTTCTTAGCACAGGCTCTTGTCTGAATGGGAGCTATACTTTGTGAAAGTCATACTTCCAACCAGCATCCTGTAACCTTGCTTTGTCACAGCAAGGGCCTAGACGGGGAGCCTAGAAACTGCTCTAACAGAAGTACAGACCTAGTTCAGACCATTCCCCCAATGTTGATTTCTCATACTCAACTTTGAGTATAGGAAGCCTGGCCATAAAAACAGCTTTGGAAAATTGGATATGCACATGCAAAAGAATGAAGTGGGTCCTGCTTACACCGTACACAAAACTTAACTCAAAATTTATCAAAGACCTAAATGTAAGAACTAAAACTATAAAAATCTTGGAAATATAGGGGGAAAGCTTCATGACTTTTAATTCTAGCAATAATTTCTTGGATATGACACCAAAGACAGGCAAAAAAAGGTAAAAATAGATAAGTTGAACTATGTCAAAATTTAAAAAAACCACTAGTGTATTAAAAGACAATCAACACAACATAGAAGAAAACATTTGCAAATCTTATATTTGATAAGGGAATAATATCTAGAATATGTAAATAACTCCAACTCAACAACAAAGAAACCAACAACTTTATTTATAAATGGGCAAAAGACTTGAATAGATATTTCTCAAAGAAGATATACAAATGTCCAATGAGTACATGAAAAGATGCTCATCACAAATGCAAATCAAAACCACAATGAGCCGTTAGGATGGCTACTGTGTTAGTTTGCTAGGGCTCTCATACCAAATATAACGATTAGGCATCTTAAACAACAGAAATTTATTTTCTCACAGTTCTGGAGGCCAGAAGTCCCAAAGTCTTGGCAAGTCTGGTTCTTCTGAGTCGTCTGTCCTTGGCTTGCAAATGGCAGCCTTTTCACTATGTCTCCACATGGCCTTTTCCCCATGTGTACACATGCCTGTTTTCTGTCTGTGTGTCCTAATCTCTTCTCATAAGAACAGTCAGATTGGATTAAGGCTAACCCTAACAGCCTCATTTTAATTCAATTACCTCTTAAAGGCCCTATCTCAAAATATGGTCACATTCTGATTTACTGGGATTGGGACTTCAACATGTGAATATGGGGTGTGAGAGGGGGGAGTTCAGTCCATAACAGGTACTATCAGAAAACAATAAGTGTTGGCGGGAATGTGGAAAACTTGGGAACACTGTGCAGTGTTGATAGGAATGTGAAATGATGCAGCTGCTATGGAAAAGCAGGATGGTGGTCTTCAAAAAGCTAAAATAGAATGACCTTATGATTCAGCAATTCTACTTGGGGGTATATACCCAAAAGCAGGGTCTTGAAGAGATATTTGTACACACATGTTCATAGCAGCATTATTCACAATAGCCAAAAGGTGAAAGTAATCCAGTGTCCATCAAGAAATGAATGGATAATCAAAATGTGGTCTATACATACAATGGAGTACTATTCAGCTTCTATAAATTCTGACATATGCCACAACATGGATAAACCTTGAGAGCTTTATGCTAGGTGAAATAAGTCAGTCACAAAAAGACAAATACTGTATGATTCCACTTACATGAGGTAGTCAAATTTATAGAGATGGAAAGTAGAATGGTGTTTGTCAGGGGTAGGGTCAAGGGAGGGGTGAATGGGGAGTTGTTTAATGGACATAGAATTTCAGTTCCACAAGTTGAAAGAGTTGTGAATGTTGGTTGTACAACAACATGAATGCAACTAACACTACTGAACTGTACACTTAAAAATGGTTAAGATGTGCCTGGCCAGTGTGGCTCAGTGGATTGAGCATCGTCCCATGGACTGAGGTCCCAGTTCTATTCCTGGTCAGGGCACGTGCCAGGGTTGCAGGCTCGATCCCCAGTAGGGGGTGTGCAGGAGGCAGCTGATCAATGTTTCTCTCTCACATTGATGTTTCTATCTCTCTCTCACCTCCCTCTCTCTCTAAAAAATCAATAAAAAAATATTTTTAAAAAATGGTTAAGGTGTAAATTTTATATTATGTATATTTTATTACAATTAAAAGTGAATGAAACAAAACAACGACAAAAATTGCCATGTACATGATAGAGGAGGGAAGGCATCGGAATATGGGTGAGGCGCTAGATAAAGGGACAAATGAGAATGAGCAAGTGGAAAATTTAAAACCCCTATAAAACTGTTTTATTACTAAATGGGGATGTTTTAAACTACAAAATTTTGCTGATACAAACATATCTGTTAAGTGTTTCCTTTTTGGTTACCCAGAACTCTGCTGCACGAGCAGGAATGAACCCTGTAAACCTTGAACCCAGGCTTTACTCAGTAGGCCATGCTGCGCAATGCTTGGAATCAGACAATGCACTTCAAGGGCAGTGACAAAGCGCCACCCTCGGGGCTCAGCAGCTCCTCTGGCTACTGCTGCACATCCACAGGGTTCTCTCTGGGAACTACTGGTGCAGGATCCTAATGCGCTTTGTCTAGCTGTACTTAAATTAGGCACGAGAAAAGCATGAACACGTCAGCTTGAAAGCTATTGCAAACAGGAAAATCTAGAGAGATGGTTACACTGGTGGTAGTTGTCAATTCACTAAGTCACACCTCTAATACTAGAACTATGTTGCCTAACATGCAGTCATCTTTGACATCACAGAAACCAAAAGTCGTTGCGTGTGTAAGGTCACAGGGAAGTGGGAAGTACAAAACCCTTACAACATTGCTTTACATTCTGAATAGACCAATTTTCCATTTGGATTTTGTTGATGTTTATGCCGTATGCCATTTACTCATAACATTTTATGAATACTCTGTAATCATCTCCAAAGACATAAATATGGTAGTACATATTCACTTTAGTTATATATTGTTAACTTTTTAATTAATTAATTTTTATAAATAGATACTATCAGTAGTGGATTTTCTTACTGATGATAAAGTTAATAATATTCAGGATAAAGGTTAGCATCTATGAAGAGTCTAAGAGAGATGGCAAAGCTCAGAATGAAGGGAAGAGAAATTCACTTACAGGACTAAAACTTGAGTTCCTGCTATACTCTCAGAGTTGTTGCTAGGAGTGTTTAAATATTTTAAAGACAATATTCCTATTGTTTTAAAAGTTACTCACCTCTTTAGTGTCAAGAAAGATTAATCTCACATAGAATAAAAATTTAAAATAAAATGCAAAACCCAGTTTTGAGCACTGGTCTATGAGACAAATATACTTGAGCCAGGTACAGGTTATAGTAACTACAATGGAAGGGTTTAGAGTCATTTTATGTGATAAATGATTAACAAAACTAGAAATGATAACTTAGAGGAAATTTGAGAGACAGGATTTCCATGCTAAAATATTTGATGTGCCATTCAGTAAAAGATGAATTATATTTCTATGGCACCTGTGGGTAGAAATTAGAGTGGAGAAGCATTTTGGCTTCTCTTCATAAAGATGGAAGTTTCTATGGCTAGTAGGACTTTTTAAGTCATTAAGGTCTGCAAAATGTACTTTTATTTTTTTATGTCTATCAGATTTTATTTCAAGTCCCCATTTACAAGGGGGAAAAAAGTCATTTGAGGGTAAACTAGGTCAAGTTCAACATTCTCCAGAAGGGGAGACTTTTTCTTCCCACAAGGACACCAAGCCAGGTACTAGGGCACCAAGCTTAGTTAGGGCGTCCCCAGCTGGCCATGCACACACTGCAGACTATGTATGGCAGCTTTGGTGGAGCAGGGGGCCAGGTGGGCAGGGGCCATGAAACACTTGGACTCATATTCTTTCTTTTTCTCTTACTCCCTTTCTCTCTTGCCAGTTCAGATGATCATTATGTATTCAGAGGATGGGAGGAGGCAGGGGACGGAAAAACTGAGTCACTTATTCATCCGGATCCTTCTTGAAGAATTTGACAATTTGATGTCTTGTTTTACTTGAAGTTGTCCCCTTTGGGGCAATGGAAGCTGTAGACTGCATTTCTAGTGGCCCAAATGGGTGAGTCAGGGGGCGAGAGGCATGCGGGGAGAACCCATTATATATGGCAATGATGTTTTATCTCATTGTATTGATGCTCAGTAATGCCAAACATTGTTCTAGGCACTTTATGTTGAATCTTTACTACAGCTCTATGAGATCAATATGTTAACTGCATTTTACAGATGATGAAGATGAGGCTTACAAGATTAACATCTCCAATATCACAGCATTACAGAAGCAAACCTGAGATCTGAAGCTATAGCTGCTGATCCATAGCTTGTGAGTCCATACTGTTAGTTCTACTATGTGTCAGCCACTGCTGAATATACTAGAAATACATCAGCTTTAAACCACTATGCTACCTTAGAATAGTGTGTGGTCAGAGGACTGAAAATTCTTGATCACCAGCGGTATTCAGGCAAGAACAGAAGACCATTTGGCTGAGATAGTTTCTAGTGGAGAGCAATCTGTACCATTCATTACAAATAAATAGAACATTAAAGCTTGAAGAAAATCATCTAATCCAACCACCCCATGAGTCAGAAGCACAATTTTCCCTTCCAATTTCATAAAATGCTTATTAAACTTTGGGTGCACAGTAATATTTATGAAACTGCAGTAATGCTGAGACTGCAACAGAAACTGGGTGTGGTTATATTGTGGCTGAGCACAAAGCCATTGAAAAAGACACCTTTCAAGCTCCCATATCTGAACAGTGTTGATGGAATTCTGGAGTTGTTTGACCTGCTGCACAATACTATACAATCTCATAAAAAGAAGAATTGATCAGATTATATGAGCAATGGAGAGTGAGCATGAGCAAACCATGGCCAAACTGCCTACTGATCGGGACAGGCCTAGCCTGATACTCTTTGGGGATGTGCCAGGAAAGTCTTGCGTCAATTATGCTATAGCCTCAGGTGGGTCATGGGAGCTCCTCTGCTCCACCCTCCTATCTCCAGAAATGAGTGACAGCTAAGAGTCATTGCATGTACTACAATATTACACAATAAGGCAAGAATGCACCAAGAGATGACTGATACTCTTGTTCTCTGCCTTTATACCAGTGAATATGCTGTTTTATTAGCACGCAGAGCACCACTGATTTGAAAAATTGATATATACCTTTGAGGATTACAACCCCATAATACATGATATTTATAAGTGTGCCTAAGGGCACTTTTAACATATAGTGTATAAAATGCACATATGCAATACATATTAACTACCATTAAATGTAATAAATAACATAGACAACTATACTTACCTCATCTGCCCACTTAGTTAAAATGGCTCTGCTTTGTGTTTCTCAAACCCTAAAGGTGATGTGTTTAAAGATCTTCTACATGCAGACGACTCCCTAATGCACATCTTGAGCTTGAACCCGTTCCTGAATTCTAGATTCATGTATACAGCTCCTGACTGACATCTTTTAAACTTAATGCATTCATTTCCTCAAATCTATTTTTCCTAGTATTTCCCTCAAGCTATAAGTCTAAGTATCCTCCTTGATTCCTCCATTCCCTTCATCTGATCTATTCACAAATCAGTTCCCCTCTCATGGTTTTCCCTGTCTACTGCTACCACCTTAGTACAAGCTACCATTACAATTTTTCCAGATTTTTTAAATACATTAGAAACTGCTCTCCTACTTATACTTTTGACTCCTGACAGTCTCTTTTCACAAACAACCAATGTGAATATATATATATATATATATATATATATATATATATATTCAGATGTTCTCACTCCCCTGCTTGAAATGCTTCATGAATTTCCACTGCACTTGGAATAAAATCCGAGCTCCTCACCACTGTCTATGATGTCCTCTGTGACCTGGCTTTCTTTCTTCAGTCACATATCCTATCACTCCCTGCTCATTCATGATACTTCAGCTACTCCTCTCTGTTTTGTCAACTCACCAAAACTATTTCCACATCAAGGTATTAGCACATGTGCCCTCTGTCCAGAATGCTCTTCCCCCAGATCATTGAGATCTCAAAGCAAATGCCTGCCCAGAGGGGCTCCCTGACTTCCACATCTAAAGCAGGTCCCTCCCAGCTCATCACACTATCATGTCACCCTGTTATCACATCTAAAGCAGGTCATCACACTAGCATGTCATCCTGTTATTTGTTTACTCATTTATTGTCTGTCTTCCACCATTAGAATGTGAGTCCCCTAAAGACCGGGGATCTGTTTGTCTTGTTCACCACTAAGTCCTCAGTGCCTAATATATGGTAGACACACAATGAGTATTTGTGGAATGATTTGGCTTTTCCTTAGAGCACAAAGTGTGTTTCAAGCTAAGGTACCTAGGTGGGGTACAGAGTTCATTTGCTTACGATAAAAGATGCAACCCAACGGCAGAGAAATCAAAGGCCTCATCTTTTGCTTTTCTAGTAAACTCCTTTCTCAGCATCATAGCCCACTAATGTGAGTTAAATTTCTGTCTCTTGGATGTTAATGATTATAGACATCTTAAGTTCATTGAGCCTGACTCTTGCTTTTCACAAACGGCATAAATCTGGACTATTAGGTATTTTTAAAATAGTGAAAAATTAACAGCTTGCATTTTATTCTTTGAGAACACTGGTGTTATAGGAGGGAATTTATATTAATTCCCACAGTCACTGAGAAAGACTGTCTCTTTAACCAAACTTCAGTGAGAGTTCTCTGAGCCCTCTTCTTGAGGAAGCCTCAAACTTTCCATCAAAGAACTGTAACTTTCAGCACAAACAATTTCATCCACCCTTCACACTAAAACACTTGAACAAACTCTAATATAGTTTCTATTAACTCAAGGCTGTGTTCCTAGAATGACGACCCAGCTCCCTTAAAATGCGTACGTGAGAAAGTTTAATGCTGCCTACAGAATTTGTTTGTTCTAGACAAGATCTGACTACAAGCCTCTCTGAATTCCCTTTTCTTTGAGAATTTTCTTTAGAAAACATGTCACTGTAAATCCTTTCTCTGTCTTTTGAGATTGTACCTTTCACAATGCAGGATGTCTTTCTCAAGGAGCCGCCCACATGATCTCACTTATTTGTGGAGTATGTTGAACAAAACAAACTGATGAACAGAATGGACCCAGAGACATGGATGTGGGGTAGAGACTGACAAACCTCAAAAGAGGGGGTTGGGGGAAGGAAGAGTTAGACCACAGAACTTATATGCATGTATGTGTAACCAATGGACATAGACAACTATGCTGGGGCTGGTGGGGATCGGGAGGAGGTGTCAATGCAGGAAAAAGGAGAACCATCTGTAACAAAAATAAATAAATTAATTAATTTTTAAAAAAGGAGGATAGGGCCCTTGCGTCCTCATCTCTGTGGGTAAGTGGGAGTTCAACTTCTATAAACTCCAGCTAACTGACACAGATGGCCTAATCACATTGACCACCCCACCAACGTCCTTCAGTACTTCTCTTTTAGCACACCCAGCATTTACAAAACCTCCTGCCTTTTGTTTTTGCCAAATTTAGCTCAGTTCTATACTGAAGTCTCCTTTATTGCAGCAGCTCAAGTAAAATCTGTCTTGCCTCTTTTAACAAAAGTCTGGTGAATAATTTCTCTCTCTCTTTTTAAATTTATTGTTTTGAGAGAGAAAGAAAGAGAGATAGAGATAGAGTGAGAGAGAAACATCTATTTGTTGTTCCACTTATTTATGCATTCATTGGCTGATTCTTGTATGTGCTCTGACCAGGGATGGAATCTGCAACCTTGGTGTATCAGGATGCTGTTCTAACCAATTGAATTACCCAGCCAGGGCAATCATTTCTCTTTAAAATAATTAGCTAGCCAATTATTATGTGTGGCATGTTTGGCTCTATTTTAATGTGGATGAATTTTCATAGATTGTGTTCATCATCTAGCCAGCCCTTTAGTCCTCTCAAGATGATGATATTCCTCAGGAATGGTTCTGAACACCATCTTCACTATAGTGGGGGATGGATTCAAGGGAAGTCCTAGGGATGGATAACTATCTAAAAAGAGAAGAAAATGATGAAACAATGCTCTGAAGTAATGCCCAGATACCTACAATTCCAAACCCCTCTTGATAATCTAAATTCTAGTCACTCTGGATTCCTTTTATTATTTCATTTGGATCTTATGGTTTTGAATGACTGCAGGAGTACAAGTCCAGCACACAGTTGGGTATAGGGTCTGGGGCTCAGGAGAGAGATCTGAGCTTGTAGACACAGAATTGAATAATCAAATATAAAATGAATACATAAAATTACCCAGCAAGAATGGGTTCATTGAGAAGAGGGCCAAGGACAAAACTTCTTAAGAAACACCAATATTTTCAGAAAGGGTGGAAGACTGTGTTTGCCAACATTTTACATATCATAACACACAAAGAAAAGAGCATTTGTATGGCACATTGCAGGTCAATTGTAAGAGATATATGGGGCTTGGTGAAATTTTTCATTAGTTTCCTAGGGCTGTTGTAACAAAGAACCACAAACTGGGTGGCTTTAGTTAACAGAAGTAACTTGATTACTTCTCAAATTCTTGATTACTACCATTGGTGAGAAATGTCCATACAAATAGGTAATTTAAAAAATGTAAGAATATTTTTATAACCACTCAAAAATTTATGAAGGTTGAAATTATATTCAAAGTCTGTATCAGCCCACCCCTTTTTTTTATTGACAAACATAATAGTAAATTTCTTGAAAAGATAATAATGAATTTTGAAGCAAATTAAATTTTCCATTGATGAACAGCATGCATTGTTATAATAGTCCACCTTGGAGACGACTAAAAATCTACTGCTAATAAACATATTAGTTTACACTAATATATTTTAACATAGCATTTAGTCCTCTGATTGCAGTTCTAAGAGGAAGGAACCTCTACTTGGCTTCTCCACCAAGGCAAACCGTGCTCTCCACCAAGGCAAACCGTGCACTTCTTAAGTTGTGCACACCCCTCTTTTGGCTACTAAAGGTGATATGCAACTTGGCCTCTATCATAGATACTCAATAGAGCACTGAGTTCCATGTGTTGCTGGGTAGCAGAGAGGCACACTTTCAGAAGCACACTTCTTGGATGACTCATAGGAGCACAGAATAAAAATGCATCTAATAATGGCCATCGGCTAGGAGACTTTGTATTTTCAGGCCCTGCCTGGGTAAAATGATCAATATCTTTGTTTCCTGCCTGTTCAGTCTAGGTCAGGGTGCATATGGGAGGCAACCAGTTGATGTTTTTCTCTCACATTGATCTCTCTCTCTCCCTCTCTCAAATCAATAAAAATATATCCTTGGGTGATGATGAAAAAAAAAAAAAAAGGTGGGGGGGGCAGCCCAGCCAGTGTGGCTCAGTGGATTAAGCATCTTCCCATGGACTGAGAGGTCCCAGTTCAATTCCTGGTCAGGGCACATGCCCGGGTTTCGGGCTCAATCCCTAGTAGTGGGCATGCAGGAGGCAGCTGATCAATGTTTCTCTATTCCTTCCTCTCTCTCTAAAAACTCAATAAAAATATATTTTAAAATAGTAATAATAAGGGCAACTAGTTATGCAAGGGAGAAAACAAGGGAGGGTGGTGTCCAAGAAACCAAGGAGGATGTGTGACCCACCAAGTCAAGTGCTGCTGATACTCTGGGTAGGTAAAGATTGAAAGGTTTGAGACAAGGTTGTGGAAGACCTTGGTAGGAGTGGTTTTAGTCAAGCCCTCTGAGCCCTAGCACAAATCACTATGGGTTACAGAGAATGACAATAACAAGCAGGGACAGCAGAAGTAGACAACAACTCTGAAAGCTTTGATTACTACTGAGTATCTCTAAGCTTCCTGGTTTTTTAAATTTTGTTCTTGTGAAATGGCAAATATAAAAACCTACCCCATAGGACTGTTGGGACGATTAAAAGAATTACAATGAAAACTTTTCTGAAAATTGTAAAGCATCATAAATTTATAAATAAAGACATATATATATAGTCAGACATTTTTAGTTTTAATGAAAGTCTATGATTCCTCCTGTCGTGTTCCCCCACCCACCCCAGCCATCTCTTTTCACATCTGATTAAATAAAAAATTAGTGAGCTAGGAATAAGAACGGGGTGGAGCCAACATTTCTTGACCCTCTTTGGTGCTCAGGTGGTAAAGGAAGTAACTGTCCTGTGATGCCACTAAGAAGGGAAAGAAAACTACCCTCAAAGAGTTATCTCTCCATAGACTATTGGATTTACTCTCTGAGAACATATTTTTTTATTAATATTATTGTACTTTGGCAAAATGCTGAGAAGTCCAAAGACATGATTATTAATTCCCTGGAAATTTGCAGAGAAAATAAATTCTAAGAAGACCTGACAGTGTAGATTTGGGCTGGGAGTGGAGTTAACTGGCATGCAAATCTGAATGGAAATAGATCACTAGAAGGACCCATCACTGAACCCAGGTTAGTCATTCCAAGCCTAGATGGGGTTTATTGAGAGGAAGATGATGTTCCAGAAGAAAGTGTTCATGGATTAAGAAAACTTGACTTCGCCCTGGCTGGTTTGGCTCAGCGATTAGAG
Source organism: Tadarida brasiliensis (assembly GCA_030848825.1). Taxonomy (NCBI): domain Eukaryota; kingdom Metazoa; phylum Chordata; class Mammalia; order Chiroptera; family Molossidae; genus Tadarida; species Tadarida brasiliensis. Next base: position 46,936,599 of record CM061262.1, on the reverse strand, counting down.
CATCAGCCTGCGGACCGGAGAGTCCCAGGTTTGGTTCCCGCTAAGGGCACGTAAGTCAGTTGCAGTTTGTCCCCAGCCCCGGTTGGGGTTGTGTGGGTGGCAACCATTCGATGTGTCTCTCTCACATCGATGTTTCTCTCTCTCTCTCTCTCCCTTCTCCCGTTCTATGTGAAGATAAATGCAAAAGAAAAATGTCCTTGAGTGAGGATTAAAAAAAAAAAAAAAAAGAAAACTTGACTTCTTTCCCATCATGTTTTCATGGTAAGGTAGTTAAATTGGGTAATCAGTATGTGTAGGATTGAAGTAGTGTCAGGCATAGCTGGGATCAGATTTACCTTTGCAATCAAACCGTTTCACTTTGCTCACATGACTAGAGGATTACCTGTATAGACAATGCAATAGGTGGCTTATCTGAAGAAAACATCAAAACTACTTTCAGTATAAACTAAGACACTATTTTGAATGACTTTTCATTTTCTAAAAATAGGTATCAAAATACATACATACATACACATACATACATACATACATACATACATACATACATACTGGTATCAAAACAAAAATTGCAACAGACAAAGTTAAATAGGCCAGAAAGGCTTTATTCAGGGCTATTACATTGGGAGAGAGAGACGTCAGAGCCAACTCTGAACCCAACTTCTCTGAGGCAGACAGGGTAAGGTTTTCTAAGGGCTGGGGTAAACCGGTGGGAAAGTACAGAGCATGTAAGAGGGAAGTCATAGGCCATCTGTGCTTGATAATTGTCTTTATGCAAAGAAAAAATAAACTTCTATCTTTATGTCAGGAGTTACTCTTGCAATTTGGAGCAAGGTACCCACTGAAATCAGGCTCCTACCCTCCCACAGGACCTGGGAAATAGGGTGCCATCTTCTTTAATGATTGCATTTCAAAGAGATGGCTTCTGGGTCATTGAGAAATATATTCTTGGATTGTAAAACTGGCAAGAGGCTTTAAGAAGACTTACATACATCTCAAAGGGGCACAGAGATAATTTACAATAACAAGTTTTCTAAAGAAAATTAAGAAAAGGAAGATTAGGAATCTGAGAGTGAGGAAGAAGTCTGTCTAAAGTTTAGTCAGGCTAAAAGGAACGTTAAGATCAACTTAGTCACTGCTCACATGATAAATTATCATTTAATATTGAAATAATGTTTGCTCAATAGAATTACTCAGTTGTATATCACAGTGCACTTTGGTTTTATCCAATGAAAATGCCATCTGTTCTAATTGTTGCAAACTTCCAATTAGCACTGTCCAGTGGAACATTCTGCAGTAATAAAAATGTTCTATAATCTGCACTATCTGATGCAGCAACCACTAGCCACATGTGGCTATTGAGCGATTGAAATGTGGCTAGTTTGAGTGTGGAACTGAATTTTTAATTTTAAATGATTTAAGTTGAACCACATCTGGTTAGTGACTGCCACAATTGACAATGCAGCCTCCAAATTGTTGTCACCATCATTTCATCTGCAGCAAAATTGCTACTAAATGTGATGTCTATGACCTAGGCCACTCTTTAAGGAGGAATTATCAATAGATAAAGTGAGTATCCTTAAACTCACTTTGCAGGAAGGTGGCGAGGATTAAATAAGATATTGTATGTGTAAGTGCCTAGCAAAATGCCTAGTACAAAATAGGTACCAAACAATGTTAGTTTCCTTTTCTGTCTCCTTCAGGGGGCACATAATGAATTGTGGCAGGGTCTTCACAATCAGGAACCTAACAAACAATAGGGCTTTGGTTGTGTGCGTGTCATGGGAGCCAATGTGCTAATGTTCTTCATTGTTACAAGGCAGAGAGGCTCTTGTTGTTGTGATCTACAGGAAGTTAATTAATATTGGAAACAACCACCTTCTGTATATTGATTCAACTAAAAAATGCCAAATTTAAAAATCAGAAATCGTAAACCTTTGGATTATTCTCAAGACCTTTAATATTATTATTTCCTATTATTGCATGATATTGCTGATGCACTCTTTCCCTCAGAAGAGTTCAAACAATCAAAAGCTATGGAAAGACTATCTCAGAACACCTATCCTCTAAATATTCCTCTTATATAAACACATGTTTTTATATATTATATGTGTTTAAAAGACTTTATCTCTCCTACTAATCATATATATTTAAGAATGAGGGATACACAGAGGAAGGGGAAAATAGCATGTATTGTAGGGAAAAAGATAATAATTTTGGCAAGTACGTTTCAGCAGAACATGAGGACTTTGGCATACTGCAATTAGGCTAAGTCTGAAGTGAAACGTAGCCCCAGCCATGAAGAATTCCATGTTAAGCTATGCGTATACAGCTGCTTTCTCCCAGATACGAGGTTCTCTCTTATGTATTACTTGGCTTCTTCTCCAATGATGATCACTGTCGTGTATTTTCATTAATTCCATTTGAATGTTCTCTTGGGAATTGTACAGTGATAAGTTACTCCAAGAGATGGTATAATTTTCATAACTTTGACCAGAGTGTTTATATGAAAGAATAATTATTTTGAATGAACTACACTTTCTCTTTCTGATTCAAGAGTTTGCAGTGTTGTATTCAACCCAATCAGAATAATGGAACACCTGGTTTCAGATCTCAACACATTGACACTTAAGAATAAATGAATTTTGACAGTTTATTTCATAATCGGTCTGAATTAGGAGGTGTCATAGATTGCCTTTTTCTTCTGAATCTTATGCCAGATAGATATAACCCATTACTCAGTAGTCAAAAGGTTTATTTGTTTAAGCAAAATTTATTTAAAACAATTCAAGTTTATACAGTGTAGAAATGATAAGATTATGATGTGTTAAATACCTCTAAAGCCAATTCCAATAATCCATTTCAGATACTTAGTTTACAAAATTTCAACTTACACTTTTAAGGGACATGTCTATAGTGTAACATAAGACACAACTATATAACTATGTTTCCTTTTCTAGGTGTTGAACATAAAATAAACAGTAAGGAAGCAAACTAACACACGGGACAAATCCCATGAGCCAGATGCCCCTGGGAAAAAGGCTTTCATCTAGTTTTGTAGATGCATTTTTAGTTCCCAAACACAGTTAGGCAGTGAAACAAGGAAGGTCTTAGAAGAAGCAATAGGAGAGCCTAGGCTGGGCTGCTTTGGCTCACTGGGAAGCCAGAGAAAGGGGTCCTTGGAGACAAGTTCGTGGGGGTGGGAGGGTTAGCCTGGGAAGAGCTGTCACTGCCCATTGGTCTCCTGGTTACAAGTCTCAAGGGGCCCCTGGAGTTCAGGAGATATGTGCCTGTTGGGGGAGCAGAGGGGGGAGGGAATGGCAAGGGCATGCTCCCTGGATGGAGAGCATGCTGCCGTTTACATTTTCATCTAAAAAGTTATGAGTGTTAATGAATAAAGGATAGAGCTGTATTTCTATTAGAGATTTCCCTCCAGGGTGACACAGGCTGTTCATTTATTATTAAGGTTGTTAATTTAAACCCAATACTTCCTGGGCAATAGTGAGATATTGATAGTTGTATTAATATAGTATAGTGGCAATAATAGTGATCCAGAAGCATGCAGGCTTTTGATTCCATGTCCTCATATTTGTTATATTCTCAAAAAAGTGACATTGTCTGGTGGAATTTCTCCTTCTACTTCTTTGCTTAAAAGCAATTTCTCAAGAATTCATAGAAATAATAATTAACTGAGTCAGTCAAGCATAAAAATAATATTCTTTTTCTGCTATCATGTATGTTGAAAAGACTAAACAAAAGAGTTTAGAATTAAAACTTTGAAATTTGGCATAAAATGAATACTCAGAGGACCAAGAATGCATTTCTGAGTGTGGGAAAGCATTTGCCTTTAGAAAGTTTTAGAATAAAAAATAAAGAATAAAACATTTTGCTGGGTGTGGGCAGAGGATTAGGCCTTATTCAGAGAGAAATAGTTACATGATATAATTGTTTTTGATACAATATACACATAGAACACATTGACCTTGAGAAGTTCAGTTCTATTTGAATTTTTATCTATCCCTTTATTTCCCTGGAGACCTGACTTTTGAATGATTTTTTGGGGGGTGGGGGTAAAATTTAGCTTAAAACTTAACAGTGTCTTTTTTCTAAAATTTGCCAGTAAAACAAGCCAAACGCAGGGCTCATCACCTTACTAACATGGTAATCTCTCCTCCATTTCTCCCAGGTCACTTCTCATCTCAGAGCAAGAACAGAGATGGAACATGATGTGTGGAGCTATTATATAGGCTCAGGTCCAGAAAGAGGGGCCTGAAGAGAAGAATGATTTAAAACATGGCAATGTGTTTCTAACCAGTTTTCCTTGGAAAGAGTGCATATGGTCTTGATAAAAACATTTTTTCACATCATATCAGATCTCACGTCAACGATATTCATTGATTTTGACTGAAACCTAAGAGAGAAAAATGTCATTTTGAATCTTACTGTTTAAGATGAAGTTAGAGAAAGTCCGGGGCACGCACAATCTCTCTAGTTGGCCTGTATCTTCAAGAGCAGGTCAACAACTACTAAGCCCAAGCACTAGGGATTCAAAGATTAATGAAGTATAGGCCTTGCTCTCAAAGAGCAAGGGAAGAGCTACACTTAGATGTGACTTGAAGGTAAACACAATGAATGTATGCCCACGTTATTGTATGGGCACACAGGGGAACCCCCTGAACAAGCCCAGAGGGATTCCTAGAGGTACCCTCTAAGCCCAGACAATACATTTCTCAGAGCAGCATGTTCCTCTCAGCATCTCACCCATAGTAAGTGCTTGATAAATATTTGCTAGACTGAACTGAGTGTATTTTATTGATATTAAAAGCTTTTATGCAAGACCAAAAGGGCTGATTTAAGGTGCATATAATCCCATTAAAGCTTTGAAGAATTCAGGTGTATCCTGCTTATTTTACCCACAACACTTAGCACACTCAATATTGTATACATTGCTGTCTTTATTGTCTGCTACCCCATAACCCTCAGAAATGTGAGCTCCTAAGGGTGGGATTTGTATTTCCATTATAATGGTGGCTGACATCTAGTTTACTGAATAAATATTTGTTGAATGAGTGTGTAGTCCAACACTAATTAAACTCATGACATGGACAGTTTAAAAGAAAAATTAGTAAATTTTGCTTTGTTTTCATCTTTTGGCTATATGAAGCAAATTTATGAGGCAGTATGAGAATTCAATGCCTAAGTTCTTGTTGCCTAGAGCAATGGTTCTTGGTCTTTTCAGAATCTTATGGATGCTATTAACTCCTTCTACAGAAAAATGTACATACACTGTAAGTTTTGACATCAACAAATACACAAAAATATGTGGGTGAGACCCTTGATGTAGTGGAGAAGAGAAAAAAATTTCAAAGAATTAACTAGACATTTCTGTGTATTGGCTTATATTTTGGGGGAAACAATTCTAATGTCCATCTATAACTGCCTTTTATTTTATTCGTAAAATGGGACTTACTATATGGTAGATGTGTCAAGGAAGCTATATTGTATGATATCATCCAACTCAATATTGAAATATATTTTGAAAAAATAGATTATTTATTTGACTTTTCCTCTGACTCTCCTTAACTTTGCTTAGCCAAAAAAGTGTTTTAGATATATTAATATATATCACTGATAAAGTTAAAAGTAGGCAATTATTTTTAAAATATATCTAAAAATTTAATGCCTGAAAAATGTTTCTCAATATTCAGAGTACAAAATAGAACACATTTTATTAAAATAAGCCCACTAACTTTTTTATTATTACATTTATTGGCGTATCATTGGTTAATAACATGAACTTCAGATGTACAACTTTATAATACAGCATGTGTATACTCTATTGTGTGCTCCCTGCCTGAAACCTAGTCACTTTTTGTCACCTTGTATTTATTTGACCCCTTTACCTTCTTCTAAAACCACTAACTTTTGAAAATTGGTTATCCAAAAATTTTGCTATCTGAAAAAGGTCTGGAGTTATGAAGAATTTCCTGTATCAGATGTGGTAGGCAGTCTTTACAATGGCTCTCAAAGATCCCTGCCTCCCAGTATTCACACATTTTGTGCCATCTGTTTGAGTGTGGACTAAATCTAGTGTTGCTCCTCTCTCTCCCTCTTCCCTCTCTCTCTCTCTCCCTCTCTCTCTCTCTCTCTCTCTCTCTCTCTCTCTCTCTCTCAGTTGTCATGGGTGTTCTGCCCTAAGAGAGTCCTATGTAGTAAGCAAGGCCAATCAGGAACTGAATCCTGCTAACATCCATGTCAGTGAGCTTGGGCTCTAATTCTCCCTGGTTGAGCCTTGAGATGAAAACAGGCTTGGCAATCACCTTGACTCTAATGTAGTGGCAGAGCTCCAGACCCTCTGGTCTATGAGAGAGGGAAAATATGTGTATGACAGGTTGTACTCAGGACAGTCACACAGGAGATTCATTCAGGACAGAGGAAGAGACCTGACAGAGAGCACAAAGGCACCGTGGAAATTTGAGGTACTTGCCTTGTGAGAGACCCTGAGCCAAGGTACCCAGCTAAGCCACCCCTGGATTCCTGAACCACAAAAGCTGTGAGAGGAATGTAGGCCACTAAATTTTGTGGTAATTTCTTACATATTAGTAGACAATGAATACATCAAGAACTGCCTTTCCACAGCCAGGGACACTGATGTTATGAGAAGGCAAGCTGGGTGCAGACAACCCCCTTAGCTCGCAGTGTAAAAGCCCCTGGCTTTTGTAATCCCCTTACATCTGCTAACCGCCTAAACGACAGCAGAACTAGAAAGCCCCCAAACACCCGGAAGCTTATCATGCATAAAAGGCGTCTGGAACCCGGGCGTGGGACTCAGCCTTTGGAGGTGGCTCCACCAGTGTGCATTCAACAGTCACTTTCTAATCCTCCGAGTGCATGCAGTCTGTCTCTTCCCACCAACCGAATTTCACCACAACATTATATATAACTTAAATGTTACTAAAATGGCCTTTGGGCTAGATGTTAGTAAGTCAGTATTTCATACTAAGAGTAGCATATTTCCGGCAAAACCATCCTTAGTAAGACCTCAGGTGACTCATTAAAAAAAAAAAAAAAATTATCCAGTTTTTTGGTTCTCCAACAACCTTCTTACCCCCCACCAAGTTTTTCTTTGTAGCATTTTGTTTCTGTTTCATTTTAATAAGCTGAATGGGGAGAAATATTATCAATGTCTTATTAAACTATCTTGTTCGATTTGATAGTTTCATTAAATGACTATGTAGAATTAAGGAGATATCTGAAAAGAAAACCTATTATATTTATAAAATAAATTTACATTTACACCTGCTGCAATTATTCAGGGTTTTGAAATAACTGGCACATGGTAGAATATTTATATATAAATTTCTAAAAGGAATCTCTCTAGGAATCTCCCATTTTAGCCTGGGTTGTTTTGTTTTGTTTTATTCCTCACCCGAGGATATTTTTCTATTTATCATTAGATAGAGTGGGAGGGAGAGAGAGACAGAGAGAAACATCAGTGTGATAGAGCCACATGCACTGGTTGCTTCCCGCATGACCCGACCAGGGCTGGGGACGAACTGCAACCAAGGTACGTGACCTTGACCAGAATCAAACCCGTGACTCTTTGGTCCATGGGCGGACGCTCTAACCGCTGAGCCAAACCAGCCAAGGCTAGCCTGGGTTTATTAAATGCTCTTCCTCCTGTGAGATATTATAGATCGTAAAGACTGTCATAAATAGAACTGGGAAACAAAAGGAACTTAAACATAAGTAGACCATATATCACTGAGGAAAGAAATAAGTCTTTCCTGTGTTTGATGTAAGTTTTAAAGTGACTAATTCTGGGGAAATATGTCATACATCATCTTCCTTGAGGTATGGGAACTAGGAGAAGGGCATATGAAAAAGTAGGATTGCCCAGCGGTGTGGCTCAGTGGTTGAGCGTCGACCCATGAACCAAGAGGTCACTGGTTCAATTCCAGGTCAGGGCACATGCCCAGGTTGTGGGCCAAATCCCCAGTGGGGGGCATGCAGGAGGCAGCCAAGTATTGATGGCTGCCTCTCCCTCTCCCTTCCTCTCTCTCTAAATTCAATAAAGAAAAAAATTAAAAAAAAAAAAAGTAGGATCTTTAGGGTAGAAGAGAATTAAGCTACTGTTTGCTTCTCTATCTACTGCTCTTTAATTGTTCAGAAACTACAAAAAGGTTTAAAATTTATGTGACTTTGTTCTTATGCCCTTTTACCTGTTCTATGCATAAATCTAATTATGAAAAAAATATAAAGAATGAAGCAAGATATTATGATTTAAAAAATCTATTTTATCCTCATGAGTTAGACTTAGTGTCTCCAATGGATGTTATCAGGAGAATTGCAAACAAAACTGTATATAACAAAGTCCAGGTGATTTACTATTTTTATTAAGTAATATAATTTTTAAAATTATGTATCTGTTTCCCTGTAGACAAGGCAAACAAGTCAAAGTGTGAGTCAAAGTCTCTGGGACTGGGCCTGGAAAACTTTCAGGCGTTGATTCTCTGAAAAACCAAGAGCTGTATGTGAGTTTAATTCCAAGAGCTCGAGGGCATTTTGATAACTCTTTTTAACAGAGTAATTTTATAGTTTTGCTCTAACTTTGCCTATGCTCTGGAAGTTTCCTTCCTTTTCTGCTCAGCAGGGCTTTTTCACTACTTGCTCCTTGTTTTTTTCCATTGCATCAAGAGTGGCTTAGTGAAGTCTGAAGCAAAGAGAGGCAAGGGCTGAAGAGAGTCTGTGTGTGTGGAGGGGTAATCATTGCCTCTGTGCAGTTCTGGCTCACCTAATAAAACTTGGTTTCTGCCTTGCCCTTATTCTCTACCACACTGAGGCTGGGGTGGAGGCATAAGGATCTCAGGTCTCTCTAAAGCCCAATTTAACGGCATGACAGAGCAGGCTAAGAAGAGGAGAGTGCTAGGAGAATCCACTTTTTAAACTCTGCTACACACAGCTGATACAATAGTCTGTGGGGATGGGGAGATGAGGGTGGGAGAAGCTTAGGACAGGTGATTGGCTACTTCCTCCAACTTTTTTTTTTTTTTTTTGCCTATGGTTCTAGCAAACAATACCTAACTCCAAATCTAAATACAAACAGCCTTGAAATAAAAAATTACATATAAGGTTCCTGTATCAATATAAATTCTACTCTAATTTGGAAATCTTGAATGATTAGATGGATCTGAGTGAAAAACAAATACCCAAAACCTGATTATTTTCAAAACCCCAAAGTGACGTAATAACTTTCCTACCAAATCTATATAATTATTTTCTCCTGCTCAAAGTCTCCTCAATTTTCCTTTAAAAACTGGACCATGTCTTCAGGAGAACAGTTTGGTCTTGTGTTTCTACCATGGCAAAATTTATTTTAATACGTCAAATTTCCACCGTGCCTTTGTGCTGTCTGTCAGGTCTCTTCCTCTGTCCTGAATGAATCTGCTGTGTGACTCTACTGAGTACAACCTTTCATACACATATTCTCCCTCTCCCAGAAACCAGAGGGTCTGGACCTCTGCCACTACATTAGAAGCTTCAGCTCAGAGCTAGATTGGAAATGCCAAGTTTCTGGTGCCATTACAGACTGATAGTTGGTGCCTAATGCTGTCTTCGTTATATTCTTGGCAAATCACTGGATGATAGCCAGATAGCCCATGAGCTCCAAGTTAACAAGGTCAATGTATTTTGAGTTGATCTCCCAGTACAAAGAATATTCAAATTAAAATTCAAATTAAATAAAGCAACTTAGTAAGGCTCTTTTGTGTTTGTGATTTTTTTACTAGATGCTTCCTGCATGATGTGTCTCCTCAGTCACTGTCCACAGGACTCTGAGAAGCTGTAGGAATATGCCAGCACAGACTCAGGGCCCAGCTTTCTTGCCAATGTTGTGGAAAGGGCCTGTACTTCATGGTGCAGAGCCCTGTGCTCCCCTTCGCCACTGGGGCAGAGTGACCTCCCAGGGGTATCCATGTTGGATTGTTTGTGATTTTTCGATTCAACATTTTTTATAATATCTGTTTAAAGTATGAAGACAAATAATTTAATATAGTGTCAGAAACTAATGCCAATTTTTAAAAAATATGTTTTTATTGATTTTTTAGAGAGAGAGGAAGGGAGAGAGAGATAGAAACATCAATATGAGAGAGAAATATCAATCACTGCCTCCTGCATGCCCCCTGCTGGGGACTGAGTGGGAAACCCAGGCATGTCCCCTGATGGAGAATCAAACCGGGACCTCTCAGTCCATGGGAAGATGCTCAATCCACTGAGCCACACCGGTTGGGCACAATTTTAAAGCAATAACTAGCTATTTATTCTAAGGAGAAATGTAAGTAGTTTTTTGAAAGGTTTTTTCATGATTGAAAAACTTTACTTGAAAATAAATTATACTTAATGTGTATTTTCTCTAACTTATCCATTTTTTCAAACTATGTAGCAGAGACTGAGAGGTAAAAAGCCACATATACAAAATTACTATTAGCATCATGTTACATTTGAAAATCAGTTATTTATTAACTAAATCATGAAAATCTATTCTGTTTTTTTTAAATCATCTAAAATTTTTTTCAATTACAATGGACATACATTATTATATTAGTTTCAGGTGTACACCCCAGTGATTAAACAACAATCTATTCTTTAGGCGAGTCAGGGTTAAATGGTAATTCAATTAAAGTTGTTATGAAAAAGGTTAAATTTCTGCAGAGATTTTTACGTTTGATTTTTGTCTTTAGATTTTGTTTTGTTTTTAGTCCAGCTTTTTCAAAGTGAGAAGAGTAGGGTGGATCTGCACAGGTGTTTGGCAGACTAAGGTATTATGAAACTTCTCCTCCCTGCTTCAGAGTTGCATTATGTGGTTGGCTTCAGTGACTACTGGCAAGCAGTCAGACATTTTAAGGTATCCAAACTGGAGGAAGGTAATGAGGTATAATGCCAAACTGTCATCTCAAATTACCTTTGGAACAACAACGAACAAGTGAGATTCCTAAAATTTTACAGTGTATTACTTTAATTACATACACCCCCCACTCTCAGCACACTCCAAATTTTTGTTGTTTCTTTTTCTCTGACTATAAAAGTAATATATACTCTTTATACAAACTACAAACTTTACAGAACTATAAAATAAAACAAGCTATCAATAATTCTGGAGTATATTTTTCCAGATTAAAAAAATTCCTATCCTTTCAGTATTCGGTGTCCACTATTACTTTTACTATGGTATTCTTACTACAGCTAAATCACTACATGGTTCCAATAGTCCCAAAAGCTTTTGGTTTCTAATATAGAATGCTTTCACTGCTCCTTGTTAACAGTTTATGAAACTAGCCTAATTTAGTAATCTCCTAACATAAGTGGGAGGTGGGAAAGCTGGAACAGGAGCCCAGAAAACTAGGCTTCAGAATCTGTATTCTAAACTACCACTTTTAATGCCTCTTTGACAAGTACATTAGCTACTATCTAAATGAGTGCTTTCTACTTCATATTTGGTGGAATATTTCTGAGAATATTCCCAGTGGGGACAAATCTGCCATAAATATGTAAGTGAAGCCTTACTGAAATTATCTGTAGTCACAGCTGAAAAAATACTTCTACCATTCAGAGATATTTTCTTTTTATAATTTATTTTATTTTTTTTCTGTATTGATTTTAGAGAGAGAGGAAGGGAGAGGGACAGAGAGACAGAAACATTGGTGAGAGAGAACATCGATTGGCCGCCTCCTGCGTGCCCCTCACTGGGGATTGGACCCATAACCTGGGCATGTACCCTGACCGGAATCCAACTGGTGACCTCTTGGTGCATGGGTCGACACTCAACCACTGAGCCACACCGGCCAAGGCCAGAAATATTTCCAAATATTTAAGTTCAAAGCATGCCAAGTATTATGAAAAAAATAAAATTAAAAATCATTATAAATATTTTAAAAACAGTCTTCATGTTACTCATTGCTGAGGTGCACAGTAATTTCTCTCACATTTCAGATTTTGTAATCACCATACTCTTTACTTGTGCATTGGCTGTTTCTCCTCATAAGCTTATGTCTGTATACTAGTTCCTAAGCCTGAGGCTTAGCATATAGCAAGTGTTCAATAAATATTTTGAATAAATAAGGGATAGATAACTGTGTGAAGGAATAAGGGGTGGCTTCACAAGATGATATTGAACTAGATTTGAAGGAAAAGGATAACATTTGTTGAATGCTTACTATGTGACAGGCACTGTTCTAAATTGTTTCATCTCACCTTTCTAAGTTCTTCTGGCTAAAATAATAATCAAATGATCATGAGACAGATTAACAGGAGAAAATTACCAAACTTATTTCGAATGTACATGCAAGGGTTCCATAAGAATATGGGACCCAAGGATGCATTGTGTGGTTGAGGCACATACACCATCTTGAGCTACAGAAAAGGGTTTTGTGATTTGGGACTTCAAAGGGTAGGAAGACAATAGCAAAAGTTTGGTAAATAAATGTTTGCTGGGCCATCTTTAACAATGAGACACAGAGAGGATTTTGATTAAACAGGCCTTGCCAAGTTCAGCCCTATCACACACTAGTAATATTAAACCATAGTTAGATATGTTGATATCACTCTTCCATAAACAGATCCTCTATCTACATTCCTTTTAGACAATTAGGGAGAAGGTCAGAGGTTTTTCTGAGCCTTTTGTTCCTTAAACATAACCAGTTAAATATAATATCCCAAAAAAGAATGTTTTGGGGTGGCAAACTCTGCTCACCCTCAATTGCATAGTATGATATAATATGATATAGTATAGCTTGTTTATAGTCTCAGTAAAATGTAATTTCCAGAGGCCAGAGAATTTGTATTTTTCACTACTGTTCTTCTAGCACCTAGAAAGGGCCCTGGCATGCAGTAGGTGATCAATACATTTTTATTAAATAAATAAATAAATAAATAAATAAATAAATAAATAAATAATAAACATTTGGTTTACTCCCCATAACTATTCTAAATGACAGTTACTATAATTCCCATTTTTTCATATGGGGAAACTGAGGCCTAGAAAAATTACATTTTGCAAAGTCACAGAGCTAGAGTATGCTAGCACAAGATTCAAACATGATCAGTCTGATTCCACACTGCATATTTGTCATGTATTGAATTGTGCCTTCCCAACAGATGTTGAAGTCCTAATCCCTGGTACTTGTGGATGTGAAACTTAGATAATATTATTTTTTTAATTTTTTTTTTAATCCTCACCCAAGGATACTTTCTTCCATTTTTATCTTCAGATAGAGTGGGGGAGAGAGAGAGAGAAACATTGACGTGAGAGAGACACATCGACTGGCTGCCTCCCGCATGACCCTGACCAAGGCTGGGGACCTAACTGCAACTGAGGTACGTGCCCTTGACTGGAATCCAACCCATGACTCTTTGGTTCGAGGGCCGATGCTCTACCGCTGAGCCAAACCGGCCAGGGCTAAGATAATATTCTTTTTTTTTTTTTGCATTCCTCACCCGAGGATATTTCTATTTATCATTAGATAGAGTGCGAGGGAGGGAGAGAGAGAGAGAGACAGAGAGAAACAATGATGTGATAGAGCCACATCGACCGGTTGCCTCTGTGTCACATGACCTGACCAGGGCCGGGGGACAAACCACAACCGAGGTACGTGCCCTTGACCGGAATTGAACCCGCGACTCATTGGTCCATGGACCAACGCTCTAACTGCTGAGCCAAACCGGCCAGGGCTAAGATAATATTCTTAAACAACTTTGCTATAGTACTTACTCAGAGTGAATAAAATAATTCCAAAAGAAGAACTGGGAAGAAACATTTCAAATAATGGCAGCAATGTTGGGAGTATGTGCAAAATTTCTCAGTCTAACTCTTTTGAAGAGCAATACTTTTTGGACATTTGAATTCCAGAGGTTTGTTTTGAATGCAGTCTTACTACTTTATAATTTTATTCCATATGCCATGCTATCAATTGGGACTTGGTGAACTTTTAATAAAATAGTTTGAGTAATGAAATGACTAGGTTGACTGAGAAGGAAAAGAATCAGTGCACTGTAAAGGAAATCAATTTGCTGCATAGCATTTACAGCTATAAATAGCTATATAAGTGAAAAATTAATAAGGTAGTATAACTTGAATTACTCTGAAAGTAGTGTAACAACTCCTATGTGAATATCACTAAAATATACGTATATATATTTGACCTTCAGTCACTTGAAACATTTAATTAAGAACCCAAATGCCTTGGATTAGACTTGTGCTCTAATTCTATAGCCACTGGCCAGCCACATGTAGCTATTAAGTGCTTGAAATGTGGCCAGCACAAATGAGGTACTCTATTTTAAATTTTATTTGATTTTAATTTAAATATAAAATGGATATTCAACTTAGTTATTGGAAAACTTTTAAGTATTTTTGCAACAACTTGGGTATATGAATCCTAATTGTACCCAATTGGGTACTATTTCAACTGTAAGTTTTATAAAATCTAAGTACAGAACAAGTATTTCTGATAAAAATTTGGTGTTCAAATTGAGATGTGCTCTAAGTGTAAAATACACACTAAATTTCAAAGACACAGTTGGAAAAAAAAGAAAGTAAAACATTTATTAGTAATTTTTATTATTGATAACATATTGGCATAATATTTTGGATATATTAGGTTATATAAAATATATTTCACCTGTTTCCTCTTACTTTTTGAAAAATGTGGCTGCCTGGAAAACTCTAAATTACACATGTGGCTCACATTATATTTCTGTTGGGTAGTCGTTGTTCTAGACCAGTTGTTCTAAAAATGTGGTCACTTGACCATTATTAGCATTACCTGCGATATTGTTAGAAATACAAATTATTGAGCTCCACGTAGATTTACTGAATCAGAGATTCTAGGGGTGGGGCCTTGGTTTAAAAAGCCCTCCAACTGATTTGATGCAAGCAAGTTTGAGAACCATTGTTCTAGACTGGTGATTCTCAACCTTGACTGCAAATTAGAATCATCTGGGATCCTTGGGCAAAAAATCCTGGTGCTAACACTATAATCCAGACCAATTAAGTCAACCACTCTTGGCACAGTCAAGAGTGAATTTTTTTTTTTTTTTTTATGATCCTCACTTGAGTTTATTTTTTCTATTTATTTTTGGAGAGTGGGAAGGAGGTGTGAAGGGAGAGAGAGAGAGAGAGAGAGAAAGAGAGGGAGAGAGAGAGGGAGGGAGAGAGAGAGAGAGAGAGAGAGAGAGAGAGAGAGAGAGAGAAAGATCAATGTGAGAGAGACACATTGACTAGTTGCCTCCCACACATGCCCAACCAGGGCCAGGGGATCAAATCTGCAACTGGGGTACGTGCCCTTGACTGGAAATTGAACCCATGACCTTCCAGTTCTCGAGCTGATGTGCTAACCACTAAGCCACCTTGGCCTGGGAAAGAATAATTTTTAAAGTTCTCCAGGTGGTTCTCTTACCAAAGAATTGTGTGGATTGTCCTTTTCCATCACTAGTGGGAGTGGGGTTCTTGGAGGTGCCACTGGAATCAGCATTTCCAGAGGTCCCCATGGGAGAATGAGATATGGTAAAAAGTTTTATTTGTGTGCAGTTATATCCCTTGGTTCCTATAGTCCCAGTTTCCTTAAACCAGTCCTGGAAAATATGTAGCTGGGGGTTCAGCAAAGCTAGAAGTAAGGCCAGGGTCCAAAGTTTCCATTCCATGGTGGAGTTGAGCTGAGTGTGGCATGCATCAGGCTACTCACAGTCCATTAATCCTTTGTGTGGAGTCCACATGGCGGTGAGCCACGTGGGTGAATGCAGAGCATGAGAGCCCTGCAAGCCAGGAGTCGGGCACAAGCAGCAAGCCAGCAAGAAGGGCCAAGAGCCAAGAGAAAGAATTCCCTTTGTTTAGGAGTTTAAATATCAAATCTGCCCCTGTTTGCAGTGGCCACACCTATTCTGGCCACTGCCCTGTTCCCAGGTGTGACTGATAAAGCACCTTCCCACATCACCCAGACCTTACTGGGCATGCGTCTAGTGTCCAGTCCCTTCTCCCATCGTCTTCGGGGAACAGACCTGGAGAATGTTAAACTGCAGCAAAGCTGTACCAATAACATGCCTATATTATCGAGTCTTCCCTTTGCTCCTTTCCAGTTAGTTAATAACCAGGTTATTACAATGGTATCAATTCTATTATGGGATAAAGATCGAAAACTACTGGTCTAGATCCTTGATTTTCATTTATTTATTTTAATTAAAAAATTTTTTAATTGATTTTAGAGAGAGAGGAAAGGAGGAGAGAGAAACATCGATGAGAGAGAACATCGAGTGGCCGCCTCCTGCATGTCCCCCACTGGGGATTTGGCCCACAACCTGGGCATATGCTCTGACCAGGAATTGAACTGGTGACCTCTTGGTGCATGGGTTGACGCTCAACCACTGAGCCACACTGGCTGGGCTAGATCCTTCATTTTTAAACTGTGCTCTCCAGGTGCTGCTCCCCTTCCCACTTCCTACAGGGTAATGACATGTCTACCCTGCCATCACACTCCTCACCAGATGATTTTTCTTCCTGGATTAGGAATTACAGGGCATGGATGTGTATCCAAACTCAAGGGTTTTGCCTCTTGGGGTGCTCTAATCAAGAATGAGACATAGTTATCACAAGGTAGTTTATTTACTTGCAGCAAGTAAAGGAGACAGGGGGTTCATAACCAAAGCTCTGTCTCCCTCCCTGAAGCAAGTTTTAGCTATTGCTACATACACTATTTGGTCAACTACACATTGATTTCTTCTTTGCAGTTGGCTATATTTATCCTGATAAGCTCCTCCTTTTTACAACTGGTCTGCAAAATACTGTACAGGTTAACATTTAGCAAGAATAACATTTAGTAATAACATTTAGAACTGCACAGACCTTGAGACCCTTGTGTTATCTATAGGTGGGCAGAAGTCTTTGCAGGTATCAGATGTTTATGTATCAAACATATCTACCTGCTTGCACCAATATGCCTGTTACATTAAATGTGAACATGGCTATGCCTCTTGGTTTGATATTATTAGGCTTTCAGCAGATTCACAGGAAGGTGAACTTGGAATTAAATAAGCAGTAGAAAATATAAAAGCTTTGAAAGAGCAGAGGCAAAGAACAGTATTCCTTTAAACAGAATTATTTTAGGAGGATTTTCTCAGGGAGGAGTTTTATCTTTATATACTGCTCCTACCACATAGTAGAATCTAGAAAGCTTCACTGCCCTCAGTTACTGGCTTCAATTCCACAGGGTCCTATCAGTGACCCTAGTAGAGATATTTCTATTCTCCAGTGTCATGGATATTGTGATGCTTTAGTTCCCTTAATGGTTGGTTTTCTTATTGTTGAAAAGCTAAAAACATTGGCAAACGCAGCCAATATATCCTTCAAAACCTGTGAAGGCATGATGCATAGTTCATGTCACCGGGAAATGATAGTTATCAAGCAATTAATTGATAAACTCCTACCACCAGATGATCAACATCACTGAGGCCTTGTATGGAAGTACACTGGGATCATTGTAGTGTTATAACGTGTCAGCGAGATAACCAGAGACGCACGGCCGAATTGTAAAGGAGCACTTTATTACACCGGTGGGCTGTTACACCGGCGGGCTGGGGGGGTACAGCTTCCCCAAATCCTCAGCCCGAGCCTTCTTTGTTGCCCGCTTTTAAAGGCACAGACTACAGAAAAAAAACTACATTCTCTTGGCGCCGCTTTTGGCACCGTTAAGGGGGGCTGATACAGAGAAGAGGGGGAGAGGAGCAGGGTAACTATTAATCTCTTTTTTCTCATGATTTCTCTGAGTTTCCCAAGGCCATCCTCAACCCCTTATCTTTACAGTTTTCTTTGGGTGTCTCAAGGCCCTTATGTTTACAGAAAAGAAACTGCCAGGGTGTGTACGTGCAGTAACTGAGGGTCAGAATGGAGTTATTACAGTAGTAGAGTATAAACCTTTTCCTGTGCCCCATATTGACACTTCTGTTTGCAGTGTTAAATTGTTTTGTAAATAAACACCAATGACAGACTACATAATGTCTCCTTGTGGGAAACTTGTGGTCTTTTAATTTTCTATACATGTATTGTAAAATATTATCCAGAATATACTAGCATTAAGTAAATGAAACACCTAGCTTCTTTTTCCCAAATGTAATTCAGCAAAGTAAGATAATGCTACCAGACTTGAACATTTGAAAATATTAATCTGCTTAGTGAAAATTTGTTCAGGTATAAATGAGCAGTTAAGATATAAATGGTTTATGCATGCTGTGACTTAGTCTATGGATTTATTCCAAAATCACTTACCATGCTGCTTCTGTATATATATATTCATATATATATAATGATTGTAATACATAATAAGAATGAGATGGTAATGCATTATTCCTAATAATAGGGATAATGCTTAATAAAGAGAAATGTTGCTTTGTTCAACAAAAAAATTGTGCTCTATAGAACTCTAGAGTCTCTTAGAGGATAGAGCTTTTGCATACATTTTTGCTTATAAAATAAGGGCACATCTCTTTAAAATAGTCTAATGAAATGACTCATATATTGATTTCACCTAGTACTATAATATTCAAATACCGATAGCTTATAGCTTGGTAAATCAGGGATTCCCTTAGAGCTAGGTATAGAGCCTAGTGAAGAAACCAGGATATGGAACCCCAAAATATGTATCTTCGAGGATCAGAGGAACCTGCAAACAAACCTTACTCCATTTATTTCTTCCCATATACAGGGTGTCCCCCAAAATGTACACAGGGTGTCTGTAGATTGTATTACATTTTGCAAATGAAATATATTTTAATAAACACTGGCTTTATAATTATTCAAAGTGTGTATACATTTTGGGGGGACACCCTTATTTAACTTCCCACAGTTTGCCACCCTTGGAAACCTAAAACTGCTCTCCTTTGTCTTATCATCTCTCTGCAAATTTATTGTTCTTTGTTGAAGATGATCTATTGATGGCAGTTGTAAGCTGCGGCTTTGAGTCACTCCTCTTTTTGGGCATATTCTATGTGATATGCACTTCATGTGTTAATAAACTTTTATTCTTTTGTTAATGTCTTCTTGTTAAAGAGTCTCAGCTGAAAACCTAAGATGAGTAGAAGTAAAGCTTTGCCTCCCCTATATTAGCACTCATTTAACTTGTATCTTCACTTCAGTATGGAGGCAAAAAGTTAACTCTCTCCTTGGCTGGCAATTACCTGGGGCTGGCCGTCCCAGGGTTTCTGTCGCCTACATTTGACTCTGAACGTTGAGGGTGGGCTACCCTGGTAGAAGTAGAGAGGGAAACATCAATCGGCCACCTCCTAAACACATCCTGACTGGGGATTGAACCTGCAACCTGGGTGTGTGCCCTGACCTGGAATTGAACCCGAGAGCTTTCAGTGTATGGGGTGATGCTCCAACCAACTGAGCCACACCAGCCAGGGCGAGCACTAAAAGTCTAAAATCAGAATCCCAAAAGATCAAAGATCCTACATTTGACTCTGACCTTTGAGGGTGGGCCACCCTGGTAGACTTTCTCCTCTCTAATAAACACGGAGTTCTCAAATTATAACTCCAAAATGTCAAAGGTCTTTTCTTCACACAGAAACACAAGAACCAGGCATATTGAGACTTTTAATAAAAAAAAAAAAATCAGAACTTATTCTACATAGTAATGTTCTTTTTGTGTGAAGAACTACAGCATCATTTACTAAAGAACACAAACCATCATACATTTTTTTCTACTAGATGATCTTTTTTAAATTTTTATTTATTGATTTTAGAGAGAGAGAAAGGGAGAGAGAGAGAGAGACAGAGATAGACAAATATCAATTTGTTGTTCTACTTACTGATGCCTTCATTGATTGCTTCTTGTATGTGCCCTGACCAGAGACCGAACTTGCAACCTTGGCATATTGGGATGACTCTCTAACCAACTGAGCTACCCAGCTAGGGTTAGATTATATTTTTCTCAAAAAAGGTAAAACATTTGTAATGTTGCATGTACTATTAGGTATTTCTTGAATTTTCTGTATAGGCATGTCTCATTATATTGCACTGAGCTTTATTGCGCTTCAGAGATGTTGCTTTTTTTTTTTTTTTTTTTTTTTTTTTACAAATGGAAGGCAAAATCCTCTACCAGCAAAATGATTATGGCTTGATTTATTGCAACATTTGCTTTAGTCCTGTGCTTTGGAATTGAACCTGAAATATCTGAGGTGTATGCCTGTACTTGAAATCTCAATGACATTAGATCAGAGTACTATAATCATATTTTAATATGAATAGAGCTCATTGTACACTAAACTTACTCGGGCAAGAAATATTTGATTTTGACTTAATTGTATTTGATCAAATATTTTATTTGATTGTAAGTTTAGTATTCTTACCTGTGTAACAGAAACCTACAGGTTTCTAGTCTCTTCATTTGTGAATCACGCCTGTTATTAATATTACCAATTGTGTGCAGTGACTGCATAATTATAGTTTCTTCCAAGGAAAATTAAAGCAAAAAATTTTGTTTGCTCCATGTATTTTTTTTTTTTTTGCAATAAAACCTAACCTTACAAACTATTTAAAAGGACTGAAAAATTGCATGTCCTGGCTAACATTTATGTGGAAAAATAAGTTATTGGAACTGTACATGAATATACAGGATGGCTTCCCCAGCTAGGCCTTTTACTGTTATCACTCAAAATAACTGGAACACTTTCCATAAGAGAAATAAACATATGGAACAGAGATGTGAACCTTCCCAGCACTGGCAGGATCTTGTAATCCCTTTGTAATGATGGCTTGGAGGAAGAGCACACACACTTTTTGGGCTACTCCCTATATTTACATCAGCTTTCCTATATGTAGATATTATATCACAGAAACAGGAATAGACTGGTAATGTATCTAAATCTGGTAATAAGAGCTGCTTTATAATACGGTTCTGCTGTACTAACATTTTTGTTCCATCTTCACTAGCATCTGTTTGGTTCCCAGGCCTGTTGTTAAACTGCTTTTTTCTCAGATAAAAGCACTGTAATTGTAATATGCTTCAGTTAATTTAAGAGAGTGACTTTTGTAAAGTATACTTTCTTCTCAGATGTTGTAGGGTTAATTATTTATGGATTATAAAATTGACAGTGAAAAGTGTTATTTAAATGCAATGAATGTTTGTTTTTTCTTTATTGATTTTAGAGAGGAAGGGAGAGGGAGAGAGAGATAGAAACATTGATGAGAGAGAACATCGACTGGCCGCCTCTTGCAAGCCCCCCACGGGGGATTGGGCCCACAACCTGGGCATGTGTCCTGAAGGTGAATCAAACATGTGACCTCTTGGTGCATGGGTTGATGCCCAACCATTGAGCAACGCCAGCCTGGCAAATGCACTGAATGTTTTAAAAGAACTCTGTGATGCCAATAAGACGTTCTCTGGATAAAACAACTGATAGTAGATAATTGAAAGACTGGGCCTAAGAAGCTTCTGGATATAAGCATGGCCAAAAAACAATTATTGTAACAAATCATTCTGATAAGAAAAATAACATAATTAGAAATAAAGAATATACTGATTGGATACGTGTCTAGTTTGTGGGTCTATAAAATCAACAAATAATCAATCCTAAACACTATCTTTTCTATCATTAGGTAGAGATGAATAGGCAGACACCAGGATTCCTATTTAACTAAAAAGGAAATTGGGGCACAGAAATCTTCAGTGTTTGTTGTGTGTCAGGCACTTCTTTTGGCTCTGATTTGACCGCTCTTTTGTTCCTTGAAACTTTAGGTGTAAATATCAATAAAAACAGAATTTTAGTGCTATAAGATCATTATTCTGACCCTCTTGTTTTTACCAAGGAAGAAATTGAAAAGTTCCTAAAGATTGAGTTACTTATCATTATTCAGAGAGAGGTTCTTATACCCTATCTTATAGAACTTACGAAAATTATATACAGGATAAATGTGACTGTTGATTGGGCCCGAACACATCTGCATCCTAACACACATTTATTAAAATGAAGGCCATGGGTAATCTACAGAGACTTGTGCAGCTTCGCCAGCACTCTCCTCTCTTTCCTTTCTCCCAGTTCTACTTGGGCCTGGGCTTTCTGGGTCAAGGTTGGTTTTCTCCTGCTCCCAGGCATGGCTGGCATCCAGGACTGTGGATAGGGTGCTTTGAAGGAGCCTAACTGGAAGGGAGAGAATGAAGACTGATTCTCATCAGTCCGCCGTGGTTGTATGCAAACAACCCCCGGGTCCCCCTCGGTGGCTGCCCCAGCAGCAGCTCGGTCCCACCTCCCAGCGGCTCTGGCTCAGGGCCTCCGCGGCCAGGGGTGGTGGCGCCCGTGTGGCCAGGGGGCCCGGCGGGGGCACCGGCCTCACTCCCCACGTGGGTCTCTGAGAAATGGGGCATTCAGTGCACAACACTTCGACACGCCCCGCGCAGAGATGGGCTAGTGCCGTTGTGATTAGAAGCGCGACGGGGGCGGCGGCGGGGGCTGCACGGGGAGCCGAGCGACTTCCGCGGCGGCCTCCCCGCACCGCAGCGCCGTCAGGGCCGCGCTCGTCCTCCTCCTCGCTCGCCGCTCGGCCGCTGTCCTGACGTGACTCAGCGTTTCTCCCGGGCAGCCCTGCTGGGGACACCGGCTCCTCGCCGGCTCCTCCCGCCGCGGCCACCCCCTCTCCCCACCCACGCCTGCCCCGCCGCCGGCCCTACCCTGCGCGGCCGCCGTCCCAGCAGCATCCGCGCCTCACCGCGCGAGCCTCCCGCTCCGACCGGACCCGCCGCCCGCCCGCCCGCCATGGAGCCCGCCGCCCCCCGCCGCCGCCACACCCACCTGCGCGGCTGCACCGTGATGCGGGACGCCCACCTCAACAAGGTGAGCCCGCAGGCCCACCTGGCAGCCCACGGCCCGGCCCCTCGCCCGTCCCCTCCACAGGGAGTCGCCCCTCCGCCGAGCGGCCGGGGCCCAGGGGCGACCTCCGTACCCCCGAGCGGGCGAATGCCGGGGGCCGCCCACTCGGGTCTGTGCCCGGGAGTGTGATGGAAGGGTGGTGCTGGTGCCTCCGCACCTCGGCATCCGGTTTGGGGACGAGAGGAGATGTAACTTGTTTATAATACTTTGTGGCTTCTCTTCTCCAAAACAAGAGCCACGCCAAGAGGTGTCAGAAAAAGTGCGTGCGTGGTGTTTCTGTGAAGGGAGCGGCAGGCAGGTAGGGCAGCCTGGTGGCGCCTGCCACCCACCGCTGACGGTTTGACCCAGTGTGACAGTTCTTGGAGCCGCCTGGAGAGAAGTGGCCCCACTGGTCCAGCCTGGATCGCCTTGAGCCCTGGAAGTCAAGGCCTGTTGGTTTCTGGAGGGACTCAGTGACAGTCCGGGAAGGCGCGGTGGGTGGCCTCTGCCCCACACTGCTGGCCCGACGCAACAGCCCGGTCCCAGACGTGGGACTGTGGGTAAAGCCATATCTACTTTTTGAAACTGGCCTGGAAATGAAGAACTTTTTTTTTTTTTTTTAATTGAAAGGGAAATTCAGTGTACACCCTATTCACAGACCCTTTTTCAGATCCTGGTAGGATTCTATTTTTCTTCACAGGTAATGTGGTATAACCCCCTAAGATTTCTCTCAAACGAAAACCACCTCAGAATTTATAATTTTGCTTATCTAGATACTAAACAGGCACACTTATTTTATAGCTGGGTTTGCCTCTGGATTGGTGCTTTTGTGTATGTGTGTGCTTTTGACATTTCCATTTTTTTAGTACATGTAAAATGTACCAGTCAGCACAGAGATTTGTTTGGTGATTTTGGTTGTCTCTTTACTGGACACCCTTTTTCTTTAAGAACTGGACCTTACCCCCCCCCCCCATCATGTTGCTGGTGATTTAGTTTTTATATTATTATATTAGTTTCAGGTGTACAACCCAGTGACTAGGCATTTATATAACTTGCAAAGAGACCCTCTCAGTAAGTCTAGTACCCATCTGGCACCATTCATAGTTATTACAATACTACTGACTGTATTCCCTATGCAGTACTTTATATCCCCGTGACTATTTTGTAATTGCCAATTTGTACTCACTCCCTTCACCTTAGTCACCTTTCCCCCTCCAGCACTCCTCCCCTTGACAACCATCAGTTTTTTCTCATATCTGTGAGTTTGTTTCTATTTTGATTGTTTGTTTATTTTGTTTTTTAGATTCCACATATAAGTGAAAACAAATGGTATTTGTCTTTCTCTGTCTGAGTTATTTCACTTAACATAATACCCTCTAGGTCCATCCATACTGTTACAAATGGTAAGATTTAATCCTTTTAATGGTTGAATAATATTCTATTGTATATATGTACCACATCATCTTTATCCAATCATCTATTGATGGACACTTAGGTTGCTTTCATATCTTGGCTATTATATATGAAAAGTCCTTTTGTCTCTTGTTTAACCTTTGTTTTAAAGTCTATTTTGTCTGATATAAGTATTCTTACCCCTACATTTTTTTTTCACTTCTATTTGCATGAAATATCTTTTTTCATCACTGTATTTCAATCTCTGTGTGTCATTTGCTCTGAAGTGGTTCTCTTGTAGACAGCATATCTATGGGTCTTATTTTCTTCTCTGTTCAGCCGCCATATGTCTTTTGATTGGAGCATTTAATCCATTTATGTTTAAAGTAATAGTTTATAGTTATGTAGTTTTTACCATTTTTTAATTCGTATTGTTTATCTTTTTTCTTAAAGAAGTCCCTTTAACATTTCTTGTAATACTGGCTTGTTGGTGATTAACTCCTTTAGCTTTTTCTTATCTAGGAAGGTCTTTATTTGTTCTTTGATTCTAAATGATAGCCTTGCTGGGTAGAGTAATCTTGTTTTTTCGGTCCTTGTTTTTCATCACTTTCACTATTTCTTCCCAATCCCTTCTGGCCTGCAAAGTTTCTGTTGAGAAATCAGCTGACAGTCTTATGGGAGCTCCTTTGTAGGTAACTATCTACTTTTCTCTTGCTACTTTTAAGATTCTCTCTTTATCTTTAACCTTTGGCATTTTAATTATGATTTGTCTTGGTGTGGGCTTCTTTGGGTTCATCTTGTTTGGGACTCTCTGTGCTTACTGGACTTGTATGCCTGTTTCCTTCACCCGGTCAGGGAAGTTTTCCATCATTATTTCTTCAAATAGGTTTTCAATCCTTTGCTCTCTCTCTTCTTCTGATACTCCTGTGATACGAATGTGTTTACACTTGGTATTGTCCCAGAAGTCCCTTAAACTACCCTTATTATTTTTATATTCTTTATTCTTTTTGCTGTTCCAATTGGATATTTTCGTCTACTTTGTCTTCCCAATTATTGATTTGGTCCTCTGCTTCATCTAAGCTGCTATTGATTCCATCTAATGTGTTCTTCATTTCAGTTATTGTATTCTTCATTTCTTACTGGTCTATTTTATGATTTCTTTCCCTGTGTAAGTTCTCACTGAGCTAATCTGTTTTCCCCTAAGTTCATTCAACATCCTTATAACCAGTGTTTTGAACTTGTCTGGTAGGTTGCTTGCCCCATTTCGTTTAATTTTTTCTGGCGTTTTATTCTGTTCTTTTATTTGGCACGTGTTGCTTTGTTTGTTTCTATGTATTAGGTAGATCTACTATGTCTCCCAGGCTTGGCAGGGTGGACTTACATGGTAGATGTCTATGGGGTCTAGTGCTGCAGACTCCCTGGTCACTTGAGCTGGGTGCTCCAGGGGTGTCCCTTGAGAGTTATGTGCCCCTCCTGTTGTAGTTGAGCCTTGATTGCTGTTGTTACATCAGTGGGTGGGTTTTACCCTTAGGTTGCCTGCCATGGTGAGGACTGGCCATGACTACAGTGGATGAGCTGTTGTGTGGGGCTGACCCCATGGGGTGGGATTCACTTTAGTGGGCTCTGGTGCCTGCCCTGTTCACCTTTTGGGTGTGTCATTTGGGGTGCTAATTGGGTGGTGCTCTGATGAGATCTGAAGTCGTCCACCAGATGTGTTGGTTCTAGGGTCTCTTGGGAGGGGCTTCAGTGTAGGCCCAGGTCATCCACTGCCTGTGTCCAGCCTGGGTCATCCACTGCTTGTGTCTAGGCTTGGAGGTGCCTTGGAGATGCTATGCTGTGAACCAAAGCTACTGTCACTAATGCCAGGCTTGGAGCTGCTTAGCAAGAGATATAAGGCACATGGAGGCCAGTTGCTGCTTGTCTGGGGTTTGTGGATTTTTGAGAGATTTTAGGAAAGTCTGCAGGATGGGCCAAGGCCAGCAGCTTATGAGGGACAGCTTCAGAAAGAGGTTCCTTCGGTGTGTGGGTTGCGTGGGTTGGGGGGGGGGTCTCAGAGAATCACCTGGCTGAGGTGAGAGGGGTGTTAGGGAGGTTAATGGAGACTCATATTTGGGGCAGCCTGACAGCTGTGTGTGGGGAGAGCTCAACAAAGAAACAGTGGAGCCTGTTAGTACTTTAGTCCCAAGAGAGCTGCCCCTCCAGGCCTCACCCTGAAGCTAGAGAGTTCTGTTCCCCATAGTTCCCTGGCAATTTTAAAGCCACTGTCCTTTAGTTTAGGGCAAGTGTTTTTGAGCGACTGAGTCCGAGGTCAGGCCCTTTGAGAGGACATCTGGATCTATAGTACCCTCCCCTCACCCTGACTGAGTCCTTGCTGATTTTCACAGCTAGTTGTTATTGGAACTCCTCTTCCCAGCTTTGGTGCTCAGGGCTGGGGAGCCCAGTGTGGGTCTGGCACCCCTCGCTTTTCAGTGGGGACCTCTGCAGCTGAGATATCCCTCCTGATTCTTAACTGTCACAGGTGGGTGGGGGACCAGCCTGTTTCACATCTCTGCCCCTCCTACCAGTCTCCACATGGCTTCTTTATATCCTTGGTTATAGTCCTGTTCAGCTAGTCTTCGGGTGGTTCTCAAGGGTGGTTGTTCTATAATTTAGTTGTAATTTTGATGTCTTGGGAGGTGGTGAGCACAGCATTTACCTACTCTATCATCCTGATGGGAATTCTTTGCTGGTGACTTTTAAAATAATTTTTAATGGCTTGAAGACTTATGATTTCTTTTATTTAAGAAATTATGGTTAGTGTGAATTCTTTTTTATTTTTGTGGTGACAGGCAAGTTTTACAAATCTATGATTATTCAGTGTTTGTGGTCATAAAACATAATGAAAGTTTAAATACTTTTTTCTGCAAAATGAATTTAATTGATAGTTTGATTTTTTTTTCCTTTTTATTATTCTGCAGGTCTGGGCCTATTTTCAGTAGAACAAAGGTAAAATTTGATGTGACAAAACAAGTTGTTACTTTCATGTGTGGCTGCCTTTTGTTTATTACCAAATAATGGGTCACCACTTAAAAAGGACCACATGAGTTGTATAACCTGTTTGAAATCCTCAAGTCAGGGGCAAGACTGTCTGCTTCGAGTGGATAGATGGTATACACAATCCCTGAGCAAGAGTAATTACACCTTTACGATTTACATCAAGAATTTATGATATTAAAACCCTTTGACTTTTGTTCATCTATAAGGATTAATTTCTACTTAAGAATAATCGTATCAAAGATTTTCCACCAAAGGTAGAAAGGTGCAGCATTAATATGTTAAAAACACATTTTTGAATTTGTAATTGAACTTTATTGGCTGCATAGTATCAAATTGGATTTAAAAACTAGTTCGCCAACATTGGGGAGGTTAATGGAGTAAACTTTATTCTTCTTACTCAGTTCTAAGACAGTGGTGTGGTGCCTAATGGAAGTAACAGTATCCTCATATATACTACTGAAACCATGGATGTGGGACCTTCTTGATCTGCCCTGAACTGAAGACTTCTGGGCCTTTAAGTTTTCTGCTAGCCCAGGAATTTATATTGACTTTTGTGACAACTTGGCTCCAAAGAAACACTAGTATTTCTTACTGTCCTATAATACCCCAGCCTGTCACCTAACTACATGAAGACTTCTTCAGCCATACTTACACAGACCTTTATCACCTTACCTTTTGGGTAACTGCAAATCTTGCTAGTTTTATTTTCAATATTATAGTCTGTCCTACAGGTAGGTATGAGAGAAATGTCTTCATCAAGTGACATTTTCTTTATGTTACTCTTCTGTTATCAAAGTATGTGTAGTATGTTATTATTTTCTATTATGTTGAATGTAAAATCAATCTGAATTAGGTTTACATCTTCTCCAAATTTATCTCATTAGTTCCCCAACTTAGCCTTCCACTTAAAATATATTTGCTGCATCTCTTATTTAATACTTTACTTTTTGTCTTTGTGTAATTCCTACAATTAAGATGTTTTTTGTTTATTTAATAATTATCTCTCTAGAGAAGACTTTCCTAATTATCTTAGTCCTATTATCATTACTTAAACCTTTGTTTCTTATGTATACAGTTGTACTACATCATTTTGTATTTACTGCATTGTATTTTTTCTTACTTTGATTATCATAGGACAGGAATCATAACAGTACCGAATTTTGCTCAATGAACATTAAATAAATGGTTGAGCCGTATTTTTATTTCTTTTTGTCTCCTAAATAGTACTCAGCTTTTAAAGTGGTAATTTGGACATTATCCTAAAACATTTATATTCTTTAATGTAATTTTCTGAAAGTAAATTCACATTGAAGTCTAAGCTCAGTTGATTCTGTATACCATTTTATTGTGTAATGGAATATAGTCAGAATAGTTGGAATTTGGTTTAAGCCTGACCATCCCATGACATTTTAATTACTTGCTGGATAACTTTAGGGAGGTGCTTTGTATTGGTAAAAAGCAAGGTTAATAGGAAATATTATCTGAATTAAAAAATAAAAAACCAAAGACAAATAGGATCTTTCTTCTTTGGTACTAATTCATGTATGATTCTTATTATTTGAGTATACTCAAATATACATAATTTCAGGTAGGATATCATTATAGCATTTGGGGTGCTTATCTGTGACTCATATTTTATCTGCTTATCTAATTTAACATTTAATGTTTATGATTTTCAAGGATACCTTCTGATTTAGGTGAGTGTGTTTAAAATTTTTTCTCAGGAATTTTCATGTGACTAATAGTAATGTTTTATAAATCACTCTTTAAAATTCCACATACTAAAAATAATCATACTTATTCTTATTTCTCAATGTATTAATTTGCTTTATTTCTCTTTGTAATGGTAGAAAACACTAATTGATAGTTCTATCAATTAACTTTTGCTACGTGGTTTTCAAATCTTTAAGATTAAATAAAAACATCACTTGCAAGTAAACCTCCAAAAGATATCACTCTTTACTATTTTAAGTAGTTTGATCCAATTTAAGTTAGTGATAGTGTTTTATCAAAGTCAGTACTGGTCAGCATCATTAACTTAAATCTAAAAAATTAGCTTCTGGGCAAGTACTTTTGTAGGTGTTTGTGTCCTGGCCTGTTAAGACGTCCTGGCCTGTTAAGACCTAGTTGGATGTATTGTAGGGAAAGGAGAGAGAAACAAGTCTCGTGGCTATGAAAAAAAGGTACCTTAAACCTCCTTTTTTTCTTTAATGTAAACTGTACCAGAATGAATTATTGAGAAATTTTTACCTACCACAGTTCTCAGGAGTTGCCCCAGCAATGACAAACTGATATATTGTTTAACTTGGTTAAACAATATATGAACATCCCACTGATGTTCAAGGCCATTGTAATGCACATGTATAGCCACCTGTGGTGTGAAATCAACCTTTTCTTTTTCTTTCTTTTTTTTTTTTTTTATCCTCACCTGAGGACATTTTTTCATTTTTTGTTCAGATAGAGTGGGAGGGAGAGAGAGGAAGAGAGAGAGAGAAACATCGACGTGAAAGGGACACATCGAGTGGCTGCCACCCGCACGACCAACCAGGGCCAGGGACAAACTGCAACCGAAGTACATGCCCTTAGTGGGAACCGAACCCGGGTCTCTCTGGACCGCAGGCTGACGCTCTAACCGCTGAGCCAAACCGGCCAGGGCGAAATCAACCTTTTCTTTATTCTGTTTGATTTTGGAAATAATCAGTTATTCTGACAAAACAAATATTTGAACTATTTTCCAATAGTTTTCAAAATCGACATGACCAAATATGATTATTCAGTCCCTCTTATCTATGGGGGATACATTCCAAGACTAATATTTATTTATGGGGGATACATTCCAAACCCTATTTTTACTGTTTTTTCCTATACATACATACCTTTCCACTTAAAGAAAGCACTTACAACTTTTCTTTGCCGTATCTGAATTGCCAGCATCACTACTCTTGCACTTTGGGGCCATTATTAAGTAAAATAAGGGTTACCTGAACACAAGCACTGTGACAGTCAATCTGATAACCTAGATGGCTACTAAGTGACTAACAGGTGGGGAGCGTATACAGCATGGAGACTCTGGACAAAGACATGATTTAGGTTCTGGATGGGACAAAACAGGCTATGTGAGATTTCATCAGTCTACTCAGAACAGCTCGCAATTTGAAACTTAAGAACTGTTTATGTCTGGAATTTTCCATTTAGTATCTTCAGAGTGCTGTTGACCCTGGGTAATTAAAACCACAACGAACCCCGTGGATAAGGTGGACTACTTGTAGATTCAAGATTGCCTGATTTGGCCTATTTATTACTTCATTATTTATGTTACTGAGCCAATTCAACAAACTTTATTGACAGGTATAGATCCAGAATTGATCATCAGACATGTTACAATTCAGTAGAACTAATCTGTGAATGTTTCTAACTTAAATGATTAAGAAATTTTATTAGACATGGGGCCTAAATATAAATTTAAAATATTTTATGGCTTACATATAAATTTTTACCTGTTTTTAACTTAATGTATCTAATGTAGTACAGGGATACCTTGTTTTATTGTGCTTCACTTTATTGTGCTTCGCAGATGTTGTGTATTTTACAAATTGAATGCAGGCCCTCCACTAACAAAAAGATTTCCTCTCACTCTATTAGTAGACTGTTTATTGTGGTTATCTGAAACCAAACCCACAATATCTCTGAGGTATGCCTGTACTTTAAAACAAAGGATTATTGCCTTAGATTAATTTAGAGGATTTAAAACATCAGTATTTTCCCTCAGGCCCTGAAGATATATCTAAGTTAGCCGTTGACTGAACTGTTTTCAGATATTTCAGGCCTTTGAGTTTAAAGAGAGGGGAGAGACACTATGTCCTTAAGTTTCTGTAGTTTAATCTGGTAGTTTGGGAAGTCAATAGAATAATGAATAATGTTCTCTAAAAGCATGGGAATATAACTATTAGAGCTTCTATACTAATAAACACTAGACTTAAAACACTAGGATTTTTACTTTTTTTTTTTTATAACAGGTAATGGTTGAGTAAGAACATCAGCAAAAGTACTCACATGTTATATGAATGTTCATGATTCCATTATAAGTGTCCCTGGGGTAGTTAAATTCTAAACTCTCTTGCTAATATCTGAGATCTGGAGACTGAAGGAGTCCTGAGACTCCATTATATTAGGGCTAGGTTTAGAATATTTTAAAACACATTTAATCCGGCTGGTGTAGCTCAGTTGAGCATCATCCCGTGGACTGAGAAGTCCCGGTTCAGTTTCTGGTCAGGGCACATGCCCAGGTTGCGGGCTCAATCCTCAGTAGGGGGTGTGCAGGAGGCAGTCGATCAATGTTTCTGTCTCATCGATGTTTCTATCTCTCTCTCTCAAAAAAAAAAAATCAATAAAATACATTTAAATTGTCTATTTAGAGTCCTTTAAGATATTTTCAAACTTTTTTGATTGTGACACAGTACACATAATATATGTATAAACATATTGTTATAGGCTGAATTGTGTCCTCCCAAAAGTCATATGTTGAAGTCTTAATCCCCAGCATGTCAGAATGTAGCCATCTTTGGAAATAAGGCTTTTAAAGTGGCAATTTAGTTAAAATCAGATTTTTAGGGTAGGCCCTCAACCAATATGACCGGTGCTTTTATAAGAGAAGGAGATTAGGACATGCACAGCGCACAAGAGGAAAGACTGTGTGAAGACAAAGGGAGAAGACAGCCATCTGTAAGGCAGTAAAGAGAAGCCTCAGAATGTCAGCAACCCTGCTGACATCAGATCTTGGACTTCTAGCCTCTAGAACTGTGAGAAAATAAATTTCTCTCATTTTAGCCACCCAGGCTCGTACTTTGTTATGGCAGCCTCAGCAAGCTAATACACTTATGTAATTGAAACAACATTTCATAATACAGTACCTTGCTGTTTTTAGTGCATTCTAGTGGTATCTCTTCCATTTAAATATTTGAAAAATGTTGGTTGTGATTTATTAATGAATTACAATTCACAGTTTTAAAAAAATCTACTCTGTGACTTCTTTAAGTAGTGTGTTCACATACCTAGGAAGGTTATTATAGAGTAACTTCTTTTTCTGTGTCTTAGTGTTGCAGGTAGGGCTCCAGTTTGCCTTGGCAGTACTGGCCCTTTTGTTTTTCCATTTACATGTCCAAATTGAGGTATCTTTTAAACCAACAATCTTGAAACTATGAGAACATTGTTGTTGTTATTAACAGTGGCAGGTCTGATTAGTCAGCAAACAATGAGTCTACTTATGTGCTTAGAGCCAAAAAGAAATTGAAACTTGGTTAGTGAGCATTTTTGTGGGCACTTAAAATGTTTATTTATTCAAAATCTTATATTTAATTCTTACACATGGTAACTATAACAATAATATGACAGAATTGAGAGCAAATAACTCACCTATAAATAAAATTGTTTTCAGATTGTTTCACAGAGCACAAACAGACTATGCTGTATATAAGAAATACACCAAGAACAAAATATTACTGACAGGTTAAAAATAAAGAAACGGGAAATGCAAACAGCAAGATATCATAGTTATTGTGAGATCAGACAATGTAGAGTTTATGTCAAAAAGCATTAAATGAACCCTGGGCAGTGTGTTTCAGTGGTTAGAGCGTTGGCCTACCCACCAAAGGGTCATGGGTTCCATTCCTGATCAAGGGCATGTGCCTGGGTTGCAGGTTTTGTTTCTTGTCCCCAGTTGGGACACATGCAGGAGGCAACCAATCTATGTGTCTCTCTCACATGAGTGTTTCTCTCTCTAAAAATCAATGGAAAAAATATTCTTGAGTGAGGATTAACAACAACAAAAGCATTAAATGAGACAAAATATTCTTTATAATGCTGAAAGGTACAATTCTGAATTAAGTTATGATATCTGTGCACTAAACAACACAGTTGTTTGAATATTTTTATTATCCCCTTTTAATTTACCCATCGAGTTTTGACAATGTCTCTTTGTGTAGTCTTTATTTTATTTTTAGTACTTGCTCTAGGAGTAAGATATACATAACTTTCCACAATCTACTTAAAACGAACATCAATTGGAATGTAGATACTCTACCATCAAAGAGGTCTAATTGCTTTCATCTGTTTATGTTATAGTTGTTATAGGTATTATATTCATGTACATATGCATACAGGTATTACATAAACATTAAAAAATGGAGCTATATTGATATATAACATTATATTAGTTTCAGGTTTAGAACATCATGATTTGATATTTGTATATATTGCAAAATCCTCACCACGATAAGTCTAGTTAGCATCCATCACTGGACAGAGTTATAGTTTCTTTTTTTATGATGAGAACTTTTGAGATTTACTCAGCAACTTTCAAATATGCAATACAGTATTATTAACTATAGTTACCATGATATATATTTTATAACTGAAAGTTTGTACTTTTTGACTGAATTCACCCGTTTTGTACCCCCAACCTCCTACCTCTGTATCTATGAGCTCATTTAAAAAAAAATTCCATATATAATTGACACCACACAGTGTCTATCATATGACTGAATAATATTTCATTTTATATATATTACATTTCCTTTATCCATTCATCTATCTATGGACACTTAGGTTGTTTCCATGGCTTAGCTGTCGTAAAGCTGCAGTGAACATAGGGGAGCACATATCCTTTTGAGTTAGTGTTTTTGGCTTCCTCCAATAAATACTCAGAAGTAGGATCAGATGGTAGTTCTATTTTTAAGTTTTTGAGGAATCTACATAATGTTTTCTATAGTCGCTAAACCAATTTACATTTCTATCAATAGTGCACAAGGGTTCCCTTTTTTCCACATCCTCACCAATACTTGTTATTTCTTGTCTTTTGGATAATAGTCATTCTAACAGGTGTGAGGTGATATCTTTTTGTGGTTTTGATTAGCATTTCTTGGATGATTAGTGTTGTTTAGCACCTTTTTATGTACCTGTTTGCCGTTCATATGTCATCTTTGGAAAAATGTCTGTTTGGATCCTCTGCCCATTTTTTTTTTTTTCCAATCCTCACCTGAAGACATGCTTAGAGAGAGGGGAAGGAAGGGAGTGCAGGGAGAGAAACATCTATCATCAATTGGTTGCCTCCATTATATGCCCCGAGTGGGGATCGAACCTGCAACCTAGGTCTGTATCCTCACCGGGAATCGAACCTGCAACTTTTCAGTGTCCAGGATGACGCTCCAACCAACTGAGACACACTGACCAGGGTCTCTTTCTTGCCTATTTTTAAATCAGTTTGTTTTTTGTTTTGCTATTGAGTTTTATATATATAAAAAAAAAGTGTATGTAATAATTTAATGTTTATAATTTTTTATTTTAACTGTCAAACACATTTTAAAGATTTTAAGAGGGAAAGGATAAACTATTAGTTACCCAGATATTTAATTTCTGTTGCTTTTCTTTCATTTCTAATATTCCAAGTTTTCTTAAGGTATCATTTCTCTTCTGTATAAAGACATTCCTTTAGCTTTTCTTTTAGAGCAGGGTTTCTGGAGACCACTTGTATTAGTCTTATTTCATCTGAGAATATCTATTTCACTTTCATTTCTGAAGGATATTTTCACCATTTACAGAATTCAGGGTTGACAGTTGTTTTCCTTCAACACTTTAATAGTTCAATTCTTCTTCCTGGTTTCCCTTGTTTCTGACAAGAAATCTGCAGTCATTTGAATTGTTTTTCTCTGGCTCCTTTGAAGATTTTTTTTTGTTTGTTTTTAGTTTTCAGGATTTTGAATACAGTATTTTGGGGTTTGGATTTCTTTGAATTTATCTTCTTGAGTTTTGCTGAGCTTCCTGAATTTGTAATTTTATGTCTTGTGCCAAAATTGATAAGGGTTTAGTCATTATTTTTAAAAATATTTGTTATTTCTCCTCTCCTTTTGAGATTCTGTTGATACAAATGTTAGACTTTTTGATATTGCCCACAGGTCCTTGAAGCTGTGACCCTTTTTTCTCTTTGCTTTACAGATTGGTTAATTTCTAATGATCTATATTTAAGTTCACTGACTCTTTCGTCTTGTATCTCCATTCTGTTCTTGAGCCCATCCAATGAATATTTTATTTGTTATTGTATTTTTTAGTTCTAAAATTTTCATTTTGACTTTTATAGTTTTAACTTCTTAGCCAAGACTTTCTGTCTTTCCAATCCTTTTAAAAGATTTTGCTCTTATGGTTTGGGGCATGGTTACAATAACTGATTATAAGTCCTTGATAACTCCCATTATCTGTGTCTTCTTGGGATTGGTGCTTGTTTATTTTCTTTTCCTTTGAGAGTTTATGCTTTTCTGTTTCTTTGCATGTTGAGTCATTTTTGTATGTATCGTAGACATTTACATATTGTGAGTTTATAGGTTTTAGTAAATTCTAAGGAGAATACTGTTCTTTGCATTTTTAGAAGTCACTCAACCTGGTTAGGTCAGTTTGTTAGTTGGACCCAGCTTCTGTGGGTTGTGGTTCCAATATTAATCCCATTTTCAAAGCTTACTTTGTACTGCTATTTGGATCTGCTCATCATGTGTACCATGCAGTGGCCAGTGTGGGATCTGTGCAGTGGTTTACTATACAGTTTAGTTCTCAGAGCCTTTGCTAATCTGTTTAAGGTCAGATCTATACATGCATAGCTCAGAAGTGAGCCCCAGAGTTCATATACAACTTTAGGGGATTGCTCTTTTGAGTCCCCTTCTCTGTGATTTCTCTGATACTGTCTATCTCCTGCAGACCCCCCTTTCCAGCCCCCAAGCTAGAAAACTGGGCTTTTATTTTCCCTGCTCTGCTGTGTACTTCCTGCAGCTACAATTGCATCTGGCCAAGTGAATGGAAGACAGAGAGAAAAGCAGCAGGCATTTGACCCATGATCTTGGTACCATTGCTCCTGTGATGAAAAAGAATGATTATCCTCCCTTAGAATTTTAGACATCTGTGGTAGCCATGATACTGCCACCTGCTATGAGATTGCCTCAGGGCTGGGGCTGGAGAAAATGAAAAGTAGTAGTGGATTTTCCTCCTCTGTGACCTTTAAGAGTCCATTTAGGGCTTTTTGGTGTGTCCACAGAGTGATCAGGAACATTGCTACTTTACTGTCCTCAAGACCACTTCATGGTCCTGACTATAGGTTTATGGATATTATGTCTACATTCCCTGATGACTGCTAGAAGAAATGAGAGAAACACTGGAAAACCCACTTCCCAGTGGA
The DNA here is from genome assembly GCA_030848825.1 of Tadarida brasiliensis. Taxonomy (NCBI): domain Eukaryota; kingdom Metazoa; phylum Chordata; class Mammalia; order Chiroptera; family Molossidae; genus Tadarida; species Tadarida brasiliensis. The sequence goes on along the minus strand of CM061262.1, from coordinate 46,900,073 downwards.
GTTGGCTGTCTTTCAGGAGGTTTCCCCACATCTCATACAATACTACTGTTTGTAATCACATGACCACATCTAGTTACAAGGGAGTTTGAAATTGTAGTATTTTGTCTGATCATTGCTGCCCCAAATAATATTATGGTTCTCTTACTGGGGAGGAAGATAACAGATGTGGTAGACCATTATCAGTCTCTGCTATAACCAGAGCTGCCAGAAACATAAGGATAGAGGTTTAACAAATATCAATGATAAATATGATTATAATATTCTTAGAGATTGAGATAAATGGTTTTGATAGTTACTAATATTTTAATAGCCTTGTGGGTTCACTGTACAAAAATAAAAAGATACAAAAATGTGAAAAGCTTGTCCCCCTCCCACTTTTGTGCACCAGTTAGCTGATTCTCCTTCTGCAAGCAACTACTATTTCAGTGACAACTGTTTCTGAACATACTGGAAATAGTGTTGCATACCAGAAATACTGTAAAGCTTGGTTTTTAAAGTTATTTTTCATAAATGTTATTAACATAGGGCTTGAATCAGACAAGCCCTTAGGGTGGTTAAGAGGTGGTGCTATAAAGAAAAATGTTGCGATTGGGAATATATATATGCATTATATGGAGACATGGAAAACAGACTGAAAATCATGATCCCAGATTGAACTCTCTATCATCAACCTGGTATGCTGAAACTGTTTTTTTTTCAATCCTCACCCGAAGATTTTTTTTTCCATTTACCTTCAGATAGAGTGGGAAGGAGGGAGGGAGGGAGAGAGAGAGAAACATTGATGTGAGAGAGAAACACCAATTGTTGCCTCCCGCATGACCCCGACCAGGGACCTAACTGAAACCAAGGTACGTGCCCTTGACTAGAATCAAACCCGTGACTCTTTGGTCCATGGGCTGATGCTGTAACTGCTGAGCCAAACTGACCAGGGCTGAAACTAGTTTTGAAGCATTGTTTGGCTTTCTTTACTGAGTTAGCCTTAGCATGGGGATTCCTCAATGTGGTGAGTAACAAATACTGTGGTGTGAGTGTGTAAACTCACTTGTAGCATTTTCATGAAATGATATAACTAGTCAGGGAAAGAACTGGGTCTTTCCACTCGTTTTAGGATACAGTTTAAAACTTTACCAGGCTAACAAGGACTTTCCTGCTCTTGTTCCTGCCTGTTTTCTCAGTGTCATCTTTCAGCCTTCTTCCCACAGTTAATGCAGTTTTCTTCCTTGCACTTTCTCCAAGAAGCCAGGCTTTTGTGCATTAGAGTTTATGCCCTTGTTCTCTCATGCGCTACCACTCCCAGCTTTCAGCTGCTCAAGTCCTGCTCTTCCATTTGTCCTTCAGATCTCATTTGATCACCATGCTCAGTGAGCTCTTCTTCCCTTTTAACCTTGTAAATTAAGTTAATCTTAAGCATTCCCTTGTCTTTTCCCTGTACTTATCACATCATTATTTTATAGTTATTTGTATAGCTATTTATATAATATCTTGTTAAGCTCTCTAGATTGTAAACTTTATGAGGCTATGGACCATATTTGACATACCACTGTTTCATTGGTTTAGAGCCTATAAGCACTGTGAGCAGTGACTCAAAAAATATTTATTGAAAAATATTTGGTGAATGTGATGATGAATTTTATGAGTCAACTTGAATGAGCCACTGGGTGCCCAGACATTTGATCAAATATTATTCCTGGTATGTCTGTGAGGGTGTTAATGGATGAGATTAACATTTGAATTGGTAGACTGAGCTAAGCCAACTTCTCTTCCTAGTTTGTGTGGGCCTCATCCAATCAATTGAAGGCCTGAATAGAACAAAAAGGCTGACCCTTCTGTGAGTAAGAGGAAAACCTTCTTGCCTGACTACCTTCAAGCTAGGACATTGTGTTTCTTTTTTTTGCTACCTTTGGACTTGAACAGAAACATTGGCTCTTCCTGGGTCTTGAGCCTACTGGCCTTCAGGTGAGACTATACTATCAGCTCTCTTGATTTCTCAGGCCTTTACACTTGGACTGTAACTACACCATTGATTCTCCTGGGTCTCCATCTTGCTGACTTTAGATCTAGGGATTTGTCAATCTCCATAATTGTATGAGCTAATTCCTTGAATAAATTTTTTCATACTCGTATATATATACATCCGATTGGTTCTTTTTCTCTGGAGAACCCTAATCAATACAGTGAGCTTCACAATCACCCATAAAGAAACTGTAAGAGGAGACATAACGTCTCTGAAAATATCAACTGTGGATCTGAAGTAAGAAAGCCATCTTGTAGTGTTTCTGGGAATATCACATTGATATGTGAAGTATGTATGTATCCCTTAGGAAACTGAAGCATGGTTCTCTGCAACAGTTCTGCTTATTTTGTGCCAAAAGTCTCTTTTGGAAATGTGGTAAAGTCTGTGGACTCCTTAAAGCAATGGTTTTAAATAAGTAGAATACATAGTGTTAGAAAGAAACCAATTATAATGAAATATAGATATTAAAATATTAGCTATTAAATGTGTGATATTGTAAGATATATTTCTCTTTATTAAATACTTAAATTGCATGGCAGTATATTTAAATATGGGCAATTTAATGTAAAATTTTATTTAAAAAAAAGATTATTAGGAAGATCGTCACCATGACTAGTTTGTGTGCCTACTCATGTTATAAAGCAACCTTATTGTGGGTCCAAAACTACTGTAATTTTAAGTAATGATAGATATAAATGATGTTTCAGGATATATGCCACAAATGTAATAGGATATAAAAATGATTGTTATTTCTACTTATGACAGAATCACAAGAACCACTACTACAGTGGTAGGCAAAAATAGGTTTACAGTTATCAGTACATGCAGCAGAGTTTATTCTTGTATTATTATTTATTAATTATTGTATTATATATTTGTATTACAACTGTAAACCTACTTTTAGTCACCCCTATTCTTTTTCTTGTTTTTGCCTTCTTTTATAATGGAAGGAAATAGAGTTAGTGAAACAAGATGTCCACATTTAAAGATTCTTGAATTATATCTACTTGAGGGTCTGTGATTAGGTCCGTGGACCATAGTTTAATAACCTCTGGTAGGGAGCTAGGCTGGATCTTCACATAAAGTACTGACTGCATCTCTTGAAACTGATTGTTAAATTCAAGGAGTTTCTGACAATATCAGGATGTGAAGAATAAAAGTCAGTATTCACTTAGGACTTGAGTGATTTCATATTAAAACTTATTAGTAATATAAACATTTATATATCACTTTATAATTTACATAGGATACAAAAATATCTTGTCTCATTTTATCTTCCCAACAATCAAATAAGACACACATAACATATACTATGTGCTCCAAAAATGTTTGATTACTATTATTTAGGAGATACAAAAATTGAGGAGAGTCTTCATTTAACCCCTAATACTTTTAAGGACTTGCTCAAAATCACAGTGTTAAAAAATGTCTACTTGTCAAACTTGGATCTAAATCCAAATAGTGTGCCCTTTAGACTTGCCATGAATACATGTTTGCTTATGAAGTATGCGTGTAAATTTAAAGTGTATTGATTATTGCAAAATAATGTACCAACTATATGCCAGAAATGTACCAAACAGCCACCTACAACAAAAATTATCTGGTCCAAAATGTTACTAGTGCTGAGATTGAGAAACCTTGATTTAGATAAAGGCATTTTTAAATGTCCCCACCAACTCTGGTACTTATGCTAAGTAGATATCTTACAGTCAAACCAAGTTGATCTTGAATACTTGGATTTGAATTCAGTTTAAAAAGCTCTTAATATTAGATTAATTTCATTAAATACTTTTCTAATGTATACGTGGAAAGCTCAACAATTATTTGACAGATTTCACGTCATGAGCAGTCTTGTACATCTACATATATTAAAAAATCTTAGTTTGAAATTTGAATTGGATGGGTTTATTACTCAAAATTAGAACTGCATAGAACTGAACTACATGGAACTGAAAAGTTTCAGACTCATATTTTTGTTCATCCATTTGTTTACTTAAAAATTGTTGAGGCCCTGCTCCGTCCTGACATTGTATTAGGGGCTGGCTTACAAGTATGAATAGCATAGTGCCTGTCCTCCAGAAGCACCTGGATTTCTGTGTAAAACAGCAGTTAAGCAGAAATGAAGTATGGGAAGTTCTTTGATAGAGGTAGATGACGTTGTGGGAGCACATTGGAGGACACCTCACTAGTCCAGAGGAAAGGAGGAAAAGCCTTCTTGAAGGAGATCATCGTTCAGGAAAAGGCAGTGGACATTTAAAAATTCATGTTTGCCCTGGCCGGTTTGGCTCAGCGGTTAGAGCGTCGGCCTGCGGTCCAGAGAGACCTGGGTTCGGTTCCCGCTAAGGGCATGTACCTCGGTTGCAGTTTGTCCCCAGCCCTGGTTGGGTCGTGCGGGAGGCAGCCACTCGATGTGTCCCTTTCACGTCGATGTTTCTCTCTCTCGCTCTTCCTCTCTCTCCCTCCCACTCTATCTGAACAAAAAATGGAAAAATGTCCTCGGGTGAGGATAAAAAAAAATAAAAAATAAAAATTCATGTTTAATTTAATTGGTAATTAAATGTGTCTAATTGCTGTCTAATTTTCATACACTATAGACTCTTCTGTTAGTTCAGAGAGTTAAGAAATCAAATGAATGCACAATAGACAACTATCTTGTAGTTCTGATCTTACTTCACTATATGAATAATCACTGTATGTACTATTTTAGGCATATTTAGAGGATTTTGTCCAGATCACATACATATGATTTTCTAGAATAGTGTGAATGTGTATATGATTGCTAGAGTCTCTACTGGCAACCAGTATTACCCATTTGGTTTGGATTATTCTTACACATTTCAATCCAAGATCTGAGATTTGGCTTTTTAAATCATTTGTGTGCATTTGTAGTTTCAATAATTTACTAAAAATTACCAGTCTGCTTACTTAACAGGTACTTTTCTCTCCTAGTTTGGTGACTTTGTGACATTTGTCTTAAAACTTCTTGCTGAAGGGATTTTGAAGCCTTAGTAATGATTTTAAGAGTTATATTGGTTAATATTTTCTCAGGCCTATTAAGAATTTATAAAGATCAGAAATCTTTCTTTTAAGTGTGAAATACTTTAATTAAACCTCATTTAATTTTAACAATCCACTTGCTCTCTTAGGTAGAGGTGCTCTTTCTTTTTCTAAATTAAGCAACATGTCACTTAAACTACAATATAGTTATACTTGTTTATATCCTATAATACATACCTAGATAAAATAATTATGGGGTGTTATAAAGATTTGCTGTTTTGCTGTAAATTTTGCGATATCTAGGTCCAAGTATATTTTAGATATATTGTTATAATCATTACTTATAACAGTTCAAATTACTTTGTATCAGTTGAGTAAAAATTACCCACTGTGTAGTGAAATCAAATGTTTTTTTATTAAAGAAGCTATTGTTTATATATTAATGGTTTTAAATAACTGATTTTCTGTCTCTTAAAGGAGACTATCACTAGAGAATTTGCACAGCTGAATGTATTTAAAATAATAATTTTTATGTGATTTCTTTTCTGATATAAACTTTACCTTGGAAATACATATTAATTATGGTGGATGTTATCTTGAAGAAATGAGGTTGCATACCACCAGGAAAATTCCAAACTTATTATATATGTTATCAATTTAGAATTTAAAAATCAGCTTCAAAAAGCAATTTTTGGCACTCTGGAAGAATTGTAGAGGGAACCCTTTGGTAGAATGTGTCCAGGACAAATTATATCACTTCTCTCTCTGTAGATATGAACTATGCACATATGCTATGTTAATACATTTGAAAATACTGTGATATTTAAAACTAAAGCTCAATTTGATCTCTTTATTTCAGAATAATAAATTAAAAAAAAACACAAAGTCTCCTCCTTTTGTACTCTTAGTAGGTAAATAATTTCCCCCAAAATTACTATTAAAATTAATTTGAAAATCTTTTGATATTTAAAAAAAAAACCCTGTTGGAACTGATGTACCGTTATGATTTCACTTATATGTGGAATCTAAATGACAAAATAAAGGAACAAACGAAACAGAATCAGACTCATAGATACAGAGAACAGACTGAGGGTAGCCAGATGGGAGGGGGTTTGAGGGGCTGGGTGAAAAATGTGATGGGATTGAGAAGTACAAATTGGTAGTTACAATATAGTCACGGGGTGTAAAGTATAGCATAGGGAATATAGTCAATAATATTGTAATAACTATGTATGGTCTACATAGGTACTAGAATTATTGAGGGAATCTCTTTATAAATTATATAATTGTCTAACCACTATGCTGTACACCTGAAACTAATATAAAATAATATTGAATGTCAATTGTAATTGAAAAATAAAATAAAAAAGAATAGATGTGCCATATTATCTGTATATTACATTTATCAAATCTGTATGTATTTCAGTTAAAATAATTATGAAAAAAATTGGTAAGGAATTTAAAGACAAATTAGATTTAAAGAAGGATATATTAAAATTTGGAATATGGCCCTGGATGGTTTGGCTCAGCGATTAGAGCGTCAGCTTGCGGATCAATGAGTCACAGGTTTGATTCCTGTCAAGGGCACATACCTCGGTTGTGGTTTGTCCCTGGTCCTGGTTGGGGTTGTGCTGGAAGCAACCAGTCGGTCGATGTGTCTCTCTAACATCGATGTCTCTCTCTCTCTCTGCCTCTCTCTCACACTCTCTCTCTCTCCCTTTCCCTCTCCCTCTCTTCCACTCTATCTGAAGATAAATAGAAAAATATCCTTGCGTGAGGATTTAAAAACAAAATAAAATAAAATTTGTAATATGAAATATATCAATAATTTGCTAAGCAAATTTATTTAGTAATTTTAATTATATTCATTTTAAGTAAAGAGAAAATTAGTTGCTGAATTGACTTTTTATAGAGTGTAATAATATTCAGCACAGTGAAATTCACTCTTTTTGTTATACAATTCTGTTAGTTTTGACACATGTACAATGCTGTGTAACCAGCACCACAGATCAAGAATAGTTCCTTCACCTCAAAAATATTCCCGCGTGTTGCCCCTTTGTAGTCAACTCTTCTCTTTACTCCCTTGTAATTTTGTCTTTGCCAGAATGTCAAATAAATGGAATCGGACAGTAGCCTTTTGAATCTGGCTTCTTTCACTTAGCATAATGTATTTGAAATTCATCTGTTTCATGTGTTAGTAGTTAGTTTCTTTTTACTGTTGAGTAATATTCTAGTCTATGGATGTAGCTTAGTTGTTTCAGGTTTTTTGCAATTATTACTTTCCACTTGTTTCTCTACTTTATTTTTTTACTTTCTTTATTCACTTCTGCTTTGTTTTCTCCAAAATGTATAAGAGCAATTGTATAGTTATAGAAATCATTAGTAATTAGTTAATCCAACACATTTTTGTTAATTGCCTAAAAAGTGGCAGGTATTATTCTAGATACTAGGGGGTTTACCAGTTGAACAAAATATACAAACATCTCTGTCCTAATATGACTATGGCTTCAAACATTAAAAATAATAAATCCTGTTATCATAATGAATTATTATACATGTATAGATTACTCGTCTTTAAGATTTTTTGACTTAGATAATGTTTTCTTTTTTGCCATTCAGACTGATTTTTTTTTTTTTTTTTTTTTTTTATCCTCACCCGAGGACATGTTTTCATTTTTTGTTCAGATAGAGTGGGAGGGAGAGAGAGGAAGAGAGAGAGAGAGAGAAACATCGACGTGAAAGGGACACATCGAGTGGCTGCCACCCGCACGACCAACCAGGGCTGGGGACAAACCACAACCGAGGCACATGCCCTTAGCGGGAACCGAACCCGGGTCTCTCTGGACCACAGGCCGACGCTCTAACCGCTGAGCCAAACTGGCCAGGGCCAGACTGATTATTTTTAATCGTTATTCAGGGAAAAAAGAAGGAAAACTACTAAAGTTCATTGGAAACATTAAAGATGGTTAGTGTAGAATACTGAATAGATTCTGTTCTTAATGAATAGTTTCTAATAAATTACTCAGAATAAAACTAGCTTCTTTCTCAGTTATGTTTGCTCTGTGCAAACATAGCTTCTAATATGTCTCTTGTTATGCCAGGAATTTTGTTTTCATTTCTGCTTGATAGTCTCAGTTTTCTCAAGAAGATATGCATAGATTAATTAGTAAAGTCCAGAAGAATAGTTGTCCTGTTTCTGCCTTCAGCAGTGAAACAACATACTATTCTCCTGTCTAGAGATCTAGTCCAAAAGTTTTTTAGGGAGTAGGGAAATAAAAGGAAGACATAAAAGGAGAAAACGAGTTGAACCTAGAGTGTATGAAAATGCTTTTAGGGAATTAGAATTATAGGTGATCTGGAAACCCAATATGTGTATAGATGTGTAAACTTTTCAACTACATGAAAGATTCAGTAGAAATAAAAGGAAAGTTAGAACCTGCATGTATGCTTTGGATAGACTATCCTTTGTTGGATAGGCCCTACAGGATGACCCTAAGGTAAAAATTCTTTGAACACTTGTATGCTACATCAGCTTTTAATAAAAAGAATATATAAAGTTAGCAATTTATTGTCAAGTTTTAGACATAACTAATTTGTTTATAAATTTCCACAAAATATATCTATGAATATGTTTCTGTTAGTATGAAAAAATAAAATATATAGCCAGGATTGCTAAATGGTTCAAAATTCCACTTATTGTTTCTCTGAATACATTTTGGGAAGCTGCTGGTTGGTAGGAATCACATTGATGTGTCATTCTTAAAAACTGTCATTTAAATGAAATCATACCATATATTTTTACATTTTCAGATTTAATTGTACTTATTCATTGGTTTTTAAAAATTCATAAAGGGTAATAATAATAGAGAATATGAATCCAATCACAGGAATTTAACTTGGCCTAGTTCCCCAGTTTCTATTTTTATTTTATTTTATTTTGTGGAGTTGAATTGGCACTTTACTATGTCTTGGAAATTTTTGCCAGCAGTGTATGGGAGTTTGTAGTAACTAAACATCAAAGGATATTAAAAGATATTCAGATGGCAATATTATTTTCATGGCATAAGATATGAGAGACTTGTTAGTTTTAGGAATTAGTGTCATAAATTTTCATTGGAAAATTTATGTTAAAAGACTGGCTAATAACTACACCAATAAATAATAGTTAAGTGCCATTATTAAGTGAATGAAAGATCATATGTTAGTACTTCTGATAACAAGTCTTATTACCAGAATATTGATATTTTGATTATTATTTTTGCAGGCAGATTTTTAAGACATAGCATTCAGAATTTTACTGCTTCACATATACAGGGTGGGACAAAAGTAGTTTTATAGTTGTGAGTTTGAGAAACACAGAGTCTATTTTTGTATTATTATTTATTTATTATTGTATTTTTTCCATATGAACAACTGTAAACTTACTTTTGCCTACCCCTGTATTCATGTATTTTTGAGACTTTAACACTGGCCTAGCTTTTCCCCCATTTTTAATTTCCAAATTTTTCAGGTTTGAGAAAAATTTATTGAGTTTTCTTCTCTTTCTTTTTCAAATATATTACTGTACATAATTCTGTATCACTTCAAGGAATTATTTTATGACATTTTGCTTTAAATGATCAATCTTCCCAGTTATATCTTTAACGGGGGAAATATGTCTTTAGTTTTATAGTTACTTTTTCATGCAAATATCCCTTTCTGGTTTCTTCCTTCCTTCCTTCCTTCCTTCCTACCTTCCTTCCTTCCTTCCTTCCTTCCTTCCTTCCTTTCCTTTCCTTTCCTTTCCTTTCCTTTCCTTTCCTTTCCTTTCCTTTCCTTTCCTTTCCTTTCCTTTCCTTTCCTTTCCTTTCCTTTCCTTTCCTTTCCTTTCCTTTCCTTTCCTTTCCTTTCCTTTTTTATCCTCACCCGAGGACATTTTTGCATTTATCTTCCAATAGAGTGGGAGGGAGAGAGGGAGGGAGAGAGAGAGAGAAACATTGATGTGAGAGAGACACATTAAGTGGCAGCCACCCACATGACCCCAACCGGGGCAGGGAAAAACTGCAACCGAGGTACGTGCCCTTAGTGGGAACTGAACCTGGGACTGTCTGGTCCGCAGGCCGACGCTCTAACCGCTGAGCCAAACTGGCTAGGGATCTGGTTGCTTTAAATTTTCTTTTCTTTTAAGAATAGTTTATTGATTTTGATTTTTTTAGAAAGAGAGGAAGGGAGAGAGAGAGAAAGAGAGAAACATCCATATGACAGTGTAACATCGATTGGTGGCTACCTCCTGCACACCCCCTACTAGGGACCAAGCCCAAAACCTGGGCATGTGCAGGAATCGAACCAACAACCTTTTGGTGCACAGGGCAACACCCAACCAAGTGAGCCACACCAGCCAGGGCTGGTTGCTTTAAAATTTTAATGTAATTTTACCAGAATTAATATGCTAATCAGGTCTCTCAGCAGCAATTTTATTTTTAAAATTTTAATGTGACTCTCTCAAATTAAATATTTAAAACTTTATTGTTTATACATTAAATTACTTAAATCTAATTATATCAGGTACTGTTTGTTCTAAGCAATAAAGATAAAGCAGTGAAAAAAACAAACCTCATGGCATTTGCATCCTGGCATGGGGACACAAATGACAAGTAAAAAAGGCATGTAAAAGTCACCACAGTGACTCCTGGTGCTTTCTGAAACTCCTAGGCAAAGAACTAACAGGCTGCACTGGTCTGCTCTTCTCCAGATACCCAAGAGAGGGTGATTGGGCAGGCACAGCTGGACACAATGGATTATCCTCTAGGAAAGGGACCTTCCTGCTGCTGTCCACACATATTGGAGTTTCAGGGGACCCTCCAACTGAGCATGTAACAATGAGGACTTTGCAGTCATGAGAGTGGCTGCTAGTGGAGAAAAACATTTTGTAACTGGACACCAGCTGTGCTGATTGTACTTGGAGACCTTTTGAGAAGTCAAAAGGAGCCATTGGTCCCAGCTAGCTCTTGCACGCAACTTAGAGAGCTCCCCAAGGGTCAGGGGTCATTTAGTGGACAAACCTATTTGACTTTTTTCAGTCTGCCCCCAGGAGTCTGAACATAAGGCTTTCCATCAGTGACGTGAATTAATGGGCCTATCCATATTTTAAAAAATAGAAGAAATAGAGAGTTGTTCATTCATTGACCTCCTTCACCTACTTCCTGAGGTTGGACATGTTCATTTCTCACAATCAGGGTCTGTCAACCTTTGGGTTGAACCAAATTCTCTGTCCTTTTTCCAGAGTAATAAACTTCCCAAAGACTCGAGAATCACTATTTTGTCATCATAAGAAACTTTCAGGGGCAGAGGAGGATGGCTATAGAATTATCCATTGTAAAGTTAGTGATACATTCCTACTCATCCAGGTGTCTAAGAATATCAGCAGCGGTCACAATGAGCGAACCTGACCATCATCATGTTGGTGCACTTTTGCCAGACCCATAGGCATAGCAGCCACAGTCTAGTCAGAGAGGCCCCTTGAGCTTCAGAATCCCCAGGGGAAGACCTCTCTCCAGGGGAAATTGCTCATTCCAATCTTCCAGACTAATGACTACTGGAGTTTCTCCTGCTATTACTACCCCTTGTATTATATCCCAGCAAATCTCTTAAGTCCATTCTAGGTCTTTGCATCAACCCATCAGTTCTATTTTGTGTGCTTGTTTTGAAGCCTCATAGTTTCTTTACGATTGTTTTATACAATCAGTGTCCATGTAAATAGGAAACATAGCATAAGTATGATAATAGGGTTCTAATGGACATACTGGGAGTCTGGGAAGGCTTTAGAGAAGACAGAGCATTTGAGGTAAGGCTTGAAGGGAGAGAAGCAGGGAAGAAAGACTTTCTTAACCATAGTTTCATGGAAGAATAAAAGGGTTTCAGGTATGTTCAGGCAATGGTGAGAAGCTTTGTGTGGTTAGGAGTATTTAAGAATAGTAGAAGATAACTTGGGAAAGGGGTCTTGGAACAGGTGCCTCAATCTTTTTTTTTTTTTTTTTTTTTTTTTTTTTTTGATCTGTTCTTTCTTTTTTTTTTTTTTTTTATTTATTTTTTATTTTTGCCTCAATCTTATATAAGGTATTACCTGACCTATTTTATAGGGAGAAGCATAGCAGGTCATAGATAACCTACTTGTGTTCATTCATAATGTAGAAGTCTCTTATAATAACTCTTATTCATTTTCATATTTAATGACAATAATGATATTTATATCTTTCATTTGCATATTTTCACATCATTTTCTCCTATCCATTACCTAATTTAATCTTAACAATATATATGAGTGACACAAATCTGAAAATACTATAGTATTTTAGTATATTTAATATTTAAATATTTAGTATATTTAATATTTAAAATATAATAGTATATAGTGGAAGAAACTGAGGTATTGAGAGATTACATGGTCTACTCACAATCAAATGGCTATGTTTAGCTTATTGCCAGATCTTCTGAGTCTTAATTCCATATACTTGTTGGATATTATTTGTGTAAATATATGCATTTTATCTTTTCTGCCCCCTCAAATTATTGTTTTTCTTTTCTCCATAGGACTTGGCTTTTACCCTGGAAGAGAGACAACAATTGAATATTCATGGATTGTTGCCACCTTGCTTCATCAGTCAGGATATCCAGGCCTTTAGAGTAATTAAAAATTTTGAGCGTCTGAACTCTGACTTTGACAGGTAACACTTTCCGGAAGGTGATTTTTATATTTCTCTTAGGCAGTTTTTCAGTTTATTTTTTATTAGATGAGAAAAGTAAAATAGTTTGTGATTTGGAAAGAGTAGTCAAATTGAGGAGAATGTGCCTGTAAGTACAGTGATGTTTTTTTAAAAAATTTAGTCTCTGTAGAAACATTTGCATAAAATAAAATTTTCTTTTCTAAACTGTTTTCCTTAAAGAGACTACTTTTCTCTTGTGATAAAACTGTTGCCATAAAGGTGAATTATCAGGAAATGCTAGTCTAGACAGAGCAAAACAGGTTCAAGTGGCTTTTAGTCCGACTATATGTACATTTTAGGTGAAAGTGCACTTTTTCAACTTCCAAATCTGGTTCTAACCCTACTGTGAATTTAGGTCACTTACTGCATTTAGAATTTAGTTTCCATGTTTTAACAAAGATAAAGGTAAGGTTGTTCCCTACCTTTGTAATGAGATAGCCCTAGGTTGAAATTCTGCCTGTGTCTCACTAGCAGTAGGGCCCTGAGCAAACCACCACAACCACTGTCAGGACCACTCTGTATGCTTTGCCCTCTGCTTTTGACTTCTCTTTCTTATTGAGGCACTGAACCTCTCTAAACCTCAGGTTTTTAATTTATGGGTTGAAGAGAATAACTATTTCAAAATATTGTTGTGAAGTTTAGAAGAGATAGGTAACCCATATGTAATACATGTTTATTAGTCAGGGTTTTCTAGGGGTCTTCAGAGAAACAGGGTGTGTGTGTGTGTGTGTGTGTGTGTGTGTGTGTGTGTGTGTGTGTGTGTGTGTGTGTGTGTTTATCTACATACACTGCTTAAGTCCTAAATCTGCAGGTAGACGAGAAGGCTAGAAAACAAGAAAAGACTTGCAGTTCAAATCTAAAGGCAGACTGCTGGCAGAATTCCTTTTTGCTAAAAAGAATACTACTAATAATAATGGAGGAGCAGTCCAAATTCCCCTTGGTAGGCAGAATCAGTCACCCTAGCCAACATAGTAACTTCCTTTTCTACCTATCGATTCAGAGGCATGTAGTGTCCAAAGTGGCCAGTGGCAGTGTTAACATCTAGTTCAATGGAATAATTGTCTCCTGGTGGAAATATTCCTCCATTTGGGACTTAGACTTACTGGCCAGCAGAACATAAAGTCATGGAGACAGGAAGCAGAAATTTTGCTAGTGGGTCACTAGAAATAATAGTGAGTGGTGCCACTTCCATTTTCAACCCTTGGTTCCTGGACCTGTGAATCCTGGCTATGGGAGAAATAGCATCATACTGGACACTGATTCAGATCATACATAGCTTCCTAGAGAACCTTGCCCCAGCTTTGTAAGGTATTTCCACCTACCTGGTGCTGTAAAGGAATCTTCAGAAGGCATTCCACCATTCTATCAAGCCAGCTGCTTCAGGATGGTGGGGGAAACATGGTAAGACCAGTGAATTTCATGAATATGGGCCCATTGCCACACTTCATCTGCTCTAAAGTGAGTCCTTTGACCAGAAGCAAAGCCTTGTAGAATATTATAATGGTGGATAGGACATTCTGTAAGTCCACAGATAGTAGTTTTAGCTTAAGCATTGTGTGTAGGGAAGGCAAATCTGTATCCAGAGTGTCAATTCAAGTAAGAACAACGCTGCCCCTTCCATGATAGAAGCAGTCCACTGTAATCAACCTGCCACCAGTTAGCTTGCTGATCACCCTGTGGAATGGCACCCTATCAGGCATGCAGTGTTGGTCACTGGCAGATTGGGCGCTCAGCAGTATCTGAAGACAGGTCAGCCTTAGTGACTGGAAGTCCATATTGCTGAGCTCGCGATAACCTCCATTCCTGCCGTGGCCGTTTTTTTTTTCATGAGCTCATAGGTGATGGCAGGGGCAGCTGGGGAAAGAGGCTGACTCAGTTTGTCCAGTTTGTGTATTTTTGCTGCTGCTTAAACTTCTTCACAGTCCTTTTCACCTGTTCCTTAAGTTCTTTCTTCAATGTCTTATGTTTTTACTTTATATTCTTTTCCTGGTTCATTTAATTAGCTACCTCCTAAAAGCAGGTGACTTCCATATTTTTTATCATAGACCTTTCTTCACATAGACATTGAGCATCAACTTAGTGTCAGATGCTCTTTTAGATATTGGGATTATAGACAATGATCTCTGCACTCACTGAATTTAGGTAAATTATTTTTTATAATTATTAAAATATATAAAATTATTTAATATGCTAGAAAGTGACAAGTGCTAATGAAAAAAAGAAAAGGTAGAATTGGGTAAGACGACTGAATTCCAGGGATTGGTATGGTCAGTTTGCCTTGTTAAATTGGGTGATCAGGGTAGACTTCATTGAGAAAGTGACTTAGGACAAGCAATTAAAGGCAGTGAGGCAGTTAGCCATGAAGAGATCTGAGGAACAGTCGTGTTCTTTAGCTGGTATGTTCAAGGATCAGCAGGGATACCTGTGTCTGGAATAGAATGAGTGAGGGGAAGAACGGTAAGTGGGAGGAGAAAGTTCACAAGGCATTAGAGGACTGATTATGTATTTGAAGGCCACTAAAGGACTTTTGCTATTATTCTGAGTGAAAAGGGAAGCCATTCAAGGTTTTGAACAGGAAATCAAAATGATCTGAGCTATATTTCAAGGAGATTGGCTGCAATGTTAAGAATAGAATGTAGGCTGGAAGAATATTTAGATTATTGCAATAATCCAATATTGCAATAATGATCCAGAGTGGTAGCAATGAAGATGTTTAGATTTGGGATATATGATGAAGGTAAAGCCAACATAATTTGTTAATATATTAGAGATGAGTGTTAGAGAGCTTTCAGAGAAGAAGGGAAAACAGCAAAAAGAAATAGAAAAGAAACAGAGAACCAGTGAGATAGAAGGAAAACCAAGAGAATATGATGTCCTGGAAGAGAGTTTATTGACCTCTAGGTCAATGCCACTTGCGTCAAATGTTCTGATAAGTAAATAAGATGAGATCTGGGAATTAATCATGGATTTAGCAATGATGACTTACACATCGCTAAATCAATTTTGGCATGTCTAAAAGCCATCATCTTCTTCCTAAATGTTAATTTTTTGGGTTGACATAACCCATCTATTTGCCTAGCATTAGTATCCTGTATGTTTGACACCAAATGCTCTCATTTTCAACTATTCCATGGAATGGAAATAAATTCAAAAAGTCTGTTAAGATTATTAAGTACAATTTTGAAATATTCTTTTAAGTTGTACCAAGCAATTTGAGTTTTATTCAATGAATCATTGAATGTTATAGGTAACACGATAAGGTTGATGCTTACTTAGAAAGATAAGACTGGGTCAAAAATTACTCTAGACAGAAGAAGTCCATTTGATACAAATAATAAGAAAAGTCCCTTGAACTTTCTTGCTACCTTAGTAATTTTTAGGGTTGGTGCTACATTCCTTACTCATTTTTCATTTGTTATTTCCCTTGGTTATTCAGCACTGGAAGTTAAAGGATTACATATTTGTATTTACTTAGTTAAGTTAATGCTATGTGTATAATGGTATTTTCATCTATCTTTCATTTTAAAATAGGGATAAAGTCATTTGAAATATTAAATAAAACTGTGCCATTTTAGTAATTATTTTAACGTTTGAATGACACTAGCTCAGGTTTATGGTTCTTCATTCTTGGAAGTATTTAAGAATATTTTTGAAGTCTTTTTTGATCAGATATTTTCTATGTGACCTAAAAAATACTTCATACTTTGTTGAAAAATGTTTGATTAGATTTCTAAGCAGCTATTTCATGACTTTGTTAGAATATACACCTCATTTTGTCTAATTTCCACAGGTATCTTCTCTTAATGGATCTTCAAGATAGAAATGAAAAGCTCTTTTATAGAGTGCTAATGTCTGACATCGATAAATTCATGCCTATTGTTTATACCCCCACTGTGGGTCTGGCTTGCCAGCAATATAGTTTAGTTTTTCAGAAGCCAAGGTATGTAAACTTTTATTTTAAATACAACTTGTTTTTTTGTTTTTATTTTGTAAAAAGTTTGCAGTAAAATATTGAATGGAATTGAAGTCTGGAAATTCTAAATCTAAATCAAAGTTCATTTAAAAGAACATTAAATATGAGTGTATATAACATTAAAAATATAGTATTTTCTTTCTAGATTTAAGTGAAGGGGAAAGTATTTCTAAACCAATTTAGGTTTCTTTTTACAGACAATAAAT
Source organism: Tadarida brasiliensis (assembly GCA_030848825.1). Taxonomy (NCBI): domain Eukaryota; kingdom Metazoa; phylum Chordata; class Mammalia; order Chiroptera; family Molossidae; genus Tadarida; species Tadarida brasiliensis. The sequence goes on along the minus strand of CM061262.1, from coordinate 46,883,141 downwards.
GAACTTGTTTTTTATTTGGAAAGAAAATAATTGCTCATAATTAAGCTTGTCTTTGAGATGTTAATTACCACTATTATGTATATATTTTACAAGTTAAAGCAGATTTTTCTGAAAGTAGGAGACTATTATTTTCTAAATTCAGAGTTGGCATTAAATTAGCGCTTTTTTTTTTTTTTTTTAAATCCTCACCCGAGGACATTTTTTAATCTTCAGATAGAGCAGGAGGGAGAGAGGGGGGAAGAGAGAGAGACAGAGGAACATCGATGTGAGAGAGACACATTGACTGATTGCCACCCACATGACCCCAGCCGGGGCCAGGGACAAACTGCAACCGAAGTACGTGCCCTTAGCGGGAACCGAACCCGGGTCTCTCTGGTCTGTGGGCCGACGCTCTAACTGCTGAGCCAAACTGGCCAGGGCTAAATTAGCTCTTTTGTTGATTTCCCTTTAGTGAAATAGTAGTTACCTTTAAAGATGAGTATAATGGTTCTAAATCAATAGCTTTACTTTATTCAGTAGATTACTTTAAATATTTTGAAGCAAGGAACAATTGAAGTAAATAAATATTAATGCTTTTAATGTCAGCAATAGCAAATGCTCACGTTGAATATATTTGTGCTGCATCATAGTTCTGAATTTGAAGATATAAAGAAATGCTTATAAGTTTATATTACAAATATAAAAGCCAACTGAAAGTGTTGTCATTGAATGGAATATTTCAGAGGTAATATCTGAAAGTTAGACTGAATATGTGGATTTTACATAGATATATGAGTGTAATGGTATGCCACATTACCCTTTATATAAATAAAAGAATTAGCCACATCACCTCATGTATAAAGAGAAGAATTAGGTCAGTATTTGTAGGTGGTCTGTTAAATTACATTAATAGCACTTATCTATTGCATTATATGATACTGTTTTCACAGTGAATAAATATTTTCTTTCATAGAAGGACAAGAGTTAGAATTTAGCTGGTAAATATATTGTGAGGAATAATTCTTTTTGGGTATATGAGTACTGTATTATTTTTTAATCATACAAATAATACATACTCATTAATGAAAAAAAATGAGAAAATACAAATATACAGATGGAAAAATATTTTAATACCTAATGTCATCATACCCATACCCTGATATACACAGATACATACTGTTTTGCTTATAGAAGGGATCACACTATATAACCTGTTACTTTATTGTCTTCTCTGGGTGACATTATAACATCTGTCCATGTCTATAAAATATAATTCTACATAAAGAATCTTAGTAAAAGCATAATTGTATAAAACTTGGCTATTTTAAAATGTAATTTAAGTATATTTATTGAGATTCTAATTTTTCTGTGAGATACTGAGAAATGCTAACAACTATAGAAATGGAGACGAGCTGAGCCCAAAGTGTATAGGTTGAATTTGATATAGAAATTTCAATAGCAACAGTTATTTTTGAGCACTTATATACTAGTTGATTTTCTAAGGACTTGTGATACATTGGTGTATATTTAAATCTAAGTACAAAAGACAGACAGGAAAATAAGAAAGAAGTAAATTGTCTAGAATATTTGCAGGTAGTAAGTGTTAAGGAGAAGAAAGAGTAGAGCAGGGAAAGGGGGATCCCGAGTGTCAGTTGCTTTGGAGGGGGAGTTGCAGTTTTAAGTGGAGTGATAGTGTAAGCCTCCTTGGAAGATGATATTGGAGGAGTGAAGGGGGAGTCATAAAGACACAGGGGAAACATGTGCCAGGCAGGAGGAATAGTGAGTGTCAGGGCCCTAAGTGGGAACATGCCTGGAGACCAGCAGCAGCATAGAGATCGGTGAGGCTGGAGTGGAGTGAGAGAGAGAGAGAGTAGTAGATGTGATAACAAATGTAAGATAAATAAGAGGGTACAGAACCTATAGTTTCTTATATGCTATTTTAAAGAACATTGGCTTTTATTGTTAGTTAAGTGGGTAGAAGAATCAGGTAGCCTGGTTAGCAGGCTAGTGCAGTAAACCCAGTGAGAGATCATGGTGGCTCAGATTATAGGAGGGTAACAATGGAATTAGGGGTAAGTGTACAGATTATGGATAAAAAAAGAAAGTCAAGGATTTCTTTTTGGATTGGAGGCTTCCTAGAGCAGTGCTCTTAACTACTCTGGAGTAGATTGCCTGTTTTCACTTACTGGTTTTGCTACTTGTTTTAGTTTCAAAAAAATTATTTAATCTTTCTGTGCTTCAGCTTCCTCTTCTGTAGCATAGGGATAATATTCCTGCCCATCATCCTTTATCAATATTTTTAAAATCCAAAAGTTTGAAAACCAAAACATTAAAGGAAAACTCATTGAGGATACAACCTGATCTACCTGAACCCATTTGGTGACAAAACTTGAACTGAATTTATAGTCTTTATATAACTTAGTGTAATTTGCTTTTCTTTAGAAGTATTAATGTATTTAGTTACTGGGAGCTTTGCCAGAAATAAATAGGATGGATGGATGGATGGATGGATGGATGGATGGATGGATGGATGGAAAGAAAGAAAGAAAGAAAGAAAGAAAGAAAGAAAGAAAGAAAGAAAGAAAGAAAGAAAGAAAGAAAAGGGAGAGAGGAGGAGATAGCAGAAGGTAGGAGGGCATTTGTAGGAAAATGCTCACAGATGTTGAATCTAGATGGAGTATTCATTGTATTCTTTCAATTTTCCACAGTATTTGAAATGTAAGTAAAACAGTGCTTTACTAAAAAATAAATAAGTTTCTAAAACTATTTCTATGTGATCTCTCTCTCTCTTTTTTTTTCCCTTTATTGATTTTAGAGACAGAGGAAGTGAGAGGGAGAGAGAGATAGAAACATCGATGAGAGAGAACACTCATTGGCTGCCTCCTGTATGTCCCCCAGTGGGGATCAGGCCCACAACCCAGACATGTGTCCCAACTTGGAATCGAACTGGTGACCTCTTGGTGCATGGGTTGATACTCAACCACTGAGCCACACCAGCCGGACTCTATGTGATCTCTTTATGGCCATTTCTGTCATGTTGATTTTTAATGTGTATATTTTGTTAAACTTTTAATGATTTTGAAGTTGTTTAGTAGAATAGTTCTCGTGGCTTTCTCCCATTATTATAAAAAGGGAACTTGTTGGAAAATGTACTGTGTGGCATAAATTTAGACATTGTATTTAATTGGAAAGGAAATGGTGGTTGTGTTTGAATAATGATGGATCTTTCAGATATCAGTTAGCATATACACAAATTATTTTTAGCCAGAATTTACAAATATCTGTTAAACCTTTCCTGCTACAGCAGCAGATATTCTGAGACATTCAGAAAGTGAACAGGAGGATTACCTGTTATTATATTTATTATATATACCTGTTATTATATTTACTTTGTCGATTTGGTGGTAGCAGTTAGGAACATAATAAATGAAAGTTAAGGTTAATATTACAAGTACTGAGTGTAATACAGTTGCACCCTGGTATATCTTTTGATGTCATACTTTTTAATATATCTTAACTATATGATACTTTTCTATGACTAGGTCTCTTACTTTTTAATATATCTTAACTATATGATACTTTTCTATGACTAGGTATTTATTATTCATTTTGAATACGGAATGAAAATTTGGCTAGGTATCCATAAATAAATTCTTATATGAATGCCTCTACTTCCAATATTTTTTTCCTGAGGTATGATGCTGGAATATCCATTTATAGTTTTTATGTGGAATTTCTTTTCTTTTTGGCATAGATAATTTGTGTGGGTTTGTCAAGCAGTCATGGATAATCATATTTAAAAATGATGTTGTGTATGCTTGGGTTACCTCCTTCCCATATGCCCATAACATTTTGATTTTTGCAAATCCAATATTTAATAGTGGAGTATACTTGTCTAATTGTGGCTAATTTGTTGATAGAGATGTAATTTTTGGAAGCTAGAGACCATTTTTAAATATTTTTTTAGAATGTTAAGATTAGTGTATTAATTAAATTACTTGTATTCTGTGAATCTTTTTTTAAAAAGAAATACTTTGTGCAAATTAATGATGCAGGTATATGCAAAGGATAGCTAAAGCAGATTGAGATAATTTCTTTGGAAATATTTCTACCTGCTATATATTACATTGCACCTTCCAGGAATCATCTCCCTTTCTTATCAGTTCTTATCAGCTACATATCATTTTGTCATGCCTTCGGCAATTAATCATGTTTCTACTTTTGATATTTCTAATGTTCTCTCAAAATACTCTTGGTCTTTGTTGTTGGCATTTTACTATTCATTTAGTCCCAAATAGACTGTAAGCATCTAGAGAGAAAAGATCATATTTTATAAATTACTTCTGTATTTTTCATCCTATTTAGGTTTAGTACCTGATTGGTGCTGAATTCATATATGTTGTTTGCTACCTCATAGAGATAGTAATTTCATATTACTGTATTCACCCATTCACATAGAAAACCATAAAGTATTGATAATGTTCTTTTTTTTCTCCTACTGTTTTAAGTTTATTGTTCTAACGGGTAAATTCTCATAAATAATAGTTTTGAAAGAAATTGGACTCACTCCAAGGAATAAGGCAGTGAGGAAGTAGAATTTTGATTAAATATAGACAGTATGTCTTTAAACACATATTATACTCCTTTCAATTACTCATTTTTATACAGTATTTCACTGATATGATTTTGGCAGAAAGGATGAGCTAATACAATAGTTTGTTGATCACCGTTTTTTTCAAAGAAGCATTTACAAAGTCTGATCCAACAAGTACCTTTGGTTTGTTTGCCAGATGTTATGGTGAAAAAAAGTGTTCAGAGCTTAAATTAATTGGAGAAAATTTGAATTAACTAAAATTAAATAGGATTGTTTGCTGTAAGATTTCACAGAATAACACTTATTTTGCAGGTTTTTGGAGGATGGAGATTAGATTTTTTTTGTAGATAATATACCTAGCATAATTCTTGGCATATAGTAGCTGTTCCCAAGTAGTTGTTATTACAACTGGTATTATAATTCCTAGGTTTCTTGATGACTAAATGGATGATCGTACCATTTACTGAGTTTTAGAATAATGGAATATGTTTGTAAGGGAAATAGAAAGTTCTTCTGGGGACATGTTGAGTTTTAAATGTCTTTGGGACTTCCAAGTAGGGGGTGTCTAGTACGCATTTAAATGTATGGACCTGGAACTTAGTAGATATGTATTTAAAGCACTTAGTATTTTAAGTAACATATATGCCACATAAATGGTACCTGTTTTGATTTTGACATTGATGAAGGTTAACAATAAGACTAATTGTCCAAGAGAATCATTCATTAAGATATCTTAAATTTTTTGTTTTATTTTTTCCTAGAAAATCTTAAGGAAATATGTAAAAGGGAACATTAAGATGAACCAAAAAATTACTAAAATAGGTTTTCTACATTTATTATTTGTTTGTATAAATGTTTCTTTTGGAGTTCCAGAAAGGACTTGAAGTCGAGTATTCATTATTTAAATTGTGCGGACTAAGCTTTCTTTATTATATATCTCAGTTTCATATGAGAACGTATACCTGGTAATATAGAAATGGTCATAACCATGACCATACTTAGACCATGACTAGAAGTGGAGATTGTTTACTCATACAGAAACATATAGTTTCTTAGAGAGCCAAAAGTTCAGCAGATTTTGTAGTCTTATAGGGTGAATGTGTCGTTTTAATGTTTGGTTTGTGAAATAGCAGTAAGAAAAGAAGCTTAAAAAACATGTAAAAGAAACCTACCCACCCAGCTGGTGTGGCTCAGTGGTTGAGCATCGACCCATGCACTAAGAGGTCGCTGATTCCATTCCTGGTCAGGACACATGCCCAGGTTGTGGGCCAAATCCCCAGTGGGGGGCATGCAGGAGGCGGCCAATCGATGTTCTTTCTCATCCATGTTTCTATCTCCCTCTTCCTTCCTCTCTCTCTAAAATCAATAAATGAAAAAAAAATTTAGAAAAACAAAACAAAAATCCTACCCAAAGTTAGTACTCCTTTAACCCAGGAATGTTCTCATTATATAGTGCAGATTATAGTTATAATAATTATCAAATGAACAGTTAGTAGAATGGAAACTTACATATTGTTCTTGTTTTATAAATGTTCTCACTTTAAACCTACCTGATTTTCTTAAACATAATCTATTTTATATATATCTATATACTTTTATTGTTAAAAGTATTACAGATGTCTCTCCTTCCCCCCCCCATTGATAGCTCCATTCCCCGCCCCCCCCCTCCCGCAACACACACCTTCACCACATTGTTGTCTGTGTCCATTGGTTATGCATATAAGTTATTTGGTTTATCTCTTCCTGCACCCTCATCTCATTTTCCTCTGAGGTTTGTCAGTCTGTTCCCTACTTCCATGTCTTTGGATCTATTTTGTTCCACAGCCTTTTTTTCTTTTTACATTTTATTAAACTCTAAGTACTTCAATAACTCAGTAGTTGACTATAAAGAGTTTAAGTTGTTTATGGCAAAGAAACATGGTTTCACAGCCAGTTTTAATAACTGAAAATTAAATAATTTAACCCTTGAAGTAAGGCTATGACACTTTTAGTAGTTTGCTGTTGTCTAGTTGTTACTGGACCATAGTGATGTAAACTGCCAAGTTATCCAGTGCCCATATGTTAGTAGACATCTCTTGCTGTCCTAGGTCATCTTACTCTCAGAGCTTTTGGATTTTCTGGTAGGGGTGGGAGGTTCTAAACCTCTAGGTAGTCCTGGATACCAGAGTTCCCCAGGTGAATCAGGACTATTCTTTTTTTTATTATTATTAAATTTATTGGGGATGACATTGGTTAATAAAGTTATATAGGTTTCAAGTGTACAGTGCTATGATATATCATCTGTATATTGCATTTTGTGCCCACAACCCAAAGTCAAATCTTTGTCGCCATATATTTGACCCCCTTTGGAAGTATTCTTGATTGGATTTGGCTTTCTTCAGTTCAGCCACTTTAAAATTGTTAGAAATATTTAGGAAACTTTTGAGAACCAGGGATTTTTGGCTGATAGCTCTGGTTTAGTTAGTAATTTTTATTTTTTACTGTATTGTAATTTTTTATATCTTTAGGAATTCAAATAGTTGATATTTAAGAGAGCAATTAATTTTTTTTTTGTGGTCAGTCTGCACCTGAGGATATTTTTTCCATTGATTTTTTTAAGAGAGAGTGGAAGGAAGAGAGGGAGGTGAGGGGGAGAGAGAGAGAGAGCGAGAGGAAGAAAAAGAGAAAGAAATATCGATGTGAGAGACACATCAATCGATTGCCTCTCGCATGCCCCTGACCAGGTCCGGCGGGGGATCTAACCTGCAACCCAGGTATGCTCCCTTGACCAGGAATCGAACCTGAGACCCTTTGGTGCTCGGGCAGATGCTCTAACCAGTGAGCCACACCAGCAGGGCACAACTAATTTTTTAATGATTTTAGAAAAGTGATCATTTTAATGTTAGATATAATAAACTGTTCACCATTTACCTACAGCAGTAAGTCTTTGATTTTGATTTACTTATTTGAAAATATACTTTTTTCATTTGTTTCATTTCCCTTGAAATTAGCCTAATATTTTTACCTACCCTATTTTAAAGCATGCGAAAAAACCCATGGTGGAATTCTTTTCTCAAAGATATGAAACAAGTTAAATGGAATGTCTGGACTAGTTCAAGTCCCTTAACTTTTTCCTCAATTGATTTTTTTAGAGATACTTATTTGAAAAAGTTGATTTTCATTTAATATGGAGATTTAGATGATTTTTTTGAATTACTAGTTAATTCTAATTAACTATATTTTCTGATCATACTAAATGTGATATTGATGAAAATGTATATGTGACTTTCCTTAAATAGGTCAGGTAGAGTATCCTCAGTCTTAAGTACTAGAAATTCAGTGTGTTTGCATAAGTAGTTTAAAATGCCAAACTATCTTCTTTCCTTAGTATTGCTTTAATTAGGAAAAACTTGGAGAATGGAAAAAATGTAGGCATGATTCAAACATTACTTCTTCACATCAAGATCTAAAGATTGTCTAAACATATGCATAGGCAAATACATTTATTTAGCAAGGCAGTGAAACTTATCTTTTATTGTAAAAGACCCTAAAGTGTAAAGTAACAGTTCATCAAGTCTCCATATTCATCTAGATTTTAGAGATTTAAGCATGGAAAACTTAGATGGAAGTTCAAGTTTAGGATCCAAAAATAACTGCCACAATCTGTGTGGTACACCCAAGTATTTTGATTTAAGTTTAGTTTACACATAGCATATGGAGAATTAAGAAAAATTGCCAGGTTTTATCTCAGGTATTATTTATGATAGTGTATTAATTTGGGTGTTTTTCATACATTTTTAGAAGGATTATAAATCCCAGTCTTCATTACTAAAACTAAAGAATTTTTTAACAAGGGAGGCAGTGGCTATTTGCATCACATACCCAGATCATATCTGTGTTTAGTTTTGGATGCCATTTTTTTGAAGGGTCATTTGCAAACTGAGATTTATTCTCAGGAGAGTAACTAAAGCAGTGATAGTTATTAAAAACTTGCTATATGAGAAAGAGTTGGAAGAAATCGAAATGTTTAGCCTATAAAAAAAAGACGGTTTGGTTCAGCGGTTAGAGCGTCGGCCCTCGGACCAATGAGTCCCAGGTTCAATTTGGTCAAGGGCATGTACCTCGGTTGCGGTTCATCCCCGGCCCTGGTCAGGGTTGTGACGGAGGCAACCAGTTGATGTGTCACTCTTGCATCCATGTTTCTCTCTCTCTCCCTCTCTCTCCCTCCCTTTCTCCCTCCCACTCTATCTGAAGATAAATGGAAAAAAATGTCCTCAGGTGAGGATTTTAAAAAAAAAGAAAAGACTTGAAAGGCATATAGTCAAGTCTTCAATTATCTGGAAGATTTTCATGTGAAAAAAGAGTACAGTTGCATGGTATAGCCTCCGAATATAAAATGAATGAATGGAAGTTATTACAGAGGTGGATTTAACTTCAATGTAAAGGAAGATTTCTTATAATTTTCTTATAATTTAATTATCTGACATTGGAATAGACTTTCTTATTCTCCTCATTGGAAATATTCATGTGGTGTGGATAATCATTGGTCATACAGGTTATAAATGTGATTCTTGCATTGGGTATGATTGTAAAATAGTTGAATTCTAAGATCACTTGTAACTAGAAAATGCTGTGAATTTTTTAAAATGCAGCCTACAGATGAATAATTCCAGGTATTTGGAACATGTCCTAAAGTACAACTCACACATCGTTTCAAATAAACCTGCTTTTTAATTCAGCAACTTTTTTTGGCAACAACTTAATCTCAATTTTAAGAACTCTTAAAATAATTTTTAAATAAAAAATGATTTTAAACAGATTTAAAGTGATTTGCTGACACAACTCATCAGAATTCCTGTTCCATCCCCCAAACAAATGCACAAACACATGTCAGTTTACACAGCTGTATCCTGGCTATAATGTTTTGGTTTCAACATTTTTTCAGTTTGAATGGGTTTAATGATAATTTTCTCATTTAAAGTGATAAGTGTATTCTGATTTAAGTTTTATCTTTTGTATTTTTTTCAGACTGTTTTTCTTTATATACTTTTAAACTCTCATTTATTTTAATTTGTTTTCCTTAACTTAGTTGCAGTGTAGCTAATAGAGAAATTATTAGAAAGAATTTTCTCTGAGACAGTACTTCCACCTTTCCCCACAAGCCCTGCTACCCAAATCAGTAGTCGAAGAGAAATGGCAAGGTTAGAATTTTCTTTTATTATCTTTCCAAATTTTTCTACATGCTTTTTTAGGCGTGCTTCATAAAATTTAAAGATTTATTTTTATCAGTTTTCTTGATAAAATAATATATATTAAACATTGTCTAAGAATTATTTTATATACCTTTAAAATGTTGGATGTTTTATACAAGATAAATTTTAACTCTTTAAAATAATAGAAATTGTCAATTTTAGCTCAATACTATACCTTTTATAGTGTTTTCTGTTTACTGGAGTAAAACTTATAAAATAGTTGATAGACAAATTATGTACAGGAAGTCCTCCTTTAACGTCATGGGTAGGTTATGTGACTGTAAGCAAAATGACATACAATGAAATCAGTTTTACCATAGGCTAATTTATATAAACAAGAATTAAGTTCCTGTGGCATCTCATCAATATTATAACAAAATGATGTTGAATGAAACAATGTTATTCAAGGATCTGCTGTAATTATCTACTTAAAATGAATCATGAAAGTTCTTCATTTTATTTCTTTCTAAGGAAAGAAATTTCTCATTTAACAGTACAAATTCTGATCTTAGTCTGGTGGCTGAATGAATGACGTTTATAAAAATTTGGAGGGTATCATATTTTACAAAAGTAGTACTGCCTTGTGAATAAAACATCATTTCACTATGAAATGAGGTAATTTATTTTAAAAGCTGAAAATGTGTAAGTATATTATTTCCCTAATGGAAGAAGTTAATTTTTATTGACAATCTGCCAAATAAATGCCATTTGTCTGATGAATTCAGTGTTACCTTAGGATTCTTTCCTGTGGAAAAAAGTACTCTGGATTTTAACTATCAGGACAACGTTTATTAATTTGTACTTAACTACTTGGTGTAATATTGGTTTTAAAATGAATAAATGTAGAAAAGCTTATCTAAAATTATTTTTATGTACATTTTCAGTTCATATTTATTTGGAAGCAGTAGTTTGAGTTATGGTACGTGGAAATGGAGTCATAAACATTTGGTGGTTGTTGATTTTTTTCATCCACTTATTTTATAACGGCAAACAGTCATTCTAAGGAAATTTAGTATCACCCAGGTAGTAAGTACCAAAGTTGGGATTTGAACTCATGCATTCTACCTTCTACAACTCTGTATTAGAGTTCTCCAGAAAAAGAGACCAATATTATGTGCTGTACATGTCTGTGTATGGAGAGAGAGATTTATTTTAAGGAATTGATTTGCACAATTCTGGAGGCTAGCAAGTCCAAAATCTTCACGGGTGGGGCGGTGGCGGGGGAGCAACAGATTGGAGGCCTAGGGAAGAGTTGATGCTGTAGTTTGACTCTAAAAGTAGTTTGCTAGCAGAACTCCCTCTATGAGGGTGGTTACTTTTCTAGTAAGACCTTCAACTGATTGGATGAGGCCCATCCACATTTTGTAGGGTAATTTGCTTTACTCATTCTCCTGATTTAAATGTTAATCGCATCAAAAATTATTTTCATAGGAACATCTAGAATAATTTAAAGCAAATCTCTGGGTACCATGCCTAGCCAAGTTGACCTGTAAAATTAACCATCAGATCCTCCCAGACCAAAGTTGAGTCTTCTTATCTTGGATTATGTTTTCTACATTGGGTCTGAGTTGCTCAGAGAAGCTGCATGTTCATTATGTGTCTCTGTGTTCATTATTTCTTCTTTCCTTTCTTTCTTTAATAGAAATTTATTGAGTGTCCACTACATGCCAGGCACTTTAATAATCTGAGTGTAGGTAAATAAAAGACATATTTCCTGCCATTGTTGAATTTACAGGTAATAGTCAAGTGAACAAAGAAATATATGAGTACAGCTTGTATTGTTAAGGAAATGAACAGAGGATAGTGATAAAGAATAACAAGAGGATTTTCTTTTATAGTGTAGTCAGAGATGTGTCTCTGAGGAGACAGTACATAAGCTGACATCTGAAGGATGATAAGGAGTCATTTTGTGAAAACCAGAAAAATAGCATTTGAAGCTGAGGAAATACCATGTTCAAAAGGCCTGGAAGTGGAGAGGGTGGCCTGGATGAGGTTATAAATAGTCAGGAGTCTTGTGGGTCATGGTAGAGTTTCACTGTTATTCTTAATCTGTTTGGGAAGCTACTGTATTTGAAGCAAAGGAATGATAGCATCATTCCTTTAATGATAGCATCAATTAAAGTTTTAAAAGATTACGGTAGTTGCCCCTTATCCCAGTTTTGCTTTCCTCTGTTTCAGTTAGAAACTTGCAGTCAACCATGATCCAAAAATATTAAATGGAAAATTCCAGAAATAATTCATAAGTTTTAAATTGAGTGTCATTCTGAGTAGTGTGATGAAACCTCACACCATCCTGCCTGGGACATGAATCATCGCTTTGTCCAGCGTCTCTGTGCTGCATGTGCTCCCGTCCATTAGTCACGTTAGCCAGTTCAGTTATCAGATTGACTATCTCGATATGTCAGTGCTTGTGTTCGACTAACCCTTATTTTACTTAATAATGGCCCCAAAGTGCAAGTGTTGTGACGCTGACAATTTGGATGCCACGGCGGTAATAAAGTGCTTCCTTTAGTGAAAAGGTGAAAGTTCTTGACTTAATAGGGAAAGAAAAAAGTTTGTATGCTGAGCTTGCTAATATCTACAGTAAGAATGAATCTTCTGTCTGTGAAATTGTGAAGAAGGAAAAAGAAACTCATGCTGGTTTTGCTGTCATATATCAAACAGCAAAAGTGACAGCGACAGTACACAGTACGTGCTTAATAAAAATGGAAAAAACATTCCATTTGTGGATGAAGGATGTGGACAGAAAGCGTGTTCCAGCTGAGGGAAGCATGTTGTACCAGAACACATTGAGCTTACGCGAAGACTTCAGCAAAGGATCCCTTGAAATGGGTGATACCAAGTCATTTACTGCCAGTAAGGGATTGTTACACAGATTCAGGTATAGGTTTGGACTGAAAAATATAAAAATTGCTGGAGAGAGAGAGACAACATTCACATAACTTATTACAGTGTTATAATTTTTCCATATTATTATTGGTTAATGTTGTTAATCTAATACTGTGCCTAATTTATAAATTAAACTTTATCAGAAGTATGTATGTATAGGAAAAAACATAGTGTATATATATAGGTTTCAGTACTGTTCGAGGTGGCTACAATGAAAATGGGAAGACCAGTAAGAAGACTATTGCAATATTGGCTCCCCTTCCATAAACCCTAATCACTTTTAGTGGACTTGATCCTCTTAGGATATGGAGCAAGGAGGTTAAGCAAGACTGTGAGCTAACACAGTCAGTCACCAATAGCAGTAACCAAGTCACATGGGAATAATTTCACAGTCTTTCAGTGCAGTGATAGGTGAGGTGACGAGGATACAAACACCTGGTGTTTTTACACTGACCCTAAAAACATCAGCAGGAGACAAGATCTGCTGTACATAAGAATTTCTCAAGCTTACAGGCTTAGTACAATTCACTTTATTTATAACTCAAGTCAATACTCTAATGATCCTTTCCTTTGTCCACTGCACAAATCCATCCTGAACCAACCCCTTCTTCCCCCTCAAGGAAAAACCAACTAGACATATTTTACAGTGCTACTAAAGACTCTTCGTTTCATTTATGTGCACTTACTTTTAAAACTAAAATATTAATGTGAGGGTGGAGTTCTGTAACTGCCTGAACAGTTCAGTCTCAGCTGACCTTCTCCTCCACAGAGTTTAACACCAGCTGTGTTCTTGGCTCATCTCATTCTTGTGTTGCAAGTACATGAACAGTTCTGCTGCCTTATCCACCTTATCTCATATATTCCTCTTCATGTCCCCTGTGAATTCATTGGCCTAACATTTTATTTTCATGAACTAAACCTACTACATTTCCCCCCTTCAGTATATTTCCTTAACTTGTACAAGTGCAGAGATCCACTCCACCCACTCATATGTCAGTGTTCTCTAACCTTTTTGTGTGGGGGGGGGGCCCTATTTTCTTACTCCCAGCCTACTAGTTCAGTCCCCCAGGTTTCTTAACATTGTAAGGTGGAACAGCATTGACTGAGTCACCTAAACCAGGCATCTCAGATATATTCAGGATTTTCCCCTCTTCCTTTGCCTTTATGAGCCTTGTCAATTTTACCTCCTGTCTGTCAAATTTCTTGTTCACTCTTACGTTAAGCCCTTGTTCACTCTTATGTTAAGCCCTTCTCATTTCAAAAGAGAGTGGATTTTCAAAAACTGCTGCCTAATTATGTCACTTTCCTGACTAAAGTCAAGAAATGACTCCCCTCCTCCCCATCATAAAATCCAGCTTGTTAGCATGGCATTCATGGATTTTGTAATCTGTCCCCTTTGCCTACTTCTCTGTCCTCATTGGTACCTCTTTCCTACACTTCATACCTGGCACCTCATCCCAAGTTGAGTGTCCTCCAAACACTATGACTACAGCAGTTACAATTGGAACATACGTAGTTATGAGTTATAAAGTGTACTTAGTAAAATATAAGGGTAGAAAAGGATGGGTATCATGAATCATCAATGCAAATTATATTTTTTAGGATTATAAGATTTCAAAAAAACTATATAAATACAGATATTTCAAATATTATTAATGAAGATCTTTCTAAGATACTAGCAAATCAAGACATAAAAATTACTGAAAACATGTTTTTATAAGTATTTATAGAACACAAAGGAAGTTTATATGTTATTCTGCCTAATGATCAATATATTATATTTGGTATTTCCAAGGAAATACAAATATTTTTATATTTAAACTATATAAAGTTTAATTTAACTATATAAATAATTGAAACTATATAAAGTTTCTCAAGGAAGCCCTCACTCAAAAAAGTCTATTTGAAACTGGAGAGTTCTCTTTTTTTCACATAAGATGAGCTCACTAATTTTTCCAGTAAGATAAATGAGATACTGATGTTGCATATTTATTTTTGCAAAGATTATTTCAATACCAAATTTAGCTTCTAATTTATTATCTTCCTAACATTAATGTCTTGGACATGGCAATGCGGTTTCTTTTTCCTTTGTTACTCATCATTATTTCTCATGTAACAAAATAGAGCACAAAGTTCACTAAATAATATGAAAATTTGTACTAATGAAATACATTTTGTTGGTGACATAAAAAAATAAAGTAATTTGAACACTATGCATATTAAAGTATGTAACTCACTAACAATAACTCTGTGTGTGTGTGTGTGTATAACTTTCTTATTTTATTTTTTTTATTTGGAATGAGATACATGCTCAAAAAACCCAAAACAATCCCAGAGGACAACTTCTTCTTTACCCCTTACCCAGCGAAAACCACCAATGACTCAATGACTATGGTGGGAAGAATTCCTTGTGGTTGGAAAACAGATGAATACATTGCTGGGAGTCTTAATTTATGTATTAAGCTAGTTGAGTCAGTTTAAGAAATGTTTATATGAGATATTTTTGTTGTTCAAGTATCCACTAACTGCCACGTTGAATTTATATAAAACCTTCCCTCCACTCATATCCCTCTAATCAACAGACAAATATTAATATCTGAGTGGAGAATATACCTCCCAGTTTGATACAGTAGAGCAAGAAAAAAAAAAGTTTCTTTTTTATTCAATCTGATTTGCAGGCATTTGTAACTTTACCATTATATTGTTTTTTTCAGCCTTCATATGATAAAGAAATAGCAAATACAGAAGGCTGTTCTATATCTTTTATTAAACTTGTAGCAGTGTCTAATATATTGGTCCATGTCTTTTATATAAAGACCCATTGCATAAATTCGTTTGCCTTTATGAGCCTTGTCTGAGTTGAGGAAATGCGATGCCTTTTTTCTTTCCCAGATGCAGTGGTATATATACTTCCTTGATTGGACTTGTGAATTAACTTTATTTTCACTCTTGAGCTTCTTCTATATTTTGTGTTCAATTGCAGTCGTTTTCTTTAGACCACCTTCTTTTTCCTGCCTCCCTCCATTTATATTAATTATCTTTAAATGGGTGAGTCTTGGAAAGCCCATGTCTTCTAAGAAAAATATCATCTTACTTCTCCAGGCTGAGGTGGCTTCCTGCAGCCTAGAAAAAACAGTAAGGCTTGCCTTCTGCATCTCTGTGCTTCCTGTCATTTTCCTGTGATTTGAATGATTACATGGTTTTACTGAATCTATAGCTTGTATTGGTGACTGCCTCAACCCTTTATTAATTTAGTGAAAACAGTTATCAGTTTACTGATTTGGTTTTATTTTAGTTTAAAAGGAAAAAGAAACAGAAACAGAAACTAAAACCATTTCTGTTTTTTTCTTCTTTAATGCTTTCTAAGCACCAGTTCCTTTGTTTTTCCAACTATGAACCTGTGACATAGTTAACTAGCAAGATCTTGAGGGAGGCTGATGGCTGAGATCCCAAAGACTTCATACATTTTCTTTCAAATAATTCTTCACCAACCTATTGTCTCTCTCTGCTAAACTGATTTGTTAGTTGTATATTAGGGAACTTAGAAGATTAAATTCTTTTGATTGCCAATATGCTGCCAAATATTAGGATACATTTAAATGTTTCCAATAACTATAATGTTGTCTGAAGTTGCATGCTTGAAAGTAATTGTGGTAATTTCATCAATGCCAAATGATTTTCTTTCCCCATTCTGAAGAGACATTCTTGATAGAAATTTAATTTTTTTTCTGTTACTTCATGTCATTTTATAAATGGACCAATGTTATAACTACACCATTGGTAGAATTATGTAGCTATTCACAGTGTATGGGAATCACAAATTTTTAATAGAAACAATTTAGAAATAGTAAAAAGTAACTTTCAAAATTCATAAGTTTCATGTTAAATGCAGTAAAAACTGTATTTTTTGGATTCTAAAATCATTGCTAATCCTTTACTGAAGTACATGGATTCTTAGTATGCCAGTCAACTGATTTGTTTAAGAATTTTGCTCAATATTGTGGTCAGTTACATTTAGGAATAAATGTAATTTAATATTGAACTTTTGCATCATTTAGTGAACTAAGTAAGATGGCATTATCTGTCAAAATCAGTGAAACCTCAAGTGTATGTTGATTACTGTAGACCAGTGGTTGTCATACTATTTTGTTTGCAGACCCCTTAAGAGAATTTTTAAAAACTCTGTACCCTTTGCCTTTCTTCACTTGTTATCTAAAAACTTTTATTGTAAGTTTGAATAGTTGCAAGGAATGTTGTTTCCAGTATATTTAAAATATTAACGTATCAAAATAAAACTGCTAAATGTTTCACTTAAATGTTATACAATAATAAAACAAAAACAAATACTTCTCTAACAGAAATATTGTAATGTTCCTTTATCTCCTGACTTTGTATTTTAATTCCACTCCTGTTAATGATTTTATCCTCATATAATACATTTTAATGGTTGAAACTCTTTTAAAGATCAAGTATTACACTCTGTGCTACAAAACTAGGTATATAAAGTGACATTAATGTTCTTATTCTGCAATTAAGCCTTCAGCTGTTAAAAATTTCTATTCTTGGGATTATTGCTAGTATACAAGTAATCTAACAACAGTTATATGTGTTAAATTTTTATTAATCATTTACTGTAAAAACAATTTTATTGGAAATGGATCAGTTAATGAAAAGGGAAAATCACATAGAGATATATCACACAAACATTTTTAAAATCCACCAGATGACAATTCAATTACATCTTCCTTCAAAAATGTAGAAAGCAAAGAATTAGAAACAACCTGAATTGCAAAAGGTTTTGTTACCCAGTCTTTGGTCATAACTTTTTCAGTTTCTGAGAATTATTCCAAAAAGTCTTTACCAAATCTTTCCCAGTGGCCATTAATCTGTTACTCTTTCATTTACAGGCATTATATTTAACCTGATATACTCAGAAATGGTTGGGAAAGTTGAAACTTAATTGAACATTAATTTCAATATATCTTTTGCGGAACATATTTTTCAATATAAAATATATTTATAATTTGTCACACCCTGGAAGTTGCAGATTTAGCTCATTCACTTAATGGAAAATACTTGTCATACACCCTGATTGGCCCAAACAGTCCTTTCTTATCAAGTCTTTTAGTCAGAAGACTTTCTGCCAGTTCAAATAAATGTTAATGTTGTTTTGAATATTATAAATACCACTGAGAAATAATTTATAGGACACATATTATATGGTTGATTAATAAAAGTCAGAATGTCAAGATTAAAATTATGCAGATAATTAAATTGATTTATCCATTTAAAAAATAAATTATAGCCCTGGCCAGGGAACTCAGTTGGTTGGAGTGTTGTCCTGTACACCAAAAGGTTGCGGATTCAATTCCGAGTCAGGGCACATACCTGGGTTGCGGGTTTGATCCCTGATTGGGGTGCGTACAGGAGGCAATTGATTGTTGTTTCTCTCTCTTCCTCCCTCCCTCCCTCTCTCCCTTCCTTTCTCTATAAAATCAATAAAAAAGCATATCCTAGGGTGAGGATTAAAATAAACAAATAAGTTAATTGTATCTTACTAATTTATTATAAAGCAATATAATATGTAGCTGATATTGCAAGATTTTATGAATTAGGGAGTATGAAACAAGGCATGCTATTTTGGTGTGAATGTATGTATGCATGTTTTAAGTTCTGGTTTGGGCTTTTAGAAATAATTGGATAAGAAATATCTGGCCCTGGCCGGTGTGGCTCAGTTGGTTGAGTGATTGTTGTCCCATGCACCAAGTGGTCATCAGTTTGATTCCTGGTTGGGGCATATGCCTGGGTTGCGGGCTCCATCGTAGGGGTTGTGCAGGAGGCAGCAGATGATGCTTCTCTCTCATAGATGTTTCTCTTTCTGTCTCTCCCTCTCCCTTCCTCTCTGTAAAAATCAATGAAAACATTAAAAAAAACTGTAAATAACAAAAAATAAATCCATTATTAGTTTTGTTAGACATGATAAAAATTTCTATATATTTAATGAAAGATAGATATACATGTTATTTAAAACTAATTGATTTTATAGATAATTTATCCTTTAGACAAAGATATAGAAAATATGAAACATTTTATAAAATAAATAAACCCTAATAGGAATAAATATTTCATAAATTTGATAAAATTGTGTATCTAATTAAATGATACACCTTTTATTTGAATGAAATCTATTAAATTTTTATCTGTGGGTTTTATCTAGTGTATCTAGAAATATTTAGTTGTTTTGGAAAATACTTGGTTATATTGAAAACAATAGATATCACTAACCACTTGCTATTTGCAGCTGTTTGAAGATTTCTTTATTTCCTGTAGACAAAAGACTAAACTGTTGAGAATAGCTGAAAATGTGTGCTTTTCATTAAATATTTGACCCAAAAAAAAGAAGCCATTTTCAATGTGTGATTCTTTGTCCTTACTTTTGTGGGTGTCTCCTTCAAGACTTGAAACCACCTAATCCACTGTATATTGTAACTGGATTCAGAATCAAGATACCCTTGGTCTGGTAGCACAATTCACGTGTAACTGGAATATGTGAAAGATGGGGCTAGGCAAGCTTCACCAAATTCAATAGAACCCCAAAGGATTTCCATAGAAAAATTCAGGATAGGTAATTTGATGTCTGTCTTTTGTGAAGTAGGTCTAGTGTGAAAGGAGATAAAATAGTGAATCTGCATGATTGGATTCTTTTTTGGAGAACCACACCAGGTCTTAGATCTGTTTTAGGAAAGAGAGATATAGAAGGTAAATATCTGGAAATTGATTCCCTCAAAACTATTCCTGCGTTTGTGTCCCTTGGAAAGTCTTCTCAACCGTACTCATTAGTCTTCAGGCTCTAAGCAAGTGTTCTAAGAGACAGGAAGTAGAATGCCAGTTACTTAAGGATTGGTTGGATATTAGCACATTGTTACTTCTGCTGTATTCTTTTGGTCAAAGTAGTTACAGAGGTCATCCAGCATCAAAGAGGGAACATAGACTCCACTTTCTATGTGAAGAGTGTCAAAAGAATTTGTGGCCATCTTTAATCTTCCTCAGCTACTAAGTGCCAAGTATTGTGTTAAGTCATTGTAATAAATGAACAAAAAAGACATATGAGTTCACCTCATGAAGCATGTAGTCTAATGGAGGAGACAAACAATAAGCAAGCAATTACAATATTGTGTGATAAATGTTATGATAGAACAATACAATTTGCTATGGAAACATAAGAGGGGCCTCTAACCCTGACAAACTGTAATTCAGGCACAACTTCCTAAAGGAAGTAGCCTGAGAACTCTATTATGAATCAAGTTAATGTTGTGTAACTTTATCCTTTCATTTTCCCATTCTTACTGATATGATAAAACAGTTAATGCTTTTTGAAAGCATACTTCTCAGTTATGCTAGACTTAAAGAGAACCAGTGACGGACTTCCGGTGATAGAATAAATTTGAATTTGCACAGGAATGGTCTAAATCTGAGGGAAAATGGGTATTTGGTTTATGGTACAGGATTGAGAGGGATCATTTTCCTAGGAAAAGAAGCCTCATGTCAAAGGAATTTGCTTGAACTGTATTTGGCAGTATACCACCCATGTGGCTTATATTTTTCTGTTGATGAATTTTCTTTCTCTGAAAAGGAAAAAAAAAACAAAAAACTGCCTAGAGGCAATTCCTGTAAACAGAAGTTTTTCTTTTTTTCTTTTAGGTATTAATTTAGACCTATTTCTAGAATTCTAAGTATATGTATATGGCTCTCTGTCAGTTTTCTTCATTGTTAGCAAAGGACACGAGACTATTGGTTGAATAGTTTGATCACTAGTTTTGGGTTTAGAGAAGCTAGTCTATAAGAATACAGACTTCAAAAGTAAAGATCAGCAAAAGGAAAGACTTCTGGAAAAAGGCCCAGAGTTAAGGCTGTGGTATTTACTTTATTAGCAATTTGAAAAGGACCTGTAAACAAAGCTTCAACTAAGAAGCTCTTACTATCCAAGAATGTTGTTTATCAGAAAATAAGAATAAAAGAATTACGATAAACTGTAGTCAGTTTCTAGCAACAACAGCATGATTAAAGAAAGTTGTTACATTAATGTAGATTCCCTGAAGATTTTGAACATGGGATCATGAGCCCGAGTGGGTAAATTTCATGTAAACATTGGGGCATATATTAATGGTCTGAGTAAAGTGTTATATGTGTAGAAGTAACTGAATTCTTCTATATCCTTGTATTTATTACTGTTTCTTGTCCTTGGTGTACTTGCTTCTTGCATAAAAATCAGTGGAATTACGTACTCTAGTGCACTTCCATCATTAAGTGTCTTTATATTCTGCTCTTAGATCCCACTGCATAGTCAGTTTGTATTGACCCTAGTTATGACTCCATTCTATAGCATCAAGTAACTGAAGGATTCTTTACCTTGTATTGCCAATAAATGTTTGCTAGGATGTGTGTATTTTCCCTTAAAAGTGAGGAAAAAGTGCTTTTTCCCCCCCTTTACTTCTTTGCTGTTTGTAATTTTGGCAGGAAACTTGAGATGCCTGCCTAGAGGAAAGACTAAATGACTATTCTAATAGAATTTGCTAATTCTAATAGAATTTGCTAGTCTGCCTAGAGGAAAGACTAAATGACTATTCCTAACAGGATGAGTAAGATGGATGCCTGACAAGTAATTGGTATTAATGCAATTGTTTTGTGTGCAGGAGACTACCATTTTATGGCCATTTCTCCATGTTTCTCTACCCTCATTTTAGCCTCTGCTTCAAAGCTCTGGGTAAATTTTTTTCCCCTCACCGTAACATCATATTCAAAGAACTTTAGTCTGTCCTATCAGATATTTCTGGTATCTTTGTTGTTACTATTCTCTTTATTGAATGAGAGTTTAGGAGAAGCAAATATTACCTCAGGGATTGAACACAAGGGGGTAAAGTTGACTTTTTTTTTTTCCTTGCAAAGTTAAACTGTAGAATTTGTGTCTTTTCTTCTCACCATTAGTATCTTGGAATGATAGTGATACGGACTGAGAAAGACCTGGATATGTCAGTTACTTTATTTTCTTAATTTCCAATATCATAGAAAACTTTGAACACATCTTCTATCTTCCTAAACTTACCCATTTTAATATTTAACAGCTTTTACAAATGCAAGCCAGAATCACTTTTATTTTATCTAAGTTGTTATTCTTGATTGAGGTGTTTGAAAAGAATGATTCTTAAATAATCTTTGTAATCATTCTATAAATATTTTAAAACTCTTACCTTTTCTCTTTATGTCTTATGTTTTGCATCCTTTAAAAGCTTTTCCTTTAAGGATTTCCTTTTAAAACATTGAATCATCTTTGCTGTTCTTTTAAGACCATTTAAAAATTCTCCATAATTAGTTTAAATCTTATTATACCAAAGTTAATTTGATTGAAAATATATAGGACTTTGATATAATGACTGCCATCTTTTGAACTGAGGAAAGAAGATTTCTTCCTCTAAAATTGTAAAAACAGCATTGTTTTGTATGGTTTTCATTTCTAACAGTACTAGACATTCTTGCTCTTTCTTGATACTAACTTTTGAAATGAATGAGAACATCCTTTCTCAGGATATTAAGAATTGAACTCTTGCCCTGGCCAGTGTGGCTTTGTTGGTTGGGCATCATTCTGTGCACCGGGAAGTCACCAGTTCAATTCCAGGTCAGGGCACATACCCAGGTTGCAAGTTCGATTCCTGATTAGTGTGCATACAGGAGGTAGCCGGTCCATGTTTCTCTCTCACATTGATGTTTCTCTCTCTCACTCTCAAATCAAAAATAATAAGAAAAAATCAAAATAAAAATAACTTTTTTTTTCATTGAGTGAGCATTCAACATAGAAAATATTTATCTTGTTCCTACAAGTTACTGATAAATATAAATCCAAAATACATATATTGCCTACATAACAGAGCATAGGGAATTTACATGTTATGAAATGTCTGAAACAGTATCATCTATATAAAGGGTTACTAGCCATCTGTATAAAGGAGCGGCCAGTTCTGATCAGTTAGCATGGCCTGTGTAGAAGAACAGATCACATTCTTAAAAATATTTTTGTCCACAATGAATGTATAACGATCATCATATTATCAGTTTGTACTGATGGATTGGACAAAAGAAAAGTAGTACATGTGTTTTGTTTGTTGAAATATTCTTAAAAATTATCACCAATTGTGAGAAAAGTACATACTATAACATTAACAATGAACATTTTTCATCTTGGAAAGTGGAAGGGTTGTTTTTTAACCAGCAGTTCAAAAATAGGAGATATTATCTCCAGCTTTGTAACAAAAATATTTTCATTATATGATGGCACACTCTGCATTCACATAAAAGGGGAAAATAGCATCATTGACTTGTTGGAAAATTAAGGAATTGCTTTAAAATAAATCAGCCAAAACTCTCTAAAAAAAGGATATTTTAAAAATCGTGAAACAAACATATCTCAATTCACTTCCATTTATATTCAGAGTGCCTAGAGTATGTTTGGAATCAAGAATAGGTATGAAAGTTCCAATGATATTCTCTTTTGGCTACCAACAGTCCAATTCCAATGTTTGATTCCCCACTTATCATCCCTTCTTTTTCTTCATGTAATGACTCACATGACCTGATACTTAGCTATGTGCCTGAAACTACAAGGAAGAGAGGAGAGAAAAATTCACAAGAGAAATTTCTGTAAAATATATATTTTTTTATTTTTTAAAAGGCCTATTTTCTTTGGAAGGATAATTTTTCCGTTTAACTTTCCGGTAGTTCTGCTGATAACTAGCATGTATGACAGAGGAAAATTAAAGTTGGAAAACCTTTTTTATTGCAATCTCAGGATTGGGAATACAATATCATAGGCTCAGATAAGTCTAGACCAAGTCTTCTTATTTGTAAATTACTGAAACTAGAAAAGTTAACTAACTGGTCTAAGGTTTCATAGCTGTGACTAAAACTCCTATTCCTATTCAGTGCCCTTCTGTAGTACCAGGTCAAAAAGTATGATATGGCCTGCCCATTAAATTGTTACATTTGTTAGTTATGTAAACCAATGTCCTACCTAAACTATGAGACCAGCATATATAGCTTTATTGTATTTTAATTCATTATATGGTAATATATAAGTAACTCCTTTGAAATTTGAGGACTAGTGCAACAAAATTGGAAATGTATAAAGGCCAGGAAAGTAGTAGAATTAATAATAGCTAAATATAAATTCATAGTTCAAAGCAAATTGTAGTTAAGCAAAAAACCAAGCTTATTAATATATTTGTACAGATCCTTAATGTATGGTTTTTATGCCATGGTTCTACCACTTTAAATATTTATTTCCTGGTAAGGAAAGAGTGTCAAGCCAAAAGGAATTTCACAGTTCCCACAAGGTAATAAAATAATCTATATCTTTACCTCCTCTTGTCCATTCTATTTTTACCTCTCATAAGTCTCAGGCCTTCTTGTTAGGCAGTTAATTTACTTCTCCAATTCTCAGTGCTCCTGCTTTGATCATTAGTACATGGCTTTTCTCTTTCACCATGACATGCTGAGCATTTTGTGTTCAGATTGGTCCCAGGCCTCTTATCTGTTAATAGCAAACCCCGATGGGACAAGGTCTGGTCAGCGGGGCTCTCCTCCATCTTCTGCTCTCTCCCTAGTCAGCTGGCTGTATATCCAATGGTTTGTAGTGCCCCTTTATGCTAGTAGTTAGAAAGTTTATGTCCCATAGCAAAATGGAAGGAGCACTGCTCTAGGCGTTGGAAGATCAGAGTTTTTGTTCTACCTCTGCCACTAAGTAGCTGTCCAAGCTTGAAAAAAAATCACTCATTTTCTTCTCAAAGCCAAATGTATTTATTTCTACTTCATTTAAAAAAAAAAAATGAAGTTGCCCTGGCCGGTTTGGCTCAGCTGTTAGAGCGTTGGCCTGCGGTCCAGAGAGACCCGGGTTCGGTTCCCGCTAGGGGCACGTACCTCGGTTGCAATTTGTCCCCGGCCCTGGTTGGTCATGCGGGAGGCAGCCACTCGATGTGTCCCTTTCACGTCGATGTTTCTCTCTCTCTCTCTCTCTTCCTCTCTCTCCCTCCCACTCTATCTGAACAAAAAATGGAAAAATGTCCTCGGGTGAGGATAAAAAAAAAAAAAAATGAAGTTAGATAATTTTTTGAAAAAAGTAAAAATGTTGGAAATGTACAAATACCCATATGTCCTCATTTAGAATTGACATTTGTTAATATTGTATCACATCAGTGATAACACTGAAGTCCCCTTTGGCCTTCAGTCTTATTCCCATCACCTTCACCCCCTCCTCGAGGCAATTATTTATCCATTACCCATTGATGGACAGAAAGAAAATATCTTATAATATTAGATTAGATTAATATTAAGTTATAATAATGAATTGTTATTACTAAATTAAGCTGTGAAAAAGGAGTTTACTTTTTTCAAATGTAAAGGTTTCTTTTACCTGTTCAAATGTTCCTGTTTCCTTACATAATATTTTTGGGATATTACCATACTATATCTGCATCCTTATAAAATAATACTGCCTTTGTCTCCTTTGGAATTCTTAAAATTGAATTGTAATAGCCAGCATATTACTACCATTTGGAAAAATATTGCCAATCTTAGTCGTCAGTTTTGATTTCTGGAAACTATAGCCATCTATGCTAAATAATGCTATGTATTGGTAACTGGGTCAGAGAAGTGATGTTCAGCAATGTGTGGATAGCCCTCTTATATTTTCCCTGGTATCTAGCCCTCTTGTGTTTTTTCTGGTGTCTAGCACTGTGTCATGTCTACTGTAAAATAAATATGAATATATGATAAATGATGGAATGAGAATCTGAATTTTACTTTTTACATACATGCTATTTATATTAGTTTTCTATTGCTGTGTAACAAATTAACACAAACTTAGCTTCTTAAGTTAACATCCATTTATTAGCTTACAGGTCTGTAGGTCTGAAATCTGGCACGATGTGGTTGGGTTCTATGTTAGGGTATATAAGACTAAAATCAAGGGGTCAGTCAGACTGAATGCCAGTCTGGAGGCTTATAGAAAAATCTGCTTCCAAGCTCATTCTTGTTGGCAGAATTCAGTTCCTTGCAATTGCTTCCTTGCTGACTGTCAGCTGGGGACTGCTCTCAGCTGCTAGAAGTAGCTCTTGTTCCTTGCCATTTGACCCTCTCTGTCTAAGTTTTCAACAGTGCTTGGACTTCTTGGACCTCTGACTTCCCCTTCTGTGACCAGCTGGAGAAATTCTCTGCCTTGAAAGCTTGCAGGCTCACCCAGAAAATTTTCCTATCTTCAGGCCAGCTGTATTATAACCTAATCAGAGTAAAGTACATTTTATGCACAGTCCTGGGAGTTATTCAGAATGTGAACACCAGGGAGCTGGGACATCTTGGGGATCATTTTCGAAATCTTCCCACTGTACTAATTTTCACTCCTCAGGAAGAGTAAGACTAGAAGTAGAGATTTAAACATTATTTGCAATAAAAACAAATTCACAAGATTATCATTGCAGAGCAAAATCAAATAGTTCCATAAAGAAAAATATGACTCATGTTAGTAACATTAGAATGTTATGTGATAATATAAAACCTTATTGTTGGAAGTAGGTGACCAGAGGAGATGGTAAATCTACCTTTCTTTTCTGGCCTTAATTAAAAACTTTTTTAGTTCTATAATAGAGTTGGTATTCAGTCACAAAGATATGTCACTTTCCATTGGTCCCTGCAGCTTCCACTGAGTCATTCCCTACCTACAGGCTCTGTCTCATCCTAGTTTTATTTTTAAGCTAAGCCAGACTGAAGCCTTAAGCACTTAAACCACCTCTGTACCTTTCTCCCCAAACCAGGTGATCTTATAATTTTATGATTTTTCCTCAGACCTGGTGGCTCTGGAGCTGTCAGTTGGTTCTCTCATTATTTCTCAAGTCCTTTGCCATCATTAAGATCAACCTGTTTCCCCTATATTAACACTAAGCTCTCACATGTCTGAGCCCCCAGGCTCTCCAAGTCATAACTGAGCATTGGCTCTGGTTCTTGCTATACTTTCCCTCTAAATTCTGATTTCTTCTATCTGTTTCTTTGACCAGTAATTTTCAGAAACCCCCCCAAATTATATACATTGACCACATAGTACCTGAGTGTTCTACATCCCAGACTTTTTGCTCTAGGGTTTTACCTACCATAGAGTCGTCCAGTGCCACAATCACGTCTGAACTGTCTTCCTTTCTCCTTACCTGTATTCTTCCTATCACTCTCTGTTTCCTTCTCTGTGTAAGAAATGCAGAATTCCTGACTTTAAGAGTTCATAGTTAAGGGCAGATATATAAGAAAGTGAAAAAATTGTATGGCAACATGATAAATGTTATATTAGAAAAAAATAGCTAGATTCTGTGGGATTACAGAGAGATTCCAACTCAGCTTAAATGTGGGTCAGGAAATATTTCCAAGAGATGTCACATTGCACTGCCTCTGATAAGTAGTTAGGAGCTAGCCTATCAGTGAAGAGGAGCTAGAGGAATTGGAGGGATGCCTAAGTGAATCCTTAAAAGATCATCCAGAGTTTGAAACTAGATAGTTCCCAGGCTGAATTGGTCAAATACCAAGAGCAAGAATAGGGCCAAATATCGGAGATCAAACTAAAAGATCAGACATTCAGCAGAAGCTGAGGCAAAGTGGACCTTGAAAATGAGTTCAAGGGTGACAGCAAAGCAGAGTCCCTCGGCCTTCACTGTCCATTAGGAGGAAAGAGAACTTTTTTTGAACCTGGAGAATGCCAGCATTTAAGGGTTAAGCAGAAACAAGGAAGACTATGAAGAAGACTAAGAATTGGTGAGGATAGTGGATAATGAAAGGAAGTTTATCGGTGGACAGCTAGAAGCTGAAAGTCTCTATTTTCCTTACAGAGTAAGAAAAGGTGTGCTGATCTGATGAGAGTGTCGAGGGGTGGGGATGAGGGACAGGAAAAATATGAAGTTGCTCTCATGGAGAATCTAAAATAGACAATAGAAGGTACTTGAGGAAGTCATGTTCAGATGTGAAGACCTTGCTAACACTGGAGAGACCACAAGGTTTTAACAAACCTAACGCACCTGGTTAAGTGCCTTTTTCAAGCATCATTCTACAGTAGGGCTTGGGGAGAAGAGAAAGTGGGTGGATTGATTTAGATTTGGAGGTTTTCAGAAAGGGTGAGATGGAAAGAGAAAAAGGCAAGAGAGTTAAGAATGGTTAGCAGAATGGACAAAATCTAACTGAATAAAAAAGGAAATTCAGTTAGGATAAAAAGATAACTTGGAGGAAAAAAATATAAAAGCTGGTGTCAAAAGACAGAAGACATTATTGAAGTCAAAGTGTAGTTATACCAGAAGTGTGATATTTGGAAAAGTATGAAGTGAGATGTTAGAGCTTCACATCACAGACTATACTGAAATTTTATATAGATTAAAGGAACTGAATCAAACCTA
This sequence comes from Tadarida brasiliensis, assembly GCA_030848825.1. Lineage (NCBI taxonomy): Eukaryota > Metazoa > Chordata > Mammalia > Chiroptera > Molossidae > Tadarida > Tadarida brasiliensis. The sequence goes on along the minus strand of CM061262.1, from coordinate 46,854,978 downwards.
GAAAGAAAAATGATTGATGAGGCAGAGTTTTGTGTTTAAATATAAGAAACCTAAAAGGATAAAAATAAATTTGTTTCTATTTGTAAATGGAAAACAAAGTGAAAGGTAAAAAGTTAGGAAATTAATTTCCACGTGTATGATAAGCAAAGATCCTTAGTTTGTGAAGATGTGATAGAGGTTGGTATTCCTCCTGCAGCTTCCTTTTGCTCATCCAGCACCAGGTTTTTATGTTCCTCTGAGACACCAGCAGCAGTCAGGCTGTATCCTCTGTCTGCTTCATGGCCCTTCAGTCTCTGATTTAAAAGATAGGGGACCTAGCAAGGAATGTTGGAGCCTGTTCAGGGTTAAGAACACCCACATAGGAGGGCAGTCTGACTCAGAGTATGAGAGCCAACAAAAGTGAAGGGAGCATTTGTGTAGGAGGGTGGTGCCAGGTACTGGTGTCCCAGTGGGGTGAGGAGGGCATCTGTGTAGGAGGGCTGCCTCTTCAGAGATTGGAGCCTTAGTGAGGTGAATAGGATGTCCACACAAGGAGGGGACAAGACTGGTTTTATATGAAGAGAACTGATCTAATAAGTAAATATATTAAGCATGTAAGAGCTAGGTTTCTCAAACTGAAAGAACACTAGAATGAATCCTGTGATATTGAATTGGAATTGGAAGTCTTAGTGTCAGCTTATGGTTTGCAATGTATAGATAGAAAATATAGATAGATATAGAAATAAATAATTACTATATATGTGTGTATATATATCTGCATGTATGTATACACACACATTCACATGCACACAAACTACATATGTACATACATATATTTTCTAGCTGTATCCATTTAGTTGGCCTGGGAACAGCAACACTCAGGAACAATGAAAACACCTAGCACTCAGATCTAAATGTGATTCTCTACCATAAGGAACCAGAATTTAGAGAAATTGCTGATTCCGGGGCTAGGCCAGGAAAAGTAAAAGATGAGCTTAAGGCATCTTGTACCGGAAAGTAAGGAAGTGCTCAAAGAATAAAGGGGATATGTCAGAAGGACATAGACACCCTCTTGAAGTGGATTCCTTTGGCAAAATCTGGAATATTTTGAGCATCAAATATATAATGTTTGCTACAGATTAAAACCTGTTGAATGAAATAATAAACACAAACCCACATTTTAAAATTAAATATTAAAATATCATTGATAAATAACATTCTTGTCTAAACTTTTCATTTTATAACTGTACCTATATATGTATATGTTGAGAATTAATATTTCATGTTCAACTTTTTATCAGTAAGAGTCTTTTCTATGCTGAAATATTTTTGAATATCTCAATAGGTTTGTGATCAAAGAGGCATTTCAGAAAGTTTTGCAAATTATTCCCTCAAAATGCTTGACTTTGGTGGGACATTGCAGATCCTTAATTTATTGAGCTATCTCCGAGAGTAAGCATTTTTGCCACAAATGAATCTCTAGTCAGAGCAAGAGATTACAGGTGGTCACATGGCTCTGTCACTGAAGTTGTACTCATATTTAATTGATGTACATTTTAGTATCATTCTTTATCCCTCTTGTTTTAAAAAAAATGATACTGGCCCTGGCTGGTTTGGCTCAGCGGTTAGAGCGTCAGCCTGCAGACCAGAGAGTCCTGGGTTCGGTTTCCGCTAAAGGCATGTACCTCGGTTGCAGTTCATCCCTGGCCCCGGTTGGGGTTGTGTGGGTGGCAACCAATTGATGTGTCTCTCTCACATCGATGTTTCTGTCTCTCTCTTCCTCCCTGTCTCCCTCTTGCTCCATCTGAAGATAAATGCAAAAATGTCCTTGGGTGAGGATAAAAAAAAAAAAAAAATTAAAAAAAATGATACTGTTTCCTCAGCTGAGTGTTACTTAGAAAACCTTGGCTAACTAACAAGTTCCCAAGGAATACTATTTAATGTTACACTGCCAAGAACATCTTAGATGATTCAACAAAAATGCCTTATTTTGAAAACCCAAATACATTTCATTCTAATTTTATAATTATTTATTGAGATCTTTTTGGTTGCAGAGTTGGATATGACAGAGATCCAAAAGAAATACATAACTTATAAAAAGCTTATAATCATTTTGAGAAACAAATTAATATGAAACAGTAAAAAAGAAAACAAAACAGGAAAGGATATAATTTAGTGCCAACTTGGTAAGTTAATATTTTTGTTGAGTTATACAGTCATCAGTAATCTGCCTGTAGCACTTACTGTCATCATATAATTTTTGGTTACGTAATCAGTATAATCCGGGTTTATTTAATCTTTTCCATACTTAAAAATTGATTATAGAAGCCTTATATTTCAGTACTGAAGTCAGAGTACATTGTTGGGCACATACTCTGTGCCAGTATACATATAGGCATTAGGGTTAATAATGGGAGCAAAATGGAGCATCTGTGCTTAAGGAACTTGCTGCTTTGTGCGTATACGTGTACGGGGGGGGGGGGGGGGGCCGGGGGGAGAACATGCAAACTCCACACAGACAGTGGCCCTGACTGAGAATGGATTTTTTTCTCATCAGTGTTGAACTAAACAATATTATTTGAGGTCCTGCTGTATTTACCCAAATGAGTTGAAAACTTATGTCCACACACATGCACACAAATGTTTATAGCAATATGTCATTGTAAATTTGTCCAAACCCATAGAATGTACAACACAAAGAGTGAACATTAATGGAAACTATGTACTCTGGGTGATAATGATGTGTCAGTGTAGCTTTATCAGTTGTAACAAATATACCACTCTGGTGGAGAATATTGATAATAGCCCTGGCCGGTTTGGCTCAGCGGTTAGAGCGTTGGCCTGCGGTCCAGAGAGACCTGGGTTTGGTTCCCGCTAGGGGCACGTACCTCGGTTGCAATTTGTCCCCAGCCCTGGTTGGTTGTGTGGGAGGCAGCCACTCGATGTGTCCCTTTCACGTTGATGTTTCTCTCTCTCTTCCTCTCTCTCCCTCCCACTCTATCTGAACAAAAAATGGAAAAATGTCCTCGGGTGAGGATAAAAAATAAAATAAAATAAAATATTGATAATAGAGGAGGCTATAACTGTGTGGGGGCAGAGAGTATATAGGAAATCTTTGTACCGTCTTCTCAGTTTTGCTGTGATTCTAAAACTGCTCTAAAAATAGTCTGTTTAAATAAAAGATGCAGATGGGTTAGTGGAGTTTATATTAGAGAGATAAGGTAGTTTTCACCCTATTGAATCTATTTCTGCTTGAAATTTAAGATTTGGTTATCAACTGAGAGTGAGAAGGAGATGGGTGTAGGAGAGGTGAGGAGAAGTGAGGTATGAAGGTCCTCTCATAGTGTGGTAAGTTGAATTTGCTAGGAAATCAGTGGTAAACTTTATAAGAGAAGAGTGCCAATTTGAGATGTCTAGCCATAAATAGGTTGTGAATTTTAACTTTGTTTTGTAATTTTTTAAAATAACAATACCTAGATCAGCTAGTAGTGGTAGGGATCCCTATTACCTAGATTTGGTCTTGAAATACCACTTTCTACTAAAAGAAACCAGGGTTTCTTAGAGAAATGGTTCGTTTTGGTCTGGGGCAAATATTTTCCAGATAAAATGGAATACCTTATCATAACAGAGACAGGAAAACTGTCAGAAAGGCTCAGGAGCCAATGTGAAGAATCATCCACTGGCTAAAAATTGCACTATTTGAGTTTCAATAAAGAAAATAACTATAATGGATTAAGACAAAATATGTTTAAATCCATGCATTCATATTGATCCAACACACACACACACACACACACACACACACACACACACACACCCCTACACCCCTTAGTGGAAACTCTTGAAGGATTCTCGCAAATGCACTCTTTTTTAAAAAACTGATAAGAGAAAGAATCAAGCATTTATCCTTTTTTTATATATAACTTTATCATAGGGTAATCAAACAATAGGTATGGTGAAGCTTCTTTTTAAAGAAGTATTCCGCCCAAAGTAAAATCTTCTGTCACCGTATATTTGATCCCCCTTACCTGTTAATACTTCTGGTGAGCACACAATGCAATATACAGATAATGTACCATAGAATTGTACACTTGAAACCTATGTAACATTATTAACCAGTGTCACCCCAACAAATTTAATGAAAAAAGAAGTGTTCCAGTTAATAAATAATGATGGATAAAATTGGAATATCACCATTGTGAATTAATGAATTTAGATATTATACATCAGCAGCTGTTAAAATCACAAAAGGGACTACAAGATAATATGCAACTTCTGATAACACCAAATCATGAAGTGTCATGTGAAAAAACAGAAGAATCTGATTAAACCTTTAAATTCAATTACCAATTTTCCAAGAAATATGGAATGAAGATTAACATGTAAATCTGTACTATAGGGGTGCAAATCAGCAAAATCCAATTTGGGGAAACTTTACCAGACAAATTAAACAGTAGTGCATAGGGATGGTTTGTTATTTATTTGATGAAACTATAAACTAAGGAAATTATACTATAGAAGTCAGGAGAGTGTTTACTCTTTGGAGGGAGGAGATTTGATTGGGAGAAAACATGTTAGAGGGCTTCTGGGTAGCTGACAAGATTTTCTCTGCTTCAGTGGATATTATGTAGAAGAGTGGATGCCTTGTAACAATTCATTAAGCTGTACATTTGTTGTATATAGTTTTCTGTAGTTATGTTTAACAATACCAAAGTAAAACTTTTAAATGAGTTTAAGAAATTAAAAAAAATATTATCTTAATGTTTAAGGCTATTTGTTAGGCTTTCATAGGAACTGGGGGATTAGGGGATGAGAAATGTTAAAGGCTTCAGTTGAGAGTCTAAATAACAACATTGCAAGTAGCAATTAAGACCACAAATCAAAGAATCAAGTAAGTTCCACCTGAAAGGACCACTCAGCATTATCAGCAACTTTAATCATTGCCAATACATGTTCTCACCTCCACACTGTGAATATTTAATAAATGGAATAGACACTGAAAATGCTCATTTGCATGTTTCATGTTGTTCTTCAGAGGGCTTTTATACATATTATTTAATGAAAGACTGTAAATGAATCTGTGAGTGGAATTGATAATACTATTTAAATTATATGTATATAAAATAATGAATATTTCATTAGTTAAAAAATATTTAAGAATATATAATAGTAGAATGAATGTACTTTTATTATAGATGTCAATATATTGTTTAAAGTAATTTCTTCCATATAAGATATCTATGATTTGTTTAAGGAAATAATTTTCACTAGTTTGATTAAAATGGAGATACATTAAACTGATATGAAAAAATGTTTAAATGTTCATGATAGTTTGACAAGTCTGAAGTAAATTAAAACTGTTCCCCTTTTTTCTGTCAGAGGTCTTTTTATTAGTATCCATGATCGAGGGCATATTGCTTCAGTTCTTAATGCGTGGCCAGAAGATGTCATCAAGGTAAGTTATCAAATTTTCCCACTATGGCAGATTTGTTATTTTCCCTGTCCTATAACATATTAACAGTTATCATGACCTTAAGTAGCATTCACTAGCTTTTCTAGTGAATGTCACCTAATTTATATCCCTTTGATTTTTGCATAGTGGATTAATTTTATTTTGATACCATTTAGAAGCTCTTTCCTCATCTTTCAAATTTCTTAGTATTTCTTTATTCATTGTAAGTGATGATAAATGTTGAATAAATGTTAAAATAGTATCTGAATTCTTTAAGCTAACTCTGTTTTCATATTAATCATTCACTAAGAGGAATCCAGGTAGGCAAATGATAATTTCCTTTATCATTGTGACTTTAGGTAGCTCATTGACTTCCCCCTGTGAATGAACTAATGAAAATAAAGTAACAATAACATCTGACATTTATTTGGTAGCTTTTTTTGAAACACTGAACTTGGATTCACTCTTGTAATTACCATGTACAGTAATTCAGTGAGGAAAGGCACAGTTTAACAGTGGGTTACCCAGTAGTGCATGGTGGTGGTGGGGACTGAATGCAGGCCTCAGAGCCTTTGCTCTTAAACATGGTGCTATGCCACCCGCCTTGTCTAAAGAAAGTGAGATGTGTTTGTCCTCTCCTTGGTCCCCCTTTCCCTTTCTGTTAGGTACCCAGCCACTTTGTGGTATCTTTTAGGGTAAATTGATGTCTTTTAGTAGTACAAAGGCACTCTAGCTGTGACTTCTGAAGTGTTACTCCCTTAATGATCTTTTCTGTTGGAGCAGTTGTGGCTAGAAGTGGTTCACTCTGTTCTTTAAGGCTCATGCTAGGCAAACTTGTAAAGCAAAATGTTTTTTACTATTTCCAAATTTCCCTTTTTTTTTTCTCTTTCTCCCACCTAAGTTGTTCCCTTAAATTCCTCCTACCAAGTAGTCTGTGCTGTCCACAGGTCCATTCCTTAGGAACTACCTTAAAAAATGTGCTAATTCAATGAAGTATAGATGTCTGATCCTCTAAGAAGGATACTTACATTTAATCAGGATTCTAGAGAGGATATTAAAAATGAGTCAAAATAGGAAATAGTTCTGGGGTAGAGAGGTCTAATTAATATCCTATAATCCTAAGAGCTAGGCAGTAAGCCGTTCCCTTGCTTTGTGTTTTTCTCACTAGCTGATTAACTTCATTAATAGCCTACCTTTATCCTTTCAACTCTTAATATTAAGTCCTCACTGATATTTCTGATCCTAACTGTACATACTGTTATTTTAACAGCTTAACGTAGTGTCTGCATATAGCAGGCACTTAATAAATGGCAGCTCTTTCTTATGGTAGAATAGTGAAAACTAAGATGTAGTATAGGCTGTGTAGTTGAAAGCACACATGAAACAAAGGCAATCAGTTATAAGACAATATACAATTAAACTGACTGGTATAAATTATAAGTGCCACATTCATTTTATTCAGAGGATACTATCATTCAGAGGAGAATGGAACACTTAAGAAATTTTTCTAGCCAAGTTGGAACTTAAATGTAGCCTTTCATAATTAGAAAGACAAGAAGATACTCTCCTAAGAAGGGAACATATGAATGTGTGTGTGTGTGTGTTTAGGAGATCCCCTGCATATTTTATACAGGATATTTTTATCAGGTAATGCCCAAATAATAATTGATACATTAGGATGTAGATTTAATTTCTGAAACACAGACATCATTGATAGAATTGCAGTTGTCTTATTGAGATAATCCTGCCGTTGTGACTCAATTATTATACAGAAAATATACAACTGCTTGGGGAGGAGGGTGTCAATGGGGAAAAAAGGAGAAACATCTGTAACAAAAATAAATTAATTAAAAAAAGAAAAAATATATACAACTGCTTTAGTTTTCTTTAAAAATTTTTTTCATTTACAGTTGACATACATTATATTACTTTCAGGTGTGCAACATAGTGATTAGACTATGTAACTTATGAAGTAATCACCCTGATAAGTCCTGTACTGTATTCCCTGTGCTATACGCTTCATCCCTGTGATTATTTTTATAACTGGCAATTTTTACATCCTAATCCCCTCCTCTTTATCACCCATCTCCCCAACCCTCCTTCCATCTGGCAACCATCAAAATGTTCTATGTGTCTGTGGGTTTGTTTCTGTTTTGTTCATTTGTTTTGCTTTTTTAATTCTACATATAAGTGAAATTGCTTAATTTTTCTTAAGCATGAGATAAGGTAGTTAAAAACAAAAGCAAGGAAATGTTAATTTAGTGATAAATTGTATATTTGACAAATTTTTTACTTCAGTGGATTTCTTTGCTTAAAATTTACTCCTTAATGTTGAAATGTTTGTGAATTAATGCTAGAAATGTACATTTTTAATAAGGCATAAACAAACCTAAAATATAAAATGCCTTAAAACAGAGTGTGGAGATTTCGGGAGGAGGGGGGTGGCTGGAGGTGAAAGAGGTTATGGGGGGTTAAATGGTGACAAAAAAAAACAAAATAAAGAAAAATATTTTTTTAAATTATTGGTTATATGTTATGCCATAGACTAATACCTGCATCACCTGTTGGGAACATGTTTCCTCTTTGAAGGAATACACAGGTGAACCTAGTGTGTGGAATTCTGGTTTCCTCTGTGAAATATTATAATATAATGACATTTACTGGGGAAGCATATTGGAACATTTATTACATAGTTGGTAGGAGTTTCATTTAGTAATTATAGTCTGTGCTAAAAACAATTTTCCAAAATCCTGCTTGGTATGAATTCATTCTAAGAATGTTCAAACACTTCACTATAGGTTTTACACAATGCACTGCTCATTGAAAGAATAAAACTAGATTGTTTTAGACAGGATTTGCTAGTAGCATTTACAAGTATATTTTTTAAAAAGTTGCTCAAACAACTACCACCTCTGTAATGTCCATGGTATATTTATATAATTAAATTGATAGCTCGGGATGAAAGAAGAGTTTTGGGGGGGGGGGGATAAAATTTATGAAGAACTAAAAAGAATAATACTTTTTTAAATTTTATGTTCAAGACATATATTTAGTATAACTTAGATGTACTACCAAAAATAAATGAAAATGCCATGCTATCTTAAACCCCTTTTTCAAAAAATTGAAACTGATAAAAATTATAAGTAGCAACTCTCTGGGTTTAAATATCTTTAATGAAACCTGGAAAGCATTATATAAATTATTATTCAGATCATAACTGAGTTATATGACAATGTTGCTCTCCTTATAAAATATGTTATAAAATATGTAACAGTTATGCAGGCCAACTGAACTTTAAGGAACATATTCACAAAAGTATACATTATCAGTGATATATAAAAATACCTCTATTTGTTTTAGTACAAAAAATAATGTTTATTTAATATACATTCGAAGTATTTGGACTTTGAAAATTTGGTTTTAATTTTATTTGAAAAGCAAAGTTATAGTTTTCCGCAGTATTTGTTTATCTTTCTTATCTTAAATCAAAGTGAACTAACCCAGTGGTGTCAAGTTGCCTCCTCCAAAACAGCTGAGCATATTGACCATTTGCAATTAGACATGGAAAATTTGACAAAGACTTATGGAATCTGTAAAATATGCAGAAATAATTTTCACCCACCTCTCAAATGTATTTACTATATAAAGGCAATTCTTTAAGAGCTGCATAATATAGGTGAACAGAAAATTAAATGAAAAGATCTTAAAGATATATTTTAAAATATGTTCTGCAATGTAGTGTAGTGGAAAAAACACTGTATTAGGAGTTAACACACCTCGGTTCTGGTTCTTTGATAGTAAGTAGATAAACCAATAGGCAAATTATTTCAGTTCTCTGATCTTCAGTATACTAATCTATAAAATAAGAGGGATGAACTAAATTCCTCTTTACTTCTAAAATGCTGTGACTCTCTACTTTAGTCCTGATGATAGTAAGAATATTAATAGCTACATTTTTTGAGAATTTGTAATGTACCAGGTACTGTGGTAGTTCTTTGTATATCATGATCTCATTTTATGGAATTATCAATGAACTAATATTTACTGATTATTTACTATGTTCCAAATACTATATATGCTAGGTGTTGGTGTACAGTAGTGAGCAAAACAGAGTTGGCTCCTTATTTTATTCAGCTACTATGAAAAGAACATTTATTATTTCCATTTTACAAATAAGAAACAGAAGCTTTAATTTATCAGTTTATCTAAGGTCAGATAACTGACTTTTTTCCAAGGCTGCATGGATATGACAGGTGTAGTGGTATGCAGAAAATTTAATAAATTGTGTTTCTCAATATTGGTTTTGCTTATATTCACATAATGGCTGTGAATTACAGAATAAAGATATTAGATGCATTAATTTCATTGAAGATATTAGATTATATAGAATTAAAATCTCTACATGGTTAAAATGGATGTTTCATAGATATTTAAGGTGATTAGAAATAAACTAAGCAAAATTGATTACGTCTAGTGACAGCTTATCAGGTAAGAAAAGTCGACTGTACTTTAGGCAGACTGTACTGCATATATCAAAGATGGTAGAACAATATCAAGTGATTATAGATGTTAAAGAGGACAGGTCAACATTGTTGTGAAAATAGGCTGATGGTGCCAGGATGCATAAACCAAAGATCTGGACATTTGGGGGCTACTCAGCTATTACCCATTATTTAACTAATTGTCCTCAAAATGGATGTGGCTAGTTTTAAAACTGCTCTGTTTTCCTTTTAGTTCCCAGTTTGAGTTCTTATTTTCCTATACTTTTCCCACTGCTCCTCTTTATTGAAGACTGAGTTATTTGGGTTGTTTAAAACTTTTTTTTTTTTCATTTTCACCCGAGGATATATTTAGAGAGAGGAAGAGAGAGGAAAAAGAGAGAGAGAGAGAGAGAGAGAGAGAGAGAGAGAGAGAAACATCCATGTGACAGAGAAACATCATCAATAAGTTGCCTCCCGTACACACCCCGACCAGGGATCAAACCCACAAGCTAGATATGTGCCTTGATCAAAATTAAACCCACCACCTTTTGGTGTACGGGACGACGCTCCAACCGAGTCACCTAGCCAGGGCTGGATTGTTTAAATCTTTATGTGCATACCCTCTCTTCTTTTTTCGACAGCCAAATTAATCATATATGTTTATTATTTTTTATTTTTTAATCCTCACCTGAGGATATTTTTCTGTTTATCTTCAGATAGAGTGGGAGGGAGAGAGAGAGAAACATCAATGTGAGAGGACACATCGACTGGTTGCCTCCCGCATGGCCCTACCCCGACCAGGGTTGGGGACAAATCGCAACCGAATAGCAACCGAGGTACGTGCCCTTGACCAGAATCGAACCCGTGACTCGCGGGCCAATGCTCTACTGCTGAGCCAAACTAGCCAGGGCCATATATGTTTATTTTTAACAAAATATAAAATGTATATATCAAATTTATTTGTTCTCCCTGCTCTTCCACATAATCACATAAAATCTTTTCCATGTATATTCAATTTATGTGTTTTGACAGTGTAGTATTTCATTACATAAGTATTAACTTCAGAAATGGAGACCAGGAACTGTGCCCCAGGATTTGTGAACATCTTTTAATAGATGTTTTTTCATTTTCTTCTAGGCTATTGTGGTGACTGATGGAGAGCGTATTCTTGGCTTGGGAGACCTTGGTTGTAATGGAATGGGCATCCCTGTGGGTAAATTAGCTCTGTATACAGCTTGTGGAGGGATGAATCCTCAGGAATGTCTGCCTGTCACTCTGGACGTGGGAACAGAAAATGAGGTAAATAATTTATGTCTCTAAGAAAGCTATTCACCTAAAAAAAAAAAAACAACCACACAATTATTTTATTTTGAGCTTATACCTGGAACCCCATAAAATTCATTATTTTCTGGCTGGTTCTCCTTCTCTCTTCAAACCTGTCCCCCAACTCTTATAAGAAAATTATTTCTCTTCTCATTTTCCCTTTTTTATAATGTCATTAATCTTTTACCAGCTTCTTTAGTATTTATTATCCTTTGATGAGTATTTATACCATTATTCTATAGAGTATATGTTTTACTTTAGACTATCATGGTTTCTTTTTTTTTTTAATTATTATTTTTATACTACATAGGAACTAATCCCAAAGGATATTAAATTTAATGAGTCTGAAATCTTGTTCTAAAAGTCTGTATTGAACCTTAGGTAGATGATTTGGAGTTTAGTCTTTCTCATCCTGTAGCAGTATTTTAGAATCTTAAGGTCATATATCAAATAGTACATATCTTTGCTTATCCTTTATTGCTAATATTCAGGATTACTTATGGGTGAATGATATGAGAAATTAAAGGTCGAATTTTCTGAAACAGAGATGAAATGTTCAGTTAAGGAGATATACATTTTTAAAAGTTACATACACATTTCAGACCCAGATCTAGAATAGATTCATCATCAAATAAGACATTGATACTTGAAATAAATATGTATACTTTTTTATAGTTGATTTTCTCATCCTAAAGCAATTTAAGATATAACTTTTGACCTGTTAATAATATGTTATAATAGTAACTTGAACAGTTTTTATGTTCTTTTTATGTTTAACTTCCTGTGTATACATGAGTGCTCATTTAACCTTTATAAAGGATACATATTGATAAAAACACATTGCTTATCTGCTATTTTCTTTTTCAATACCAATAGAAATTACTTAGAAATGATCAAAGTTGACCTCTTAAAACAATTATTCTAAAATTCAGTATATAGATTGAGCATTAAGATTTTCTATTTTTCATATATTTTCTTCTGTGATAAATTACATTGAAATCAAAATTTTTAAATCACAAAATCTGTAGAACCTCTTAAAAATTCTAGGAAGAAATAAAGAGGAGTAAAGAGTAATAAAACAGGTATGCAAAAGTTTAAGAATTCCATTTTAAACTTGGGCCTTTTATTGAGATTATAAAATGTAGACGTAGAATAAATTGTGCACTAATGAAACTATAACACTGGGACTATTGCATTGATTGTATTAGTTATATGAAATATTTGATTTCCTGAAGGTGGGTCTTAAAATTGTCAAATTTACTAGTTGTCTTGAATTTTCTCACATTATGTTCATTTAGTATTCCTTTCCTCTTTTGATAGTCACTCCTTTTATGTTATTCATTCTATTTCTGTCCACTAGCCTCCCACAGCCTGCAAAACCCACCTAACCCATCATCAAATTTCTTACTTTGCCCTGCTGTAGATCTAGCTTTCTAAATTATTTTTCCATTACACATGCCTGCTGCCTACTATATTTCAAAGTTTTTGAGCTGCTAAATTAGAAAATAATCTGATAATTTAAATGAATCTATTTGTAAAGTGCTTTGTGTATTTCTAGGTATATTTACTTACCGCCAGAGGACTGTTGGAAACACTAGGGAAAAAATTAAGTGAGAGGTGGAATTTTAACTCTTTAACAAGTCACTGGAAAATATCTTTTTAACCTGAGAGACCTTCCTGAAACTCTTCACAGAATTTTGTAGAGGTTAATTGAGTTATATTATGTAGATTTAATTGAGTTAGATAAATATGGAGTACCTACTATCTGTGAAGGCCTAAGTGAAGGCTAGATAATACCAGAGTAAACAACTTAAGATCTTGCCCGCAAGATGCTCTGAATCTAGAAGACGAGACACATATATAACTAGTTTCAACATGCATTAAATGCTTTGAAAGGGACATTTGACAAACCATTAAAGACAGTTAGTGCAAACTATTTCTCTGCCAGTTCCAATATACTCTTACTCTCTAACTATAGCTCTTCTACCTGCTTATAACTTATCTTTTTCTAAAATCATATTTAAGAAATTTAATGGTGAAAATGTATATTATAAATGGTCAGCTAGAGTTCTTGTCCTAAAAAGAGAGTAAATTATTTGTTTCTTTAGATAGTTTAGCTGTACCTGAAGTTAGCCAAACTACAAAGTTTGAGAGCATAGTCCCAAGACTGCTCTCACTTCTGACACCAACTGCAAGTTTGGGAGGTTTCCCAAGGCACTCTCAGGCTTTATAAGGCTAAGACTCATAGATCTCACTGAAAGTTGTACAGGAAAGTTTGCTTTTCTATTTTTCCTAAGATAAATTATATAGATTTTAACAAAAGAAGGACACAAAATAATGGGCTATCTAGCAATCTTTATATCTTCCACAATGGTCATGAGAATGTTAGTTTGCTTGTCACTTTTAAAAATATTTTTATTTTTTAACTTTGTTGAGAGTATTACAGATGTCCCCCTACTTCCCCCCCCCCATTGCCCCCTCTATCCAGTTCCTGCCCCACTCCAGACCTTCACCACCCTATCATGTCCATGGTCAATACATATATACATATAAGTTCTTTGGTTAATTTCTCCCTCCCCCCCCCCCCCCACATCTTCCTTCTGAAATTTGCCCATCTGTTCCATGTTTCTATGCCTCTGGTTCTATTTTATTCATGAGTTTATTTTGTTCATTAGATTCCACATATAAGTGAGATCATGTGATATTTGTCTTTCTTTAACTGGCTTATTTCACTTAGCATAATCATCTCCAGATTTCTCCATACTGTCTCAAAGGGTAATAGATCCATCTTTTTTACAACTGCCTAGAATTCCATTGTATAAATGTACCACAGCTTTTTTATCCACTCATCTGCTGATGGGCACTTGGGCTGTTTCCAAATCTTAGCTATTGTAGATAACGCTGCTATGAACATAGGGGTGCATATGCTCTTTCTGGAAAGACATCCAAAGGAAGTTATGCATAGAGCAGAGTCTTGGAGGGTTCTAAATGTGAAGCTTCTGTTTTCCTCTGTTTTTGAAGTCAAGGCACAGTATCTTCCAGTGTTGAAGTATGGGATTGATATGTGCTCTAGGTTTCGTTACTTAGGCGTGATTGATTGATTGCTATGTGAACTCAGTCTCCTGTTGACTGATACCACATGATGAAAGGTCCCCCACCCCAAATTACATGGTTAATTTTTCTGGCATAGCCAGCCACCACCCTGTGACTATTAATTGTGGTACCTAGGCAACTGGGTAAAATGGCTAGGCCCTATCCAAAATAACTGAATGCATGTGAACCATGTCCCCAGAGTCCATGCAAATCATAGACAAAAATATGAGACAAACACACAAAAAGAAAAATAGGTTTAAATTTTAATGTTAAGTAGAATTTAATTTCAAACTCAGATAAGGTTAGGGGTTTGATTATTCAGAATTTTCAGAAAATGTGGTTCCTGTGCTCTAGAAACGGTTCCAGAACATATTAAAATTGACAGCTTCACATTTCATTTTATGCAAAGAACATAGCTTGATATCCAAACCTGGTAAAAAGTAGCACATAACAATTAGTCTTATGTTTATCATGTTCCAGTTTCATCACTTACTAACTGTGTAATCTTGAAAAACTTCCTTAACTTTTCTGTGCTTCAGTTTCCTTATGTAAAATGAGTATCTATCTTATCTAGAATTAGCATGATTTAATACACTTAGAATGTTTAGAATTGTGACTGGCATTTTGTAAGCACTTAGTAAATGTTAGCTTACGTTGATGTAGATCTAGAAACAAAAATCTTTCATAAAATATTGGCAAATGGAATATTTAAAAAAAATTTTAAATATGTATATTTTAATTTTTTATTGATTTTTAGAGAGAGGAAGGGAGAGGAAGAGAGAAACACTGAGAGAGAAACATCGATTGGTTGCCTCCCACATGCACCCTGACTGGGGATCAAACCCACAACCTAGGTATGTGCCCTGACCAGGAATCAAACCCACTACCTTCTGGTGTATGGGACGATGCTCCAACCAACTGAGCCACATCAGCCAGGGCATAAAATATTTTAATATCAAAAACTATATTCAAACTGTTAGCAACATCACAATAGTGATACATTAGAGGCATCCTTTTAAAGAGTTACCAAGACACCTGTTATCAATACTATTCTCTTTTTCATTGTTCAGAAATTGCTAGCCTGTGCCATAAGACAAGGAAAACAAATGGGATATAACTAACAGATTAGAAAGGACAAAATTCTCATTATTTATAGGTAAAGTATTTATCTATTTTTGAAACCAAAGAAGATCGACTAAAAAAGACCGTAACCAAATTATAGATAGCGCCCAGTAAAGTGACTACTTATAAAACAAATATTGAAAGCTAAACAGCTTTCCTATGTTTTTGTAATAACCAGTTAATAAAAGTTGTTTCATTTACAATAGAAACAATAGTTTATTCTATGTTTTATGATGTTCCACATTTCTAAGTAAATAAAGTGACATTTATTTTGTTCATCAAAAGAATGATTTTTTAAAACGTACATATCTGCCTTCTTCTTTCCAAGAATTAATAGAGGTATGTTGTATTTATTAAGCAAAATGTATCTTCATCTTTGACTCAGTTGTCTCATAATTTTATTGGTTTTTGGCCCACACATATCAACTGTATTCCACTAGCAATAAAGCATTTACATTTCAGAGTAAGAATAGAAGCCATTTCAGATTTCTGTTGCTTAAAATAGATAGAAGTGCTCTAACATGAGTTTTTCTTTCTGTTGTGAGTTATTGGAGTTCAAACTATGTTAAAAATACTCTTTGTAAAAATTCTAACTTAAATTTTTATGTCCTTAGCTGTTAGTTAATATATTAATAGAAAATGTATAATGTATAAGAATAGAAAAATACTTGGAGTTAAATGAGTTGCCAACTCTTAATGTTCTAATGCATTCTGACACTTTATCCTTTTTATTTATTCTTGCTCTGCTGCTTTACTGAGAAGACAAGAAAGAAAACTTAACTAAAATATGACTGTCATTGGGTTTGTGTAAAATGTAGTGGAGTTTTTATGTTGCCATACTTTCACATGTGGAAAACTGTTTTTAGTTAACATTCCTATAGTAATAATTTTTAATCTCATTCATTTTGTGAATCTGTCCAGTTTTACACTTCTTAATAAAAATATAAAAACTAATTGATAACATCACTTGGTTTCTAATCCAGAATCACCTAGCAAAGTTTAATGAAAACTAGATCCCTTTTTTAATATAAATTACAAATGTTTTCTCCTTTTATGTTAAGTACCTATATTGAGTAGTAAAGAAAATAGAAAAGGAATTAGCAATTCTAACTTGCTGTAAAGTCATACTTGCCTGACTTTCAAGGAAAGGAAATTTAAAGAATAAAGACACTGAAACTGAGCCACAGAAATGCTTGGATAAAAAATACTCTTATTCTTCAACTTAGTAATTGAAAGCATTAATTTAGGGAGAGCATTTGTGTTTTCATCTTATCCTTCATCTATTATTTCACAGTCTATATTTTCTTTACTTAGGAAGCAGTTGTTAAATAAAATTTACTTTTGTTACCTGAGCATACCATGTTTAATTTTTTTTTCTGATTTTGAAAAGTATTTTTATAGAAGTTATGCTTATTGTTCATTTTTCTTATATGAGTGACCAATATCAAAGCTTACTGTTTGACTATAAATACTGAGTAGATGTTTTTTGTGTCTCCTCAATGCTTGTATAGGTATCATTAGGTCTTAAAGAGTGCTTTATTGTATTGCATGGTGTTTTAGTTTGCTAGGACTGCCATAACTGTACCATACACAGGGTAGCTTAACCAATAGAAATCTTTTTCTCACAGTGCTGAAGCCTAGAAGTCCAAGATCATAGGTGTCGGCAGAGTTAGTTTCCTCTAAGGTCTGTCTCCTTGGCTTGTCTTCCTCCAGTGTCTTCACATGGTCTTTCTTCTGTGTGCATTGTGTCCTAATTTTTTCTTATTACAACACCAGTTATATTGGATTAGGGCCCTCCCTAATGATCTCATTTAACTTAATTACCCCGTTAAAGACCCTTTCTCCATATACAGTCACATTCTGGGGGAGTTAGGACTTCAACATATGAATTAGGGGGTGGGGCACGATTCAGCCCGTAACACATGGTCAGTCTTCCTGAGGGCATAGGCAGTACAAGTAGGATAATATTGTCTCTGCACAGTTATTTCTTTTTCTTTTTGGCTATGTTTTATAGATTTTAGAGAGAGAAGAAATGGGGAGAGAGAGAGAAACATTGATGTGAGAGAGAAATATTGACCAGTTGCACCCTGTTCGAGCCCCAACTGGGGATCAAACCTGCAACTTTTTGGTGTATAGGAAATGATCAACCAACTGAGCCATCTGCTAGAATGCATAGTTATTATTTGTTTATTAAACCATTGCTCCAGGTCTGAACTTTGCTGATTCCTGTTTTATGTTTAGTCTGACCTTTATTTAATTCATGTGAACAGTGTATCCAGATCTAAAATCTTTATTAGAACTTGAACTCACAAAGTTGAAGCCTCTTCCCATTTAGAAGGTTTCCTCTTATGTTCTAGAAAGTGCTTTTCATCTGTGGCATGAACCAGCTGTGTCAGAGAAATACTGAACTAAAAAAAAAACCTTATAGATTTTCTGTCATATGTACCTGCCATATATCTTTCAGCCCTTGTACAGAAACTAGTATTAGCGCTAGAATGTGACCTGTATTAGTTTTCTATTGCTACCGTAACAATTTATTATAAACTTAGTGGTTTGAAACAACACAAATGTATTATCTTATATAGGTCACAAGTCTGATACAAGTCTCAAAAGGCTAAAATCATAAAAGGTATCAGCAGGGCTTCATTCCATATCCTTGTCTTTTCCAGCTTCTACAGACTACTTTTATTCCTTTGTTCACGTTCCTCTTTATCCATTTCAAAGCCAGCATTGTAGTATCTCTCTGCCACTGCTTCTGTTGTCACATTTCTTTCTCAGACTATAGCCAGAAAAGGTTTTTCACTTTTAAAGACTCACCCTTAATCACATCTGCAAAATCTCTTTTGCCAAATAAGGTAATGTATTTACATGTTCTGGGAAGAGAGGGAGGTCATTATTCTGTTTACCACATGGTCCCAATTAGAATGTCATCGTTCCTCCCTCAAGCTGCCTTAACTTCTAGCCTTTATCCTTTCATATGATGGGGATTACTTGCCACTTCAGACAAGTGTTCCGTCTGTATTAATCATTACAGTAAAGCCAGCGGAGAGAAGATAATCTCTGTTCCCAGGCTTTCAGTTTGTAGTGTCATGTGATTACTTTTTGGTGGTCGTCTTTTACCTCATCCTCTCTAAATTAGAGGATGATAATGGGTTATATCAAGAATTTCTTTATTGTCTGAAACACTACACCAGTGCCTTGGGAAAGAGAATGGGGACTTTCTTCAGTTTGATTTCATGTGCATTATAACTGTAAGAAACTTCTTGAAGTTTGTGATATATTTAGAAATACTCATTATATAAACTAAAATAGAAAACCTATTTACATGAGACAGGAGCCTTTTGGGAGGTAGAATAATCTTTTTTTACTTAATAAGTTTTACATGAGTGGTTCTCAATATGTGTTCTATGGACTAACCACTTCAGAAGAACTTACATGCATTTATGCATTGCTCATGGACACAGACAATAGTGTGGTGAAGGCCTGGGGCAGGGCAGGAACCAGGTGGATGGGGACAATGGGGAAAAAAATAGGTGGGGACATCTATAATATTCTCAACAATAAAGATTAAAAAAAAAAAGGAATGCCAAATCCTGGCTCCCCACTCCAGACTTACTGAATCACAGTCAAACTTAATCATTTTTATTTCTACCACATTTTTTTAATTAAAAAGTTTTTTTTCTTTTATTGATTTTAGAGAGAGAGGAAGGGAGAGGGAAAGCTAGAAACATCGATGAGAAAGAACATTGATTGGCCGCTTCCTGCATGCCCCCCACTGGGGATTTGGCATACCACCTGGGCATGTGCTGTGACCGGGAATCGATCTGGTGACCTCTTGGTACATGGGTTGATGCTCAACCACTGAGCCACACCGGCCAGGCTATTTCTACCACTTTTTAACTTTTGTGCCAGCTTGTGTGCATGCAGCATTTTAACTATTGTTTTAGAAAGTTGGCAGTTTGCTTATTGTTATTGATGATGTGAGCAAAATTATATGTTATTTCTTTACAGAATCTTGAAAATAATGAGGTAATAGCACCAAAGAAAATGATTATCTGTATTTTATAAATAAAATTTAAAAATAAATACCAAAGAGAGGAATAGTCATAACATAGCAGGTAAAGTTTATAATGTTCTCAGGATCAGAGAACACTTCAAAATCAATAAAAAAAAAGTCCAATGTGAAATATACAAATTGCCTAATGACATATACACGCAGATAATTTACAGATGAAGTAAAAATGGTCAATAAACTTATGAAAACATGTTTAACAATATTAGAAAAGAAACATAAATGAATGCTACTTAGTAGCATTACATATAAATAGTATATAAATAAAATAAAATACTATTTATACGTATTTTATTTATTACACATTACATTTATTATATATATTTATATGTGTATTTCACACATATATACACATACATATATGGAAAAATAATACTTTTACTTAAGGCTGCAACAAAATAGGCATACTTATGTCATTGGGGGGAATATTAATTTGTTTATCCTCTTTGAGGACAGAGTTCTAATGTATAATAGATCACAAGTTTTAAGAATGTTCCACTGTTGACATGAAAAATTTTCACAATATATTCCTATGTGAAAAGGTTATGATACTGTCCCTAATTTGCACAGATACTATTATACATGCGTAGATATAAAGAAAAGGATGTAGAAGAATATGCATCAAGGTGATAGTGGATGGGTAGAAATTAGTATTCTTTGTTTTACTTTTCAGTACTCTCAAATTTTCTGATAGGAAATAATGTTTTACTAATGATAAAAAACTTAAAAATTAAGAAAATAGTTTTTAATTCTCTGAAACCTCAGATCAGAAAGGTAGAATTGTGAGAGGCAAGAACAAGGTGTGAGTTGATAATGATTACTATTAGCTTCAAATAAATGAATGCTTCAAAGAAAAATTCCCAGGATTACAGAATTGAGATAGTGCTAACAAGTAAGATAATTAACTTGACCAATATATATACCCTCCTTATCTCCTTTTTGGAACTCTCTTATATTTCCATATGCTTTGTCTTTTATTGTTTTCATCTAATCTTTTTCTTTCCCTCATGTTATAAGTCTTCACAAGTCTCAGTGACATCACCTGGATTACATGTGACATCTTTTGCCAAAGAAGGGCTAACTTTCTTTTTAAGTGCTTGCTTAATACCAAGTCTTTTATTTATTCTCCCCCTAAAAATCTATTAAGTATTTAATCATGGCTACAAGAAGCTTTTAATGCAATAAATTACTATCACTTCTGTGATAGGTAACTTGGTCTGTGGAGCCATTATCAAAATTGCATAATTTTGCTTTTTGTAGATTTCTTTTGTCAGTCAAGTCTCCAAGAATGCACTCATTATTTAAGCCTTAATTATCATGAAATTTATAAAATAGTAAATAGTGATAGAGACATTATGATTGGGAGAATTTTATAACTTTCTGATTTAATTCAAAAGCTTTATCTTGTTCATAACTCTTCATATTTGACTCTTCATTGTAGTTAGTCCTTTTATGATATATATTTTAATTATTAGCATTGGCGAGAATGAGAGAAAAAGAGAAGGGGAAACACATGTAACATCTTTTCTCAATTGTGTCCTTTTTCTGATTCACGTTTTAGAAGTCCAAGTATATTCCAGACACGGAAAAAGGATTTTAATTCTGGCAGCCATTTAGCTCATTGGCAAGTCAACCTCAGCTGTTCAGAAGCCTGCCAGTAGATTGTTTAAAGTTTTTAGGCTCGAGGAACAGCTGGGCTTTACAACAGCACTCAGTTCAGATTTTACATTTCATCTGAAATACATTTATATGACTAAATATGTTAACTTCCAGCTAGCCAGAACGCCTTAACTCATTGTGTAGTACATTATACGTAGGATGACCACATAATATATTAGCCAAACCAAGACACTTTCACAATGAAAGAGGATGCTGTTAATAATTATACTAGGACAACAGGTGTGAACCACGCTATCATTTCTGTTGGCTTTAAGCAAATCTCTACTTGATGGTTTAAATGGCTTAACCTTCAGAACAGCATCACCACACCTACTAAAACATATCATTTATCTATAACAGACCATCTCCAAACTTAGTGACTTAAAGCAATTACAATTTTATTAATGTCTATGATTTTCTGGGATAGGTAGGAAGGCTAAGATGCTTGGGACAGCTTGGCCTTCCTCCATATAGATTCTCCTTTGCAAATTATTTATATTCCACGTATAAAACATGCTCATCTTCATCCTAGGTTTCCAAAAGTTTCATCCCAATAACAATAGCAGACCCGGAGTTCAGGATTCTGTCATATAATCTAAATCAGGTCTAGATGCAAATAAACTTCTGTGTTTTGCTCCTTTTTGTGGATCCTCTTATCTGTTCCCATATCTTAAACATATAATGGGAGGATGGGTCAGAATAACCACAGTCAACCTTCCCATTCAAAATGGGGGGAGTAGGAATTATCTGGCTCTACATGGTTCATAGAAATTTGAATTCCCATTGGACATATGTTGTCAGGCCACCTACTTGGGTAGGCAATGGTTTTTGAAAAGGGCCTATTTCTCTTAGGTTTCTGGGTCTGCTCTCTGGACTCTTGCTCTGTCCTCTGAGATACCCTTCATTTTCCATAAGAAATGGCTGTATCACAGTTAAATAGCTTTCTCAACCTGCTTCCTTCTTGTGAAATTTGGGGACGCAGCGAAGTAGTTTCATTTTGAAGGGTCTCTGTCCCAATTAATCCAAGTAGTACAGCACACTTAGAATTTTTTTAGGCTTTCTGTGTATCAGATTATAGTCTACTCCATTACATAAAGGCCCCACTGACGAGTCTTTTCAAAACAGACCTTGCCCTTATGTTGATGGCCAAATCGAAGAGCTGTGGGACCAGTTCCTTTTATCTAGACAAGCCAGTCTATTAGACTCCACTTTAAATCATTCAGATATTTTTTTAAAAGTTGTTACCACCACACACTTAACTTGATCTTTGATTGCAGGCCTTATTTTACTTTGGAAATCTTTTATAAGCAAGCCTTGTATCCTCTGTACTTTCTTTAATTTTGTTAACATACTGAACATTTTATTCTTTAGCTCATCTCTGTTTTAACCTTATCTCATAGCTATGAAGCCAATTTATACATTCAACATTTGGCCTGGAAATCTCTTTAGCCAGATTCACAGGTTCTTAGGTGTACATTTTCTCTATTCTGTTTCTGAAAGTGACAGTTTTGTTGATTATTTCACTATTACATGACATAGATTGCCATATTTTTTCTGGCCAGCAAAAGCAGTTGTCCTTTTAAATTTCTTTTACCAATATATTATAGTTTTCAGTGTACAGGACTTGCACATATTTTGTTAAATATATCCCTATGGATTTCATGCTTTGGAATTCTGTTATAAATGGAGTTGTGTATTTTATTTCATTTTGAATTGTTCATTTGTAGAGAATAGAGATGCATTTGATTTGTGTATGTTGACCTTATATTCTTTGATCATGTTAAATTCACATATTTTTTCTAGTGGATTTTTTTTTTGGTAGATTCCTTAGTATTTTCCATATACATGATCATGTGTATACAAATAAAAACAATTTACTTCTTCCTTTCCAATCTGTATTCCTGTTTTTTTTTCTTGTTCTTGCCTTATTGTGATGGCTAGGGTCTTCAGTATAGCGCTGAATAGAAGTGATGAGAGTAAACATCCTTGTCTTGTTTTCAGTTTTAGGGAAAGAACATTCAATCTTTTCCTGTTAAATATGTTGTTAACTGTGGGTTTTTTATGGATGACTTTTATTAGACTGAGGACGTTTCTTACTGTTCCTAGTTTACTGGGAACTTTTATTGTGAATGGGTGCATTTGACTTTATATAAATTATACCTCAATTAAAAACTGATTCATTAGAAACAAAAATATTACATATACTAAAATTTGAACAGAGCAGTGTTGTCTCACATATATCCATTTAATAAAATCTGTGTTTAGTCAAGGCTAAAAAATTTATTTTTAACATTAGTCCAATATAATATTAAAAGTATAATCAAAATGTTTGTTGAAGATTTTACCTTCAGAAACAGAAAGAAACAAAAGGGACAGGAATTGCTAACTTTCCATTTCCTAAACTAATATAATACTTCAAACTTAATATTTTTGTATGTGAGAAACTCTCCTGTAAAATCTTAACTGAGCTTTTCTAATGCCACCACCGAGAGATTTTAATTCCTTTTATTCCTCCTAGAATAAGGCACAATGTTTTTAACGTTTAGTAATTTTTCTTATTTAGCATATAAATACTGTAGATATTTTATATGTCATACTAAGTATTGACTGTAGGTTGTTTCTTAATTAGTTTTGCAAGATTTTATTTCTGTTTCGATCCTTATTATACAGATGAGGAAACTAAGGCTTAGAACAAGTAAATAACTTGCCTGTGGTTATTTTTATATCTCTGAAAACTTTTTTAAAATAGGAGTTACTTAAAGATCCACTGTATATTGGACTACGGCAGAGAAGAGTGAGAGGTCCTGAATATGATGATTTTTTGGATGAATTCATGGAGGCAGTTTCTTCCAAGTATGTATACTATTTATTTTATCGATATTTGAGTTGAATTTCAAAAATTTAAAGATAACCTAGCATAATACAATATAAAAATATCCAAATCTTGTTCTATATGTTTAATAATTGGAAGGTATTTGAATAAAATACACATACATATATCCTCATAGCTGTTAGTGACCAAATGATAACTTCATGTGTTATCTCCTTAAAGGTTGTCTCTGTTGCTATTCTTGAAGATAACTTTATTTTATGATCATTGGCAGACTGTACTTTGGTTCTGACTGCTAATAAAATCTGATCTTTGATTATTTTGGGGGGTGTGTATGACCCTTTTGTGGTAAGAAAAGCAGAGGAAAAAGTGAGCCTGAGTTAGTGCAATGCACAAGGACCAGAATAGAGCAAGAACCAGGACATCCAATCATGAATACAGTACTTGATTAAAATGCAGTATGGTATTTCACCTAGTCTAGGTAGTATTTAACTGTGGGCCAAGTGCTACTGTAAAATTTTCCAATTTTTTTCTTTCAAAGAAGAGACTTCTACCGTAATTTAGTAACATATTCTGGGAGAATTTTGTCACTCTAATAGTCAACCCATTTGTTACTGTATAGCCACAGAAAGTATGTCCTATTTAAAAACATTTGTGTTGCTTTCGTTTTTCACAGAAATAAACTCATCACTAGAATCAACTAACTGGAGACATACTTGTTTCCTTTCATAATAAAGTTTAATTTTATTTTGTTAATCTTCACCCGAGGATATTTTTCCCGTTGATTTTATTTTATTTATTTATTTTCTTTATCCTTACCTAAGGACATTTTTGCATCTATCTTCAGATAGAGCGGGAGGGAGAGAGGGAGGAAGAGAGAGAGAGAAACATCGATGTGAGAGAGACACATCGAGTGGTTGCCACCCACACAACCCCAACCAGGGCTGGGGACAAACTGCAACTGAGGTACGTGCCCTTAGCGGGAACCGAACCCAGGTCTCTCTGGTCCACGGGCCGACACTCTAACTGCTGAGCCAAACTGGCCAGGACTTTCCCATTGATTTTTTTTAGGGAGAGAGGAAGGAAGTGGGAGAGGGTTATAAGGCGTAGTTTTAAGAAGTTGCATACAATAGCAGAAAGTACTTCCACCAGCTTGTACAATATTTAGAATAAATTGAATCTTTCGTTACTCAAGGTTTTAATGCAGAGTATATTTGCCATTTAGTATGGACTACTTTTTAAAAACTCATGCTTGATTTATTATTATTATTTATGAACTTAATTAAACTGTACTTATTCATAGAAATAGTTGAGAAATTCTGCGGTTTAAGCTCAAGATCGCTTAGTACAGTTAAATGCTAGTAGTTTTTCATATTTAATTTAAATTCCTTACTCTAAAACTTGGTTTTGAAGTTATTTATAACTTTTCAGGTAGCAACATTAATCAAGACATTATGTAGAGAATACCATGAGGCTACATAAAAGGAGAATGAAATTCTCTACGTATTTGTTTTATCTATTTGTATAAATGAAGTCTAACTTTATATAGACAACTTTAATATATGTACAAATAATCTGTTAAGCAAGTTATGAATATATCATGTGTGGCCTATATACTTAAATGCTGTTGAAATAAAAAGAAGTAATTTCATTTGGAATCAATGAAACATTCTGGAGAAAATGAGATATGAGCTGATTGTGAATGTGCTATTTCAATCTAGAATCGGAAAAACATTTTTAAAATTGAATTGAGGGATTATCTAAGATCTTTGATGAGGAAATGGGGATTGACAAGACTCAACAATAATTTTAAATACAGAGAGCACCCATAAATCAGGAGTTAACTTTTCTGGGCTCTTCCCAGAGAAAAATCCCCAAGGTTTTTCAAAAATACTTTCTCTCATGACACTGCTTTGGGAAAAGTTTTCCAAAAGTGACACTCCCCAATTATATTGGAAAGTAGCCCTGAAGATAAGCCCAAAATTGTTTTAAAAGGAAATGTAACCAATTCAAGGTGGAAAATGACTGTTGCAAGTTGGGTTACCTAGGAATCAGATTCTGAGAAGGAGTTATTAAGGAGTGTTCTTGGAATCAATCGCTTTGGAAGGGAGGGGACAGACTGGAGCGCATAAAAGAAGTCAAGCTGCAACATACACTCACTATCAGCCTTGGATAACTTAACTTCATTGGGGCCACCCCTGCATGCTATTTGGTTCCTTAAAGGAACACTAATTTCTGTCAGTCCCCCACCACCCGCCCCCAACCAATACTATTATATGTTGGGTTTTTTATTTGCTATCTTGTCAGGGTTGGGATAGAGTGGTTTCATATTCTTCTCTTGGCTTTCTCCTCAATTATAGCTCTTCCTTCATAGGCCAAAGACTTGATATGGTTGTTATGGCACTATTCTGATTATATATGTATTTGAGGACTTAGGAAATCACCACCAATGGACCTATTATGTGCTAGACCTTGGCTGGAGCTCCACTTATTAATAGCCTCCATATGCTTCTAATGAGAAAGGTCAGCATATGGACGCTTCAAGTCTTTTGGTATCACTGTCAACTCTGTGCCCTCTAAATGTTTGGGTATTCTCATGTCCAAAATTGGACTCCTGATCTCCCACCCACCCCTAACCCTGCCCTGCTGCAGTATTTCTCATCTCAGTAAATGATAACTGCCTTCTTCCTGTTCCTGAGACTAAAAACATTGGAGTTATCGCTCCATACCCATACTACCTGCAAAACTTAGTAGCCTTCAGAATGTATTCAGAATCGAACCATTTCTCATTGCCTGTATTATTATTTCCCTTATTTGAACCTCTTTTCCCTGATTATTGTAATAATCTCCTAACTAGTTTGACTGTTTCCCCCCTTGCTGCCCTTTAACCTGTTTTCAAAACAAAAGCTAAAATGATTCTAAGATAATTTCTCATCTCAAAGCCCTATAAAGGCTTATCATTTTATTCAAAATAAAACTAAATCTTTGCAAGAGCATTAAAGGCCTTGGACCATCTGACTCCCTGATACCTTTCTCACCGTATCTCCTACTAGTTTTCGCCTTTGCTTACTTTGTTCCGGTCACACTGGCCTGTTTGCTTTTTCCCATTTAAGCCAGGCATGCTAATGCCTCAAGGCTTATAATTTCTTCTACTTACAACCCTCCCTGTCCTCTGCCCAGTTTTTCACATGGCTAGCTCTCTCACCTCCTTGAAAATTTCCTCAACTATCACTTTGTTTTTTTTAAATCCTCACCCGAAGATATTTTTTCCATTTTTGTTCAGATAGAGTGGGAAGGAGAGAGAGGGAGAGAGGGAGAGTGAGAGAAACATTGATGTGAGATAGAGACACAGCGACTGGTTGCCTCCTGCACGACCCCAACCAGGGCCGGGGACGAATTGCAACTGAGGTACACGCCCTTGACCGGAATCGATCACGCAACTCTGATCTGTGGGCTGATGCTCTAACGCTGAGCCAGACAGGCCGGGGCAAATATCGCTTTCTTAATGAGGCCTTCCTTGACCAACCTATTTAAAACTTTACCCTCAACTCATTTTTTCTTTTTCTCTTTGCTTATCAATATCTGACATATTTATATATATTTATTTATATTCTGTCTACATTTATGTACTGTAAATTCCCTGAAAGCAGGGAATTTTCTTTCCTTCACTGCAATATTCCTGGTTTCTAAAGTATTATTTACCATGTGATAAGTACTCAGTAAATATTTGTTAGATGAATGATTGAATTGTATTTGTATATTTAAAAATGATAGGTATAAATGAAAGAACTCTGGTATTTTAAAGAGTTCCTTCTTTTCATGTGATTTAATTTCAGGATATATTAAAGTTGTTATAATCCTTACATACTGCCAAATATATGTTAAAAAATCACCGTATGGATGTACTCCTTAAATATTTGTGTTTGTTTTTATGGTTGTACTTCTTATAATAGCCTTCTTTTTCTAGAACCAATTGCCCCTGGAAGTTAATAAGAAAATTAGTGACAGCTCAGCTTTGCTGCCTAAAATTCTTTATATCAGAATTTTATTGATGAATTTATTAACTAAATGAGAAAAAAAGCTGTACCTCAAGTGAGCTTTAAAAAGCGGGTATTAAAATTTTTAATGAAAAAAAGAAAACATTCAGCAAGGACTATATTTTTTCCTTTTCCACTTTAAATGATTAAAATGAAAAGTCACTTGGAAGCACTAGGAATGGCCACAAAGATGATTATTATAATGTTTTTACAACCTCCTTCAACCTTGGCTGCCATCACAAATTTTATGATGATCTGTCACATAACATTTAAGAGAAATAATCTTAGTCTGAAGCCATGCTATCTGTCATATGCTGCAAGGTGTGATGACATTTTCATAAAATTCTGCTTTCTTCACTTATTCACTATTGAACTAAAAGCCTTGACTCTCTCATTGGGATGGACCAGACTATTCAGAGAAGCTATTAATTTGGTCAAAGTTTTTAAAGGTTATATCAGATTTCAAAGGAACAAAATATATAGCCCCTGATTATCATGACCAGATTTGTTAAATTTATTTTTATTGTTATTAATAATATCCCCTCTCTCTAAAGAAGTCATCAGATATGTAGGTTTATGTGCTCTTCACCCTTACACAGGGTTGCAGTTCAATAGTTTCTCCACTTACGGCCTCCGCATAGGGAAGGAGCTTCTTACTGCCCCGTTATCCTTCTTCCTGCCATTCCTGCTGCAGATACTTTCATGGCTGATTTTCTGTGTTGCCTTCTTCCACCTTTTCCAATCATTGCCTTTGATGCTTGACCATTTTTTATTTTTATTTATTTATTTATTTATTTATTACTTATTATTTTTAATCCTCACCTGAGGATATTTTTCCATTGATTTTTAAATAAAGTGGTAGGGGGAAGGGAGAGAGGGAGAGGAGAGGGAGACATCGACGTGAGAGAGACACATAGATTGGTTGCCTCCCACAAGACCATGACCGGGGCTGGAGCTGACCCTTTTTTTTTTTTTTTTTAACTTATCTTTATTGTTGAATGTATTACAGATGTTCCTCATTTTTCCCCCATTACCCCCCTCCTCCCTTAGATGAATAGATAATATTTCTAACTTAAATGACTTTATATATAAATCTCTGAAGCCCTTTGGGTTTTACCTGTCACTTTAACCAACATAATTTACTTTGGTTTTCATAAAAAATTTAATGAAAATATATGACTGTATGTTATTTTTCCCTGTGGTCCAAAGGTGATGCAAATTAGTTGAAAAAAAAATCAAATGGAAGGAATGTCTGTTAATATGAGAAAAATTAGCAACCATGTTACTAAGGAACATGACTCAAATCACATTTATGACTCATAATTTTTTTCCATTTTTCCATCCAAAGAAAGATCAGATTTACACATTAACTATTGACATATTTTTCTTAAAATGCCAACTATTTCTATTTATATCTTTTTCTTCACTTTTTTTTCAAGTTAATGAAAAAGATAGGTCATGTAATAATTAGAAATCTACAGGAATGCATTATGTGTATGTATGTGTGAATATATATACACTTATATTCCCCAAAGTATTTAATGTTAGTTTTGTATCTTTGCCCATATCTCAACCCAACCTTGGTGAACCAGTTGACTTGGACGAAGAAGTCAAATTTATTGTCTCTTTCTGAACATGGTTTACAATTTTTTTCTTTTAGATGCTTTTCTTTCCTAATCCAATTTATTCTAATCGTTAATTATAATTGCATTAATTCAGAATTCCCTTAACATGGTTGTAAATTTTTTTACTCTGGTTTTATTCTATTTGTATGAGTCTTATTGAAATATATTATTCCATGTGCCAAATTTTTCTTACTAGAATGTGAATTGTGCCAGCAAAAGAACTTTATTACAAGGAATTACTTTTTTCTAACCATCCCACATTATACTGTATCACATAGTGGGTATAAAGTAATTACCATTGAAAGCATTACTTAAACATTGAATGTAACCTTAATGAAACTGCAGTGACATAAATCTGAAGCAAAGGTGGTTCCCTAATGAAAACTAGAGAAACACACACCTTTCCAAATAAAGTGGCTATGCTTGTAGTAAACTAAATATTTGAGTTTTAATTATATAGACACATTTATATGTTAGAGTTTGTTATTTTCTCTAAAGAAGAAAAGTATTTTAGTAAATTCCTATTGCATCCATTATTACCTATCATTTTCTCTTTGAATAAACAAAGAATGAGATAAGAGGAATCCCTTAATATTTTATCTGAATTTATTAAAGCTAAAAATTATATTTATTAAAGATAATAATTAGTTTGCCAGTGATTTGTACATCATGCTTCTTCTCTGTGTGTGTTCTTTGTCTGTTCTGTTGATATTCATTTAGCAAGATGAAGCCCAGTTTCTTTAAAGCTTGTTTCTTATTGTTGTCCATCTACATGTACCATATGTAATAAGTTAGAAAATAAAAATGAATATATCTGCTTATTGGTAATATTAAAAAAGGAAACTCAATGTAAATTTACTTAGTTATATTCAGAGATTAATCTAAAAACAAAAGCAAAAAACATGATCAGTAGCAATGTCTTTTGGGTCAAAATCAGGTCCTTTGTTCAAAATTTTTTTCTTGCTCTCCTTAATTTATATACATTTATAAACAAAGATGAAGAAAGTGTGCACATATGAAGCAGTTCGGTTCTTATTTTTAAAGACTATCTGTGTGGCTGGTTTGATAAGGAAATAGTATATCAATATTTGAACAAGATACGTATAATTTCATCACTGGAGATTAAAGATGCCAAAAGGAAAAGGATAATTAAGAAAAGGATATTAGAAAGTTGGATTGAGGGTAAATTCAGAAATTTAAGGGGACTTTTTCAATCCAGCAATCCCTTATAAAAATGTTCTTTAGGAAACGTGAGATCTTGACCCAACCTTATTGTTGATGATCAGTGCATTTCAGTTAGTAAAGGTCAGAGTCCTTATACTGGTCCCTTGTGACCTCTGATGCACTCTGCTGTAGCCACACTCTCTGCACTGCCTTTGCTGTCACTGACTCTCAAAGCATGTTTCCAACTCAGAGTATTTGCTCTCGCTCTTCCCTGTCTGAAATATTCTTCCCCAAGAAATCTACTTGGGTAACGACCTAATTGTTTTCAGTATTTGTCGAAATCTTACCTTCTTCTGAGGCATATCCTAATTACCCCATTTACTGTTGAAATCTGCCCTTCCTTTTCCTCACCCCTGGCTCTCCTGATACTCCTGCTTTGCTGTACTTTTTCTTATTATATAACTTTATGTAATTTATTCATTCATTACATTTTTTGTTTTATTGTATGTTTCTGCTACTAGACTATATATTCCCTCAAGGACAGGGATCTAGTTTGTTCATTTTATGAACAAGTGTCTATATCAATTCCTGGCACAAAATTGATATACAATAAATATTTGGTTAAACTGGATTAAGCTACTCAAATGGAGGCCACACAGGGAATGTGAGTGGATTAGCAACAATCTTTCACCATCCTAGAAAATTAAAGTTTAAACATGCCCTGCTTTTGATGAGTTACCACCATCATTTTCATGTAGAAAGTAGAGCGATAAAGATGTAGTGAGTGATGAGTACCTGATTTTCTCAGGTCTAACAAACAGGTTATCCCTTGAGGGGTTAGAAGTACTGAAGTCAGTATGTTACATAATCTAACTACATTTATTGCAAGTTGGTAGTAAATATTTTCTGAGCTGATAGATTTCAAAGTCCCATCATTTAAAATTGTAACAAAAATTGTGTAAAATTTGCCATAATCAAGACATAAGAACAACATATTGCCGAGATGATCACATTCTGGCTAACTTCGTTTTTCATCATTTGACTGTTATTTTTCTTTCACGAATTATAAAGCCAAAATTGACATAGCATGCAATTATTTTGATTTAACCATAATGTAGTAATTAATTCTTAAGACTTTTTTGTGACATCCACAGATGGTGACCCATTTTTTTTTTTTTTTACTTCTTCAGTCAAAATAAAACCACATTCTACAGTATAGATGGTAAAGACTGCCACATATGTGAATAGAAATGAAATAAGCAACTGTTACATTTATTGTTAGCCAATATGGTTAGATTGGGATGTGTAGAAATCTGAATGGAAAAAAGGTTCAATCATACTGAATACATGTTAGAGTGGTGTGCCTGCATAGGTTTGTGGTCCATTTCTTCCTAGGTCTCATAGAATGACATTTCTCTCTTTAGGAAGTTCACCATGGTTTGGGATCTGACTCTCAGTTCAGGAAGTTCAGAAACCTGATTTTGTCAGTGTACAAAGCCCATGTCTCAGGGACATGTGATAAGTAAAACCTGGGCTTTGAAGTCAATCTTTGGCTCCATCTACTACTACATTTGCAAGCTTGGGAAAGTTGTTTACCTTCCCTAAGGCTTAGTTTCTCTCCTGAAAAAAATATGAAAAATAATAACAGTAACAACTTCATGGGGTTGTTGTGATGATTGAGATTAAACATTAAAAAATAAAATTACTGCCCTGGCCAGTTTGGCTCTGCAGTTAGAGCGTCAGCCCACGGACCAGAGAGTCCTGGGTTCGGTTCCCGCTAGGGGCACATACCTTGATTGCAGTTTGTCCCTGGCCCTGGTTGGGGTCATTGTGGGTAGCAACCACTCAATGTGTCTCTCTCACATCGATGTTTCTCTCTCTCTCTTCTTCCCTCTCTCTCTCCTGTTCTATCTGAAGATAAATGCAAAAGTGTCCTCAGGTGAGGATAAAAATAAATAAATAAATAAAATTACTTTTGTTAAGTGCTATAAATAGTAAGTATAATTTTTTTCCCCAAGGACTGATAATGAGGGCCAATAATTTAATAAAAAGTTATAGGCTGGCAAATTTGGATTAATATTAGAGAGAACATTTAATAGTGGGAATTGTCCAGAAATAAAATAATGTATATAAAAGTATTTATGCCCTGGCCGGGTGTTCAATTGGTTAGAGCGTCATCCTTTACACCAAAAGGTTGCTGGTTCGATCCCGGGTTAGGGCCCACACCAGAGGCAACCGATTGATGTTTCTCTCCCTTTCCCCACCCCCTTCTTCTTCCTCTAAAATCAATAAAAACATATCCTCCAGTGAGGATTAACGTAAAAGAAAAAAGGACTTACCACAATGCTTTCATATACAAATCACTCAGTAGTTGTTATTCTTGGTTGTTTTAGTTGTTAGTATTTGTGACTGCTCTGTCACTCTAAGTACATGGGCAGATGTGCTTAAATATATAAAGATTTCAGCCTTAAGTGTGGGAATGGATTAGAATTAAGCATTTTCTAAAGTGTTCTAACTTTAGAATTCTATTAAAGTGCTAAAGAAACTGTATTTTGTTTAGACATTCAGGGTTGAGCTCATAAAATTTAGTGATTCAATGATAATTGTGATCATTATGAGTCAGTTGAAAATGTTTGATCATCACATCATATAATTATACTTGACTCAGAGGAATAAATTTCTCATTCAGCATTTTATACTATTTTGGTTTGCATAAACTTTAGCTTTTCCTTGTTTTGCCCAAAGTTTATTTCATCAGGAGCTCAAGAGACAAGGTGATTAATTTAAGAGAAAAAATTTTACAAGAAGTTTTCATTTGCCTTGTATTATATTCCCTATGCTGCATATTCACTGTAATAGTCAGCTTCAAAGCAAGTTTATGATAAAAATTACTTCCACGGTAAAAGATGATACAAAAATACTGAAAACTATTGAATTAACTTGCAAAGATTAAAAATGAGATTTGGGACTATATAAGTCATTTATGCAAATTAAGTTGTCCAGTTCTTCACTCTCTCTCTTTCTTTAACATATATATCAGTATCATCTGATTATATCCCAAAGCAGAAATTGAAATAACTTTTTCTTCTTGAGTATCTTCTGTGATACCCCAATATTTTCCTGTACATCTGTCTTAAGAACAAATTCATTCTACATCCATGCAGACAGTTCCTCTGTTATGCCCTTGATCTACACCCTGACTCCATTTCCATAACCATAACCCAACTTCCCTAGACCTTGGCCACTTTATATCTTTATCATCATACAGAACCCTTCAGTAACTTCTAGTTTACCCCTTTATTAACTGTTTTCACCTTCTACATATAAATCCCTTTCGAATCTGGCCCATGCACTTTGCCTTTTACTCTTGCCACCCTTCACCACTCCATATATTTTTTGTATAGTAGTCCCCCCTTATCTGCAGTTTTGTCCAGTGTCCCCATGCTATATATGCTCCCTGCTCGTTAACTGTGCTTCCAGTTGTATAAAAGTGTAGCACGTACAATTATGTACAGTACATAATACTTGATAATAAACAACTGTTACTGGTTTATGTATTTACTATACTATATTAAAAATTTTTTTTTGTTATTGTTGATCCTCACCTGAGGATATTTTTTTCATTAGTTTTTAGAAAGAGTGGAAGGGAGGGAGGGGGAAAGTGAGAGAGAGAGAGAGAAACATCAATATGAGAGAGACACATCTATTGGTTGCCTCCCTCACACACCCCGACCAGGGCTGAGGATCGAACCTGCAACCTAGGTATGTGTCCTTGACTGAGAATCAAACCTGTGACCCTTCGGTCCTTGGGCTGACACTCTAACCATTGAGCCAAACCAGCCAGGGCTTACTATACTGTACTTTTTTTTAAATCTTCACCTGAGGATATTTTTTCCACTGATTTTTAGAGAAAGTGGAAGGGATGGGGGGGAACGGGGGAGAGACAGACAGACAGACATTGATATGAGAGAGACACATCAGTTGATTGCCTCCCGCATGACCCTGACTGGGGCCGGGGATCGAACCTGCAACCCAGGTACGGACCCTTGACCAGGAATGGAACCCTCAACCCTTTGGTGCATAGGCTGACACTCTAACCATTGAATCACATCAACTAGGACACTATAATCTACTTTTAATTGTTATTTTAGAGTCTACTCTTTCTACTTATAAAAAAAAGTTTGCTGTAAAACAGTATGCTGTGTTACCCCAGCAGTACCTCATACATCTCATGCATACCGATTCTCTTGATTGCACCATTTTCTGTTGTGCTTGATTTAATCCCATATTGTTTTGTATGGTAACATACTGTACAGGCCTGTAACCTAAGAGAAATAGGCTATACTATATAGCCTAGGTAGGTTACACCATCTAGATGTATGTAAATATACTCTGTGATGTTCGCATAATGACAAAATCACATAATGATTCCTTTCTCAGAATGTGTCCCAGTCATTAAGTGGCACATGACTACATTTTTCAGGAATAGTGTAGGCTTGGTAAGGACTAAATCTTTGGAATAGCTATGCTGCTTCTCTGTTTATCACTTGTTTTTGTTTTTATCCTTAATGTTATAACAAGCAAAATAATTTGCTTTTAAGTATACTTTTTACACATGACAATACTCATAAATATTGGGTTTTTTTTACATTTTTTTTCTTTTATTCATTTTTAGAGAGAGAGAAGGGAGAGGGAGAGAGAGATAGAAACATCGATGAGAGAGAACATCCATTGGCCGCCTCCTGCATGCCCCCCACTGGGGATATGGCCCACAACCTGGGCATGTGCCCTGACCAAGAATTGAATTGGTGACCTCTTGACACTCAACCACTGAGCCACACTGGCCTGGCAATATTGGGTATTAAAAGGCATATTTTCTTCCAACTTAGAAATTATCAGAAGGTGACTTGATTTTAATGCATTGTTTGTTTTCTTGACATTTAAACATATCTGTTTAAATCAGGGGTGGGGAACCTTTTTTCTGCCAAGGGCCATTTGGATATTTATAACATCATTTGCAAGCCATACAAAATTATCAACTTAAAAACTAACCTGCTATATTTGGTCAGGCTAATTTAGTGAGGCGTGTGATGTTAGCTGGTATTGATTTCACAGGCCTTATATGGCTCACGGGCCAGACGTTCCCCACCCCTGCAAGAATGAATACTTGATATGCATTCAAATCCTATCATGAATTTGAATATTCAGAAATTAAAGAATGATTTTTACTATTGCCATCAAGAGAGAACAAATGTTAAAAATTAAGGAATCAGCCCCGGCCAGTTTGGCTCAGTGGTTAGAGCATCGGCCTGCGGACCAATGAGTCGTGAGTTCGATTCCGGTCAAGAACATGTACCTCGGTTGCAGTTCTTCCCCGGCCCTGGTCCAGTTGTGTGGGAGGCAACCAGTCGATGTGACTCTAACACATTGATGTTTCTCTCTGTCTCTCTTTCTCCCTCCCACTCTATCTGATGATAAATATCCTCAGGTGAGGAATTAAAAAAAAATTAAGGAATCATAATTATTTCTTACTGTGGTTATGGTACATCAAAAAACCCACCAAATGTGTTCCATCAATATTAATAACAATAACAACTATTGTTTCTGGAGAAATCAAGGGGCCAGATTTCCCCATCACTCGTGGGAGCAAGGTTCTTGGGGCACTGCTGAAGTAAGCATGTTCAGAAGCCCTCACAGGAGAATGAGATGTAGTAGAAGACTTTATTTTTGTGGAGTTACATTCCTTGGGTTGTAAAGTTCCATGTCCCTCAGTCCAGCCTTGGAAAAGGGGCAGCTGTGGATTCAGCAGAGCTAGAAGCAGGGCCAGTGTCCAAAGTTTCCTCTCCATGATAAGACTGGGTCCAGCAAAATATCAGGCAAGATTCAGTCTATCAGTCCATTGTGTGGAGCCCACATGGCTCTGAGCCATGTGGGTGAATGCAGGATGTGGGAGCTCCACAAGCTGGGAGTCCTGCATGAGTGGCAAGGATAGAGAGAGAGCTTTCCTTTGTCTAGGAGATTAAATATTCAGGTTTCGTGCCCTTGCATTGGCCACGCCTATTCTGGCCAATTACCTGTTCCTAGGAGCGATTGACAGGTAAGCACCTTTCTACATCACTCAGACCTTACAAGGTATGCATCTAAACTGCCTTTGTCCAGTCCCTTCCCCCAGCAATCTGCAGGGGAATAGACCTAGAGAGTGTTAACTTCAGCTTTCAGGCAAAGCTGTATAAGTGACATGTCTATATTATCTGTCTTCCCTTTTGCTCCTTTCCTGTTAAACAATCGCCAAATTATTGTAGCGGTATCACTATCACAACAGCTAATACATTTTCTTCTTTAAAAATTTTAAGTTATAATTTACATTCATTATTATTTTGTACTAGTTTCAGGTAGACTGCATGGTTGTTAGACAATCATACGCTTTACAAAGTGTTCCCCATGGTATTTCCAGTATTCACCTGGCACCATGCTTAGTTATTATAGTATTATTGACTATATTTCCTATGCTATATTTACATCCCCATGACATTTTTGTAACTACCAATCTGTACTTTTCAATTCCATCACCTTTTCCAAACAGTCCCACAGCTAATACATTTTTAAGGTATATACCAAGGTCTGTTCTAATTTACACACTTTTAATCCTCAAAACAGTTCTATGACATTCTTACAATTATTTATCCCCATTTTTCAGATAAGAAACAGAGGCACAGAGAGATTAAGTACATTTCTATAGCTACTCAACTAGAAAGTGACAGGGCTGATATTCAAATTCAGACAGTCTGACTCCAGAGCCCATGCTCTTACTCATTACATTGCATTCCTGTCTGATTTAAAGGAATGTTATCCAAATATGTCAGTGCAAATAACATGGCATCTGTAGCACATTCTGTGTTCAGACATCTTATAAATACAGCTTTTGCTATCATGGTGAAAATAGAAATGACAATAACTATAAGCTTTTGACTGAATTTTAAACATGTAGCTATGAAGATAAGCAGTACTGTAATAACTGTGAAAAGGCAGTTATGGAAAATTAGGTGATTTGTTTAAAAATTATGCATTTTCCTCTTTCCCTAAGCATTATAACTTCCCTAAACAAACAAAGCAGTTTGATGATATTTTCTGGTACTTGAGTTATAAACAAGAAATGTATGTGAATTCTACAGAAGTTTCATTCAGTGGACATTCCAAATCTTGCTGTTTCTTGTCCACTTCAGATACACTCCCGTCTCAGGTTCTTTGCCCTTGCTGTTGTCTTGAACCTGCAGGCCTTTCTCTTTCCCTACCCCCCCCCCACTTCAAGTCTTGACTCTAAATTGCACCCTTCATGCTGGCTGCTTTCTCTACACTATTTATTACCTTATAACATGTTGTATAATTTACTTATTCTTATTTACTGTCTGACTCAAATAAATACAATATGAACCCTATGAGGGCAAGGATTTTTGTCTATTTGATTCACTATTCTATCCCCTGAGCCTGACTCCTAGGAAACAGTAAATATTTGTTGAATGTATTTTATTAATCTTTGGTTTCAAAGTAGTTTACATTAATATTTTTTAACTTTTAAATTTAAATCTGGTAGTTAACTAGAATAAAGCTTTCATGCTTTTTGTTGCAGGTGAAAGAACAAAACAGAATAAAATAAAGTCACTTGGTTTTGACAGTCTCTGACACATAATAATATTTCAATGACTATTAAATATATATTATACTCTGGGGCTTAAGGTTGTTGTGTTGGTCAGTTTTATAATATATCGTACTCCCATGCACATTTTTTTCCATTCTTAACATTCTTTTTTTTTTTTTTAATTTGTTTTTGTTACAGATGTTTCTCCTTTTTCCCCCATTGACACCCTCCTCCCCAACCCCCCCGCCCCATCCCCAGCCCTGTTGTCCATGTCCATTGGTCATGCATACATGCATATAAGTTCTGTGGTTTATTTCTTCCCCCCCCAACCCCCCTCCTCTGAGGCTTGTCAGTCTGTAACCCACCTCTATGTCTCTGGGTCAATTTTATTCATCAGTTTGTTTAGTTCATTATATTCCATAAATAAGTGAGATCATGTGATATTTGTCTTTCTCTGCTTGGCTTGTTTCACTTAGCATAATACTCTCCAGGTCCTTCCATGCCGTCTCAAAGGATAAGAGATCTTTCTTACAGCTGCATAGTATTCCATTGTGTACACGTACCACAGCTTTTTTATCCACTCATCTACTGATGGACACTTGGGTTGTTTCCAGATCTTAGCTATTGTAAATAGTGCTGCTATGAACATGGGGGGTACATATATTCTTTCTGATTGGTGTTTCAGGTTTCTTAGGGTATATTCCTAGAAGTGGGATCACTGGGTCAAATGGCAGTTCAATTTATAACTTTTTGAGGTAACACCATAATGTTTTCCACAGTGGCTGCACCAGTCCCATTCTTAACATTCTAACATTTAGACTTCCGGTCAAGATGGCGGCGTAGGTAAACGCGGTATCGCGTCCTCCCACAACCACATAAAAGTTACAACTAAACTACAGAACAACCATCATTCAAAACCGCCTGAAATCAAGCTGAATGGAAGTCCTACAACTACGAAATTAAAGAAGAAGCCACATCAAGACTGGTAGGAGGGGCGGAGGCGCGAGGGGCTGGTCCCACACCCACGTGTGGCGGATAAAAATTGGGACACCTCGGCTGGGAAGGTCCTCCCAGAGGGCTGAGTGGTCCCCGTCCCACACCAGGTGCCCAGCTCAGGGTCCCAGTGCCAGAAAGAGAAGTCCCCATCACTTCTGGCTGGAAAAACCAGCAGGAACTGAGGCTGAGGCGGCTGGAGCCCCCGGCAGCTCCTCTTAAAGGGCCCGCGCACAGACTTACTCGGACTCCCACCCTCCAGGCTCCAGCGTGGGGGAGGGAGCCTGAAAGGCACCAGAGTCATATGGGGAAGAACTGAGCTGTTTGGCATTGGAGCGAGGGCTGGAGAAGCAGCTTTCTCCTGGACAGACGTGCTATCAGAGGCTTTTGTTCCTTTGGTGAGCCTTTCCTGAGCCGGCAGACGCCGCCATATCTGGGACTCCAGCTACCTGGCTCACACAGTTGGCCCCGCCCTGGTGATTCCCTGAGGCCCCGCCCCACCCAACTTCCAGGCCCACCCAAGCTGTTGCCAGTTGCTTCACCATAGGATTGGCCTGTCTTGGAGCCTGCTTCAGCTTTTCCTGAAATCATTCAAACAAGCAGCATCTGGTCTCAGCTAGCCCCACACCTCTTGCTAAGTAATACATTGGAACAAACAGAGGGAGGCAGCCAAAATGAGGAGACAAAGAAACAGGTCCCAAATGAAAGAACAGAACAACACTCCAGGAAAAGAACTAAGTGAAATGGAGTTAAGCAACCTAACAGATGCTGAGTTCAAAATACTGCTTATAAGGATGCTCAATGGACTTAGTGAGAACCTCAGTGAACTTAGAGAGGGCCTCAAGAGCATAAAAAAGGACCAGTCAGAAATGAAGGAGGCACTAACTGAAATAAAGAATAATTTACAGGGAATCAATAGTAGAGTAGGTAAAGCCAAGAAGCAAACCATGGATTTGGAATATAAGGAAGCAAAAAACACCCAATCAGAACAGCAAAAAGAAAAAAGAATCCAAAGAAATGAGGATAGTGTAAGGAGCCTCTGGGACAACTTCAAGCGTGCCAACATTCGCATCTTGGGGGTGCCAGAAGGAGAAGAGAGAGAACAAGAAATCGAAAACCTATTTGAAACAATAATGGCAGAAAACTTCCCTAACTTGGTGAAGGAAACAGACATTCAAGTCCAGGAAGCACAGAGAGTCCCAAACAAGATGAACCCCAAGAGGCCCACACCAAGACACATCATCATCAAAATGCAAAAGGTTCAAGACAAAGAGAGAATCTTAAAAGCAGCAAGAGAAAAGCAGTTTGTTACCTACAAGGGAGTTCCCATCAGACTGTCAGCAGATTTCTCAAAAGAAACTTTGCAGGCCAGAAGGGAGTGGCAAGAAATATTTAGAGTGATGAAAAGCAAGAACCTACAACCAAGATTACTCTATCCTGCAAAGCTGTCATTTAGAATCGATGGCCATATAAAGAGTTTCCCAGACAAGGAAAAGCTAAAGGAGTTCATCACCACCAAACCATTATTATATGAAATGTTGAAGGGTCTTCTTGAAGAAAAAGATAAAAAAATATGAACAAACAAAATGGCAATAAATACATATCTATCAATAATTGAATCTACAAACAAAATGAACAAGAAGAACAGAAACATTCTCATAGATACAGAGAACTTTTGTTGGTTACCAGATGGGTAGGGGCTGGAGGGATGGGTGAAAAAGGTGAAGGGATTAAGAAGTATAAATTCGTTGTTAGACTGACAAACCTCAAAGGGAAGGGGGGTTGGGGGGTGGGAAGAAATAAACCAAAGAACTTATATGTATATATGCATAACTAATGGACACAGACAACAGTGTGGGGAAAAGCAGGAGAGGGGCGGAAATGGGGAGGAGGGGGGCAATGGGGGAAAAATGAGGAACACCTGTAATACATTCAACAATAAAATTTAAAAAAAAAAAAAAAAAAAAACATTCTAACATTTAGAAGAGAACAAGCAAATGTATTCCACAATTATGCATATTGAATTATAAATACAAAATAGATTTCTTCTGAAATTATATTTTGCTTTGCAAGATTTCATCTAATTAAAGCATTAGAAGTCATCACATTTATTTTGCCTTTTGTTCCAAAGTTAATTTAGAGTGATATTTATATGTCACCTTGATAACAATTTATGTTATTTTTGCAACAACTGAAAAAGAATGGAAGTCTTGTTTTATTTTTCTTTAGAATCACCTCATGTCACTAATATGAAATGGTTGCCATTAAATGTTGACTTACAACTATGTGTTATTATTGAATGAGAAAGAAAATAATTGATTGTCTGGAATTTTAAATGCTGGAATGCCAGTGTAGAGAGTTAAAAAAAAAATCTCCCAGATATCTTTTTGCATATATAGATAGCCATTTAAATTTGATAATTTGGTTGGTGTTAGCATTATATAATGCTATATGTAGAAAAAGAGCATGGTATGGCCAGACAGGTCTTAGTGTGAATGTGGGTTCACAGTCATACCAATATTTTTATAGTTAAGTTAAACTTTTTTTCTGGAGAAGCTATATTGATATATAGGAAAACAAATAAATGATAGTGAAGGTAAAGGAAAAATAATAAATCCAAATGTTGTTGACTGGTACACAGTGAGAGAAATTAGCACAGTCTTCTAGAGCTGTCCCTCTTCATACAAATGATTTCTGTAAACTTAGTCAAAGACAATAGAGTAACTTGAATTATTTATTCATTCAGCAAGCACCTCTATGTACCAGGCATTCATTTTGCTAAATGCTTTTAAGCAACTCAGCATAGTTGGGGAGAGAGATAAATAAACAGACATTTTCAATAAGCCCTGCAGTAGCAATGAGTTTAAGATATTGTAAGAGAATATAGGAAACAGTACATCTAATAAGTAATGTGAGGGAGATGAATTGTCAGAGAGACTTACCTCACTTGTCTCTTCTGACTTCTAGAGAAAGAATAGTTTAGTATTAACTGTTCTTTTTAAGTGCCAAACCATAAGAAATTAAAATTAGAAGCAGATTTTGCACACTTCAGTCATTTGAGTTCACTATCATGCCTTGGTATTTTGAAAAGTTGTATTAAATTTCTATGAAATTGGATTTAATCATGGGGTAAGGCTGCCTAAATCTGCATACATATCTGGAAAACTTTCAAAGTATGTTTCCACAAGTGAGACAAGTGAGTGTTTTATGTTTAAAGACTTAGACACCTGGTCTCAACACCTTGTAATGTGCCAGATGTTAGATGTTTCCCAGGCATACTCATAATACTTCTGTAAAATTAGATTTCAGAAATGCCGCCAACATAGAAGACTTAATTTTATTTGTGAGATGGATATTAAAGCAAGTTGACAAATAATTTTTTTCCCTTTATTGATTTTAGAGAGAGAGGAAGGGAGAGGGAGGGCGAGATGGAAACATCAATGAGAGAGAACATTGATTGGCCACCTCCTGCATGCCCCCCACAGGGGATCAGGCCCACAACGTGGGCATGTGTCCTGACCGGGAATCGAACCAGCAACCTCTTGGTGCTTGGGTTGACGCTCAACCACTGAGCCACACCGGCCGGATGACAAATAATATTTTTTTTAAATTTTGTTACTTCTCACCAGGTATCAAATATTCTTTAAAAAAAACCACATGAATTCATTTATTCATTCAATAAATAATGAATATTTGCTATATGCTAGGTATTGTTCTGGGCACTGGAGGTACAGATATAATTTTATTGCTAGTATTATCAGACTCACCTGCACAGAGTTGTTATAATCAACTAATACCCAGTACATGTGCTCATGGTGAGGCCAGGGATATAGAAATGTTGTCACACTTCCACATGTTTAGGCAATGGGTTGTTGGATCAATTATTTCACTGTTATGGGTAATGTTTTGGTTTGTTTAATTTATTCACCATCTTGCCAAAACATGAGCAGTGAAAAGAGCAATTGGAGGAGCCAAAACTTGAAATACATCAAGTTCTAAAAGACACAGTATCTAATAGATACTGTAAGTAAAGGAAAGTCAAGCAGTGAATTAGTATAAGAAGAAAAGGAGTGGAGGGAGCTAGTAAAGGGTAAAGGAGGTCAACTATATGGTGATGGAAGGAGATTTGACTTTGGGTAGTAAACACACAATGCAATCAGTATACAGATGATGTATTATAGAATTGTACACTTGAAACCTATATAATTTTATTAACCAATGTCACCTCAATAAATTTAATCTAATAAGTAATAAATTTAATCTAATTAAAATTTTAGAATAATGGTTATATTGAAGGCTGTTAAAAAAAAGAAAAAGAAGAAGAAATAAGTACTGACCTGATATTTATTTTCTCTTTTGTATTATTGTATCAATTATACGTCTTTAAATTTTTTTAGTGGTTGCCCCCAAATTTGTCATATACATTTGCCACTAATACAAGTCCACTTTCAAATAACACTACATAGCTTCATGGGTAATGTAGGTACCTTATACTACAGTATTCCCAATTCCTCTCTACCATCCCTTATAACATTGCTGTCATTCATTTCACTTATCCATAAGCTATAATCATCAAATACATTGTTACCATTATTATTTTCTATTAGATCAATTAAGATAAAAAAGATTTTATTTTACCTTTATTCATTTCTTCTCTAATATTCTTCCTTTCTTAATGTAGATCCGGATTTCCAGCCTACATCATTTTCCTTCTCTCTGAAGGACTTCTTTTAACATATCTTGCAAGGCAGGTCTACCAGTGACAAATTCCTTCAATTTTTGTTTGTCTGAGAGAGTATCTCTCCTTACTTTTGGAGGATAATTTCACTGGCTACAGAATTCTAAGTTGCTGGGTTTTTCTTTTAATACTTGATTGCATGGTTTCTGAAGAGAAATCTGATGTAATTCTTAATCTTTTCCTTCTATAAATAAGGTGTGTTTTTTGGGTTTTTTTTCTGGCCCCTTTCAAAGTTTTCTCTTTGTCTTTGATTTTCCACATTTTGAATATGACACACCTAATTATAGTTTTTTGTTGTTGTTGTTGTTTTGTTATTTATCCTTCTTGGTGTTTTCTGAGTTTCCTGGATATGTGGTTTGGTGTCTGTCATTAATTTTAATTAATAAAAATTCTTATCCATATTACATCAAATATTTACTTTCCTTCTGTTATATCCATTGTGTGTATATTATACCTTTTGTAATTGTCCCACAGTTCTTCACTATTCTGTTCTTTTTCTCTTTGCATTTCAAGTTTGGAAGTTTCTATTTACCTTTCTTTAGGCTCACTAATTTTTTCTTCTCCATGTCTTGTTTACTGATGAATAATCCATCAAATGCAGTCTTCATTTATATTTCTAGTATTTCTTTTTTGTTCTTTCTTAGAGTTTCCATCTCATCTGTTTGATGTTACCCACATGTTCTTACATGTTGTCTACTATTTTATCTATTAGACCCTTTAGCATATTAATCATAATTACTTTAAAATCCTGGTCTGATTGCTCCAAA
Source organism: Tadarida brasiliensis (assembly GCA_030848825.1). Taxonomy (NCBI): domain Eukaryota; kingdom Metazoa; phylum Chordata; class Mammalia; order Chiroptera; family Molossidae; genus Tadarida; species Tadarida brasiliensis. The sequence continues at coordinate 46,810,007 of CM061262.1, read as the reverse complement.
ATCTCTATTATATCTGAATCTAGTTCTGATGCTTGCTTTGTCTTTTCAGACTATGTTTTTTACCTTTCAATTTTTTTGTAACTTTTTGTTGAAAGCTGAACAGGATATATAGAATAAAAGGAACTAAGGACTTCAGAGTGAGGGTTTTGGTTTATCTGGCTAGCATTTGGGCTATGTTTACTGTTAACTGTAGTTGTAGTTTTAGAGGATAAATTTTCCTCAATGTTGCTTTGTCTTTGAATTTCCTCATAGATGTATTAAATAGAGTTTGAGGCTTGCAGTTCTTTTAGTTGTAATCTCCTGTTATTTTACTGGAGCCCTGTTGAGGTGGTAATAAGATGTGTGGGGAATAGAAACATATTATAGCCCTTATAGCCCTATGTTTAGGTCTCAGTATTTTAGTGAGCCTATGATGGGTATCTCCCTTCCTTAATTTTGAAGGTTAGAGGGAGCTGGAGTTGGTTATTTCATTTTCCACAGGTTGAAGACTAGAGGGGAATTGAGGACTCTGGATGTATTTCAAAATGCATAATTTTTCTATCCTTCTGCTGGAATCATAAAGGGATTTCTCCAGTCTTCCCATTAAGAACCTGGTGAGGTTCCTGGAGGCAAAACTGGAGATGAGTCCTCCCTAATACTAATTCCCCACCCCCAGCCAGGAGTTTTTAACTCTCAGGTTAGTCTACACTGAGCTGCCAAATATTCATCAATTACAGTTTAAAGCATTGACACAGATATTGGCTCCAGTTGTGGGGTTTGCTCCTGGCCTTCTGTTCCAGGTAAGCTGGATTCTCTGTATTTGCCTGTTTGTCCCTCTAGTTTTGGGGGCAGCATAATTGGTTTAAGTAGTTATTTGAATTTGTTCAGTTTTTTTTCTTGTTGTGATGACTGGAGTGTCAGCTTCCAAGCTGTTTGCATGTCATACTGGAAACTTTAACCCTGGATTCAGAAGTCTGAGATGCAGATGGTAAAAGGTCCAAGAAGTAAGGTAATCTGAGTTGGATTCTAAATCTTATTTTTGTTCTCAGTTTTAGTTTGACAGCCCAAACTATGACCTTGCCTTATTGTGTCCTATATGAACCCTTTCCCCGTGTTGTGTTACCTTAAACTCCGTGGTGGTCTAACTGTCCTGGCACAAGCTCAACTGGGCCTCTGATCTTTCTTGACCTGTGATTACCCATGACCCAGAGCTAACATACTTGTGGGCATCTGAGCATTGGTTTTCAGGTGTTTTTTGCTAATGTAGAATTATTAGTTGATTTTGATTAAAGTGGGGGCTGAGATCTAGGCCTGTTAGAAGATTTATACTCAAGTTCAAAAGCCATTGAATTTCATACATTATGAAAAAAGTTGTAGGAGATAAGTAGTCTGCATTACATATCTTGTCTCTTACAGTGAGTGAATATGAGAATGTAAATATTCTGTTTACAAAGATGATATAACAAATATCTAAGTGAATGGTTTTATTTTAATCATTTAGTTCACAAAATATATTAAAAGTTATATTTGAGAGAATGGTAATTGCTGTATTTTCTTCTAAAGGAATGCTATCATTCATCTTTTAAGTATTTCCTTGAGGCGGGATTCATTTTATTTCAAAACAAATAAACTCCATATGTCTTAAGACTTAATGTGCTGTATTTCATTTTAAAAATCTTTACTGTCTTCCCTCACCCATGTGGCTCAGTGGTTGAGTGTCGACCCCTACACGAGGAGGTCTCTGGTTCGATTCCTGGTCAGGGCACATGCCCGGGTTACAGGCCGTTCCTCAGTAGGGGGAGTGCAGAAGGCAGCTGATCAATGTTCTCTCTTATCGATATTTCTATCTCTCTCCCTCTACCTTCCTCTCTCTCTAAAATCAATAAAGAAAAAAAAATCTTTACTTTCTTAAGTTTATCTTAGAGCTAGACAACTATGGCATATAAGTTAATAGTCTCTTTCCTGTTGCAGTTTGTTATTAATGATAGAACTTTTTGCAATTAATAAATGTGCATTTTCCATCCCTTCTTTTTAATTTAAGAATAGACATGAACACATCACTATCATAAGAGAAATCAGAATATAAATTTAAAAAAATCAGGTAGTAGGCATAACATAATTTTATATTCTCCTCCATATTTCAGTGTTAGCAGAGCATTGGGAAACACCAATGTTTGAGTATTAGTATAGCAGAGGAAAAGAGCCAGGTGATGGAAGGGTAGCAGTAAGACTAAAGGACAGGAGTTTCAGGAAAGAGGGAATGAATGAGACCAAACAGAACAGGGAATTAAGCAAGGTAAGGATTAAAACATTTCCACTGAAAACTCACTTTTTTTTTTATTGTAAAAATAGGATACTGGACATGAAAGGGATAACAGGCACTTAACCAAATAAGGTCCCTAGGGACACATGTGAGTACAGTTAAAAAGCCTTGGTAGAATAAGACTTAACTAAAGCAGCAGAGACAGTGTCATAAAACTTTTATTTTATAAGACATAAGATAAAGTAGATTCTTGTCAGCAGATATAACATTTTCTTTAAAAAATGGCAGTGATTTTACCTGATTTGGCACTGTAAAATCAATCATCTCAATCTATTAGAATAATTGAGTAAAAGGGAAATCAACCTCTAACATTTTTTAGATTTAACAACATGCTTCATTATAGAAGCAAAACTTCTTTTTAATCATGGGATGTTGTTTTTGATTCCTTAACTTTTAGGATTTTTATTGAAAATATAAGTTTTGAGTTGAGATGGTTGATTGATTTATAACTTTTAAAATGTTTTGTTAGAAACTGATAACAGTGGAAAACTCGGAGAGCAGTCTTTACACCAAGATTTCTGTAAATCAAAGCTAGAAAAAAGTAGCATTCCTATATAATATATTTAGTCATTGTTTATATTTAACAGTGGTTTTGCAGAAAAGATGTCTTATAGGAATATTAAAACCTTATATCTTCTTAAAAGAGATCATTTGAAATTCTTATTTTGGAAATTAACATTATATCTTTATAACTTATCTTTTGCCTTTATTCTGAGGAGCTGTTAAGCACTTTTATAGAATTAGCCTACATGTAAATATTGATTCTGTAAACAGATATATACATATCAATATAAATTTTATAGGTGTATAAAATTATTTGCATTGAGATATGCTAAATAGACACATGCTAATTCTGTCAATAGAAACTAATTCTGTAAATAGATGATAAATATGTCCTTAGTTTCAGAGAAAAGCTCATCTTGACTTTAGTTGTATGAATCTAATTCTTGGATTTAGGGAGCTGGCTAGAGTAAGTAGCTGACTGCATTGCCTTTCCAGTCACCCATAAACAGAGCAAAGCATAGCTTCCTGGATACAGAACCATAGGAATATTTGAAAGCATAACATGTAAATTTCCCCAACTTTAATCCTGATATCCTTTCATTCATTTTCTCCTATTTCAGTTGGTTTTAAAAAATCTGTCACATACTTCCATTTTAAGGCCTAGAATATTGTGTTTGGATAAAGGGTGTTATACACAAATTTTCTTCTATGACATTTGAAATTAGTACCTTTTAAAATTTAACACATAGCAATGTAAAGTTTACAGTAGCATATTATGTTTCAGGAAAAAAATCCTTCACTTTTTCTGTTAAGTGTTAACATGACAATGTTAAGATATTTTTACGCCGTTGTTTGAAAGGAATTTTTGTGGATTTTTGTATTTATTTAATTGGTGTTGTGGTGTCAAGGACACTTCATATTCATATTTCTGGGGTCCATAAGTCTATCTGGTGAGTTGGTGTAATGGTGTCCACATTTTAAAATGTTGTATTTACTATCTTATATTCTGATTATGAAGCTGAAAGTTTTTACCTCTTATATATCCCATATTGTCTTTACATTACTTGATATGTGGAGAATTTGGAATGTCCAATAGTTGAAATTTTGGTTACAACCAGCATCTCTGTGACTCTGAATTCTCCTTTATTGAAAAATTTCTTCTTAACTGTGGGTTTGAAAATACAAACCTTACCCTTTTCTTTTTCTGGAAACCACAGAAACCAAAAAAATGTTATTATTATCAGCTTATGGGAAAACAAAGTGACTAATACAGCTCACATGAGAAAGAAGAGTGGGAACATCTTCACTCCACATATGCTTAGGATTTAAGCATTGTCAATTTTCAAACAACCAGTTACAGCCTCCATGTGTCTCAGTGGTAGCCACATTCTCTTTTTCTCCCACTAAACTGCCATATACCTCTTTCTTTTATGATCTGATAGAGCCACCCCTAGGAAAAGAAAATTTGGTGCATTCATGAAACTATGTCTATAAGTTGTCATTTGACATATTCCTTTTAAAATTTTTATCTGTTTTGAATTTTGTGGAACTTCATGAATTTTATTATTATTTAATGTCTAACTTTGAAAAGAGTTAAAGCTATATACCAATAAATAATCTTGAGATAGAGATATCCTTGAATCATGAGCCCATTCCTCTTTGAGATCTTTTTAATTTGTATTACTACCAGAAAGTAAAAGGTCCTTTCCTGAAATTTTGTGTGGGTTCCCTTGTTAGATTATTGTTTTACTTCTTAGCCTAGCCACAAACTTGTCTTTATTTGACATTAACTTTGTTTTTGGCTTTAATGATATATATATCTTGTTTTGACATTTAAAATTTTCCCTTAAAAAAAGGACATCCTTATTCTATTTAGTAGCATAGAATAGTAATGAACTCTTATAGGTTTTGATCTTTATAAACTGCTTAAAAACTTAGAACCCTTTTTAACCCTATGTTAAGGGTTGTATGTGCAGGATCTTTCAGTATTCTTTTCAACACTTTTTGGGCTGTGAAAAGGTGTTTTCTAGTTAAATTAGAATGATAAATTCACATTTTATGAATCCTCTTCTCAGAGATGGTCAGTTTACAATAAATAGTATGTTAGAGTTCTGAGAACTCAAATGCTGAATGAAGAAACATGTTTTATTTTGTTTTGCCTACTAGTTCTCAAACCCATTTGGGCAAGGATTGCTATTTTTTGCAAAATTTCAGTTAACATTACTGAGCACAAGTTTCTGAGGAACCCCGTGTCTCATATGTTTCTAATCACTAAAGGATGTTGTGATCACTTTGGCCAAAGGAAAGTGTGATGGTTAAATAGAATTTGTCCTGCATAAATATCAAGCTTTTTTTTATTTTGAGGGGGTTTTAGGAAGAAGAATTTTGATCATTTACTCAGAAATCTGGAACCTAATCTGTTCTGGAGTTTAGCTAACAAGTCCAAAAAGAAATGAAGAGTGGTAATTTATAAGTTATATTATAGTCTGAAAAAGCAGATATAGTCTGATAAGAAATATATTTTTATAGTATATATGTCTTAGAAAACCAAATAAGAATAAACTATGTAAATCAATTGAAGTATGGTAATTAATTTTACTGAAAAGATAGTACAAATCTTTTTCTCTTCTTGCTGTTTGCTCCAGCACTGTTTTTTTAAATTTTTTTCTTTATTGATTTTAGAGAGAGAGGAAGGGAGAAGTAGGGAGAGATAGAAACATTGATGAGAGAGAACATCAACTGGCCGCCTCCTGCATACCCCCCACCGGTGATTGGGCCCTGACTGGGAATCGAACCGGCGACCTCTTGGTGTACGGGTTGATACTCAACCACTGAACCACACTGGCCGGGCTCCAGCACTATTTTTGATGCACTGTCTTGGTTTTTCTTTCCATTGAGTGGATTAAAGAATGAGATATGTGATCTATTTGCACAAATGCATTACAGAGGTCCTTTGGGCATATATTTCATATGAGGTTTTGGAACAATACAAAAGTTATTTTTCTTGCTATGAAGAAATGCAGAATTTTGGAATGAGACAGAAAATATATTTCAAAAAGTTAATGGAGACTTCTGTTTTTATAGGCATCTACTTATTCCAGAAGTTTATATTTGGCCAAACTCCTAGTTTTAAAACTGAAGATAGGGAATAGTATCACATTACAATAAATGTTTGACTTGTTCATTCTTAAACACTAATTACTCTTCCAAATTCTCATTGACCTGGTCTTTAAGGACAAGAATGCAAGAAGAACGCATTAGTTACTGAGCTTCTTTCCTAACCTTCATAGATTTCTGACTATAATTATCTTAACTTTTAGAAAACAATGAAAAAAGGGGAAACTGGTAGATATTTCTGGGAAAATAATTTCAGGGTTAAAATGTCAATTAATTAAAATGCAATGTCTTGGGAAAATTTTATGATATTGTTTGACTGGTTCTTAATGTCTTCACAAAAGTAAACTAATAAACCAGCGTCAAGATTTGTAGACTATGAAATCCAAATATATATTGCACATTATGATAGATACTTCTTTAATGTTGCCCGTATATGTAATGTATTATAAAGGGGAAAAAAATCAAAACACAAGTGGTAGAGGAACAAGTTTTAGAATATAAATTAATCATTGACAAAGATAACCAGATTAGAACTATTCATTATCACTGAGTTGTTTTTTTTTTAAATTTTTTAAAAATGATTTTTAGAGAATGAGGAGGGGAGGGAGGAATGGAGAGACACACACACACACACACACACACACACAGAGAGAGAGAGAGAGAGAGAGAGAGAGAGAGAGAGAGAGAGAGACATTGATATGAGAGAGATACATCAATTGGTTGCCCCTCCTGTGTGCCCCAACCAGGGATTGAACCTGCGGACCTTCTGGTACAGAGACAATGCTCCAACCAAAGGACCTGAGTATTTTATTTGAGATCACTCTGCATTTACTCGTATGCTATGATGACACCTATTAAATATACACATATATCTAAGGAAAGGACTAATAAATATTCCCAGGTCCATTGTTTACTCAGTCATGGTTTCATATATCCTCGGGCTTCATCACAACTCTTGTGATAAATAAGGAAATCACGGTGGGCAAACAAAACTACTATTTATTGAGGGTTTGTTATGTGCCAGAGGTTTTTCCAAGGGCTTATATTATTTTAATCTCACACCTGTGAGGTAGGTACTATTATTATTCCCATTTTAGAGATGAAGAAACTGAGGTTTAGGGAAATTAAATAACCTGCCCAACATCTAAAAGTAGTAAATAGAGCTGGGATACAGATCCAAGCAGTTGATTCAGCAGAGGCTTGAGCTCTGATTTACTCGGTTATATCAGTTTGAGTTTTCCATGTAGCAGTTCCTGAAATGGAGTTGAAGTATGAAAAGTGTATTGGAGGTAATGCCTGTGAAACATAAACAGGGAGAAGAAAGGATTGGGCAGTGAAAGACTTCAGACCATAATGCACATCTGGGAGGCAGAATTGAGCAGAGAGAGCCTCAGGCTATAATATATATCTGGCAAAGTCTCAACCAACCCAATGGGGAGCTCCAGAGAAAAGATTGCTTGTTAGGTGAGTTCACACTGAGTAGAAATGACCAAGCCCCAGTGATACTGCTGTGTTGAGAAATTGACTGGGGACTCCCTGGGAGGATCATGGCCTTGGGTGGAATGATGGAGTGGATCTTAAGACACTGTAGCTGGAGGTAGTTATCTTACTGCACTCTTTTTTTTATTTTTTATTAATTTACTTTTGTTACAGATGTTTCTCCTTTTTCCCCCATTGACACCCTCCTCCCCCTCCCTCCCTGCCCCGTCCCCAGTTTTGTTGTCCACATCCATTGGTTATGCGTACATGCATACAAGTTCTGTGGTTCATCACTCCCCACCCCCATCCCCTCTTCTGGCAATTGTCAGTCTGTACCCTACTTCCACGTCTCTAGGACTACCCTGTTCCTCAGACTGTTATGTTCATTATATTCCAGAAATAAGTGAGATCATATGATATTTGTCTTTCTCTGCTTGACTTGTTTCGCTGAGGATAATAGTTTCCAGGTCCTCCCATGTTGTCTCAAAGGATAAGAGATCTTTCTTTCTTACAGCTGCATAGTATTCCATTGTGTATATGTACCATAGCTTTTTTATCCATTCGTCTACTGGTGGACACTTGGGCTATTTCCAGATCTTAGCTATTGTAAATAGCGCTGCTATGAACATGGGGGTACATATATTCTTTCTGATTGGTGTTTCAGGCTTCTTAGGATATATTCCTAGGAGTGGGATCACTGGGTCAAATGGCAATTCAATTTTTAATTTTTTGAGTTAACACCATAGTGTCTTCCATAGTGTCTGCACCAGTCTGCTTTCCCACCACCAGTGTACTAGAGTCCCCTTTTCTCCACACCCTCGCCAACACTTGTTGTTTGATGCTTTGTTGATGGCGGCTATTTTGACAAAGAGAGAGAACCCAAATACACAAAATCAGAAATGAAAGAGGAGAAGTAACAACTGACACCACAGAAATACAAAGGATCGTTAAAAAATACTATGAACATTTATATGGCAACAAATTCGACAATCTTAAGCGAAATGGACACATTTCTAGAAACACATAGTCTCCCAAAACTGAACCGGGAAGAGATAGAAAACTTGAACAGGCCAATAACAATGAAGGAAATTGAAGATGTAATCAAGATCCTCCCAGCAAACAAAAGCCCAGGCCCTGACGGCTTCACGGGGGAGTTTTATCGAACATTCAAAGAAGAACTAACACCCACTCTCCTCAAACTATTCCAAAAAATTCAAGAAGAAGGAAGACTTCCAAACTCCTTTTATGAAGCCAGCATAATTCTAATTCCAAAACCAGAAAAAGACACTACAAAGAAAGAAAACTACAGCCAATATCCCTGATGAACATAGATGCCAAAATCCTAAACAAAATACTAGCAAATCGGATCCAGCAATACATCAAAAAAATTATTCACCATGACCAAGTGGGATTCATCCCAGGGATGCAAGGCTGGTACAGTATTCGCAAATCAATAAATGTGATACATCACATAAACAAAATGAAAGATAAAAACCATATGATCATATCAATAGACACTGAAAAAGCATTTGACAAAATCCAGCACCCATTTCTGATAAAAACGCTCAGCAATTTGGGAATAGAAGGATCATATCTCAACATTATAAAGGCCATATATGAAAGACCTACAGCCAACATCATACTCAATGGACAAAAACTAAAAGCATTTCCCTTAAGAACAGGAACAAGACAAGGATGCCCACTTTCACCACTCTTATTTAACATAGTACTGGAAGTCTTAGCCACAGCAATCAAACATGAAGAAAAAATAAAAGGGATCCAAATTGGAAAGGAGGAAGTGAAACTGTCATTTTTCGCAGATGACATGATATTATACATAGAAAACCCTAAAGACTCCATCAAAAATCTACTAGACTTAATAAATGAATTACTGCACTCTTGAGCTAGTTCTTTTTTGAAGGACAATCCCAGCAGCACATTGCCATAGCTGCCCAGCACCATACTGCCATTTCTCAGATATCAAATACCATTTCACATCCATCAGATTGACACAAATGTTTAAATCTGACAAAGCCAAGTGCTTGTGAGGCTGTGGATGAATATGTACACTGCTTACAGGAGTACAACTTCATAAAACACTTTGGCACTATAGTTAAGATTATCATAACCTACTGCACAGCACTGGTACCCCAGAGAAACTTGTTCATATGGAGACATATACAGAAATTTTTACAGCAAAATTGTTTGTAGTAATGAAAAATTGGAAGCAATCTAAATGTCCACCAATAGGAGAATTGATAAATTATGCCATAGATATACCATGCAGTATTGTATAGTACATAAAAATTTAAAGAACTAGTTCTTCATGTGTCCATGTGAATATATCATAGAATTGAGGAAAAAAATGTAAAAGGAGACATTTCAACACATTCAGCCTGAGCTCTTAATAACGGCACCATACTATCATGTCATAAGAATCAGATACCATTCAACACCCATCAGGTTCATATACAATTATCCATATGCATAAAGTTTAAAAACAATGTCATATTTACTTTCGGATGTTATACATTGGTAGTAAAAATATAGCATGAATGGGAATGATAACTAGCAAATTTAGGAGAGTGGTTACCTTACAGAAGTGGGATTTAGGGGGGGCAAGAGGGGGTTTAAATTGATGTGTGACCTTTTTAGTGGTCTGAAATAAATATAGTATAATGTTAATATTTCATAAAATTGTGTAGCGAGCACATGGATGTTACTTAATATTTCCAGTGCTTTTCTCTATGGTTAAAATATGTTGTCTATATATATTTGGGTATTTAGTAGTGAAATTATAGGTACATGTCTAAAACTTTTCACATGCAGGCATCTTGTCTATCTACAGATCCAAATAATATAATATATTCAAGGAGGTTCAATCCCATTTCACTGAAATCCTTTGTTAAAAATTTTTATGACAGCCAGGTTGGTGTGGCTCAGTGGATTGAGCGTCATCCCATGGACTGAGAGGTCCCAGTTTGATTCCCAGTCAGGGCATATGCCTGGGTTACAGGCTTGATCCCTGGTAGGGGGCATGCAGGAGGCAGCTGATCTATGTTTCTCTCTCACATTGATGTTTCTATCTCTCTCTCTCTAAAAAAAAAAAAAAAAAAAAAAAAATCAATAAAAACATATAAAAAATTTTTATGACACAAAAATGTAAATTAATTAAAACAATTTTTTAACCTGGCTGGCTTTTTGTAGAAATTAACAAGATGATTCCAAATGCATAAGGAAATGCAAAGGATATAGAATATAGAATAGCTAAAACAATTTTTACAAAGAAGAGTAAAGTTAGAAGATTTATACTCCTTAAATTTAAAACTTATGAAGCTGCAGTAAATTAAGATACTATGATAATGGTATAAGGCAATAGAACAGTAAAACAGAGTAGATCAACAGAAAGGAATAGAAAACCTAGAAGTAGATCAATGTGCGTATAGTTAATTGAGCCTAGATAAAGTACCAAGGTAATTCAGTAAGAATACGATAGTTCTTTTAGGAAATAGTCTTCAAACAATTAACTATCCATAAGGAAAACATAAACCTTAACCTATATCTCACACTCACCCCACAAATATTAACTCAAAATGGATCATAGACCTAAACATAAAGCTAAAAATATACCACTTTTAAAAGAAAATATAGTTTTATTTTTTTGCATGTAGCTGTCCATTTTGCCCAACACCATTTACTAAAAAGACTGTCTTTACTCCATTGTATACTCTTGCCACCTTTGTCAAATATTAATTGAGCATAATGTCTTGGGTCAATTTCTGGGTTCTCTGTTCTGTTCCACTGATCTATATGCCTGTTCTTGTGCCAGTACCAGGCTGTTTTGATTACAGTGGCTTTGTAGTATAACCTGAGTGCCAGTATTGTGATCCCTCCTACTTTGTTCTTTTTTTTCCAAGATAGCTGTGGCTATCCGGGGTCTTCTTTTGTTCCATATAAACTTTTGGAGTATTTGTCCTAGTTCTGTGAAATATGTCATTGGTATTTTGATGGGGATTGGATTGAATCTATAGATTGCTTTGAGTAGTATGGACATTTTAATGATGTTAATTCTACCAATTCATGAACAAGGTATATGCTTCCACTTTTTTATATCTTCCTGTATTTCTTTTTTCAAGGTCCTGTAGTTTTCTGTGAACAGGTTCTTTATTTCTTTGGTTAAGTTTATTCCTAGTTATGAAATTAGACCACCAGCTTATACCATACACAAGAATAAACTCAAAATGGATAAAAGACTTAAATGTGACTCGTGAATCCATAAAAATCCTAGAAGAAGATGTAGGCAGCAAAATCTCAGACATCACACACAGCAGAATTTTCACTGATACAATGCCAAGGGCAAGAGAAGCAAAGGAAAAAATGAACACATGGGACTACATCAAACTAAAAAGCTTATGCACAGCAAAAGAAACAACCATCAAAATGGAAGGGGAGCCCACTATATGGGAGAACATAATTGCCAATGATACATCAGATAAGGGATTAATTTACAAAATATATAGAGTACTCATACAACTCCACAAAAGGAAGACAAAGAATCCCAATTAAAAAATGGGCAGAGGACCTAAATAGACACCTCTCCAGAAAGGACATACAAATGGCCAAGAGGCATATGAAAAAAAATGCTCAACATAACTAATCATCAGCGAGATGCAAATTAAAACGACTATGAGGTATCACCTCACACCTGCCAGAATGGCCGCCATCAACAAATCATCAAACAACGAGTGCTGGCGAGGGTGTGGAGAAAAGGGTACTCTAGTACATTGCTGGTGGGAATGCAGACTGGTGCAGCCACTATGGAAAACACTATGGTGTTACCTCAAAAAATTAAAAATTGAACTGCCATTTGACCCAGTGATCCCATTTCTAGGAATATATCCTAAGAAGCCTGAAACACCAATCAGAAAGAATATATGCACCCCTATGTTCATAGCAGCACTATTTATAATTGCTAAGATCTGGAAACAGCCCAAGTGTCTATCAGTAGATGAGTGGATAAAAAAGCTGTGGTACATATACACAATGGAACACTATGCAGCTGTAAGAAAGAAAGATCTCTTATCCTTTGAGATGCCATGGAGGGACCTAGAGAGTATTATGCTAAGCGAAATAAGCCAGTTTGAGAAAGACAAGTATCACATGATCTCACTTTTTTGTGGAATATAATGAACAAAATAAGTTGATGAACAAAATCGACCCAGAGAATAGAAGTAGGGTTCAGACTGATAAACTTTAGCCGGGGGGGGGGGGGGGGGGAAGAGATAAACCAAAGAACTTATATGCATGTAAGCATAGACAACAATGCTGTGTTGAGGGGTGGGGGTCGGGAGGAGGGTGTCAATGGGGAAAAAAGGAGAAACATCTGTAACAAAAATAAATTTAAATAAAATTAAGAAAGAAAGTAGCAAAGAAAATATAGGAGAAAATCTTTGTGTGCTTGGGTTTGGCAAATATTTCTTACAAAAAGTACAAATCATAAAAGAAAGTAGTGTAAAATTGAACTTTAATAAAATTAAAAACAATGCTCTTCAAAAGGTGCTGTTACAAAAATGACAAGGCAAGCTACAGATTGGGGAAAATAGTCATAATATATATATCTGATGAATTACTTCTATCCAGAATATATTTTTTAAAAAAACAATGGTTATAACTTAATAATAAGACAAATAACTCAATTTTTAAAAATCAGCAATGATTTTAAACAACGCTTCACAAGGATCATTAAGCACATGTAAACTCATTATTCATCAGAGAAATAAATGCAAATTAAAATCACAATGAAATACCATTACACACCCATTAGGTGGCTTAAATTTAAGACTGATGATAGCAAATGTTAGTAAGCATTTGGAGCACCTGGAACTCATACATTGTTGGTGAGCATGTAAAATGGTGGAACCACTTTGGAAAACTGGCAGTTGTATTTTTTATATATTTACCATACTACCAAGCAATTCTATTCCTTGGTATTTTGAAGAGAGAAATGAAATTTTTTAAAAATAATTTTTTATTTTTTAATTACAGTTGACATACAATATTATTTTAGTTTCAGGTGTACAACCCAGTGATTAGATATTATATAACTTACTAAGTGATCATCCCAATAAATCTCATACCCATCTAACACCATACATAGTTATTAGAATATTATTAGAACTATTAGAACTATATTCTTTCTGCTGTACTTTACATTCCCATGACTATTCTGTTACAACCAATTGGTACTTCTTAATCCCTTCACCTTTTTCACCCAACTCCCCAACACCCTCCCCTGCTCTGTCAACCATCAAAATGTTCTCTGTATCTATGAGTCTGTTTCTGTTCTGCTTGTTCGTTTGTTTTGTTTTTTAGATTTAGTTGTTAGATAAGTATTTATTGCCATTTTATTGTTTATTTCATGTAATTCTGGTTTGGTGATGATGAACTCCTTTAGCTTTTTCCTGTTTGGGAAGCCCTTTATATGTCCTTTGATTCTAAATGATAACTTTGCTGGATAGAGTAATCTCGGTTATAGGTCATTGCTTTTCATCAGTTTGAATATTTCTTGCCAATCCTTTTTGGCCTGCAACATTTCTGTTGAGAAATCAGCTGACAGTCTTATGGGAGCTCCCTTGTAGATAACTAACTGCTTTTCTCTTGCTGCTTTTAGGATTCTCTCTCTATCTTAACCTTTGGCATTTTAATTATGATGTGTCTTGATCTGGGCCTCTTTGGGTTCATCTTGTTGGGACTCTACACTTCCTGGACTTCTGTGTCTATTTCCTTCACCAGGATAGGGAAGTTATCTATCATTAGCTTTTCAAATATATTTTAAATTTCTTACTCTCTCTCTTCTCTTTCTGGCACCTCCATGATCCAAATGTTGGTATGCTTGAAGTTGTCTCAGAGGTTCATTACACTGACTTCATTTTTTTAAATTATTTTTTTCTTTTTGCTGTTATGATTGAGTGTTGTTTGCTTCCTTATATTCTAAATCACTGTTTTGATTCTTGGCTTCATCTATTCTACTGTTGATTCCATTAAAATTATTGTTTATTTCAAGCATTATATTCTTAATTTCTGACCATTCTTTTTTGTAGTTCTCATGTTCTTTTTTATGCTGTTGAAGTTCTCTCTAAATTCATCTGCTCTTCCCCTAAGTTCATCAAGCATCCTTATAACCAGTGCTTTGAACTCTGCATCTTATAGATTGCTTGTCTCCATTTTGTTTAGTTCTTTTTGTGGAGTTTTGTTCTGTTCTTTCATTTGGGACATGTTTCTTTGTGTCCTCTTTTGGCAACCTCCCTGTGTTTGCTTCTGTGTATTAGGTAGAGTTGCTACAACTCCCGGACTTGGTAGAGTGGTGTAATGTGGTAGGTGTCCTGTAGGGTCTAGTGACACAGCCTCCCCATTTATCTGAGTTGGGAACTCCAGGTACACCCCTTCTATGTGGTCTGTGTACACCCTCCTGTTGTAGTTGAGCCTCGATTGCTGTTGGCACCTCAATTAGAAGGATTTATCCCTAGGCCAATCAGTTGAAAGGACTGGCTGCGACCACTGTGAAGGATCAGCTGTGCAGGGGCCCACCCCACAGAGCAGTCCTTACTTCAGCTGGGCTCTGGTGCCTACCGAGTCCACCTCTTGAGTGTGTTGCTTATGGAGGTGATTGGGTGGTACTTCAGTGTGGTCTTAAGCTGTCCACTGGGTGCACTGACTCTGGGGCCTCCCAGGAGGTGCAGGCCAAGGTTAACTGCTGCCTGTGTTCTGCCCAGTGCCACCTGGCTTGAGCTACAAAGTGATCTGCAGATGTTTGCTACTTGTGCTGGGCTTGGAGGTGCCCAGGAAAGGCCAAACAGTGAACTAAGGCTGGCTGCTGCTAGTGCTGGGCCTGGGGCCACTTAGTGAGAGGTACAGGGCACACAGAGGCCAGATGCTGCTTGTTTGAGAGATTTTCTGAAGTATGAGCCAAGACAGACCATTCGTATGGAAAAGCCACTGGAAACAGCTTGGGTGACCCTGCATGTTGGTGGGGTGGGGGTCTCAGGTAATCACCAGGGCAGGGCAAACTGTGTGAGCCAGTTGATGGAGACTCCCGTATGGCGTCACCTGCCGGCTCTGTGGGGGGAGAGCTCAGAAAAGGAACAATGGCCTCTGCCAGCACTTCTGTCTGGGAGAAAGCTGCCCCTCCAGTTCTTGTCCTAATACCAGACACTTTAGTTCCTTACCATATGTCCCAGGTGCCTTTTGAGCTACTGCCCCAGTGCTGGAACTCAGAGGGAATGATTAGTCCCACTAAGTCCTTGTGTGGGTCCTTTAAAAGGAACTGCCTGGGTCTGACCGGTGTGACTCAGTGGTTGAGCGTTGACCCATGCACAGGTCGCCGGTTCAATTCCTGGTCAGGACACATGCTCAGGTTGTGGGCCGATCCCCAGTGGGGGGCATGCAGGAGGTGACCAATCGATACTCTCTCTCATCGATGTTTCTATCTCTCGCTACCTCTCCTTCTCTCTCTCTAAAATCAATAAAGAAAAAAAAATTTTTTTAATAAAAGTAACTGCCTGGGACTCCAGAAGCCTCTGTCTCACTCAGTCATGATCCTTACTGGTTTTTACAGCCAGAAGTTATGGGGACTGCTCTTCCCTGCATTGGAACCCTGGCCTGGGGACCTGGTGTGGGGCTGGGACCCCTAGCTCCTCAGGGGTCCCTCTACAGCCAAGATACCCCTCCTGATTTTTATTCGCCACATGGGACCAGGCCATTTCTTGTCTCTTCCCCTCCTACCAGTCTCGATGTGGTTTTTTCTTTATATCCTTAGCTGTAGGACTGCCATTCAGCTAGATTTCAGGGAGTTCTGAATGATGGTCATTCTGTAGTTTAGTTGTATTTTTGATGTGGTTGAGGAAGGCTGCAAGCACTGCATTTATCTACATCGCCATCTTGACTGGAAGCTGAGAGATATAAACTTAAAAATAATTCATAGCCCTGGCCGGTTTGGCTCAGCAACTAGAGCGTCAGCCCGCGGACCAAAGAGTCCTGGGTTTGATTTCAGCCAAGGGCAAGTACTTCGGTTGCGGTTTGTCCCCGGCCCTGGTTGGGGTCGTGCGGGTGGCAACCAATCGATGTGTCTCTCTCACATTGATGTTTCTCTCTCTCTCTCTCTTTCTCTCTCTGTCTCCCTCCCTCCCACTTCTGAAGATAAATGTAAAAATATCCTCGGATGAGGATTAAAAAATAATAAAATTAATAGTAAAATAATTCATAGCAGCTTTATTTGTAATATCCTCAAACTGAAATCAACCCCAATGTCCACCAACCCAAATGTCCATTTGTCATAATATACCCAAATTGTGGTATAAGCATATAAAGGAATTCTATTCAGCAATAAAAAGGAACCAACAATTTATACAACATGAATGAATCTTCAAAAATCATGCCAAACAATAGAAAATATTTAATTTATGTTGTTCCATTTATATGAAAATCTAGAAAAGATCAATGTAATCTACAGTGATAGAAAGTAGATCAGTGGTTCTCTGTGTTAGGCTGGCGATTGACTAGAATGGGCTGGCATAAAAGTTTTATGGGATGTTGAGAATATTCTAGATCTTGTAAAGAGATGTTTGCATAGGTATACATTTATGGAAACTAATAAAATTGTACAGCTAAAATGGATGTTTTTTATTGCATGCAAATCACATTTCATTAGAGTTGATTTTAAAGAAAGCAAGGCACAGAAAAACTCTTAGCCTGACATGAAACTCTTATACTAATTTATTGTTTATCTAGGTGACTTTATAGATTTTGTCATTTATTATTCAATATTTAGATTTTTCAGTCACTTTTATTTTCTCCTTTCTAAAGAACATTCCACCTTTTGGCAGTTTCATTACTCAGTATAAAAGCTAATGGAACGTAAAAAAAACAAAACAAGAATGCAACATTTGAATTGGTTAGTTAACGGCTGTTTGAGTGAGAATGTTGATACTATTAGCTTATTATAAAATGTTATCAAGTGTCACATATTTGTGTTCCTGTTCCCCAAATATTATCCAGGGGATTATCAGTGGTTAAGCATATCACATATATACAATATTTATGTGTATGTGTATATATATATAAAGATATGAGAACTTGATTCAGTATATCTTTTGACTTTTTTTTTTAATCAGTCTCCTGTTACTCAAGCAAACATGGAATTCTAATACTCTTTTATTTTAATCCTCACCTGAGGATATTTTTCCATTGATTTTTTTTTTTTTTTAAGATAGAGTGAAAAGAAGGGAGGGGGAAAGAGAGAGTGAGAGAGGGAGAAACATCGATGGGAGAGAGACACATCAATTGGTTGCCTCCTGCATGACCCCAACCAGGGCCAGGGATTGAACCTGCAACCCAGGTACCTGCCATTGACTGGGAATCGAACCCATGACCCTCAGTCTAAGAGTCGACACTCACTCTTAACCACTGAGCCAAACCAGCCAGGACTAATGCTCTTTTTAAAATTTATCTTTATTGTTGAAAGTATTACAGATGTCACCCCTTTTTTCTCCCATTGACCCTTCCTCCCCATTCCCGCAAACTCCCCTCCCCCTCAGCCTTCACCACACTATTGTCTGTGTCCATTGGTTATGTATATATGCATATAAATTCTTTGGTTTATCTCCTCCCGCCCCCCTTCTCTATCAGGTTCTCCAGTCTATTCCATGTTTCCATGTTCCTGGTTCTGTTTTGTTCATCAGCATGAACTGTAATTATATATTTTTAGAGGTTATGTTCTTAAACATCTGTAAGAAACAGGTGGACCAAAATGTTCCTATCTGGACAATGCAAAGTTTATACATCTTGCCATGTATTCCAGCCTTATTAATAATCATAGTTTTATTCAGAAATCTCTTAGAGAGGCTACAACTGTTCTCCATATGGATTGCACTGAGAGCAAATTTATGACATTTTTATTTCCTCACTTTTATTAATCAGATTGGTGACAATCCTTTTTCAACACCTGAATATTTTACATAGTAGTAGATAGCCTGAGGTGTTCATCTGGCCTCTGTTAGTATATCTTTCCAATTCTTTTTATTGGTTTATAATTACAAAAGTTCTCAGAAGGATAGAGGAAAGACAGAACTTGACCCAAAAGATTCAATTTGTAAGTGAAGAGGCAGAACTCAAATCCAGGTACTTAGATCCTAGAGGAATTGAACATTAATTCCATTTGAAGTGTTCTTTTCAGCTAGTATTGTTTTAGGCACAAAGATTACTTGTCTTGGCTTATATGTCTCAGTAATACCAGAGTAAAATTGTATTATACAAATGATAAGTTATCATACTTCCACACACCCCTGTAGTAGTAAATTCAGTAAACTACTGAAAATCATCCTTCCACTAC